>CAVLGL010000092.1:19140121-20624496 GCA_963668995.1 Parnassius mnemosyne
GATAGTTTCCATTGTTCTGGATATGTAGCCTGTCTAAGAGACAGATTAAAAATAAACAAGAGCGGTGAACGAAGAGCTGGCGCACAATCCTTGACCAGAAAAGCGGGAATGCGATCAGGGCCACCAGCAGATCGTGGTTTTAGGCGTCTTATTGCCAATCTAAAATCAGTTTCGTCTACTTGCCTGACTGAGATGGGCATCACGTTATTTTGTGAGTTAGCCGCATTTTCGGCATCTACATAATTTAATAGGGGCTTTTCATTATGGAATACTGAGCCAAAATATTCAGCAAAGGCATTAGCCGCATCTTGACCTGTTACTTCTGCACCTTTATAACTAAACGTTTCAGTATGTCGTCTTTCTTTCTTTTTATCACTAACATATTTCCAAAAAAATACCGGATCGTCAATTATGCTTTTCTGTATCAACTTAAGGTGCTGCTCATATGCGTTGTCAATTAAGGTTTTAACCCTCCATCGATAAAAGCTAAACAGTTCTTTATTAAATAATTTGCCTTCTTGCTTAAATCTCTTAAGATGAAAATATTTTTTTTTTAATATTTTCTATGATCTCAGGCGTGAACCACTTCGGATAGACATACTGACGATGATTTGGAGAAAGCTTTTTATTTGGTACATATAAATTAATAATTTCCTTCAATTTGTTGTAAAAAAAATTTACGGCCGAATTTACGTCTGTAAAAGTCATTAACTCGGACCAATCTAATTTAGCTAACGCAGTATATAGAGCTTGAAAGTCTGCCTTACGCCAATTCCAATCGGGGATCGCATGCGAACTCTCATCAGGCGAAGACCGCAGCCCAGGCAAGAACTCCCCATATGAGAGATTGATTTTGATGTCCAACGAAGGGTGATACTCATCTATTGGCACGAGTGGATCCAATCCAGGAAACACCTTCAGTTGGTTACGGTCATAGTCACTCAACACGAGATCTAACAAGCCACTGCGAGTATTAAGTACCGTATTATGTTGCTGTAGATTACAGAAGTCACAAAAAATATTAAATTGAGTTTTAACATTAGTGCTGCAAGAATTAAGATTAAAATCACCTAATACTAATACATTCAAATTTGAATAAGTACACAAAGCATTTTCTATGCAGGTCAGAACATCAATATACTGATCGTCGCAATAATTTGGTGGTAGGTACACCACACAACATAAAAACTTTACATTTTTGCAGCTCACAAGTGCGAATATTAGTTCCTTATCAGGTGTCATACCGTCAATATCCGAAATCACCCGAACCTCACAGCTATCACGCACAGCCAACAATACTCCTCCCCAACCAACGTCACCTAACCTATCTTTTCGAACCACAATATAGCTTGAGGGAAATAGTTCACCATCGGACACAGAGCTAGTCAAAAACGTCTCTGTCAAGGCAATAATGTCAAGATTAGCTTGAGTCACATTATTATAAAAAGTCCTTATTTTAGAGCGCAATCCACGAACATTTTGATAACACAGAGTCATTTTTATTAACCGTTGACGCCTATTGCTGCGTATTATTTTCTTTGGTACGAAAGTTCTGGCGCCAAGGTTTAATACAAATATCCTCTGCCCAATGCGCCGGTGACATGATACTTTCAGCTTGCTTGGCCGGAACTCCTAGCTTAAATGACGAGTATCGCCCACGTGATTTCAACGCTTCCACGGTGCAAACATCATTTCCACATATAGAAGTAAGATGAGCCTGCACCTGTTCGACAGTTGTACCCTCCTGTACATAATACAAGTGCAAGTACCTCCACCTCTCTGCAGCGCGCAAAGATGTAGCACCTGGCGCCGCAGTACCTCGAAGCACTCCAGGTAACGAAGCTCTCAATTTTTTAGCCTTTTTCACTTCCACCCATTCCCCTGCCTGCTCCACATTTAAGGCAGTGTTATTCACGGAGGCATTATTTGATCGATCTACCACCGAGCTCAGAGGAGTGATAACTGACCCATTGGAGGCCATAAAATCTTGCTTGGCATTATTCCACTTCTTTTTATTTTGTTGGCCTTTTGGGGTATTGGTGGGAGCTAACGGAGGGACGGTGGGTAATGATGCAGTTGTACTAGTTTCCTCGCCGCTGTTTTTAGATTGAGATGATTTAGTCATCATTTCAATTTTATTCTCTAATTCAGTAATTCTGCCTGTTAACCTAGTCATCATATTAAAAAGTTCGGTTTTGAACGTGATAAATTGTTCATTAATCAAATTACTAATTTTAGTAGTCAAATTTTTTTCAAAACTCTCCTGCATTTCTTTTAATTCATGCACAACAGAAACCCGGATTTTCTCCAACAAACTACTAGAGTACTCGTTTTGTCTGGAAGTTTGTGGTGCATAGCGAGCCCCAGTACGAATAGTTACATTGTCCGGGCTATTAAAAGATATATCGGGGCAATCACTAGCAATACTCATATCATGCGTTAATTGTTGACGAATTGGTGTGTGTGAGTTATCACCTTTAGGTACTTTACAACGGCATTCAATGCAAATCCAAGAGGTTTTCAAATCAGAAGAGAGCGTAGCGTACATCTGTGTAGTTAAATTTGCACATAACAAGTCAAAAGTTTGTTTGAAGTTGGTTGCCTGAAGCCACAGGCTGGACTAAGTAAAATTTTTATTTTCAATTTTCTCTTCTATTTATTGAGTAAATAAGACAGTCAGGATTTGATGTATCCATGAAAAATACAAACAGGGATAAATTTGAAAAGGGACCTCTTCGACATTTCTAGCAGTTTTGTTTTTTTAGTAGTTAACATTTCTACAATATTTATTTATATTTATACAGTTAATCCAATTTTTTATGTAACAGCATATGATATATATAATATCCATTTATTAGGACGTCTTATCAAACCTGACGAATGAACTCCATATCTTTGATCACCAGAGTAAATTTTCAGCAGTAGTAATCGGCGGAAAATATTTAAAGGAATTTAAACCAAATTTAGACTAAATTTCAGCCTACTCAATTAGGCTTTGGCACTAGAGGTGGCTGTGAAGCGGCGGTACATTCAGTGCGTACATTTTTAACAAACTCTGATGCAGATGTTCTTGTGAAGGTTGACCTAAGGAATGTTTTTAACTCTATCGATAGCGTAACCTTGCTGAAAGAAGTGGCTAACAATACCTCCGAAATTTATCATTACGTTTGGCAATGTTATAGTCAAAATACTAACTTGTTATACGAAATCCATGTTATCGATTCTGCTGTCGGTGTTCAGCAGGGTGACCCACTGGGTCCAGCACTTTTCAGTTTCGGAATTCAACCCATTATTTCAAATTTGAAATCCAAGCTGAATGTCTGGTACCTGGACGACGGTACACTGGGAGGTAGAGCAGATGACGTCCTCAGTGATCTTACTCATATTTTTCGAAATTATAAAAATATTGGTCTTGAACCAAATAGCAATAAATGTGAAATATTTTGTTTTCAATAATTTATCTACTTCTCATAGAGACAGTTTAATTCAAAATTTCAATCATGTTTATCCAGGAATAAAAACTGTCAGTACGGAATCACTATACCTGCTAGGTGCCCCGTTGTTTTTCGATAGTATTAAACCTGTTTTAAAAACAAAATTTGATCAGTTTTTAAACCACGTTGATAAATTGTATAAATTAATCCCCCACATAGCTCTTACTATTTTAAAATATTGTCTCCTTGTACCTAGATTTACATACTTACTTCGCTCGAGTCCAGTCTGGAAATGTTCGGATATTTTAAAAGATATTGGTAATAATCTTAAAATAGCTATAGAAAAAATTCTAAATTTAACTTTAAATACAACAGCCTGGACTCAAACTACTTTACCTATAAAATTTGGTAGCATTGGTGTGAGAAATCTTTCTAGCATTGCATTGCCTGCTTTTCCTTGCTTCAGTGCATAGTGTCAATGATTTATGTAACATAATTTTAAATAATAATGTAGACCTATGCTTTGCTACTGAGGCAGGGTAGACATGGCAAACGCTCTGTCCCGGTGAAAATGTTCCACTGGAAGTTAACCAACAAAAACAGTGGGATATTCCGTTGGTACGGGGCGTCCAGAAAGATTTGTTTCATAATTTCCATAGTGACCAAGATAAGACACGCCTTCTAGCTGTTTCGACTAAGGAATCTAGTCACTGGTTACACACTTTACCATCAAGTAATCTCGGCACATTACTTGATGGGGAAAGCTTGCGTATTGCCGTAGGAATCCGACTAGGAGCGGCGCTTTGTCAACCCCATAAGTGCCAATGTGGTAGCAGCGTCGACAAGTTTGTGCTCCACGGACTTTCATGTAAGAAAAGCGCTGGTAGGTTTTCATGACACAGTTCTTTGAACGATGTCATCCGAAGGGCTCTTGTCTCTATAAATGTGCCCTCGGTTTTAGAGCCTTGTGGAATATTTAGAGACTATGGCAGGAGACCCGACGGTATGACATTTGTCCTTTGGGAGAGAGGTAAAGCCCTAGTGTGGGATGCTACTTGCGTAGACACTCTGGCGGCCTCTCATCTCAGGGGTACCTCGTTTAGAGCCGGGGCGGCATCAGAGGCAGCTGAACTGAGTAAGTGGCGCAAGTATGAGTCTCTGGGAGATGACTACATATTTGTGCCATTTGCTGTAGAGACTATCGGTCCGTGGGGTCCACGTGCGGTGGAGTTCTTATAGGAACTCCGTCCGCGGCTGGTCGTTGCTGCTGGTGATAAGAGGGCTGGTTCTTTTCTCGCTCAAAGGCTTAGTATAGCCATTCAGCAGTGAAACGCAGCGAGCGTTCTTGGCACGATACCGCGGGGAGTAGGACTATATGATAATTATGTTTCTATTTTTTTTTTATTATTATAGTATTTAAATTAATGTTTTCTAGTAAAAAATATTGAAGATAAAAATGTATTTCTATAAACCACATTCTAAAACCGTGGTCATTTAGTTAAAATAAAAAAGATCCTTAAGTATAGATATAACAACTCTAACTTAAACCCATTCAAGTAAAATGTTAAAATGCGCTCCAAACAGCAACCAGTTAGTATCGTTTGCTTTGAACGCCAATTGTTGACACAAGGAGTAGGACTCGATTAGTTCGTTAACAACACAGACCAAATAACGGATATCTCACAAAAAGATACACTACAAATTGATTAGCATTTATATCGAACCATATCGAACGTTACGAAACAATAGAAGCAAAAATAATGTAAGATTGCCTAAAGTAGAATTGTGTGATTTTAATATTATTTTTATTACAAGTTACTAAAGTTAGTTACAGCCTATTATACGTCCCACTGCTGGGCATAGGTTTCCCCTCATTTCTGAGAGGGTTTTAAAGCAAGAAAATATCCGCTGCACCGCCCGAATGCGTGTTGGCAAACGTAACATGTCTTAGAAATATTTTTTCTTATTTCTCAGGTTTCCTTCACCACCGAGCACGTGGTAAATCAGCACTGAAAATTGCAATTAACAATTTCATTGGTGCCGGCGGATGTAAATTAGTTTAGCTTTTATTCGGTCCCAAAGGGAACAATTATTGGTTTAGGGCCCACTAGAAATTTTAACGTAACTTAAATCATACGTGGTAGAGCCATGCTGCAGCTACATATATTAGTAGTATAATTGTAGCTCGAATGGTTCGGCTCGACCGGGGAACGACCACGCTCTCACAGAATAGCAGCATAACGCTGCTGTTTCGTATGGTGAGTGTAGAGAACCGGATACCCTTTTTTACTGGAATCGATGCTTTCCATCTTAGTCCTCACGGGTGACAACGCATCTACATTTTGATTCGTAATCTATATTGTAGTGGTTGCTGCGGCCTATAGATGTAGATATCTATAGGCCGCAGCAACCACTTGCCATCAAGTGAATTGTGTGCTCGTTTATCACCCTTATTCTATTTATAAAAAGAAAACTTAATTTTATTACACATAAAAAAGATACCAATTTATTATAGAAAACGGCCTAAAGATTTTATGAAAATCTAACCGAAATCATAAAATCTGAAAAAAAATTGTTTTGATATTTATGTCCAGGCTAATCTAATATGAAAAAAATTGTGTAATGAAGAACGAGTACTAAAAGGATTTTCCATCAATCTTAAAGTACTTTTAAATGCTGAATGTACCTACAACTTTGTTTTATACTACTAATTATTGACCAGTGCACTACTTTAAATTATAATACGGGTGAAAACTATAAGACAATCGCTTTTAGTTTCTTTTTAGGTTATTGTTATATTCATATTTTAATTGTTAATTTCTCAGTATTCCCGCTAGATACAGTAAAACTAATATTACTATTGTCATCTATAAATTATAAGGACTAAATCGACATGTATTTCATTAAGTTACGTCACAATTTGTGGTGGGCCCATTCTCCATACAAAAAGAAATTGTCTGCTTTGTTATCAATTTTTCAAAGCACTTCCTGACAACTGATTGGGCTGAAATTCGGCATACCTATGTAATTTCGATGAAATTGTAATAATATGGTATCATGGAGCTGGTCTGATCATGGACCCGGACGCTGACACTATTTAAATTTGTCTTTAAATAGGTTTTAATCATATCTAGCAGTAATTAGAATAAGTCAGGAGAACATAAGTTATTAAGGACTCCCATGTTAGTCTACGACTTATAAGTCCTATGTTATTGTGGGACTTATAACAAACAAGTGGTAAAATTAAGAAATTTGTCAACGTATTTGAAGTCAATTAAATACGCATTATTAAGGATAACTCAAAAACTGCTACAGATCTTGATCAAATTTATATGGGACCACATTCGAAGCACCAGTTTACAAATAAAAAAGAAACATCAAAATCGGTTCACCTAGAAAAAAGTTGTGAGGTAAAAACTTAAAAAAATACAATCAAATTGAGAACCTCCTCCTTTTTTTGAAGTCGGTTAAAAATAATGTGCCAACTGCGTAACTAGTGGTATGACGTAAAAGGCGACTAAAAGCTAAAGCCACTTATCACTACTTTCACAATTTTCCGCCTAACCCATATTAGATGACTAAGTTAGTCCGAGTAGCTCACTGCTCTTTGTACTATGTCTACTTCCTCGGAGATAACAGATGTGACACTATGCTTTGTCGAGGAGTCGAGGTGGCTCAGAAAATACTCGTTCACCTTCTACTTTAATAGCATATTTTATAGCTAGATATCAGGTCATCAAACGTCGCAGTCCGTACATCGTCACTACGGATGCTGCAAAGCGCTAGAAACGACGGAGCTATAAAATAAATTAAATAAACGCGATAAAATCCGTAAGAGTAATGGTTTTATTTAATGGGCAGTATGACAGTATCTGTGTAAAGAGATAAAAACACAGCAGTGCATGTAGTGAATGATGATATATGGATCTGAGACGTGGTGCTTTACTGCTGGCCATATAGGAAGCTCAATGTCTATAAGCGGGCTATGGAGATAGATTCTTGAAGAATCGACCACATCCATGGCTGAAGACTGCGTGCTACAACAGGTGCCATCCGCAAAGATCGTGATGCCCGGTGATTTTAACGCCCACCACGCTGAATGGCTTAACTGATCATGCGGGTAGATCTGTTTATGATTTTGCCTTGGCATATGGTCTGACACAACTGGTTACTTCGCCTACGCGGATCCCAGATGTGGAGGATCATGTACCTTCCCTGTTGGACCTTCTGCTGACCTCTCATCCGGACGGATATCAGATCTCTGTCGATGCCCCTCTTGGCTATTCGGACCATTGTCTGATCCGGAGTACGGTGCCACTCACGCACCCATCGCAGTTGCCATCTGCAACTTACCGCCGTGTTTTGCACTATAGGTCGGCCGATTGGGACGGGATGCGGTCTTTTTTTGCATGCTACCTTTGGGGGCGGGTTTGCTTCTTGTCGGATGATCCCAACGTTGCTACTGATTCTGTCGCTGATGTAGTAATGCAGAATTGGCGAAAAAATAGTTCGCCTCCTTTCGGGAACACGTGCATTCTGGTCTCTGGCCAAGGCTGTCCAAGAGAACTTCTATCAGCCATCTCTGCCGTCTTTGCAAAAGGTGGACGACTCAATGGCCCATGCCGCAAAGGAGAAAGCCGATCGGCTAGGCTCTGTCGACTTCCAACTCGACTCTCGATGACGGGTGGGACAATATAGGATGAGCTGTTTACACAGCGCTCAGTGCGCAAAGCACTCCTCTCCCTGGACGTCAACAAGTCGAGTGGGCCTGATGGAGTCCCACCTATTGTGCTGAAGACGTGTGCTCCGGAGTTGGCACCGGTTTTAACGCGTCTTTCCCGGTACTCCTACTCCCTAGACGCAGTCAGGCCTCCGTCACTCTCTTAAGACTCTGCGTTATATGCCTACCGTTCTGTGTATCGCCCACGATACAACCGACATTGGGTTGCCGCACGCCCGCCTGAGCCCTCGCACAGCGCACGTTTCCCGCGCTTACTCGTCGAAATGCCGAAACCACGTAATTATTGTGCAGTGGATGGGTGCCAGAGTGTCAGAGTCAAAAAACAAATGAAAAATTGTCATTGTTTTCTTAACTATAAGATTACATCGAAACAACAGCATAACAGTGTTGTGATTTATAAATTGAGTGACCACCTAGACACCCAAATTATATAATAAGTCTTAAATAATTTTTACAACGCTATAATGAATCGGCCTGACAGCAGCGTGTTACAAATTTTACAAACCATTGATTTTCCTCCGCTTTGCTCCTGTTTTCTAAAATATTTAATTTAATAATTTTATAAAACTCAAACATATTTGATTAACAAATAAAAAATATGGTTATTTCGCAAGATTCGTTTTATTACACAAATCATCATAGGTACAACCCTAGCGTATTCGTGCGATGACGCGCTTGCACGTGAGTCGCACGGCGGTCAACACAATCTCGACTCTTTTTGCGCGTACTTGTGGTACATTTTCTTCTCGCTGCGAACAGCAGATATTATTATTAAGATTTTGTAGGCTATTATAGCGTAGGTATTTTCGCTTTTGTATGGAAGTGATGTATCTGTTTAGTAAACTATTAAGTAATCTGTGACGCAGTCCCGAACTCATGGAAGACAGCTTTGGTGCACCCGATCCCTAAAAAAGGCGACCGCTCAGATCCGTCCAACTACAGGCCTATCGCTATCACCTCCTTGTTCTCAAAAATAATAGAAACGATTATTAACTGCCAGCTTATGCGGTATCTTGAGGATCACCAGCTGATTAGTGACGTCACCTGGTGATCTTCTAGGTTACCTAACTCATAGATGGACGGAGGCAGTGGAGTCCAAGGGGAAGGCATTGGCCATTAGTCTGGACATAGCAAAGGCCTTCGATCGGGATTGGCACAAAGCGCTCTTTCGAAGCTGCCTTTCCATGGGCTTCCCGAGAAATTGTGCAATTGGATCAAGAGTTTTTTCAAGGGATTACTGTAAAGCACCCGAAACGTCGGGAATTAAAATAAGTAAATTAAACGCGATAAAATCCGTAAAAATAGTTTTATTCAATGTGTAGTGTTCACGTAAATATAAGAAATCATTCTACCAATCTTTTTTACCCATTTAATCGCAATGAGCTTTAATAAACGTAGCATAACGAAGTCCCAACAGGCGTTTACGGAAAACGTTTATTGAACGAGATAGCTCGGGATAGAATGAAAGTTACCGTGTACACGACTGGAACTAAACATATCCGTAGGGAGCTTATAAAATGTTAATTTAATATTTAATGATGTAAGTTAATTACAGCTTTTGGCGTTTAAATATTATGTCTATGACTTTCTGGGATTGAAACCTGTTCAATGCAGGGGATGGCCTCACATGTATCCAGCACAATATTTTGTAGCGATACTGTAATATTGATAAGGTTTTGGTTGGTAATATCAATTAAAATTTTAAACTCAATATAATTTATGATAACAATTATTATTATGATTTCTTATATTTACGCGAATACTACACATTAAATGAAACTAATTTCACAGATTTTAACGCGTTTAATTTTAACTTATTAATTCCCAACGTTTTGCGTGATTTACATCACCCATGGTCATAGGGGGAACTGATGTGCTTGAACGTCGCGATGTCATAGATAGCCCCGCTACCTTTAGATTTTGAATATTAATTTATTTTTAATTCTTTTTTTTTTGGTCACTGTAAGATATGCTGGAAACTCTTTCTGCGTAGATCGGACCAAAAATTAATATATTTTTATAATATTATCTTTACACATGCTCACTTGTCACGACGACGGAAATCAAGTGAGTTGTTCGAGAGACTACATTGCACCGTTTTATCTAATGTCAAACTTCGTTTAGAAATAATGTTTTAATAATGTTGTCTACCAACTCCAACTAAAGTGCCAGTACGTCGATGATAACTATGTTCAGATAAACATTTTATAATTGGTTTTCTTGCGTGTTTGTGACATATAATGACAATTCTCGTGTCGCTCTGAATACTGGACACGATGGTTTCTCTAATCATATGAGCTTATATGGTGTACAAGTGCTATCGTATTTACATTACACAATACGCTAAATTACAATTTCCGAGCGATGTTTATCTATTTTTAGCCAGTAGGTACTTCCGCGGTTGGAGATAGGAAGGCTTAAATCAAATGTGCAATAAATGTTGTTTAAACTCGTGAGATGATTAAATAGGTTTTTTTATAGAATAAAGGTGACAAACGAGCACACAATTCACACATAACGCACACAATTATTTTCAGTGGATGCTGTAACCAATAGACATCTACATTTTTCCTCAATTAAGTATCAAAATGCAGATGTGTTGTCACCCCTGAGGACAGAATGGAAAGACTCATTTCCAGTAAAAAGAGTCTCCGATTCTCTACACTCACCATACATCATATATAAAAAACGCTATGGCACATAGACTCCTCACCTGAGAACTAATAAATTAAAAAGGGGAATAGGGGGTAACAACCCCAATCCTGGGTATTTGAATGAAATAAAAGAGAGTTTGTTTGATGACGGTCTAATACAGCGCTTTATAAGTCACTTCACCTAAACACAAATGATATTTTTTTTGCAAAGAACCATGCCCACTTTTCATACATTTAAAAACCTGATAGTAAAGTATATTATAGTATAGTTATAAGGTATAGTAGAAAAACTTCCTGTAAGCTTAGAAAATAATGTCATGTAGTCATTTTTACAATTTAAACGCTACGAAGCCCAAAAATATTAATGTTACCCTTTAGGTTAGGATTTGCCGTTACCAAATATTTAATTTTTCTATCTCTTATTAATGTACTATCACCACTTCCTCTGAGATTATACTGAGAAAAATCTTGTGTATCCCTACATATTTCGATTCTATATGATCAATGAAAAACACACAAAATGGGACAATACACAAGGAAGGAGACGCAAACACAACAAGTGATTATATTCTCTTTGGCAACAATGAAGGACTGCGCCGATGTCAATCGTAGAACTGCTAAATGTCAAAAAAATCCGTTTCACTCGTGTGCACTCAATAACATACTGCATTATTTATTTATTTAATTATTATATTCTTTTTAATTAATCTGTACTATACAAAAAGTAATATAGAAATATATAAAAAGGAATATATATAAGAATATAGAGAAATACTTACTGATTAAATAAAATAAATGTTTAAAACTCAGAAACAGAGTTCAATTAAGTCAAGTAGCGAAATGCGAAGTATGTGAAATGGAACGTCTTAGAAAAAGGGTAGTTGAGATGCGTTCAAAATATGGTGGTAATAAGTTTACCCTTGACGTAGAATAAGCATAAATAAATATTAAAAATATTTTTCTCCTGCGTTTCTTTTAACATTGTGGTACGCGTATTTAATTAAGAATTCAATTAGCTGAATTTTAAGATTTATTTCATTTTTATACATAGTCAGGTGAAAAATGGGCATCCTTCTTTATAACTGGAACCCTAAATCCGGCAGAACGAAATACGAGTACTTACATAATAATGAGCTGCAGACGCTTGTGGGCAAGGTCGAGTACTTAATATCAAGTCACTCGTTATATCGTATATCCTTAACCCTGAAAAATGTGAATAACTATTTGGTCTTAAGGTTTATCAATCAATCAATCATTGATAACACTTATGTAGGAATTACGAACAAAAGTGTTTATGTACATTAAGCAAAATTAAGTAATTTTTAGTAGAATAAGGATGCAAACTAGCACACAGTCCACCTGACAGTAAGTAGATCATAGAATTTTACGAGTACTTCTATCCTCGAATAAGTATCAAGATGCAAAAGTGTTATCACCCCTGAGGATTAGGATGGAATGCCTCCAGTAAAAATGGTCTCCACTTCTCTACACTCACCATACGAATCACAGCAGCTTCAATCTGCCTCTTCAGGTTGGTATTCTGTGAGAGCTTAGTCCTTTCCCGGTTGAGCCGACCAGATCATGCTACAGACATAACATAGCCGTAGCGTGGCTCTACCAGGTAAGTAAAATACAAGTCAAATCATCCACTATTAATATGCCACTGAAGTACAACGTGAGTTACTTCCGATTTTGAAAGGGTAATATAGCGGACAAGACATGAATTGACCTTGCGGCTAGGTAACTTTACAAGGCCTAAACACATATTTCACGGTAAGCAATTAAAATAGTAATTAACTGACTGGTAACTATGAAATGTAAGGCTACCGTTACGCAGAGATATTACGACTCAAACTAAATGTTTTTTTCCACAATGCCAAATTTTCATCAGAGGTTGACTTCTTCGAAATAAAGATGTCAAATATGATGGGTGTAGAATTTAAAATGATAAAATATCTTAAACATAAACACATGTCATCATCTAGTAATCCGACGGCGCAGTTGATTAATACGATAAGGTTAGATAAGTTAAACAAATATCAAACGAGACAATCACAGTGTCTATCGTACATGCAATATGGATATGATCTTAAAATCAGCAATCTATATCTTTACGTGATCTCTAATAAAATGTTATACATTTTGGTACCCAAACTTAAACATGAAGATACAAATATCCTACAACACTGGCCTCCCTTTTACAAAATTAATTAATAATTCGTGGTTGATCTCCATAATTATTGCGTTGCGCGTAGGTAGTCGGCACGCGCCAGGTGTAGATCCGGTCTCGTGTACATGTGCTCCCATACTCCACTAGACCACTGCGCACCGGGCGTAGACGCGGCGAGCACCGTGCCCGGTTTCGCGGTGAACCGACGCTAGCGCCGGCGTCGTGTGTTTGGCTTCATATTCATAGTGTCCCATAAATACTGAAGACCAGACTCGAAAAACCGTCTCGTGGGCATGAGCCCTTAAGCTGTTATTTTACGCTGGTATTCTCTGTGAGAGCGTGGTCCTTCCCCGGTAGAGCCGACCTATTCGTGCTACAACTATAATACTAATACAAAATTAAAAAAGTTTCCCCATTTAATTCAGTTTCATTTTATTACTTGCGGAGTATTTTTTTTAAATGCAAAAAAGAATTAGACAACATCCTACATGGTTTTTCAGATTATTGTATTATACTATTACAGCCTGAACGTGATCGTAACGTGAAGTGCGTGCTCGTTGTCACCTTTGCTTCCACAAAAAGAAACGTTTGTGTGTACTTATGTACGCACGTAGGAAGTTATACTTCTTTAGCGTAACAAAACAAAAATAACTAAAAATAACTACCTTAAATATAGTTATCAGTTCCCACGAAAACCAAAACTGTTGGCAAACTAGTTACCCAATGAAGTTGTCGTTTTTAGCTTTTGGTGTGCGCGCGCATCGTAAAAAATTCACTGTCATAATTTTTTCCAAACGCCCCAAAAGAAGTATAACTTCAAAAATCTTTTTAACATCAGCAAGTAAAATTCTAAGGTGAAACTTTATAAAATAAAAAGGTATTCTCGTTCATAGCAGAAACGACAGTATTCAAGCAGCTGTTTCGATAAAATAAATATATGAATAATCTAATTTTAAACATCAAATACGTAAAATAAAAAGCAGATGGTCTGTCTGATAAACAACCTGCATTCGTGATTTCTTCTACATTTGAAATCGTATTAAAATGTATTGAATATGTTAATATATTATGTACATGTATTTTTATAGATCCTGTATAAACCGGTGTTAGCGGCGGTGTAAGGATATCCATTACCCCATATCATCCTAATAACATCAAGGAAAAAATACTGCGTTTGCTAACCTGCCTCCCAAGCGTGGTAACTATGGCAAATATCCTCCTCAATGAGGCGGTGTGTGGGAGGCCTATGTTAAGCAGTGGATAGGTTGTAACGATGATGATGATATAATATGTATAAATATTTTTTAGATGGTAGAGCCATGCTGCAGCTATATTAGTAGTATAGTTGTAGCAAGAATGGGTCAGCTCGACCGGGGAAGGCCCACGCTCTCACAGAATACCAGCGTCAAATAGCAGTTTCATGCTGCTGTGTTTCGTATGGTGAGTGTAGAGAACCGGATACCCTTTTTTACTGGAAAAGAGGCATTCTATCTTAGTCCTCACGGGTGACAACGCATTTGCATTTTGATTCGCAAACGAGGATAGATGTCTACGGGCCACAGCAACCACTTACCATCAGGTGGATTGTGTGCTCGTTTGTCACCCTATCCTATAAAAAAGAATATGCAACATAGCGTGTAACATAATCATCATCATCATCATCATTACAGCCATTCACAAGTCCACTGCTGAACATAGGCCTCCCCCAAAGAATGCCACAAAGCACGGTCCTGAGCCACCTGCATCCATCAACTTCCTGCATGTCTTACCAGGTCGTCACTCCATCTCGTGGGGGGACGCCCTACACTTCGCCTGCCGGTACGAGGCTGCCACTCGAGAACCTTTCTTCCCCATCGGTTGTCGGTTCTTCGAGCTATATGGCCAGCCCATTGCCACTTCAGCTTACTAATCCGTTGGGCTATGTCGGTTACTCTGGTTCTACTGCGGATATCCTCATTCCTAAGTTTATCGCGCAGAGAAACTCCGAGCATAGCCCTCTCCATAGCTCGCTGAGCGACCTTGAGCTTCCTCATCCGGCCAGCAGTGAAGGACCACGTCTCAGTTCAGTATGTCATCACTGGCAACACGCACTGGGTGTACAGTCTCGTTTTCAAGGTTTGAGGTATACCTGACGAGAAGATGTGCCGTAATTTCTCGAACGCTGCCCAACCGAGTTGAATCCGTCGATTGACCTCTCGGTCGAAGTTGGACTTACCTAGTCGGACTATTTGTCCCAGGTAAACATACTCGTCAACAACTTCGAGCTTAGTGTTCCCAACAACTACCGGCATAGGTGTGACATGGACATTAAACATGATCTTAGTTTTGTCCATGTACATCTTAAAACCTATCCGTTGGGAAACACTATTGAGGTCATTGAGCATAGTGCTTAGGTCCTCCAGCGATTCTGCCATAAGGACTATATCGTCGGCAAATCGAAGGTGAGTGATGTACTCGCCATTGATGTTGATACCGTATCCTTTCCAGTCCAGAAGCTTGAAAACGTCTTCCAATGCAGCGGTGAAGAGTTTCGGGGATATGACGTCACCCTGTCTTACACCTCTCTGCAATTGGATAGGTTTCGTACTCTGGTTCTGTACTCGGATAGCCATCGTAGCCCTACTGTACAAGCACTTCAACACTTCGATATACCGACAGTCAACTTGGCACCGCTGAAGGGACTGCAGCACCGCCCAAATTTCGACGGAATCAAAGGCTTTCTCATAGTCCACATACGCCAGACATAGTGGCAAATTGTACTCTTCGGACTTCTGTACAATTTGCCGAAGGGTATGTATGTGGTCTATGGTGCTAAAGCCCTTTCGGAAACCGGCTTGTTCGGGAGGCTGGAAGTCGTCAAGTCTGCGCGCGAGACGATTCGTAATGACTCTCGAAAACAGCACGTAGACGCGGCTCAGAAGGGAAATCGGTCTGTAGTTCTTCAAGAGAGCGTTGTCACCTTTCTTGAAGAACAAGACCACCGCACTTCTGCTCCATGCCTCCGGTGTAATGCCACCATGGAGGACGGAATTAAAGAGCTTCTGAAGGACTTCAAGTACCGGTTTTCCACCCGCTTTCAGAAGCTCCGCTGTAATTCCATCCTCGCCTGGGGCCTTACCGTTTTTAAGGTGCTGCAGAGCCATTCTAATCTCGCTCAGACTGACGTCCGGGATATCTACGGAATAGTGTCGGATGAGACTCGCTCTTGGATCGTTACTCACACTTGCGTGTGGCTCCAACGATGACGTGTACAACTGCCCATAGAACCTCTCAATCTCACTCAAAATCTCAGGTGTCCCGGAAACGATGCTGCCACATTCTGTCTTCAGCTTTGACAGTTGGCTCTTTCTGGCAGACAGATCTCTGGCAAAGACTTTGGAGCCTTGGTTCCGCTCGATCGCTTCTTCAATACGAGCTGTATTGAAGTTGCGTAAGTCTTCGTAACATAATATGTGTATAATATATATTATATATATTACACGCTATAGTTTGTGTAGACATATAACATATATTTTTAAGGAAGAGAAGGCAAACGAGCATGCGGCTCACCTGATGTAAGTGATCAGCGTCGCCCATGAACATCCGCAACGCCAAGACATTTTTTGCAGACGCGTTGCCGGCATTTTAGGAAGGTGTAAATAATAATTGCAATTTCTTGTCAAAAAGGCTTATGTCAATATAAGTTAGCTGAAATAGCTCTAAATAAATCATAATTAACGCTTCTTTAGTTTTGTGCTGCTATTGCATAACCTCTCCATTGGACAGTTTAGACAACAGTCATCAAATAACTCCACACAGTAGCGCTATGGAAAGTGAGTGTTAATGTTACGTTACTGGACTATATAAATATCAATATAATGTACCTCTTATATTTACGGCACCATAATATACTTATATTACAGATATAGTTAACAAAATTCTAATATTAAAAACCGAAAGACGGTACCATATTTAAAATCGGCCACCATTAATTATTCTATGGTTAAATAAATTACACGTCGAAAAATTACGAGAAAGTAAAATCGATATTCAGAATCTGTTTCATTGTTTTTTAATTTGTGATTTATAAAATGTTCCCGAAACCATCCCGTGTTCATGAAAGGCGCTGGCATCAAACAAAAAGCTTGATTTGGGATTTAGAAAAAAATAATCAAAGTTTGTGGTGTGTGTGTAGAAAACACAGTATATGCGCCTTTGTTTCTTTTGAAAATAGCAGCGTGAAAGCAGTACAGATTCCGTCCGTATGTTGCAGACATTCCGCGTATTACAAAGTGTCCTGGTTTCCTCTTTTCAGATATGAACTACGAAGGATTAAAACTCGTCAACGACTCCTCACAAAGGATGTGTTACAATCTTTTGTGTTCTATGTCTAGTATAATTTTAACAACCTGACTGGTTTTTTTGACGCGCTCTTGGCTGACTATACGTTGATAGGTTTTTGTAAGAGCAGTCACTAAATTAAAAAGATAGTATGATCCTTTATAAAGTAATAACTCATTTAGCAAACGGTTTGGAAACTAAACATTACACGTATTAATAAATGCTTTGAGTAAAAAAAAACCTGTTGCTGTACTTTTGCACACACGAAATCTTACCTCCGTGATTAATAGTAATTTTTTTAAATTTACGTGCAATAAATTTCTGCAAAACAAAATTATTCAAATACAACATATTGTATTCAACATGCATTGAGAAACTCTTGTTACAGGATCAATTAATAATTAATTACATGCTGTAGAATCAAATTATTTTTTTAAGTTATCTATATCAAATAAAATGATAGAGGTTTGCAGTCCTGCGCGCATCTCGGATAAACTACTGGATAGATTTCAATTAGGTTTTATAAGTTTTATTTTTTAGACACTTGGCCATAATTTAAAAAAAATTGCGATATTTTCATTTAATATAGTTATTAAAGTTTTAAGCAACAACGATTTTTATAAGCACTACGTGTTCAGTGATGTATGTGCAACGAGGACGAAGTTTATAAAATTATATATTTGTATGCCACTGGCGTAATATGCTTTGTACTAGCTATGTTTAAACATAATGTCTGTAACCACCATATTATACTAAATTATTATTATTAATATTATTATTATTGGAGAATATGTTATAATCGCTACGCTTGGCAAGCTGATTGAAGATCGTATTATCAGATATCTCGCACCTTTGACACTGTCTGTGGTTGTGGGCTATACCGTCATCTAAGGGTACCTATTCATTAGATTTTTCCGCTTTTGGCATATCCCAAAGTCGCTTTTAAAGACATTCACGGTTTTTCTTTAATGGTATAAGGATGACAAACGAGCACACAGTCCACCTGATGGTAAGAGGTTGCTGTGACCCATAGTCATCCAAATCTATCCTCAATAAAGAATCAAAATGCAGATGCGTTGTCACCCGTGAGGACTAAGATGGAATACCTCTTTTCCAGTAAAAAGGGTCTTCGGTTCTCTACACTCACCATACGAAACACAGCGAGTGTTAAGCTGCTATTTTACGCTGGTATTCTGTGAGGGCGTGGTCCTTCCCCGGTCGAGCCGACCCCTTCGTGCTACAAGTATACTACTAATATAGCTGCAGCATGGCTTTACCACAGTGGGATATGGTGTGATGGATTGATAGGTGTTTATGATTATATATTTCTGATTGTGTGTGAGCCATGCTGCAACTATGTTATAGTTGCGGCACGAATGGGTCAGCTCGAGCGAAGAACGATCACATTCTTAGAGGACACCAGCATAAAATGACCAGCTTAATGCTACTGTGTTTCGAATGGTTTATAACCGGATACTTTTTATTGGTAGCTAGCTATTCGTAGCTATCGTAGTCATCAGAGGTTGACTGTGCATTTGATTATGATTCAATGATAGATGTTAGTGGCTATGAAACACAGTAACATCAGTTTGTCAGTCTTACTTCTATACAAACATTTTATCTTCTTTGGCATCTTTAGTCGTTCGCCAATAACTGACAACTTCCGTCAGCTATGTCCTAAACGCAAAGAAATTTATCTTCAAAAAAAATTCTTTGAAAATATTATTAATTTGGATTGCTTCTGTTAGTTCCTACTGTAGGACATCTGCAACTGAACAAATGACTTTCATGAACCATAAAAATGCTATTTTACCTCAAATATAGTGGCTATATTCAAAATCCCCTTAAACACATGAGTGCGTAGAAATCTGTGACAAGGTGGGCCTACCCTGGCACGTCAGTAGATCTATCCATTAATGCATTCATTACAGTCTATCAAAAGTCCAGTGGTGAACATAGGCCTTCCCCATAAATTGCCTAATAGAGGGTTTTTTTTAATTTTTAACAGAAAAATGCTGGCTGAAACAAATCTGTTTTTGTTTGTCTCTGTAGCCTGTTACGATACCCACAGGATGATATCGGGTAGTGGATTAAGGAAAAATCTTGAAACAATTTTTTTTAAAACACATTTCCCTAACCTTAGCATGCCGTATCAGATAGGTTCGATTTTACTTTTTAAAAGTTTGACATTGTTAAAAGCTGAGCCGACTTGGCCCTTACCGTCCAGTCTCTAAGTGACCCTTATAAGGCCTACTATGCAGCTACCCGCGATTCCTGACGCGTTCAGAGCAACGCCCTAGCGTTCTTTTTCTTTTAAGCCGCGCCACACATGCGGACTAACCGCGTCGTTAAAACGGGCCTAAACAATGCGTCGCACACATCTGGGCGCGGCGGAGTCAACCGTGACGTCACTTACGCTTACGCCGTTAGTGCGTTGAATGGATCAGATAAGAGGCGCTATTAAAGTATAATTAAATAAGAAAAAAATATTTTTTTACTCATTATAAAGTTATAATAAGCCAGGTTTGACGACAATCCCACAAACATTCAACAACAACAAATCGCATTGTCTTAGTGTAGCTAAAATCTATATTCACTCTTGCCTGGAAGACGCCCAAATTGTAATCGGAGGGAAAGTGAGGCGCCGGCAGATTATTCCACCTCTTTTTAGGGTTCCGTACCCAAAGGGTAACCAACGGGACCCTATTACTAAGTCTCCGCTGTCCGTCCGTCTGTCCGTTTGTCTGTCAGCGGGCTGTATCTCATGATCCTTAATAAGTAGACAGTTAAAATTTTCACATAATGTTTATTTCTGTTGCCGCTATAATAACAAATAATAAAAAAAAATTAAAATTAATGCGGACAACTACAAACAACTAGAAACGTGTTTCACGATGGTACGGAACCCTACCTACATGCGCGATTCCGACTCGCATTTGACCGGCTTTTTTTTTCGACTTGATGATTATTTGTGCTATAAGGAATATTATCACTGAAGATATGAGACTGAAGAATTTCATTCAATTCGTATTGACCTCGGCAGCTCGGTGGATCAGTGGCTAAGCATTTGGCTACGACATTATTATTAAGTCCATAAACACTACAGCAGTAGGTATGGCGAACCTTATTCTCTCTTCTACCTTATTCTCGATCCAGTCATACGATCCAGTTTACCGTCTGCAGTCTAAGTTTGCAGCGCGCTTGAAGCGGCATCAAGTTTGCATGATGCTGCATCAGTTGAAACCATGGCGTCTCTCGGTTATTTGCTCTACTTTATGCATACTTGACCGCTCATACACGTTCAAGTTTGCATGACGCTGCAAGCTTGATCAAGTCGGCAGAATAGAAATTCAATTTTTGCTTCAAGTAGACTTGTCATGCACACTGATAGCCATACACCGTCAAGTTTACCGGACGCCGATTCAAGCGCGCTGCAAACTTGACGGTAAACTGGATCGTGTATGGCATCCATTAGACTGGAGACAGCAATTTAAGCACTAGCAGTGCTTGAACACTATAAACACCTTAATTTGTCCTTAATTAAAGACTAATATGTAATGCCTCTCTATGAGTGAAAAAGGGGATTTCTGGCTCCTGTCACTCACTATCTACTTTCTACTATTTCGCATTGGAGTTATGAGCCAGTGTGGTATTTCGAATAGCAGCTTAATATTGCTGTAATTCGTATGGTAATTGTAGAGAACCGGAGATCTTAGTTTTCATAGATGACAACGTATCTGCATTTTGATTTTAACTAAAGATAGATGTAATGTCTATAGGCCACAGTATCCATTTACCATCAAGTGGACTGTGTGCTCGTTTGTCACCCTTACTCTATAAAAAAAAATCGTTCGCACTCGTTTGATCTTGTCATTTAGCGTCACATAGGAAACGATAAATTAAGACGAGCGAGTGCTTTTGTGTTTGCGAGTATTCTGTGGCACTATATCTTCTGCTCAGTACAAGCCACCGCCGGCGTCGCTATTAGTTGATCAGCCAAAATTAGATTACTAGTGACTATGGATTAAAGATTTGCAAGTAGGAGTGGCTTGGCAACTTAAGTACTACAGTTATGTAGCCCAAAGTTGGAAGAAGTTTACGACAGTGTAAATCTTAATAAGGATAGGCGTCGGAAATACTAACACACTACTTTCCCTTTCGACAGCTTGAAGGACTTTTATGGCGGCCTCGTAATCGATGTTGCCATTGTCCGATGGATATGACATTTGTTTTAAAATAGAAACCGTTGGTTCCCAATTTATGTGCTTCTGGTAGTGTTATAATGTTATTTATTGATTTCTTATACACGAACACATTGAATAAAACCAGATTTCCGAATTTAACGCCTATAATTTAACTTCTTTTTAATTTACGACGCTTCGAGTGCTTTGCACGTTCCGATATTAACTTTTTAATTATTCATTTTCGTCCGATTTACGCAGAATGCATCTACTGTATCTTGAAGTATTGCAGTCGTGCTATGCTTCGGATTATCTTTAATTTTATTAATTACAGATTCCCAAGCAGGTGGTGGTACCCTGCCTTATACTTTATTGAAAAAAGGATGTTTTTTAACCTTCGTTAACCCGACGTTTAGCCTTTAGCTTACGTTAACACTTTCGCGAGGATTTGTGGTCTATTATATCAGCTTAGTACTGCTGTTTCGTACGGTGATTGCAGGGGGGTCTCCAGTTACCCATTTTACTGGAAACGAGGTATTCCATCTTAGCCCTCACGGGTCATAACGCATCTGCATTCTTGTTCGTAATCGAGGCTAGATGTAGATGCCATCAGGTGGACTGAGTGGTCGTTTGTCACTCTTATTCTACATGCTCCAGGTAGTGAATCTTCAAATAATGCGTCTGATATCGTATAATTAGGAAACCTTGCAATTAAAGGTTAATTAACACAAATTTGATCGTATGACAGAGTTTAATATGTAAAGTATAACTGGATGATTGGAAACTTCTTGATATAATATGTAAATAATAGGATGATGTCTGTCTTTATATACTATATTAACGGCATAGCTATCTCCCATTTTTCGCACTTTCTCATCCATTTATTCATCTTTGACAGTCTATAAAAGTCCACTGTTGAACATATGCATCACCCATAGATTGCCTCATATGGAGGTGCTATAGTTGCCACGCTTGGCAGGCGGCTTGGCAATCTCAGTTTTCTACTATTTTCTGTTTTAGTTCTTTCTGTGCCTCATACGACACCCACCGGACTATATGGGTAGTGAATATTTTTACATCGCCACCACACAGCAACTTTTGGATTTTCTAGGCGAATTAAATTTGAGTAAAAAAGTTTTCCTACTGCTTGCCTAGTATCACAGCTGGGCACAGGCTCTCTCTCATATTTAAATAGTCATTTTTTTTATTTTTTTTATAGTATAGGGTGACAAACGAGGACACAGTCCACCTGATGGTAAGTGGCTGCTGTGGCCCATAGACATCTACATTTATCCTCATTTGCGAATCAAAATGCAGATGCGTTGTCAGCCGTGAGGACTAAGATAGAATGCCTCTTTTCCAGTAAAAGGGTCTCCGGTTCTCTACACTCACCATACGAAACACAGCAGCATGAAGCAGCTGTTTGACGCTGGTATTCTATAAGAGCGTGATCCTTCCCCGGTTGAGCCGACCCATTCGTGCTACAACTATACTACTAATATAGCTGCAGCATGGCTCTACCACGTATAAAACGTCATATAGCATTTTGCCCGCCGCGCAGTTCCAGTACTTATTGTCGCAATTCACATGCTTTCGAAATATTTTATATATCAGCGGGTTTGCACGGGATAGTTATCAAGATAATTATGTACTGATAATAATCCATGATAATAAGTAATAACGTTATTACTGCGTGTGATATTGTGCGTAGTCTACAACATGTATATAATAATAATGTTGATTTGCTTAAATTTTGTTATTGTTGGTTGTCAAACAAAGAGTTTTTCTTTTGAAATAAAAGAAACTTAACTATTAAAATACTTTTATTACACATTATATTGCTAGATAATACCAGATAATTATCGGATAATTATCAATGAACATTATTATCTTGATAATTTGCAAGCCTGTATTTCAGACATGTAGGTTTCCTCATGACGTTTTCCTTATCTTCAGGACAGTGAAATACGGCCACTAAAACATATTCGAAAGCGATAATACAATAACCTCACTGTTAAAGCTACGTGAACTTAGAAAATTGTGGGACGAATCCCCTACTACTGTGATGTCTTATGATTTCCTTGTCATATAAAAATCATACAAATCAACTAAGAATACATAATTAGTTAGCAACGAAATTAAAATAATGTTACAGCCTATATACATCCCACTGCTGGGCACAGGCCTCCTCTCATTTCTGAGAGGGTTTTAGGGCAAGGAAATGTCCGCCGCGCTGGCCCGTTGGCGAACTTCACGTGCTTCGAAATGTTTTTTTTTCTTATTTCTCAGACATGCAGGTTTTCTCACGATGTTTTCCTTCACCACCGAGCACGTGGTCATCAGCACTTAAAATCGTAATAAGTCGTGTTAGCTCAGGGGCTTAGCGCTCGCTGTAAATTTCACTGTACGCGGGCAACCCGGGTTCGATCCCGTCGGCACCAATGAAATTGTTGGTAACGCTTTCGAATTGGTTAACAAAAAAATATTTAATGAAGGTAGTGATTACCGACGTAAATGAGCATTTTGTAATAGAAATTGTCAATTAACTAAGACATTAAAGAAAATACAATCTCAATCACCGAAATCAAACAGATTCAGATTCTGAGGTCTCAAAGCCCTATATCACGATGAAATATATGAGGTCCAAAATGGTAATGGTAAATGGTAACCTTAGCCCTAAAGAAGTTAAACCTTGAAGATGTTTTTGTTTCGACGATGTTATAAAGTTGCTAAACTGAATTGGTAAACGAACTGACAGTCCACATGATGTTTTTTTTATAGAATAAGGATGACAAACGAGGACACTGCCCTACTGATGGTAAGTGGATGCTGTGGTCGATAGACATCTACATTTATGCTTCAGAAGAATCAAAATGCAGATGCGTTGTCACCTCTGAGGACTAAGATGTATTTCCAGTAAATGTTCCGGTTCTCTACACTCATCATACGAAACACAGCAGCATTAAGCTGCTATTTTACGTTCTGTAAGAGCGTGGTCCTTACCCGACCCAATCATGCTACAACCATTATAGCTGCAATGTGGCTCTACGACGTATAATATACGCCCACTGGTAAATATGGGCCTTACCCGTCGTATGGAGGATTCGCCGTAATCGCCACGCTGTTAACGAGATGGGTATCACCGTACATCGAAAGCCAACACATCTATTCCTGTCATGTCCCCATCTTATTACGACACTTTCACAGAACAAAATGTGGTGACGCATTCTCTTATACTGTCACCACACGCCAACTAATTGCTAATTTAATTTAATGTGCTGAAATGATAATTATATTATCAAAGCAACACATATTTCCTATACGAAAAATGTTGAAAAATGTTATAAATTGTAGATAAACAAACCCATATAACACAATCCGTTTGTCGTCTTTTATGACTGCCGCGGAGAGAACGGCATCTGCAGCGCTTTATTCTCAAATTCCAGAATATAATTAATTATTTAAATAAAATTATTTGCATTTTGTATTTATTTTTAAATCAATGATATAATCAAAAGAGTCACCTAAAACTACGAGAAAACAAAATTTTATCAATGTCTGTCTATAACATGCTGAATACAAAATTTGTTGCTACTGAATAGCAACTTCACGCTTGACACTCAGGGGGTAGCCAGAGACTACGGATTTTAATTTGGCACGATCCTGACACACCTCTCTCGCTTCTTTTACATCCATATATCTACGCATATATATGTTCTTTGGTTAAGAGTACTCTTAATTTGGCTCATCTTCAAAATATCGCCAACTTGTTTGTCCAATGCGGACTCTGCTACTCAATTTTGCAACGTAAATTTGTTTTTAAATCACTTTTTCCTCATTCATTATTGCCACGTATTAAAACCATCGAAGTATTCCTTTCTTAATCCTGGTCACATCTTGCAAACTACAATTATTAAATGATAACCGCAAACAGTGTAAGGCAACCCGCATGTCCCATTCCTTACAAACCTACCCACTCCACAAAAAATAAATTTCCGGCATTAGTTAAATTTAATAATATTAGCTACTCCTAAATCTTTATGTTTTGTATGCCAAAAACCAAAATTAAAACAAAGTTGCTACTGCTAGAAATATGATTTCTTTTATTAAATGTTTCAGCGCACCGACATATCTAATCCTCGAAAATGTCCCGGTTTGAAGTTGTGATCTATTATCACAACTTCAAACATAGTGCTACTGTATTTCTAAACGACGAGGACCGAAGGTCCTCATTTCATCTTAGACCGCAAGGGTGACAATGATACACAGCATGCTCTTTTTATATAAAAAAATTAGTCGCTGTAATTTTCGATGTTGTACATATATGATAATGTAATCTTTTTACGCTCTGCTTATCGATTTAGTTGTTTTTTTTTTATAGCGATAAACATCAACAAACCGTTCGTGTGGTGGCGAAAGAGATAAACATTCCAAATACTCTTCCATCCTGTCAAGACTTGCCGTAATCACCACGCTATGGAGGCCGATTGTCGATTGCAACACCAAACAATTTTGAGATTGATTTGATAGATGGGCAAACAGCTTTCATCTTTGAAATGTCTGGTTTGGAAATTATAGTGCCGTCTTCAAAAAAAGGAAGAGATCGTTTGCATGTTTTTTTGTTGTATGTTACTCGATATCATCATCGTTATTACAGCCCTCCACACAGTTTCGCCCCCCCCCCCCCCCACCTTTTAACCCCGCCGGTAGTGCGTATTTTTTATATTAAATGTTAAAGATTAAAATTTTTATTGAATGATATCTGAAAAAATCGGGAGGGGGGGGGGGGGGGTCTAAGCGGGGCTAGTAGCCACCATTTCCAAAAATTGATCTCTATTATATTTCATAATGTCCCGCCATCAATTATCACTTTTGTCAAACTCCACATTTTCATAATGTGGAATGTAATCCGCGAAAGGGCCCGTCATCCGCGAAGAAATTGTGGCCAGGAAACGTCGGATTCTGAATCTCGGTCAGTTGCCGCCATTGCTTGCCAATAATTATAATCAATGTCCAGAGAGTAATTCAAGGTCGTCCAGAGAAACAATCCAATCGGTGTCCAAAGGCGTACCGAAGTCGTCGTAAAATAGCAAGCAATCGGTGTACAAAGGGGAAACCAAGTCATCGAAAAATAGGAGGCAGATAATAATGATAAAGAGCACATTAACGTAAGCTTGGAAGCAAAGGAATGACGCTTATGACGCGAAGTCGAGTATATCTGTCACTCTCACTGTCAGTGTCAGCAAAATGGCGGCCAAGCACTTCATTTTACGCATTTTGACAGATGTGACTTAAAAAACGTAAGAATTTAGTGTAATTTAAGTTCCGTTTTAGGTATTAACGACACGATTTACAAATATTTTTAGAAAATGATTTTAAATATTTCGACGTAGCTCCGGCAGCTAAAATTGCATGACGGCGTGAGATAAGCCCCACAGTGACAGACTTCTCAAATTCAGGCGACTTGATATATCAAGTCGCCTGAATTTGAGAAGCCTGAAGTAAAAAGTATAATTTTATTCTACATTTTTAAGTCTGTCATCATTTGCGTAGCTGCTGGGACGTTGTGAGATAAATCACGCACCCCAATGACTCAGTGAGCCAGTGATCGGCGCCTAGAAAGACGGATTTGGCAATTGCAGAAGTCTCGTAACTTTGACGTTACTCCTAAGCCAGTCTGGAAAATTTGTACGTCTAGGATAGGCGTATTAAGTTAAATACGTCATTACGACCACTAGACCAACTTTAACGCCTGTGCCTCGGAAATCAACAAAAGCCGTTGGTTCTGCGCCTGATCTCTCACCGATCGTGTCGGATTTATGAGAGTGAGGGAATAGAGAATACACCTGTGCTTACGTTTACACTCGAGCAGTATAATCCTATCCTCCGCAGATGGCTAGTCTCTATTGAGTCTGGCCGCTGTGACCGAAATTCGGTCTGGGGGACACTATTTGAATACGAGGTGGTATACTGTCATTTATCGGAGGCCACGAGATCTTTCTAGCTTTCCCAATAACTACCTCTTACGACAGCAATGACACTTACTAAGATGATGATATTCCTGACGCCTACCACAAATACAATTATAATTTTTACAACAAATAAAATTTTCGTAAATACCGATAAGCATGTCTTTAATATTTCTTTCTCAGTACTCATCCTACCGGTCTACAATATCATTAAATCCCTAGCTTAATTGTTGCGCTTATAATTTCTGTATAAAAAATTGGTAAGGTCTAAATATACCTACTAGTTACTCACCCATTTTGCCCACTTTACAAAGAAGAACTATACTCTCATGTGTTATGTCATGTCATGTCATGTGGCATGTCTCACTGTTTTTTTGTGGGTGATGGAAACTGAAAACTCCTTTTACCAGTGACAAGACATTCCATCTTAGTCCTTATGGCTGATAATGCATATTAAGCATAAAGGATATATTATAGTGATGTATATTATATGAACCATGAAAGTCTCATTGGACCATGAGAATAAGGGTATTGAGAGTGCACCTGTGTTTGTGCATACTTTTGTGAACAACCACTATTCTATAATGCAGTGCACTGTGCATATGACTAGACTCATCTCTGTTGAGACTGGCAGCACTGTTGTGACTGAAATTTGGTCTGGAGATCCACCTATCCTCATCAGGTGGACTCTATTATTAATGTGTCCCATACTTGGGAGACACATTAAAACTAATTTTCACACACTGATCACTTAGATATAACTTCTGATACTAATCTGATAATTTTGTCTTAATGTACATACCACCTATTCATTGTTCACAATCAGATATTTCTGAAGAAATCATAAGCATTGTTCTAGAACTGGTTCTATCCCACATGAAAATCTCAAAAAATATTCTATTTTATTCCTTAGACTAACCCCTAATTCAAAGATTTGTATTTAGAACCTGAATATCAGGATTTTGGCAGCTTTAATATGCTAACAATATCTACCTACAATCCCAACTGTGAAGCAGGCAGACACAAAGGTGATTCCATTTGCATTGTGTTTTTATTGAACACTCTGTTTAAAATATGAATGGTTTTTTTTTTCATTATATTGCATAGATTTTAAATCATATATAGTCAAGATAAGCTAATGCCTTTACGGTTGAGATAACATTGCATGATCATCACTGTAACAAAATTTTATAATATGTTTGGGGCTTCTATTCTATATTACCTAACCTCTTTTCTTGAGCTAGTTAATTTATGCAAGAAATCTTAGGCAATACCAAAATTATATATTGGAAATAATTGTGCTAACTATATGATATTATTATACAAATAACAAATATATAAAAATATATATAGTATATATCCATGTGTTATTATTATAACGTTATATTTTATAAGTTTGTGTTTAATGTTTTTTAAAAAATAAGTCACCTCCACACTAGGATTTTCTCCTGTACCATAGGGGCAGTTTACAAACATAAATTGCACAAGGACAAACATTCAGACCCAGAACAATTATATGTAGGACATACAAAGTACTTGTTCCGTGCAGGATTTTCATTTATTTATTACTTACAGTCTATTAAAAGTCCCATGAACGGAAGCTTTCCATAGATTGCCTCAATGAGAATTGCTATAGTTACCACACTTAGCAGACATGTTGATAACCTGTTTTATATCATTTTGCGTGATAAACTTAGAAATGAGGATATCCTCAGTAGAACCTGAGTGACAGACATAGCCCAACGGATTAGTAAGCTGAAGACTTCCTGTCTGGTGAAGTGTAGGGTGACCCCCCAATAGATGGAGTGACGACCTGGTTAGACATGGAGGAAATCGATGGATGCAGGTGGCTCAGGACCATGCTTTGTGGCATTCCATGGGGGAGGCCTATGTTCAGCAGTGGACTTGTGAAGGGCTGTAATGATTGAATAAAATAATTATTTTGAGCTATTATTGAAAAAATTTACTGCCTTATTTTAAAAGAATAAGTGACAAACAAGCACACAGTCCACCTAATGATAAGTGGATGCTGTGGCCCATAGACATCTACATCTATCCTCTATTATAAATCAAATGTAGATGTGTTATCACCCCTGAGGACTAATATAGAATGCTTTGTTTCCATTGATAAGTGTCACCAGTTCTATACACTCATCTTACAAACCACAGCAGCAATAAACTGCTATTTTTCTTGCTACTCTGTGAGAGTGTGATCATTCCCTATTCGAACAAACCCATTTGCGCTGACAACTATAACCCAACCCACTTGCCAACTATAATATAGCTGCAGAAGGGCTCTGCGAGATATAAAATCCTGCACTGGTGTTAAGTTTTCCTCTGCCTCTTCGTAGTGGAAACAATGCTGTGTAGTGGCATAGAATATACTAGCCTGTATGGATTTTTTAACAGATAAAATTTTTCAAAACTCTACATCAGAAAGTGAATTAGTATCACTTCAAAATATAATTTTTTATGTAAATTGTTCACACTTCACAAGTTGGGTTGTTAAACAAATAAACAGATGTATGTGCTGACAAGACAAACAAAGTACTTATATGCCTTACAGACAGCTAAGATGTAATAATTTTATCGGTTTTTAAAAGTTAAATCATTAGTCATTCATAGTCATTTACTTTTTTTTAAGAAACGATTCCATATTAATTCTTTATCTTACTACTACTTAATTATACATGTATAAAAAATATCCTTTGAAATTGAAATCGAATTTCATTTAGTTTTTGTTGGCAAATGTTAAATTTCTGACAACACTATGAGAACAACTTTTCATCAAAATTGTAAATACATTTGGCTGCATTATACAAAAACCTCTTATTGAATAAAAAAACGGAGTAGGTACGCAGGTGATTACAAGATAAGTCTTGATGGTTTTAGCTATATTTATGTAAGTACATAGCATAATAGCCCTGACATTAAAATGAAATTGCGTTATAAGTATTACAACATTTATTATCAGATAAGTTTGAACTTGGATTTCTATGTAAAGTTTGCACTACTGATGGCTGCACAAAACCTTTTAATTTATTACAAATCTAGATATTTTTAAACTTTTCTTCAACCGCTATGATTTATTTATCTTTCGGCCTTTGTACATAATAATATGAAAAATGATCACGAACAAGTTAAAAAGGGGGTAAATATCGATCATGCTCACCACAACAAGACAGCCGGCGAACTTGAAATACCGAAACGATTCTTCTATTTTCACCACGTTTTAACACAATACGTTCACTAGAATACACAAACAAGCACTTCACTGTAGCTGAATGAGGATAACCATTCAATTATATTTTTTTTCTGTCATAATATGAACAAAACATTCACATCGTTTTCACGAAGAAAAACTATTACATGAGTATGACACAAACCACTACAGGCGGCAGCAAAGACATACTGTCAGACCAAATCAAATCCACAAATCCACCAACGACCAACGAGCTTTGTCTGTATTGACTTCGACAATTGCGTTTACTTTTGGTATAATCCTACCAAATGTTATATGCACTTAATATCTGCTATATCTGTTCATTTCAGTGGATATTTGTTGCGGCCAGGTTATACACGTACCATCTAGCGGTAGTAGTAGTAAGTTACATGCTAATACGTACATTTAACTGTGAAAATGCGACATCTATTGACAGGTGTAATGTGTTGAATGTAACGACCATATATTTGCTACAGTGGCATCTAGCGGTATTTTTTTGAAATATTATAACTGCACAGTTATTTTAGTTGAAGAATGTCCAGGGAACAACGTTCAGATGTCATTAATGTAAATAAATTCATCGTGATTACTTACATGGAACCTAAAGCACAATAAAATAACAAGTGTCGGTAAAGTGTGATAGACACTTACGTATATCTATAAAAAGACGCTGTGGTATCCTGAAAATTGAAGGAATCCATTCCATTAATTAGCCTTCTTCTAGAAAGCGCAACTAGCGCAGTGGTGCGTTTAAAAAAAAAGATGACCCAGCAGTCCACGAATCAATTATATGCTAATATAATTAAAGATGTTAATAATTAATAAGCCAAGATCCGCGTACATAAAACAATAAAATAATGTATCTTACCTAGGTTGAAGAGCACCTCTCGCCCTATCGGCTCTCCATCCCCACCAATCTCAAGTCTCAACACCACTACTCCTAACATCGCTACACTACCACTAGAAAAGACCCACTACCGTTGATAATACCACAGATAATACGACGCATGTTTCGTCTCTAAACGCGGCATCATCAGGTGAAATAGACTGAGCGATGGCTGACCTCTAAGTGAATGCTAACAGAACCTCATCGGTTATCAGATATTATAGCGTATTTTAACCAAATCATATAGTATAGTATAATCCTATACTATATATATTATATTTTCTAGTTGGTAGGACACCTTTTCTTCTTAGTTATAGAGAGCTTAAGTATAAAATACCAGTATAACAACAGACTGTGAAGCATTCTATCTTAGTCCTCGGAAATGACAACGCATCAATGTAGCCTTCCTTGTTTTAATTCGCAGCAGGTTTTCATGGTTTGTAATAACCGCATACCATCAGGTGAACTATAACTTTGTTTGTCACTTTATTTATCTTCATACACTACATACATATTGTATACTAATAATAATTAAATAGAATACGAAAGGTGGTTGAAATAATCTAGGAGAACGACGTCAACGTTATTATTATAGATCAAAGTTTAAAACACATAAAGAGAAAACCAATTGATAATAGAGTCAATTAAATAAAGAAAATACTAAACCAGTATCCTATTTACGATATTTAAGGCAATGGCGCTAATAAATCTTAAAACAACGTCCTCCATAGACAAGAACGTTCCCATAGATTCAAAACAAGAGATTTCTTTTTTTCTAGTCGTACACTCTCTGAGAAGAAGCGAATGAAAAAAGGCGTCTCTAAAACTCTAAATGAACGGTTTCGGTAACTTCCGCCCGAGGTGACCGCTGGCGACGAGGGTATTAGGGTGCAAAGTTAGGAGCAAATAAATACATGGAGTGGAAAATGTTGGATTTGTAAAAAAAAATACAATAACAAATGTAACTATAGTCCAGTATTGTCCTTCTGTAAACTAGTGCATTATAATGAATGAGTCATTTTCCTTAAAAATAAATACTTACATCAGAAAAGTTTAAGAAATTCAAAATTGGCAACAATTAAAACTTGATAAACATTTTTTATTGAAGACGCTCTCTCGCTTTTTTAATATTTATCCCTCGGCTTAGCAAAACGCAAAAGTTGTATGATTTGAACTATTTTCTCTTGTAACTAATAAAGTTTTCTGTGTGTGTACTCGTAAAAGGTCTGTATACATCATTGTATGCGTCATCACGTTTCTGAGCACTGTCCTACTCAAATTTCTGAGAGAGTTAAAAATATATTAAATTTCTCAGAAATACAGAATTTCACATGCAGTTTTCCTTTACTATGGAACACAGCATGGTAAATCAGCATTCAAAATTGCAAATTGACAATGTCAGTGGATCGGCAGGGATTGTACTCGGATTGCTTCCGTACTAAGACTAAGACTTAAAGCACGAACGTCTAGCGAGCTAAAGTTCTAGAAAAGAGACAAATGCCTGTAAGACGCTACGTGCATTGCATAGACACTTTGGCTACTTCTCAACTCAAATCTTCATTGGGTATGGCAGGAATGGCATCAAAGGCGGATGAGACAAATGCCGCCAATATGAACCTTTAAAATTACTATGTATTTGTGACATTCGCTTTCTAGTCAAAAACAAAGTCATATATTTTTATTTAAAATTAGCTTTTCGAACAAGTCCCTACTGCAAGGGGAATAATATTGAGAGAACAAACGGCAAGAAAATCACAAGTAGATTATTTTTCACCCAACAGTTAAAATTTTACCTTATAAAATAAACAGATAAGTAAAAAAAAGATCTAAAGAAGCTAATTATGTCCATGTATTTTTATCATTTAAATACACATTTAATTAGTAATATCCTTTATTGAATTTGAATTTATGCAAATGCAAATAAAATCACTAGTAGACAGGCAATCTTATTATAAACAGTTTTCAGTTTTACGAATCTTGTACTTTGGTACAGCAAGATTAGATTTGTTATGCGACACGTGTTAAAATTATGGGTATCACTCATATTCACAAAAATATTAAAGTAGTTTCTTCCATAAAGTATGAAATCCAAAATGAATTGTAATGTAACATTTAGAATATTCATTACTTTAAAAAAGTCTCACTCAGAGATCTTTTAAAATATTGGTAAAGTATTGTAAATAGCACGCATAGGTCTTTTCTTTAAGCACAAAAAAAGACAATAGGTCCATGGGGGTTTGTCGTGCGGCAAAGTTTCTTACGGACTTTATCTATATACTCGCCAAACACAGTATCCTTTGCTGGTATTTTACGTTACTGTTCTGTGAGAGCTTGTACTGTGGACCTTACCTGGTCGAGCCTACTTATTCTGCGTGTGATTAAGTTTAGGATTATATATATATATATATATATATATATATATATATCGTAGTTAGTTAGGCCGATGTTTTTCTGCTCGCCGATCACGTGATAAAACAATATTTAGGAATTAAATTGCTATTAAGAAATATAATGTCATGGGTGCCGGCGGTGATGAACAAACTGCGATTTTTTTTGTAGAATTAGGGTGATAAACGAGCACACAGTCCACCTGATGGTAAGTGGTTACTGTGGCCCATAGACATCTACATCTATCTTCGTTTGCCAATTAATTTGTTGTCACCCATGAGGACTAAGATAGAATGCCTCTTTTCCAGTAAAATAGGTCTCCGGTACTCTACACTCACCATACGAAACACAGCAGCATTAAGCTGCTATTTTACGCTGGTATTCTGTGAGAGCATGGTCCTTCCCCGGTTGAGAGACCCATTCGTGCTAAAACTATACTATTAATATAGCTGCAGCATGGCTCTACCATGTAAAAAGTGTACTATAAAATTTACAACAAGCTCTTATCCCCTGGGCTACCACGGCTCTCTATTATTATTAATTAACAATCTAAAATTATCAGTAATAATAAAGAACTTACTCATTCCATCAGGTCGGTAAATCTAACTGCTTTACATGTCTTACACTTACATATAAGGTAAGTTTGTCGTAATGCTAAAGTTTGCCGGTCATATTCAGATTCACGCAACTCTCCATTACTAGTAGCTGTTTTATTGGTATCTGATAAATACGGGTTAGCTATATACCACCACCGCCATCTATCGCAAGCCTCATGAGGTTTTTTCCTATAGTCTCTTCCTATGACTCTACCAATTAATTTTCTGAGGTCGCTAAATTACGGCAAATAATGAGCGATATGTTTATGCAGTAATACCATACATAAAACTAAAACTCTCACGCGCGTTACTCAGGGGGATAGGGAGAGAGAAGCCCATAGGATTCCATTTGGAATGACCGTGATACATTATACTACACTAACGCTTCTCTCGCAACTATAGGTATATCTACGCATATATTTTCGTCGTTTAAGGTATCCCATCCCATCTTCATTATATCATCAATTTGTTCGTTAAACTTCCGAACTGCATTAAGAAATGAGACACAATGTATTATTATGACCAGAGTTACCGATATAGCGATATCGATCAGTAAACTAGTTGTAATGGGCCGGCTATATAGCTCAGAGAACAGACAACCGATGAACAAGAACGAGTTACGAGTACAACGGATCTCGGGTCGCTAAATGGAATGGCCACCTGATGAGAGATGCTGGAAGTTGATAGATTCAGATGGCTCAAGACCGTACTCTGTTTCATTCTTTGGGGGAGACCTATGTTCTACAGTGAACTTGTGATGGGCTGCAATAATGATGGTTATGTTGTATCTTCTTTAGAAGAAGAATACATTTTTAAATTCATGGCATGTTGCACATTGATATGAGTTTACAATATCATAAACTAGCTGTCACTTGCACACTTAAATATGATGATAAAAAGTATCCTCCGTGCCATTTCAAGTCATAATCGACATTTCTTCGAATATTTCGTTACAACCCGTCCAGCTATGAACATACCTCGATATATTTTCTATATAGTTTTTTTTATGGGATAAAGTGACAAACGAGCACACAGTCCGCCTAATGGTAAGTGGTTGATGTGGCCCGTAGACATCTACATCTATCCCCATTTGCGAATCAGTATGCAGATGCGTTGTCACCCGTGAGGACTAAAATGGAATGCCTGTTATCTAGTAAAAAGGGTCTCCGGTTCTCTACACTCACCATACGAATACCAGCGTTAAATAGCAGCTTAAAAAAGATGCTATTTAACGCTGGTATTCTGTGAGAGTTTTTCATGTACAGCGCAATTGCCGTGGAACGGTGGCGTAAAATAATCCACTACCCATATCATCCCGTGGGTGTACTATAGGAGGACCTGAAACAGGAGATGAGCAGCAGCGTCTTCCTGATAACAGCTCAATATAATAAAAAACTGTGGGCCAAAACTCGCCTGCCACGCGTGGCAACTATAGCTTTGAGGCAATCTATGGGGTAGACGTATGTTCAGCAATGGACTTATGATTTCCTGTATTGAATAAATTAAATAAAGAATTAAGTTTTAATAACAAACAGCTACTCCACACCTTTCGATATAGTCGGCGTGAAGAATGTTATTAAGTGGGTGAGCTGGAAAAAAAAAAACAAAATATCTCTATCTATCCACCTCGGACGTGATAATTAGAGATATAGAGCCGCCCCGAAACAGCGTCACGGAAAGACACCGTCCGACTAATATTTATATCTACAATCAACGGCCCATTTCAGTGGAGCAATTTAGTGGTCATCCCTTTACCCTTGTCCTTTTTGCGTTGAAAAACGTTTAATGGCTCTATTTTACGAACTTGCGAAAATAAAATTCCCTAAATAAATAAATTTTGATAGTCTATTACTGTAACCCAGATCAGCTAGATAACATATTATTTTATTTTTATAAAGAAGCAAGGGGATAAATTTGGTATCTATGATTACTCCAAGTAATTTAATTTCTTTGGCAAATGTGAGAGGTACTGTATCCATAACTAACTTTGCTGATTTAGCTTTGGCTGTGAAGGCAATTGCTTGCGTTTTCTCCGGACTGAATGAAAGTTTAATACTAGCTCCCCATTCAATATTTTTTTCTAATGCAGCGTTCGTGACTGACTGTAAATCTTCAGTGCTTTGAGCCCAAGTGATGAGCAGGACATCATCGGCAAAGGCCTGAATATGGCACCCTGGTGGTAATGAGATATCCAACAACTCATCTAGTATAAAGTTCCACATGGTTGGACCACAAGTTGACCCTTGAATGCATCCTTTAGACATTGTTTTACTTACTTGAGTACCTGCATAATCCATATGTAGTACCTTTCTGTCCTCGATGTAATTTTATATCAGTGCGAAGATGTTATGGGGACATTTTAAGTATCTTAACCGGTTAAACAGAGCTGGCCACCAGGCATTATCAAATGCTGCCTTTATATCTAGGGATACAGCAAGGACTTGTTGGTTGTTCGTTTTTGCACATTTGATTGTGTCTATGGCAGTAGTGATGGCCACAGTAGTATTCATTTGTTCCTTGAAACCAAATTGTAAAGCACTCATTTTGCCATTTCATGCGGCGTGATATTTAACCCAAGTGTATAAAAACACAGAATGAGTGGAAAACAGCAATATAAGATAGCATGAAATTCTGAGATAATTGTATCCCAATAGCAATTACTGGAATATCGTGCAATGAGAAACAATTTAAAAAGTCAAAAAGTCTTAACACTCCAGCGTTCAAAATTTAAGGAACAAGAAGAAATTAAAAGAGAAACAACGTATAAAATAAAAAAAAACCCCTTGTGGGCGTTAGAGAACTATAGGGGGGGGCGTTAAGGACGATGGTTGATTTGTGATTTTTGTTATTTAGATACTTTATATTTTAAAATTAACTAAAATTAAAACCTACCTACTACTCAATATCGAATAATAAGTTTATATTTCTGCCCTGTATATATAACTAGAAATACTTAACATAGATTTCGTAAGATAGCCCGTACGCCGTACACAATCAAGTTGTAGCGAGTTTTTGTTAAATAAAAGGTCTATTGCACTACGCAGTATCAAGACAGTCTTATTAAGACTGTCTTGATACTTAAAGTCTAATTAGACAAGCTCACTATTACACCGCCCTGAATACCGCATGCTAAATCATTTGCAAGGCCTACGTACCCGGTGACGGTTGTCGCGGTGTCATGGGAAGACTTTCGAAGCACCAGAAAATCGCCATAGCTCTCGCCGCGTCTATTACTTGGAGTACAAAAAAGAAAAGAAAAATATGGTTGAAGGAGCATTTACTGTTACGGGAAAAATTATCAGAAATAGCTAAAGTAAACTAGTCTAGCTGTTTCAACACTAGTTAGACTTCTAATCTTTTTTACGCCATATCCTGCAGATCTAAGTCTGCTTGCTAGTTTTGATATATGGGGGCTCCATTGAAGCTTCGCGTCTAGTGTGATTCCAAGAAACATGGTGGTATCTACAAGACTCAGTTTCTCCCCATTTAAAATTACATTAGTATTTAATTGTTTGACATTTGGAGTCATAAATTTCATACATTTCGTTTTAGTGCCATTTAAATGCAAATTATTAACATTGAACCAATTTACTAATTTAGATATAGCATTATTTACTTCGTCATATTTTAGCAATTGTCGACTTAATTTGAAAATTAAAGAAGTGTCATCTGCAAATAATACTATATCATGGTTATCTCCTACTATGTAAGGTAAGTCATTAATGTATACAAGAAACAGAAAGGGGCCGAGAATTGAGCCTTGAGGCACGCCCATTTGTACCATCGACCCGGAAAAACTCATACCGTTAATGACAACTTTTTGCGTTCTCTTACTTAAATATGAAATAATTAATTTAAGAGCATCACTTCTTACACCGTAGTGTTGAAGTTTCCTGATTAATGTTTCATGGTGAACACATGGAAAGGTTACAAAATATACCCAAAGCATCCTGTGAATTCTCCCATGCATTAAATATATATTTAATCAGCTCAACACCGGCATCAGTTGTCGAGCGATCCCTTGTGAAACCAAATTGATTTTTATGAAGTAAATTATTTATATTAAAGAAATTTAACATTTGATCAATAACGATTTTTTCAAAAATCTTACTAAGTGTTGGTAGTACAGAAATAGGTCTAAAATTGGCGGGGTCTAATGTATTACCAGATTTAAATAAAGGTATTACTTTACTATGCTTCATTAAATCAGGAAACACACCAGATTCGATACTAGTATTAAAAATAATAGCTAAATGAGGTGCGATTGTATCTATTATAGACGCAATAACTTTAACGGAAATCCCCCACAGATCCGCAGTTTTCTTAACATCAATAGTTTTAAAATATTTTACAATATCTTTTGATGATACTTTACGAAATGCAAAATTCTTTGTACACGCATTTACATTTTGTTTAAGTAATGATTCGGCGACCGCAGGAGAAGAATTCAGTGACTTAGTGGTTAATATCGAAATATCAGTAAAATATTTCTCGAAAACCATTGCAACGTCCTGATCTGATTCGGTTAATTTGTTACTAACACTTAACTGGTAGTTTTAATTGCGAAAGTTGATCTTACCAGTTTCGCTATTAATTATACTCCATGTCATTTTAATTTTATTAGAAGCCGTCTTAATTTTGTTGCTCAAATGCAAAGACTTGGCTGTGGAGCATACTCTTTTAAATATTTTTGAATATTTTTTCACATATTCCCTAAATTCTACGCTATGATTATATGACCTTTCATGGTAAAGATCATATAACCTATGTCTGCACCTATGGACTCCTACTGTCTATATTTTAGAAGTAAAAGTATTATTAAATTCATTGCAAATAAGCTTAAATAATGTTCCATACAAAAAATTTGGATCATTTTGGTATGAAAGTGATGGAAGTTTTTTCACTATGTTCTCCAAGCGACGTGCATTTTCTGGAACAAACACAACTTTCTCATCTACTTGCTTTTTGTGAACATAAGGTAACGAAACTACCTGTCCACAGTGATCAGAACTTAACTTTTGAGTTATACATTTATGCAACGGCTTCACATTTGTAAAAATGTTATCTATACATGTTGCACTAGATTGAGCAATACGCGTTGGCTCTAAAAATAAATTAAAAAGACCATATGATTTAAACAATGATCTAAATTTAATATTGATTGAGGAAGCTTCTAGGAGATTGATATTAAAGTCTCCACATATTACAACAGATTTATTCTGTTTATTAAGCTTAGCAAAAACTTCCTCCATAATTTTTTCAAAAGTATCGTATATAGAACATGGGTATTTAATCAGCTTTGTGTTACTAATGATGAAGATTTCAACCGATTGACCTTTCACACAAAAGTGCGTTGGCTATCAAAAGGAAATTATCTGACTCGAATTTACAATCTGTTTGACTCTGTCGTAGAGTTCTTGGAAAACAAAGATACAGAATTGCGCGACAACCTCATCACATCAAAATATCATATCGCATACCTGACAGACCTTTATAAATTGCTTAATGATATGAATCTCAAACTTCAAGGCTATGACTTGCACTTAATAAAAACTAAAAATGTCGTCGCTGCTTTCGTAGCCAAGCTGCTCTTTCACAAGAGGAATGCCGGCAGACGTGAGTTCCATAATTTTTCCAATTTATCAGTATCCTGCAACAACGATGATTTGCTGTTTTTGAGTAAAATCGAACCTGATATCAACAAACTTATAAAAATCATCAAATTCATCCATCTCATTAGATTAGTCTTAATTCTAAAATTGATTACCTATCTATATTGTTACTTTTAATTTGATTAAAATATATTTTTAATATTATAAAGTTGCGTTTTAATTGCTCTCACAAGTAATGATGTCTAGTTTAGAATGTACGTTTAAACACCAGGATCTACTAATATATATAAATTGTAGTTTTTAGGGTTCCGTAGCCAAATGGCAAAAAACGGAACCCTTAAGGATTCGTGGTGTATGTCTGTGCGTCTGTCCGCCCGATGTCACAGCCACTTTTTTCCGAAACTATAAGAACTATGCTGTTGGAACTTGGTATGTAGATGTATTCTGTGAACCGCATTAAGATTTTCACACAAAAATAGAAAAAAAAAACAATAAATTTTGGGGGTTCCCCATACTTCAACCCCCATATATCAAAACTAGCAAGCAGACTTAGTTCTGCAGCATATGCTCTAAAAAAGATTAGAAGTCTAACTAGTGTTGAAACAGCTAGACTAGTTTACTTTAGCTATTTCCATAGCATAATGTTGTATGGTATTTTGCTATGGGGACACGCAACTGACACTGAAATTATATTTGTTTTATAGAAGAGGGCCATAAGAGCAATATATGATTTAAAGCCTAAAGAGTCGCTTCGACAGAAATTTAAAGAAATTAATATATTAACTTTGGCCTCTCAATACATTTATGAAAATGTAATGTATGTACACAAAAATAAAAGTAGTTTTACAAAAATAAGTGATATTCATTCTGTAAATACTAGGAACAGACACAAGCTAGTAGTACCAGTTACTCGACTCCATCGAGTCAGTAATTCATTCTTGGGGGATGTATATGCTTTTACAACAAAATTCCAGAAAATATACAAAATTTGACCTGCTCAAAGTTCAAAAACTTTATTAAACTAAGTTTGTATAAAAAGGGTTATTATAATATTAATGAATTTATAGATGATAATAACCCCTGGAAATGAGGTGATCGCTACCAAGCTATGTCTAATTTGTTGTGTTGTTAATTTGTGTAACATACATGATTGTAAGCTATTATTTAAAAAAAAGTCCCGCTGGGTTTCTTGCTGGTTCTTCCCAGGACAGAGGTTTATTTTTCTAACCAGTGGTAATTATACAAAAGAGTGACTTTCAATAAGTATTATTTATAATCTATATTGAATAAAAAAGTTTCTGTTTCTGTTTCTTAGAACTGAAACTCAAAAATTTTTTTTCATCAAATCATACGTGTGGTGTATCTATGGATAGATCTTCAAAATGATATTGAAGTTTTTAATATCATTTTTTCTAAACTGAATAGTTTGCGCGAGAGACACTTCCAAAGTGGTAAAATGTGTGCCCCCCCCCTGTAACTTCTAAAATAAGAGAACTAAAAAAAATATATGATGTACCATGATTACCATGTAAACTTCCACCGAAGATTGGTTTCAACGAGATCTAATAAGTAGTTTTTTTTTAATACGTCATAAATCGTAAACCGCAATTTACCTTTCATTCAATCAACTCAAATATAAAAATAAAATAAAATACACTATTATTAAAACATCGATCTAAGTTACAACGAACTACAAGAACATTTATATTATGTTGCTGCTACGGAACCATATTGCATATTGCATAGGCGAGTCCGACTCGCACTTGGCCGCTTTCTAAGTTTTAGGAGTGAATAAAAAATTGGGGCACGCTGAATAACAATTGATTTTCAAAGTGGGCGGTAAAAGAAATAATTTTGATAATCTCTGGGATAAACGAAGACAGTCTATCTAATACTATCGAGGGAAACTTCTCCAGGTTTGAAAGGGCAAAATAATAATCAAAACAGAAATATACAAAATTGAAACAAGAATAACTTGAAATAAAAATAGAGGAGGTAACAGAAACAATAACGGAAGCATGCGATAAACATATACCTAAATTAAAGAACAAAAAGCGAATAGGATTGCCCTGGTGGACCGATGAATTAACACACTTCAAGAAGAAAGTCTCCAGACTAAAGCGTCGAATATCATGTGCGGTACCAAGTCGTCGAGAGTGGGTTGTAGAACAATACCTCAGAGCAAAAGAGGAGTACCAGTGGGAAGTCAAAAGGGCCCAAACTTCCAGCTTGAAGGAGTTCTGCAGCAAGCAGGAGCGAGAATCAATGTGGGAAGGGATTTATACAGTGATAGGCCGCACAATCAAGAGGCAAGAGGACATTCCCTTTATCGTAAATGGAAAAACCATGGGGAATGAGGAATCAGCCAAGATGTTGGCAGATATATTCTACCCAGAAGACGATAATAGGGGTGATAACATAGAACACAGGCAAATGAGAGAAAAAGCGAGTTGTGTAAATGAAGGGTCGCATGATTATCCATGTGACCCATCTTTTACGATGGAGGAATTGATGTGGTCTGTGTCTAGTTTTAACCCCAAAAAGGCACCAGGGAATGACGGTCTCACGGTCGACATCTGCGGAACAGCTATCTCTTTAGACCCGGAAATGTTTTTGGCGATAGTCAATAAATGTTTGAGCTTGGCACACTTTCCCAAGAAATGGAAAGAGGCGGTAGTAGTGGTGCTGCGGAAGCCTGGAAAAGAGAACTACAGACATTCCAAATCCTATAGACCTATTAGACCGCTGCCTGTGCTCGGGAAAATCTTCAAAAAGATGTTAATCCAACGAGCAAAATGGCATATTCTACCCACCCTTAGCCGGAGAGAGTACGGATTTATGCCACAGCGTAGTACCGACGACTCTCTCTATGACATGATGCAGCTAGTAAAAACTAAGCTAGAAGACAAAAAGTTAGTATTATTAATATCCTTGGACATAGAGGGAGCCTTCGATAACGCATGGTGGCCTGTAATCAGATGCAGATTGGCAGTAACTGGTTGCCCGATTAACCTACGACGTCTCATTGACAACTATTTCGAAGATAGAACCGTCTGCATCAGGCACGCAGGAGCAGAATACATGAAAACCACTGCTAAGGGGTGTGTGCAAGGCTCAATAGGGGGTCCTATATTTATATTTTGGAATCTGTTGATTGACCCTCTATTACCGGAATTGAGCAAAAAAGGAGAATATTGCCAGGCTTTCGCGGACGATGTGGTCCTGATTTTCTCCGGGGATAAGGCATTTGAAGTGCAGGATCGGGCCAACGCGGCCCTCGAGCATGTTCAGAAGTGGGGAGTCAAAAATAAGCCCAAATTTGCACCAAACAAGACCAAAGCAATGGTAAATGCAAAAAATAACAAAAAAGATAAAATACGACTCGCCACTTCTGAAAATGGAAGAGGAGAGCATTGCGTTGGCCACAGAAATAAAAATATTGGGACTTACCATAGACGCCAAGTTGACCTTCAACACACATGTGAAAAATGTGTGTTGCAAGGTAAAAAGTCTATACGGTCAACTAACAAGAGCCGCAAAAATTAGTTGGGGCCTAAACCCGGAGATCATTAGGACCATCTATGTAGCGGTAACGGAGCCGATCATATTGTACGCGGCAAGTTAAAAAGCAACTCGACATGGCACAACGCGGGTTTGTTCAAAAAATTATAAAGTCTTAACCGTATCCCTCCACTCGGCCCTACTACTCGCTGGGTTGCTTCCTTTGGACCTTAGGGTTTGGGAAGCAGCCTTAATTTATGAAGTGAAGAAACGTTACTCCCAGCGAATAGTAGGAGATCGGGATGTGGAACGAAAATTAGAATACATAAAGACACCTCACCCCTCGAATCAGGTTGGGCTGCAGTTTGTATGCCTGGAGGATGCTGCACAGGTCGACCAACACAACAATAAAGGTTTAAAAATATTCACAGACGGAAGTTCAATCGAGGGGAAAGTCGGCGCTGCGTTATCCATTTGGAATGACGCAGCGGAGACAAGTAGCCGAAAATTTAAATTTGTAGACTTTTGTACTGTCTACCAGGCGGAGTTGCTGGCTATATACCAGACAACAAATTATGTCGTGAAAGACATAATTTGCATAAGCACAACATCTGAGTCGCTGTAGATGTTGCAGCATTGTCTTGATCTGCTCTCCAGACAACATCTACAGCGTTTTCCACTAGCGGCAAAAATTATATGATCATGATTATAACGATAATCATGACGATGACGATGATCATGACGATGACGATGATCATGACGATGACGATGATCATGACGATGACGATGATCATGACGATGATCATGACGATGACGATGATCATGACGATGATCATGACGATGATCATGACGATGATCATGACGATGATCATGACGATGACGATGATCATGACGATGATCATGACGATGACGATGATCATGACGATGACGATGATCATGACGATGATCATGACGATTTCGATGATCATGACGATGACGATGATCATGACGATGATCATGACGATGACGATGATCATGACGATGACCATGACGATGATCATGACGATGATCATGACGATGATCATGACGATGACGATGATCATAACGATGATCATGACGATGACGATGATCATGACGATTTCGATGATCATGACGATGACGATGATCATAACGATGACGATGATCATGACGATGACGATGATCATGACGATGACGATGATCATGACGATGACGATGATCATGACGATGACAGTGATCATGACGATTACATGATCATGACAATGACGATGATCATGACGATGGCGATGATCATGATTATGACGTAGACGATAATCATGACGATGATCATGATAATCACGATGACGATGATTGTGATCATGACATCATGACAATGACGATGACAATGACGATGATCATGATTATGACGATGATCATGACGATGACGATGATCATGACGATGACGATGATCATGACGATGATCATGACTATGGCGATGATCATGATTATGATGTAGACGATAATCATGACGATGATCATGATAATCACGATGACGATGATTGTGATCATGACAATGATCATGACGATGATCATGACGATGATCATGACGATGACGATGATCATGACGATGATGATGATCATGAACATGACGATGATCATGACGATGACGATGATAATGACGATGACGATGATCATGACGATGATCATGACGATGATCATGACGATGATCATGACGATGATCATGACGATGACAGTGATCATGACGATTACATGATCATGACAATGACGATGATCATGACGATGGCGATGATCATGATTATGACGTAGACGATAATCATGACGATGATCATGATAATCACGATGACGATGATTGTGATCATGACATCATGACAATGACGATGACAATGACGATGATCATGACGATGATCATGACGATGATCATGACGATGATCATGACGATGACAGTGATCATGACGATTACATGATCATGACAATGACGATGATCATGACGATGGCGATGATCATGATTATGACGTAGACGATAATCATGACGATGATCATGATAATCACGATGACGATGATTGTGATCGTGACATCATGACAATGACGATGACAATGACGATGATCATGACGATGACGATGATCATGACGATGACGATGATCATGACGATGACGATGATCATGACGATGACGATGATCATGACGATGACGATGATCATGACGATGATCATGACGATGATCATGACGATGGCGATGATCATGATTATGACGTAGACGATAATCATGACGATGATCATGATAATCACGATGACGATGATTGTGATCATGACAATGATCATGACGATGATCATGACGATGATCATGACGATGATCATGACGATGATCATGACGATGATCATGACGATGATCATGACGATGATCATGACGATGACGATGATCATGACGATGATCATGACGATGACGATGATCTTGATCATGACGATGATCTTGATCATGACGATGATCTTGATCATGAAGATACTTTATATTTATTAATAAAAACTTAATGATACGACTAATTCATGCTTGAAAGTTAACAATTAATTAATTAATAGAGACCTTAGAGAAGTAATAATAAAGTAGAGTAATAAAGAGAAGTAATAATTGTATAATTACAGACGATATGTTTGTATAAAAATTACCTCAAATATTCTTACATAGATTTTTAAGTCGGGCTAACGAGCCACGAGTAACACACGACGTGGCGGAGCCAAGCTGCAGCTTTATTTATTAGTTGTAGCACGAATGGGTCAATTAATTATAATACTTACAGTAAATTTCACAGTACGCGAACAACCCGGGTTCGATCCCCGTCGGCACCAATGAAATTGTTAATTGCAATTTTAAGTGCTGATTTACCACGTGCTCGGCGGTGGAGGAAAATATCGTGAGGAAACCTGCATGTCTGAGAAATAAGAAAAAAAAGAAAAAAAAGTATTTCGAAGATATGTGAAGTTCGCCAACACGCATTGCGGTTGCGCGGTGGACATTTCCTTGCCTTAAAACCCTTTCAGAAATGAGGGGGGCATGTGACCAGCAGTGGGACGTATATAGGATGTAACTTTAACTTCTATATAGGTAAGATGAAAACAAGTAAGTTAATAATAACGAAAATAAGAGGCTTTCACTAAGGTCGATAGACATGACATTAATCCGGAGATGCTAAGTCTGTAAAGCTACAGTAGTCTAGCCTTTACGAGTAAAAACCGCAAATTATAAAGTCGTGATTCTGAATCAAGAAGTACAATTCACGACAGTCGTGAACTGGAATAATCTACTAATTTGAAGTGGAAGTGGAATATTTAGTATTTATTTAGTTATTTGGTACACAAAATTTGATTTAATAGTTATGTTATAACTACGAGCGGATGGCGGGTGAACCAATGATTCACCAATAATTTTACCAGTACTTGTTTAGTGGTAAAGACATCAATTTTGATTATAAATTTATTTACATTCTACTTCAAAGTTGCTGTTTACCATCAAAAGTAAGTTTGTTTGTCAGTTTTAAAAAGGTGTAATAAAAGCACTTATCCCCTGAGCTAGAGTAGCTCTTATTGGTTATATGACACTAATTATTTTTTTCGCATTCTTCTAGGGAGAGTTATGTTCAGCAGTGGACTTGTGAAGGGCTGTAATAATGATGATGATAATTATGAATAAAATTTACTCTGGTTATACAAATTTACTGTTTCTTTTTATTATTTACTATTCAGTTATATTTGGATAGTTGTGTTACCCGTGATAAAGCTACCGGAGCGTCGTTTCGTTCTAGGTCAAGGGAATCTTATTACAAACTTTCCTTACCTCCCCGTCTTCCATCCTTGTAGGCGGTAAACTCAGGTGGTGAATTTAATAATTGACATAATTCCAATTTGAGTGCCACCGTCGAAAATCGAATTAGTCTTCCTCGTCTGACGAGTGCTAAGTCAACTACTATAATTCGACACTATTTAAGCACTTTAATATTCCTGCTTAGTCAAAAATTTTCGGTTCTATATAGAGGAGTTGTCGCCGTGATAGAAACCGGCCAGGGGAACGTTATAATTAATTAACAAATGGCGCTACAAAAAGCGTGCTTAAACAAATTAAGTGTATTCTATAAAAGGAAATTACAAATAGTCCTTTAACTTGATAACGTCATGAGTAATCGAAAAGGACCGAGGCAGAATTAATGAAAAAAAGACGATTTAGATATAGCCACGGTGTCGGATGCCTCTGTAGGGTTTCCAATAAAGCCTATTTGAATTTATTAGCTTGCTTAAAATGTATCGTTGTGTAAAAAAGTCTATAAGTTAAAATAAATTTTACTTATTTTTTTACTTTTCATATCTATTTTGTGATAAGTACCAACTTATAGTTACCCGTTGTACACTTGTGTACACTTGGTGAGCAAACTAACTACTTGAATACTTAAATAGTTTTAAATCTCGATCATTAAAATAGTTTAGAAAATAGTTATATATTTTAAGTTGTTCGGACCAAAAAGATATGTATATGACATTTACCTGCTTACTTTGAACATTTGTTTATTATTATAAGGTTAACATGAATTTATACAACTTTGTTTATTAATTCAACAGTCTTTAAAAAGTAATTGCTAGACTTGGCCTAACGAAGGGTGCCAAAATCACTACGCTTAAAAGCTGGCTTGTCGATTTGGAATAAGTATTTAAATTAACCTTTTCTAATGGTTATACACCAACAATAAAGTGATAGCAAGAGAACAGGCGATAAGGTTTTAGTATGATACCCCCGATTTGCAGTGCGAGTGTGTAACTCTGGTTACCTTGTGCCATGAAGTGTTTTGTGCTCTGGTAGGAATCGTTGCCAATGGGAATAACTAGCAACGGAGTTATGCTTTACGTTATAATAATTTGATATTTTATAACCTTAAGTAAGTTATTAATATTAAAAATGAATCATTACATCGATCATCGATACTAAAACGTTTACGCAGTATAACGTAACCAAACGACAAATGTCAAGACGAAGTCCACAATGATTCCCACCAGAGTTAGAAAAGCGCACTGCTTGAAAGAACTAAAGGAGTCAGTGCTCCGAGAACTGGGATCACGTACCCATACTATCAATAAATGCCCATTGACTAAACCATGCTTAAAAATATTAAAAACATCGTAGAACCATTGACCATTTGCTACATAATTAATGTGATAAGCGGTCGCTTCAATATTTCCTTATGTATGATAAAATCTGACTGAAAGATCATGTAGAGACAACAATTGAGAAAGGTATGCGGAGATGGTTTGGCCATGTCGAGAGAATGAATGAATAACGAATATATAATGAATGACGAAAGAAGTGTATAAGACGAGTGTGAATGAAAGTGTTGGAAGGGGTAGACCTAGGCGGACGTTTCTATACCAAATGAGGGACGTCTTGAAAAAAGCCCAGGTCAAGAGTATCCTAAACCGAAGAGCATGTATGAAGGGAATAATGAAAGTGGATGAAGCGAAATAAGCATGTAAGGATCGTAGCAAGTGGAAAGAAGTGGTCTCAGCCTACCCCTACGGGAAAGAGGCGTGATTATATGTATGTATGTAAATCCGACAAAGTGCACCGAGCTGCCCATTTAGCTCAATGAACCGACTACCGATGAAAAATAATATCGAATGGCAGTTTTGTACTGTCAAGCGTTATGTTGGGCAAGTCCCCTTCTAGATGGAGCAACGATCCGATAAAACAAGTAAGTAGTCGATGAATTCAGGCAGCTCAAACCCGTACTTTTTGGTAATCAATGCGGGAGCATTGAGTTATACAAGACATAAATCAATGTGCGGGAGGCCTTGTGTTCAGCAGTGGACTTGTTATGGGCTGTAGTGAATAGTAATAGATATATCACCTATGTCGGTACTCATTTACCACGCTCCCGGCTGTGAAGGAAAACATCGTGAAAAAAGCTGCATGCCTGTTTGTTATATAAAAAAATGCGTGAGTGTCGTGGAACACTCGGTTGGAACGAAGTTCCTTTCGTATTATATTATTATTGATAAACGTATTATATTATTGATTAACAAATACAAACAAATAAATAATAGAAATAAAAATATTTTGCACACTATGACACAAGGGGTAGTGACGAAAAAATCTTACACTTTTTGTCGCCTAGCTCCCATCCGCCAAACCCGTACCGTCCGACAAGGAACTTCGTTCCAAAAATACTAAGTCCTAGACTCTTTTTATACCTGGGTATCCGTTTGGGTAGGTTTCTGACCACACTTTTAGCTATTTCTGCCGCCAAATAACAGTGCCTGCACTACTGTGTTCCTATCTGAAGCCTTCATCTGTAGTATTCTTTGTTTGAAGTTGGTTGTCAGTAGTCACTTACCACCAGGTGGACTGAAGTTCGTTTGCCAGTACATTTTTATTAAAAAAAAAACTTATATGAATGTTCATATTATAAACTAGCTGACCGGGCAGACGTTATTCTGTCCTTTCTGATTGGTGGCGCGATGAGTTTATTTTCACACACACACACACACACACACACACACACACACACACACACACACACACACACACACACACACACACACACACACACACACACATACACATTCTATAGATTTATTATACGGATAGCTAAATCGTCTTAAGGACTAATAGAACAGTCAGCAGCAATAATGACAATAAACTAAAAACAAGGGAAAACATAACCCCTTTTTTTAATCTTCTGTAAGCGGATAATAGTACATTTTTATACACGGTCATTTACTATCTACATACAAAATTTCATGGCAATCCGACTAGTAGTTTTTGCGTGAATCGTGAACACATATTTTTTGCATTTTTTATCAGTATAGCTAAGTTTGCAGTTGCTCAATATAAAAATATATAATTTTTTATGCATACAAACAAATTGTGTTTATTATATAGAAAGCAATCATTCTAGTTTCTTCAGAGACATCCCTTAAAAGTAACCGATTCCAAAGACAATGTATGTAAAGGCACTTGTTAAAAAGGTATTATTTTAACAGAAACCCCTACCGCGTTTCTTTTATTCCATAATATCCTTTTAACCTTCATAATAGCTCTAAATCTTCAAGTGTCTGTGCCATTGACATTCGTAAACTTAAATTTCTCTGAACACATTCGACCGCGACTGTCCCTTACCCTTAAACAACACAGATCTTCGTTTTTGGAAGAAAAAGTATCATGTAAAGAGAATCACGCTGGGCAATATTTATGACTTTATATCAGGCCAGCTTTATCCCACTTATGTAGATTGTTTATTGTCGTCTCTCTCCTTTTGTTTGCCCGCTGTTATCTTCTATTGCGTTTCTCCGTGCTGTGAGAATTGTTCGATTTTCGAAATTTTTTAACTTGATCCCCGTAATCGGTAGGTTAGAAAAAAAGGTAAGAAAATATGACAGAATAAATTTTTGTGTGGCGTTATATATTTTTAGACGCTGAGTAATCTTCTACTGTATTTTACAATGGGCATAATCTCATAACTTTTACCAGCTTGTTAAGCGTGTTCTCTATAGCAGTTAACCCTTTAATGAGTAACGCCAACGCCGTGTTTAATAATTATGACAATTAAGAAAATACTTGAAGGTGTAGGAGTAACTGAATATTTAATAGCACTAAATATAAGGACTGAACAAACAAGAGTGTTTAATTTCAGATATTTGTTTCAAACTGCCACTTATCTATATATAAATAAAATGTGTCTGTCTGCAAAATCAAAAGAACGGCCTTATATTGAGATGGGGGGCCATTTTTAAAAAAATTTTAAAGATGCCATTGCCATTTTTAAAATTTTTGCCTGCCTGTCTGTCTATTTGTCTGACTGTCCGGACTAATCTTTGGAATAGCCGAAACAATTGCAATGAAACTTCACGTACAGATAGAGAGCTATGCCAGGAGTGATCTAGGATATAGTATATCCAAAAACTCGAGTTTTTTTTAAATAATAATTTGATAAAATAATAGTTTTTGATTATCTTAAATCTAAATAACGCTACATTCATAGATTTTTTTATAGAATAAGGGTGACAAACGAGCACACAGTCTACCTGATGGTAAGTGGTTGCTGTGACCCATAGACATCTACATCTATCTTCGTTTGCGAATTAAAATGCAGATGCGTTGTCACCCGTAAGGACTAAGATAGAATGCCTCATTTCCAGTAAAAAGGGTTTCCGGTTCTCTACACTCATCATACGAAACACAGCAGTGTTAAGTTGCTATTTTACGCTGGCATTCTGTGAGAGCGTGGTCCTTCCCCGGTCGAGCCGACCCATTCGTGGTACAACTATACTATTAATACAGCTGCAGCAAGGCTCTACCACGTAAGATTCTACCAAGACGAAGCCACGGCGGGTCGCTATTTCATTATAATATAGTCTATAGGCCGCAGCAACCACTTACCATCAGGTGAACTGTGTGCTCGTTTGTCACTCTATCGTATAAAAAAAACCGCCTAGTGTGGCAACTGTATCTATGGGGGAAGGCCTATATTCAGCAGTGGACTTTTGAAAGGCTGCAATGATAATTAGCTGAAACATAAATACAGACTGATAACAGGAAGCAACAACAAAGGTGTGAATCACCTTTAGTACTGCGATCAACAATCTCTCTGCTAAGCTATAAATCCTAGTAAATATAAAAGAGGCCCTGTGAACTGTTTACAGTATGATGGGAAAGCTTGATGACAGTGAACATTCTTTCACGCGATTGGTCTGTCAATTAATCGACGTCGTATATTGGATATTCGCGTATCATTCGCTTTTTTATAGAATATGCGTGACAAACGAGCATACAGTCCACCTGATGGTAAGTGAATGCTGTGGCCCATAGACATCTACATCTACCTTCGATTAAGAATCAAAATACAGATCCGTTACCAATACTTAGAATTGAGATGGAATGCCTCGTTTCCAGAAAAAAGGATCCCCGGTTCTCTATACTCACCATACGAATCACAGCAGCATTGAGCTGCTATTTTTCGCTGGTATTCTGTGAAAGCATAGTCGAGTCGAGTTACCGGTCGAGCCAACCCATTCGTGCTACAACCATAATATAGCGGCATCGTGGGTCTATCACGTAACAATTGACTGGCAATTGTACATGCACAGACTTGCTTGCACTAGCTCATATATTGCTTCTTTTTTTTCCATAAAAAAAGTTCACTCTTAGATCTTTAGGTCTTACCCGTTGTAGGGAGGATCGACCTTAATCGTAACGCTTGGTAAGCGAATTAATGGTCGCGGTTTCGGATGTTTCGCACCTCTGACGCTGCGTTCCGTCGCCGGGCTGGACGTTTCACGCCTGGATAAAAAGGGAATGGTTATATCGCTATCTGTCGAAAATCGTATTTTATGACACTACACGACTTAATTTTGATTGATTGATTGTCCTGAGCTGGTGTCCAAAACTTAACAAATACGCGCGTATAATTTCGCGTGTAGGCTATAAGTTATGATTCGATCCACTTCATTTTCCCGAAGAATCATAGCATGTTTATTATACATTGGTAAAACGAATTAATGACCTCGAGGAGCGACTTCAGTGATTCAAGGTACTTAGTTCTGAAGCTGGCAACCGCTGAACATTCAAGAAGAATGTTCATTACGTAGACCCGTGTAGGTTCGTGTAGTGTAGATCGTTCTCTTATGCAGGCTCTGCACAGAGGACTGTCTGTGACACCTAGCTTAGATATTTTTATTCAAAGAGTCATCTCTTGTTGTGGCACTAGTGAGCAGTCTAATCTATACAAATAAATAAAATTGAAGTGTCTGTTTGTAATGTCAAAATTACAGTTTTTTACTAAATCCATATGAAAGTAAATACGGTACTTATAACTATAATACAAATTTTAAAATTTGTGTCTGTCTGTCTGTCTGTTTGTTCCGGCTAATCTCCGAAACGGCTGGACTGATTTTTACGGGACGGGACTTTCACTAGCAGATAGCTGATTTCATGAGGAGTAACTTAGGCTACTTTTATTTTAGAAAAAGAATTAGGGTTCCGCGCAAAAACATAAAAACCCTAACACGCGAGCGAAGTCGCGGGGAACAGCTAGTTTGATATATGTTTAGTCGGAGTAACTTGAGGTCACTTGAAGATAAAATATATTCTATCTAGCCTGCATACAGTCAACACATAATTATACATATTATTTTTATAGAATAAAGCTGACAAACAAGCATATAGTCCATCTGATGGTAGTGGATGCTACGGCCCGTAGACACATCTATTCGATTAAGAATCAAAATGCAGATGGATTGTGTTCACTCCTGAGTGGGAGCCCTTGTTTTCAGTTATAAGGGTCTCTACACTCATCATACCTAACACGGCAGCATTAAGCGCTATTATGTATATTTCGATGGTACCCTGGTGGTTTCCCCAGTGTATCGACCAATTCGTGCTACAACCATAAAATAGCTGCAGCGTGGTACTCAGATTTTATACACTTATTAACAGATTAATTAAACTTTTATTATCGAGTAGTTTTTGTAAGATAGGATAATTTTTATAACGCGGTAATCGAAAATGGCCTGGTAAGTCCTTGGATATTGTTGTAATGTTTTATTTAAAACAGTGAGATAATGAAACAGACGAATATCGTGTTCCAATTTATCTTCTCTTGTAGTTCGTTACGGTAGCGCTGAACGATACGTACGAGATGCAAATCGATTTTAAAATTATTGCTTCTGATCTAGTGTTTACCTACGTTATTATTATTATAGAACTAGCTGTTCTCCGCGACTTCGCCCGCGTGTAATTTAGGGTTTTAATTATGTTGCGCGGAACCCTAATTATTTTTCTAACATATAAGTAGCCTAAGTTACTCCTTATAATATCAGCTATCTGCCAGTGAAAGTCCCGTCGAAATCGGTCCAGCCGTTTCGGAGATTAGCCGGAACAAACAGACAGACAGACAGACCGGCAGACAGACAGACCGGCAGATAGACAAAAACTTTAAAAATTGTTTTTTTGTTATAAGTACTGTATATACTTTCATATGCATTTAGTAAAAACCTGGTATTTTGACATTACAAACTTCAATTTAATTTATTTGTATAGACATAAATATATTTTATAAAATATTGTTTAATGTGAATTCATTATTCATTATTCATTGCAGCCTTTCAAATGTCCAAAGTTGAACATAGGCCTCCCCCATAGATCGATTGCCTTATATAGGGGATGATTGGTTGAAAACTGCAACTTTTTATTATATTTATATTGTAAAGATATATTCACGTTAGTGAAGACGGCCGTGGATCTCGTAAGAGGCGACAGACAGAAACTGAAATACGCGATGGGCAGCAATGTATTCCTGATAATAGAATAGTATAATTATAATTTGTTTTTATTTTCTATATATGTATTTGAGAAAATTATGGTTTTTATTATGTTTTTTATAGGGTATAATAATGAATTCATCAAATTATATTCCATGAAATTATACGCAATCTATTAAATTTATAGGTTTTTATTTCAGCAAGCTCTATTTCATTTTCAACTGCACATGATTATGTAATATACAGATATCTTATTTACAAAATATAAAATAAAAGCTTTTTGCGTTGACATACACTCGACACACTATTAAAAAGAGGATTAAAAACCCGAGTCTATTTTTTGATTAACGCGACGCGATGAATTAACGAAATTCTCCACTGAATTAACAGTTTCGAATACCGGGTTAACTAAATGATTTTTATTAGTACGAAACGGACGTCAGGACGTAACCTTTACTTTTAAAAAAAAATGAATTTTTAATTTTAAGTTTAAAGATTAAAGTTTAAAATTTAAAGTTTAAAATTTCAAATTTCAGATTTCAAGTTTAAAGTTTACGTAATCGCACTGAGACAAACGGATCGGATGACTGTTTGCGTTCGAAGTCTGTGTAAAAAGTGCTGTAGCTCCCCATTTACAGAAATTATTTATATACGAGGCTACCAAATCAACGAAAATTTCGTCATTTTGGAGCCGAAAAAAATTAATTATAGCTAAACAAAACAAAATTACACTGCCATTTACATTCAGTGGCTTCCCACATTATAGATGAAGAGATTAAAAAATAGATCGAGTTAAACAATTGATATTTTCAAAAGTTATCGTGTTTACAAGCCACAGGGACATGATAAATCCACACCATAAGCCACTAAAACCCTTTTTTTATTTGAAAATAGCAATTAATCGTTTTAAAAAAAATTATTAATAAGTTCAACAATCATTTATCTTTCTAAAGACCTGTCGATTGATATGCTACATGCCCTGTGTCAGTCTGTTGAGAATTTGAAATTGTAGCGGTTTCTAACGGTTGCCGTTGAGCAATCAGTTTCAAAATAGGAGGTTCAGATGCCTGGGTGATCAGTAATCGATTGCTGAAAACAGAATTTGAAAATTCGAAACCGTTCTCGAGATAATCGTGGGACAGACAGACAGACATCGTGAAATCAATAAGTGACTTCGCATGCTTCGCCACTTAATAATAGTAAGTAATTATTATAAATCCATATAGTTAATTTTATAATAATTACTTACTAGAATAAATTATTATGATACCTACCTATTATCTAATTACAATATTTCTTGCGAGATCAGGATAATGTATTCGTGTCCATTCTGAGCACCCGGAAACTTATTAAGTGGCGAAGCTTGCGAAGTCACTTATTGATTTCACGCTGTCTGTCCGTCTGTCCGTCTCTCCGTCTGTCCGTCTGTCCGTCTGTCCGTCTGTCCCACGATTATCACGAGAACGATTTTGAATTTTCAAATTCTGTTTTCAGCAATCGATTACTGATCACCCAGGCATCTGAACCTCCTATTTTGAAACTGATTGCTCAACGGCAACCGTTAGAAACCGCTACAATTTCAAATTCTCAACAGACTGACACAGGGCATGTAGCATATCAATCGACAGGTCTTTAGAAAGATAAATGATTGTTGAACTTATTAATAATTTTTTTAAAACGATTAATTGCTATTTTTAAATAAAAATGCTGTTAGCTTGCTAGGTTTATTTTATTCTTTGAAACATGTACTCTGTGGCGGCAATCAAACAGTGTCAAATGTAGTGCGTGTGGCGCGGCGGCGACGATTATGCAATATCAATAGTAGCCGCCGGCACGTGTATCTTGACCTTGTACTTTCGAATAGCTGCACAATTTCTTTGACAGGTGAGTATCCGACCTTTGATGACGCCGACAACAAGACGCCGCGCACTATCAAAGTGCCGATGGTCAAAACTGGGGATGCACTCTTTTTTCTTTTAATGGATATTTTCATTCGCTATGTATGTTTATGGTATTGTTCGTAGTGTACATAAGTCCAATTTTCCAATTTTTTTTTCATTATATTTTTTTTCGTCTCATAGAGTCCCTAAGCGTATACCCGAACTCCTATACTCCCTGAAACGACACTTAGTCCTAACTGCAAGACGCAAGAGTCTCGCAAGTCTCGCTTAGTCTTGTTCTTGCGCAAATCTTGCACGGTCAGTCTTGGTCTTGCTAAAAAGAGGCGGTCTTGTTCTTGGTCTTGGTCTTGCAAAAATGCAAGAACAAGACCAAGACTGCAAGACCAAGAACGATTTTGGGCAACACTAAAACTACCGATCAGAAGACTATCTAACATTATGCAAGCAGCATCATCTGTTACCTCTGATAAAGCGTCGAGAGATTGCTGACATTGTATTTTTATTAAAAATCTGTTCTGGTAATGTTGACTGCTCTGATTTTTTGCTATCACAAATACCACTGAGAACGCCTACAGTGAACCTTAGAACGAATGCATTACTCTACTTACCAGCTTCATCAACGAATTATGGAAGAAATACTTTCAAATATCGGTCTAGTCATTATTTTAATAATTTATGCAAAAATCACGATTTTGATTTGTTTAATGCTAGCTATGTATCGGCAAGGCGAGCAAAATAAATATTATGTAGTGCGTATAGTCCCTTTTCTTTTGCTTTTCTTTTTTTGTGGCTATTATTGTTTATTTCACTTCACACCTCCATTTTTGATGCCCCTATTTGTGCTACGTCCTTTAAACGACGAATGATTATGTTATTATATTTCTATGAGTGAGAACCTGTTATTGGCTTCTTGTAAATTTAACGGGTAATATGTTAGTTACTTAAGATTTCTAAGCTGTTGGTTTTCCATAACATAAAAAAAAGAATAAAAAGAATAAATCTGTAGAAAATTTGTGTGTTCGCGATTCACGCGATAACTACTGGGCGGATTTACATGAAGTATGTAGACAGTAAATAATCGTTTATAACATATCACCAACTTTTTATACACTTACGGAATATTAAAAAAGAAGGGTTATGTTTTTTTAAGTTTATTTTCATAATGGTTGCTGATGATTCTATTAGTCATAAAGACGATTTAGAGACGCATTCATTCAAAGTGTATATGTGAAAATAAAACGCATCGCGCCATCAACCAAAAAAGGCAGAAGAACGTCAGTCGGGCGAGCATGTTACAAAAATAATCTTTAGCTTTTTGTACTCCTTCTCCATATAGACTTTCATTCTATGCCAAATCTCACACTCATCCGTGCACACAATGTGCTTAAAAAGAAGAAAATTTTTCCCTTTACGTATTAATATTATATGGTTATCGTAAGATGTATTGTGTCTATGTAAGTTAATAATGATTTGAAAACATAATTTTCTCCTACTTAAGGGATAATTATTTCAACCAGTCATTTTAAATTGTGGCTCCGTGGCGCAGTTGCTTAGCAATGAGTTCCTGCGCTGGGGGGCGCGGGTTCGAATCCCGCACGGAACAAGTATTTGTATGGTCTACAAATAATTGTTCTGGGTCTGGATGTTTGTCCTTGTGAAATTTGTGTTTGTAAACTGCCTCCACGATACAGGAGAAAATCCTAGTGTGGGGGTAACGTTTAATTTAAAAAAAGAAAAAAAATTATTAACTAGGATATGCTACAGACAAGATTTTACAGGAGTACCTACACAACTTATTTGGATTTTTGTCACACTCGCTGTAGAGCCACGCCAAAGCTATATTAGCAAAAGCTATATATTATGGTTGTAGCACGAATGGATCGGCTCGACCAGGAAGGACCCACGCTCTCACAGAATACCAGTGTGAAACAGTGAGTGTAGAGAACACGATACCATGTTACCTTCTTAATCGAGGATATGTGTAGATGTCTATCAGGTCTATGATGACCAAATCAGGGACGTCTTGAAAAAAGGCCAGGTAAAGAGTACCCTAAACCGTAGAGCATCTATGAAGGGAATAATGAAAGTGGACGAAGCAAAACAAGTATGCAAGGATCGTAGCAAGTGGAAAGAACTGGTCTCTGCCTACCCCCACGGGAAAGAGGCGTGATTATATGTATGTATGTATGTCTATAGGCCACAATATCCACTTACCGTCAGGTGGACTGTGTGCTCGTTTGTCACCTTAAACCGTTACCCTAAAACGAATAGTTTTGGCATTTGATAATGATATATAGTGGACAAAATACAGTCATTTATTGGAGGCCATGACATCTTTCTATTTGTCTGTTACGACACGCTTGAAGTGAAATGGTTTTAGATTCTCTTGCGCTACCACCATACAGCAAAATACAAAGAAAATAATGCATTAGAATTATTAAAAAAAATGTAAAGTTACGTTCTTCTGTTGGGAACAAATTTCCTCTTCCTCTCATTTTTGAGTGGGATATGGAGGAATTAGACTGCCGCGCTCCTCCAGTACGTGTTAAAAGACGTCAAATGTTTTCGAAATATTTTTTATTACTAAGAAATGTAAGTTTCTTTACGACGTTTTTCTTCACCGCTGAGCACGTAATAAATTAACCCTAAAATTGTATTAAACAATTTCTTTGTCGGCGGGGATCGAAGCCGAGCTCGCGTACTGTGAAGATTACTGCCCCTTAGCCCCTGAACTACTACTTTTTGTACTTAGCCGCCAATACATAATGATATATGTAAGGAAAACTGAGGATACAAACGCGAATACCCTATGCACTTTGCAATAACTCCCACGACAAAGAAACTTGTTCCGCAAATTATTAAGCACAGAAATGCACATACGTTATCAGGTTCCGCTCCCACCTGTGCAGTATCAATTTACTGAAGGCTGCGTAACTCGATTCGGATGCGTGGTTCGTCGGAATAATATATTTATGTCATTTGACTAATACCTAGCACTCCAGGCCGTTACGTAATTTAATTTCAAAGGAAGAAATATATTGGCGTAAGCGTGTTTGTGCATAGAAGTTAACGAGTTTGTTTATGCAAGCTTTTATAAACAAACCATTGTTATATTTGTGATTAACGACCCGCCACGGCTACGCCTGGATAGGATCTATTAATGTGACGTTATGTAGATTTAAGATAAACATCTAAGAAAATTTTATAACTTTTTCGATTTCTTAAAAAAAAACCTCGCAAGTTTTTATCTATACAAATAAATGAAATTGAAGTGTCTGTTTGTAATGTTAAAATACTAGCTTTTTATTAAATGCATATGAAAGTATATATAGTACTTATAACAAAAACACAATTATAACATTTTTTGTCTGTATGTCTGTCTGTCGGTCTGTATGTTTGTTCCGGCTAATCTCCGAAACAGCTGGACCGATTTAGACGGGACTTTCACTGGCAGATAGCTGATATTATAAGGAATAACTTAGGCTACTTATATTTTAAGAAAAAAAATTAGGGTTCTGCGCAACATAATTAAAACCCTAAATTACACGCGGGCGAAGTCGCGGAGAACAGCTAGTTATAAAATATAGCCTAAATCTCTCCTCTCTATTTGTTCCACGGTTCAGTCATTTCAAAGATTACCCTGGACAGACAGACAAACAAAAATATTAAAAATGCTTATTCATATTTTAATGGTATGCAAATAACCCCCTCAGTCCATAAAAGGCAGTAATTTCGATATTACAGACAAATAGTTCAATGTTATTTATATGTATAAAGAAGATATTACTAGAAATGTTTTACATTAATAGTATAAATAAATAAAGGGATATGGTTTCATTATCACCATCATCTTTACAATCTATCAAAGTCCACTGCCGATCATATGCCTCCCCTATAGATTGAAGCTTTTTATTATTTTAAAGAGAGAGATTTCGAGCTATATGGCCGGCCCACTGCCACTTCAGCTTACTAATCCGTTGGGCTATGTCGGTTACTCTGGTTCTACTGGTACTACGGATATCCTCATTTCTAAGTTTATCACGCAGAGAAACCCCGAGCATAGCCCTTTCCATAGCTCACTGAGCGACCTTGAGCTTCCTCATACGGCCAACAGTGAAGGACCACGTCTCAGTTCCGTAAGTCATCTCTGGCAACACGCACTGGTTGTACAATTTCGTTTTAAGGTTACAATTTGCCGAATGGTGTGTATGTGGTCTATGGTACTAAAGCCTTTTCGGAAACCGGCTTGTTCGGGAGGCTGGAAGTCGTCAAGTCTGCCTGCGAGACGATTCGTAATGACTCTCGAAAAGAGCATGTAGACGCGGCTCAGAAGGGAAATCGGTCTGTAGTTCTTCAAGAGAGCGTTGTCTCCTTTCTTGAAGAACAAGATCACCGCACTTCTGCTCCACGCCTCCGGAGTAGTGCCAACATGGAGAACGGAATAAAGAGCTTCTGAAGGACTTCAAGTACCGGTTTTCCACCCGCTTACAGAAGCTCGGCTGTAATTCCATCCTCGACCGGGGACTTTCCGTTTTTAAGGTGCTGGAGAGCCATTCTAATCTCGCTTAGACTGACGTCCTGGATATCTTCGAAATAGTATCGGATAAGATCTCGCTCTTGAATCGTTACTCACACTTGCGTGTGGCTCCAACGATGACGTGTACAGCTGCCCATAGAACCTCTTAATCTCACTCAAAATCTCAGGTGTCCCGGAAACGATGCTGCCACACTCGGTCTTCAGCTTTGACAGTTGGCTCTTTCTGGTAGACAGATCTCTGGCAAAGACTTTAGAGGCTCGGTTCCGCTCGATCACTTCTTCAATACAAGCTGTATTGAAGTTGCGTAAGTCCCGCCGCATGCATTTGGAGATCTGTCTGTTCACTTGCCTGTATGCTGTCAAATCTGTTGAAGAATGTAGCTTCATCTCCTGAGATTGAGAGTGTAATCGGAGAGTTTTTGTGTTCTTCTGCGGCGGGTCTTGCAGAACTCAGCTCCGATCGCATTGACAGTTTCCACGAGTTTGTCATTAATATCGTCCACTTCATTGCAGTCTTCTAGCCACTGAAAATGGTTTTGTAACTCGAGCTGAAAGGTTTCGGGATTTTGGAACAGAGCACGAGGGCGACGGAGCGTTGACTTCATTAGACGAGACCTCTCCAACTTAACGTTTAGGTTCAGTGTGCCTCTCACCATTCGGTGATCGCTGCCGGTTTTAACCCTCGAGACATCACTGAACAGTTGTCGTCTGGTCGTCATAATAAAGTCAATCTCATTTTCTGTCGTTCGTCGGCTCGACCAGGTTCACTTCCTGTGGGAGCGCTTCTGGAAGAAAGAGTTCATCATAAAGAGTCCCTCTTTCTCCATGAAGTCGGCCAGCTGCTGACCCCTTGGGTTCCGTTGCCCTATTCCAAATTTCCCTACTTTCAGCTCACCGTTCTATTTTGTGCCTAGTTTTGCATTGAATTGGTTGTTGTTAGCCGTGCACATATACATTGTGTTAGAGTGCGTAGCATCGGGAGCGCTACTCCCGAGCGCCGGCAGCTTACGCACACTAACACAATGTGTATGTGCACGGCTAACAACAAGCAAAGTCAAAACTTCATTCTTCATCAAACTATATTGGATTCTCTTACGACGCTGCTACATGGCTATCACTAACGATTGTATTGGTTATATCCATGCTATACTTTGGTAGATATAAAATACCGTTACCGTTAGTGCCTGTTAAAGTCCACTGCTGAACATAGGCCTCCCCCATATTTTTTCCTCTGAAATTGTATACTGTTGGCCCTGCGGCCTTGACAGCTTCATAGAATTAGGCTTGTAAGCGAGGACCTACGAGCTATTGAGTGCAACGATTCTGCCGGCGGAGAGGTGGCGCGAAGCGTCGCTTCGCCGACTGCAGTCCCGAAGCACCCCGACCTCTGCTTTTGAAGTGAGGCTCCTCAATCTAGGGGGGGGGGGGGGGCTCGATGCGATTCAAGGGCCCCTTAGAAAGAGGTACGAACCTCGGCTTGAATCACTATCGCAATTTTGTTTACGGGTCGCATAAGTTACAAACAGCCCCGTATCACGGGTTTTGAAACTCGTGTACGGGGTGTGTCTGTGACCTCTAGTTCGCCTTAGAACGCGGTATGCCCTAGTGTTCTGTCCTAGAGTAGTATCTGAGTGTGTGTGAGTGTTAGTGCCACCTAAACGGGTTCCCTCTCCTGTGGAGGGGGGGGGGGGGGGTTAGGCCTCCCCCACAGATTTTTATAGGGAGATATTTGCGATAGTTGCCATGCTTGGCAAGCGGGATGTCAACCGTAGTTTATTTTTTATTTTTAGTCGTTATTAGTAAGGCGCTGCAACCCATCTCGTAATTTGTTTGCCTTTGTCGCCTCTTACGACACCCACGGGATGATATGAGGTAGTGGTTAAACTTACACCGCCAATACACGGTAAATAATACAATGAGATAAAAATAGTTTGTAACTAAATATTATAACGGCTGTGTTACTACTTTATAATATTTTAGTTGAGTATTGGAAAATAAAGCTATCTCTCCTCTCATTTTTACTATTTCCTAGAATAATACCATCCGTGGATGCCTTTTACAAAAGAAATTCTAAATAAGTGGTAAAGACAAAATAAGGATTATGTAGTTTCGGTGTGTTAGACAGAGAACACTAATAGACGAATCAAATTGATAGCGCTTCCCTCGCACGCCGCATTTTTTAATCTCGATTAACATAAATTCCACGTCGTTCCGCTGCGACACATTGTCGTTATCATAATGTCCATTTTTTATCAGTCTATATGGTAACCCTCTTAATAAAACCGATCACTTACTTTTTGGAAAGAGATTAAGTTAGAAATTTTAGGGATACGTGATAATTATTTTTGTTTTTCAATTACAGGATATAGACATGAAGAAACGACTGTGCGATTTACAAGAAGTTTTCTTCCTCTCACAATTTCTTGTGGAATCGACGTGATATTACGACCTTGAATACGACTTAGGGACCATCAAGAAAAGCCTACTCTTTTTTAAAAGGCCGACAACGTACCTACAATTCCCCCGGTCTTGCAGTTGTTCATGCGGTCAACATTTACCATCAGATTGCCCACTCTTCTATAAAAAAGACTATAATTTAAGCCTGTAGTATCGATAAATTTGGGTTCAAATTATAGTCGCTTTAAATTACATCACAAAAATATACAATTAACTAATTAGTATACGTTCATCATCATTACAGCCCTTCACAAATCCACACATAGAACATAGGCCTCCCCCAAAACATAGGCCTACCCCAAGTGTAGTAACAAAAAGAGAAAAGGCCGACAACGCATCTGCAATTCCCCTGGTGTTGCAGTTGTTCATGGGCGGCGGTAGTCACTTACCAACAGGTGAACCACATGCTCGTTTGCCCCCTCTCCTATAAAAAAACACGTATATTATGTTATTATATATTTAAACATTCTAAAACTAAAACAGTTAGCTTATAGTCCTGGTCCCTTTTTTTTATATGATAAGGGTGACAAACGAGCACACAGTCCACCTGATGGTAAGTGGTTGCTGCGGCCCATAGACATCTACATCTATCCTCTATTACAAATCAAAATTACAGCCCTTCACAAGTCCACTGCTGAACGTGGACCTCCCCCAGGAAATCCCACAAGGCACGATTCTGAGCCGCATGCGTCCGTCGACTTCCTATATGTCTTACCAGGTCGTTACTCCATCTAGTAGGACTCCCTACACAAAAATAAATAAATAGTAATGAACATAAATCAACTCTATTATAATATGAAAATGAATTCATACTTTGCATCATTTAGTATAATCATTTCTTACTTGATTGTTGAGTGTAAATTTGACATAAGTGTAACGGTTTAGAAAAATAAATAAATAAACAGGTGTGATATTTCATATTTCATTAAATTAAATTACATAAAAGAATGTTAATATCTGGCTGCATTTAAAAGTTTTGCAGAGAAATAAATAATACAAATATTACTTCTACATACACATATACAAAAGTGTAATTAGTATAAACATTTAGTTACATATCTGTGAACATATATATATACAATTGGATTAGTATGGTAATAGTTAAATTGTACCGTCCATAATATATTTTGTTTATATAACTGAAAAAACCTTTAATAGGCCTTACATTTAAGATTTATACTTTAAGTGCTTAAAATTGTTAAATCGCTGTTGGTTTTTTTTTAATAAAAAAAAAAAAAAAAAAAAAAAAATGCAGATGCGTTGTCACCCGTGAGGACTAAGATGGAATGCCTCATTTCCAGTAAAAAGGGCCTCCGGCCACCTGCACTCACCAAGCGAAACGCAGAGGCAAACCTCTACTTCACGCTGGTTTTCTGTGAGGTCGTGGTACCACCCCGGTTCGAGCCGGCCCATCCGTGCGACAGCAAAAGCTGCCGCGTGGCTCTACCACTGTTAAAATAACCCTAAATCATAATATTAGAATTTCTTGTCATAGATGTTAAGAAAGTGAACTAACTATTGTAATTTAACTTTTATAACATCTATGAAGTTAAATTACAATAATTCATTTATCATTAATTACAGATTATCAAAGGTCCACTACTAAAAATAGATCTCCCTCATAGATTGCCACATAGGGGAGATGTTTGCCAAAGTTGCTACGCTTGCCATCGCCATTTTGTATTATTTCAAGGTCTTATCAAGAAGATGCTGCTGCTCCTCTGCTTTTCAATTTCCGTCTATCGCCACTTACGAAAACCACGGAATAATATTAGGTAAATATTGTTATGAGTATGCAATGGCAATACATAAAGATTAAGTCTATTTATTAAAAATTTAGCGCCCGTATTAATAAACGTTACTCAAGTACACGCACTTTTGAGGTTATGATCTTATTAATAAACATATCTCAAGATGCGATTTATGTAAGTTTACGATATCAGCTTTGTGCCACACTGATTAATAAACGAAACTCGATACTCAAGTGTGTGTACCTGAGTGCAACTCAGAGAACAGTATTTCTAAGTACAGCGTTTTGAGATACTGTTTTTATGTGTTTATTAATTAGAAACGATCTTGAGATGTTGATATCGTAATGAGGGCATATCAAAATGATTAGGCACTTGAGTTCGTCGTTCAGTAACGTTTATTAATACGAGCCTAAGTCTTAAAGTAATAATCTTCATTAGCCTATAGAAGTCCACAGCGGGATATGGGACCTTGTAAGAAGAGTTTGTTTTTACCGTCGCTCTTGGCTGGCGGACGATCATCATACTTCTTGCACTTTTGACTTGACACTGCTACCAGTCACCGGTCAATCGGTCATACGTAAGATGTGTATGAAGTATTAGTACGTCAGGTGTAAACGAGTTGGTATGACAGAATCAATGAAAGTCATATCATTTTAATGGAATTTTCCATAGTCGTAACTTATGACACAACATTTATATTTATTTAGAACTAGTGACCCGGTAGGATCTATTAATGTGACGTCATTGGGATTTAAGATCATCAACACCCTATATTTAATCTATCTTATGGTTTAAAAAAAAATCCAAGCTTTTCGGATTAAAGGTAGCCTAGATCACATCTGGCTTTGTTCTTCATCTGTTTGTGAAGTTTCATTGGTTCATTACAATCGGTTCAGCCATTCCCAAGAATAGCCCGGACAAACCGACAGACAAAAACTTTAAAAATTGTTATTTTGTTTTATATACATTATATTGTTATTACAGTCAATTTTATTTATTCGTGTAGTAATTTTATTTAGAAGTGTTGGAATACTGTAAAACTTATCCGTTTACTAAATTCGCTAAACTATCACAGTTTTTAATTGATACGCTACATTCTCTGAACATCAACTACGGCAGATAATTTAAAGTTTATTTTTATAATATAATATATATTTTAAATTCTACATAATACTTAATTTTATGTACAATATTAAAAACTATGATAATAAAAAAAAAACTAAAACTAGAAACTTAATTATCATATAGTCCTACTCCCCGCGGTATCGTGCCAAGAACGCTGGCTGCGTTTCCCCGCTGAATGGCTATACTTAGCCTTTGAGCGAGGAAAGAACCAGCCCTCTTATCACCAGCAGCAACGACCAGCCGCGGATGGAGTTCCTTTAAGAACTTCACCGCACATGGACCCCACGGACCGTCTCTACAGCAAATTGCACAAATATATAGTCATCTCTCAGAGACTCATATTTGCGCCACTTACTCAGTTCAGCTGCCTCTGATGCCGTCCCGGCTTTAAACGAGGTACCCCTTTTTTATTTAAAAAAAATGAAAAATGTATTGTTTTGTAACAATAAAAATTAAACGCTGGTTAGTAGTCAGTTAATGCAAAAAATGTTCAAAACTTGAAATGAATGTTTGCATAAATAACGAACTATAAAAACTTCAACACAACAGGTAATTGACTCTCACGAAATCAATGTCAAAGTCTTAGCAGGGCTGGGCTTTTATTTTTTTTACTGATGCGGAACCTCGATTTAACGCATTCGAGACGCCCTTGACTGTTTTTTTGTTTTATTCATTCGACTTAGCTTTAGAGAGTGGACAGCGCGGTTATGGCGACAGAAGAGATTACTGTAGATAGCGACTGTTTGTTTGGTTTTTGATGACTTAATGATTGAGCTAGATCGTATATTATTCCGTCACGTTTAAAATGTTAAAATTTCGAATGTACCTAATTATGTTAATTATTAAGGTTTTAAATGTGTATGAAGATGAAATATCATAGAAGTGATAGAAACCAATAAAGAAACGAATAGTCTTCTGGAATTTCTGTACAAGAATTGTTTATGATATTTTGATGATCTTGAATTTACTTATTAAAAATCTACAGGGTTACTTCCTGTTGGCATAGACTGATGAAATTTTGCGAGAAACAAGGTCTATTAGCACAAAATAACTAAAAATGTTAATTTGTATTCGATAACAAACTTACATTTACAATTACAGCATTGATTGTAATGTAGACTTTATTTTATAGGATAGGGTGACAAACAAGCACACAGTCCACCTGATGGTAAGCGGTTGCTGTGGCCCATAGACATCTACATCTATCCTCGTTTGCGAATCAAAATGCAGATGCATTGTCACCCATGAGGACTAACATGGAATGCCTCTTTTCCAGTAAAAAGGGTCTCCGGTTCTCTACACTCACCATACGAAACACAGCAGTTTTAAGCTGCTATTTTACGCTGGTATTCTGTGAGGGCGTGGTCCTTACCCGCTCGAGCCGACCCATTCGTGCTACAACTATACTACTGATATAGCTGCAGCATGGCTCTACCACGTACAAAACTGGTGTATGGAAGAACATTATTTTCGAAGTTAAGTTTATACTTTAATCTGATTTACCTTATCGTTAGAGTAATGCTCAGTAGTGCTCTTTGAGAAGCCATGTTATTATTTTCATTTTAGAGCTGAGTTATTTCAGGGGCAGGGTATGTATATGTTACGGCTAAAAGCTAAGGGGACGACACGCCTAGGTTTAGCCGGTTAGAACTAGGTGCAGCCGAATGCGTTCGATTAAACTTAAGTGTATTCGCTTTGCCCGAATAGTTTACAAACGACATACATTTTCGCAGCATTAGGGTGATCCAAGGGAAATCACAGTCGCACCTTCTGTCGCAGATATTACTTGATATACACATGTGCTTTCGTACTATAAATAATTTAAAAGAAGTCTTGATTATTACCCTACTGTCACTGATATAATTTGATAGGTACTTTCGTATTTTTGACAAAGATAATAGAATAGAATAGAATAATTTTTATTCAATATACATTACATGTGTAATTCTTATTGAAATACATTTTTTACTTTACCACTGGTTCGAAAATAACCCTCTGTCCTGGGAAGAACCAGCAAGAAATCCAGCGGAACTTTTTTTAAATAAATTTTACAATATAAATGATTACAAACTATTTACAATTTTTTTTAAATAGAAGTCGAAGTCATATTGTTCAGGTTTAGCTACACCGAGTTTAAATTGATAGCAACCGGTTACACCAAGTTTTAGCCATGAAAGCTTAACCAACCGCCATCGGCTGTACCTAGATGTAGCGGACTAAACCTAAGCATAACAGCACTTCGGCTTTTAGCCGTTACAAATACCAGCCTAAATTTGTCGGCGTAATGGACGCGATACACGATCCAGTTTACCGTCAAGTTTGCAGCGCGCTTGAAGCGGCGTCCGGTAATCTTGACGGTGTATGGCTATCAGTGTGCATGACAACTCTACTTGAAGCAAAAAATGAATTTCGATTCTGCTGGATTGATCAAGCTTGTAGCGTCATGCAAACTTGAACGAGTGTATGAACGGTCAAGTATGCATGACGTTAGTCGGAGCAATTAGCGAGAGACGACATGGTTTCAATTGGTGCTGCATCATGCAAACTTGACGGCGAACTTGAACGTGAACCACTCACTCTATATGGATGCACTGCAAGCTGGACGCCGCTTCAAACTCGCTGCAAACTTGACGGTAAACTGGATCATGTATTGGATGCCTAAGAGAATCCACCACTCCATTTTGCTCTTTTGTTGACTAAAGCGATTATATGAAATGCCGGAAAGATCTCATGGCTTCCGATAGATGTCAGTATAGTCAGCAGAGAATAGCTTCAAAGCTCTTGGGGTCAGCACACCTTGGGAAAATCTAGTTAACCAAGCTGGCTAAAATAAGTTGGTTCCTCTCAATGTGCCATCAGCGCCCCAGTGCGACGCTACACTCATGTTGCCGTACCGATTGTCCGTAATAGATTTTATGAAAGGTGCGAGTTTTAATATACCTCCCACCATGCGTAAATTTTATAACAGTCCTCCCTAAAACAAGACGTTATTCAGCAGTGACGTTTATGGGCTTTTTTATATAATGAGTGTGACAAACGTGCACACAGTCCACCTGATAGTAAGTGCCTACCGTGGTCCATTAGATATCTACATCTATCCTCGATTAAAGTGCAGATCTATTCTTACTTCTGAGGACTAAGGTGAAGACAATCTTCCAATAAAGACGATCTTCGGATATTTACGCTCACCATACGAAACCATGCTGGTGCATTAAGTTACTATTTCAGAGACTTTTTGCGTGAGAGCGTGTTCCTTGCCCGCTCGAGTCGACCCATTCTTGCTATAACCATTATATAACTGCAGCGTGGCTCTACCATTTAAATGGGTTACTGCAGGAGAGAATAATGAGAAGAAAATATAGAAAATACATTGAAAAACAAAAAAAAACATTTTTGGTTAACAACAATATATTATTATATATATTACTGTATGCTTTTAGTAAATAAGGGATCATTTATGCCCTATCAAAACATGCTGGCAGCAATATGAAAATCGTTCCACAATTAATAAACAGTCTCACGGGTCTCGGTGTCGTATGCATTCGCGTTACAAAAAATCATGATCAGCTAAATCGCAGGTGCAACGGAGATTAAAACGAACCGCGCGCCCGATGCCGTAATTGCAAAGATAATACATTTCAGAATGTCATAGATACAGCTTTGTGAAAAAAAAATGTTAAGTAAATGGCCTAAGTAATTTTAAGCTTTTTGCTTTACTGAACAACGAATTTGTATTATTAATACTCTAGCTTAGTGAACTAATTTCTCAACAAAATAAAAACGACTTGTTTAATAGAATTATGATCAGCAACTTCACATTTGGAGATTGATGGTTTCCTTATCGCTTTCGACCAAGGACTTAATATTTCCTTTAATATTAATTTTTTTTATATTTGATAAGTTGTCACACGAAATTTTAAGTATTTATTGTCATTTTCAGTAGTATTTTTCAGGGGTCAGGGGTCAGCGCTGAGCGGCAATGTTGTCTGCAAAGCACTCAGCCTTTTCCTCGTCCTCGAAGGCAATGGTACCGTCGGGATGGGCGAGAGGGGGAGTGTGGGTGATAGCGTCTATGCGGAGGTCTCTCGCCATTGGATAGTACGCTGTATGTGAGGGAGAGATATTCTCCATGAGATTACTCTTTTCGAGGTCTCGACTTCTCGTTGAAAACGATTGGCCGTACGCCTATAGTCGGGGGTGGGATGGAGTGCTGCTCTCCAGAAATTAGCTCTCTTGGCTTTTAATAGGCTGCTAATATGTAGGGGCCAAGTGGTGGTTCGGAGCTATTCTATATATACTGCTTTTACTTCGGAACTTTGATAGTGCGATTTAGACTTCAATGTAAATACATTCATTTTTAAATAAATTTGTCTTAGTCGCGCCACAAGCGAATTTTCGCTTGTGGCGCGACGACAGCGCCCCCACAATCCCATTGCAGAGAGGATCTGTCTTAATCGCCCCGGTCGGCAGAGAAATTAGTGACCGCCGAATCAGACGTGTCGTTCTTTTGACGTTGCCCTACATTAGTGTGGATATTTCATATACCACCATTAACACGACCCGTTTTTGCAATTACTGTACCAGCCTTATTAAAAAGCGAATTATATTTTTTCTTATGTTCTAAAATCTGTTCCACGAAAGAAGTCCCATGGAAATGTGCAAACTAAAATTTAATGTATGGAATTTGACAGAAAATATCTAATTAGTGAAGAAGAAGCAGTCCAATGGTGTCTACTGCAGAAGTGGAGACCATGAACAGCTGAAATCAATGCTACACAAACAATGCTGCAGATTCTCACTGCTGAGTAGGTACTAAAATGAAGCCAGTAAATTTACAAATAAATTTTATATAAGTGCTATATATAAGTGCCATAATGCTAAGTGGATTTTAGGTGTTTTTAATTTTAATTTTTTGTGTTTTCATTTGTACTTTGTAATACGTGGTAGAGCCATGCTGCAGCTATATTACTGGTACAGTTGAAGCACGAATGGGTCGACCGGGGAAGGACCACGCTCTCACAGAATAGCAGCGTAAAATAGCAGCTTAACACTGCTGTGTTTCGTATGGTGAATGTAGAGAACCGGAGATCCTTTTTACTGGAAACGAGGCAGTCCATCTTAGTCCTCACGGGTGACAACGCTTCTGCATTTTAATTCGTAATGGAGGATAGATGTAGATGTCTATGGACCACTTACCATCAGGTGGACTGTGTGCTCGTTTGTCACCCTAATCCTATTAAAAAAAAAACTTTGTCTTTGTTCCTAATCCTTTTTCATTTATTGTGCTGAAATTCATTGTTAATATCAAAATATGTCAAGTTTATTATTTGATTTAAAGTAGCAGTGGACACACTTCACTTCATTTGAAAACAAAAGTTTCACGGCCAATTTAAGACGAGCGCTCGCTCACGGCGGATTTTATTTGACGTTGTTTCCCTCTAACCGGCCTTCATGCTTCCATTCTAACGCTGGTATGAAAGTATAGATTCACACTTGCAAAAATATTTTTCAAAGCGACAATTAATATGGCTATGTATATGATAAAATACTTCAGATTTATATTATGAAGTTTCTTATTTAGACATGATATAATTTTTGTCCACGTCCTGCATGTCTTACCAAACCGTTACTCAATATAGTAGAGAGCCGTCCTATGCTTCGCCTACTGGTACGAGTCTGACACTCGAAAACCCTTCTTCCTTATCAGTTGTCGGTTCTTCGAGCTATATGGCTGGCTCTTTGCCACTCCAGTTTACTAATCTATCGAAGTCATTTACGAATTAAGACCAGGTATATGTCCAGAAGCAGCTATTATTACATCGATTGGTCACTATATGGAGTGACGACCTGGCAAGAGATGCATTTGCTTTGTGGCATTTCTTAGGGTATGCCTAAGTTCAGCAGTGCATTGGTGATGGGCTGATAAATCCCTAAAATGTAAGTATAAAGTTGTAATTTTATTTCTATAATGTAGGTTTCCTCATACGGCCAGCAGTGAAGGACCACGTCTTAATTCCATAAGTCATCACTGGCAACAAGCACTGGTTGTGAGTAGATGTGTCGTAATTTCCCGAGCGCTGCCTAGCCGAGTTGAATCCGTCGATTGATCTTTCGGTCGAAGTTGGACTTATCTAGTCAGACTATTTATCCCAGGTAAACATTCTCGTCAACAACTTCTAGCTTAGTGCTCCCAATAACTACCGGCATAGGTTTGACAGGGACGTTATACATGATCTTTGTTATGTCCATGTTCATCTTAAAACCTATGCGTTGGGAGGCACTATTGAGGTAATTAAGCATAGTGCTTAGGTCCTCCAGCGATCCTGCCATAAGGGCTATATCGTCGGCAAATCGAAGGTGAGTGATGTACTCGCCACTGATGTTAATACCATATCCTTTCCAGTCCAGTAGCTTGAAAACATCTTTTAATGAAGCGGTGAAAAGTTTTGGGGATATTACGTCACCCTGTCTTACACCCCTCTGGCCTTACCTTACCTTACCTGCTGACCGTATGAGGATGCTCAAGGTCACTCAGCGAGCTATGGAGAGGTTCGGAGTTTCTCTGCGTGATAAACTTAAAAATGAGGATATCCGCAATAGAACTAGGGTGACCGACATAGCCTAACGGATTAGTAAGCTGAAGTGGCAATGGGCCGGCCATATAGTTCGAAGAACCGATAACCGATGGGGAAAAAAGGTTCTCGAGTGGCAGCCTCGTACCGGCGAAGTGTAGGGCGACACCCCACTAGATGGAGTGACGACCTGGTAAGACATGCAGGGAATCGATGGAAGCAGGTGACTCAAGACCGTGCTTTGTGGCATTTCTTGGGGGAGGCCTTTGTTCAGCAGTGGACTTGTGAAGGGCTGTAATGATGATGATGATGTTGAATGAAGGTTTCCTTTTACATTATTCATGGAGTATTGGCACTGTTTTATTGGTTTTTGAGAAGATATGTTTTGTGTTTTAAAATAACCTCGTGGGCTAACATTTTGAAGATGCTATATAACGAACCTCCACCTCCACCACCTCTGAAAACAGGAGTAACGTATCCTGGTATAGTTAGCAAAAACTTCAAGCAACGCATCGCATTGCATCGAACCACGTATGTATTGTCCACTATACCATGTACATTTTTCAAGACGATTTTGTCTTAATTAACTTGAACAAAAGCGAGGCAGGTGCAATTTTAGTGTCGATATCATATTGAGATTGAAAATAGAAATAGATACAAATATGCGCAAAGGAACCAGTCTACCGGTGATCCTGTGCTGCAACTATGACATAATATTATGTTCTGCAACTATTACATAGCTGCGGCACGGTGCTTCCACATGAAAAAAACTCGAAACGGGGCTTTTAACATGATAGAGCTCCTCTACATAGAGCATCTGTATATAGCGTGGCTCTACTATATTTTCCTCTTGTATATCTGTACCTTTAGAACCTTTTTTGTCAATACAAGTAACCCTGAAAAACGAGCACACACACCACTTGATGGTAAGTGAATGCTGGCTCAAAGAAACCCAATTCTAGTCTCTATTTAGGATTTTTTATCCTACAAATGATTTTTCAATCCTGAGGACGGAAGATTAAAGTAATATAAAAGGTCTCCGGTACTCTACGCCCGTACGCAACATATGATAATATTATAATGCACTTGTTATATTATATGTCAGTATTAGGTGAGAGCATCGTGGGGAAGGAACAAAAATTTTGTAAAGGAGAAATTAATAAAAAGTTTACCGATGATCCATGATTATAGGAATTTCCATTCCCATATTGCCATCAAACAATCTGACGAATACGGTTAAATTTAATACCTTTATGGTAATGGACATACCTTGGTCGCAAGTATGATTAGAACCAGTCTTAGCAGTTTCGAGCAAAGTAGTGAAACTTCCGGTGTTTTCCATTTCGGGGAATGTACGCAAAAATTGCAAGAATTAATTCCTCACTTTCTGTTCCATCATCGGACCACTATACACTTGGCTGGTCTCCATTTGTTGTCGACATATCATGCACTCGAATATAATGCGTAAAGCAAAGGTGATTGCCGCCTTCTGTATTTTCATCCGAATACAATCTTGTTGTCTTCAAGGCAAGAGGGAATAGGCTTTTGTTAAGCTAACTCAGTATGCTTTATCATCTTTAGCTACATCACTATTTACTATCAGATGTTAGTAAATGGTGATGTAGATAGTAATATTTAAAAAAAAGCGTTTAACTTCTTTCTGATACGCTTGCAAGCAATTAAAACTTTACTTGCGTTTGCTTTCCCTGACCATAACAACCTGTTTACTATTTAAGGCCACTGACTGCTTACCATAAGAGATCTTGGTCAAATGTAAGCCTATTTTTCGATTATAAAGACCTTTATCTAATGTATTAAAATGCTGATAAGTCGAGCAGACCCAAGCATGCTGCAGCCATAACAGCTGCACTTTGGCTGTAATACGTTAAAATGTGACAAATGCCGTGCCATTTTTCTAAAGAATAAGTCTGTGTATTTCCTTATACAACTGACGATTGACAGCAGATGGCAATGCATCGCTATATGTTAACACAAATTTATAGTACTTTGGGCATAGGCCTTTTCATGAACGCGCTTACTACATTGTGTTACTAGAGAGAGTTATCCTTATTATGTTACTATATTAGACTTACTACGTTAGGCCCTCTGACTGCCGTACTGGTAATGGCTCATCACAAGTCTAAGAAATTTGGTTTCTTTGTTTTTTTGATGGACTTTCTGTCAATTCTCATTTAACAAGATGCAGAGTACATCACATGCAGAAGAGATAGACACTTAAAAAGGGGGTTAGATTACCTCAACCATCTTAAACAGTTATCTTACATGGAAATTAATGGCAATAGAGATTAGTGACAATACTAACATCTGTAAACAGTATGTTTATCGTATGTTTAAATGCATCCCCTTAATGTCTTCAAATCCCGGGTTGGGCCATAGCTTTTATTAGGTTGTCTATCAAGGAATTCTCACTCAGTAGCCCGGAGTAAGGAAGTAGTTGCAGTAAACCCGTTGGTCCTACGCCTGACTTCTCTCCGATTATGTGGGAGTGCCATCTCATCGAACTATGAGGGTACTAGAATAGTGAGTGCTATGTGCTTTTAAAGCACTATAATTCTGTCCAGGAAGGATGGCTTTTTTCCGTTTATACGAGCCGCTGTGAGTTGCGGCATTACGAGCCTAGGGTTAGAATCTTGCAAGTAACAAGTACTTGCAAGGTACTTCTATGGTCTACATATAATTGTTCCGGGTCTTGATGTGTTTCCTTGTAAAATATATGCTTGTAAGCTGCCACCACGATACAGGGGAATATCCTAGTTTGGTGGTAACGCTTTTTTTTTAAAGACAGATGGTATGGAAATCAAAAAATATTTATGCCATCAGGGTATCAGCTCAATGGTGAATTAAAGAAACTATTTTGAGGATGATGAGCAAATAAAGGTTTACATGAAGATTAATTCAAATTTATTTACGAAATACCACATTTTCTGAAAAAGTGAAGTTAGGTCTACCCTGTACTAGGCCACCAGCATTTACAAGCAAGCTTTCTATAGTCAGCCTGTACAACTGACATTTGAAAAGTTTGCCATTAGAGTAATAAGCACACTATCAGTCCATCTGCTAGTAGCTAATATACACTGGACACTTGAAACCCAAAGAGAGAAGGCCACAAATGAGTTTTCATCTCTGAAGAAAGAGATGAAATCTATCACTGCCTGTAATTGTACTGGCTTGCTTGAAATCGAAATACAGCTAGGTGTTACTAACACCCTGTTGTGTCATTGTGTATGCCAAATATTATATAAATATCTACGTTTACATAGTGTGTGCATAATACAAAAGAAAAATATAATATTCGACGTTCTTCCAAATTTTGAATACTCAAAATTTTTAAATGAGTATTTTTAAAGGAGTAAAGAGTCAGCCTTCTTGTAACTGGCAAAAGTAAAAATTCATGTGTAAAACTCCTATAAAACACTAAAGTAGTAGAGCTCAATAGAGCAAATGTCGTAAAGCGATGCTGCAGCTATATTATGGTTGTAGCATGAATTGGTCAACTTGACCGAGGTATGACCACGCTCTCACAGAATACCAGCGTAAAATAGCAGCTTAATGTTGCGTTTCGTATGATGAGTGTAGAGAACTGGCGACCCTTTTTACTGGAAACGAGGCATTCCAGCTTAGTTTTCAGGGGTGACAATGCAACTGCATTTTGATTCTTAATCGAGGATAAATGTAGATGTCTACGGGACACAGCGTCCACTTACCATCCCTACTGTGTGCTCGTTTGTCACCCATATTCTATTTATAAAAAGTAGGTGACAATGCAAATATCACATTGTTTTATTTGTTTTAAGGTTTTATATTTTTCTTATGAACTAAATAACGATATGTAGCATAGTATTATGTTGAAAACTATAGATGAATGTTTTTGGTTAAAAAATCTGCTGAATATAAAAAAAATTAACATTTTATCGCTTGGTTAACGTTTATAGTGGTAGGTTACAACGAAACAATAACATAATATGTCAGTGGTCAACCTCAGACGAAGCGAATAAAACGAATCGCACAAAATGGTACTTTTTTAAATTAAGATAACTTATTTGTTACCTCTAAATAATTCAACCTCGGGTCAAATACTTCACGACTTTAGGTGTCCGTTAAGTTGACTCATATTGTTATTTCATTATAAATGCACGAATGTCTTAATTAAAGACAAAACCGGCATAATAACTCTGAAAAAATACACAACCTAAGTTCCAACCGGGTATAATACACCTCTCTTTCTGACACACTTTAAGTTTATAGTCTATCTCCTTTCGTGCCAGACAAACTTGTAAATTGTTCTTCTTACTATACAGCCGTACCGTAACGACTTATGACTTGAAATAAACAAGCGATTTATCGTTTACTGCTTTGTATTTAGATTGTAAATTGCTTGCATTTAATGTTCTTTACGACTTCCAATAAATTGTCTTGATGATCAAGTTATCTCGCTCAGACAAAACAAAATACAGCACAAGTCCTTTGAGCTTTCGAGTTTAGTTGCTTCACTGCGATTCCTTTTTGTAGCTCCGTCCCTTTTCTTAGAGCATTTCACTCGTAACGAAAACCTGTTCGATTCTGAAATCCTTTTAAAACCTTTTAGCTTCAAATGAATCACAACCTTATATTTTCTATTTCTAAGTGAAAAATTTGCGGAAAAGTACTTTTGAAGTTAAGCTTTCAAGGTATTTTTGTTAAGATGTTACTGTCACGTTCTATCGATGCGAGATTTGTATTTTCTCTTTTTATTGGAAGTGCATTAAGACGTACTGACATTGCACTGTAGATACGTTAGTTTTCGAGGTCTGGGATCATGCATGATTCATACGGAACCCCTTTAAGCGATGTGATTTCACGCTAGTTGTCGACAACCAAATTTTTTATACATACTATGCGAAGATTAAACTCACAAGTTTTTGCCTTGTCTGCCAATATATGAAACATTACATTATGAAAATTAAATGTCTTTAAGTAACTCTGCAACCATTTAAATTAAATAAGTTTTACGAACTTCGCTAAACAGATAGAGTTATAAAGAAATTAGAATAAAAACAAATTTAAAATAAATTGTTTTTTTTTTTAAATGAAAGGGTTGAATCATGAATAATAAACATTTTCATTTACATTTGTTTTTTATAGGATAAGGGTGACAAACGAGCACACAGTCCACCTGATGGTAAGTGGTTGCTGCGGCCCATAGACATCTTCGTCTATCCTCGATTACAATTCAAAATGCAGATACGTTGTCACCCGTGAGGACTAAGATAGAATGCCTCATTTCCAGTAAAAAGGGTCTCCGGTTCTCTACACTCACCATACGAAACACATCAGCGTTAAATTGCTATTTTACGCTGGTATTCTGTGAGAGCGTGGTCCTTCCCCAGTCGACCCGACCTATTCGTGCTATGACTATACTACTAATATAGTTGCAGCATGGCTCTACCACGTAAAAAATATTAAGTAGAAAACATCCTTTTTTCCATAAGATACCATCAGGGTAGGTATTAACAACTGTATACGTAGTACTAGTAATATATATATAGCGAATATTATTGACGAGTTGGGATTGTTTTTCTGAGGGTTTCGCTATCCATTCATCCAACTATCCCTCCATTCCATTCATGACAGCCTATAAAAGTCCACTACTGAACATAGGCCTCCCCTATAGCACTCCTCACAGGAGGGATTATACATTTGTTGCTACGATTGGAAGGTGCTCATCTCCAGTTTCAATTTCCCTCTGTCGCGTTTTACGACACTCACGGGACTATATGCAATAGTGAATATACTTACACCACCACTACACGGTTAATCCGTAAGTTACCATCGATGTTTCATATTCTTCACAATAGGCATCTTCTTTGTCTCGATTTAGTGTATTACACCCCAAAGCCCGGACTGACTACCGCACAGTTACCATCACTTTTTTATGGTTGAGCTTCATGTTAGGGAATTGTTTCAATATTTGACTTTGGTTCAGCAATTGCGTTATTCAAAGAGAATTATTAATTTTTGCATACGGAATACAATATACAATTTTATACGTGGTTGAGCCATACTGCAGCTATATTAGTAGTATAGTTGTAGCACAAATGGGTCGGCTCGACCGGGGAAGGACCACGCTCTCACATAATACCAGCGTAAAATGGCAGCTTAACACTGCTGTGTTTCGTATGGTGAGTGTAGAGAACCAGAGACCCATTTTACTGGAAAAGAGGCATTCCATCTAATGATGTAGTCCTCACGTTTGACGACGCATCTGCATTTTGATTTTTTATTGATGATATATGTCTATGGGTCACAATAACCATTTACCATTAAGTGGGCTGTGTGCTCGTTTGTCAACCTATCTTATAAAAAGAATTCATCATATTTTTTACACAGTTTGGGGAAACCGTATAATAATAGGGTATGATGCGTTTCATTGTAGTCTTTAAAGGATAGCGTAAGATGTAGCTGGTTTCATGTATCTACGTGTCTTCATTGGCCTTTGGGTGGACTGTTAGCTTATGTGCTATCTTACATATTTAATTTTTATATTTATACTTTATTGTATAAAACACCTTAATAAAACGAATCAGGAAGTAGTTAATGCCATTTTCTTCGAATCCACCTGGGACATGCCAGCTAACGGTTACCAGGTCCATAAGATTTTTTGTTTTTATTTTGATGCTGGCTTTCTGAACAACTCTAATGTCTTTTCTGCCCAACAACAAAATCTAAGATTTTATCCAGCTTATAATAACCGTATTAATAGTTAGCTACCGGATGCCAGTTCCAAACGATTTTTGTTTCTTTTTGGTTCCTGGTTTTCTATGATATAATTTCTGACCAGTAATGAAATCTAAAACTGCATTTCACCTATATAACCTGCGTGCTACGTTAGCTTGAACACTGGTAGTAAGCCACCTTTTGCTAAGTTCCGTCAATGAGGGCTAATAATTTTCGGCCCTCCAGATGTCGCTAGTTTGGACTGAGGTGAAGTTATATTTTACACAATGTCACTATAATTGAGAAGTTGCATTTTAAATAAAATTTTATCAGTATCTAGACTGTGTAAATACACAAAACAATACCGCAGTGGTTTGCTCTACAATATTTTGCAAATTTTTAAGTCTTTTTTTTATTATTTTTTCTACTTTTAGGAATAGCCGTGATTTAGTTTAGCGGTTTATAATATAATAAATATAAAACGTAACTAATATTTTAGAAAGAAACATTAACGATTACGTTGTCTGAAGCAATTAACTTCCCCAGCGATGCAATCCTGCCAAATATTTTACATTATTTCTATACGGCGTTGCACTGATGGCAGAAAAAATTGAGCATCAACGAATATTTCTAAATTTTCTTCATTCTTGGGTTTTCTTACTTTTTCTTACTGTTTTTTCGGTTCGGTTTTTAGCAACTATATATAGTTACAAATTTCTGTGAAATTTTTATTGATTTCTGCTAACTATACATTGCTAGAAAAAAATCAACAACGGTTTTACACATACTATTTATATTAAAACGAAAAAAAATTAGAATAATATTATCTACTTAAGTACATCTTAAATTTAAATAATATTCTATATTTTAAAAACGAATAAATTTATGACATATTGGTACCAATAAGTATGCTTACGACAAACATTTAAAATTTTGACTACATTAACTCACACCTCATGTCATTAAAAAGTATTCGCGTACCAATATTTTCAAAACTGTCTTAATAGGTACTTTTCTAATGTATTTAAGCAGAGTTCCAGAAAAGTACAGCCTAAACGGTGCAGGATATACTAACGAAATTAATAAAAAGTTGAGAAACATTTATTTTATAATTAGACCAATATTTAAAAGAAAACAGTTTGTGTCTCTGCTTTCAGACAGTACTACTTTTTTCCTTCATTACAGCCTTTCAAAAGCCAACTGCTGATGTCTGGCACAGCTACCACGCTTGACAACCGCAGTTTTTTTATTATTATAGATCTAATATAAAAAAAATTGTTTGTTCGTATTTTATGCGTTGCCATGCCGTTCGTCAGATTGCGCTAAAACCTTAACAGCTTATTGCTTGCACTTCCGCGAAGGTTGTAGGCATAGTACAATTATCTTACAGTATGTGGCGCGCGTATCGTACCGATATATGAAAGATATATATTCAATGAATGTACTATCATTCCTAATTAAACAATATAATGCTTTGAAATTTAAAACCACATTTTCTAATACTATATTAAGCTCCTGGTTCCATAAAGTTAGAAGTAACAGTCTATATATAGTTACAAATTCCTGTGAAATTTTTATTGATTTCTGCTAACTATACATTGCTAGAAAAAAATCAACAACGGTTTTACACATACTATTTATATTAAAACGAAACGACTTAGGGACCTTCAAGAAAAGAGCCTACTCCTTTTTAAAAGGCCGGCAACGCATCTGCAATTCCCCTGGTGTTGCGGTTGTTCATGGGCGGCGGTAGTCACTTACCATCAGGTGAGCCGCATGCTCGTTTGCCCCCTCTCCTATAAAAAAAAAAAAAATATACGTCCCACAACAGGTCATAGGCCTCTTTTTCATTTTTGAGACAGTTTTAGGGGAAGTAAGTTTCCACTGTCCAATGCGTGCTGGCGGACTTAACTTAAGAATTTTTTTTTTATTTCAGTGCGCCAATATAATTATAAATTATGGCCATAATTGAAAATGGCTGATAATGATTATTTTGGCCGAAACCGAAAATAAAACCAAAATTCAGTTAAATTGCCTGGCGCCGTTTAGAGATAGATGATGAAATACTTGTATTCCCGATTGCTGAAAAACTGTTGAGATACATGGGGGTCATGAGCCAGTGCATTGGCAACGTAAGTAGGTACAACAAACTGTTTTCAGTAATGTTTACCTAACGGAATATTTTCTTACTAAGCCTGTTAGCAACTGGCTATTTACTAAAACCTTTCTTAGCCTGATTATTTTATTCAGACTAAACAAACATACCTTATTCCTTTTTGGCCGTGTCGAACATGATTTTTCGTCCTAATTTGATTGATTTTTATGTAGAAATTAATAATTTTAAGTATACAAAAAACTAAAATTAATGCTTAAATATAAAAGTCAATACGAGTAGAGTTATGGGAACTAGTTCAGATTTTTTATTACTGTGGAATTTTTGTAAAGGTTCCCAGAACGCTGTCTTGCTTGAGTCGTCAGCGCACTGTCATATTTGAACAAAAATATTTGCGTAGTGGTCACCAAGGCAAACAAGCAGCTATAGTAAGTATTTGCTCATCACTTAACAAATAGATAATTATTTAGTCCATTCCTAGATTTACTTATTGCATTATATTCTATGTATATAATATGAGCAAAATATACCTAATCTAGTTTCAGTTATAAGAATAAATTAGTTAAGGCGAGGCAATACTTTTTAGTAAAATATAATAAAAAACAAAATAACGTCGATCATATTTTGTTATTAGTACTGTGAAGTTAATGTAAAAGTAAGATGGAAGGAAGTAGATGAATGCTGGTGGCTCAGGATCAGGATCGTGCTTTGTGGCATTTCTTGGAGGAGAAATATGTTCAGCAGTGGATTCGTAAAGGGGTGTAATAATAATGATAATGATGATGACGAAGATGATGATGTGAAGTTTATTAAGATTAAATAGTTACGGGAAGACTAAAAACTTTATCTTTTTGTGTTAAGTTAATATTTATCAAATTTGATTTTCGATACTTGTTTGAGAATCAATTGTTACACAATATACGTAATATAATGATGAATTATTTTGTTATATTGTTAGTTATTATAAAACAAAAAAAAAATATCAAAAATGATTATTATAATAATGACTGTTTATTTAATACATTATTTTTTGTTTTATAAGAATAAATCTGAAGGAATACTCATAAAAATATAATAGTTGTCAATTAAAACGACCACCCACCAATTAAATTCGAAGTGGTACCCATTAAGATGACTCACTAAAAAGCCTTTATCGTCCATGCAAATCCGTGAATTATCATTGTTTATGTAGTGCATCATTCAGCATAGCGCTAAGAAAATGCGATTAAGACATTATCTGGTTAGCACTATCCGCGCTGGAAAGGGACGGAAAACAAATACGCCCGCATATAATTTGTACGGAAATAACTCTGGGTAGGAGCGAGACGACGAAATGTCAGGTTCGACGCGAGTAATGAGAAAACCACCATCTCTTTCGCACCTGACGTCCTACAATCGTTTATTGTCATGTTACTGTCTCGTTTCGACGGGCGAAATTGAGATGAAATCGCTGTTGGCGCGTTTCGTCCATGTTTTGCTGTATCGGTTCAAACCGCATTGGTGACGGACGTTGCTATCGAATCAATTTCTTTCGACTCATTATTATAAACAATCGTTTAAATATTAATTCATAAAAGAAACTTGGGACTGTATACGACCTGTGTGCTTGTGTGAACGACTGGATGTTATAATCTACATTTCTGGTGTGACAAAAAGTTTTTTCCCTGATTTATTTGACAAGTGTGTGTGTTGTGTTGTATTTATTATTATGCGAATGGATTGCTGCTGCAATATAGTTTGACACAAGATGACCTGACAAATCAACAGAGTAAGTCATTCATTATCCTATTTGCGGTCATGTATTTCTATTATATTTCCATAATTAGAACTTACCTATACAGAAGCGTAGATTAACTTGATAACATTTTTTTTTAATTTAAATGTGTTCAACATTAGGAGTATTTTTATAAATTCTTTTACCTAGATTTATAATTTCCGATTTTTGGTCGAGTGACAAATTTTTGTCGTGCTAAAGGCTTTCAACATGTGGTCCAAGGAGAATATTTTGTACCTGCCTCGGACAGAATGAGAAGGGGCTGACTTTTTGTAAGTTTAAAAACAAAGCGATCCCGGCAACGGCGGGTAGCCGGCCTTACAGTGCTGCAGTTCAGTCACGTTTTTAGTCTTTCCCGGGAATTGCTGGATTTTTTATTTATCACCTAACGTCTTGTTGTTGTTGCAGCTTTGTATCCCATTTACCGAATTTTTATTGTTAATATCAGTGGCAGATGGATGAAGGATTTATATTATATAAATACGGCTATGATTACAAATTTTTTAAACTACTCTTTGGTACCAGTAATTACTTAAATGTTTAAAGTATCTAGAAAGAAACATTATTCCATTTATTTATAACAAAGTAAAAAATAAAATAAAGAGTTACATTTTTATAATCAAGTTGTAATAAATTATCTTCAAAAGAGAGAAAATATATTTGTTTACAAATAAATGAGCAACCGATTAAATACTACGTATACTAGGTACATGAATAAAGGGTTTAAAAACATCATACAATTTAATTAATATCTTAATAATATAATAATACAGCTAATTAATAACAATAGAACTAGGTACAAGGTTTGGTAATTGTATTCGTCCTTCCCGGAAAAGGTGGTTTGCAAATTTGGACTTTGTAAAGTATATATAAGCATATAAGTCTTAAGAGCCAACCCTGACATCTATAATGTCGGTAGAACCCATATAATAAAATAAATAAAGAAATCTTTGCTAAACAAACGAAAACAAAACATACGTAGCTAGTAGCTACATCAAAACTACATTTTTCCAACATAAAATATTTATAAATACAATAAATATGTTTATACAAATCGATAAACGCTGTAAAGCAGTCGCCGGCGATCAGTAAAGACCATCGCGCAATCTGCTTATTTATCTTATAAAAATTTCTATCTATTTCTTTGTGCAATTTTAAATTAAAATTTAAAAGATAAAACTGCAAACTTCTTAACCATTAAATTTGAGAAATTTAATAGCACTAAAACTGCATGCTAGCCTGCGTTAAAAGGTCTATTTCTTATTATATTCAACAAGTTTCAGCGACCGCTGCTGATTTTTAGTTTAAAAAAATCTATGATTGAGAAGAATGTGGACAAATGCGAAAGAAGGGAGTGAATGGGAGAGTGAATGAAAAAAAAAACACGGTCCTAAGGCAACTGCCTTCGGATCGTGCTTTCGGTATGTGATGATGACTTTGAAACTACATAATAATTTCTTTGATTTATGCGTTTACTATTCACATATTAAAACTAATTTTACGAGGTTTATTCTGTTTATTTTAACTAATATAAAATAGCCTACGTTTCGAGTGTTTTAAAGCTAATGACGGACGAAAGCACGGTAGAAAACTTTTTGTAATTTGTGCGGTGTATTTATGCCTTTGCTTAAAATTACATAACTTTATTCCAAATTGACTAACCCCCCACAAGGGACGCATACCTTACAAATAACTGTCATAAACCACCTGAATCCATCGACTTCCTGCATGTCTTAGGTCGTCACTACTACAAGTGGACGGCCGGCCCACACTTCGCTATTTTTAGCCATGTGTGAAGGGCTGCAATAATTATGAGGATGATTATAGAAGAAATCTGCTTCTTTTCCTTCTTTCTTCAGGGGATAAGGAAACAACATATAAAATTAGCCATCACCACGTTTAGCAACTTGATTGGCAAACGCCACTACTCTATATATATATATAAGTCTGAATTTTGAGACAGCGAATCCAATTAAAGTGCATGATATCGTCTGTAAAGGGATGCCACTATATAACGTTGTAAACTAATCAAAGTTATAACATTTTATAATTTAACAAGCTGTTTTTGCGTTGCTATAAGATATTGGACACTAAACTAATAAAACTTAACACCGACTCCAATAGGATACAAGGGTTCGAAATAGCCCACTTAGCTTTACCTATTCTAAGAATACTAACTAGGTATATCGTATTGCCTATATCAATTACTTCAACTCTTTCTTAATCTTACTATATTTGGGTCTTAGATATTTTTTTTTTTTTAGTAAATAAGTGTGACAAACGGGTACACAGTCCGCCTGATGGTAAGTTGATGCTATGGCGTGAAGACATCTATATCAATTTTCGTTTAATATCAGATGTGTTGTCACCGTTAAGGACTAAGATGTATAGCCGTAAAAAAATTGTAAAAACAACCGTCGTTCCGTTCCTATTACTCCTATCTTGGTTTTACGCACTAAAAATATTTATAAGGAAACGGAAAACAGTTATGTACTTGATTATGTTATAAATTAACAAATATTGTAGATCTTCTAATATTGTAGATGTTTTCTTTCAACAGTCATACTGCAATGAGTTTATTATAGTAAACATTTTAAAGTTCGATGTGCTTTGAAGCTAGTTAAAATACTTACTAATTAAAATGGTGGCTAAAGAGAAATTATAACACTACTCAGAAATATGACGGGCGTCCAGTAAATTGAATATTACTTACTTACTTATTTATAGTATGGAGTATCATTATTACCTTCAAAAGTCATGTTCGGTGATGAGAAGTGGCTTCAATTTGGGAAGGTACTGCAACATCTGATTCGTCTGCTAAGTGTGATCATTTTTTTTATAGAATAATGGTGCCAAATGAGCTCACAATCCACCTGATGGTAAGTTGATGTTGTGGCCCATAGACATTTACATCTATCCTCCATTACGAATCAAAATGCAGATGCGTTGTCACCTGTGAGGACTAAGATGGAATGCCTCGTTTCCATTAGAAAGGGTCTCCGGTTCTCTACATTCACCATACGAAACACAACAGCATTAAGCTGCTATTTTACACTGGTATTCTGTGAAAGCGTGTGTCCCCGGTTGATCTGCAGCATGGCATTACAGGGCTCTACCACTTAAAAATAATAACTTATCTTTATAAACTTCGATGACCCTGTTTCCAGCATTAATTAAGCTTAATTGTAGACTATAACGAGGAATACAATTATAGATTACACTGACTTGTTGTTGATTAGACTACTTTGTTAATATGTAAGTGCGAAGTTCCCAGTCGCAGCCTAGTCAGGAAAGCGACGGCGTTTCACCCCTATGCACGTAAAGCCATTAGTCCTGCGCCTGAACTCTCTCCAGTTGCGTCGGTTTGCCGTCCCATGTTTGAGCACACACTTGTGTACTATAATCCTGTCCTCGCGCTGTCCTGTCCTGTCTCCGTTAACAATGACCACCGTGACCGAAATTCGGTCCGAAAGGACGTTATTATTATTAATAATCAATCATTGCAGCGGCCAGTTAGAACTCGTCAGAGGCCGTTTAACGCTCCCAAACTTTTAATAATAAATTAAACTGTAAATACATCCTTTATTGCGACCAATGATACCGCTTTGGTTTCCAATTAAATATTTATAGGCATTAATTGAAGAATAAAAAATATACTTTGAATGCGTAGGTACTGAATCTAAGGGGAATGTACAATCTGATTGAGCAGTACAATATTTACTTTTCTAAGAATGTTGTAGTAAAAGCCTTATAGGTTTTAAAGATTTTGATGAAACCGTATAATTAAGCTATGTTTAGTGTATTGCATTAGCATTAGAAACTTTATTCCGAGATTTATCCTTTTCAACCAACTTCAAAAAAGCAGGAGGTTCTCACTTCGACTGTATTTTGTTTTTATAGTATAATGGTGACAAACGAGCACACAGTCCACCTGATGGTAAGTGGTTGCTGTGGCCCATAGACATCTACATCTATCCACGTTTGCGAATCAAAATGCAGATGCGTTGTCACCCTTGAGGACTAAGATGGAATGCCTCGTTTCCAGTAAAAAGGGTGTATGGTTCTCTACAATCACCATACGAAACAGCAGTGTTAAATTTCTATTTTACGCTGGTATTCTGTGAGAGAGTGGTCCTTCTCCGTTCGAGCAGACCCATTCGTGCTACAACTATACTATTAATATAGCTGCAGCACGGCTCTACCACGTATATATTTTTATGTGTGTTACCTCATAACGTTTTTCTAGGTGTACCGATTTTGGTAATTCTTTTTTTATTTGAAAGCTGGTGCTTCTGCTCATGTGGTCTCATACAAATTTGATCAAGCTCTGACCAGTAGTTTTTGAGTTATCCTTAATAATGCGTATTTAATTGACTTCGAGTACATTGATGATGTTCTCATTTTATTTATATTGAAGTCGGTTGTATAATTTTTTTTATTTTACCACTTGTAAAATTGCCATTATGATCTTATAATTGGAAAGCAAATTATCGGTAGGACAAGCCGCTTCGTAAAGACAAAACTGCTTGACAGCAAACATCCTTGGCCAATATTAAGAAATAAAACAGGTTTTGGGTTTTCATTTTCCCTGACCAGATACCCTGATGATGCAGCAGCATGGGTAGCAACCAAACATCCCCAATATTATCAGCCAATGTAAAATATGTTTGGTGTTTTTGAAGGGATATTCTGCTATTTCTCAGTCGCTAGAAACTCGTCCATCAATCAACATAGTACATCGCGTGCACCGAGGTTGGCAATTTCAGAAACACAGTTCACTTAAGTCATAAGAACGGTAATAAACATGACGATCCGAAAGCCCAGCGATGGCTTGAATTCTTTCTTTACCGTATCACAATGCAGCGCTTAGAAGCGGCTCGGTCACGAGTCCACGAATTGATAGAGTAATGATTTGTTTCAATTGCAAATTCGTTACCGTCCATACTTATACGTATAAGAAGATTTAAGCGTAAGCAATTTTTTTATGTAATCAATAAAAGCAAGAATATTATTAAACGGTTTAGAATCATATGTACACGATATACAAAGAGCACACACGTTATTATTTTTTTAATTTGCCTTTATTACAAAGTCTAACGTAATTGTTAATAGTGATAAGGTTCTGAGTGGTAAATACTTTAGTTTAGAAAGTGCGTTCTTCAAAATACTTAATAGAAAGAAAAATGGCAACGAGAAAATAAGGAACAAATACCAAAAATCGGCAAGTTTATTATTAGGTTCATTTTATAGTCATGGATACACAGTTATTACATTTAACATAGTGTAGTAGTAGCTTATATAGATACTTACCGTAACTGGGCACCAGCCTCTCATTTTTGAGAGTTTTAGAAAAAGTAAGAGTCGGCCGCACTGTCCCCATTGCGGTTAGGTAGACTTCAGAGACATTTTTCTTATGAGCTATACCTATCTAAATCAGTAAGGGCGACAAAGACGAGCCTATAGCCAACCTCATAATAAGTAAATGCTGAGGCCCTTAGACATCTACATTTATTCTAGATTAAGAAACAAAATGCAGATGCGTTATATTATCGTGAACTAAGATGGAGTGCCTCGTTACTAGTATTTAGAGTAACCAGTTCTTCTCACCGTACGAAACACAGCAGCATCATGCTGCTATTTTACGCTATTATTCTGTGCGAGCTGGTTCCTTCGACGGCCGAGCGGACCTGCCATAGTATGCTTCAGCGCGAACCTACCACGTACAAAATGTTTATTTTTTCCTAAATCTTACAGACATATAAAGTTTTGCATTTCACCATTGAGCACGTCGTGGTTTAAAATTGCAGTTAACAATTTAATTGTACCGGCGGTGATCAAATTCGTTTTGCTTGCGCACTGTGAAATTTTTAAGGTTAGTTTAGCTACCAACACAGCTCACTAGTTAATCTATTACTAATGTCGAGCATCTGATACAAAATGTCCAGTAAGGAGATATTTTTGTAATAACGTGGTACGTGGTGAAGCAATGCTGCAGCATATATATTACTAGTACCTATAGTAGTAACACAAATGGGTTGGTTCGACCGGGGAAGGAACACGCTCTCACAGAATATCCATCTTAGTCCTCACGGGTGACGACGCATCTGCATTTTGATTCTTTATTAAGGATAAATGTAGATGTCTATGGGTCACAGCAACCACTTACCATCAGGTAGACTGTGTGCTCGTTTGTCGTTTGTCCTATTAAAAAAAAAATACTGAATCGCGAAGTAAAAGTCATGCGTTCAAGAACGTTAATTCTAATCTTTATTACAATTACGTTTGAACCGCACGATTGAACTTTTTTTTTTCGAGAACACTCGATCTCGATCCGCCCCATAAAATATAACAACATATCCGTTTAAATACTCTGTGCATCCGCGTCTAAGCAGTTATGAGTCTGCTTAAACATGGTCTATGGCGCTGCTCGGTCGTCGACTTAAGGAGGTATTCCATTGTATGAATGATTAAAATATATTGTAACGATTTCAATTTAATTTACATGTATATATATTAGATGTCTATGTGTCACAGCATACATTTACCATCAGTACCACTGTGGGCTCGTTTGTTACCCATATTCTTTAAAAAGTCCAATTTTTTTTTATAAAAATAGTAGTAATGCTATTAAACATTACTAATATTCCCTTTAACCACTTCTGGTAAGCTATTAAAACGCTTGTGTTAGAAGTGGTTCACGACAGTAGTCGAATGGCGGAGTCGAACCCACGACCTTTCGAGTTCGCAGTCCGCGCCCTGCCATTAGGCTACTGACGCTTATATACATGACGATTTTGAAGATGAAGTTATTGTCCTCTTTAATATATTTTTATAGTTTAAATTATCGACTAAAGTTCGTTTCGATATGCAACAAATTATTGTTATCATATCATAGTAGTTATTATTCTTCTAAAGTTATTATTTATATAATAATAAAAACTTATCACTATTAAGTATTTTATAGTAATATTCTTCTTGGGATATTTACAAACATGCTAGCCATGTTGTTTGAATTAACGCCTAGTTTGAATTAAAAATTATAAATTATATATAATATAAGTATAATTTTCTTGATTGTAATTAGATACTGCTACATTCCATAACTACTGGAGGCTGTTTTATGAAGACATCAATAGAAACGCCAAGAACACCTGTTATAAAAGGCAATAGGTATTACAATATGCACCTATGTATATTATTAAAAATTGGAGGCAGGTATTAAGTATCATATTATATAAATTTGCCGATTTACATAGCACATATGTTTATACATTTCAGTCTTTTCTTTACGTTGTTTCACGTCAATGCCAAGATTAGGTTAAGATACTGTGTTTTTTAAAAGTTGGCTGTGGCAGAATACCAGCGGTGACCTCAAAATCACCACATGTTTTTACTTAAGTATGTTGCTAGATAAGTTTGTGATAATTTTTTTGTACACTTTTGACTACCATGTGTGAATTGAGACTAATAAAACTCTTTATTATTATTATTATTATTAATTAAGTTACACCGACTGCAACGAGGATCACGCTCGTAAGCGAAACAAGTCTAGAATCCTACAACGACAGAGACCCTTGTTAACAGACTTCCATAGGCCGTTTAATGAAAAGAGATCGTATTTCGGAACAGAAGTTACATACTGTGTTCGCTCGCGTTCGTTGTAGTGAAAACGTATGTTATGAAGCGCCATACCGCAGCGATCGGTCTATTGATCATCAATCGGCTTGATTAAGCAATTACCGAAACTATACATTTTTTACCGCTAGGTATTCTCCCCGCGGGGTTACTGCCTTTTCGCTGATAAACCTCTTTAGTATTAATAGTGCGATGGTCGATTGTTATGGCGCTTGATTAAAAAAAAAACCTAACGAACGATGTAACTTTATTGCCGAGTTGATGAAAATTAATGATCTTCGATAGTTTTTAATTATATCTAATAACCTTTTGATAGCGTATAGTGTGATAAAAATTATTTTATTATAGGTAATCGTTTCTACTAATGAGACTGAAGGACTTTAATTTATAGTCTTGGAGTTCATAAAATAAAGCTTTCCAAATTATTTTTTCTTTGATAATGGACTCGTACTGATGTACTTTTGCCAGTGTAAAAAATTTGAAATTATCCTTTATAATAGTGTGTTTTTAAATTTCTTTACAATATGTTGATGCGTCACATTGCGAAGTTTTTGGGAGATTTTGACGGCAGCTTGAGCCAGCAGACAGTCGAAGCCGATATTATCTCAAGGCGCCAAAGGATTCACAATCTCACAGGCTCACATCACCATCAGAGCACTTGTTTCATCTTTCCCACAAAATTGCACCACTTTTACGTATCAAAACCCACTTCAAGCCCTTACAAGGGGAACAGCAATCCACCGTCGGCCAAGTTACCGTCAAAACTAGCGTCCTATCTTCGTTGAGTTTGCCACAAGCATTTCACCTTCGTAGACAATCTGAATAGACGACAGAACGATCATAAATGAACAAACAATAAACCTAATTAAAAGGGCTTATTATTAAACTGTATACATTGAGTCTGTCCTCGGTCAAGAATCAAGGAACAAATTCGGCACAGAGTAGTACCATAAAATGCCATATTGTAGGCTCTGGCTCCCTCAATTACCTGCGGTGTTATTTTGCTATACGAATGTGGATGCTAATACTCAGAGTACCCACTATTACCTATGTAGCGACTACTGGGTTCTCATCAGAAACGGAGCCAAGATTTGTACAAAAACAGGAAATGTTAGATTTCGAGTTGGTTGTGTTAGAGTTGTTCCTGAGTGTCCATCGTTGCATCCAAGCTTATTTCTGTACATAAGCGTTATGGGTGGGTTATGATAAGCGTTTCTGTGTTTGGGTACGCTTGTGTACGTTTTGATATCCCCCTTGCAGCTTTCTTTCATTCATCACATACCTTCACATGTCCACCACTGAATGAAGGCCCCCAAAACGATGACCTGGATCTCCTACATTCATCGACTTCCCCCGTGTCTTACCAGGTTTCTTCACTTCTTTTCTCGGTACAAGGCTGAAACTCGAGAAATTTTCTTCTCCAACCAGCGTTCTTACCGTTCAATTATTGTGAAGGCGTCACCGTTGCGTTGTAGCAAAATCGATGAGAAGTGGAGAGGGAGATGACATTATACGGCTTAACGTTTAGATATATATGTCATTCGATTACATTTTTAGAGTTATCGATAGCGTTAACGAAGAAAAGTTAGAAAGTCATCTTGGCTAACCCCGCGGGATATTTACTGAACTCATTTATGTGCTACTAGTACATTCAGTTGAAGTACTTACCTATATTGCCAAACTTACGAAAGTGTGTGTCCTTATAATCATTATATCCAACATCCCATAGAAAACCATGTATAAATATGTTAACCCTTTCCCCGTCCCATGAATCATATATTGTATGACCATTTCAATTGTTTAACAATTGTGTCTGTTTCGCGGACAGAGAAACTGTTAAGGATGTTTAGGGTGCAGTGTTAATAATCTTAAAACTAACAATTTATATTCTAGTTGCATGTAAATTGGTAAAAATTTTGACTGATTTTTAAATCTATCTATAGGATAACCCATGCTTAAATTAATTTTGAAATATATGGCTGCATAATTATTGAAATCCATTAATACTTTTAATCATGACTTTGAATCAATGACGAAAGAGGTTTAGTGAAAAAGATGCGTACTGTCAGGAACATTAATGTTATTATCATGTAAAAGTTTAATTTTCTAAGAACCGGCTATAAAATTCATGCTCTCGTAGACATGTTATATTGAGACAAGGACTCTATTAAAAATTAAACCAATTTATTTAAGTAATTATTTAATTTAATTTAATACATATAATTCTTATATTAATTTATTAATATATACAGTATTAAAAAACTATAACAAATAAAAACTAAAACTAAGAACTTAATTATCATACAGTGCTATACACCGTTGTGTCGTGCCAAGAAAGCTCGCTGCGTTTCCTCGCTAAAGGGCTATACATACTCAGCCTTTAAGCGAGACGAAAGAAATAACCAGACCTCTTATCACCAGCAGCAACGACCAGCCGCGGATAGAGTTCCTTTAGAAATTTCACCGCACGTGGACCGATAGTTTCTACAGCAAATGGCAGAAATATGGAGTCATATCTCAGAGACTCATATTTGCGCTACTTACCCAGTTCAGCTGCCTCTGATGCCGCCCCGGCTCTAAACGAGGTACCCCTGAGATGAGAGACCGCCAAAGTGTGTTACGCACGGCATTAATTTAAAGTTTAATAATTTTATGTGTTGCTTGTATTCTATACAGTATTCATGTTAATACGAAACAACTTGAACATGCGTAATTTTAAATGGTAATGCAAACTCTGTGATTTTTTTAAAAAGCGTTCAGTATGAATTGCAACATTGGAATGTGTGCACGAGATTGTATTCAAATGAATATGCCTATTTAAGACGTAGGTATATAGAAATCGTCGTTAATAAAATAGATAAATATTTATATTTTTTAATAAATTAATAATGCAAAGCATGTTGAAATGAAAAACAAATTGTAGGTATATTTTTTTTAAAAATAATAATGACATTAGTAATAAGCATGTTAAAGTATGAAAGAGGTTGTATATTATAAGCATGTAGACAGAAATGAATCAGTAGAGGGGTAGCAGCATTTTCCTGATTGCAACTTATAACAATAAAAAAACTGCGGTTTCCAGCGCGACTGTCAAGCGTGACAACTGACAAGTATGACATTATTATCTATAGGAATCTATATTACGATCTATAGGACCCTTCCTTCCATTTCAATATTTCAACAGTGGACTTATGGTAGGCTGTAATGATAATGATGAAGCATATCAGATCTGCAATGGTTAAGAGTTCTTCTCTAATTTCAAAATTTTCCATACTCTATGTTTAGTACATTGATTGTCAATTTGAGAACCTCTCATCTTATTCGCTGTTTGTCGTTACCAACCTGAGTATTTTCTGCCGACTTCCAAAAAGGAGACGGTACTCAATTCGACTGTATTTTTTTTTGTTTTTTTTTATGTGTGTTACCTCAACTTTTTACTGGATGAACCGATTTCGATGATTCTTTTTTTATTTGAAAGCTGATACTTCTCGTGTGGTCCCATATGAATTTGATCAAGGTCAATATTTTTTGAGTTATCCTTAATAACTTATATTGAAGTCGGCGGTACAAAATTTTAAATTATGTCTGGATATATTGGGATGGTAGTTCATCTATCTATTGAATAAAGTATCATCCTACATATTACACGTGGTAGAGCTACGCTGCAGCTATATTATGGTTGTAGCACGAATGCATCGCCTCGACCGGGGTAGGACCACGCTCTCACAGAATACCAGCGTGAAATAGCAGCTTAATGCTGCTGTGTTTCGTATGGTGAGTGTAGAGAACCGGAGATCTTTTTACTGGAAACGAGGCATTCCACCTTAGTCCTCAGGGCTGATAACGCATCTGTATTTTAAATCTTTATTGAGGATAAATGTAGATGTCTATGGGCCACAGCATCCACTTACCATCAGGTGGACTGTGTTTGCCACCCTATTCTATAAAAAAACGTCTCACTGCTCGGCTCTCATCTCATTTTTGAGAGGGACATGGAGTACGAAATAGTCTGCCGCACTGTTTATATGCGTATTGGCTGGTTTTCTCAAGGCGTTTTTAATCACTGCCGCGACGTTGTAAATTAGCACTTAAAATTGCCAATTACAATTTAATTTATACCGGCGGTGATCGAACTTGGTTTATTAGGATACTATTAAATTTTTATGTGCCCGCCGTTATCCTTTACCAGCTACCACGTATCCTTTATCTATTAGAATGCCGCTAGATTTTTTACTTACATTTTCCTTAGTCGGCTTTCTGCATACTAAAGGCAAAGAATATATAAATTATATATTATTTCTACGTACTAAAGGCTTAAAATGTGGAAATCAATTGTATTACGTCATTGCCGTACGGTGAATAAGTATTGTAAATGTTTTATATAGGCTTGACAGTGATGGCTATAGAGATATATTATTCAAGTGCACTGTTGCACAAAAGTCTCCCGAGGGAGATAATTGCAATATGCACTTGGCACGTGTCTTAAACGTCACAGTAGTGCGAAGTTGCAGCTCTCTGTATGGCTGCAGCACTAATGAATACCCGAGTGTTGGCGGGCTTCACATTTTGAATTTTTTTTTTAATTTCTCAAACATCATCAGCTCTCCTCTAAATATTTTCGACGATGTTTTTCTTCACCGAGAATGCGGTAAATCATCACTAAACTGAAATTAATAATTCCATTGGTGCCGGCGAGGATCGAGACCGGGGCCGACTCGCGTATGATAATGTTTACAACAAGCGCAAAGCCCATGAACTACCACGACTCTCCTCCGGTAGGTAAGTTCAATTCGACAGCATATATTTTTCTTCACGCGATATCCTCGTCTACCTCTAATTCCATAACTAAGGAAGACAAAGTAGGGGATGAAATTTTTATGTAACTATTAGACGAAATTCGAGCTTGTGATATTCCTTAGTGGACTAAGGTCACAAGAATTTTATGAAGTCGGGGTTAAGGTGACAATGAAATTTCATAAAGCCTCGACTTCAGAAGCTATTAAGTAGTAATTTATTTTTTTCCCTTTAAGTTCCTTGAATACGGATTTACTTTTTACTATATTTTTTTTATTTAAGAGGGGGCAAAGGTGCGTGCGGCTCACTTGACGGTAAGTGACTACCGCCGCCCATGAAGAACTGCAACACCATGGGAATTGCAGTTGCGTTACCGGCCTTTTAAAAAAGAGTAGGTAGTACTCAGTTTAGTAGTAAAAATCTAATTTTAATATTACGTCTATATAAAATCGAAATGCAATTTTAAAAATGTAAATCAAATCAGATACTTATCGATGTATTTTAAACAATTGACGTCTGCAAAAAAAAAATATATAAGCGAACCGGGTTGAATGTTTAATAAATTAAAAACATAACGAACCAATCACTGTAACACGAAATTGTTAAATATCTCCATTACGTTACAAGGCAATAAAAACGGTCACAGATACGAATACAAATTCGTTATTAAACATGAGAATAACAATAATATGCGTGAATAAATGATACGGAATGTTATTCGCAGCGAGGCGTGGATACAATTTAATGAAATTACTTAGCTGAAGCATTTTCGCTGATAAGTTGGTTCGGTTATTCGGAGATATCGTGGAACTGGTCGGTGTAGGGTCAAGCGCGGTCACGGCCTTAGATGAAGACATTCGGATCGGACAGGAGATGTTGTGGAGCACGATTGGATAATGACTGGGACCCGATAAAAATTATACAGTGCATACTCTATCAATTACTATGGACCTCATGTATGTATCATGAAATATTGTTGAAATAATTTTATGATCATAATGACATAGACTTGTTCCAAACAATTCAACCATTTTATAATCTTGGTGTTTGCTACCATGTTTTGTCGAGCATTTGACGTTAGATCATCTTGTGTTATATATAATTTTAAGTTAAAACTTTCTCTCAACTACATTTTATGTAGGTTCAAATAATCGTTTTGCTACTTATCTGGCTTCCTATCGGTTTTATCATACAGTCATACGCACTAGCGTTAAGGTTAAAGGTACTAAAAAGCCGACATTCTGTTCCTTTCTTTGTAAATGCAACGATAAACGCCAATTTTATCACAGCTGCAGTATTTTATAAATTGTGGCGAAGTTACTTAGTAGTAAAATGGTAACATTAGTGAGAATAGGTTTTAAAGGGTCTTTAACAATCTGTGGAGATAAGATAGGGAAATTATTACACCTCATTTAATCCCAGGTTGAATCTAAAGTTAACTAGCTAAGTACAAATTTCTAAAAATAATCTATACATTACATTTATCTCGAGAAAAACAATAGATATTTCTGGCCTATGGTTATTATATCGGTATTTTAATCATCATAAATCCATTTTAAATACCTCTATTTTTACGTAACACTGTGATTTTTATTTACTGAATCATATGGTATATTTTAATGTTATGTTATTATTATCATCATCATCATTACATCCCTTCACAAGTCCACTGATGAACATAAGCTTCCTCCAAAGGAATATCATAAAACACGATCCTGAGCCACATGCATCCATCGACTACCTGCATATCTTACCAGGTCGTCACTCCATCCCACTAGATGGAGTGACGACCTGGTAACCTACACTTCATCTACCGGTACGAGATCGCCACTTGGGAACTTTTCTTCCCCATTGATAGTCGATTCTTAGAGCTACATGGTGTTATATAAAGTAATGTATCTTCGAGATATATAATGTTATGTAAATTAATGTATCACCGTCTAAGTACTGTTTCAAAAAATACGGAAACCCGATTAGCTTATATTGATGATTGTCGTGATATTGGCAAAATTTTTAATGACGCCAATGAAAAGAGGAAGAGTAAGAAGGTGAAAATTAAAACATGGAATCCGGGACCTAGAAACAGCCAAAAGGAAAATCTACAAACCGTTTAGTAAAGCGAACGGCATACTTTACTCGCACCAACATCCGTTACATAAAAGTTTTTTCTGCTTCATTTTATCGGTAACTTTGATGCATTGCCTCTTCAATACTAGTAATGATGCGAGCTCAACGGATTCATCAATTATAACCTCAACAAACTCCATGGTGCCATCTATTTTATTTATTTTCATACGTCCCAGTGCCGAGGTTCATCGATGACTCTCTTATTAAATTATCGAAGTGGTGAGAATTCAGTTTCAATGGATATTATTTATTTTTATGTTCAATGGCTAACGAATACAAAACGTTCGGAAATTAACATGTTTTTCATTTGTTTTATGTGCGTTTGAAATTATGTAGCAGTTTGATTTTGATATCAGCTGGGAATCATCGCTGTGGTTATTATATACAAGATGGTAAAGGTCTCTTTGAATAAGGCCTATTACCAACATTATGAAATTCATTGGCCAAAACTCACTTAAATTCATTTTAAGTTTAGGGTTTCTTAGAAACAAGTGGGCTACAAAAGTGTAAATCAACATTACTTTTTTTTAAATAAAATCGAAGAGCCGATGAAATTGTATTCGGCACCGTGACATCGCCAGAAAATACGTCTACAAAATATTTGTACAGTCAGCGTAGTAATGAGCACACAGGAGCGCGACGAATTCGAAACGTCGAAAGAAAAAAAATCGGAAGATCGGAGAAAAAACGTTCGAAAACCGAACGTCGAAAGAGTCGTCTTTCTAGGGTAGAACTAATTGGTATACGCTTGCTGTTGTTAAAAAAGTTATTTGTTAAGCTTGTAACACTGTTTGATAGATTCGAACGGAACGTTGAAAAGAAAAAATATATTCTTGACCGCCAGTAATAATCTTTTGTGCGCGGCCGTTATTATGCAACATGTAGTAATTGTAACGGACAAAAACTTCATATCTGTTAGTAATGGTGCATTTTATGTTTGCTTCTGACAATGGATTTATAATGAAATCAATCTTCTAGAAATTATGAGTTGATGGTTAATGGAAATTCTTTGTTTGTGATGTTAGGGCTATGTTCAACAGTGAATTTATGAAGAGAGAAGTATTTTTTGTCATGTCATTATCGTCACGAGTGCCTACAATGCCAATATACAGTATGGGTACGGTATTAAATGATGTAAGGTGGTATATGTGAAGGTACCTCACCTCGACGCTGTTCATACTTCTAATAATACCGTTATTAGGTTGATGCGGCCGAATCATGGCGGTATCTTAGAGTTTTCTAAGGTTGGTATAAACATTTAAAAACCCAAAGAAGATAATAACGTCTTTCAGATCGAATTTCGATCACGGTGGTCACTCTCTATTCCCTAACTTGTAAAGTCAGTTAAGACAAAAATCCGACAGGAGAAGAGTCAACTGAAGACAGGCTGTGACAGACAAAAGAAATATGCAGGATACTTTTGATATTTATTTTTTGTGTGTGTAGATAATTTATTATCTTGTCAGTGTCATAATTATCCCGTTTATTCCGATGTATTCGTATTATTATTACATATTTCTATAAAATAATTGTGTTCGTCAGTATAACAATGGTATGAGAGACTTGATAATGAAGTGATGATAATTATTATAAATATTTATAAAATATATAATAGTTTGAATTTAAACTCGGTCGTCAAAGTACCAGAGTTCAAATTCTACCCAGAACATTTGTTATTCTCGTGTTTTTTATATTGCATCTTTGTGATTATTTGTATGTATTTAATATAAAAGACTATAGATAACACAATACCTGTTAGGGAAGACTATATCAATTTCTCCTGTATTTACGCATACATTTGTGATTTTATACTTTTTCCCGTTCAGCTTATTGTTTCGACAGTGTATGGAAGATGTCGCCGTAGTCGAAAAAAGAATCAGAGAACTTCGTTACATAGTAATAGTATGCTTGGCTTATAAGTAAGCAGGTTATAAAACCTCATTTGAGCAATATAAATTGTTAGTTTTCGGATCTCGATGTGTGTGATTATGTTAACAGTCTCTGACCGTAGCCATCTAATCGCATGAACGTAACGCAAACGTAAGTTATTTATTTTTAACAAAAAGAAAAGTTACCCCACATGGACAATCATCCAGACCTGAAAAAATTAGAGGCCATTCAAATACTTGTCTCGTGCGGGATTCGAACCTGCGAACCGCTTAGGCAATGCTCAAGTATAAGTTTAACTTTGTGAATAACATTTTTAGTACGCGTTTAAAAGAGATTTAACACGTGCTCAGCGGTGAAGAAAAACATTGGAGGTTATGTGAAATCCTTCAACACGCACTAGAGCAGCGCTGCGCTCTTATTCCTTCATAACCTGTCTGGGCCGTGTCCAGCTGTGGTACGTATAGAGGTTGTAACTACCTAGTTAGTATTTGAAAATATACAAATAAGTTGATTATTTGACTATAATATGAAGTCATTACACTTTAGTCTCATTCAATTTCTATAGAAATGTTTGATTATTGACGATAGTTATCATCATCATCATCAGCACAGAATTTCACAAGTCCACTGCTAAACATAGGCCTCTCACCTTTTGTCGAGCCACATGCGTCCATCGATTTCCTAAAGCAATATATATAATAAATTATATAATACTAAACCAGCATAAAAATATAAATGTTGAAATTATAACATAAAAAACTTTACGTCTGTCAATAACAACTAGTTCAACATTCTAAATTGTTTCCGAGATACTAAGACAGTTCAATCTACGGACCAACACCTGTGTCCCCGCCTACCTACCCACTTATAAATTATACATAGCCGGCCATTGTCTGAACAATAGAGATCTATCCGAGGACTTGCTAACAAGGGATCACGGGTGAAAAAAAACCCTCGATAGTTCGGAATACACCAGATTTGTGGGTGAACAAAGGACTAGGGAGAGGGCAGGCAGGTAGAATAAAATTCCCATTGTTAGCCAACATTAGCTCGTAAGCATTGCTTTAAGAACTTAGATGCAGTAAATTCAATGAATACTAAAAGGAGCTTACGTTTTTGCTGGACTTTTTAAAATCACATATTTGTTTGAAATGGCGGATGTAATTATTTCCATATCTGTTCCTGAGATCTTAGAATGTATTTTTATGAGCTCTACATTTTTTAAGATTATTATGAAATCAAAAGTATTTTTAATATATTATGTTCGTATCAAAGAACACGTTACTAGTATTTTAAACCTAAATACCCTTAAAAGTTCATGTTAGGAGTGTAGATTCGAATCCACGACTTTCAAATTTCGCAGTATCCTTTAATATTTGTACTCGTATATTGTTGCTTTACTTTGAAGTTGTATAAGGAGGGAATGTTACATGACATGATGTGTTGTTTTTAATATAACATGTGGTGTGTGATTTTAATATAACATATAACATGTAACATGTGCATTCTTCGTTTTTCTACACTCATTTTACTAAATCTATACAAATAAATAAAATTGAAGTGTCTGTTTGTAATGTCAAAATTACAGCTTTTTACTCAATGCAAATGAATAACTTGTATGTAATAAATGAATACGATACTTATAACAAAAATACAATTAAAATTTTTTTTGTCTGTCTTTCTGTCTATCTCTTTGTTCCGGCTAATCTCCGAAACGGCTGGACGGATTTTGACGAGACTCACTGGCAGATAGCTGATATCATAAGGAGTAACTTAGGCTACTTTTATTTCAGAAAAAGAATTAGGGTTCCTCGCAAAAAAATTAAAACCCTAAAGTACACGCCGGTGAAGTAGCGGGGAACAGCAAGCTCAAAATATAAGGCTGTTTTACGCTGGTCTTTTATGAGAGCGTGGTCCTTCACCGGTCGAGCCGACCCTTTCCTAATGCAGCCATAATAAAGATGCAGTGTGGCTCTACCACGTGAAATATTCTGTTTAACGTTAGTTGCTATTAACTGAAGAAGTAGTAATATTTTAATTTAATGGAGGAGGGAATATAAAGAAATACATAAGTATCAACTTTATCGAGCTTTCTTTTTTCAGATGGACTTGTGTAGTAAAGTGGTTACAAATTAATTACTCTTCCGCCCTAAACCATTGACACAAAAAACCGATTAAAATAAATAGTCAATGCATAATTTTACATCTTTATAGGCGTCCAACTTCGATCAGATATCGATATTTTATTATAAAAATTATCGAAGGAATAAATTTCCCTCCTGATTCCGTACAAATCGCGCTCCGGGCTCAGGACCGTTAAAATTAATGACATTTCTTTCACCGGTGCCCCCAAGTGTCGGTTACCGGTCCTCTACCTGAGTCAGTGATGTTTCTATTTAGCCATCAAAATATTCCTTTTTGTTCCGCCATATCTGTGAAACTAGTTTCGAGAACACAAAACAACTACCTTTGTTGGCGTCCTTTAATGACTTTTCGACACCATTTTGGCGATTTTGGACTCGTTTATTCTACGAAACGACCCGTGGCCTATTTCGCCTATTGTGGTGGAAAAAAGGCATCGAATGTGGTGCATTCTCGTCAGTCAAATGGGGTGTAATTTATGTGTAAGGTGGACGTGATAAATCCCCTGTCTGTCGGCTGCTGCCCTGTTATTAGTGACTTCGAAGCTTTGACTAGTGTTTGACCGCTTTCAAATTGTGTTAATTTTTTAAAGTATAAGTGTCAAAACCGTAAATGTTGAAATTTGAAGCAAATATAACATTTAAGATTTTTTTTAACTTTAGTGTATATATAAACTATATAGTTTATATATTGAATATATATTAAATTTGTGTTTATTTGAAACCAGAAAAAAACATTACGCAAACTTAGATTCAATCTCATAATGGTTCAAGTAATTTCTGTGAAAGGGGTAGCATGAAGGATCTAAAGTAATCTACATTAGACATGGAACGAGTAGTGATTCGCCGAGTACTCGGCCTAGATGGGGCCGAGTACTCTGCCGAATACTCGGCTTTAAAAAAACGCGGTAGCAGGCGGCGTGCGGTTATTTCCCTTACAAACTAGATCGAAATGGGACCGAAAAACTAGTGTTTTTGTATCACAATCTTCCTCTCTTAAATTTTAAATATTAGTAATAATAATTTCTATTATAGATTCTTATGTACGTTCTAAACATTTCTGCTGCTTCTCATGTTCCTGATGTTTTAATGTGTCTAATATAATAATAATGATAAAAACTGGCTTTTTGTCTTTATTTTTCTCTGGAATATAATTAAGGCCGAGTACTCGGTACTCGGCCGTTAACACTCGGTGCTCGGCCGAACCCTAAAAAAAGACCGAAACCGCCGAGTACCGAATCCAAACCGACTATTCGTCCCATGTCTAATCTACACATATATATGGCAATGTACAAAGAAAAATATAATCTATTGGTTCTTGGGTTCAAACTTTTTTAAAAAGTTGTATCAGAAATTCTAATCTATAAAAACTTTCGTTTTAATAAAAAAAAAGAATTTTAAAATTTAAGCAAAGGAAAAAAAATAATTTTGCGGTACGACAGATAATCCTATTAAACTTGACTATAAATAAAACATAATTTTCACTTAAATAAACGTAAGTAAAGCATGAATATCTTTTTTCTTGATATAAATCTTTACAGATTAGAAGTTATCTTACACCTGATTATACATCTCAAGGCTGCTTCATGAGGCAAGGCAAGACAAGCACCGGAAACGAATTAAACATGAGCATTAAACAATCAAGCATTGGAGTGTATTTAAGTATTATCTTATCTGAGCAGGACAGACAGACAGGATGCCCGCGTTAGCTCCCATCCGAGTGACAGTCTGATCCCGGAGCAAACGCACTTGTTAGCAGACGCGGGATGATTGTTCGGTGTTATGACGGAATTTGATACGGGTCAGGTCCTATGTTTGTGGAGTTGGTGTAACAAATTAAGGGGTTGGTTGAAAATAGATTCATGATGCAGTGTACACGTGGCATCTGTTTTAACCTTGGATTATATTACGTGATTGCTGCAGCTTATTCTTCCTGTGCTTGAAGATGGGAATAGACTGAAGCAAATATGAGGCTTTCTTTGATTTTTAGCGGCTGCAAATGTTACAGGCATGTTACAAGATTATTGTCTACTTACTAGAAATGCAAAAAATATTCAACTGCTTAAATGTGTTGTAGATTTTATTAAATACTAGCATGCAAATAGCCCCCTAAGTATAAAACAAGTCAGTTATTTCTTGATTACAGGCAGACAATTTAATTTCATTTATATGTATAGATATGCAATATATATATATATAACTTTAAATAGAGATGTATATAATCTTGTTGCATTTGTAAGTGCACTTGGACGGTTCATCCTCTTACTAACAGTCTCATCGGGTTGTTTCCAACGTTACAGTTCCATTTCCCTTGATACATAAAGCTCCACAAGCATATTTCACCATTGTCCAAAACAAACACATTACACTCATAAGCCAAAGGCGATAATAACAGTTTGCCTCGCCACTTAACATGTCGGTGCTAGCTACTGCATCCGAAACCTAGCTAGGATGTTTAGGTTAGTGATGTGACAAAGTGTTATTTTTTTAACACCTGCTTAACGAGCTATTTTTGAAAAAAATAACAGTTGTCAATCTTATAAAGTTTTGAACAAATAAATGACTGTTATTACTTTGTAAGATCCACTATTTTGAACAAAACTAAAAACGATAGCAAACATATTTCTTGTCAAAAATTTGATAGTAGCATTCTAAGTAAGTACAAGATACAGCACATTTACATGCCACTATTATTTAGGTACAGGTGTCTCAATTTTTAAAGGGTCGTGGCGCAATTAGTCGAACGAGCTGCTGTAGTGCATGTTGGCGGACATATGTGATGTCCGCCAACATGTACTCGAGCAACACTTGCGCAACTCGAGCAGTTCGAAATATTTTATTTGTCAGACATTCTAATTTCCTCACGAAGCCTACTTCACCTCCGAGAACCTGATAAATAAGAATTTAAAATTGCAATTAACGACTTCATTGGTAGCTGTGGAGATGAAACTCGGGTAGCTCGTGTGGTGAAATCCCTAGTGATCGCTGAGTCTCTGAGCAATAACAAATTATAAGTTGTGGCATCCAAATATTTAATTTCTGATATTACCAGTAAATATATAGGTAGTAAATTATTAGAAATATCGTTGTAACTGGTTTGTGTAAAAAAGGGCTGTCATTTTATGGCTGCAGGTTATCACTGACATCACTAGTAGTGTTATGTTTGGACATAGTTATTATCTTGACGTTGATTTAGGCTGCGTGAGCACAGGATTACGGTGCGGCGTTCAGTTTGTTGGGATAACAGTGATTTTTTATTCGAACCTCTGTACACTTGTTTAAGAGAAGTTTTGTAATCGGTTAAACATAGCAATACTCGTATCTTACTTATTCGCGCGTACTTTTTAAAAGTTTTTCTTGGAATTGTCGCTATCTTGACTCGGTAAGCTATTATCAAAAATGTAATACAGGAGGGTACAGTTACAGCTTATATACGTCCCACTGTTGGGCACAGGCCTCCTGTCATTTTTGAGATAGTTTTAGGACAAGGAAGTGTCCGCCGTGCTGCCCCAATGCGTGTTGTCGAACTTCACATATCTTCGAAATATATTTTTGCTTCACCGCCGAGTACGTGATGAATCAGCACTTAAAATTGCAATTAACAATTTCATTGGTGCTGACGGGGATCGAACTCGGGTTGCTCGTGTGCTGTGAAATTTATAGCGAGCGCTAACCATCTGAGCCACCACGGCTCCTTGTGTGTAAAATGTAATAAGCTAATAAGTATCGCACTATACGTTTATTAGTTTGCATTAATATCTCGCTTCTTTATTTAGTATTTAGTTTCAGAAAGTTTTAATGAAACTGAATGTTGGTGGTAAATTTTTTTCATTTTTATTTATTTTCGTAATTATTAAAATAAATTGTAAAAAGTAGAAGTAATAATAAGAGTAATTGGACGTAATTAAATACAATGGATCCAACCTTACTTTTATAATACTAACGACATGAAGTTTGCATACAGTATTCAGCGGTAATGGCTTGCTTTGATTCTCGGTTTAAATGACTGCGACTTTTGGAATTGACGTAACTTTATGAAGGTATAGACATACTAAAATATTATTTTGTTAATATACAACTCGAGTATTGAAAAGTTCTAATTATAATGAGCAAATTCTGATTACTTTGTATATGTGTGATACAAATCTATCAGTATCTCACACATCGGTGATATATCTAGGCTTTTCTATAAAGTTCCATCATAAAGCACCAATGGAGGGCTAATGACTTATAAACCAGTTTTTGGTCGGAATGCGAGTGGGCGCTCATACATTGGTTCGATTCCCGGTTGTTTGGATAAGAAATGTTTCGGCCTATTGGAGTGAAATTGGAGTGGTCTACTCGGCTTCGGATGGGGGAATGCGGCGCTTGATTTACCCACAATATTCTTGGAAATTTAGTAGGCTTACTACTGTCTTTAAGAATAACTATTTTTTAATTGTTTACAGCTTAATCAATATATATTTTCTGTATTTTTTCCTTGGAAATAATACGAGAAAAGTAACTTCTATTTATTTATATTAATTTACGTCTACGTATCGTAGATTGCTCAGTGCAATGCTGACCACCCTCGCAGTAGTGCACTCCATAACCAGTCTGTGAAATTAAAGTCCAGCGTTGTGAATGGATTTCTGCTGAGTTACTAGTACCTACTTATTGAAACATGTCTTGTAAAAATTATAAGGATTTAATGTGCACTATAAATGTTTAATATAAATGAATATGGAAAACATATATTATGTCACCCACTAAGTAATAGGACTCTGCATTTGTGGCCATCGGTGTTTGCAATAGTCCAGCAATTACCATGGGCTTAATTGGTGCTTGTTCGGCAATATCCAGATGCCTATACCATATCTGATTTTAGTCGCTTTTGTGACCTCAAAAGGTCTTTGCACGTGATCATAAGTCATACAAAAATAATACTGGCCACTCTACTCGTTACGATTGCTCTGGCCCGGGGCCCAGAATTGAGTATTAATTACTCGTTTCGTATTTATGGGCCTCATAATAAAATATCTCTAAATAATGAAACGCCCGCCTCATATACAACAACCCGATATTTTGAGTATCATTTTTAATTTGATTTTAAATTATTAATGATGGCCAGTTAGTTTATATCCACAAGTGTATAATTGATAGTTTGCTAAACGTTAAGGCTTGGAAAAAAAATTTGAATATAATTATTCGTTTATCCAAGTTTTTTTTTTAATTATTCTTATTTGCCAGTAAATTTAAATGTCTAATTTTATAATTGCTAGGTTGCTCTTAGCGTTCTAACTAAATGCGCAAATACTTTGATTGGATTTTGGTTTTTAGGAAATAATGTTGTCTATTTTTTATTTAATTTGTAGGTTTTGACAGACGAGAAATGCTTGTTCATATAATTATTCTTGTTGTCCAACGTATTATTAAATTTAATTAATGAAAAAAAATCTTCTTCTGTGGTATAATAAAAGGCTTGCTTGGTAAGTAAGGAAATAATGTGTTCTATTTCACATTTTTTAACATCTTTAAACTACTGATTGTATGTGTATGTACGTGAGTACATACACATACAATCTCTACGTAATAATTCTCATCGTGGTAGAGCCATGCTGTAACTATATTAGTAGTGTAGTTGTATCACGAATGGGTCGGCTCGACCGGGGAAGAACCTCGCTCTCACAGAATACCAGCGTAAAATAGCACCTTGACGCTGCTGTGTTTCGTATGGTGAGTGTAGAGAATCGGGGACCCTTTTTACTGCAAATGAGGCATTCCATGTTAGTCCGCACGTGTGACAACGCATAGCTGCATTTTGATTTGTAATAGATGATAGATGTAGATGTCTATGGGCCGCAGCAACCACTTAACATCAGGTGGACTGTGTGCTCGTTTGTCACCCTTATCCTATGAAAAAAAACGTAGATCAGTTTTCATCGGCTATTCGGCTCTAATCAAATTCTTGCCTAATACCGACATTTATAATTGTAGTTTTTGAATGTGAAGTCCACTACCACTTACTAAAGCAGCATGACTTACCCGCTGCCTACGTACCTGACTGCCTCGTAGGTCTAGTGGTTGTTATAGTGCGACTGCTGATCATAAGGTCCCGGGTTCGTATCCCGGGGTCGGGCCAAACAAAATATCAGTTATTGAGTTTTTTCACCAACAAATTCTCAGTAGCTGCCCGAGGTCAGGAACTTGGCGGTATCTCACACCCGTGCCTCGGAAAGCACGAAAGCCGTTGGTCCTGCACCTTATCTCCCTCCGATCGTGTCTGTTTACCGTCTCATCGGACTATGAGAGTGAGAACTCTAACTTTGATATACTTTATCTAGAATATTAGGTTTTAGATCATGATTAGGTTTTGAGCATTAATTTTTTTTTTTAGATGAGGGGGCAAACGAACATGCGGCTCACCTGATGGTAAGTGACTACCGTCGCCCATGTACAACCACAACACCAGGGGAATTGCATTCAATTAATTTAATATTGAAATTCAACAATACGTTGACTATAAAGATTAATATATAATATGTATAGGAAATTTGACTATGTTAACACTTCAATCTATTCTTCAATAAGCAATTCTGCTTAAGATTGTAATTATTGAAGACGAGGACAATTAGTTGAACTAACCAGACCACTCACTAATTGCTAATGGCTGCGACTGGTCGCATCTATCTCAGATAATCTGCCTAGACCTGTTCTCGAATGAGCAGCGACTAAGTTCTAATGTAGAAAATTATGCGTAGGCTGAACACTACCCATTAGAGTAAGTGTTAGTGGGTAGGGGCGGGCGATAGTGAAGTTGTAAATATATAGACAAGTCCCTTACATGTTTGTGTTTTCAACTAACTTAGTAGTGATTAAGTTGGACTTAAAATGGTAAAGTAATTTTTTTGTTTTATGTTTTAGCTTTTGTGTTGTTGATCACTGTACTATATTACCGTTAGAGCCTATTGAAGTCCACTGCTGAACATAGACCTTCCCCATATATTAAATCATAGGGGGGATATTTGCCATAGTTGCCATTGGCAACCGCAGTTTAATTTTTTTAGTCATTTGCTATACATCGCTTGATTTGTTTCTCTCTGTCGCCTTATACAACATCCACGGGATGATATAGGGTTATGGCGTAGTGGATAATGGAGATTATTACACACCGCCACTATACGGTACGGTATTTGTACTTTTTTTTTATAGAATAAGGGTGCCTCATTTCAAGTAAAAAGGGCCACCTGCACTCACTAAGTGAAACGCAGAGGTAAACCTCTACTTCACGCTGGTTTTCTGTGAGGTCGTGGTACTACCCCGGTTCGAGCCGGTGCATCCGTGCGACAGCAAAAGCTGCCGCGTGGCTCTACCACTGTTAAAAATATTAATATACTATATATATAATATATTAATATACTATATTATTATTCTATTCATATTATATTATTATTCTACAATATTGCATAATTGTGGGGATATTATTTCAAGGAATGTATTTAAGACATATTTTCATTCTAATTTCAAGCATTTGTGAATCTTTTTGAAATTAAGTTCAGGGAGTAATACTGACTCAATAAATTGTTTCTCAAAAAGTAGGTAAACGTATTCGGCATTGTTAGATCGGCTAGATTAGGCTGTACTTATTTTTTCAATAAACTTAAAAACTAAAAAATAACACAAATTAGGATTGTTACGCTACATGGTAGAATGGATGCTTTTTTTGCAATTTTAAACTATTTTAAAGTAGTCGTAAGTATATCCCTCTTAGGTACACCGCGAAATATGAATACTCAGATTCAAAGTGAAGAGGGATTAGTAAAGAAATATTGTAGGTACTTACGCTAAACACCTTTAATCTTTAAAAGTTTATTGTTTGAACAAGTGGTTCGGATATTTCGTGGTCTTCACGTTATTTTCTATTGTGTTGTACATTGTCAAAGGCATATGACAGGTTAAACAGTTCTTCGGACAATAGGATATGGGTATTTGTGAAAAATTATAAAGTTATTGTGTTGCTCAAAGGGGCCCTTGGAAATTGAATGCGGCTTTCTTTTAATAGTGCCATTATGTTCACGTTGAATCTTTTTGTGTACTTGACGATTTATTATGTCATTTTAGCGACACTCGAGCAGAGATGATAGCGCAATAATCACTTCCTTGTCAAATGTGTTATCGGTATAATTCTAAAACTATCATTTGTCTAAGTAGAATACTATGGAACATATAACACACGTTGTGTCCGCAAAAAATTCGTTGTGTCCGCAAAAAAAATAAATTTCAACACACAACACAAACACTCACGCCTGCCGAAGCATTCCTTTTTTAATCCTGGTCACAACGTCATCTTGCGAACCACACTTTTCTCTTATCACAACCTTCAGCCAACAAGATTGCTACTTTTCCGGCTATGAGTAAGCAGTAATCCCCGTTACTGTGTTTCAATTTATGAGTTTGGTTGAAGAATCAGAGCTTCGATTGGAGTCAGTTTATAACAGATTGGCTTTGATTACTTTGTTGGAAGTTGGTCACAGATCATGGACTCCTGCTGCTGCGTCACTGCTGCAGTATCCACTTACTCTCTAATATCAAATAAAAAATATTCTGTTTTGGCACATATATTTGCAGTTTTTTTGTATGTATGCGCAAAATATTAATTACTAAAATAAAACGTATGAAATAAAATTTCTAGTTATTTCGTTACGTTTTTGAATATCGTAAAGAAAACACAGATTTTGTTTAAAATTTATACTTTATTTTTCTAATTCTTTTGTTATACCCTACCTAAGGTTAAATACGCTAGTCTATACAAATAAATAAAATTTAAGTGTCTGTTTGTAATGTTGACATTACAAAGAGACACTTCAATTTTCAGCAACAGCTTTTCACTAAATGCATATGAAAGTATATACGGTATAAGTACCGTATATACTTTCATACACAAACACGATTTTTAAAATTTTTGTCTGTCTGTCTGTCTTCCGTCTGTTTGCTCCGGCTAATCTCTGAAACGGTTGGACCGATTTCGACGGGACTTTCACTGGCAGATAGCTGATGTTATAAGGAGTAACTTAGGCTACTTATATTTGAGAAAAATAATTAGGTTTCCGCGCAACATAATTAAAATCCTAAATTACACGCGGGCGAAGTCGCGGGGAACTTATCTAAAAATACCAATAACATGATGGCTAATATTTAAAAAGGAGAAAATATTCAATATTACAGTAATGCATACAGTTTCAAAAATTTGGAAGTAATATTTTCGGCTTCCAAAATTGTCAGTCATCATTACTTGTATAGCGTATTAAAAATCAACATTTGATTCCAAATCTAACACGGGAGAGACGAACCAATCAGCACGTAAATAAGTTTCTCAAAAGTACTCAAAACCTTACCTAAGCAACACCTACTCGTCATTAGCGCTGTATACTGATTCCTGGACTTCGCCAGTATTCATTGACACATTCTGCCGTCTTAAACAAAGGTCTTAGGGTCTATATTCCTACGCAGGGAGTTTAAAGTTTAAAACTGTACTCTAAATAGACAAGTTTGCCCATAATATCTCACAGTAACACTAAAAGTGATTCCCGGAAAGGTTTTAAGTATATCCAATATTGACGAAGCGAGTCCGGAGGGCGAACGGTAGCTTATTGGTATTTTGGATTCTGGTGCGTGTCTTTAAATATTGGTTTATTAACAGTCACCCGATTTAAGGGTAGAGAAGGTAAAGTCATAATTTCTTTTGAAAGTTGCGTGTGTGTTGCACTTGCTAAATATATTTCATTTTATATTTTAAGGTTTGTTTTTGGAAGATTATCATTATTGGTTTTTCAGGGGCCCTAATTATTTTTCTAAAATAAAAGTAGCCTCAGTCACATCAGCTGTCTGCCAGTAAAAGTCGCGTCAAAATCGGTCCAGCCATTTCGGAGATTAGCCGGAACAAACAGACAGATAAAAATTTTAAAAGTTGAAACACACTTCAATTTTGTTCATTTGTATAGATTTCGATTAACTTTTGTGTCTATTTTGTGAACAGGGAAACTGTTAAGGAACTTGATCGGATACGATAAGGTGTCTCCAAACGATATGAGAAAACTTAAACTGCTTTAGGATGCATCTCTGAATTAATACATCTCTGTACCACAAAATTAAGAATTATAAAGTAATCTATGAAGTAACACATTATTTACTGCCAAACAAAACAGACGTCGAGCGTAGTGGTATAGTATTTGAAATATGTTAATAGACGCTTGTGACATGTGATGAAAATCGTATGTATTTTTAATTATTGAGGCCGATAGTGAGCCAAAACAAATATTATCACAAATGAGTACTCCGTCTGTATAAATATATGAGCTTCCTTATTTAAAATTGTTATGTATTCTTAAAATTCAGTGAGGTACGTCTACGTAATCCAATGATCGGTAAATAACGACTTGAGTGTACACAATGTGAGTTATTGTAGCAATGTAAAACAAACGCCACGAGATTTCCGTTTCTGTCCTATGCTCCATAAAAGCTTCTAGTCCGTGCAACCTGTTTTGATAGGGTTGCCATCTTTCACAAAAATATTATTTTGTTTGTAATGAAACTTGATTAATGAATTTGAAAAATTATAATTTAGATCATAATTATTTAAATAATCATATCATGTGTATGGAAACTTCATAAACCGTTTTACAATACATATTAAGTGGAGTTTTTTTTAATAATTTTCAAATTCAATCATTCCTAATAAACTAATAATCTCTCAAAAATAATCATCAAGTGTATTAAATTCAAAGCAATTAAAAATAATTGGTGTATAAGACTTCAGTTCAAAAGTTGCGTTATACGTATTGTAAAAAAAAATATTCTATAAACAAAATTAACGGGACTTCTAATTTTTGTATAATATTTAGTGCAAATAAAGGTTAAATAAATAAATAAAATCATAAAGTTGCCAGCCCTGCGAGCGCGCGCGCATGCTCCAGTCAATATTTACTCGACCAGTAAGCTGCAGCGACGCGTCACGGCAAACTGCCTCTGCGTCAATATTTGCTTGTTTGCATGTTTGCCCGCTCGCATCAACGTAATAATGCACAACTATCATCCTACCTTACTCTTTAAACACGCACTGATTGGATACAGAATTTTATTGATGTTTCAGTTATTTTTGCACTAGCCGTTTTCATACTCAAAGCTTCTAATAGTGTAAATGTTAGATTAAGTAGTAACTTGGTAGTTAATGACACAGAGGCTATTGGTCAGTGTATACTACCAATGCCCTCTCAATACCGACTCTAACATTACTCCTACAAATAATTTTTAACAAGTAATTTTGACTAATAGTTATACATCAGAATATTATGTAACAAGAATATAGAGTATGCAGAACAATCAAAATGTGTAAGAGCCATTTTTTTTATAGGATAAGGATGACAAACGAGCACACAGTCCACCTGATGGTAAGTGGTTGCTGTGGCCCATAGACATCTACATCTATCCTCTATTACAAATCAATATGTAGATGCGTTCTCACCCGTGAGGACTAAGATGGAATGCCTCATTTCCAGTAAAGAGGGCCTCCGGCCACCTGCACTCACCAAGCGAAACGCAGAGGTAAACCTCTACTTCACGCTGGTTTTCTGTGAGGTCGTGGTACCACCCTGGTTCGAGCCGGCCCATCCGTGCGACAGCAAAAGCTGCCGCGTGGCTCTACCACTGTAATCTGTGAGGTCGTGGTACCACCCCGGTTCGAGCCGACCCATCCGTGCGAAATATGATGCATTTGTTGTGAATGGGCCGCCTCGACCAGAGTAGGAGTACGCTTTCACAGAATACCAGCGTGAAACAGCAGAAATATATAGTATGATTAGGTACTATACGGAGCCTCAATAGGTTCCTAAAATTAACACAACATCAATAAATACTCGTATGTCTAAGATAATACTTAATTCTAACTAATTTACTTGTTTTATATAATGCATGAACATAGTACATATTCGGTTCGTTTATCAGAAAGTGACTTTATCTGTCAAGACATTAATACACCTGAAGCGTTTCTCCTCTATCCGTAATTTGTGAGCTAAAAGTGTGTTGAAATATGTACGCCTAGCATAGAGCGGGATAATACCAATATATGCGTCAAGTGCACACTCTTCTGTGTTAGTGATAAAGTCGCTGCGTTATGCTCGAAACGGCTAATGATTGACATGCTCTGTCAGTATCGATATCGATAGTCGTTATCGAGAAACATGTGGGAAAGATCAAAACTGGACTACATATGCTATACAATATTTTGTATGAAGACAACTAATCTCAGCGAAATAAATAGGTATTGTTTTATAGTGCTTTCGTAGCGTTTAAATGCTTAGCTTTTATATGATGCATTAAAATATTACGGAGATATTTTTATTTGTAAATGAAACAATATCTCACTTCACACCAGCAAATGTATCGCAATTATACGATCGCAGAAATCTTTATTACGCTACCACAAAACAAAGGCGCATAATAAAACCAACTGAGTACCAGCATAATCGATAATATGGACCCAACGCTTTCTTCCCGGCTATAATGCTCTGGGCGTGGTACGACGGCCGGGCACAAAACGAAGAGCAAGCACCAAACAGGTATATATTGTTATTACTACGTGACGAATATGTGTAATGCGCGCACGCACGATTTGTGTGCACAAATTGATAGGTGCGCGTCAGTAAACGTAAGTTGAGACGTTGCACACCGCTTCTTGTATTGATTGAAATGAGACGAGTGGGTGTGCGCGGTTGATGAAGCGATTATAAGTTGCGTAACTAATGACGGTTTAGGCGTTGAGATCATATATAACTTACAATTATGTAAAATTGATTTATAGATATTACCTTTTAATTTTATATAAATAGACTTTAAAGAACCATGACAACTTCCTATACCAGGTTTTATCTACTAATTAGTGGCATTTTTATACGAAAAAATGTACAACCCGTATGATTGTATCTTGCATTACACAAACTTAGCCATCAACATTTTCGTATCAAGGGGCCGCAATTAACGTTATTACATTTGTATATTTTGAGTTTATTTTGATATAAAGGTTAACAAGTTGATAGTTACAAAAATATAGTAATGCTCCATAAACTAACATAAACGAACTCGTTTTGAGACCTTGATACTTACGTAACTTTTTTATTTAATTTGTGCTAATAGAGTTAATTGTTGTTAAATGTAATCTACTTTACAAGTTCATACACTAGTGGCGTCAAGTTATTACAAAATATATTTTAAAATATATATTTAATGTTTTGTGACATTGGTTTAAGAATTTATTATCTTAACATGGTGAGAGCCACGCTGCACCTGCAGCCATATATTGGCTTCAGCACAAATGAACTGTAAAAAAGTTAAAGTTACAGCCTATATACGGCCTACTGCTGAATTGATTTTCAGCGTAAAATTGCAGCTTAATACTACCATGTTTCATATGGTGAGGCATTCCATCTTATTCCTAAAGAGTTACAGTACATCTACATTTAGATTCTAGGATAAAAGGTGCTTATATGTTACCCTCATTCTATAAAAGAAAGACTACAAAAAAATATAAAATCATTAATAATTTTTACTCCTAAATTAATGTCGATATTGGTGATTTAAAATATTTTCATACACATATTAAAGAATGAATCAGATAAAAATTTAATTTGAATAACAGTGTAACAAGCAATTTCATCTCTCTTTTTAAATGTAAATCTATTTTCGTATAAAAACACGAACTAATTAGATTATAAACTTTAGTATAAGTCACTTTTTAATATGTCTTCTAAATATACTTGGATAAAATGCTACTACTGTCCTTTGATCAAGATTATTTTTATAACCTCTACGTATGTTGTAAATGTGGATAACAGTTGACTGTTGAATATTTTATTTCAGTAGACTATTTTATATTAAATATAATAATTATAATTTAACAAGATACGGTATGAAATGTATTTTAAAATTTGTGTTTCGAAACACGGAAGTAATAAAGTTTAATAATGTTAGAATGATGAACTGAATTTTTGCCTTCCAACACAAATCGTGATATAAAATCACGCAGTATAATTCATCGTACGCACTTTAATGATAGTGATGCGAGACTCCCGGCTCTATATAATTTAGTAAGGATTGAGTTATTAGTAGTGTACGTCTGGAGATACGAGCACAAATGAGTACTGGCTTAATGCGGTCGCTTTTTGGACGTCTTAATGTGATTTTGATATGGAGAGTGTTGAGAGAGTCGAAAAGTTTTTTGTGAAACAAGCATTAGCTTAGATTTAGTTTTTATGGTCTCAACTGGTCACCTCCAATTGAGATGCTTAGAAAGGTTTGGGTGACGAAATGTGGTAATTTGAAAATCGTTTTCCTCTTAAATTATAACGCAGCGGCAGACAGTGTGATTTTTATAAACGCGATTTGCATAATAAATGAATGCGCCGAGAGGTCATTAACATCGGAATTGGAGTATTAAGACCTTCGATCATTAGTGATCGAAGATTAAGACATAAATTATTAGTTTACAGAAGTAAGTTATAATGTTTGACTTGACATGATTGCCACATTACATATTTCGTATATATTTTTGTAACGTCCGTTTAACTTTTATTGATAATAATTTTATCGTGCTTAAAATTTCGTAGCTTTTATTAAAATAAATATAGAAAAGACAAAAATACTTTATTAAACTAAGTATTTTTAACAAATTATATTAATATACCGTGATCCTTTGAGCCGGATCGTGGGCGTTGATTCGTTGCTTTCTCGTGCCCCTCCCCCCCTGAATTAATTACGACTTTTTAACGTAGCATTGTAGGATAATTAGCGTATTTTTATTGTATTTAATGATCTTGGATTAACATGTAGGAACAGACGACCGGTGCAGTGCGTTTATGATGATGACGCCGATGTAAAATTTTGGAATACAATCTCCGATTCTTATGTGGATTAAGTTATGACTGGAGTGATTTCTTGTGTCATCACGTTTCTTTTTATTTTGTTTCTACACTTTTATTTTAAATAGTAAAACATAAATTACATTAAATGAAAGGCATGAACAGCAAACATTTATAGATACTATCAGATCACTACAAACAAGACAATAAACATTGTCTTGCACGTGGTCTAATGTAATAATTTCAAGACATGCAATTGGCTGTTGCTTAATCGATTCGATAATATTGTACAGAACGGGACGACACAGTCATTAGTAATTGTTCCCTTTTGTATACACTTGCAAGTTATAATTATTTTCTTGTTATTTTCAATCCTTAAAATAAGCATTATTAATTCATCATCTTTTATATCTTTATGAAATTAATATATTTATTCTCACATTATGAAATTTTAGTTGTGCAATCGTTATACTGTAACGGTTCTTCTTTCACTATAAAGCAATTATTATTACATATTTTGAATAGATATGCAATGTCATCCTCTGTTTGTTAATACAGATGGAGGTTGAAGAGTTACCACGCTAATGACGTAGTGACTTGCTGCGTTATCGTTAAATAACTAATTAATATTTTGAGAGCATCCATTCCTTCTTTGATTGATTCGTATTGCTATAAGGTCACTAAAAATCTTAGCGTCATGCTTAAAACGAAACAGAATAAAACCGAGCTCGAGGTCTCGTAATTCGTGCATTTGAAATAAAAGCACAATCGAAATCGGCAAGCGGGAACGCGAAACGAGACCTAACGAACTTAAAAACCATTTTACTCTTATTCTACACTAGCAAGACAGCATGTCGGCGCACGAGAGTCCTTCGGGCGATTTGGGTATTTTTTCCTTTCCGTGGCGATGTAGTTGCCCTCGCTCGAGCTTGTTCTTGCGGGTAATGGCTTCATTATACCGCTTGGAATCTCGGAAAGAAGCTTGGGGGCCGTCCGCAAAAACTGGACACGTATAATACGGCTCGATCGAGACGCGTACAAATTTCATGTGTTTTAGTAGCCTGAGAATAATAATAACGCACAATCGAAATTGGTATCGTAATTTGTTACTGTTATTATGCAATTATGTCCTCAGTTTCGTTCTTTTCGAAACTACAGAATCGTTTACTGTTGCCATTTTGTTACTTCACATTATTTTATAAGATATATTTTTTAGTTATTTCTTAAATTTTGTGTAGTGAACGATATCAAATGAATTGGATTTATGCTATTCAAATAAATTTGATAATTTATTGATCAGTATATTTTCATGTATATAGTGTCCGTTACTTAATTAATCGGTGAATTTTGTCCCCTTACTGGCTGAGTGCCAATTTAACGTCACGGGGGTCTTCAATCGGCCCTCAATGTAATGACAGGGCCTCGTATATTCGTTGAAGCATTAACATCGAATTTTTCATTTTATTTTCTGGTTTAATGCTCGAATCGTTTTACATTCGCCCTGTAATTAGGTATACCGTGTCAATGGAGGCTTGTATTGTTTCGAGGAATCTGAAATTTTGTGCTGCAAAAGCAAGTTTAATTCGACCAGTTAAAATGACATTTAATGACTGTTGATGATAACAAGTATTTCTTTATTTAATTGATTGTTCTACTCGTATGTTTCATATTTTTTTTATAGAATAAAGGTGACAAGCGAGCACACAGTCCACCTGATGGTTAGTGGTTGCTGTAGCCCATAGACATCTACATCTATCCTCCTTTGTGAATCAAAATGCAGATGCGTTGTCACCCGTGAAGACTAAGATGGAACGCCTCTTTTTCAGTAAATCGGGTCTCCGGTTCTCTACACTCACCATACGAAACATAGCAGTGTTAAGCTGCTATTTTATGCTGGTATTCTGTGAGAGCGTGGTCCTTCCTCGGTCGATCCGACCCATTCGTGCTACATCTATACTACTATAGCTGCAGCATGGCTCTACCACGTAAAACCGTATAGATTGCCTCATAAAGGAGATGATTGCCATAGCTGCCACGCACGCAACCGCAGTTTTTTTATTTTATTTTAATCGTTATTAGGAAGTCGTTGCTGCCCATCTCCTGATTTGTTTCCCTCTGTCGTCTGTTACGACGCCCACGGGATGATATGAGGTAGTGCATATTCTTACACCGCCACTACACTGTATTTATGTAACGTCTGATATAATTTATTACCACTAGCATATTTCTTAGACAATATTTATAAATTCTAAATTATAAAATGATAAAGTTTAGCGAGATTATGCGCAAATTTTTTCATTGTTGCGTTATGGCTCTTGCGTTGTAGTAATTTAAAAATTATTATATCTTTTTTTCTCCTCTGTACTAACTGTCAAATGTTTTATTTCAGTAGGAGCTGAACAGCAATAAATTAGTTCAAACTCCACCCAAAGATATGGTTGTAGACAAAACAGTTCCGAGCAATTGTCAGGCGCGATCCTTTATACGTACACAAAAGAGTCATTAATCTGCACGTAGCATATGTTTATCTCTATTCATCCGTTCAAAAGGTGCAATAAATACAGTGGGTTCACGTAGTGCAATTGAAACGTATACTACTTAATAAACGCCGGCATGTAACTATGTCGGCACACGATCGCGCTCCGTGTGGCCGGTGCATGCGTCTGTACACGTTCCTTCATGCTAGCATAGGTTTATCGATAACGCGTGAAATTTACATCATATGCATCACTATTTTCCGCAATTTCGAATATTTTCTTGATTTTAGATTTGTTTCTTTTTATTTTTACTTTATAATAAAGTTGCTTAAAAACTCTTTCCTCTTTTATATTAATCATAGGTTTTCATCAGGGTTGGCGGTTTTTTTGGATGTATACATTTGTAGCAAACATTCGAAATTTTTATTAAGCTTCGATCACAACATAGGAAAAACATCAAATATATTTTATGGTCCCTGTGTCATGATACACATTGCCCCATCATTGATATTGGTAATATATAATGACATCTGCTTGTTGCATGGAACATAATTATAAAATTATTACGCGGTAGAACTACACTTCTAATAAATGATATGCAAAAGCCACAGAGGAAAAAGAAACCATGTCTTTTCAGAGTGAGCATTGACTCCATAATCTTTATAATATGATGATGGTAAATTACAAATTGGCGATTCGCAATAAGGCTTTCGATTGTGGGAATCGTGGTTGGCTTCGTTTTATTCAACGTTTGGTTTTATTGTGTAAATGTATCAGTATCAATTTCAAGCCGATGTATTTTTAAAATCGGATTTTGGTTGGAAAAAATATAATTAAAAAAAAACATATAACGCAGTTGCGGTGTAGCTCCCATCATCAAACTATTCTCACCAGAGTTAAAAAAAAGATTTATATTGAGTTAATCATGGAGCTACTATAACTGTGTCATGTCTACTTGCCAATACGTAGTCGTTGTCTGTTAACATGCTTAAATACGTGTCTGTTTGTAATTTATCTTTGTTGAGTACTTAACGCTAGCTAATTATATATCCATTAGTTTCAATATCCGAATGAATGTTGATGCCATAATTACTGGTCGTTTGTACGCGTCAATCTTTAAAAATAAACATTTTATTTTGCTTGGAGTATGTGTTTATGCACAACAACGCTGGTAACAGCGAACGGTTACTAATTATTTTATCTTACATCGTTTGCAAACAGCTGTAAAGAGCCTAACATCAGATAGCTCGTGTCTGTAATCTTCAGTTATATTTAGTACCTTTTGTGGTGTGTATTTTTGGTATGGATAGTAGGTATATTGTACAAGTATGGTATATGGTCGGTGATCGTATGAATTAACGATTGAAATTCTGAGAAGCGAAAACCACGAGTTTCGAATTTATGTTGTACAAAATTACTTTCTTGAATTGTTGGTGTTTAACTTTGTCCCTATGTTTCTGACATTTCATCCTCATATTTTATTCTCAACATGACCGAATAATATTAAGCATTTTTATTAAACGGGTTCGTAACCTGTGCAAAACGTTTAATTTTTAAATACAAAGTTAGTGAAATTGTCATCTTTATATTTTTTTTTATCTAGCCAGTAATTATGATTTGCGTTTCTGTCTTCACATAACTCTTGCCGTATGTAAAATTTTTATAAAATGTTTTTTTTGTACAATAATTAAATTAATGTAGATTTGCAGGGTTAACAAGTTAAAAAGTACTGCAACGTGGCCATAAGGCGCGGTCTCATCTGACTAACGACTAGGTTTAATAGTTTGCGATTCACTGTGATGGTGATATTTTATACAGAATTAGTTTGACGAGGTAAACAATGATTCTTTAAAGATAAAGCATATTTCGTTATTTAATATCTATAAATTAAAAAGCCAGATAAGCCCACCTTAAGTTTTATAGTACGCTTTTGATCGATCTTCTCTGACACACAGTCCATCTGATTGCATGTGGATGCTGTGGCCCATAGACATCTACATTTATCCTCGATTAAGAATTAAAATGCAGATGCATTATCACCCGTGAAGACTAAGATGGAATGCCTCGTTTCCAGTAAAAATGATTCCCGGTTCTCTACAATAACCATACGAAACTCAGCAGTATTAAGCTGCTATTTTAACTCGGTTGAGCTGACCCGTTCGTGCTCTAACGATAATATAGCTGTAGCGTGCCTCTACCACGTTTAATTGTCAATTGAAATAAAGTGATTTTTAAGGCAAGCATACATATAGAAAACAAATAAGAACAAAAAGATTCGAACGTCCTTTTTAAAACACAACAATTCTCGTGTACATTACGTGTGGTCGTACGGCGCGATCGAATGCGTCGATAATCGATATCACGTGAAAATACGGCATTATAGAGCGCTATTTCTCTCGGGCCCAGCCATATTTACCTTGTCGAAACACACGATTTATAAGTTAATCTTATTCGCCTCGTACATTATATGGTGGGGCGATTAGTCGAGTTTTTATTGGCGTCCCGAGCTGATTTACTGCTTTATAATTAAAGTGCCTATGATCGATATTTATGACAGAGTCGCTTATCGCTTTTTAGCTATGCGCTCTCGCTTTCAGATAGCTTTTGATTTAAAATATGGAGATGCTTCTTAGTTATGGCCGTTTTTGGGGTTCCTAGCTATTTTAAATACTACTGTTTGCTTTTGCTAATTTTTGGATGGAAAAGAGTAAAATTCAATTCCTTCATTTTATTACGTCGTATTTTAACTACGAATAAATTATTTTAGTTTCATGTTGATGCGTACTAGTTTGCGGCGGACCCATTTTTAATAAAAAGTTGAAAGTATTAACTCTTACTTCATTATATATTTTAGAGGTCACCATGTTCGTAAAAAGGAACATTCATCTTTATGAACATCATGTTGGTCTGCGACACACAGATAAACTCTGCTCTGTAGCAAGTAGAACAGCGTTATTTAACAAGAGCGTGTTTTGCATGGCGCCAAAAATATATAACAAAATACCCAAAAAAATTAAAGATATAAAAAATGTTAAATCTTTTAAAAAAACGCTTGTCAGTGTCCTAATAAACAAAGCCTATTATACATTAAATGATTTCTTTAGTGATGATTTTTTGATACCAAATTCAACCATTGGATAAATAACTTGCTTTACATAATTATGTTAACATAAATATAAAGTAATTACATCATATTTGATACTATTTATTAATTAATTTTAAAGTTTAAGTGAATAAAAAACAATGAAATGTGTCACTATTTATTTGTTTGAAATATTGTTAGGTCATTATTTAAAAATGTACATAATAAAACATAGTTATTATTCAATATATTTATGTCATAATTAGATTTCTATCATACCTACTTAACTCTTTTCTCAAATTCTATACCCACTAATGTTTTGTATACGTTCCATTTTTTGTTATTTTATTTACTTTAAATGATTTCCAAAAATATTGTATTTCGTATGCCCAGAGGGTAGGACATAGTTGAACTTGATTATATAATAATGTATCTAACATCTATGTAATACCTATGATCCACGAAATAAATGATTATGATTATGATTATAAGATTTTTAACCGACTTCAAAAAAGCAGCAGGTTCTCAAATTGACTGTATTTTTTTATGCGTGTTACCTCAGGACTTTTTATAGATGAACAGATTTTTATGATTCTTTTTTTATTTGAAAGCTGGTGCTTCTCATGTAGTCCCATATAAGTTTGATTAAGATCTGACTAGCAGTTTTTGAGTTATCCGTAGTAATGCGTGTTTAATTGATTTCGACTACATTGATAATGTTCTCATTTTATTTATATTGAAGGTGGACTGTTTTGTTTTACTTTTAATTAATAAATGAACAAAATATCTGTACGTACATTGTTTTAAATCTTCTTCTCTCTTAATATTTGTCGAGTTTTCTAATTTAATTTTTTTTCCTTCTGTACATTAGTTTTCTTGAACAAAAACACATCGTATCATCACGATAATAGCTGTGTGCTTAAAAAGTTAGTGTTATATCGCCTTTTTGAAGTAAGACAGCGTTTCAATTGTTAAATAAATCAACAAGAAACTTTGGTAAGTTTATTTAATGGGCGAACAGTTGTCTGCTAATTGTTATTAAATACCAACTTCATTTCACACACCGCTTCAAGTTTTACCTCTGTCTCTGTAAAATTTTACCCTGATAAATCAGTAAAGTGCACATCTCTGATGAATAATCAGCGAAGTTCTGGCGGCCGACCGATTCCTCAGTGGAGCGGCCTTGCCAGTTTGAGGGTGTCTGCGCTCCGTTAACCAAACTGTCTGCCCGCTTGCTGGTTATGGCCAAAGTTTCTAAGTAATACACGCCAGCTAGTTAGTAGTTAGTAGACCAGATCCGCCGCTGTGATCGGGAAAGCGGGCCTCCGCGTATCGGACTCGGGGGGGTCCAATACGCAGTTGGAGTTGGAGACCGTGGAGGGGGGCGTGCCTTGTGTTCCTGGCGCGCCTTGCCTGAGAAGGAGAATGGGGAGGAGAGGTCCTCCCCTGAGAAGGGTCTGCCATGGGGCGGCCGGCGCTGGTGGGGCCGCGGATGTGTGTGAAAGCGATTCCGTGGCCCTGCCAATATGCGGCGAAGGTGGAACAACATGGGTTTTTAGTCTGTGCGAGTCCGACATAACCCGTCCTTGCCCCCGCGAGGTGGGTATGCGTAGGCATTTCCTAAAACTAGTTAGTAGTTGGATGGTGGCTGTGTGCAGGCTGCGTAAGATAATCGCAACACAAAAACGCCACTTTTATTCTTATGCGGGACATAAGAGGTGATCATGTATATGCTAAAAATCCGAAGTAACATCCGTTAGATAGCGGTATAGCCATCTTGTTTACGCCATACGTAATATATTTGGATTGGATTGGCGACGGGAAGCAACGTCAAATGTGCGTAATATTTGGCACTGTGATAGTTAACACGAAGCCTGTCAAGCGTGATGATTAAGATATAAAATAATGATCAAGTCCTCTATGCAATGGAGAGGCTCATGTCCAAAAATAGATATTTACGCTCACACGCTGAAAAAGAAATCGTATCCTATATATGAAAGGAAGTAGTTTCTACGATCAGCTGTGGACTTTAGTGTTGTTATATGTAGCTAATTTCTTAGATTTTAAATTCCTAAAAAGTCTGTGTTCAAAAGATATGTAAAACGCGCCATTTGAAACAAATTAAAAAAATATTTTTGTATGTGACGTAATAACCAAACGTTGTTAGTTTAGTGTTTTGCGTTACGAGTATTACAGCCAGAGTGCTGGGCTCGCTAACAATGGACGATAGCGATTTGATTAGCATTTCTTGATTGTGCTCTTTGGAAATTTAATTTGTTCTCTTTACTCTTGTACCTTGTACCAAACCGCAACCTCAGCCCATACAAGTCCCCTTAAACACTTATAAAGCATTGTGCTGGCAGTTAATTAACCCTCCGTAGATTTATTACGTTCACTTGCGTATGTGTCACTCGTGATATAGAGGGGGTCGTCGATTCAAACCAGTTCTCGTACAAAAATCGATTTCGTATCGAGGTTAATTGAGCGAATGGGGTCATTACATTTTCATCATTTAATCTCTGGTTGCTTGTTTCATTGATGGGTAATTTTGTGACGTCATTTTAATTGTGGTTTAAACTTCAGTCGGCGTTTAATTACAGACAGGCTTTTACTACTGTGAGAGATGATTTAAGTCGTGTCTTGTTGAAGGTTTACATGGTTAAAGAGTCCGATACAGGAGCGGCAACATCCGACTGAATTTCAGAAACTTGTGCTGTATGTCGGCGGTGTTTTTCTTTTATAGGAGAGGGGGCAAACGAGCATGCGGCTCACTTGATGGTAAGTAACTACCGCTGCCCACGACCAAACGCAACACCAGGGGAATTGCAGGTGCGTTGCCGGCCTTTTAGAAAAGAGTAAGTTCTTTTCTTGAAGGTCCCTAAGTCGTATAAAATCGCCGGTGGTAACCAATTCAACAGAGAAGTTGTATGACGAAGAAAAATCCTAGTAACACGCACAGTGGTGGACCGCCAAGCATCCAGACGATCGTGATTTTTTTTTATAGGATAAGGGTAATAAACGACCACACAGTCCACCTGATGGTAAGTGGTTGCTGTGGCCCATATACATCTACATCTATCCTCGATAACGAATAAAAATGCAGGTGCGTTGTCACCCGTGAGGACTAAGATAAAATGCCTCGTTTCCATTAGAAAGGGACTCCGGTTCCTTACATTCACCATATGAAACACAACAGCGTTAAGCTGCTATTTTACGCTGTTATTTGAACTGGCGGTTAATTTAGGACACCAGTGCGCGCATTTGCGCGGTTAGTAGCTATACTGCTTTATAATGTTCAGAGCAACCACCCTGCGATATTTTTCTCCATTAATAAAGGTTATTGGGTTCGTTCCTAAAAGTTGTTTAGAGAAAATAATACGGATTTCTTCTGCCTCCCTTAGATAGTGGAAAAGCGGTTCAAATATCATACATATTTGAACTACTACAATACTAGTATTGGGAGCAAGGTTTAGGTAGCGAGATTTTTTAAAATAGAATATGGGTGAAAAACGAGCACACAGTCCACCTGATGGTAAATACTGTGGCCCTTAGATAGCTACATTTATCCTCATTTAAGAATCAATATGCAGATGCGTTGTCACCCCCGAGGACTGCGAAGGAATACCTTGTTCCCAGTAAAAATGGTCTCCGGTTCTCTACCATCACCATACGAAATACAGCAGCACTAACGCTGGTATTCTATGAGAGCGTGATACTTCTTCGGTTCGAGCCAACCCATTCGTGCTACAACCGTAATATAGCTGCAGCGTGGCTCTACCACGTCGAAATTTTGTATTGTGTATGTAGGAGAGGGCTTGCTAGTGCATATTAAATACGTAAATTTACAGCCTATAGGTATACGTCTCACTTACATAGTACGGTACAAACATTCTCTTATTTCTGAGGAAGGAGAAGGGGAAGTTTCCATACATTCTTTGGCCCAGGTGTTAACAAGACGAAATTAGGACCATTTGAAAGCTTACTTATAAACAATTCATATTTACGAGTATAGTAGTTATTTCAACACGGTTTCTCAATATGTGTTAGTGGACTTCACATGTATTTAAAATATCATATCTTAAAAATGCAGATTTCCACACGATGTTTTCTTTTGCCAACGGTAACTTGGTTTTTTGTTTGTTTCATTTTGTTTTTTATAAAACGTTACCCCCACACTAGGATTCTCTCCTGTATCGTGGAGGCAGTTTACAAACATATATTGCACGAGGACAAACATCCAGACCCGGAACAATTATTTGTAGACCGTACAAATACTTGTTCCGTGCGGGATTCGAACCCGCGGCCCCAAGCGTTGCAACTCATTGCTAAGCCATTACGCTACGGAGCCGTCAGTAATTGAGTACTTAAAATAATTGCTTTTAGAATTTCATTAGTGCCGGTGGTGATTGTACACTACACTAAGTAAACTACAAAACGTTACGATAACACATGTTTCCCTGTATATATTTACTAATTATCAATTTATTAACCATATAATTAGTTTAGGAAGAAAAGGTAGACTTTTAGGATAACTGAAAACACAATTGATGCGCAAAAATAATGTTAATTTTTGAAATTGGTGTTAAATATTGTTACCATTATAGATTTTAAATAATAACATAACTTAGTTTTCAATGTAATGCTAACATAATAGCTTAATCAACAACCAGTATACAGGGTTATTTTTCAATAACCGGCCAAAGGTTCAGAATAAGTAATATAGGAAAATGGTGAAGAAAAATTTATTAATAAAAACTGCAATAACGGTATATCATTATTTATTTATTTAACAATTTATGTACACACAAAATAATGTTACAAGGAAGAGAAAAAAAGATATTTTGTACAAAGGCACTGCTTATTTCATATTGAAATTTCTGCCAGCAGGCCTGATACTGGACAAATTAAAAGAGAAGCTGATCTAGTGTGCACTCTCATAATAAAATTTTATAATATTAATATACTTAACATAAAGTAAAGATAATAAAAACAAATATCCATGTAAACATACATATAACTAAATACCACTATAAATACATATACACACATACACACATATATATATATATATATATATATATATTACATATATAAATATAATAATATATTTATATATTTGAACTTAAATTTAAAATTTGGCTTCTCTGTGAAAACTAACCCTGCATATAATATAACAGCTTAAAACGACAGCTTAATTATCTTCTCTATGTAGAGCTTGAGACACCAAGCTGTTTTTCTAATCAACCGGCAAATACGGTTAGTCATTATAACCATACCCAAGTTAACCTTTCGTGGCAAAAACGCCCATCACCAAGCTATGTACGATCGTAAAGGTGGTGGCACACCGGTGTTGGTGAGGCGGGGCGCACACCGAACCCGTCCGATAATTAAAGAGGCCAGCGGATGATAAATAACGACCGTCCACGTTTTTACCGCAGATGTCATTATCTCGACCAACTCTATCAACCGTTGCTCGATTATGTCTTCGGTCGTTATGTGTATAGAGCTGCCAGTTCGCCTGTGCGGTATTTATTTTTGAAACTTGTTTTTATTAATATGAAATTATGAGTTTATATATTTAATAAAATAAAACGTATTAATTGACATACTAAATCAAAATGGCAAAATATTTTTTTAATCTTCTTATAATATTTAATTGACGACCGATCTAACAATAACAAAGACTATTTTTTTTAAATGGATGAAACAATCTCTTTGTCCTAGAAGTTATTAAACCTGACTAACTTACTATTTACTTATTTAGTTGACGAATTTATTCAATAAACAATCACACGTCCCTACTTAGCTACCATGAAACCGATCGGAACAGGATATCATCGATTTCTGTCCAATGAACTGTCGCATTATAATTTAAAAAAAACCGCAATAAATCTCTCACAAACCTTCAACAAGAAAAAATAAAACTTCTTCAGACAACAATCATTGATGACATTCGAAAATATATTGGCACTGATTTGCAAAACCAACATCTTCAAAATGTGCATAAAAAAACAAACATTCGTTAACATATTCAGATAACCATTTACGTATCGGACGTTGCATCAGCTCTATGTTATATAAAAAGTTCCCGCGACAGCGTAGCGCATGAATAATCGAAAAGTTGGACTTGATGAGAAGCGCGTGAGTGCTTTTTTATCGTGACCGCGATGCGTGCACCCCGCAGCCTGTTGCGTTCGCCAGAAAAAGGTGGAGAAACAAATAAATTTATAATTGAGCGTAAAAAATGTCACTCGAATGCTCCAGGGCGTTAATTTGGAGTTGGCGTTTAATTGGATTGTTTGCTTTATCGTTATTAGCCCTCAATATTATTGGACATGTGCAAAGGGATGTAGAAAGATTATATTACCCTTTTGAGGACTAATTATATTACCCTTTTAATATATGTATGTAATATGTTTCCTTTTTAAATTGTTATATAATTATTCAATGCAATTAAATTAAAAGTTTTGCATTACTATACCATTATAGACTAAATGATCCAAAGTGATCCCAATAAAAATTTTGTACAGCCGATTTTAATGTAAGTTATTAAGAATAACCCAAAAACTATTGGTCTGACCTTGATCAAATTCATATGGGACCACATGTGAAGTACCAGCTTTCAAATAAAAAAAAGAATCATCGAAATCGGTTCACCCAGTAAAAAGTTATGAGGTAACACATAAAAAAACATACAGTCGAATTGAGTACCGTCTCCTTTTTGGAAGTCGGCAGAAAATGGAGGAGGACGGTGCATGGCATTTAAATGTATACTAATCTAAATGTATACTTAAAGTTTATTTGAAGTAGGTTTTTTTATATAATTATGGTGACAAGCGAGCACACAGACCACCGATGGTAAGTGGATGCTGTGATAATTATTATTTTTATTATTACAGCCCTTCACAAGCCCACTGCTGAACATAGACCTCCCCCAAAGAATACCACAAAGCACGGTCCTGAGCCACCTAATCCATCGACTTTCTGCATGTCTTATCATGTCGGCACTCCATCTAGTGGGGGGTCGTCCTTTCGCCTACCGGTACGAGGCTGAAAAGAACCTTTTTTCTCCATCGGTTGTCGGTTCTTCGAGGTATATAGCCGGCCCATTGCGACTTTAGCTTACTAATCTGTTGGGCTACCCGGCTGGTTCTACTGCAGATATCCTTATTTCTAAGTTTATCACGCATAGAAAACCCGAGCGAGCTCTTCATAGCTTGCTGAGCGATCTTGAGCTTCCTCATACGGCCAGCATTGAAGGATCACGTCTTAGATCCATAAGTCATCACTGGCAATACGCTGGTTGTACTGGTTGTACACTCTCGTATTCAAGTTTTGAGGTATACCTGGCCAGAAGATGTGTCGTAGTATCCCGAACGCTGCCCAACCGAGTTGAATCCGTCGATTGACTTCTCAGTCGAAGTTGGACTTACCTAGTCGGACTATTTGTCCCAGGTAAACATACTCGTCAATAACTTCGAGCTTAGTGCTCCCAACTACTACCGGAATAGGTGTAACATGGACGTTACACATGATCTTTGTTTTGTCCATGTTCATCTTAAGACCTATCCGTTGGGTGGCACTGAGCTTATTGCTTAGGTCCATCAGCGATTCTGCCATAAGCACTATATCGTCGGCAAATCGAAGGTGAGTAATGTACTCGCCATTGATGTTAATATCGTTTCCTTTCCAATACAGCAGCTTGAAAACGTCTTCCAATGCAGCGGTGAAGAATTTGGGGATATAACGTCACCCTGTCAACACCTCTCTGCAGTTGGATAGATTTCGTAGTCTGGTTTTGTACTCGAATAGCCATCGTAGTTCTACTGTGCAAACAATTCAGCACTTTGATATACCGACGGTCAACTTGGCACCAGTGAAGGGATTTCAGCACTGCCCAAATTTCGACGGAATCAAAGGCTTTTTCATAGTAGTAGTTCAAATTCGCAAGACATAGTGGCCAATTATGCTCTTTGGTCTTCTGTACAATCTGTCGAAGGCTATGTATGTGGTGTATGGTGCAGGCCTATGGTCTTCAAGAGAGCGTTGTCGCCTTTCTTGAAGAACAAGACCACCGCACTTCCGATCCACGCCTCCTGATTAGTGCCACTATGGAGGACGGAATTAAAGAGCTTCTGAACGACTTCAAATACGGGTTTTCCACCCGCTTTCAGAAGCTCTGCTATAACTCCATCCTCACTCGGGGACTTGATGTTTTTAAGGTGTCTAATCTCGCTCAGACTGATGTCCGGAATATCATCGGAATAGTGTCGGCTGTGACCCATAGACATCTACATCTATCCTCGAATAGTAATCAAAATGCAGATCACCCCTGAGGACTAAGATGGAATGCCTTGTTTCCAGTAAAAAGGGTCTCCGGTTCTCTACATTCACCATATGAAACACAGCAGCACTGAGCTGCTATTTTACGCTGGTATTCTGTGAGAGCGTGGTCCTTTCCCGGTCGAGCTGACCCATTCCTGCTACAACCATAATATAGCAGCGTAACGCCTCTACCACGTATAAAAAAAGGTATATTAATTGTATTACACTGTTGCTATATATTTTGTTATCGCTAAGTAAAGGTTTATCTGATGTTAATTTTGAAAATGCAGAATATTGCGAAGTCGATTCAATCGCTATATTATTGCAAAATGGTTGTCAGGAAAGTTCAATTACGACACCTTTAAATTATTTTTGTAAAATATCAACATGCAAAAGAGAAAACGTAAATTATAAGGCAGAAACTCAATAAATAAAGGCAGCGCATCACTTAATAATATTAAAAGTCTGTGTATGGATGTGTCAATTTTCGGTTAATGTCGACAGCTGCGGTCATTAAGATATTTCGCATTAAACGGTTTTTCTATTCCTTTTGTCCTACTCAATGTCGTTTTTTTGAAATGTCGGAATAATTATAAAGACATTACTTTGTTTACAGATGTCGAAGGAGCGGAGAGTGTTGTATGACGAGGTGAGTTTCCGATTTTTAATTGACTTTTTGTTAGACGGATCGGTTTCGTCGGTAACATAAGGTCGATTTGCTTTCTTTTACATTTTCACAACACATCGTGTTAGTTTTTCTTCACAATTCATAGATGAATATGTCTCATGTAGCGAATATTATTTAATCTGTCATTATTTATTACTAGTGGCCCGTCCCGGCTACATCTGGATAGGTGTGGATGTGGCGTTTACCGAAAAGATTTTTCGAATAAAATATGGCCTAGATACCTCCTGGTGTTGCTCACTATCTTTTGTGAATTTTCATTGCAATCGGTTCAGTAATTCCAAAGATAAGTTTGAACATACAGATAGACAGTCAGACAATTTTTAATGGTTGTCTATGTCTTAACAGCATGCAAATTATAGAATACTTAATAGTAGCCAATTACTTCAATATTACAGACAGACAGTTAAATTTTATTTATATGTATCATCATCATCATTACAACCCTTTAAAAATGTCAAGCTCTTGAAGAACTGTGTGCTCGTTTTTCACCCTTATTCTATAAAAAAATTCAAAATCAAAATGAATACTTAGTTTTAATTATTTCATTATGTGGTATGTACCATCGTAATGAATCTTTCTCGAAACCATAACTGGGTAACTGAAACAGGCTATGGGTAATAACATCTTCATGGTAACAACTTAAATAATATAAAAAGATGCCGCATTCAATCCGCCTGCCAAGCTTCTTTTCCAGTAAAATGGGTCGTCGGTTCTCTACATTAACCATACGAAACACAGCAGCATTAAGCTGCTATTTTACGCTGGTATTCTGTGGTCCTTCCCCAGTCGAGCCGACCCGTTCGTGCTACAACTATACTATTAATGTAACTGCAGCATATCTGTGTGATAAACTTAAAAATGAGGATATCCGCAGTAGAACCAGAGTGACCGACATAGCCCAACGGATTCGTAAGCTGAAGTGGCAATGGGCCGGCCATATAGCTTGAAGAACCAACAACCCATGAGGAAAAAAGGTTCTCGAGTGGCGGCCTCGTACCGATGGGCGAAGTGTAGTGCGTCCCCCCACTAGATGGAGTGACGACCTGGTGAGATATGCAGGAAGTCGATGGATGCAGGTGGCTCCGGACCGTGCTTTGTGGCATTCCTTGGGAGAGGCCTATGTTCAGCAGTGGACTTGTGAAGGGCTGCAATGATGATGATGATGAATGGAATCTCTTATAATATCTTTAACAATTTACTGCATTGCTATCTTGCAAGTGGAGAATGGGTTTGTTGTTTTTGTCAGTTGGCAGACGTCTCAATCTTTGATACAAGACTTTGGCCATAATCTTTTGTATTGGGTGTGGTAAATTTTCGTATTGATGAGTTGGGAGAAAAGCTATTTGCTTTTTTAATGAAACTGAATTGACAACTACAATCCATGGACGCCTAGCGTTTCCGTTACTGTTACCGTGACAGCCTATTAAAGTCAACTGCTGAACAGAGGCCTATCACATATCACCTCATAGGGCGATATCTGCTATAGTTGCTACGCTTGGCAAGCGGGTTGGCAACCGAAGTTTTTTTATTTTTAGTCGTTATTAGGATGTCGCTGCTGCCCATCTCCTGATTTGTTTCTCTCTGTCGCCTCTTAAGACAGCCACGGGATGATATGTGGTAGTGGATATTCTTACACCGCCACTACACGGTGTTTTAAATATTTTTATACTATTAATAAAGGATAAAAAGGACTAAAATAGTTTTCTTAATGTTTCGAAATAAATGTTTTTCAATTATTGCTAGCATTATTAAGTATCTTTGGTGACAAAGTATTAAACAACTTTTTTTACAAACGTATAAGAATTCTCCTTGTGGCTTGGATTTTGGTCTACTTAAGTTGACATACAGATAACTTTAAACAAAGGAGACCACAGAGGCGTTGTTATCTCTTTTACTTTAGTCTTTAATTTTGGAAGTTTTTATTCAACTTCACTTGTATGTATGTCCTGGAATTTGGCAATCAATATTTCACACACTTCCACTAAAGCTGGAAATTTGGCACACACGTTTGGTTCTCGTGACAATGCTTGATTACTTAAATGCTGCTATTTTGAATCTAATATGGCGGACGTTACAAAATAGCGATTTATCATTTCCACAGCAACTCCTATGCTATGCTATCAAATGGAAGGGCCTGATAAGCGAAACACAATAAGTAATCTCTAAAATATTTTCATGCCTCTAGTTAGTCTGGGTACTACTGTTTTACATGTTTCTGTCACTTACCTTCACTTAACTTGGTTGCAGGTATCCGTGGGCTGCAGTAATCACTTACCATAAAGTGGTCAGTTTATTACTCTGATACTTAATATAAAAATATTCAATTATCTTATCTATGTATAAAAATCAATTGCTGCTCGTTAGTCTAGCAAAATTCGAAAATGACTGAACCGATATTGATTAAATTTTTTGTGTTTGTTAAAGTGGGTTCCTGAATGGTTTAGATTCACAATTGGATCCGATAGGTGGCGCTGTTATCGAGATCCAAAAGTCACCCGTGCGAAGTCGGGCCGGATCGCTAGTATTAAATAATAACGAGGATGTATTGTATATGATTTTACCACTTATTTTTATACACTGTTGGTCAAGTTTTATTAAGCTTACTAGCTGCTTCCCGCGACTTCGCCCGCGTCGAAATTGTTACGATTAGATTTCATGAGTTTTAATTTTTTTGCGCGAAACCCTAATTATTTTTAAAATAAAAGTAGCCTAAGTTACTCCTTATAACATCAGCTATCCAGTGAAAGTTCCATCAAAATCCATGCAGCCATTTCGTAGCTAGCCGGAACAAACACAGACATAAATTTTAAATTGTTTTTGTTGTAAGTATCGTATATATATACTTTCATATGCATTTAGCATAAAGCTGTTTGACATTACATACATATGCATTTAGCATAAAACTGTTTGACATTACATATAGACACTTCAATTTTATTTATTTGTACATAATTATGTATATAAATGAAGGAACAAAGCGCGCATTTTATTACGATATCTAAAGTAGATTTTACTCAAACGAAATATGTGTGATAATAGGTTGTATTTAGTAATTCCAAGTATATTTTTATTAACGTCGGAGAAATAATTCTGTGCAATAAAGTGATCAAATAAATTATGACTATAAAATGGGTATTAAATGTCTTTTAAATAACCGAAGTGGTTTTAGTGTCGATAAACGCAGTCGTAAACAGGTGACTTCCATCTAGTCCAGACTACCGTTCAATGTTCCTAGCTTCGTAGCTTTAGAAGATTTTTATCCTTTTTTAATAATATTACATATAAAAATACTATTTTACTGGAAGTTTTTATAATTGGAACCTTCATAATTGTTATTGAATATTTTTTTCTAGTCTTTAAAGCTATCTCATATTTTTAAAAGAACACTTTAAATACTTTGGCATGTTTCTTTACCTTATTTGAATAAGATAAAATAGTTTGGAAAATCCAAAAGCCTCATGAGCGTCTCATTTGATTTTGATGAAAAAATAAATTGTATTCCTGTTTTTTAAAATATATTATTTACGTGTATTAAATTTAGCGCTCTATTATTTTAACAGGTAGTGTTACCTACAGGCAAAATAAAATGTTTACAAAAATAAATCGATTACACACAGTATAAAATCGATATAGGCTGTATGGTACATTTGTCCTTTGTCTGTCAAATGCTAAAAAATTATATAGTGCCTTTACATTTTTAATAGCAGAAAAACTTATAAAAGTTTAAAATCATTTTATTGACAAACTACGCGTACTAGTTTGTTGATATGAAATAGGAAACCAGTTGATGTATTTTTGAAGCTAATAAAAAAACTCGGTCTCGATCCGTCAATTTTTTCGGAGTTATCGACGCGACACAAAAACAACATCGGATGTCCACATAAATATTTTCAGTTTTTTTTTTTGAAAGTACCAATATAAAATGATTTTTTAGAAAATATAAGATGGATTAATTAGACTGTTTTCTTAATATATGGCTACTCATATTAACGTATTAGTGCAATATGGTTATGATAAAACCATTTTAAGAACACAAAATTGCTTGACCGGGACATGTAGAGAGTACAACACACCTATAATGCTTTGCGTTATGAGGCGTGCAAACGAATAAGAAAATTTACTTGCATAAAAATATTGCTAATAAGTAATGGCTTACAGAATTTATTCGCAATATTATTTATGTATTGTATTTTACGTGGTAACTGCCGATTTGGTTCACAAGTTTTTCATGTAACATAAACCTGAACATCATCCCGGATAGCAGTATCAGTGTTTGGGCTCATTTTGAAAATGAAAATAATATATGAAAATAATAATAATAGTTATCATTATTATTACAAGTTTACTTGTAGTCACAAGCCCATTGCTGAATATAGATTTCCACATTTGATTGCCATCAATGAACAAAGCACGGCCCTGAGCCACCTGCATCTATTAACTTCCTGCATGCTTCATCAGTTTATCACTCAACCTAGTTGGGGTCGCTTTATATTGCTCTTGTCATATTAGGCTGCCACTCTAGGACCATTCTTTCACGTCATTTGTCGGTTTTTCTAGGTACATGACCTTTTTATTGTCATTTCAGTTCTATTCAGTTCAGAAAGTACTATTTTTTAGCCAATTTAGGACTTATTTTAAATATTATTTAAATACGACTATATCATTAATAAATAATTAAAAAGACTAAAAAAGAGGTTTTGACATAAAACAGTGTTTTCCAATTACTGCTAGTTCTATAGTGTATTAAAGAACTTATATTATTATTACCTTATTAAACATTCTCCTTGTGTCTTGCATTTGGTCTAATTAAGTTGACATACAGAAATGGCGCAAGATCTTGATTTGCGTTTAGCAATTTGATCGAATAATATACGTGCCTTGAATGTATGTATCGTATGGTCTTGAATTTGTACCATAAATATGTATGCAATTATCATCATGTATGTTTATTAATGGCGATTGTGGCACCTACTCAGTCGTTAGATCTTAGGGAAAGATTTAGCATTCCTAGTTCTTTTTTAAGACAAAAAACAAAAGCATTAATTCTAACAACATTTGTCGAAGAGATAAATTTGGTGCTTTTGATCAATGAACCTGGACATTTTATGTTTCTAAATACCTTCTTATAGTGTGTTCGACGCTAAGTGATTATTAATAAAAGTAGATTTTATATGTTACTTTGAAGGATTAACCATTTAAATTGAAAAATTTCTCGCAGGGAGTATTATAGGCATTCATTTACAAATATAAATTTATACAGAAAGCCTACAAAGTTGGCTTGTTTACCGTACAACCCCCATCCAGCGCGCGTATTTTTAAGTTATTGTGGCCTCTACATTGTAAGTTTGTATTTCAGTCCGTCCGTTAGTCACGCGCCTCGCGCTTTATTGTCGTGTTTACTAAATTAAGACCTCCTTTTGTTTCTTATTAAGTCAAACGTAGCTTGGTCTTGGATTACTTATATTGTTTGTTGGAGGTATGTACTAAGAATATAGATATTTTTAAATATCTTTGTATAAGTTGTTACAAAATATTTGCATGTAATATTAACTTTAATAATGAGTTAAAAAAAGAAACTTTTAATATAATGTAAAAGATAAAATATTTTCCATATATTAGCTTCAGAAGTTGGTGCCAAGACAATATGTATAGATAAATAAAAAACACGCATGAGTGTCGTAGAGCACTCGGTTGGAACGAAGTTTCTTTCGTAGTATATTATTATTGATTAACAAATACAAATAATTGAATTACTAGCGTCTATTAAAATGAAGCTTCAGTGAGAAAATATTTTTAAGAAAACGGTTAACAATTCGTTATAATTTAACGTTGAAATATAAACTTAAAAAATGAAGTTATACCCGATTTCAAAAAAAAAAAAAACTAAAAAGAATTAAATAAATTCCACATAATTTAATGAAAACCACTTACGAACCAACTTCACAAGCTATTAATTTAACTTATGTGTAAATTATTTTATCTTTTTGGTATTTTGAAGTAGAATTTTACAATTTTATATAAATTTAATTACATTTTTATATGTATCATGCTTTCATACGTTTTTGTTTTGTGTACCTAAAAAAAAAAGAACCCTTTTAGTGATTAATCAAGTATGTGTCTGAAAAATATCACTCGTTATAAGGTAGAATTATTTCCTTTAAATACACACTAGCTAGCTTCATTCAAGTTTTCTTTTGCTCTAACGCATTAATTAAATCTTACTGAGATGTTTCACCGCGTCGGGCTGTCCGTTCCATCATGTTGTGTTGGTAGATTTTATCCGATCTATAGCGATCTTACAAAATAGGAATGTTAATTAATTCCTTATTTAAGTCTCCCCTGGATATTAAATATCACATTAAGCTAACTAATCTACTATCGTTGTGGTTGACGACGGCGTGGCTCAGTGGTTAGAGGACCTGGCTACTATCGATTTTCGGATTTGGTTATATTGCGACTCTCCGTGTTTCTGACATTGCATTTAAAACCTACCTTCGAATATCATTGCGCTGATTGTCTTGAGGACGAACTGGGGTGTAACCACACCGTAGGTTTCTCAAGAATAGCGTATGGAAAATGTCAAAATAAACCTTATGTCTATCGATAGAAACCAGTATATCCATCTCGTTTACTCCAGATGTAAAATAACCTGACCCGTGTCAAAGGTGCGAGACGTCTGGTGCTGCGATCCTCAATCCTGCCAAGAGTGGCAGAAAAACTGATAAACCGCCTAAATGAAACTACTATCCTACAACAGACGAGGCGCATGTCCAACAGCTGAATTTTCTGTATTCTGTGTTATTCATCATTATCATTACAGCCCTTCACAAGTCCACTGCTGAACATAGGCCTCCCCCAAAGAATGCCACAAAGCACGGTCCTGAGCCACCTGCATCCATCGACTTCCTGCATATCTTACCAGGTCGTCACTCCATCTAGTGGGGGGACGCCCTACACTTCGCCTGCCGGTACGAGGCTGCCACTCGAGAACCTTTCTTCCCCATCGGTTGTCGGATCTTCGAGCTATATGGCCGGCCCATTGCCACTTCAGCTTACTAATCCGTTGGGCTATGTCGGTCACTCTAGTTCTACTGCGGATATCCTCATTTCTGAGTTTATCACGCCGAGAAACTCCGAGCATAGCCCTCTCCATAGCTCGCTGAGCGACCTTGAGCTTCCTCATCCGGCCAGCAGTGAAGGACCACGTCTCAGTTCCGTATGTCATCACTGGCAACACGCACTGGGTGTACAGTCTTATTACTTCTATAAAAAGAAATTCTGTGTTATTACTTCTATAAAAAGAATCTCTCTCATTATCTTAGTAAGGAAGATAAAGTTATACATAAAATAACCGGTCGCAATGAATACCTGCTTCCATCTGTCCCACGCCATGATTGCTGACGTGACTTGCCTGATGACGACCATAACGGTCCCGATGCAGGCAAATTACGATTTGTATGTTTACATCCAATTCTCAGTATTGCCAACGTATAGAATTGTGCCATTTGAAGTACGGTGAACGTGCTGGACGTGGACTTGTCACATTTGTTATCAACCCGTTCATGCGTTCTTGCGTCGATTGCAATTTAATGTGAAGAGAATCGCTTAGTTTGAATAAGCATTAATATTATTTTATAGATTTGATTATTGTATGTATTTAAATTTAATGATTTGATTTTTTTTTAAATATTATTCTAAGTCAGCGCTTAACTACAATCCCACGTGATGGTAAGTGGTGATGTACCTTAAGATGGTGAAGCGCACTGACTTAACAAAAGCCTATTCACTCTTGCCTTAAAGACACCATTATACTCGGATGGAAACACAGATGTTAGCAACTGATTCCACTCCTTTGCTATACGTATGATGAACGATGTAGCAAACCGTTTGCTTCGAATGCGTGGTAAGTCCACAACGAAGGGGTGGAGACTGGTCGAACGTCTGGTTGTCCGCTGGTGAAAGGAAGAGGGAGGAATTAATTTATGCAATTCCTGCGCACACCCTGCGAAATGCATTTTATAGAAAACCGAAAGGCTGGCTACTTTGCGCCAGTGTTCGAGACTGGTAAGATTGGTTTTAACCAAATTTGGGTCACCAATAAGCCTCTTAGCACGTCTTTCCATTGAATCCAAAGCTGCTAGGTGGCATTTTGCTTCATTATCATTACAGCTTATTAGTCTACTGCTGAACTTGGTTTTACACTTTTGCTTGATTATAGATTGCGTCATAGTTTGCGTAGTAGGTTATTTGCCACAGTTGTCACTCTTGTCACGCGGGTCAGCAACCGCAGTTATTTATTATTTTGAATTGTTATCAGGAAGATGTTGCTGCCTAATCTCCTTTTTCAGTTCCCTCTGTAGACTTTTACGACACTGACGGGAGAGGTGGACCACTACACGACCACTAAACGAGGTAGAGCCATGCTGCAGCTATATTTTGGGTATAGTTGTAGCATGAATGGGTCGGCTCGACTGGGGAAGGACCACGCTCTCACAGAATACCAGCGTAAAATAACAGCTTAATGCTATTGTGTTTCATATGGTGAGTGTAGAGAACCGGAGACCCTTTTTACTGAAAAAGAGGCATTCCATCTTAGTCCTCACGGGCGATAACGCATCTGCATTTTGATTCGCAAACGAGGATAAATGCAGATGTCTATGGGCCACAGCAACCACTTACCATCAGGTGGACTGTGTGCTCGTTTGTCACCCTTATCCTATAAAAAAAAATATGGCACCATTTCGATGTATGTTAAATTAGATTTTAATCATTTATAGATTTACGAATTTCGTAAACAATATTACTCCCACCATGCGAAGCACAGCAGCGTTATGCTACTGATTTATGCTGGTATTCTGTGAGAGCCTGTTCCTTCTCCTTGTTGAAGCTGACCAATTCGTGCTGTAGCCATAATACGTGGCTCTACCACGTATAAAATTACTTCTATCCATTTTAGCAAAGAGAAGCTGAACATTGGCTTCCCCCATAGTTTGCATCATAAGGGGGTTATTTGCCATAGATGCCACGTTTGGCAGGCGGTTTGTCAGTCAAAGTGGCTTATTATTTTGAGCGCCTAGTAGGAAGACGCTGCTGAACATTTCTTGTTTAAGCCATAGATTGGTGGATTTTCTTACACCGCCATTACACGTTATACGTCAAAGTATGTAACATAATTTATAATGTAAACAAATCAGCTCCTAAGGACACAGTATAAAAACTATACTTTGATGCACACTACGAGTAAACGCTCGTTGGCCAACGAACACCTTGTCCCGACACGTAACTCTACCATTGATAATCCCGTAAAATATGATCGTGTAACATTCCTTTCATATTGATCAAATTGCCTCCCATTTACACAAGTTTTAAAAAGGAAAAAAAAGATTTCGTCAAGCTTGATAATAAGTACAGTTTAAGTGTTCCGTAGATTTTTGAGAACTGGTCGTTTTGTTTCAATATTTATAAAATTTATATTTTAATTCTTTTAGTTTGAATTTAATGTACGTGTCAAATAAAAATGTAAATAGGCCTTTTCTAGGTTCATCATCACCATTACAGCCCTTCACAAGTTCACTGCTGAACATAGGCCTTCCTCAAGGAATACCACAAAGCACGGCCCTGAACCACCTGCATCCATCGACTTCCCGGGTTGTCATTCCATCTAGTAGAGGCCACCCTACACTTCGCCTGATACGAGGATGCCACTCGAAAACCTTTCTTCCCCATCGGTTGTCGGTTCTTCGAGCTATATGCCCGGCCCATTGCCACTTTGACTTATTAATCCGTTTTCTAGGTTACTACGATTTATAATACAGAACTGCACTAACCTAGAAAACCACTAGGTCGGGTCGTATCAAGCACTAGATTTTAATTTAAGACATAGTTAAAATGGGTTCTTTCCTAAATTTAATCATATGATTTAAATCTACGTGTATAAGATACATATTTATAACTTAAATACTTTAGTAGACGGTTATTGAGGTTATAGATTACAATGTTATAGTAGCAGAAATGAGATTAAAAAGAATATACCAGGATTAATAAGGAAGTAGGGTACATATAATATGACCTAATGTTAGCCGAATACCAAAGCAATAACCATTTATAAAACGATTTTTATGTCAATTATTATTATACAAAGGAGATTACTTCTCTCTCTTGTTTAAAAAGATCGTGTCTCTGTGGAACAATAAGTCAAATATACAACATATAATTTATGCTTATGCAAGTTTTCCTTAAATATTAATTGGTAATTTGACAGTGTCAGTAAAAAGGAATAATCAGTAGTAAAAATGTTGTTCTTTTAAGTTGCACCTATCTAACACATATGCTTCCTTGAGTATATGCCTGTCAGCATTATAATTTAGAACATTTGCTCATAACAACCACACTGGCCTGGTGGGTTGGTGCACACCACGAATGAACGGTATCCCCATACTGGTAATCCCCCATTACAAGTCTAAGAAATTTAGGTTCAACATTTTTGTTCAGTCGTTTTTCCAGAGCCTTGTCCATTATACAGCATCGCGAGGAGGTGATATTGGTAGAAGAAATAGTGCGCATATTGGAATTTGTTGCTAACGCCGAAAAGGGGCGTAGCTCAATTTTTAAAAAAATTACAGGTGAGCAAGGAAACATTTATTATTCCCCGATTACTAGTTTTTTCATGAGAAAATTAATCTTATTTGGGAATAATAAATGTTTTCTTGCTCTCCTGTAATTTTTTGAAAAATTGAGGTTCGCCCTTTGCGGTGTCAACGACTTTAACAGTTAATTTACGATTACATACATCTCACTGAACATAGGCATCTTATATCTGAGACGGTTAGGGATCAATTAGTCTGCTCTAATTTGTGTTGGTGGACTTTACTAACTTGTCTTCAAGATATTTTTATTCCTCAGACATGCAGGTTTTCTATTGTCGTTGATGTTTTCATTCACCGCCGAGCACTTGGCTAATAAGCACTTAAAATTGTAATTACACTAGCTGATACACGCTCGCTTCGTTGGGTGCACGATAATATTTTATTGCGGAACCTACATCTAAAATATCAAGAGTGTTTGATGAGTAAGTACCTATACTAAATTTCAAGTTAAATGAGTGTATAGTATATATGTATATAATAAGACTTTGTTTTGACGTTGGTTATTTTGTATTTGTATAAAATAATCAATGTCATTGGTGCCGGTTGGGATTGATCGTTACTTACATATGATAATATACATGTGTATATAACTCTATATGTATAGGTAATCTAATCACGCTACAAGTAAATTGTAATTTAACATTATGTATTATTATCAACACAGAAAGATAGAATGGCTCGTTGCATTCCTCCACAAGGAACTCTAAAAAAGGAAGAAATTTCTCGTAGGGCACAATAAATGCAGTGTCGCCGTTGGTTTTTATCTCGATTCTAAGAAGCGGGGACTATGCTCGAGCATACCGATTTGTATGCTACCTGATTAAGGCGAAGCTTGACCACTTAAATGCCAGTTTTCTTTCTTATGCATTTGAGATTTTTAAAATATTGCAGTGTAAAATATTTAATCAAAAACTTTTTTTTTAGAAATTGGATTACAAATTACCTTGAAATTTGTCTTATTACCAGTATTATTTTTAAAAATGTTGAGTACTTTTGTATGCACAGCGTCTTGCTTAGTAAGCGAGATTTTGTTCAAATTTGTTTCACAGTTGATTGTTTATAGCCTGACAGAATGAATAGTTCATAAGGTGTCATAAGTTAACGTGAGGATCCTGCCTTCTGGATTTTGTTTTTTGTTAATTTCTGTAGGTATACGTAGCTCTAAAATTGGATATTTTGGTATTAGGGAGCATACGAGTAACAAACCAGATTAATTATTTGTAGAGTTTATTTTATTCCGCAAAATGTATATCATATGTTTAAGATGTGTTGTCACCTTAAACACTCGTGTAGTCCGCAACGCCTGCAGTATTATAATGTAAAATGTCGTGCGGTGTGAATCATTCTTTATTGGATTACATTATATTGGAAACCGTAGCCCTTAGTCGGATAGTCGTTTACCCTTCGCGAGGCATCGCACTATTTCCACACCTTTATAAACACTTAAACGATATTTTTTGCTCTTATTTCTTAAAACTAACACTGGTTCTTTATTATCAGTCTATGGAAATCTCTATCTTTCTCTTTCTCTCTCTCTCTTAGTGTTATTGTTGTTCGGGTAAAGTCCGCCATTTCTAGAAATATATTTTATTTCTTTTTCTTCTAAAATTTTTCTTTATAAATCGGCACAATTTTTTTAGCGACGTGACAAACGAGCTATCAGGTCACGTGATGTAAGTACTGTCCACCGAACAGTGGAGACTTGCAGCAAATTCAAACGAAGAGGGCTACAGATGCGTTGTCCCCTCTGGGGATGATAAGATGTAAGGCCTGTATATCTACTAGCTCTCTACATCTTTCAGACTGGAACGAAGCAGTGCAAGCACTTCTATTTGGCTACAGAAATAGGTAAGAAGTTGGTATCTGCCTCGACGGTCTGCTAGGCTGAAAACAAGCCTTACCACCTAGTTATTAAATTGAAAAATGCAACAACGAATAAATCTAGATTGCTCGCAACTTATGGATAAGCAATAAAATGAATTTATTTTAGACTTTTGATCCATAAGACGGTTAGTACAAAATATGAACTAATAAATTGTGTTTGTAAAACAGAATAAAAAACTACACCATGACATTAATTTAAATAATTTCCTGGCCATTTTGTGACACCTGTTATACACGTATGTGTGTATACCCAGTGCCTCATGATTGGACAGTTTGGCTTATCCCAAATGACCTCCAGAATAGTGTTGGCGCTCCCTCGTACTCTGCGCATAAGAGACACAGCGTGAAAACCTTCAGTATACGCTAGCACAAACATACTTGATGCACTGCAAAATCGCGGTAGTCCCAACATCACTCTGAAGGCATTATTATATTAAACTCGGAGAGCATTGATAGCCCGCTGCGTATAGTTAACCCACAGATTACACGTGTATATTGTTTGGCAGAAGGCTATAAACAGTGTAATTTTAACTTCTGCGTTACTCCGAGCAAATCTGCGAACCAAGATGTTGCAGCGGACTGCCATCGCCCTCCTTTCTCTTTCAATGTCACTGTCCTCCTTCAAGTATTCGGTAACTATGTGGCCAAGGTACTAGAAGGACGACACTCTCGAAAAAGCCAACCCGTTTTTTACTGGTGGAACACAAGCCACTTTACGTTCCTTCGCTTTAATCACCATAAGCTCGCTCTTCCTTACATTATAAATAAGACTGAACTGCTCATAAACTAACATTGATTTTCTGAGAGCAGCGATTGAGGGAGTCTGCAGCACCATGTCGTCAGCGTGTGCCTCCTAATAAGTTCGTTATGACCAGAATGTAATATAGTCTTTTATACATTATTAAGCGTGAAACGAGCTACCAATCCATTTGATGATAAGTGGTTACTGTAATCCACATCCAACTGCAACTAAATTCACACAAAGAAGGCAACAAAGGCAGTATTATATGACCTTTAAGGATATTGGCTGTCTTACTCTTCAAAGAAGAATAAGAGTTGATACGCTGTTGCTTGATAGCAGATAATGGATCACAGTGTTGTATGAATCCAGACGGTCTCTTAGGCAAAAAAAAAGAGTTATATCACTTAGATATCTGCCTGAATGATGGATGGGATTTAGAAATTAGTAAGACTTCTAGTATTTCGATGACTCTTTTTTTATTTGGTGCTTCACATGTGGTCCCATATAAATTTGATCAAGGTATGACCAAGTTTTTGAGTTATTCTTAATAATTTGTATTGAACTTGGTTGTACAAAATTTTTAATTTTAAATTATTGCTATTCCAAGCCAGTGCGTGACTACTACCTCACGTGATGATAAGTGGTGATGAAGTCGAATATGGTGAAGCGCACCGACTTAACAAAACCCTATTCACACTTGCCTTGAAGACAACCATATTGTAATTGGATGGAAAGACAGATACTGGCAACTTATTCCTTTGCTGTACGCATGACGAACGATAAAGCAAATCGTTTGGTTCGAATGCGTGGTAAGTCGACAACGATAGTTCTGAATATTTACATTAAATTTGTTCAGTGGTTCAAATAAGTATGATGCTGTTCCGTTTTATGTAATCGTATGATTAAGGGTGCACATTCATTATATGATAGATTTTTTTCAAGTGAATTTTTTTTAACCGCGTTGAGCGGTTTTTGGTAGGCGAAAAACTTACGGTGTCGCATCACCGATGACCTCGACATGTCTGCTACACGTAGTATAGTGACCTGTGTACATGTATACGCATATATCATTGATTTTGCCTCAGCCAGTATCGGTATCCTCGGAGTCGACATATCGAGTGACGTGCAGTTTCGTGGTCACTTGGAAGGGAAGGCCAAATTGGCCTCTAAAAAGCTTGGCGTGCTCAGCAGAGCGGGACAGTATTTCATGCCGGCACACCGCCTGCAACTTTACAAGGCGCAAGTTCGGCCTCACATGGAATACTGTTCCCATCTCTGGGCAGGGGCTCCCCAGTGCCAGCTCCTTCCACTTGACCGCATCCAACGCAGAGCGGCTCGAATCGTCGACGACCGAGCCCTTTCCGATCGGCTCGATTCATTGGCACTGCGAAGAGATGTTGCATCTCTTTGTATTTTCTTTCGCATCTACCATGGGGAGTGCTCTGAGGAATTGTTCGGATTAATCCCAGCCGCTAAATTTCACGAACGCACATCGCGGCAGAACTCCAGATACCATCCACACCATCTGGATGATTGGCGGTCCACCACTGTGCGATTTAGAAGATGTTTTCTTCCTCGGACGACCTCCTTGTGGAATCGATTACCATCAGCGATTTTTCCGGACCGATACGACTTAGGGACCTTCAAGAAAAGAGCGTACTCCTTTTTAAAAGGCCGGCAACGCATCTGCGATTCCCCTGGTGTTGCAGTTGTTCATGGGCGGCGGTAGTCACTTACCATCAGGTGAGCCGCATGCTCGTTTGCCCCCTATCCTATAAAAAAAAAGATTTTTCACTTCTGTCGGCAGTAAAGATTGCCTCTATTTTTTTATATTAATTTATCATTTGACGATTTTATTAACATCGATCGTGTTAAAACAATAGATTCGTGCCTTTGCGGTTAAAAGCGCTAAGCTTATACGGGGGTTCGGAAAAAACAGAGCACCGCTAAAAGATCTAACCGCAGACATAAGCTGACGCACGCGTTCAGTTAATTGTACTACGCGTTAACCGCACCGATAAAGTTTATATGGCTTTCTATGGACTGATACTGTGTTGTTTTTTATCGCGTAAGTGTTGGACAAGAAGGTGTGAAATAAATCCTTTGTTTTTATATATTTTGTATAGTTTAAGATGGCAAGCGACCTCTGTCCCACCGTCACCATGGTCGCCACCGTAGCCAGGAATACCAGGCCCACCGTAGTGACCTAGGGGCCGTTTCTTTCTACCTTTCATCATGGAGGTTATATTACCATAGTTGCCACGCTTGGTAGGTAGGTTGGCAACATTTTGTAAAGTAAATAAATAAATATGTTCATTAAATTCACTACTTACTAGCCGACTTTACACGACGAGATATTAGGGCGAGCTCTTCCTCCTCATACTAGAGTTCAGTATTGGCTTTGTAGTGTCTATACAAATAAAAGAGATGTGAATTTTATCTATGATTGTACGAATTTTAATTGTGTTTAATTTAAAATGACACATGGCAGGAGGCCCGACGGTATGACTTTGATCCCTAGGGAGGGAGGTAAAGTGCCTAGTGTGGTATGCTGCGTGCGTAGACACTTTGGCGAGCTCTCATTTCAGGAGTGTTTTTCTCATATTTGAAATTCTGTATTATAGAGTCATTTCACCCAATTGTTGCACTTGTCAAAAAATGCAAACAATAGAGTTATAGTGTTCGTAGGCTTTGCCTTATAACCTTATAGTAGGTACGTGAATACATACTATGTTTTCTATATGCAAAGCAAATTTGAATACAAAATTCAAAGAAACTACATCTTATTATAAACTACTTAAACACAAAACACATTCAATCCAATCTGTCGATATCTTAAGTTGCATAAAAGGATACCTAGGTTAAGTATCTAAAATTCGGACGTAGAAGTCGATAGAAACTTAACACCCACTAAAATAAATTACCATCTAGTCTACACAATACTAATGTTAATCGCCTAATTACGTTCACTTTATTTGCAATGAGATTTCTATTCGGATTTATGATAGGTGCCAAGCAAAACAATCGACGCATCGCCAAACGTCTCGCATTCCGGCCCGAAAGTGGTGGGATGGGATACGCCGCGAATATTAATTAAAAACTAAAAGAATTGAGACGCTGACGACTAGCTAGGGTCGTAAATTGACGGCTAGCGGATACGGGTAGTGAATTACGACTAACGGATTGTATAATTTACATATACTTAACTAGAAGGTACTTTCTAAAAGCTAACTACGTTGTACTAGATCTAGATTTAAAAAAAAATCCAAATAGCGCGTTGGACACAGGTAGTGTTACACTGTTCCTCGTTATAAATTTAACCGAAGGATTGCATTTCTTGATTTTTAGTTGCATTATTTAGAAGTTGAAACTTGATGTTTCCAAAAGATCGTCATAATTATTTTAAAATACCTTTCCAATGACTATGCCACTTCGTATGAAAATTTGAGAAAATGTTTGCATCCCTGTTTATATTTAGGGAAAGTACTTCTATATGCATACAATTGTAATCTGTTCTTATGTTATAAGAAACTACTCAGTAGACGTTGCTTTGCCCTTTTTAGTAGAGGGTGCGAATCTGGATTTTTGTAGTGTAAATACAAAATTTGTAAATAACTCGATCATAACGCATGGGTACAAATTTTGCGTTTTTCTTCTTTTGGCAATAAACCGGGAATGTCAAAAGTACTTAAAAATAAGTAAATATATTATAAAAAAATGTTTAATAATTTAGAGGTATTTAAACTAATAATCAAAGTCAAACAGACAACGTTTCAGATTGTCGCCTTTCATCATACAATTGTCCAACTTTACTAAGCAACTGCGCACATAACATTCTCGGCCATGGGCGAGACTCTTCCGAAAATCAAGCCGAGAACGGCCGAGACCAAGACCGAAATCTTGGTCCCTACTATACAGTATATACCACTTGTAGTAGAGCTTAAGGAAAAAATTAACAATTTATGTATTTATTAGATTTGATTTAAGAAAATCAATAAAGTAGAAACAAAACGGAAAAAGTTTAATTAAAGATGACATTACATTCTGTAAATATATGATAGTAATAATAATACCAGTTATTCGACTCTACGCCACACTGTCAGTAATTCATTCGTGGGGCAACGTATGCGCTTTTACAACAATGTCGCATTTTCCCATAAATACACAAGGCGATTCTATCACCACATTAATTTTTTTTACGATACATTGACTGTATATAAAGGTTTATAATAATGTTGAAGTATACTTTAATATTATTATTTATTATATTATTATGTTTAGTATTACTAATATAACATGTTAACTATTATTTTGAAAAAGAGGTCCATCTTGGCTTCTTGTTAGTTTTTCTCAGGACAGTTTTATTTACTGACTTACGAAACCCGTGTTAAAATAATAAAATACTTACTATAAGTAACATTAAAATCTGTATTTAATCAAAAATGATTTGTTTGATTATATTCTATATTGCGCAAGTGATCAATAACGATAATTGTGATGACTGGCTTTTTTCAATTCACTTTATGGCGACGAAAAATTTATAGAAACTAAACATAACGAGTTTTATTTACGGAACAAATAAATATTTCAAATAAACGTATCATGGTGGATGATCAATAAAAATCAGGAGAGCTTGGCATCGATCCATCTCGAAATAATTCAGGGTTATTGTAGAAGCTTTTAGAAGTAAAGAGTTAATAGTGTCTATGTATGATACGTCTGTGCGTGGTATCTATTACAGTCTATAAAAGTCCACTGCTGAACATTGGCCTCTCCCAGAGATTGCCTCATAGGGAGGATTTTGCTATAGCTGCCAAGCTTAGCAGGCGGGTTGGCAACCGCAGTTTTTTTATTATTTTAGGTTGTTAGCTAGAAGATGCTGCTGCCAGTTTCCTGCTTTAGTTTCCCTTTGTATTCTCTTACGACACCCAGGGACGATATGAGGTAGTCGATATTCTTACACAGCCACTACACGGTATATGTGCGTGTAGGATTCTTATTTCTGTAACCTATCGTTATTATGGTGTATAGCGGTGCCTACACATTTTCTCACTATTTGGTTATATTTTGTTAATCTGTCTGTATATCTACCTGCCTTCTTCGTTATCAGCCCGTAAAAATGTACTGCTTTATATCGACCATTCTCCTATTAGAGATGAGTTGCCTTAATCGTCACGCTTGGTATGGCGTAATCGTGGAGCACGAAGAATTTCAAATTATTGCAATTCATACAAATGTGAACTTTAATAATTTGAGAATTAACTCGGTTTTCTAATCACAAATACTGTTCAAAAGGTACTAAAACTATCTTAGTTGCAATAGAAATAAAACTTTTTATGATGGGAATTAAGTTCAAAAATTCAAAGCAATAAAAAAATTCAGCACCAGACGTTTCGCACCGCTGACACAGACCCCTTCGCTGATCTGGATATTTTACGCCTCTTAGTACCCCAACGGGACGAAATCGAGTGATGGGTTTTATGCCTAAGATGAACATGGACAAAACAAAGATCATGTTTAATGTCCATGTCACACCTATGCCGGTAGTTGTTGGGAGCACTAAGCTCGAAGTTGTTGACGAGTATGTTTACCTGGGACAAATAATCCGACTAGGTCAATCGACGGATTCAACTCGGTTGGGCAGCGTTCGGGAAATTACGGCACATCTTCTCGTCAGGTATACCTCAAAACTTGAAAACGAGACTGTACAACCAGTGCGTGTTGCCAGTGATGACATACGGAACTGAGACGTGGTCCTCCACTGCTGGCCGGATGAGGAAGCTCAAAGTCGCTCAGCGAGCTATGGAGAGGGCTATGCTTGAAGTTTCTCTGCATGATAAACTCAGAAATGAGGATATCCGCAGTAGAACTAGAGTGACCGACATAGCCCAACGGATTAGTAAGCTGAAGTGGCAATGGGCCGGCCATATAAACCGACAACCGATGGGGAAGAAAGGTTCTCGAGTGGCAGCCTCGTACCGGCAGGCGAAGTGTTGGGCGTCCCCCCACTAGATGCAGTGACGACCTGGTAAGATATGCAGGAAGTCGATGGATGCAGGTGGCTCAGAACCGTGCTTTGTGGCATTCCTTGGGGGAGGCCTATGTTCAGCAGTGGACTTGTGAAGAGCTGTAATGATGATGATGATGATGATGGGCTCTATGCAGCCATCACACGGCAAATGTGTATACAGTAATTGAAAATTAATATTCGTCGAAAGATCCCCCAGTTAGCATCTAAAGTATAGGTGGAAATACATCATCATCATCATCATTATAGCCCTTCACAAGTCCACTGCTGAACACAGGCCTCCTCCAAGGAACGCCACAAAGCACGGTCCCGAGCCACCTGTATCCATTGACTTCCTGCATGTTTTACCAGATCGTCATTCCATCTAGTGGGGGGACGCCCTTCACTTCGCAAATACATATGTTTATTTCATTCACGTAGGCAATAATATTTACGATGATTATTTCTTAAAAATCTCTTTAAATAGTTTCTCCAAATCGTGAACACTTCATAACTTTATAGCATATTAAACTATCAAAAACGATGTGAATGCTACAATGAGCTATAATATTTGTAAAGGTGAATAAAAAAACGACATTAATGTGCCAGCTCGTTCCTAAGCTGATAAATCAATGAAATTACTATGAATATAAATACATTGTGCCGGCGATAAATAAATTTCACCTTTAAATTTTATTATCCGATTTTATATTCGTAGCTGCTAGTTTTATATTTGACTTCCTTTAACCGTGTCGGGAATACGCTAACCAAATACGGACAAATAAGTTTTTCTATCAGCGTCTATGCTATACATTCGAAATTAGATCTTTTTGTGTGATAGTTTGAAGTTGTTAATGTTTTTAATGGAGTGCAAAGATATTTTGGTTGGAGCAGAGGCGTCAAATCATTAAGCAGTCGACGCCGAAAAACAATAAAAAGTGGAAAACATAAAGTGTTTCGGTGAATGTAGGTACTACGTATTTAAACTACGCGTCTGCAATAATAGATATTTCAAACTGGGTATATGTTACAGGCTTACATTTTATGTGTTCTACAAATGAGCACTTAGGTAAAGCACAGAGCTATTATATTTCTTGGTAAAATAATGTTGCTGTCGTCCCCTTACACCTGAAGTGTTGCTTATACGTGGTAGTACCACTCTGTAGTTGTATTATGGTACCAACAGTAATAAGTCGGCTCGACCGGTTAAGATCACGTTCGCACAAAGTACCAGCGTTAAATTTATACATAGTAGCCTAGTGTTTCGTCTGGTGATGAAAAACTGAGACCCTTTCTACTGGTAACGAGGAATTTTTTTTGGGAATGTTTGTCTCAGGCAGTCATGGCGTTTGATTTATAATAAAATACAAACTTTACACAGTAATAGTAAATCCAAGTTTAAGCATGTAAGATTAGTATTAGTGTATTAGTAATCTTGTTTTATAGAAGAGGGAGCAAACGAGATTGCGGCTAATCTGATGATACTTTAGTTTTGATAGCAAATTAGCAAGAATGAAGAAACTTTATTTTTATATGAATGAGGTTGCCAATTTTTAAATAAAATATTATTTATTCTTTTTTATAAAACGCGAGAAACCTTTTATCAATATCGATATCGATACGAAGCATTCGTATTTGCGAAATATTTTTATATCGGCGAAAACGTCAGCGTGATATTCTCCGATTTGTTACTCTGAAATCTCTAATTAATGAAGAATGGGGGAACAGTACAGAAGAAAATCCCAGTTTGGGGTTAGCATTTAAAAAGTTAAAGAATTAAAAGCATTAACTTAAAAAATTAAAAGTATAAGCAGTCTCCTCCAACAACTGAAATCCTTGACAAATAATAGGGGTCTATTCGCAGAACTATTTGTCGCAAGTCACGTGGTGTCTAGACGAACTGAATTTATTAATGTGACACTAACGCACTACCTAATAAGTTGATAATAAGCGGAACAATTGGTATTCACTATGTTATAAGTAGAATACAAACGTCTGTCCGGAACACCATATAGGTGAATGGATCTATTAGCTTAACAAATCGTACGTACAATGTGTACCTATTAGAAAATATAAAAATGACAACTTGACAAAGGAAACTGACGCAAAATGTTCGCGTACTTATAAAAATTCATATTTTATAATTTTTTTAAATAACTGATTTATTTTATCATATTTTTGACCAGTTCTGTTATTATTTCATTCCTTATTTATTTTCATTCTCTACAACCATAGAGCATCACGGGCCACCAGCGGACCGGAGGGGAGTAGTCATAGCGTTTTTCCCCGATATAGAACTGTCTGTCATTTTTTGCGGGGGAAATCTGCGCACACAAAAACAATCGTCTGTCACACATGACAATCAAAACCAAAAATTAACTATTGCACGCACACATAGATACACTATATCAGTATCGCTCGGTGACAGCGACAACTCGGATATAGACTCGGATCAGTCGCTTGACCGATCTGCTTATTGTATTAGGGCAATCGGCCTGTGTTGGTAAATAAATCCGAAACAACACGATCGTTATTATTGTAATTTTTAAGTTTAAAAATAAGTAAATAGCAATCATGTGATTAAAAATTACTTATATAATATGAAAGGTAACGCCATCTTTTTGTAACTTTGACGTGGCAGATCTCTTTTTGCATATTGATTAAAAATACATTCATCTAGCAAATATATCTAAGCATTTTCATAACTATGACTGGGATTTTGATTATTCTGTATTGAACTTTAAATTTGATATTCGATAATTATGGAATTATTTTTCAAAATTAGTATTTTGATAACATGGTCGGCAGAAATTACTTACCATCAGGTGAATCACGGGCGCCTTTGCACCTTCCTTCCATAAAAAAAAAAAACAATAATTATTTCATTCAGTTTTATACGAAGAGGTGAGAGTTTATCCGTATTATAAGTATATTGGTTTAAACTGTAAAATTTCTATTTTATTTTATTTATTTATATAATAACAACTTTTCTACATAAGTTCATTGATTCCCTGGCCCCTGAGCTAGTTTAACTGTATTTCAGTCAGGTTCAGAAACCTAAATGAGAATTTGAAAAAAATGTTATTTTAAGCGCTTGTTTTGTGTGTGTGTGTTCGTATGTTGGTGTAGGTGTGTGTGAGTGGGTGAGTGTGTATTGGAATTGGAATATATTATGTGTGTGACTATTGCGTGTGGTAAACCTTCGGCATAAGTGCTTCTCTGCTGTCATAATCGAGATTCTCTAACCACGCTCTGATCCTTGCTCTACTTGGTGGTTACTGTAATTATTTAAGTTTAATTTAAAGTCCGTGTATAACTTATTGTACAATTGCGGGGCAATGTAACTATAGTGTATTTTTGCAAAAATACTTCTTGTTCTAGGGGTCGGGTATTTGAATGTATAAGTTAACTTTCATTAATTGTAAAATGTATTATAATATGTTAACTTTCATTAATTTCATAGCTTGCAACAATATTCCCTTACTACGCCACCAGCTTTAAGAGCCGGACGTGCACGTATAATGCGCTTTTGGCTTCACACCGCTCAAAGGGCCTTACGTGGAGCAAGTTGGCGTTAGAACTCATTGTAATTTATGGATGTCCACGTGCTTCGCTCCGCGAATGTTAAGTCCAACGATGAAAGGATTACCGCGGCTTAGTGGTCGGATAGCTCCCTCAGAATTTATTCACGAACGGACGGTGTCCCAGTGTTTGTGTGTCAGGTTGATATTAGAGCATACCGATATGTTGCTGTATCGTGTATAGCTCTAAAGACCTGCCGTCCTTAGGGTTCTTTATCAATGCTAAGTGGCTTTCCTTAATTGGGAGAGTATTGTGTTTCGAAATAGAAGTTGTTTTTTATATTGTCTGTATGATATTTTCTAGAAATATTATCCTCATCATTTTTACAACCAACAACATCATCTAAAAGTCCCATTTCGAACATAAGCTTCTCCCAAGTCACAAAATACGGTCTTCAGCCATCTGTAATCATCGTAGCTTCAAGGCATTGGAGGCCATCCTAAGTCGTCATGTCATATAGATGGACGCCTACTTTTCCCATACTTTCATGACGCTTTCATATTAAGCACAAATAAATTCTTGAAATATACTAAACAATAAGACAGTCAACTTAATTCAAATTATATAGAATTTTAGTTTTGGAACAAATTTGAATCGTATTTCGCATGCAAAAACTTGTCGGTACGCGCTTCCTATTCGATCTTAATTTGGTAAAAGGATTTCCGCTAGGTATAATCTATAGCTTTTTGTGTGAGTTTTGGTAGTGCAGTGTGAAGGCGTTGAAATTTAATCCACTTACTTTATAGATATTGTAGATAATATATTGTAACTTCTAATTATGTATGTCCTTATTTGCCTAAAATTGTTTGAAATATATTATTCATTTAGTACTAAAGCGATGTCGGAACTGCCATGAGTGAATATTTATTACATTAGTATTTGCATGACTGCCGTTCATAGATTTATGTACCATTTTAATACGGCACGTGTTACAACGTCGCGAGCTGTGTCGTCGACTGTACGGTCGCATATTTGTCACCGCCTTAAACGCACTGTAATAAGACAATTTGTGTTCACTACATAGCACAGTCAAGCAGAGGCCATATCTAATGATATCTTCATGAATGTCACCATTGTCCGTGGTGACTTATAGGTAATGCGGCAAGTATTGCTCCGTGATGGGACGGTTTAATGTTCAGTTTAAGACAAAGTTTTGGCCGCGGTACCTCGCTAGCGGCTTAATTGGCTCGCTGATTTGTTATTGAATAACAATTTAGAGCTACTTTGATGTTTCTCTTGTCGTGAAACGATGCATGAGGATTTGCGCAGTGGCCTTGATGGATGAGCGCGAGCCTTGATTTACGTTGTGAAGTGGGCAATGAGCCAACAAATCAATAATACAGAAATGTAAGATTTAATAAAGGAATATAAGATTGGGATTTGGGAAAAAAGGATACGCCATCTTTATCGCCAAATGCCACCCTCGTCTGGACGCGGGGCGAGGCTTTCACGTCCGATGGTAGATAAATCTATTCAAAAAAGGCTGGACCCGAATTTTAATAAAACTCACCAACCTCTCATGAACTGTCCAGCTTGGTGTAGCCAAGTCGAAGTAGTATGAATTCTTGTCTGCCTAAGTTTCTGTCTGGGTCGAAAGTCCCTCTTTCCTTTTTCTGCCGCCAAACAGTAGTACCTGCAACTGCTGTTTTCCGGTATGAACAACGCGTCTGTAGTATTTTTTGCTTGAAGTTGTTTCACCTGCAAACTGTTATATGGGCTGCAGTCCCGTCCGCGCATCCTTTGATAAGCCTTTATTCATGGGAGAGGCCTATGTTCAGCAGAGGAATTGTGACGGGCTGTAATAGAGGATTGATGATGACCATAATATATTCAAACCCTATTTCCTCAAATATTAACCTCATCTGCTAGTGGTACTCTTTGCTTGCTGATGGAAGCTTTGCTATTCAAATGATTTCGAATTTTTTTTCCATAGCAGTAACATAATCAGTGTGAAAGTCGGATTTTTGTTCACCACGCTCAGAGTTGTGGGTATAGGAAAATTTCGAAGAAGTACATGCCAACTAACGCAAGCCTAGAAGTTAGATATGTCTAGAAGTAAGTAGTCGGAAATGTTTAACTGTTTCCGTTGATGGACTAGGTTTGAAACTTTTGAAATGGTTATTCTGACGAAATATTTCTCTGACATTCGCTAAGTCCACTTTCAACACGGGGAAAACGAGAAATTTACAAAATTATAAAATTCACTAAAGTTAAGTTTTACAACTACACTTTACCGTTCATTTCAGCAGTTTCTAAAATAAATTTTGTAAATAGTTCGTAATCATTTATATTGTAAAATTTATTTTAAAAAAAAGTCCCGCTGGGTTTCTTGCTGGTCCTTCCCAGGACAGAGGGTTTTTTTCGAACCAGTGGTAAAGTAAAAAATGACTTTCAATAAGAATTACACATGTAATGTATATTGAATAAAAAATATTCTATTCTATTCTATTCTATTTGCACTCAGGTTTGTTGACACGAAGTTAAATACTTTAAACTCATCATTATATTAAATATAGTCGTAAAATTCCAGGATCTTCATTTATGAATAATCGTTTAAATGCAAGAGAAACAATGACATAAAGAACCACCGAAAACAGAGTCATAAGTTTAACGAACCTTATAAATATGGTGTTGATATTAATAAAAAGTAGACGGTGAAATCTAGAACAACCTCAATACAATCCTACAGCATAAGTTCCCAGAAGATGTAGGGACAATTCAATGGCTAAAAAAATAATTAATTCGTAATTAAGGACCATATTAAGATGGCATGCGACCCGCGCACTGTAGCGCTCATTTTGGGCGTAGGGTTGCGGATACGTAATATTAATTGACAATAATATCGACATTATACTTTATAATCTTGATCTTTGCATTGAATAGAAATGCCATTTGAATGGAAAGGAATCTTCGAATGTTTTGCTATAGAAACATTTTACAAATGGTTTTCATCCAATATGATATTGTAATAATTATATTATATGTTAAAAGTTGGCTGGTGAAAATAATTTTACCAGACACTATCTCACATATTATGAATAAAAGTTACAAACATAATTCAATTTATACGCAGTTACAAGTTGTACGTAGAAACCTGTAACCTCAAAGCTACTTAACGCCTCAGCAGGCCATAACCTACAAAAGAGCAAAACACGTCGCTAATCGAATCCATTCAAAATTCACAATTCGATTTTTGAATGGCCGATAAAATCTGACATTCGAACCGCGCTGCAATTTTGCATACATAAACATCGTAAATCTCATTCAATGAAAATGTATATCGATGTATCGATATCGAATTTACGATCGATTCATAACAGAACTATGAGCCGTGCCTTATTAAGAGGACAACGCTCGAGTCACGTCCGAAACAATCACATCTTCATTAATTACGGAAGGAATTTTTCTGTAGTTGTTCACTAAACGTGAGCTTTTAGTCGAATAGTAAGCGACATAGATATGTGAGAGCGGAATATTAAAGTATATATTTATAAAATAGTCATTGCTACTAACTGTAGTTGGTACATTTATAGCATAGTTCTTACATAATTTTTAACTTTTCATTATTATACAATATTTTATATTTCAGACGGTTATGGTGCATTCATGTATTATATTTTCGCAAATTAGGTAAAGCGTATGCCCAAAGTGGAATTGTTTAAAAGTTCAGTAAAGCTTTTGAAAAATATACAATATTAAAAAACTATAATGAAAAAAACGAAAACTAACTATTAAATTATCATATAGTCCTACTCCCCGTGGTATCGTAATATATAACGAATAAAGATAAAGATTATAGTCGGAATTGAAGGCAATGTAAATCATAATTTTATTTTCATAATATTTATTCATTTGTGTGTTCCACGCTACAATACTGTGAGAAATATATTCAAACTGTATTGGAAAGATTATTTTATAGAATATATATTTTCTACTGCCATTGTTCGGCTCAGCAAGCCATATTAGAACTCGTAATAGGATAAAATCCTAATTTCTAGTGTCGATCGATGACAGATCGATGTCACTATAAATATATAGACATATACTGCCATAGAATACAATTATAATATAGGTACCGCCACAATAACCTGTCTATAAATTATAAATATTTACATGAAAACTTAAAGATCTAAGTTTTGCAATTATTAATACTGACTTTAACAAAATGGAAATGAAAAAAAAACTTTATCATATAAATGCATGTCAGAACTCGCTGTTAGGGCTGTACCTAACCTCTACACTACCGTAGAAAGCAAGAGAAAATTGCCTGGTTTTATTAAGTAGTCTTCAAGTTGAAAAAACATTCCAATATAAACGATCACCATTTTAGTGAAACAATACAATGGACTTTTTAATGTTCAACCATACCATAACCCAAGCTCGCTGTTTAATCATCGCACTAAGAATATTTAAAAATGATTATGCTCATTTTATTGATGCGGGTGTTCTTATGACTCCGTTGGACCCAATAATTTATGGGTACCTTATAAATATATTTCTTTATATTTTACTTTTAATTTAACAACATCGATTTTTGATATCAGAATAATTCTCAGATATATGATCGTTGTTTTAAACTATTATAAGTAAGCGCTTGACTTCTATCCCACCTAATGATAAATGGATATAAAGTCGGAGATAGTAAAGCCTTCGTTTAGCGAAAGCTTATTCACTCTTGCCTCGAAAACACCCACATTATAATCGGATGGAATGACAGATGCTGGCAAATTATTCCACTACTATACGCATTGTGAACGAAGAAGCAAACCGTTTGGTTTGAATGCGTGGTATGTCGACAACAAAGAAGAGGAGACCAGTCGAGCGTCTAGTGGTCCAATGATTAAATGGAGAGAGAGAAATTAAGTCATGCAATTCCTGCGCACACTCCCCGTATTGTATCCTGTAAAGCACCGAAAAGCTGGCCACTTTACGTTACTTTTTAATAGTTATAATAGTCGATATTAATTCATTGCTATAGGCCTCCGCCTCCCATTGTTATCGGTCTTGAGCTTCTTTTTTTAATAGAAATAGAGTGATAAACGAACACAGTCTATCTCATGGTAACTGAATACTGCGGCCCATAGACATCTACATCTATCCTCGGTTAAGAATCAAAGTCCTACGTACGTACGTAGATGCGTTGCTACTCCTGAACGCTAAGATGGAATGCCTCGTTTTTTGTAATATAATTAAATTCTTGCATGTGTGCCTTATCTAATCGCTTTACGGCGGATTGTCGACAATTTTACTTACCTTTTATGTACATTATATACATATATACATTGTATACGTATATACTTTGCATGTGCACTCTAGTTTTATTTGTAGTACGGACAATAAATTAATAAATATATTAGCCGCTATCCTACTTCTACAAGTGATTAAGCATTAATTTTAAGGCATAAGTAATTAGTATTTTTTTCACTTATTTATTTTGTAAATATGTATTTTATTAAAACCGCAACTAGACAACACAACTTTACGTGGTACAGCCATACTGCAGCTATATTACTGGTATAGATGTAGCATGTAGTAAGATGTAACATGAAATGCCTCCTTACCAGTAAAAGGAGTCACCAGTTCTCTACACTCACTACACGAAACAAAGCAACATAAAGCTACTATTTTACGCTGGTATTCTTTGAGAGCGTGGTCCTACCCCGATCGAGCCGACTCATTCGTGCTACAACTAGCTGCAGGTGGACTGTTAGTTTGTATTTTCACTTGAACGTTATAAAAATAATTAAGACAATACTGAAAACGCTGTCAAAAGGGCCACAGCTCGTTACTACGTAAGTGATAATAAAGAAGCGATTTAAGGTCTCGTTCCGCCTCAATTTGTCGCTCCAGTTTTTGCGTAATGCTCACTGTTCAAAATTCAGCGGTAATTAAGCGCCATGCCCGCGTACTTGCAATTTTATTTGTAAATGGAAACTCTGTAAGCATACAAATGTGTGTGCGTGTAATTGAAGTCGTATATTGTATGCAATTAAGATCAGATTCGCCTGGAGCCAACTCAAATTAATTGAATTTTTAAGTTCAATTGTGTTGGAGTTCATTGCCGTTTTATGAAATAAACATAATATGCTTATAAGGATAAGGATTTAATTTAATCAAATTATTTTAGTATGACACATCACTTCTAATACAGGCTCGTTTTTTTTTAAAAACTGGCAATCGGGCACAGTCCATGGTAAGTGCATCCTGTGACCCATAGCCACCTACACCTATTGTGGCTCTACCACATTCTAAATATCTCTAACAATACCGTCACTTTTAATTCCGTGGTCATGTAGTGCTGCTTAAAAGAATCTACTACCCTATATGTCCCGTGTCACAGACGGGGAAATGGAACAGGAGATGGGCAGCAGCATCTTTCTGATAACAACTACTACAAACTAATAAAAACTACGGTTGTAAACCCATCTGCCAATACAAGGGGCAAAGTGCGGCGACACTTCACGCCGGGACAGCTGCTTACTTTATATAAAGCGCATGTCCGGTCGTGGATTATTGCTGCCATATATAGGCTGGTGCTGTAAAATGCAAACTAGCAGCTTTGGACTCAATGGAAAGACCTGGAAAGGCTAAAATGCTTATTGGTGACTCATATTAGGTTAAAACCGATCTTACTAGCCTCGAACACAGGCGAAAAGTAGCCAGCCTTTCGGTTTTCTACAGGATGCATTTCGGAGAGTGTGCACAGGAATTGAATAATTTAATTCCTCCCTCTCCCTTCCACCATCGGACAACCAGACGTTCGACCAGTTTCCACCATTTCGTTTTTGACTTACCACGCGTTCGAACCAAACTGTTTGCTACATCATTCGTGATGCGTACAGCAAAGGAGTGGAATAAGTTGCTAGTATTTGTGTTTCCATCCGATTACAATGTGGGTGTCTTCAAGGCAAGAGTGAATAGGCTTTTGTTAAGTCAGTGCGCTTCACGATCTTAGTCTACATCACCACTTACCATCAGGTGGGATTGTAGTTAAGCGCTGGCTTAAAGTAAATATAAATTTATTCTAGTAAAATTATGAATTACAATATTAATAGAAACAGTTAAGGGAAGAAAAACTTCGAATCTAAAGTCAAGACGATGGCAGATTGATTACTCATTTCAGAATTTGATACTGCGCTTCTACGCCAATCCACTTGCCGATAATGAGGATCGTGGTATACTCTTCAACGATCATGGTAAGCTGGAGTCAGGAAGTTAACGGTGTTTCACCTCCGTGCCTCGAAGAGCACGAAAAGGTCCTGCACCTGATCTCTTTCCGTTCTTGTTGCATTGCCGCCCTATCGGACTATGAGAAAGGCGAAAGTGCACATATACTTGTTGACACTGTCGTACATTATAATCCTGTCCTGCGTAGATCGCTAGTTTCTGTTCAGACTGGTCGCGCGTTTTACACAAACAATAACAACACTACATTAATTTAATCAACTTTTCTTGTTCCTAGAATGTAGTAATGAATCAATCTAAAATGTAAAGTAATTTTATTTGCCGCACTAATGTAGCTTAATTGAAATAACACTCGCATTGTGAACTCGTTTAATTAGTTTCAACCACTCGTAAAAATGAAGACGTAATAGAGGCAATTGAAGCGACGGCAACCGGACACGCGATCTTAACACAAACGCATTAAGTTTTTTCATTTGTCCGAACGTAAAACACTAATTCTGAAATTTCAAAGCGGCCACCGAATTCAAAAGTCGAGAATATAATTAACGATAATTATCTCTTTGTTGCAGGTGCAAAAACTGGAAGAATGAACCGTGCGCTGTTTGACAAAGCGCAACACTACGCAGTTAATGATGCCCAAAAGTGTATCTTATGATGAAGCAACGATGGAGAACGGGATGGAGAAAATAAGAAACGAACTGACTTGACAAACGTGTTATGAACAAGAAAGTGATGTTTTTCAAACTTATCGAAACAGTGTAGTGGAACTAAATGATGTCAATGTGCTAGGACTTTAAATAATGCCTGATCGGGAGTCGGTAGGAGGCCCTGGGACTGCAGGCAGCGGTGGTTTTTTGCCACTACAGTTCCCGTCCGCTTTCGCGGCTTTTCACGCTTCTACACCGCCTGGGGCTCCTGCCACAGCTATGCACCACGCGACCCATTATCATCATCATGCCCAGTAAGTATCTTTAAATTTAATTAAATTTTAGAATGAGTTTTCCTTTCCGTTTATTGGTTTTTTGGACTCCCCATGATACATAGGATTATATGTGTAAACAAATTTAATATATATTATTATGTTCAAAACAATTTTCGGTTTCGTTCTGACATATACACACAAAATTTGCACAAAATATTCCGGCCGGCGGTGGAATTTTGAGGTTTGCTAAAAGCGGAAACTGTTTGTAAATTTTTTATCAAATCATCTAACAATAAAAATGAAATCACCAAAGTTACTGTGCAATTTATATTATAGATATAATTATCTCGTAATTTTTATTACTCTACAAACTATGTATAACAACATATCTATAGTGCATTCTGAACGGTTAATTATGTTTATGATATACACTTTCAGTTTTACGTCTATTCTTATCATAATTAATTTGGATTATAGCCAAATAGGTTTAGTGTTTTACGTCCGATAAATTTATCTACATAAATATTTTATTATGGATTTTCTTGCATAGCAAGTGTCATTTAGTATTATGATAGTTTCATGTCTGGCTCCCGTTCCGAAACGCCAATTTCATTTATCGGACTAGGCTATAAAATAGAGTGGTTCATTAAGCATTCGTCCAAGAACAAGCCACCAGACCTTTTTATTGCAAAACTAAACGTGGTACGTTTATTTCAACACCGACTTTGTAACTACGTATTTTCAATTAAAATGTCACCATTTTTGCTACCCATAATTAATAAAATTTAGATCTTCATGAATATGCTATTTTATTAATGCAGCGCAGTGAGAGCTTCGCAGTTCCCATGTCGTGTTCTATTTTTACAGGACAAGAATGTTATATAGAGCACTTTTTTCTAGATTAGCGGCAGAGTCGGTCTCAGTTTACGGCTGCGGGTCCCATAAAATCCAGGTGGGACAACGTTACTTATGGTTAATTTATTGCACAACTTTAAACACGTAAGGCGTTCAATTTGAAGATCGTATTAATCTTTCCTAACCGGCCTTTAAGAATGAGATCGATCGACACCTGAATGGAACCTTGACAAATGAAGTACAGGAAGTCATCAAAGGAATTGAGACGTTTACAATGTTAGTATGGACGTTAATAAAAGCGGGACGGTGCGTTTCAACAAACGAGTTACTCGCCGCGCTCAAAGGGTACGTGATGTATGGCGGTGGCCGGGCCGCCTCGCCCGACTGAAATGATTAATGCCCCAGCATCATGCTCCAAGCGCTCTTCCTTCGAGATTCAAGTCAATATTCAACGAAATTAAAAGTACTGCTTAATCTTCAAACAATACAGTTTCAGTCTGTGACGTACCTTACTTACGTTTGCAGTATTTTATTGTTTCGAGTCAATAGTGCTTTGTTCGTAAGAAATACCGCAGTCCATCTTCAAGTCCAAGTAGTCACTTAAATCATTCGCGCGAAGATGGATGTGGTGCGCCGTAGTTTAATTTATTTCAAAGCCTTCCCAACACAATCGTTATGTCTACAACTTATTTATAGTGATTGCAGATTTCTTTATGCTTATAATAAATAATTTGCTTCTGAATACATGCCTTCAGAGTTTATCTATCTTGTGATTTCTGGTATTTTATACACGTAGGATGCAGAGGCATTTCGTCGCCGGATGCCGCACGGCCGACTGTACCCATTAACGACAACTTCTCGGTGCCTCATTTAACCCGCTGCTGCGATAATTGCCACCACGTGTTTATTTCTAAGCCATCTAATTATAGCACGCACAATGGGTTGGACACGATTGGTTATTTTGGAACCGTTCGCTCCGTCAAAGTCAATTTTGTTCGGTTACAAAAGAGGTGTTGCGAGTCGGCTGTCGTTTGATTCATTAACTGGAACCCTTTGTACTGATGTATCGGTATCGCGTGCCACTTTGCCTATTAATCCTCCGTCATCTCTTTTATTTTCAATCGAGCAATCTCTTTGTACTTCTATTCCAAATTGACTTTTTACATTGTTGCTCGCACTACCCCTTTCACCTTTAACGTTCCGTCTATTTCTCTGTAACCATTCATCCATTATTTACACTTTGAATTTTATTACCGTAAGTTATTTTGTTATATAGGAAGCAATAAATACGCTGAATTGAAAATATCTTGGATAAAAACCCTAGTTGCGTCCATGAAGTTAAAACTCTCAAGGAACCTTTCAACTAACACATGCGTCGCCACAATGGCTTCTAAACTATAATAAAGTGCCATTCTCTCGCCCGCATCCCACCACGATCTCATTGTGGACTACGTCCTGTCTTCACAAATCATCGAGACACGAAAAAACACTATTATTATTGATGTAAAGACAAAAGCAGTATCGGTACGCGATTGGTCGTCGTGTGTGGTGGCCCATTGTTGGGCCCCGTTGTAACATGAAGTGTCGGCGGCAATTAGGCGCAATATCTTTATCATGTATAAAATCTAAAGCTTTATTATTTAGGTGTACATTTCTTTTATCGATGATATCTAATACTTTGTATCGAGTCGTTCGCTCGGTCCGTAATAGTTTAACGTTGTGTCTTCATATCGGATGAGATACACGATACTGGTTTTATTCGGTTTGTAAGCAAGGCTTGTATTTGTAAATGAAACAGCAAATAATTACAATAAGAGAATAATTTAAATTTATATTTTTATGTATGTTTACTGATCACTGTAATTCTAGCCGCAACCAGTATTGATTAAGAAGTTTGAATTTATTGTAATTTTTACATATCTTTTCTTCGATTATATTGCAGACAGCACATAATTACAATATGAGAATAATTTAAATTTATATTTTTATGTATGTTTACTAATCACTGTAATTCCAGCCGCAACCAGTATTGGTTAAGAGGTTTGAATTTATTGTGATTTTTACATATCCTTTCTTCGATTATATTGCAGACAGCATATAATTACAATATGAGAATAATTTAAATTTATATCTTTATGTATGTTTACTAATCACTGTAACTCCAGCCGCAAACAAAATTGGTTAAGAAATTTGAATATGTTTTGTTTTTACATATCCTTTCTTCGATTATATTGCAGATAGTTTACCAGTTAGGAAGGGTCAAAAGTTGGTAGATGCATCTATGTTTTGTATTATTTCTGTGTAGCCGCTTACAATATATATTTTTTTTTATAATATCAGAGTGATAAATGAGCTTACACTCCACCTGAACGTAAATCGATACTGCAACCTATGGTTTCTTGCTATTGTAGGCAATTAGGCTACTGTAAATTTTGTATATATAATGTATTCTGTAGCTTGAAGACCAAGATTTTTTTTTTTTAAATTAAGATGACAAGCGAGCACCAGTCCACCTGATGGTAAGTGGATGTTGTCGTGTATCTAAATCTATCCGCAATTAAGGAATCAAAATGCAGATGCATTGTCACCTCCGAGGACTAAGATTGAATGCCTCGTGACCAGTAAAAAAGATGAAATATTTCACTGGCTGTATTCATTACACTAGGCTACTCATGCTCCAAACCGGAACCCAGCAGTGACAGCTGCATGGTGGCACATATAGGTTAGAGCGTATTAACATAGACGGACTCAAAGCCCTGCCACACGATAGATACATAGTCGTAGATGGAAATATTTTTTGTCATCAATTAGGATTGCATCAATATACTCAACTCTTCTCTCAACAATAATCATTTTGAAAACAATACTTTAAGCGTCTAATGTTGTGTTTTTATATAATAAAGCAATAATTTTAATTTCAGTCACGTCTTTCAAATCAAATGGCTCATTAGTGATCATTATTGTTAATAGACTAACCTTTAACCGCAACTCCGGCTCACTCTCGATGAAAAGTCAATTATTTACTTCGGTTATTGAATACATTGAAAGTTTCGTAGTCTGTAATCATATTGTAATAATATTCAATTTAGTATATTATATTACATTTAATAATAATAATAATAATGTCATCCAAACCGAATTTCGGTCATGGAGGCCATCCACAATATGGACTAGCGGCTCAGGACAGGATTATAGTGCGCAAGTGAATGCGCAAGCACAGGTACACTCTTTATGTCTTATCCCTTACTCTCATAGTCTGATAGGACGGTTAACTGTCACGATCGGAGAGAGATCAGGTATAGGACCAACGGCTTTACGTGCTTTCCGAGGCACGGGGGTGAGACACCGCCAACTTCCTGACTCCGGGCAGCTACTGAGAATTTCTTGACAGAAACACTCGATAACTGATTTTTTTTACCCGACCCGTGATTTGAATCCGGGACCTCATGATCAGCAGTTGCGTTCACAACCACTAGACTAACAAGGCAGTCAGCTTAGTATTTAAGAAGTTTAGTCAGCTTAGTATTAAAGAAGACCTACTACACGGCGGCGTAAGAGCATTCACTTCCTCATATCTACCCGTAGCAGTTTACGCCTTCTTCCAAAAAAAAAAAAGATGCCATAATGTGGGTGGGGAGTTGCCATATTTGCAATAAGACAGAATGAATATTTAAGAATAATTCTTTGTATGGTGTTGCGGTTGTTCATGGGCGGCGGTAGTCACTTACCATCAGGTGAGCCGCATGCTCGTTTGCCCCCTCTCCTATAAAAAAAAAAAAAAAAAAAAAACATACTACACGGCGGCGTAAGAGCATTCACTTCCTCATATCATCCATCATCCCGTAGTCTTTTCCGCCTTCTTCCAAAAAAAAAACAACAATGCCATATATGGGGGGGGGGGGGAGAATTCCATAGTTGCAATGAGACAGATTGTCAGGAAGCCCTTTGTTCAGCAGTGGACCTTGTAATAAGTGAATGAATGGAAAATAGAAGTATTTTAACACATTTATTAAGTCTCGTATTGGTTAACAGCTTAATCGTTTTTCTCAGAAACGCACAAACTCCGCGAACATATCTTATTATAGCCAGTTTCCCTTTGAGTGATTTATCGGTTTACCTCGACATATGCAAGTTTCGGCTTAAGGGACTCCGTTGTTTATAACACAAATATTGTATATAAATTATGAACGTCAGAAAACTAATTAATTGCTTTTGAAAATCTCTTGGTAAGAATCTAGGAGCAACTTTGACTTAACTAATGATAACTCTAGATAGGTCTAGTTTATATTAGTCGTGTAACGGCGACGTGAGACCATCGTCTACCCTCTAACTTCGTGTCTAAAGGTAAGAGTAGGAGACGAAAACTGGCTCAGCAGCACTCAGGGCGCCCCAGTGTCAGCTCCTTCCACTTGACCGCATCCAGTGCAGAGCGGCTCGAATCGTTGACGACCGAGTCCTTTACGATCGGCTCGATTCATTAGCAATGCGACGAGATGTTGCATTCCTTTGCATTTTCTTTCGCATTTACCATGGGGAGTGCTCTGAGAAATTGTTTGGATTAATCCCAGCCGCCAAATTTCACGAACGCACATCGCGGCAGAACTCCCAATATTATCCACACCATCTGGATGATTGGCGGTCCACCACTCTGCGATTTAGAAGATCTTTTCTTCCTCGCACAACTTCCTTGTGGAATCGCTTACCATCAGCGATTTCTTCGGACCGATACGAATTAGAGACCCTCAAGAAAATAGCCTACTCCTTTTTAAAAGGCCGGCAACGCATCTGCAATTCACCTTGTGTTGCAGTTGTTCATGGGCGGCGGTAGTCACTTACCATCAGGTGAGCCGCATGCTCGTTTGCCCCCTCTCCTATAAAAAAAAAACTGTAGCTAAGAATTTCTTTGATGGAACAAAGTATTGATAAGGCCATCGAACACTAACAAAAAACTAGATACACAATCAGTGACAAAAACGTCCTTACCGAATGAGCGCCCACTCGAACATTTGGGTGCGCTTTTAATTTGTACGTAGCTTTGTGAATACGACTTTAGGCAATGCATTTAAGGTTGAATTTACATTAATGTATATTTCAACTAGAATTATATCAAAACAATTGGCATAATAGAGGTAACTAGAATTATATCAAAAAATAAAATATCTAGTTTTTTTATTAGTGATCGATGGTGAAGGCGTACTAATATTCCTTCGGATCTGGACGTTTGTCTATTTGCTATTATACTATTTATCTATTTTGAATGTCTCTTTGGTGCAGTGGGGTTAGCTGTTGATCATGGCATCCTAGTTATGAAATCCGGGTCGTGCCAAAATAATTTATTTACAATGAAACGGGTACTGTCTTAAATATTACGCAATTAACAACAAAAAACAAATTATAAATAGCTTGGTAGCAATCACCTCATTCCAAGAGGTAATTATCAGCCATAAATTCCTTAATATTATAATAACCTTTATTTAATAAAGTTTTTGAACTTTAAGTAGGTAAAATTTTGTATATTTTTAGGGATTTTGTTGTAAAAGCGTATACATCGCCCCGAGATTGAATGGAGTCGAGTAACTGGTATACTAGCTTGCGTCTGTTCATTATATTTTCATAAATGTATTGAGAGGCCAAAGTTAATATATTAATTTTCATAAATTTTTGTCTGAGCGACTCTTGGTTTTAAATCATAGATTGCTCTTATGGCCATCTTCTGTAAAATAAATAAAACTACTGTTGAGGATTTTATCGCGTTTAATTTAACTTTGTTTACGTTTCGAGTTTAGACGTTTCAAGTGCTTTGTAGCCACCATGCTCAAGGGGATTACAATCTCTTGTATGCCATTGGCCCACTAAATCTCGAATCTGTTAACCACTAAAAAAGATTCCAATCGGTCAATCTTACCCATGAACGAGTTCCGGTCGTAAATTGGTCATTCCCGGCATCCGGTCCGACAGCGCCGCTATTGTCACAACCGGATACTAATAGCCAGGGTCTCTGAATAGTTTTGGGAACGTTAGGGAAGTTTCAACATGATGATTTCTTATATTTACGCGAACACTACAAATTTAAATAAAACTAATTTTACGGGTTTTATCGCGTATATTAACTTATTTTATATTCCCGACGTTTCGAGCACTTTCCAGCACCTATGGTCACGGGGGGGACTAAAAGTGTATGACGTCCCAATTTCATAGTTAACCACGGCTACCTCCAGATTAAAAATTATTAATTTTTGTTCCGATCTACGCAGTATGAACTTACAGTACGTTGAAGTCTTACAGTTGTATGCTTGGGTTGGGATTTAATTTTATTAATTATGGGATCCCAAGCTAAAGTGTATTATGAAAATAGTAAAGTAGTGTCTTTACTACGCGCGCATGATGAGTACGAGATTGTATTTTCTCTATTGTACTATTATTTCATAAAATGCCGCCACTACAGCGTTATTATTCTATTTATTTAAAAAATACGTCACAATATAAATTTATAAATTTAAAAATGGAACACGATGCATATGAGGCTAATGCGCATTGCGAACTAAAATGTCAGATTGATGCAGTGCTATACTTATCGTGCGCGCATAGTAAGCATTTTAGTGACATGCTTCTGGTATATTAGTAGCAGCATTAGATGATAGTTCCTAAGTCGCATAACAAGTAAAGAAGTATCTGTAGCCCAACGGTTTCTAGTCAATCTAAACTCAAAAACTTGATTTACCCTTTTTACTGGAAAAGAGGCATTCCATTTAGTCCTTACGGCTGACAACGCATCTGCATTTTGATTCGCAAACGAGGATAGATGTAGATGTCTAATCGCCACAGCATCCACTTACCATCAGGTGGACTGAGTGCTGGTTTGTCACCCTTATTCTATAAAAAAATCTGAGATAACGCAATATCAAATGGCCTGTGTGCTCATTTGTCCTTACTTGAAGAAAAAATACCTACTCTATCGATACTCATGAATTAAACACTTTATGACTTATGTCTCCACCATACTTAAATTATAATCTAAACGAGTCGATTAAATCAGTTTTATAAATTAAAAATAATATAAAGTTATGCCCGTCTGCTTATTAAAAATTACACAATACATTTGCGCTCTGAAGTGGCAATAGTTATCAATTGAGTTTGTTTCTGATATTTTTAGCTTCGCGTAGTGGGAGGCCAGGCCGGTGATGAGTTGAATGTAATTAACCCAAATACATTTTACTTGCCCACTTGTTGAATTGTTAGTTATATTAAAATCTATAACAGCGGTTACGCAAGATGAAAATATAATAACAATCTAGTTAACAATTTATTGATAACAACCTACTTTAGAATAAAAGGTTACTGACGGTATGTGACTTAGTGAGTGAGTTACATTATAACATAGATAGCGTCAGGTCTGAAATTCTAAGACAACGCAATTTACGCAGAGGGTGTATACAGCGAGCTAGACGATATGGATAGAAAATTATGAAACATGTGGAAGGCCATTCGCCTAAAATACCACAATCCCAATATCCCATTATTTACCTTTATGATATGCTTGGCAAGTAACACAGTTGACTAGGAAAGGTGGGAACATCTTTCTTTACTACAATAAAACTCTAACACGACGTCTGTCTCAACACGCATCACGCAAAAACCTGTGAACCGATTTGGATGGGATTTTCACTGGTAGATAGCTGATGTTATAGGGAGTAACTTAGGGTACTTTTATTTTAGGAAAAGAATTAGGGTTCCACGCAAAACCATTGAAATCCATGAAATACATCTATCTTCTTCTTTCTTTACTATAATAATACTCTAACACTACGTCTGTCTGAACACGACATTTGGTTCAGAAATATTTATTTGTTTTTAGGCTTATTAAAAAACAGATTAACATAAAAAAATTGTATTGTGTACATATTACAAAATCAATAATAATGATTTATTGAGTTTATAATTAAAAATTAAAAATTTTGTACAGCCGACTTCAATATAAGTTATTTAAGAATAACTTAAAAACTATTGGTCTGACCTTGATCAAATTCATATGGGACCACACGAGAAGTACCAGCTTTCAAATAAAAAAAGAATCATCGAAATCGGTTCACCCAGAAAAAAGTTCTGAGGTAACATACATAAAAAAAAAAACGAAAAAAAAAAAAACATACAGTCGAATTGAGTACCGGCTCCTTTTTGGAAGTCGGCAGAAAATTGTCTTTAAACGCTTAAATAAATCAAATATTATACGTCTTTTTATTAACTTGCTTTCACATTATTTACAGCACTGGAAAGTAAGGGTGCGGTCCACCAAAGCGAAACGAATGTGTGCTAATATGATCCAATGATATTATATACAATTCTCCGGCTCCGCCCAGTTCCGCTCCACTGGAATGGCATACTGAAGTGGTGTTAAATGTCGTATATATAGTGAGGTATAAGTAATACAGTAAAGATTTATAGTACGTTTATATTTTGAAATTCCATCAATTCCAAAAAATTAAACAAATCAAATGTACTACGGAAAGGGGCTTGTTTATTAGATACGATGTTTGAAATGAGCGCATGTCTTGTTAACATTTTCATTGTATGCTAAAGGGGCGTTGACATTTGTATAATAAAACATTTTAATTTGCAAAAACCCGTCATTAAATTGAATATATTAACTTTATAATTAACAGTTAAAATGTACTTAGTTTAGCATATTATATTTATTAATTCAATTTAAAGCATTATGATTCACGAAATTTAAACTGTAATAAAATTCATTGGACTTCATTCGCTACTCATTTCATGCAGGTTGTTTTCTAATATTATCTTTCTAAAACGCCGGTTAAAGTTACAGCCTATATACGTCCCACTGCTGGGCACAGGCCTGCTCTCATTTTTGATAAGGTTTTAGGGCAAGTAAATATCCGCCGCGCTGCCCCAGTGCCTGTTGGCAAATTTCTCGAAATATTTTTTTCTTATTTCTCAGACATGCAGGTTTCCTCACGATGTTTTCCTTCACTGCCGATCACGTGGTAAATCAGTAGTTAAAATTGCACTTAACAATTTCATTGATGCCGTCGGGGATAGAGCACGGGTTGCTCGGGTACTGTGAAACTTACAGCGAGCGCTAACCATCTGAGCTACCAGGGCTCTAAGCCCTAAAAGGCCGGTTACACAACTACAATTCCCCTGGTGTTGAAGATGTTCATGGGAGACGGTGATCACTTACCGTCAGCTGAGCCTTATGGTCGTATGCCTCTTTTTCTATAAAAAATAAATAGGAAGATGTTATAAATCAATTTGATAGGATATGTTTAGATAACTTATGACAGATTTAAAAAAAAGAAACGGCGTTACTGGGCTACTGCTTACAAATGGTAACAATTTTTATAAATCAGTTGGGTCTATTCCTAAATGACAAAATCATTAATATTGCTACCAAATATTGCCAATTTTGTATCCTAAAAGGTTCTCAAAGATTTGGGTAATCTGAAATCATCAATGCTAAGTTTATACAGACCTCTACATAGAAGATGTATCACTAAATAACTTTATAGTTTAATCTGTAACCAAGCTCCGTATAAAAGGCCTTTAGTGAAAAAAAAGGTTCAAGTCATGCAATGTCGCGTGCGTGAACAGTAGCGAAACGTTCGCGTATGCGCCAGCGCAGGCGACCAGCCCTCATTAAAGTACCGGGAGCGTGTAAAGCCTTAAGATTGATTTAATGGAGGTGAACGATATGAAATAAAGGGGAAATAAATCGGTTATGGACTTTGATGGCTTGCGGACAACGGCATATAAAAAAATAAAAAAAGCCTTATTTTCATATATATATATATATATATATAACTTTTCTTTTTACTTTAGATTTTGTATAATTTAAAATATTAAAGTATAATAAGGAAGTGAAATATCTCAAGGCTTCCGATGGATTGCGGTAAAATCCAATAAACTAATATATTGACAGCTATTGTATTCCTTTTGTCAATGAATTTATTTCATCAGTTTGCATTAAACGGAAAGCGTAAATATGGCCCTCGAGCACGCTACTCAATAATACTTCATTTCGTGAATGCGTTTCGTTCCACGTATTTATTTTTGCTGTTTTCTTTGAGGCTGTTTAAATACGTCATGGTGTTGCATTGAGACAATCGCGTGGAAATCGGACGCGCGACTTATTGCCTCGGGTCGATAAACGTCGTTATGGAAAACGATTATTAATCCCTTGGGGAAATGAGCATTGTTTAAGGAGAATTTACGACAGATTTGCTTTTAATTATTTATACCGCTAAGCATACACACTTTAAAAGAGTCGTATATATTTAGTTAGTTTAAATGGTAAGTAAAGATAACATATTCTAGTCATGTTATTATCAAGGGAATTGAGCCTAATATTTCTTCCATCATCATCATCATCATCATTCATTAGTACAGCCCTTCACAAGTCCACTGCTGAACATAGAGCTCCATCAAGGAATGCCACAAAGCACGGTCCCGAGCCACCTGTATCCATCGACTTCCTGCATGTCTCAACAGGTCATCATTCCATCTAGTGGGGGGACGCCCTCAGTTTGCCTGCCGGTACGAGGTAATAATGATTACTCATCTATAGATTGAATAAAATTCTTCATACTTAATTTACTAATATCAAGACGCAGTGCGGTAGCTAATTTGCCTAAGGCCAATTAGCACCCCTATGACGGCCCATGTCCAGCAGTGGATTGTAATGGAATGATGATGGAGAAGAAAAAACGTTTGTAAGGGTAAGGCTCCAATTACAGCAACATCAAGGTTTCCCCAAGGGATAGCAGCAGTGTTTTTCCCTTCATTAAGGTTTCCCCAAGAGAAGGCAGCAAGCCATAAAGATAAATAAATAAAAATTTTAATTTTACACATTTAGGTAAAAATAATGGGGACAAATTTTAAAACTAGAAACATAAAACCAAAGTCACGTAATACAATACGCTATCAAAGCGCACTGCTTCGGAAACCCGTCACCTGTTCACTTGTTTACAGAGACAACAATTTGAGCACGCCCTTACTATTGTATAAGATGCAAGCGAAAGCGAGAGCGTCAAAATAAATAATAAATAAATTATTTCCGGACAGAGTGATTTTTATACTATAAGAAGTATGAATATTAAAAAAAATTTGCGTCTTCCAATATTAACAATTTTATCAAGAACTGATTACACTTCTTAGTAAAATTATTTTTATTTTCAATTCTTATAAATAAGCGTTACCGACAAAATCAACTGTAATAAATTTAATAGACTTTTATTGTAAATTGTTATTAAATATGACAAAATGCAATTAAAATTGAAAACAGTATGGATTGCATTTGACAGAAGTGTATATAATTTCAAGATCATATATTTCATTAAAATATGCAAATGTAAAACGATAAAATCTCTGCCGTGTGTTTAGACTCTATATGTATAACCGCAATGTACGTACGCAGAAAAAATAAAAAACTTTTATTTGAAGTCGCTAAAAGTTATTCACTTGAACCAAAGCATTACATTAAGTAAACAGGAGCGCGTCAAGGGTTAAATTTGTACGCGACTTCGTTGACGAAACGCCAGCAGTGACGGAGGGTTGACAGACGGAAAAGATTTTTGTTGTGCATTTCTAAATGAATTTCATTTTAAAGTTTGATAAATACGTAATAACGATTTTTTCTTGTGGTTTGTGAAGGTGTTGGTGTAAAACAAGCTTTTTTTACTTTGAATAAATTAGTTGGTGACTTTTGATGGCTTTAAGCCAAGCCCCTTATACGTTTATTACTTTAACCTTAATGACTCAAAAGTTTTTATTTCAAACTTATCTTTTATAGTTATTTAGTTATTTAAAAAGCCGCCAATGAATTCGCCCACCTGATGGGAAGTTATTATAAAATTCTATAAATACACCTGCTCACACACGGACAGTCGAACGGATGCCGACTGCGTTATTTTTTTTTTTTACGATCTTATTCAACCCTACAGTTAATAGCACGTGCGTAAATTCCGCAATTAAAATTATATTTTACGTGTATGATGTGTGGCAGTTGTAATTTTCTCCACTACATTACAAAAATAAGATTATCGGTGTCTTATTTGGTTTGTGTTTTGTTTAAAAGGAGTTTCGTCATTAAAAAAATATATAAATAAAATTGTCATGCTCATTACTATCGGAAGACCGGATTCAATCAATTGCGGAGTTTATAAGATATTACTGTGGTGCCCCGAATAACAAGTTATTTTACTATGTAATTGATCACATCGTCTGCGATGATGGCGGGGACCAATGTGGAATTTTAGCCCGCAGGAAGTTTTCTTATAAAATAATATATTCGTTGCTTCTGCAGCATAGAGTATCCTTTAAGATTTCTCTCCTTTAAAAACCAACATGAAAGAGAGAGCACGGAATATTCTGGATACATTGGACCATATCGGTTACTTTGGTTCTACTACTACTACTACTAATATCTTCATTATTATTTCTATCTCGCAGAGAAACATCATGCATAACCCTCTCTACAGTTTACAGAGTAATCTTTAGTTTACTCATACAGCCAGGATTGAAAAACCACATTTTAGATCCATATGTGTTCTGGCAATATGTTTTAGATGTACATTCTTTTTGAGAAATACGCGAAGAGGAAATGTGTCGTCACGAAATACGGATCGATCAGTAACTTGAAGTGGCTATGAGAAGGCTATATAACTTGAAGTATTGACTACCGATGGGGAAGAAAAGTTCTAGAATAGCAGCCTCATACCGGTAACCGAAATGTAGGGGAGCCCATCACTAGTTGTCAGTGACGACCAGGTAAGTTAATGAATTCAGACAGCGTAACTTTGAGAAGGCCTATTTTCAGCAGTGGACTTGTGAAGTGCTGTAATGATAGTGATGTGATGATGATGATGAATTTTCTTTACCGACTTTTCGGTCTTTAGTCATTTTATACGATGCTTTTGATGAACTCTCTCACGGCACTGCAACAAAGTTAATGCATTTTGAATTGTCAAAATTATAAAATAATTACAAATGAATACATTAAGTCATAAAAACATACAAATGTATCTGAATTTACACAGGAAGCTTTACGTGTCAAGAGCGGCAATAAAAAAAATATTCGCATTGCAATTCGAAAGGCATGTCTTTATTTATACCACGAAATGCGCGTACAGTTATATTTTGTGTGAAATTTTATTGAAATCGTTTTAGGCCGGTGCCGGCCGGGCGCAATTTATAGGCGACAGCGCGGACAGTTGTTGAGAGCGTTGATTAACAAATGAATCTCTTTGCGGTTAATGTATTGCGCGTCTGGAAGTCACGATAGAACGCGGGCTAGTTAGCTAAAAGAGTTATTGTAAGGGGGTAAATGTGCGGTTTTAAGATTTATGTCTTCGGTTGCGATACGGAAAAAGATGAATCAATGTCATGAACACATTTAATTAACAACCCTCTGTGAATAGGAAATATATTATTTATGTTGATGCTTATAGTAAATTTAAAATGAAAAGTTTCTTTTTTTTAATTTTGGTTTCAACTTTAATTCTTATCAACATTATTATATTTAAATTTTGACAAAAATCCCACTGCTGTGTATATAGGCTACCGTGTACATTACTTATCTAAGAGATCTTCTTCATAGTTGACAGAAGGGTTGCATGATAGATATTATTTTTTGCTCCATACATAGACATAGAGAGATGGACTGAGCGTAAGCCTCACAAAAGTGACCATTCTCTAAAAAGAGACAAAGCGACTGTACGGCTAATACCTGTCTCTTTCCTGCAAGCCTGATTGGTCCACGTTCTGCAAGCCAGTGACGTGGACCAATCAGAATTGTAGAAAGAGACAACTACTAGCCGCACAAACGCTTTGTTTCTTTCGCACTTTTCGGTCTGTATTCCCTGCACAACTGAATATAGAACGCACACTCCATTATTTCTATGTCTATGGCTCCATAATGTTTATTACGTGAAATTTTCTCTTGAGCTCTTCTTTTTTATTAGCTAGTGGAGCTTCTTTTCTGCCTAGGAATCCTGTTAAGGTTACCTTTTTAACTATTACTTCAGTCAAGCAGCAATGTTCTCACTCCTGTATGAAGGCTTAGAGAAGGCTTTGAAAGAAAAGAGCTGGTAAATGTAGTAATAAAGACTGCGATGAGTTTCATCTTACTCCTCAAGGGGTACAATGCATTTGTGGGCGTCTTTGTTTGAATTTAGTTGCACGTATCCACGGGCAGCAGTAATCATAGACATAACTTACACTGGCGAAAGTAACCACCTATTCTTAGATGTAGGTAAGACGTCAGCTTGCTTGTCACTCTTATGTCATAGGAAAATAATAACGTCACAAGTTGCAGAAATTTGTAAACACATTTTATATATTAACCCAGTAATTTTTTTATTAGGGTTTTGTTGTCATGCAAATAATCTAATAATTCTGTTTTGCGAGTGTATCCCGATGTATCAATGTATTTTATTTAAATTAGCACATATTAATATATTTCTGTTTTAATATTATGTTTGTAAACACAAAGGATCTACTGAGGTTTATTATAAGACTTGTGGTGCAAGAAAATAAGAAGAAATTGTTACTTTCTTGCACCACAAGTCCATTTTTCGGGTGATTATTGTACTGTCGCAAATGACACTGGATTTTCATAAAACGTATTCGTAACAAATTACTTTTAATATCAAGTTAACAGCAATATCAAGTTTTGTTTGCAGTCGTAAAAGAAGAAAAATATTACTTTAAGATATGAAGTAGGCATCGTAAGTTGTAATGAAAGTTTCAAATACAATTTGAATGTTGGTTTATTTTATTAAAGTATTTCACGAAAGATTTATTATAACCGAATCCCTATTATTCTAAAAATTGCTGAAACAGATTATGGGTATCCTCCTATTTTTTTCCACCCGGAAATAAACGCCCGCAGGACACAAGTCGAGGCTGTCACTCGAGAACCATTCTTCCCTATCGGTTGTCAGTTCATCAAACTGCTTGGCCGGCCCATTGCTAATTTAGCTTGCTGATCCGGTCCACTATGTCAATTACTTTGGTTATACTGCGGATACCCTCATTACGAAGTCTATCATACAGAAAAACTCTGACCAGAGCCCTCTTTATGGTTCGCTGTGCGATGTCAAATCCACATGTCAACAATTATAGCAACACCCACTGATTTTAAGCTCTTGTTTTCAAGTTTTGAGGTATATTTAAATCGAATATGTTGAGTAGTTGAGTCGATGTAAGTAGAAGTACATATCTCTGCGAGGATCATTGTAGATTATCCGATTTATCGAACTTCTGACGCTTTAGCATAGAGGTTACGATATTACACGTTACGATATTTTTGAAAAGCCAAATTGTTTTATCATACTAGTTAGATATTTTTTATAGTTAGTTATTTTTTATAGAATAAGGCTGACAAACGAGCACACAGTCCACCTGATGGTAAGTGGTTACTGTGGCCCATAGACATCTACATCTATCTTCGTTTGCGAATTAAAATGCAGATGCGTTGTCAGCCGTGAGGACTAAGACAGAATGCCTCTTTTCCAGTAAAATGGGTCTCCGGTTCTCTACACTCACCATAGGAAACACAGCAGCATTAAGCTGCTATTTTACGCTGGTATTTTGTGAGAGCGTGGTCCTTCCCTGGTCGAGCGGACCCATTCGTGCTACAACTATACTATTAATATAGCTGCAGCACGGCTTTACCACGTAATAAAATACACATTTAATAAAAATAAGTCGACTTCAAAAATTTTAAACGAATAAAATAATTGTTTCACAATAGTTTTTGGAGTCAGGACATTAATTATTCTTATATAGATTACATCTTTACGACTATTTTCCTTTTATTTAAAGTTTAATTTTTGACCCTTCTGACTGGATTATGAAGAACATCACAAGCTTCAAGGTAATATGATCTAAATAGTTAGCTGTAGTTAATAGTTAGTAGAATGTCAACTAAATAGTTAAAATAGTTAACCCGGCTACCTTCAGCTTTTGATTATTAATTTTTGGTCCGATCTACGCAGAACGAGCTTTTCTACAGTGTATTGAAATCTTGCAGTGGTATGCTTGGGCTTGGGTTTAATTTCCGACATCGCATGCGTGTAATTTAGGGTTTTAATTTTGTTGCGCGGTACCCTAAATATTTTTCCAAAATATAAATAGCCTAAAAGCCTAAAAGTTACTCCTTATAACATGAGCTGTCTACCAGTGAAGGTCCCGTCAAAATCGGTCCAGCCGTTTTGGAGATTAGTCGAAACAAACAGACAGACAGACAAAAATGTTAAAAATTGTGTTTTGTTATAAGTACCGTACATACTTTCATATGCAATTAGTAAAAAGCTGTTATTTTGACATTACAAACAGACACTGCAATTTTATTTATTTGTATAGATGTACATAAGATTCCAAGCAGATGGATGAAGTTAAGATGTTTTTTAACTCCAATAGCCTCGCAAATCATCCTTGGTAGTATTCGGTGTTCTTTTGCGAAGATTTGCGGTCTATCAAATCTGATAATGGCGGGGACGATCTTGAACATGTTCACAGACTGTGGACTTCCCGGAGCGTCGATGCTTCACGTCAGTTATATGTTCTCATTAACTATAAAACCCGCGTAATATAACTCATAGCTGACGTGAAGTATTAATATTATTTTGTTATCAGAAAGATCCCTTGTTGATAAATTGTTTTATATTGGGTTTTACAAGTGGAGCAGTATAAAATTAAAATACATACATAGATGACTACTGATTCCTTCATAAATAAGTACCATTTGTCACAAAGCGCAATCTACACGTTCCTATTGAATACTATGTTCTATGTGCCAAGTGCCTATGATTTAGGCATTACCCCTAATTTGTTATCATTATAGGTCAAAACCCCAGCAAGGGCTGTCTAAGGTCGTTAAACTCATCGTTTCAATAAAAAATAACCCTATTGCTGCAACTGGCTCTTTTTACGACTCATTTCGTGTTTTATAACGCCTTTATATATATAAATATACGAGTATATTTGTTGTAAACAGTCTGTCCGTGCGCCTAAATAATGACTGGGGAAATTTTACGGATGTCTAGCGGTACCGAAAGCGTCCCGTTTGTTTATACTGTACCTAATTAGATAGCCGGCATTTTATTATTAGGTAAACATTTTTTTATTAATACATCCTTGCTGAGACGTTGGGCATCTTGACATATCAATATACGTACTCACTGGAGTTAGTTAAGGTTCAAGGATGGAGACGGAATGTCTCGAGTACGTGGTAGAGCCATGCATGTATATTAATTGTATAGTTGTAGCATGCATGGGTCGGGTCGACCGGGGAAGGACCACGCTCTCACAGAGTACCAGCGTAAAATGGCAGCTTAACGCTGCTGTGTTTTGTACGGTGAGTATAGAGAACCGGAGACCCTTTTTACTGGAAACGAGGCATTCCATCTTAGTTCTCAGGGCTGACAACACATCTGCATTTTGATTCGCAACCGAGGATAGATGTAGATGTCTATGGGCCGCAGCAACCACTTACCATCAGGTGGACTGTGTGCCCGTTTGTCAACCTTATTCTTTAAAAATATATATTTTTGATACGTTTTAAAGAATTATGAAATGTCAGTTATGTTTCGTTATTTACGAATTAATAACAATATAAATACATTAAGCCTATTGCAGTTCTGAAAGTGCTGTGATGTCACACATCACTTCCACTTGAGAGCTTCGATCAAGTATCCACACTATTTGAAGTAAAGCATTTACTTTGTTTTACAAGGAAGTTTAGAATCTCTTTAAACGATTTACGATCCATTATCCTGTGCCGATGCAGCGCGGACTTCATAACACTAGTCGATAACTCATCATTCTGCAAAGTGACTCAAGTCTAGAAAGTGAGACAAGCTATGTACTTTAAATCTAAAATTACAGTTTGCGTACAACGCATTTGTTGTATGAGAGGTCAGGCCGGGAGCGTTGACAGGACGAGGGCTTAGTTTATAATGTTCAATCGTTTAATGTGAAAGCACGATTTTCTGTTGTTTCAGACAACTCATTCATAAATAAAAAATTTACAGCTTTCACTTATTAATTTGTTTCATTTTTAGAGTTCCGTACCCAAAGGGTAACAAACGCGACCCTATTACTAAGCCTCCGCTCTCCGTCCGTCCGTCAGTCCTTCCATCTATCAGCGGACGGTGTGTCATGATCCGGAATAGGTAGACAGTTGAAATCTTTACAGAATATGTATATCGGTTAAAATAATAAAAATAAAAATAAATTAAAAATTAAATGAGGCTCTCCTACTAGAAACGTGTTTTACTATGGTACGGAACCCTACATGCGCGAGTCCGACTCGCACTTGGCAGGCTATTTTTTTCTTTATCGGTATTTGATGATTAGAATGTCCTTTCAGTGCATGCCGAACGTTATATCACACGTTCCTATTAACGCTCATTACCGATACTTTTTTTTAAGAATATTAGCAGTACTTTTATGTGATACTAAAACCCTTTTAACCACTCCAACTAAGCTTAAAATGCTTGTGCTAATGGTTCACAACAGTATTATAAAAGTGGGTTCGAACTCATGACTTTTTAGTTATACAGCCCGTATCCGATCCGTAATCATTAGGTTACTGTTGCCTTACTTACTCTTAAAGTTGTTCACTGTCAATTCTTCCCAAAGTTGAATATTATAGTGTTCTGCTGAGCTAACATAATAAATTATTTTAATAAGCAGCGGTGCGATTGTCTAACTCTGGGGGGAATCGTGGTTGGCTTTGTTTTGACGTTTGACATATGACTTTGACGGTTTACGTGCTATTGTGTAATCGGTTAATCTATTATAAGTCGATTGTAAGGCTTTTCATATTGATATCTTATTTTAGGTATACATTGATGTAATTTGTACTGTGACAGTAGGTTCTGTACAGTATGTAGTATAACAGTCACCGGGAACAAAATCTGTGCGGAAGTGCGCGGCGCGTGGAAGGGGGCACGGAGTACTTTTTTATGGAACAGACTAAGTTTGAGTCCGCGGGCTCTTATGCGTGTTGCAAACAATAAATTCTAGGTGTTTCTTCTAGTACATATTTTTTCAATATAGGAATATTGAAAAAACGACGGAAAAAACATGACGCAGTTGCGTAGTGATGCCGTCAAATGACTGCCACTAAAATTACACAATCGAGTTTCGAACATCAACGATGTTTTTCTTAACCTCTGAACGTTACCATGTGTTATCATGTTACAAATTAATGATTCAAATGTGAACGTTGCGATCGAACACAATGTTCACAGTAGTAATTTACTAAATGTATTAAATTAAAGTTTAATTAATACCAACTACTTCTTGTACTGACTTCAATAATAAGAATGACATCGTTGTTGTGACTGCTTTTATCAGTTAACTTTTAACGATTCATTCCTCTTGTAAGCCTACAGTACCTGGACGACCGAGCTTTGCTCGGCGTTAGAAAATAATAATTATCTCTAGAATGAAACCTATCTAGATTAATTTGAAAAGTAAAACATTACCTAAATACAATAATTCATCCAAATGCTTAGGGCCGTTTCCGAAAAAACAATTATATATTATACTACTAAAATGCTCACTTAAAAAGAGAATATAATATTCTCGTAATACATTAAATTTAACTCTTAACATAATATGTAAATGTCTATCCATTCGTGGGGTCCACATGTGGTGGAGTTCCTAAAGGAACTCTATCTGCGTCTGGTCGTCACTGCTGGTGATAGGAGGGCTTTTTTTTTTATAGGAGAGGGGGCAAACGAGCATGCGGCTCACCTGATGGTAAGGGGCTGGTTCTTTCTATAGTTCTTTATATTTAGCGAGGAAATGCAACCAGCGTTTTTGGCATGTTACCATTGGAAATATGATAATTTAAGTTATTAGTTGGTATTTATTTCTTTTTACTTTATTGGTGGTTTTTAATATTGTATGTTTAATTTAGTTTAAAATACCTAATTTAAATTACTGTGTATTGATCGGTGTAAGAATATAAACTAGCCCATATTGTCCAGAATTTGCAGATGGAAACAAACCTGGATGTGGGCAACATCGTCTTTCTATTTCCTATTTGCTATGTTGCAACGCTTGGTAGACGAGTTAGCAAACGCAGTTTTTTATTATCATTAAGTTCTGATCAGGAAAATGCTGCTGCCCATCTCCTGTTTTTGTTTTCTTCTAACGCTGCCACTACACGGCTTAAGATTATAATATCTTAAGTCTAATGACACCGAGGATTAAAAAATACGCTCAGAAAATTAGTACTTATAACTAAATCGAATTGCAAATCTATACATATGAATAAAATTAGTAAAGTAAAGTTGCAACCTATTTACGTCCAACTGCTGGACACAGGCCTCCTCTCATTTCTGAGAGGGTTATAGGGCAAGGAAGTGTCCACCGCGCCGCCCTAATGCGTGTTGGCGAACTTCACATGTCTTCGAAATATTTTTTTTATTTTTCAGACATGGAGGTTTCCTCACGATGTTTCCCTTCACCGCCGAGCACGTGGTAAATCAGCACTTAGAATTGCAATTAACAATTTCATTGGTGCCGGCGGGGATCGAACCCGGAATAAAATTAGTGTTTGTCTGTAATATAGATTTCTTTATTATTATTTAAAAAAACGTTACCTCCACACTAGGATTTTCTCCTGTATCGTGGAGGCAGTTTACAAACATAAATAATTGCACAAGGACAAACATCCAGACCCGGAACAATTATTTGTAAGCCATACAAATACAATTTCCATGCGGGATTCGAACTCGCGGCCCCAGCGCTGCAACTCATTGCTAAGCCACTGCGCCACGGAGCCGTCAAACGAAATGACTTCTTTGACTTCACGAAACGATAGAGGACAAAGAATATTAGGATTGATCTGGGCTCTATTTTATCCGAAAAACTTAAAGAGCTATTTTTTGAAGAAAAAAAAAAAGATAAAATAAATGATTTTCGATTCCTTCTTAAGCCTAAATGATGTCACATTAATAAAATATCTTTCCCAGGCGAAGCAAGAGCGGATGGCTAGTTAAAAATAAAATTATTCAAACTCAAACATTTATTTCTAAGCCATAATGTACACAAACTGTTATAAAATAATGTGAGACCAGTGTTATGGACCCTGTTGGGCACGCAATTTAGGGGCTAGGAGAGAGGAAGTGTATTTATCTACTTATAAGAATGTCATTGTGGTTTATTTAAATAGAATTCGATTTATACGAGTGATCATTTTGTATAAGCTATATATGTCATGTCACATATATAAAGTTGAGATAGATTGCTCTTGTGATAATAAAGTAAAGACATCGTTATGCAATCAAACTTGAACTTTCAGTGAAACGATATCGCGAGCTTTTATAAATGTTACATTTTTCAACGACGCAATTTTAGTGCGGTAACTAGCGTTCGATTTAGCAGTCCATTAGCTATGTCATAGCAATAGTTTCCTTTCTTTTATCTATTAATAATAATGCCCTCCAGAACGAATTTCACTCACAGTGCTCATTCTCAATGAAGACTAGCCACTAAGGACAGGATTATGTGCACGAGTGTACACGCAAGCACAGGAGCACTCTTTGTTCAATTACTCTCATAGGGGGATGGGACGACAATCCGGCGCGACGAGAGAGAGAGAGAGATCAGGCGTACAACCAACGATTTAATTTTTTTTTATAACTGGCTTAACGGCTCTGGGTTTTAGCCCTCCTGAGCCTGAAGTTACAATGTATAATGATCCTCTTAGAGTATTCAACTGATACTCTAAGATTATCCTTCATAGTACACTGCTTCACAATATGTTGATGCGTCACATTGTACAGCCCTAGGGAGTTTTTGACGGCATCTTGAACCAGCAGACAGCTGACAGTTGGCGATGTATCTCAAGGCGCCTAAGCAGACAGACACTTTATTTTGAGAATCACATCACAATCAGAGCACTTGTTTAACCGTTTCCACTAATAGTTCACATGCGCAGACATTTAACACACAAAATCGCACCACTTTTACATATCAAAGTCCACTTGAAACCATTATTTAAACAATAATACAGGAGCAGCAAACCGCCGCCGGTCAAGTTCCCGCCAAAACCCCCAATGACTTTAAGTGCTTCCCAAGACACAAAGATGAAACAGTGCCAGTGGTCAGTGCCTTTCTGACACTGGGTTGCTGCAGAGAATTACTTGTCAGAAAAACTCAGTAACAGTTTTTGGTCCGATACGGGATTCGAACCCTCATGATCAGCAGCACATTACGACCACGAGACCATCAGGGCTAAACTAGTTGTTACGGCGTTATACGCAGGCTTATAAAATAATTTCAAGAGTCAATTTCTGTTCACGAGTTGTTTATTTGAATACATTTTCTGGCAAGCTATCACTAGGTCATGCCGCGATACCCTGTCTTTATAATGCATACTCATTACTTAATAATTAATTATTGCATTTACAGTATTTCCACTGTTCAATACCTACATTTGTTACATTAATTATCGATCGTTATGTTCAGAAATACCACGATGACAATAATTCTAGAGGTTGCTACTCTCACTTACATTTACTAATGAAATATGATTTGTAAACTAATTGCAGTAGATTTTCAATGCTTATTTATTGCATCCCTTCTGTTAACTCGTATGTTAACAGTAATATTTTAAATTAATTCTAGAAGACGAATGAACTAATAAATATTACAATCTGTTTTTATAACAGCGTGACAAACTAGCACACATTCCACCTGATAGTAAGTGGATGCTGTGGCCCATAGACATCTAAATTTATCCTCGATTAAAGTAAATTATTTCCAGATCAAATGCGTTGTCACTCCTGAGGACTAAGTTGGAATACCTCGTTTCTAGTAAAAAGGCTATTCGATTCTCTGTACTTACCATACAAAACACAGCAGCATTGAGCTGCTATTTTACGCTGGCATTCTGTGAGAGCGCAGTCCATTCCCGGTCGAGCCGACCCATTCTACCACTATAATATAGCTGCAGCATGGCTCTACCACGCAAAAATTCTGGAGAGACCTATGTCCAGTAGTGGACTATCACGGGCTGATAAACCAGAAGAAGTACTTATTTTGTCTGACAACATAAAAGAGCTTCAACTGTAATAACGATATATTATAACAAATCCAGTTTAGCTAGGGCCATGACATCGTAATTAGCGGTTTCATTAACCGGACCATAATTAAAACTGAATAAAGATTTATCTTGATTGGACTGAATAAAGATCTTATCTTAACCTTTAAATCCTAAGCAAGACCTAAAGCCCATAACTCACGTGCGCAAGTCCGATGACCCGCGCCGGAAGTGTACACCGAGCGGCGAGACCGAACGCGAGGCAATAATATAATGCCAGATGATTTATTTGTAAACAGTCGCCGACGCGGTGCACGTCAACGCGCTAGAGCAATATTACGACGGTACAGGCGCAAGTTGTTTTGTACCTGTCTCATTCTTTACATCTCCTGAGGCTGAATTATCATTTATTTAAAAACAAATATCATTATAATTTTAATGTACTCGTAATTTTATTAATAAATATATTGGTTATAATTAAAGCCATAAAAAGGCTGAAGAAAGTATTGCACGGTAATATCAGGAAAGAGTAAACAAAGGGTTAGAGATAAGCTGATAATTACAACTAGAAACACCCAAAAATCATTTGCGTTTTTGCACAAAATATTGGCTTCAGCTCGGATTTGAATAGCACTCCCAGTTTTTGTTGTCATAAGTTATACACCTCAAGAGTTTAGAACAGTGTCAGACTAAAGTAGTCTGAGCTCATTAGCGCTCTACTTACAGTAGTTATGGATTTATAAAAAAATATAAGACTCACTTAGTACCAGAGTTCCGCCATAATGGTCAATCTTGTGATTGAAGTCATCACCGGCCTAAACAGACTAAGCTATTATTGTTTTAAACGAAGAATCTGTCAACTATAAAAATAAAAATAATTCGCAAGCTACCTTATTTTTTTAAAACATAATTAACAGTAATTAATTAATTATAATTTAAAAAAACATGCGCGAGTGTCGTGGAACGTGTCGTATTAAATTATTGATTAACAAATACAAATAAATGAATTAATACTACTCTTTTAAAATGAAGCGTCATTTAAAATGATATTTCTTTCATGGCAAGATAAGAAAAAGTGCGAGGGTAAATTCCATCTCGCTCGCACCATAGAAAGGGATCGTGACGGAAAAGTCTTCCACTTTTTCTCGCCTAGTTAGTTCTTTTTCGCACTAAGTTCCTTATCGCAAGGAACGAATTTGACGGATGGGGGATCCGTCAAATTCATAGGTACCGTGCGATAAGGAACTTCGTAATTAATTAATTATTGTTAATATAATAACATTATTGATTATTTTATTATTCAAGGTATTTTTAATATATCAATATATTGATTTATTTTTGTGATTCTGTATTATGATTCAAATTGTCACTATTTCTGTTGCCTGTACTCATGGTTTGCTTACAACAAGAAGCTTTTGTTTATTTTCGCTTCATTTGGATTAAAAAGCTTCCAAAATATGTTCTCGGCATTTATCGATGCTTTTATTTAACAGTGTACCCTTTTTGGGGGCCCACACTAACGACAAAAATTTTAAGTATTTTGTAATTACATAAACAGTGAGACAGACCACGTAGCTCAATGTTCAGGTTATTTGTGATTGACCGGAAACAACATTTCATGTAGTAGATTGGTTATCTGGTTTAACTAAACAGTTATAATACCCGTGACTGGGATCTTTAGACGCAGGTAGATGATACACTTGAGGAATTATAATATGATATTCTCTGCACCAAGTTGATGCTATGTTTGTAATTCAAAGGAGAAATGTCAAAGTAATAATTTAAAATTAAAAATTTTGTACGGCCGACTTCAATATAAGTTATTAAGAATAACTCGAAAACTATTGGTCTGACCTTGATCAAATTCATACGGGACCACACGATAGGTACCAGATTTCAAATAATAAAAGAATCATCGAAATCGGTTCACCCAGTAAAAAGTTATGAGGTAACACACATAAAAAAAACATACAGTCGAATTGAGTACTCGTATCGTCTCCTTTTTGGAAGTCGACTGAAAAGAGTTTGGTCACAACGTTGTTTTTCGGTGACGAATTTATTGTTTTAAGGTCAGAAACATTGCTGAGCCATTTACAGTTACTATCATATTTGTATATCGAGCCGCTTAGGCTGCATTTGACAGGATGATTATATACCTTTAAGATCTCTTCTTCGCGAAAGTGTTGGAATTTTTTTTGATTTCGTATAATTGAAATATCCATTTTTCATTGTATCTTAGAGGCTGAATAGGCCAGCCAGCAACACTTAAATTCTCAAACGCAAGTTAAAGTGCTTAATTTGCCACGAAGACAATCTTTTTGCTTAAACCTCTCAGAAATAAAATAAGACTGCCCAGTAGTCTAACGTGTGTTCCTAATTTTAAATGACTTCAAAAAAATGAGGAATTACTCAATTCGACTGTATTTTTATGTGATTCTTTTTTATTTAAAAGCTGGTGCTTCTCATGTGGTCCTATATAAATCTGATCAAGATCTGACAAGTAGTTTTGGAGTTATCCTTAATAATGCGTATTTAATTGACTTAGACTACATTGATGATGTTCTCATTTTATTTATATTGAAGTAGGTTGTATAAAATTTTAATTTTACCACTTGTAAGTGATGAAGCAGTGAATAGATTTTTAGATCCACTATTACAGTTACACGCATTCGATAAAGTTGAAATACCTTATAGATGCAAGTAAAGCTAAATAAAAGCATACAACTCCAAACCTTTAGTTTAACATATTATTAGAAATCTTATACCTTTACAAGCAAAACAAATACATACATACATAAACACTCACGGTTATGTCACCCAGAGGGGTAGGCAGAGACTAGGGACTTCCATTTGGCACGATCCTGGCACACCTCTCTCGCCTCCTCCACATCCACATACGTCGTATGGTACGTAGACCATCGTCGGTTAAGAGTACTCTTAATTTGGCCCATTTTCAATATAATTATCGCCAATTTGGTCGATAAAACTTCGCCTAGGGCGTCCCTTCATGACTCTGCCATTCACTTCTGCGACATAAATTTGCTTTGTCACTCTTTCCTCATTCATTCTTTCCCTTCTTAATATATAGCATATATAGCATTCCCTTCTTAATCCTGGTCACAACATCACCTTGCAAACCACACTCGTCTCTTAATACACAATTTCTCACCCTGTTATTAAGATTCAGCGCTAGCATACCCCACTCGCTCGCCATGAAAGGCGATAGTTTTATTATTATGCGGATAACATAAAATTAAATATCTATAATATAAAAATGAATCGCTGAATGTGTAGCTAAGCGCAAATCTCGAGAGCAGCTGAACCGATTTCGCTAATTCTTTTTTTATAATATTCCTTTAAGTATGAAGATGGTTCTTACGGAGAGAAAAATTTAAAAAATTGCCTGAAAAAATCTAAAAACAACACTTTTCTATATTCCCATACAAAAGATTCGTAATAATACTTAAAAGTAATTTGAACTTTAATACCATATCATAAAGTTTAAGTGTTAGTGGAGGGGTTTCAGGAAGGCAAAACAATTGAGTGACGTTAGTATCGTATAAATATTAATGTCAATATTTGTCAATATTTATAAGATTGTAACAATACTCAAAAACAAAATTAGAATTCCGCTCAAAAAAATTGATATCCATGAAATCGTAGTAAATTGCACGCGGGCGAAGTCACGGGGCACAGCTAGTATTAAATATAAATTAAATATACGTGGTAAAAATACGTATACGTAACTACGTCTACTGACCATTCAACACACTAATTGACATCTCTATCTTCTGACGTCTATATGTAGATTGACACCATTTCATGCATTCATTTAATATAAGTAGTAACTTGAAAAAAAAATTAACCTTCCCAAATTCTAGTGTCATAAAAAATGAAGTGAATCGTAAATCAGCTCTAAACCATATTGAGGATTATTTCGACACGCGTCGAGTTCTGTGCAGTAAATTCATCACTTTTACTATCTCCCAGCGAGTCGGATCATATTTTTATGGATAGCTTTAATTTGTTTACGTCGTAAAATTTCGATTAGACGTCATGGAACGTGACGGTTTTATTTCGCCACTTTTTAAGTACAATAAAACATAAAATTGAAAAAATATGGCTGATGATATAGCATCCATTTCCATATTTTATCATTCATGGTTACCTTTTTACGATTCCGGCATTCATGTTGTTTAAGTAGCATTGGGTGAAAAGTTTCTTAATATTTCTTGTGAACAAAAATTCCATAAAATGATTGCATAGACCCCCATATATGTTTCACTAGCTGTGCCCCGCGGTTTCACCCGCGTCATCACGTGTCCGAGGTGCGCGACATGACCTAGTTCAAGCATTTTATAATGGCTAGGGTTTAAGCGTCGTTCGCGCGCCCAGCCATGTATTGAATTATTTTAATTTTATATTATCTCTTAAACTATGCGTCCAAATAACATGGTAAAGAACAAAGTTTATCTCCATAAAATTGTCTTGATGATGAAGTAACTTTCGTTCATAAGGATAAATAGGCCATGCATAATAATAACGCTCATAAATCACTTTTAAATTTTCAATATTTTTTTGTCACAAAATACCAAATTATGGCTTATGTACCTATAAGAAATAGACATATGGTATCACGGACTTTTTTTTAGACGGAGTAAAGGTCTATATTTTTCTAGAACATTGTATTTACGTATCCCTAACGATAACACCAGGAGTGCTTTTTCTTCTGACTTGCTTAACAAATATCCATATTTAAGGCTAGCTGAGTAATGCTAGATAGCCTATACTAATCCACATGAATCTGGCTATAATAATATTCCGATAGATAGAGATAGATGATTAATAGTCCGATTTGAAAAAAAGAATTTTTCAAATCGGACTGGTAGTTCCAGAAATTAGCGCGTTTAAACAAACAAAAAAAAACAAAAAAACTCTTCCGCTTTATTATATTAGTATAGATTTAAACACTACCGTACCCGGCGCGTTGCAGCCGCAGGAGAAATAATTATATAATATATAATTATAGAAATATCGTTTGAATACAATAAAACAACTTTCAAATAAACTTATCGGTACTATACGCGCGCCACCTACTGTAACTTAACTGTACTATACCTATAACCTTCGCGCAAGTCCAAGCCATAACTTGACAAAACTTTACAGCAATCGGATGAACGGTACGACAGCGCATAAAATACGAACAAACAATTTTTTTTATGCATTACATATATTTTTGTTTAAAAGTAATAAACTCAAAAAAATTTCCACAACAATTATATAAGAAATTTAGACTAGATCAACAGTTAGTTGTTTAAATACATTTAACAATAAACTTTACTAACGTATAACAGCTGCATTCGTACAAAGTAGATTTACGATTGAATATAATTCCAAGTGCATGTGTCTACTTAAACATGGGTTATAAAACAATTTTCATAGGACATGCTTTTCTGCACCCATGAAATGATACGACACCATTTGGTTCAATGAAAATAAAAAATATTGAGCATTAGTTATAACAACGAGGTAGTTGACTGGAGATAATATAGAACTTGTACATGTTTTGTTTATAATCAATCTTGTTTCATCAGTCTTGCCTTTGATGTGTTTTACAATCAGTCGCCCATAAACTCATATAAATCCTAACTCTTTGAATAATTAGAGAAGCTAGTTTTTACCCGCCCTTTTTGTTAAGTAGTAATTGTTATAAAAAAAACATGCGTGAGTGTCGTGGAACACTCGGTTGGAACGAAGTTCCTTTCGCAGTATATTATTATTGATAAACGTATTATATTATTGATTAACAAATACAAATAAATGAATTACTAGCGTCTATTGAAATAAAGCGTCATTTAAAATAATATTTCTTTCATGGCAAGATAAGAAAAAGTGCGAGGGAGTTGGATATTATTCCATCTCGCTCGCACTATAGAAAGGGGGTCGTGACGGAAAAGTCTTATAATTTTTCTCACCTAGCCCCGTACCGTGCAATAAGGAACTTCGTTCCAAAAGTATTCTATGTCCTGTTCTTAGTCATAATCGACTTCGTCCACTCACACATGAAAACGAACATATTTCCACATCAATGATATGATTATTAGCTGTGTGATGGCGGTGTAAGAATATTCACTACCGTATATCGTCCCGCGCGTGTCGTAAGAGGCGGCAAAAGAAAACTGTAACATGAGATGGGCAGCAGCACCTTATTTATAACAACTCAAAATTGTAAATAACTGCGGCTTACAACCCGCTTGTCAAGCGTAGCGACTAAAGGAAAACAGCCTGTGAATAATATGAAGCAATCTTCATATTATCAATTTCATGTGGTAGAGCCACGCTGCAGCTATATTAGTAGTATAGTTGTAGCACGAATGGGTCGGCTTGACCGGAGAAGGACCACGCTCCCACAGACCACAGACTTTGTACTGGAAACGAGGCATTCCATCTTAATCCTCGCGGGTTACAACGCATTCTGCATTTTGATTCGTAGTTGAAGGTTGTCTATGGGCCACAGCAACCACTTACCATTAGGTGGACTGTGTGCTCGTTTGTCACCCTTATTCACCAGAAGGAAGTTAGCGTAGAACATTATTATTTTGAATTATGATTACCTCTATAAAAAAAGTTTCAATAGTCGCTCTTCTTCAACCCTTTAAAGTCTATATGATTGAGCATCTTTTGTTATATTGGGGAATAGTTGCTTTAATCGTCAAGCTTGGCCGGCGGCTTCACCATCGCAGTACCAGCATTCCATCTTAGTCCTCACGGGTGACAACGCATCTGCATTTTGATTCGTAAACGAGGATAAATGTAGGTGTCTATGGGCCACAGCAACCACTTACCATCAGGTGGACTGTGTGCTCGTTTGTCACCCTATCTATATATTATTTTTTTCTTATATCTATATATATAAGAAAAAAAAACCAGACGTGAGTGAGTTATATATTATATATATATTATATTTTTTATTACCATTTATATCTTATGTATTTTATTTCGATGTGCTACAATTTTTTTTTTGTTATTTTAGTTTAGTATTAACATATTACCTTTTTATTACTCCTACTTCATTATATCTCTGCATCATCCCAAGGTAGACTGGTAGAGAATGCCTTAGGCATTAAGTCCGCCTATATACCACATGTGTATATGAAGTTTTAAATAAATAAATAAATAAATAAATAAAAGCATCTTAGATGCTTCTAATTCAATTTCCTCCCATTCCTTCCCTCAAGAATTCAATTTTTTATTACTTATTTTTTTTTCTATAATTTATTTTTTCTACTTTTTGGTTACTCATATTCTGCCAGTATCATGTCAGTGACTTGAGTAACAGTATTTTAAAGCAAAGTTCTTCGCAAGAAATAAAAAAAAATATTTAGTACGTACTGTTTCCTTCTGCTTAACCCACTCAGAAATAGATAAGACTGCCCAGTAGTGTAACGTATGTTCTTAATTTTAACCGACTTCAAATAAAAGAGGAATTACTCAATTCGACTGTATTTTTTATGTGATTCTTTTTTTTTATTTGAGAGCTGGTGCTTCTCATGTGGTCCTATATAAATTTGATCAAGATCTGACGATTAGTTTTTGAGCTACACAAAAGAACACTAAAAAAGTTTCTAATTAAATAACTAGATGGTCGGTATGGTATGTGTATGTTGTATTATTATAAGTTACTATAATATATTAATAGTATCTTAAATAATAACATAATTACTGTAAATTGCCTGATCTAATATGTTTATACCTGATTTACCTCAAATTTACATATTAATAATATACTTAATGATTAGCTGATTAGTCAATAAATATATAAATCTACCATTATCTATCTGCTGTAGGGCTAAAAAAATTCATTTTGTTTTTGTAATATTTTGATTAAATGAAAAAAAGTTATCTTTAATAATGCGTATTTAATCGAACTTAATTAAAAATTCCAGATTTTCCTATCAATCGCTTTTAACATGTTTAAATGGTCGAGGATAGCGTAAGTGTACATTAATAGCTTTTGCATTAAATTTATTGCTCAATCAAACGCCTTGTGCAAGCAATTTAATTTGTAGTAATGCGGTGTGCCCAATAGATAGGGGCTGCAGCAGTTTCTTGTTTAATCATAAGTAGATACGTATGTACTATACTATGATACGAATTATAGCGTCGTACCGTGGGAATAGAGGGAAAAAGTTATTTCCTACATTTGAAATAAATTTCTATAGATGTATGTTCATTTGAAACATAGCCACGGTTGACTGGTAGAGAATACCAATAGAACATTATATACATCAACATTATATCCTAAAAAAAGCTATTTGTTTTTTATTATTCATAATTAAAAATACCAATTGACAGCGATAGAAATTAACCTTAAATTTTAAAAAAGGTAAGTGCTGAAATATTTATTCGAATAATTATTCATTATTGCTCACTTGCGTTTTTTTTATCAATGATTTGCACTTTTTTCAGACACTTATTATCAACAGTAATTCAGAAAGAAACACACTTTTCTAACAAATTAACTTCCACTGTCATGAAATCTGTCAAATGTTACACCTCATTCCAATGACGTATGTCCTCATTCATTGAATATTATAATTTATGGTGTAAATGTCTTTATCTTACGGCGAGTATTTATGAGTTTCTTGCTTATTTTTACGTAACTTTGTTCCGTATCAGGTCAAAAGTGTCGTTTAAATAGGGTCCGCGATCAATTCGATTATGTGAAATTCGTTTTGGACTTTGATAATTAAATAAGCAACCGCGGAGGGCGGTGATCTCTAACCCGAAAATGTTATCTAAATTACTTGTAAGCATTTGGGTCAGTAGATAATGAGCTTCTGAAATACTTACAAGTGAACCGGTGTGGTCATTTGTACGTAAACATTATGAGACGCTTTTAGCTAAATGCGATGTCGTTGCTAATGTTTCGATATACATATAATTAAAAAAGTTTCCTTTTGAAAGAACTAATCGGTTAAATGTCAACGTTTTATAAACAACAACTATTTCAAATGCTACAAAGATTAAATGCTATTTTATCATGATACGCTGAAGGAGACCATTACATTTTTTTTGACGTGGTAGAGCCACGTTGCAGCTATATTATGGTTGTAGCGTGAATGGGTCGGCTCGACCGGGGAAGGACCAAGCTTTCACAGAATATGAGCATAAAATAGCAGCTTAGTACTGCTGTGTTTTGTATGGTGAGTGTGGAGAACCGGAGACCCGTTTTACTGGAAAGGAGGCATTCCATCTTAGTCCTCAGGGGTGACAAGGCGTCTGCATTTTGATTCTTAATCCTAGGATAAATGTAGATGTCTATAGGCCACAGCATCCACTTCCTATCAGGAGGACTTGGTACTCGTTCGTCACCCTTATTCTATGAAAAAACATTAACGAGAAAAAAAAAACTTGAATACATGTAAACACAAGCAAACATTCACAATTCAACCAAACTTTACAGTTTTTTTTTGTTGAAAAAATGTTGACTAAGCTTTGGTTTCGAACATAGGGCCATGTAGTAGCCACTAGCGAAGCATTTTGATCACTAAACCACCACGTCGTAAGACGCTTCCAAGCAAATAAATAACCAAGTAAATAAATCAGCGTCTCTATCACCAGCGGATTCCGCGCCTCTGACATGTCAATCCCGCAGTTGAATAATGCAAAAGGAAAACTGGCTGTTTACAGTCGCCCGCACAGAACGACCTCTTGTTCAGGCCTGTTATAGGCTGTTATGACTTGTCCAACTTTAATAGACAGCGGTGGAGCTTTGTCTGTTTTAGTTGTAGCTGGCATTTAAAGTTAACGCGACCTGTTCACATCTTTAGAAGACGTTAGAAAAATGTTGTTGAATTCGATAAAGTTATATGACTATGTTAACTAATATTAACATATTTTTACAATTTATATTATATACGTTGTTCTTATATGGTTTAAGATTTTCTATTCTCATTAAAAATACCTACAAAAATCACATAATAAACATTTACCTTTTTAACCCTAGTACTAGAATAGAATAGAATAGAATAATTGTTATTCAATATAAATTACATGTGTAATTCTTATTGAAAGTTATTTTTTACTTTACCACTGGTTCGAAAAAAAAACCCTCTGTCCTGGGAAGAACCAGCAAGAAACCCAGCGGGACTTTTTTTTAAATAAATTTTACAATATAAATGATTACGAACTATTTACAAAATTTATTTTAGAAACTGCTTGGAAGCGACAACCTCATTCCCAGGGGTTATATCAACCATGTATTCATTTACATTATAATAACCCTTCTTATACAGTTTCAGCTTAATAAAACATTTAAACTTGGTAATAGAAAGAACCTGTACACTTTCCGGGACCTTGTTGTAATAGCGTATACATTGCCCCATGAACATCGATCACTAATAGAAATATTAGTGATCGACGCCCATGAATGAATTACTGACTCTGTGGAGTCGAGAAACTGGCATCACTAGCTTGTGTTTGTTCCTAGTGTTTACAGAATGTATATCACTTTTTTTACTAAAACTATCTTTGTTTTTGTGAAATATCATACTATCATCTTATTTTGACTTTCTAGAAAGTTCTACAATCGACTGTATTTTCTTTTTTATATTCACATATGTTACCCGATATCTTCGCCAACTGCGAAACAATTTTAATTATTCTTTTTAGAGTTCCGTACCCAAAGGGTAATCAACGAGACCCTATTTACTAAGCTTCCGCTGCCTGTCCATCCGTCCGTCAGTTGAAATTTTTACAGAATGTGTATTTCTGTTGCCGCCATAGGAACAAGTAATAAAAATTAAAATAAATTAAAAATTAAAACGTGTATTACGATTATACGAAACCCCTCTTGCGCGATTCCGGCTCGCACTTGGCCGGTTATTTTATTTAATAGATTATACTTATACCTCATAGGTCACATGGGGTGCAAAAAGAAGGAATGAAGTTTAGACGACATCGTTACCTTGTGATATTCTTTAGAGCGCTCAAAAAAATTAAACTTTAGTCAAAAGTAAACACCGACTTATAGGAGTCAAAAAACAATAAATTAATTTCCACATATCAACTTCTGATGTCGGGAGCATTAATTATTTGATACACTATATCATAGCACCGACTTCAAAAGTTATATGTGGAAATGAATTTATTTTTGAAGTGAAATTTCGTAGTATAGTAGTGGATAAATTTAGTACGGCATTAAAAAATCAAAAACGTCACGTTTTCTTGTAACGTTCCACTGCTGGGTTTGCATGAGTATAGTATTATTTAACCTACTTATGTAAAACGCGCACATTTTTTTTAGTTCTTTGAAGTCGGCATTTACTTTTTATTAAAAGTTTTTTTTTAATGTACTAATAAGGGTAGTAATCACACAGTCCACCTGATAATAAGTAGATGCTACCTAAATCTTCGATCAAAAATCTTACTGTAGTTGCGGTCCCGCCCATAAAGAACAAAAGTAAATGTCTTCATTACAAATTTATAAAAATTAAACTTTTATATGTAATAAAAACCGACTACGGAAACTTAAAAAGAATGCTAAGGCGTAGTTGTTTCGAAAAATTAAAGCACCTTTTTGTGAAGTTTTTGCGGCGGAAATTATTTTCATTATCATTTATCATCATTATTTTCATTCATTAGTTTACAAAGGGAGATAATTAGAAAGTCGTTTAAATAGTTACAGTAAAATTTTATTTCCATTTTTAAATTTAATATATTTAATTATTATTATTATAACAAACGAGCACACAGACCATATGCTGGTAAGTGGTTGCTGTGGCCCATAGATGTCTACATCTATCCTCGACTATGAATCAAAATGCAGATGCGTTGTTACCCGTGAGGACTAAGATGGTAATGATGATAAGATGATAACGATGATAATACCTCGTTTCCAGTAAAAGGGGTCTCCGGTTCTCTACACTCACCATACAAAACATAGCAGCGTTAAGCTGCTATTTTACGCTGGTATTCTGTGAGAACCGTAGTTCGAGCAGCCCCATTCGTGCTACAACTATACTATTAATATAGCTGCAGCATGACATTGCCACATATAGCCTATTAGGAAATCATTAAAATCCGTTCACAATTGGCAGAGTTATCGAGTGACATACACGCAAAAGAAACATACATTCGAACTGAGAACCTCCTATTTTGAAGTCAGCTAAAATTATATAACTACATCTTACTACTCAAATATAATTATTATTACTATCTCTATAGTAAAAGCACCGTAAGCATAGGACAATCCTCACTCAATTGCATACATTATCCCCGTCACCACTAATGCCAGCACTACTAATCCCAATTGGAATTTTAGTAAATTAATTCTTAAGATCTTTAATATAATGAATTTCCGCAAAGTAACGCCCGATTATATTAATTATATTATTTACAATTATAAGTGTATGTGTAATGAAGCGAACTGCGTGACCTCAGTTTACAGTTTTTGACCTCGTCTCTATTAACCTTAGTCTCAGTCTACCTAACGAAGAACAGTGCACTATTCAAGAGTTTTTAAAACATTTCTAGTTGAATAAACCTAACATTTAGGTCGGCCATTTACCAGTTCTTTTTTTATTTAAATAGACACGTCAAAAACTATCAAATTGCCGACTACTGTGACCATGACTTATGGCGGCTAAACAATAAACCTTAAGTCTCGGTATCGGGCCTTCTCGGAAAGAGAAACTCGCGTACAGAGTGATTCATTTTTAAAATGTTTAATTTAATTGAACTGTCATTTTTAAAAATAATACGCACGAAAAAGGTCGTCGCAGTGTCTGCCAACTCTGTGGGGGTCGGGCTCACCTTAACGCGTTAGTTTGGTAGTGTGATGTCAGATCCTGGCAACCTTACACATTTGTTTAAATCTTATTTTGATTATTTTACATACGTATATAATTATATGAGAAACACGATTTGTTTGTTATTGATTTGTGAGGTTATATGTAAGAAACGGTTACAAGGAAATATGACGTAATAACCAGTAGTGCGATTGTGTAACGATGGTGGAATCACTTTTTAACTGTAAACTTCCGTTTTAGAACAAACATAGTGATTCAATGTCAAACTAACCCTAATATTGGCTTAGCCGCCTAGGGTTCGGGAATCAAGACTCTGTAGTCTATTCTAATAGATTAGTAATTCATTCGTCATTTTAATTCAGACAAAAAGTAATTGTAATTTTAAAACACTCTTTTTTTTTTCATTTTATCCATTCATTTTAGTTCGGAATATGTTAACAAAAACATATTTTACAAAAGAATTATGGGTCTGTAAAAATTACTTTTCATATTTATTTTGCTGTTTCGAAATATAAATCAGGCTTTAATCGCAAAAGGCATTCCGAATTTCGTCGCGTTAATTCTCACCGTGTGTTCGAAAAGGAGCTCGGCAATGTTTTTTTTTGTCGGTCAGATTCTTCGGAGACCTTAATAAATCTACCTTGTGTCCGCTCTAAGGAGTTGAGAATTAAGCTCGCGCGTCATTTGTCGGGAATATCCTGACATACTGGCGTATTCCGCGATTGGTCTCAATGGTGTGCGAAATCGTTATCGTGTCGTAAAATTGTTGTTGCGCATTGCCTCTCCATTCCTTTTTATGAAATTTATTAACGCAGACATTTTTATACTTATTTATTATTTCCAAGTTCAAATAAAAATAACATGTAGACATAAATTATCCGTACCAAGGTATCCTTATCAGTCCACATGTTATAGAATATCATTGTTGGAACCAGGACTTAATTATACAACATTTTAGTATACAAAACGCAAGTCCTCTCGTGCGTTGATACTGCCACATGTGGATTGGTGGTGCAATATACCACCTAGCAGTTTTGGACCCAGTGGAGAGATGAGCAATGAGGACTTATTGGTGACCACGATTTGAAGACAATCTTGCCAGTCACAAGTATAGCCGCAGAGTAGCTAGCTTTACAGGATATACCTATTTCGGAGAATGTGCGCAAAAATAAAAAAATAATTCTTCGCTTGCCCTTCCCGCATTGGATAATCAGACACTTGGCGAGTCACCCATTTGTTGTCGACATGCCAGGCATTCGATCAAAACGGTAAAAATTTTCTTCATCGTTTGTAATACGCAAAATAAAAGAATGGAATACTTTTTTATTGGTGTGAAGAGTGGAATAAGTTGCCAGCATCTGTCTTTCCATCCGATTACAATGTGGGTGCCTTTAAGGCAAGAGTGAATAGGCTTTTGTTCAGCCACACCAGTATGTGCACTTTACCATCTATGGCTACATCAACACTTACCATCAGGTGAGATAGTAATTGATGACTATTTAATGATAAGTTTGACATTTTTATGAGTAATGCAATGCAATCTTTAACGTCGTAAATTAAGGAATTACCGTGCACATGCGTGGAAAAAAATTCTTGACGACTGTTTGTATTAAGTTTTTGTTTACTACTACTTTTTTCGTCTCATATTTTATCATTCTTCCGTTGTTATGTTCTCAAAACTTAAACTGCCCTTCAACATTAGTTTAATACAGTTTTGATTTATTGCAAAAACATATTTAATAGTATACACTGGTTAGTTCTAATTAAAAGTAAAGGTTCCTAGAGGGTAAACGACAACAGGACGTCAATTTTAAGCGCATCAGACTTTTACACATCGCAGCCCATCCAGCATGCGACGACCGTGAAGATAAGACACCCGACAACCTACACGCGCGACACGATGTCACCGTCGCCGTCGGTTATTGATGGTGCTTCAATATCTGATAACATTCGACCACTTAACAACATTTAGTTATTCTTATTCTGTACTAACATGGCTTTGTTAAAAAATTTCTAACTGATTATCGGAAACTGAATATATGAAGTTGCTCTTGACGTGTCGAGATTGTCATTGAAATATGTTTCGAGGTTTAAGCTAAACGTACTGATTATATTCTCTTTGGTTTAAACTTTATTAGTGTGCAATGAAGAACACCCAGTGTGTACACCCAGTGCGTGTTGCCAGTGATGACATACGGAACTGAGACGTGATCCTTCACTGCTGGCCGGATGAGGAAGCTCAAGGTTGCTCAGCGAGCTATGGAGAGGGCTATGCTCGGAGTTTCTCTACGTGATAAACTCAGAAATGAGGATATCCGCAGTAGAACCAGAGTGACCGACATAGCCCAACGGATTAGTAAGCTGAAGTGGCAATGGGCCGACCATATAGCTCGAAGAACCGACAACCGATGGGGAAGAAAGGTTCTCGAGTGGCAGCCTCGTACCGGCAGGCGAAGTGTAGGGCGTCTCCCCACTAGATGGAGTGACGACCTGGTAAGATATGCAGGAAGTCGATGGATGCAGGTGGATCAGGACCGTGATTTGTGGCATTCTTTGGGGGAGGCCTATGTTCAGCAGTGGACTTGTGAAGGGCTGTAATGATGATGATGATGAATGATGATGAAGAACACAGATACAAAAATCAGATATGAAACTGTATTTAATTTAATGTGAAAATTCAGAAAATATCAGAGTACGCGAGCTATTCGAATCCTGGCAGCAACCATTCGTGAGGAATAAAATTGTTAATTGTAATTTTAAGTGCTGTGGTTGTGAAGGAAGACGTTCTGAAGAAACCAGCATGGTTGAAATATTAAATACTCGGAGAAAACATAACTGGAACTATTAGAGTAGCGCAGTGGCCAAAAAGCTCTAAAACCCTAAGAGAAATTATTGAAATCCTATGCCTAGGAATGCGTACAAAATGACTCGTATGTGAATGTAACAACTTTTTCACCAATTGCTAACCTTACTTGCACGTGTAGGAGATTTTTAGCTTTTTATTCCGATCCCTTTTTACATAGACTTCGATTAATTATTATTAAAACCTAGCCACAAAATAAATACTAACTATAAAGTTTTATTTATACTAAAGTACTTAAATTAACTTCGTAACATGGATACTCTTAACACACATAATTAATCTATTCATATCAATGTATCTAAATTATCCCCTTCACAATTATCTGAAGACAAATTTTGAATTAAATATACTTATAACTAGTACAATTATTTTTCCCTTTATCCTAGTGACGATATCTTCTTGATGTTTGGATGTCTGTCTTTGTGTAATGTATGTATGTAAACTGCACTCACAATACAGCAGAAAATTATAGTGTGGAGGTAATATTTAAATTTAAAAATATACGTTTCTTTTTGTCAGTGTGTCCTTTGGCTAAAGCCTCTCATACTCATTCAATACTTCTCTGTATCTCAGATCTCTGTAGAAAGTCGTATCTATTCCTTTCTTATCGTATTCTTTAATTTCGTATTTCTATCTTTTTTTCGTTCTACCTTTTATTCTATGAAAATCTATGAAAATGAGCCGTGGTACCCTCAGATGGTTAGCGCACGCTGTAAGCTTCACAGTACTCGAGCAGCCCGAGTTCGAACCCCGCCGGCACCAATGAAATTGTTAATTGCAATTTTAAGTGCTGATTTACCACGTGCTCGGCGGTGAAGGAAAATGTCGTGAGGAAACCTGCATGTCTGAGAAATAAGGAAAAAAAAAATATTTCGAAGACATGTGAAGTTCGCCAACATGTATTGGGGCAGGGCGGCGGACACTTCCTTGCCCTAAAACCCTCTCAAAAATGAAAGGAGGCCTGTGCCCAGCAGTGGGACGTAAATAGGCTGCAACTTAACTTTACTTTACTTTTTCTTCTATTTCTCTCCCTAGAATATCAGAGTTCAATTTTTACCACTTCTCATAGTATATCCCGCGTATTTCAAACCCGAACTGTGGATAAATGTGTCTATTATCCGCAGAATTCACTCCCCAGGTGAACTTTCTTCTTGCTTGTCATTCGTAATTCAAAAAAATTGTTAGTATAATTAAAAAAAACTGTACATATCAACAGCCACTTAGAGCTAGATTTACTCTACGGCCAACATCCAACATAAGAAACCTCTGTAATTGCCAACCGGTCGAATGAAAAATTCATGAAGCCATGATTGAGTCCTATACAGATGAACGTCGATGGAATAACAAAATGGCCGTCAGCTTAGATGCTATCTGATTACTGTCACCTGTAAATATGTAAGAAAAAGTAATTGATATGTTCTTATCCGGATCTATCTTTCATCTTGTCGAAGCAGCAAAAACTGTAGATTAGATAGATTATAAACTAGAATAACACATTTGATACAAGTTCTTAGATATTTGAGGCATTTAAATTCAAATTTTTAATTGGTCATGTGCGACTACTTATTTTAATAATTTCTTGTGGAATATTAGATAATGAATAAAAAAATATAGCCCGGAATTTAAAAATAAGTTATAAGTAATTAAAGGCAAAAAATACGTAAACTTTTAAATAATAAAATTTAAATAATAAAGCTTAGTTGAAGTGTTTAACATTGCTAGTTTTATTTCTTGACAACGCTTATTTCATAATAATCATCATTAAAGCCAAAGAATACATTTTAATAAGTAGTTACATAATTAAAATTTGAATAATTTCAATAACGTTTATTTGTAATATTAAAATTCATAAGAGTTCTAAAAGTGCTCATCTTTGCAAATCGGCTTAAATGGTCATTCCTTTCATTAGCTTACCCGTCCGTTTTACGACGGAATTATCGAAAAGGCCGCGATGGTACTGCATTTATCCTGCACCACTTTAAAAATCAGCACAAGATGGATTTAGTGTTCCGAGTCATTTCAAACATCATAATACGTTTTATAACTTGTAATGATAGATTTAAAGGGCGCCTTCGTCCTCTCAAACCATAGCTTTTCTTGCTAATAAAAATAATTCTCTTCCTTTCATAATAAGAAAATGGACATATTCTGTTTATGCTTTGTTCATTTCTTTATTTATGCTCCGAGTGTTTCAACGTTTGAGGTGATTTACATCTAGAAATTCAGTCATCGGTTGAAATTTCGTTATTTCTTCTTCCTTTCTTAATAACTAGCTTTACGGCTCTGGGTTCTAGCCCTTCTGAGCCTGAAGTTACAATGTATAATAATTATCCTTCATAGTACACTGCTTCACAATATGTTGATGCGCCCATTTTGCAGCCCTTGTGAGATTTTGACGGCAACTGGAGCCAGCAGAAAGTTGACAGTTGGTGATGGTATCTCAAGGCGCCTATGCAGATTAAGACAGAAAAAGACACCTTATTTTGAGAATCACATCACCATCGGAGCACTTTTTTCACCGTTTCCACTAATAGTTCATATGCTTAACATTTAATACACAAAATCGCACCACTTTTACATATCAAAATCCACTTCAAACCATTATTTAAACAATAATACAGGATCAGCAATCCGTCGCCGGTCAAGTTCCCATCAAAACCAGCAATTTCGTTATTTGTTTAGGGATGCCCACAGATCATAGAAAACAGCGTTACGATTACGATCGTATTGGCTTTGATGATTCACCTTAGATGTGCAAATCTTTTAAGTTACGCAATACCTACAGTACAACAGTAAATTTGAAAGCGTAAAATATTGGTGTAGTAAAGAACGTGTGGTGGCGGCGATGGAGAATCCACTATCCCATTTCGTCATTTAAGTGTCCTAAGAGGCGACTGTGGGAAACACCAGAAAAAATCTTATGGTTTCCGATTGATGGCGGCGTAACCATCTCATTTACGTCAGACTTATACCCAGACCGGTGACAGCTGCATTTTCAAAGGTGCAAGACGTCTAGCACTGTTGTCGTCCATTCGCCTTCTGAGCGTGGTGATTAAGGCAAATGAGAGGCCCATGTACAGCAGAGAGAAAGAACAATGAACATCGAAGACGACGTTCGTGTTTTACCTTAATCCTTAACTGTTCTTATATAAACTTTATCCGATTACAGCATTCAAGTAACACTGACTATAGTAGTTAGTGTAAGAATGGCGAACCATCTGGTAACTTTGAATGTTATCTGTTTAATTAGTTTATCAGTTTTCTGATCTGGTGGTGAATATAGGGTACAACACAGCAATCCATTTCAAACCGTCAGAGCCTTATCCATCCGAGGTGGGCACTTACAGAAATGTATATTCTCTTTCTCACTTCTCAGATCCATTTACGAGTCCCAAATAGCGGCTGTCTAGACTAGCAACATGTTCACCAAGTGAAATATGTAAACAGCAGCAAGTGGAATATATACACCATCCACTATAAGCTCTAATAAATAATTATTAAGATGATAATTGTCAACTTTCGAGTGTGTGACGCTGTTTCTATAATCTCTAACAACAATTTTAGTTAGTGAATGAATAAATAATCGTAATAAAATACCGCTCTAAGAAATTATTTATCAGATCCTTCTTGACAATATTAACTTGCAATACGACTAAAAAGGTTAAAATTTAAACTGTTGGGACGTTGCAATTTATCTTAAAATATAAGAGTAGTTATACGTGGTAGAGTCACTCTGCAGCTATATTATGGTTGTAGCACGAATGATTTTGATTCTTAATTGAGGATAAATGTAGATCTATGGGCCACAGTATCCACTTACCATCAGTGTGCTCGTTTGTCACCCTTATTCTATAAACAAATATTTTCTACATGGAAATTTTCTGGTCTTTCTATCTATCTTATATATGTTCTATCTTTTTAAACTATACAATATACAACATTCAATGAAAAAAGGGTTAAAAAATTAAGGCAATAATTGAACTAAATAATATGCTTTCGATAATGGTTCGTTGGGCACTTACACTTTTTATAAATGCTATGCGCATCTCTACATAGTATAAAATAAAGTCGCTTCCCGCTGTTTATGCGCTTAGATCTGTTAAACTACGGATTTTGATGCGGTTTTCATCAATAGAAAATGAATTAAGACAAAGATTTAAATGTATTATACATGCACATTTTATATTATATAATTCTTGCGTCCGTGTGTATTTGATTGAACTTCTCCTAAACGGCTGGGCCGATTTTGATGAAATTTTGTGTGTGTGATTGTGATTTTTTGTGATTGTGATGTTGATTAGAGAATGGATTAGATTCACAATTGGACCCGGTAGGTGGCGTTGTTGTCGAGGTACAAAAATCAACCTTGCGAAGCCGGTGCGGATTGCTAGTTTATGAGTAAAAGAAATAATAACGATATTATTCTAAACTTATGTTAATCCGCTATTAGTATTCAGTTACGTTTAAAATAATGTTTATTTAATACAACGACCCTAAATGAAACATCAAAATCAAAAAGTCAGTCTGCGCGAAATCTGTAAAACTTGTTTCACATCCAGTGCAACAGTTTCAAAACTTTCTTTCTATTCCAAGAGGAATCTCAGCTTATCGTCGTCCCTGTCTCCCTAGTACAAACACATTGAACAGTGTTATGTGTGAAAAGGACAGCTTACATGAAGACGTCACGAGGGCGAAGGCGCGCGAGTGTTCTTCCACTTATTTTATTTATTCTGTTGCCTGCTATTTTTTTTCTTTTTCACAAAGCTACGTCTTTGTTCGAGTTCGGGGGGCGCGCGATCGTCCATGGCTGGTAAGTTGGATAATTTCTTTATTCAGTTCGCCCACCCGACAATTTTCTGACCCGCATTATTATGTTATGAGCTTGATTTGTTTAATAATTTTATTACGGGGCGCAATCCGCCCGCGCCATTGTACTTTTGTTCTGTAAGCGTTATTGACTATTGTTTATTATATTTTAGAAGTTTATCAGGTAGATTGTTTTTGTTTTATTAAACGATTTTAGTCTGAATTCAAACCTATACCACTTCTTAAAGTAACGTATTGCAAATGAAAACATTACCAATTAGACAATGATACACGACATTATCTGCAAATGAAGATCGTTTGATTGTATCTATGTTTTCATTTTCATTATTACCATCTAAAAAAATAAAGTTTTCGAAATTCCAGTACAACTCTATTATACATAAACCAATTTCAAATTTATGTTATAAAAATTCCGTTAACGTCGTCAGTAATACTTTTCTCCCTGCTTTCCCAATTTTATATTTTGACAATCCAACAAGGTCAGATGTCCAGACATTGCGTCAGGGATACAAAGGGAAAAGGTCCTCTTTTTGCTTACGGAATCCTACTGTTAAGCCTTGAGAGCCGCGCCAAGATGTCCGTTCCGATAATTCGAATGCTTTGAATAGGCAGGTGGACTTTAAATAGAGATGTTTGTGCATCTCGTTATACCTATTTTATGATAGTGTTTATTTGAATTGTAGGCTTTTGAGTACCTACACACAGCATATTTACTAGAAACATATTCTATATGTGCTTATACCTCCTATACTTTCTATTTAACATTTTTATTTAGACAGTTGAACGTTGATAGTGTTACTAAGCTTACTTTGGTCACGTTTTATCCGGTTGGAAAGACCACTATGATTATTTTGGAGTCAGTTTGTACTAAAAGTTATACACTTAATATATAGGCAAAGAAACTCTAGTTTTTCTTAAATCTCATGACAACTGTTTTCTGTACCTTTATATATTTTTTTTTTATAGGATAAGGGTGACAAACGAGCACACAGTCCACCCGATGGCAAGCGGTTGCTGTGGCCCATAGACATCTACATCTATCCTCTATTACAAATCAATATGTAGATGCGTTGTCACCCGTGAGGACTAAGATGGAATGCCTCATTTCCAGTAAAAATGGCCTCCGGCCACCTGCACTCACCAAGCGAAACGCAGAGGTAAACCTCTACTTCACGCTGGTTTTCTGTGAGGTCGTGGTACCACCCCGGTTCGAGCCGGCCCATCCGTGCGTCAGCAAAAGCTGCCGCGTAGCTCTACCACTGTTATATTTACAATTTCAACAAAATTTAAAAGTAACATATCATACAAATCACTTGTATACAAGTCACATGTTAAAGTAATATTCGTAGTTTCCTATAGTTAAACCATTTTCAAACATTAAATTATAGCTGGTAAATTGATGCACTTTTTATAAAAAAAACTTACTGCGGCCAATTTCAAGTAAAGAATACTCTTTAGGCTTCATACGTTTCTTGGAAGATTTGGCCATGCTCATCACTTGCTTGTGCTAGAGCCACGCTGCAGCATTCACACCCAGAATAACAGTGTTAATTACTTTTTAATCCTGCTGTATTCCGTATGGTGAGTGCAGAAAACCGGAGATACTTTTTACTGGTAAACAGGCTTCTATATTAGTTTTGATTCTTAATCGAGGATAATAGTTGTCTATGGGCCACAGTATTCACTTTACATACGGTGAACCGTGTGCATATTTGTCTAGGGAGATATATTTAGAAAAACTCGGCCATGCTGGTAGGCGAACGCAGAACTGACATCCTCTCACTTGTAAGCTCTATAAATTTTAAAGTGGCAAATGAACTAACTCTCCACCTTATAAAAGTTACACTAGCGGTTACTATAAACCATTGGACACTAGCTTGATGCAGCTATCCATGGACAAGAGTTTAAAAGCCGTAGATTCATTTTCACCTTTAAAGTAAATAACAAATATCTCTGTCTTACTTTATAATATTATGAGACGCAGCAGTACGTGCACTGCTAGGCAGTTAGAAAGTTTAAGCCAGAAAACAGCCCCAGTTTTAGCCAAAAAAAAGTTGCTACTTATTACCGATCTGTAGGATTTGGTTTTTTTATACTTATAACGGTAACGAATAAGCATACAGTCTATCTAATGGTAGGTTAATTAGGAAGCAAAAAGCAAATAGCATTGTTAACCCTGAGAACTAAGATTAAATGCACGGCGGGTCCAGCTAAAACAGACATCATGAATAGACGATAGTAACATGTAATTAATATTACTGAATAAACTTTATGTATGTATATCATGTTAAGATATCGTGACAAAACAAACACAGACCAGTTCCATTTTAGCTCAGGCAAAACTTGGATATAAGTTAATTGGAATTTTTTACAGGTTAGCAGCGGCTGCGGCGGCTGCGGCGGGCGCGACCAGCGAACTGAGCTACCTTGCCGCTCTCCACCCTGCGTACCGGCCTGTTCCCTACGACCATCCACTATATGGCACCAACACTTTACGAGGTAAGTGAAAATTGTTACAAGCATACGTTTTCAACGAATATAAATCACTTAGATGTAATTGGTGTAATGATATAGTTAATATCTATAACATTTTTCATAATTACGTCATTACTTAAAAAGAGTTTTAAGCAATAGTACTGAACTTGAGAGTTAAGAGTTTTTTCTAAGAGTTTTGAACTGTCGTCGACACAAGGAACTCGTACTTTATATACTTGTAGTGACATACGAATTTGAAACTACAGATGCGTTGTAATCTCTGATCACTGGTGGAATGCCTCACGGCTTGATATTATACTGGATCTATTCCTGAGACCCTATAGACCTGAACACAGTATTGCAAACACAGCTATTTGGCGGCTGACACAGGTAAGAGAGTGATACCCAGATTGACTCTTAGGCAAAAACGGACACACCTATTCTAGTTATGTATATAGAATCATCAGAACTGGAACACACCATCTGGATGATTGGCGGTCCACCACTGTGCGATTTAGAAGATGTTTACTTCCTCGCACGACTTCCTTGTGGAATCGATTACCATCAGCGATTTTTCCGGACCGATACGACTTAGGGACCTTCAAGAAAAGAGCGTACTCCTTTTTAAAAGGCCGGCAACGCATCTGCAATTCCCTCCCTGGTGTTGCAGTTGTTCATGGGCGGCGGTAGTCACTTACCATCAGGTGAGCCGCATGCTCGTTTGCCCCCTCTCCTATAAAAAAAATCTAATTGTAAGTTATAGTCACAAGTCAGATCTAAGAATGAATAGCAACTAAGGTAAAATACCGCTCACCGAGGGTGACGATCACGGCTAATGCACTGTTGCACTTATCTTTGATTTATTTTATCACTTTGGACCAGCTGAAAGCCGCATAGGCGCTTCTCTTAAATTTTATATGTAAGTCCGATTTACCTACAAATGCTATATATTTTCTATACGTGGTAGAACCATGCTACAGCTATATTATTAGTATAGTTGTAGCACGGATGGGAAGGACCACGCTCTCATAGAATACCAGCGTAAAATGGCAGCTCAACGCTGCTGTGTTCCCTATGGCGATTATAGAGAACCGGAGACCCTTTTCACTGGAAACGAGGCATTCCATTTTAGTCCTCACGGGTGACCACGCATATGTATTTAAATTCGTAATGGAGGATAAATTTAGATGTCTATGGGCCACAGCAACCACTTACCATCAGGTGGACTGTGTATTCGCTTGTCACCCTATCCTATAAAAAATACCGTTTGCTCGACGATGTTGACGATGATTTTGGATTAGATTTAGATTTTCAAAATTAGACTAACCATTTCTTTTATAACATGTGAGTTATCTTCTTTAATTCCACGTAGTCGCTTTATGATTTCACTCCGTGTTTTAACACTGTGCTATTAATTGCATGTTCGTTAAAATATTTAAATCACTTCTCACTATAACACAATACGCTTAAGGTCACATGGTCATATATACCGCGATTCCGCTGTGTTAGTTATAAGCTATAATTTCAGCGAAATCATGTAACACTATACTACCTTATGTCTGCAACGTCACACTGCATTCCAAAAAATGCATACCCAAACAACAGTCTACAAGTCTTGATGATTATATCTATTTATATATATATAAATATAATAAATCTGTAGAAAAATTATGTGTTTGCGATTCACGCTAAAACTAATGGAAGAATTTTCTTGAAGTTTGGTGTATAGGCAGTAAAAGACCGTGTATAACATATAGGTGTATAACTTTGTATCCGCTTACGGAATAGTAAAAAATAATGGTTGTGTTTTGTAATTAGTTATAAAGGGGATTTAGCTGCACGTTTGATAAGTTTATAAAAATGTGTGGGTGTGTGAAAATGAAACTAATCGCGCCACTTATTGGAAAGGGCATAAAAACGTTTGCCGGACCAGCTAGTTAGTAGCCACTGTGATCGTTGTAATCGTTTGTAAGTCGTATACATAGGATATGCATTTGCAAATTAAATAATTTGATTGACGAATAAGATTATATATAGAGTATCGTCATAAGCTCTGAAGATATCAAAGCAAACGCTTAACGCTTTAGCTATTCCAAGTAGCTCGCTTTTGATCTCCGCCGGCGACAGTTAAATTGTTAATTACAATTTTTAGTTCTGATTTATAAAGAAAAACGCCGTGCTTAAATTAGGACGGGCAGTTTGCTTATAACTGTTTCAGAAATAAGCGGTAGACATGCACCGAGCTAAAGATCGTTTATAAGCTAATATTGAAGTCTAAATATTTTTGTTCAAAATTCGCCTTTATAAGGCACTATTTGAAAGTTAAATAAGCTATGCCATCGCTTTAACAAGTCCAATATTTTACTAAGTATTTAATCTACATTATCATGTCTTGAAAATGACAACGGAACTTAAATTAAGTGTATGTATAAAAAAACTAATTAAGTTATCTTTAGAAAGATTCATTTCATGTCTGAGTTATTATTTTTTTTTTTTTTTTTTTTATAGGATAAGGGTGACAAACGAGCACACAGTCCACCTGATGGTAAGTGGTTGCTGCGGCCCATAGACATCTACATCTATCCTCGTTTGCGAATCAAAATGCAGATGCGTTGTCAACCGTGAGGACTAAGATGGAGTGCCTCATTTCCAGTAAAAAGGGCCTCCGGCCACCTGCACTCACCAAGCGAAACGCAGAGGTAAACCTCTACTTCACGCTGGTATTCTGTGAGGTCGTGGTACCACCCCGGTTCGAGCCGGCCCATGCGTGCGACAACAAAAGCTGCCGCGTGGCTCTACCACTGTTAAATTTGTGTTTATTATGTGATTATCAAATGATATATCGTGGCAATAGTTGTTCAAGAAATTCCCTCCTTCCATTTATCCACGGTAAGTAATAACAGGTTTATAATTTTAATCCCAGTGGCAAAATCTATTGAAATAACCAGAAAATAAAACATAAAAAACCGCGCCAGAAGTGTATAGAGCACCATCTCGTTCTCAAATCGTACGTATAATAACTAAACTAAAGCGAGACACGAGCTGCGGATATCTCACACAACCCTACAAACGCCACAGACGTACACTATCAGCGCAATTTATCTATACACTGAGGTGTTAATTAGGATTTGAACTCACGACTGCCACCATTCATTTCTTAACACTTTGCAAACGGAAATCGACCTTATGTTGTGACAATACTAAAGCAAATCGGTCAAATGTGTCATGCGATGACAGATACGTAAAAGTGGCTATTAAAAGACAGGCCGTGTTTAAGTCACGGGTTAAAATTGGCATGTGCTGGAATAACGAAGGGTTGAGATTTCGACCTTGCAATTAAGACGTTACCACAGATCGAATAACAATTTAACAGTTACCTAATTGTAATCACGCTGAAAAATTATTTTTATAATATCCTTAAAATTACCAATGTATTGTTGATATTTCTTTAAATCCACATATCATTTTAGTAGCCGCATATTCACAAACTTTGTATGTAAAATATTTAGGGTAAGGAGATTTTAAGGTTAACCCATACGGACAGACTCTGAAAGCCGTGTTAGCTTATAGAAAACACTGTCCCCACTCTCTAACTGGTTCCCGCCATGACGTGGGAGGCTTTAGTATCAATGCTTCGGAAAAAACCGGGGTCGCGTGGAAAGAGGAGTGTTGGTATAACGGTGCACCGCTCTCCCTACACTTCGCGTCTGAAACTTTATCGGCGGCGGAACTATTGACCAGATCTTTCGCTGGGGACAGGAAGGCGGGTGTAGGCCGAAATGCAGCTGCCGTTGCTGGTGGTTCGCAAATCTGTCCAAAAGCGTTCCAGTGGCCCTGTTAGATTTTAGTCGGTGCGAGATTGAGAATTTAGTACTTTTAGTGTCTTAAATCTTCGTCGATTTCGCATTTTAAGTTAAATTAAATTTTAATATACAAAAATATTTAAACTAGACGAGACTGACTCCAAAAACTATGACTATATTTCAAATTTCCATAGGAATGTTCGTTTTGACAGCTCTTAGAAAGTATTTCATTTGAGTTAAGTGTCAAATACCCAATGTTTAAGCAAAATGGGAGAGCTTTAAGTCTCGACTACATGATGCATTGCGAATAATAAACAAGCGTTCTCTTCAATCTTTTTTTCGTCTAGCAAAATGCAAACAAAGCCTACAGAATGTAAAATTATTCCTGTTTATCGCTAACACGCCTTCACTAATGTCATCCATCGCTCAGACCGTAACTGATATATATATATTTATGAACTGGTGACTGAAGAAGTGGTCCAAGTGTAAAGAAAAATGCGCTATTTTGTATACGTCTTTATAATAACTCCGAATTAACGGGGTCCATGCTCAGGTCAGGTCCAGCAGGTCAGAAAAGTGAACCGTAACGATAAGGTCTATATCGTCTTGTCTTAATAATCACAAGATTGTTTGTGTTACAGACCTAATTGAAGTGTCATTATTTAACTTTTGTCGTCAGCTCGCGGTCGGCGGGGGGAAGGAGCACCGCGCAGATTGACCAAATCCGGCACCCTTCTCCTTCTAACACTATAAGCTACTCGTTGACACAGACGCTTCATGTTAAACCAACGGTTGTGTTTTCCCGACATAGTTCTACCCGATTTTTATTTGGTACAGCCACATTACAGATTGTGTTCACTTGAAGAAATTTTTGTATTATATGTATTTTGCCTGCGGCACAGAATAACAGCGTGAAATAGCAGCATAATCCTGCTGTGCTTCGTGCGATAATTAGCTTTCAGAACTCCTTTTTTGCCTAGAATTCCGTGTGGTAGATACCACTATATATCTTGATTCTGTCAAAAAGCAATGCACTGTTGTGTTCCGGTTTGTCTGGAGCATATAGAAAGTCAGTATAATTGGAGGCAATGAGGCATTCCATTTTAGTCATCAGAAGCTACATCGCATCTGTGACTTTCTTAGACTTTTTTGTAGTTGCAGTTGCAGTAGAAGCCACTCTAGTATCTAGTCGATCAGGTGGACTGTAAATTCATTTGTCACTTCAGGTAAAAAAAGAAACGGTTTAAGTTATGGGTGTTAATCGCTTATCGCTTGTGCCATGAATTTCGTTACAAAATTTACGTGGTATACGTTCAAAACGCCTGCGGTGTGTATTAGCGATTCGACGTGGACACTTCAGTTCCCTTCAACGTGTCTTTAGGCGTCTGTTTGTTAGTAATATTCACGGATCAGAGCATTATTTATCAAATAACTGAACAGTCGTAAAAATGCATTCGGATTTTCGATTATATTTGTGAACAAAATAAAATTAGTAAACAACGTAACTACGCTTATCTTGTTGATTGCGATAGAATGAAACGGGTTGATTCGAGCAACGGTTTTTTTCGCTGATTAGTGTCAGAATATCCACTATCCACTAACCTATATCGGCCCGTCGATGTCGTAAGAGGTGATAGAGGGAAACAATTCAAGAGATGGGCAGCGTCTTCCTAATAAAAACTAGATAATAAAAAAAACTACGGTTGCCAACGTACCGATTATTCGCATTATACCGTGTTGTAGCGGTGTAAGAATATCCACTACCCCATATTGTCCCGTGGATGTCCTAAGAGGCAAAAGAGGGAAACTGAAACAGATGGACAGCAGCGTTTTCCTAATAACAACTAGAAAATAAATAATATAAAATTAAAAATTTTGTACAGCCGACTTCAATATAAGTTATTAAGAATAACTCAAAAACTATTGGTCTGACCTTGATCAAATTCATATGGGACCACACGAGTAGTACCAGCTTTCAAAACAAAAAAAGAATCATCGAAATCGGTTCACCCAGTAAAATGTTATGAGGTAACACACATAAAAAAAAACATACAGTCGAATTGAGTACCGTCTCCTTTCAGGAAGTCGGCAGAAAACTGCAGTTGCCAACCCCCATGCCAAGCGTAGCAACTAAGGCAGGCAAATATCCCCCCTTTAAGAGGCAATCAATGGGGAGGATTATTTTATACATATAGCAGTGGACTATGATAGGCTGTAGTGAGTGAATGAAGGAATTCGGATTAAATTAATTTTATTATAATTTTTTTCAAAGCAAGTGTCCAAAAAGATCTTTGTATCTTTATAAATTGCTTTTCGTTAGGCCAATAGCGATCATCGATTTCGTTTGACAAATCAATAAGAAATATAAGTCGTACATCGCGACTCGAAATTGGCAGACGATGTTTTTCAACAAAAATAAAATGCCATCCGCAGCACGCAAGAAACTTAACCCTTCACGGCCGAAGGTATTCCTGCACCGAAACGAAACTGTTTACGGCCCGGGGGAAAAAATTGCAACGCGGTGTCCGCTTACGCCGCGCCGGCTACGGAGGTCCGATAACACGTCGTGGACGAGTCTTAAGATAACGCTCAATTAGCTGAATTTTTTATAACGACCGCTTTATGCTAGAGTGAAGAATTGATTACATTGCTATGAAAATATTAAATATTACACGGTGACTGATTTGTGAGTCCATTTTTTATCAAGATTCATTATTATTTTAATATTAAGCACATTTAAGAATAATGCATATAAAAAAGATTATAAGGCAAATTAATATTGCCTCGTATGAGACTAATTGGACGAAATTATGTGATGGCATCTCGTATGTCGCCACTATTCGACACATATTTATTTGTGTTGTATATTTTAGAATAAATTACTGAACAAAGAATCGAAGAATAATTATTTAGACGGCTCAGTGGCGCAGTGGCTTAGCAATAAGTTGCAGCACCAAGGGCCGCGGGTTCGAATCCAGCACGGAACAAGTATTTGTATGGCCTACAAATAAGTCTGGATGTTTGTCCTTGTGAGATTTATATATTTAAACTACCCCCACGATACAGGAGAAGATCCTAGTGTGGAGGTAACGTTTATCACTAGTCAATTATACAATATTTGCGCATTAAATACGTTTTCATATAAATTTTAAGTGACAAAGGAACTTACAGCCTTCCTGATAATAAGAGGTAGCCCATAGCCGCCTGCAAGCCTGCAACCAACCTCAAATAACGGGGGCTATAAATGTGTTTTCACATGTGATTAAGATGGAATGCATTAAATCCCCTAATGATACTGGATCCAGATCTCTTTTTTTTTTCTTTGCAGAACACTGCAGTCCACGCATTGCCATTGGGCGGCAAATTAGGTAATATGGTGGTAATTACGCAGACGAATCCTTAGCGAGAATAATTAATAGAAGTCCTATCACCAAGTAAAAATATTCTGACTTATAAAACAGACAATCAAGCGTTTGCTAAATCTGAATTTAATATCTCCTCTGTCGATTTTTTCAAGCTATTAAATGCTCAACCACATTACACACAATGTGCAAAAAAAACATTTGACGACCGCCAAATGGAGAAGTTGGCCTCGATTGAAATCTTAATAAATACTTCGACTTCGTCCTTAATTTTATTCTGGACTCAATAGCTATGCCTTGATGTCTTCATTAATAGTCGAAGAATTTTTTATCTGCCATCTGCGATAGTTCAGTATTTTAGGAATCGTTCGGTTATCATGAAATTATTTTACACTTAAAGGACTTTTAGGAATAGTTTGCTAAATCTTTTTAGTTTATAGATTTATAGTTTTCAAAAAAGTCGAATGATAGGGTAAAAGCTCTTATGATTTATTGTTAACGTCTATGTTACTCCAGATTTCGTGTGTTCTTGAATTATTTTTTTAATTTGTAAATATCATTATTGTATTTCCTTCCCCTCATATTTCGTCAGCATCACCATCCACGCAATACTTTCAACAATATTTAAAGTTTAAAATAAAAATATTATGTAATGCAGTTATCGTGCGAACGACTAAATTTTACTGAAGTTTTTTTCATATAGGTATAAAAATAAATACCTAATATGATCTTATCTAGAAAGCTCAGACCAATTAAAGAAAAACGCGATGCTGTACATTTCAATCACGCTTAACTTCTTGGCACGCACTCGCGCAATCATCTTTTTTTTTTATGGGATAAGGGAGACAAACGTGCACACAGTTCACCTGATGGTAAGTGGTTGCTGCGGCCCATAGACATCTACATCTATCCTCTGTTACAAATCAAAATGTAGATGCGTTGTCACCCGTGAGGACTAAGATGAAATGCCTCATTTCCAGTAAAAAGGGCCTCCGGTCACCTGCACTCACCAAGCGAAACGCAGAGGTAAACCTCTATTTCACGCTGGTTTTCTGTGAGGTCGTGGTACTACCCCGGTTCGAGCCGGCCCATCCGTGCGACAGCAAAAGCTGCCGCGTGGCTCTACCACTGTTAAATCTTTTAACTATCTTTCTCTATCAGTCCGTAAAGAATCAGTACTGTAGGCACACAGATTCATCTAAATCATATGGTTAGTTGCAAATGATTTTAGATGCATGTGTACGTGAGTGCGTGTTTTTACAATAAGTTGGACATGGTTTTGGCTTGGTGTTTGCGTCACTTGAAATGTACCTACACAGCGCTCCATCTTTATTTCTTTGTTAATCTGAGTTTGGAAATGAATATTACTAATATTAATTTTTTACGTGGTAGAGCCATGCTGCAGCTATATTACTGGTATAGTTTTAGCACGAATCTCGACCGGGGAAGGACCACGCTCTCACAGAATACCAGCGTAAAATAGCAGCTTAACGCTGCTGTGTTTCGTATGGTGAGTGTACAGAACCGGAGACTTTTTTTACTGGAAACGAGGCATTCCATCTTAGTCCTCAGGGGTGACAAAGTATCTGCATTTTGATTCGTAATCGAGGATAGTTGTAGATATCTATGGGCCACAGCAACCAATTACCATCATGTGTACTGTGTATTTGTTTGTTACACTTATCCAATTAAAAAAATACCAACTATAACAATCAATTTTTAAGTAAATATTGGGTTACATATTTTCCAGCTGTAATAATAACTAGCTCTTGGCAATTTATTCTCAAAGCACACTACTTGCACTCAAGGTTGTTGCAGTTATCAAGGGGTTTACAAATATTTTCAATAATTTTAGTTATCTAATTCTATAAAATATCGCGTGTTGCATGATGCTTTCTCACCAGGTATGATGTGACGTGCTTATTCTTTAGTCCTGTCCTTAATTATTATTTTAGCGGGATGTCTCGGATTTCGTCTACTGTATCCGCGCACCGGATGGCAGGCGTCCTATAAACTACAGACCTATATTTTCCCTTATAGTCACTGATACAGTTCACACACGGTTGCTTTCGGCTCGCGTGCAAGGCACTGTTGACCGACATTTTTCATAGTTAGACATTTTGCATTTCAATGTAAGTAACAAAATATTCTTATTTCACATTAAAATTTCTTTGATATTTTAATGTATTCCAGGTGATATTGAGTTTTATACGATTATTTATTTTTGATATTTATTGAGTTGCAAAATGATAACATTTTAAATTTAAAAAAATAAAAATAATTTTGTTCTTAAGAGAAGCAATAAAACCTATAGTTACAGTTGATCGAGCTAATTATGCAAAATATAAACCATCGGCAGCGGACTGCAAAATTTCGCAACCGAAGTGACAAGCCGAAACTTAATAACTTACTCAGAAATGCTCCAGCAAATTGGGAGCCGGACGAGTCGTCGGACCGGCTCCGTAACCCTACACTGGCGCACCAAACTCTCCGTCACATATAAATTGTAGTTTTATTCAAATCGGTCCTACGTGCCGCGATAAAACCCTCTTTAAACAAATAACAGATCGTTTTGGTGTCATCCGAACGAAAATTTACCTTAACTTACTGGAAATAAATGTAAAAATAAAATTATTAACTGACAAGAATCTCAAGAATGGCTCAGAGGACAGAGAGCTTCGATGCTACGGTAACAAAGATGAATTTTTATAAGAAATCCTGTAGTAGTAGGGTCCAATAAAAACACTAAAGCAGTCTATGCCAATGAAAGCAAATCACATATTTGACTCTAAAACCAAAACCAAGGATATACTTTCATTCCACAATATGTTTGTGCTTAGTTAATTTCAAGACAATAAGTACTTATTCGAAAGAACACATAACATATAGTGGTAACATGTACATCGTGCATGGGGCGCTGTTATCAATTTGATCATTATATTTCAAATTTATTTCGACATCTTAATACATTACAATCTCATCGTATAAGTCTGCCATAAGAATGACCGTTGCAGTGACAAATAATTTGCTTCTCATATAATTACATTTTTATAGTAAAACTTATGAGCGCGTGTCTCCCAATAAACACACAATATGTTACATTTTTTAAACTTCTCAAAAAATTTGATCACTCTGTTCACCTGCCTTTATTTTATGCGATGTATTTTTAATATCGGAAATGATAAAACTTCCAATCACAATCGAGTTATTAAAGAATAAAAGTAGGTCCTACGGCCGCCTTCGATGAAATTAATAAGGACAATAAAAACGGAACTCAAAACCGCAATCAGAAGAGCATTCGGTATGTAATAATTCCGAAGTCGTAACACGTATACTCCGAGTGTGAGATTATAAAATCGTTAAGCATCGTATCGTAAAAGTCGATATACCGAAAAATTAATACGATGGAATTCGTATTCGGAGTATCGATGCATGTATATGTCTTCATCGCCCGATAATCGTAAATTAGGGACCAACTCTGGTTTAACCGAGCGTAAAAACTGAGCGAGAGATTGAGAGTTCATGTTACTTCCAAATGAAAAAAGATAAAGCACCGCGGGCAAAAAGATAAAAATATAAAAATTACATTTAGAATATTATTATAACTCCTTTGATGTAAAATCTAATATAGTTAAAAATATAGACCATCAGCAATCAACATGGATTAAAATAGATCTTTATCATTTCATCTAGCGGAATAGCCGTTAAATCCGTTCAGGCAATGTCGATCAAATCAGTCGGATTCCGAATTTTTATATCGTTTTTTTTTTCATAATTTGCTTTGAATGGATCGTTCGTTGGTTTCTAAATATCTTGTCGGAATAAATTTATCCTGCACCCTAATCTCCGTGGACGAGAAAGCGAGAGGTGTTCTGAAACGAGTTTTAGAGAAGGACGCAGCACCAGCGCCCGCGCATGACAAGTGACCGGATTAATGCATTTTAAACGAAGAAGGCTTAATTTTGATCTCGGCTTGTTTAATTGAACGGTCCTTTATTTCTTTTCTTTTTTGATGTTAGGTGGAAGTAAACATAATAATATCATGAAATAGCTATGTTTGTTTAATTGTGTATTTCATATTTTTATCATTACCACTTACGAAGAAATAGTAGAAAGAGAATCAGAGATTTTTTTTTCAAAATTTACGTATCTATTGATGTATTATTCAATCGGTCTCGTTTATGAATTTACGTAATTCATAAAACATCAAAAATAGATAATATCCAAATCTCATTAAGGTTTTCTCTCAAGCGTCCGCCATACTTTATTTTTCTCGCCGATTCGAGAACCTCCAACAGCTCAGTGCTCGTTCTCAACTACGTGATTGACGATATCCACAGCGGATAGCTTTACCCGCTGTGAACAGTGACTGAGAACATTTTAATAAATATCTCCAATGATGTTCTTAAAAGCGATAATTTCTCCTTTCGAGGCCTTTGTGTAAGCGTAATGGCAGTCATTTTTATTTCTTATTCGATATATTATTTCAAGCTTTTGTCTTTTCTTTAACTTGAATGCTTGCTTAAATTTTTTAGGTAGCTTGTTTCGATTGAAATATGTAGCGAACTTCGCCTGTGAATAGTTTTTTTATGTGTGCTTTAGCAGAGTTCAACATAACTTGGATGACAATGTTTCTATCATATGTCGTAACTTATTGCTATGTTTCACACATGCAAAAATATGCAAAAATCTTTTAGAACTACAAAGAGCGAGAAATACCCACTACTACTAAATAATATAGCAACCATCTTAATTGCAGTTCCATGCAATAATTGCTGGATTTAATGGAAACTCAAAAACGAATGTTGTTATTCAACGGATGTAAAAATGTGGTAAAGAAAACTTTCTCCAAAAATACCGTCAAGAAAGAAACTAACACAATAGCTGGAAATGCGTCGAATGATGGTCTTCAACAATTCCTTCGATCGGGAACCTGTTCAATCATGATGGATGAAAAAACCCGTGAGTCGGCAACGATTGATCCGGTCTGCATCGAGATTGAGACATCTTGGAACGAGTTCCATCTCATTGGTGTAGGTTTAAAACAATGGTTTAAAAAATAAGCGGTAGCGATTAAAATGGCCAAATATTTTTTTTAATTGTCGATATTATAATTCAGATTTTTATATTTTTACTATTACGAAAAAGTTTATTGATATTAAACATTTTAATGGACTTAAAATTTCCGTGTAAAAAAATCAAATAGAAAAACAACTAGTTAACTATAATATTACTTATCAATTACACAATCGTTTAAATAAAGAAATTCATGTAATCTTACCATAAAACGTTGCCCGGAGGGCTCGATCCTAGGCTAGCTTATTTCAACGTAATTTCTTACTTGATTTGAATTGAACTTGTTTTAAAGCTATTAATATTAATAACACTTGCGTTGCTTTTAAATAAATAATATTTATTTATCTATTCTTATTTGCGTTGCCTATTACAACGGACGGACTTAATGCCATTAGGAATTTTCTACCAGTTAACTTATATCCACTTTTTAACCAAGAATTAAAATTCGCAAATGTATACAATATAACATCATTCCAAAAATGCAATATAGGTAACGATGATTATTTAGAAATAAAGCGATTTATTTTTAAAGTACTTGTTTTAAATTTGTCTTGTATATCATCAATGTGAATAAACTACGCGGATTTAGTGTCATGTCGTAAAAATACTGCTGTGTTTTTACATACAGTGTTATTGTTGCAGTATTTTTTATGATTTTAAATACATTTAACGTCTGCGGGAGATAGCTCCCTAACGTTTGATATTTAGTTGCACTTTGCTTTGTCACAGCGAAGAAGTATATTTTTCATGAAAGTGTTATCACTTATAGGTAATGCTTGTAACTTGCACCATACAGTAACGCCCACGACACGCGCACGTAATTCTTCCCAGAAACTTTATTTCCAGTTTTTTAATCCAGCCTCGGTTCAATTATGTTCTCTATGAACATAATTGCTTCATGTGACGAAGTCTTAATCATTGGAGATCTATTTTTATGTGATTAGTTTTAGTTTTGCTAAAAAATATAAAGCAACTCGATTAGGCTATAATATCATCTCGCCTTTAATCGATTCAGCGGCGTCTATTAAGACGTTGTATAACTTCGGTTTTTATTTTAGTAAATTTGTAGGGGGTCGTTGGCCGTAATACCCTTATTTTTATAGTTGGCCTACAGTTTTTTTTATTGTGTTACGTTTGTTAGTAACGAGATTTAATCGGTTCTCATCATCTTAAATACATTGGGTATTGTGTTTCATTCGTCTCGCCTAATTTTTGCCGATTTAGTTTTGTTTTATTATGTCCATTGGGATTCTTATATATTTTAATATTAAAGCTTTCTTTATTCTTATTTTTTTTGCGTAAATATTGTAAAATGTTTGTTTGTTTTTTTTTTTAATTATTGTGAAATACGGTCTGTTTCTCGTTGTCTTGTGTCACTTTCGATATCTGGTAGGGTTAGAAGACCTAGATCTAGAACTAAACTTGAAACATGATTGTACTGTGAGATACATCAGCTATTGTGTCAAGCTATCCCCGTCAGTAAATCTTAATGATTAACTTACTCACGGTTAAAATAGCTGTGTAAGATTCAGTGTAGTCCTCTGGTCAAAGCTTCGGCGCCCTCACCCAGTTACTGCCTAACGAAGACATCTGTTTAAATAGTTTTATTTTAGTACCAGCTTGTTAATGAAGTTTATTTTTTTGCCAAATATTTTAATCACGCTTTCTTGTCATGTTTGTTAACAAAACTCCGTGTTGAGGGAAACATATATCACAAAGCCGGCTTCGTATCCCGTTCCGTTCGCTTCCGAGAAAGCCAATTAACAACTTAACACGTGTTTTTATGCGAAACCAAAATCTTAGACATGTGGTGACGGTATGGTCACATGCGAATGCCACAACTGTAAAATATACGACTTTAGGACGACAATATCCCATTATGAGAACCGCAGACATCTGTTTAAGGGACCACTCTCACTTGATTAGAATTGAGATTTAGATTAGAATTAATATTGCTTGCACGATTATAGGTATATATTTCAAACAAGAATGCATAAATAAGAATTGTACGAGTTACCTTTGAAATTAAATCTATACAAATAAATAAAATTGAAGTGTCTGTTTGTAATGTAAAAATTACAGCTTTTTACTAAATGCATATGAAAGTATAAACGGTACTAATAACAAAAATACAATTTTTAAAGTTTTGTCTGTCTGTCTGTCTGTCCGTCCGTCTGTCTGTTTGTTCCGGCTAATCTCCGATTTTGACGGGATTTTCACTGGCAGATAGCTGATGTTACAAGGAGTAAAAGTAGTCTACTTTTATTTTAGACAAAGAATCCGCGCAAAAAAAACTCAAATAACACGCGGGCGAAGTCGCAGGGAACAGCTAGTATCTAAATAAAAAATAACTATTCCTTGAATAAATCGTCTTTTGCTCGTCAAGGGCCAGGAAAAAAAATCATTCCTTACTTTTTTATACAGTTCACTATACGTATTATTTAATATATTTTATACGTGGTAGAGCCATGCTGCAGCTGCATTAGTAATACAGTCGTAGCACGAATGGGTCGGCTCGACCGGGGAAGGACCACGCTCTCACAGAATACCAGCGTAAAATAGCAGCTTAACACTGCCGTGTTTCGTACGGAGAGTTTAGTGAACCGGAGACCCTTTTTACTGGAAAAGAGGCATTCCATCTTAGACCTCACGGGTGACAACGCATCTGCATCTTGATTCGCAAACGAGGATACATGTAGATGTCTATGGGCCACAGCAACCACTTACCATCAGGTGGACTGTGTGCTCGTTTGTTACCCTATCCTATAAAAAAAAACGAAAGAAGTAAGATTAATAAGGAAACCAATGAAAGTCGGAAACCTCTGCCTACCCCTCTTAGTGCGTTAGTATTTTATGTATGCAAATGTAAGATTTATAAATTCAATAATTGTTCGAACTGCAGTACAAATAACTAGTATTTATTATATATTTCATTTACATTGAATTGAAAAATGTTCTTAAAGTAAAGCTCGTTTTGATAAGTTTATTTTTTTACAATTTATTTTATTTATTTAATCTTGCAGTACCTACTGCCGCGCGCACTGATCCACACCTTTTCGTACACAATAGCGCGCTTGCACCGATAAGTTTTGATCAGGATGCAGTCAGTATTGGTACAGGACAAGATTATAATCAGGAAAACTTGACATCGACTGTGTTTAAACTTGGGTTCGCTACCGATGGGCTACTTTCATTTGATCGTATTACGAGTATTATACTCTTTCGTTCAATTCTATAAAATATTGATGAATAAATGTTATCAATTAGCCTTTTCTTTTAAGTTTTTTTATTTATATAATAAGTTACTGCAATTTAATACTATTTAAAGTACTTACTACATTAAAATATTTCTAAAATAAAATGGTTTCTTGTGTTTACTGATTTACATAAATCTTCTCTTTGAGATTATTTTAGGATTACGTTTGCAGTATTTTAAACTATGTTTTGAAATATCCTCAATCCAGGTCTTAAGACGTTCTCAAGTCCTTAACGGAGACATAAAATAAGCGAACAGACTTAATGATTAGAACCGCAGAAATAAATCAATGTTGACGTGCCGTTATTTATGTAGAGCGGGTCTGAGAGATATATTTTAGTTCTTTAAGACAAAAGTAATCCTTTAAATGTATTTTTTTTAAATTTTTATTTATAAAGTAATGATGACAAGCGAGTACACAGCTCACGTGATGGTAAGTGGATGCTGTGGCCCGTAAACATCTACGTCTATTTTTGTTTTAGAATCAAAATGTAGATGCGTTATCACCCCTGGGGACTAAGATGGACTGCCTCGCTTCCAGTATAAAAGGTCTCCGGCTCTCTACACTCACTCGTTAATCGTTAAGCTGCTATTTTACGCTGGTACTCTGTGAGAGTGTAGTCCTTCCCCGGTCGAGCAGATTCGTGCTACAACTATAAAGTAGCTGAAACATGGCTCTACTCCGTATATTTTCGATAGCATGAGTAATAATTTCTATTATTCATTTATGGTTTTCACCATACAGAAAGCAGAGAGAGAAAGAGAGAGAAAGAGAGGGGGCAAACGAGCATGCGGCTCACCTGATTGTAAGTGACTACCGCCGCCCATGAGCAACCGCAACACCAGGGGAATTGCAGATGCGCTGCCGGCCTTTTAAAAAGGAGTAGGCTCTTTTCTTGAAGCTCCCTAAGTCGTATCGGTCCGGAAAAATCGCTGGTGGTATACTATTCCACAAGGAAATTGTGCGAGGAAGAGACAGTTACAGTGAAAAATCACCTATTATAGTGTAGGTAATAGATAATCTCACTTTTACTTATTCTATAATGACTCAGCTCCTAGAATGACAAATCTTGCCAGATTTTCAGCTAATAATTGTTTATATATACGCTTACAAATGGTCCTACTTTCATCTTGTTAACACTTGGGTCCAAGAATGTATGGAGACGTCTCCTTCTCCTTTGAGATTTTAACTCTCGTATGACCTGTGTAATGGCAGTGTAAGAATAACCACTACACTACCCCATATCATCCTGTGGGTGTCGTAAGAGGTAACAATAGTAACGACTAAAAATAAAAAATAAAAACTACTGTTACCAACCCGCTTGCTATAAGCGTGGCAATTATGGCAAATATCCCTCTTATTAGACTATCCATGGTGGAGGCGTATGTTCAGCAGTGGATTTAATTTAAATAGGCTGTAACGGTAACGGTATACGAGGGTTACAAACAGACTTACAGTGCAGCTGGTAGAAAGAGTCTCCGGATCTCTTCGCTCACCAAACTAAACGGCAATATTATCAGGCCTCTGTCACTCTTGCTACCTGCGTGAAATCATTTGCCTACAATCGCGAGCTGCCCCAGGGGTAGATCGCAGTCGGGGCTAGCGCGCTCTATACGATTGAATATATATTATATATATGTATATTACCTATCTATTTGATAAATTATAATGGCAAAACGTCGTTCCTACTATAATTGTTGCGGGAATGGGTGCTTAATGAGCAATTAAAAGGATTCAGATATATAATATTTTGAGTTACCGAAGGATAATGAAAGGTAAATTTATTTCATATTTTTGTTAGATAGGTACTTATAGCGAAAAAATAATTGAGTAATGATTTAACTACAGAAGTAATACCCAAGTACTTTATTACAAAACTTAGTTGAAATTTACTTTACTACCCAAGTACCTACTTACATTTTAAGTTATAATAGCACAAAATACTGAACTTAAAACTTTGTATACAAGATTTTCAACTAAGTAGATTACGATCATATTTCTGTTAGGAATTGTATTTCGGGTTTATTTGTTGTTTACGCTATCTACCTATACGAACCAAACATCCCGATTCGCGACGAATGGCCTTTGCAAGTTGCATGCGTTAGGCATTACAGAACTCACATAGTAGATAATATGGTCGATTATAGTCAGCGTAGGTACTTTACCTAAATAACTTACCATTTCACAATGTATTTTTTTAACTTTTATTAACGGGTTATTAGCAACTGGCCCTTAGCAACCACAGAAAGTCCGTTGTGACGTAGTAAGGAAAAAAGATGCAAAGTAATTCAAACACTCGCGCGCAGCGATAAAGTTTTATTTAGCTTGCTTATTATTTATTTTGTGGTATTATGTTATATTTTACGCTGGTATTCTGTGATACGTGTGTTTTTGCGAAGGTACTCTAGTGGGTACTGATGTCTTCTGCACCTGACCACTTGTGACAGTATTCGGAAAATATCATCCGTGGACAGAATCTGTAATATTTTTCAAGGTTTTCATCTCAAGTAAATCACGAGTTTGCAACCAGACCACTCAGCGACTTATTTCGGAGTCTCTCTGCATGTCAAACTTTTCAACGAAGATATCCGCGGTATAACCAGAGCAACCGATACAGTGCAACATATCAGTAAGCTGAAATAGCAATAGGTCGGCCATATAGCTCGAAGAACCGACAACCGATGGGGAAGAAAGGTTTTTGATTAGCAACCCCGTACGGGTAAGCGAAATGTAGGCCGGCCCTGCACTTGATGGAGTGACGACCTAGAATGACATGCAAGAAGTCGATAGATGCAGGTGGCTCAGTATCGTCTTTTGTGGTTTTCCTTGGACTTCTTCAAAGGTCCCTATTAGGAGACTTGTGAGCCTCTTATCTAGTTCATAGTGTGTTGTGCATAGATTTGAAGAATAGGCTCAACCTTTATAATTACAAGCTGTTAGCCATTTCATTGGTCCTCAGGAGTAATAAATATACTATTTACTTACTGTTTGTTTGGTTGCAGGTGTTCATACGCATGCAGTAGCCACTTACAATACGTGTTCTGTTTGACTGTTCGGCACTTTTATTTTATAAAAAAACTTGCGATCTGCCCCGGCTTCACCTGGATAGGATCTATTTATTAATGTAGCGTTATTTTGATTTAAGATAGTCGAAGACCATTAATGTTATATTTATAGTATAAAAAGAAACTTTTAAGTTTTTGAATAAAATATAGCCTAGATCCCTCTTGGCTTTTTGCTGCAATTTTAAAAATGATTATTCCATTTGTCTTTATATATATATGTCAGCAAAATACCACGGACTGACTGACTCATCACGATATCTCTAAAACTATACACCCGATTGACTTGAAATTTAGTATGGTCACTCATTTCGCAATGTAGGTTCCGCAATAAAAACATTAGCTTGCGCCCAGCAAAGCGAGCGGGTAACACCTAGTATATAATAAAGCAGGGGATTCCCCGAGCTTGATAGTAGTCAGTTATTTCAATATTATATACATTAGACATACACTTCAATTCTATTTAGCTCAGTATTTTTGATCTTAATGGAAAAACTATTCAACAGACATATATCGAGGCAATTAAGTAAACACTTTAAAAGCGAACGCTTGTCTATTCTTAAGCTTAGGACCGTGGGTAATTAAACCACGAGCCCTTAACAAGTAATTAGTGGGAAGGAGACCGGAAGGGCGTATGGGTGCAGCTTGATGGTGTTGGATTTCTTCCGATTTTAGTTACTTTTCTTTGTTGAGTTCTATTATTGGTCTTTCTTCTCTCTATTTAGTTTAATTTCTTTATGACTTTTATCGTTATAATTAAAGATATGTAATGATAATGAATTGATGTGATGAACCGAGTAAAAAATGGAAATGCTGAATGTAAGCCCCATAGAACCATAGCAGTTTTAAAGATCAGGGCATTTCCAGCTGAAGTGTCTCGACTTTGTGCTTGCTCAGTTTTAAGAGGTTACTCTCAAGAAATTTATTCATGCCCCGACGCATTTTGGGAAAGTTTTATGTAATATACGTGATTTAAAATTGCTGATAATGAACTAGCTATGCGGGTTTGATAATTTGAAATTTTAGTCTGTGAGGCATTCGATATTAGTCGTGTGAAGTGACAATGTATCTGTAGCTTTCCTTGATTGAATTAGGCTACAGGTGTCTATGGAATGCAGTAACCACTTACTACCAGGTGGACTGTAACGGGTCACTTCAGTTTTATAAAAAAAAGTGTAGAATATTGATACTATTGCTACAAAATTACTTTTCACGTATATTACTCAAAGTGAAACTAAATTAACACGTATTAAATGAAGTCATCTAACAAGAGGCATATATGAATAAATCATCACAGATTAAATCCCAAGAAAGGAGGGAAAGGATGTAACATAGGACCATTAAATATGAGTGAACGATGCAGCGTGTAGAGCCGTCGAGGTATAATTACGCCTTTAAGAATATAATTACGAGTTGTTAAGATCCGAGCGTTACATTATGCGAATTTATTCGCGTTTATAAGTTTGAATTAAGTTATTTTGATGATAATTGTAGTGATGAAGTATATTGTGTTATTTTGCTGTGTTCTTATTGTATTATAAAGAAAAGAAAATTGCTTTTATGGTTTCTTCTAGTTTTTTTTTAAACCACTATTGTCACATACATACGTCTTTTGACCAACGTTATAAAATATAAGTACATGATTGAACATTTTACGTGGTAGAGCTATGCTGTAGCTATATTACTGGTATAGTTGTAGCACAAATTGGTTGACTCGATCGGGGAAGGACCACGCTCTTAGAGAATATTAGCGTAAAATAGCAACTTACCGTTGCTGTGTTTCGTATGGTGAGTGTAGAGAACCGGAGACCCTTTTTACTGGAAACGAGCCATTACATCTTAGTCCTCACGGGTGACAACGCATCTGCATTTTGATTCGTAATCGAGGATAAATATCGGTGTCTATGGGCCACACCAACCAATTACCATCAGGTGGATTGTGTGCCCGTTTGTCACCCTTATCCCTTTAAAACATAACATTTGCGCATGAGATGTTTTGGTTATTAATCTAATGTCAAAAAATTATTAAAAACCTTGTTTATCAGGTTTGTAAAATAAAAGATCCATTGAGTAAATAAACCAACGTAACGAATTTATTGTGTATACTTCAAGACATCAATCATCCTTTCCCAGTTGAAGAGCGTTTTTATAATTTTCTGAGAAGCGTCAGTGTTATAGCTGTTTTACATAGCACCAGCTACCTGTTAGAGCGCTTGATTATAGTATAAAAAACCTTGTTAGTGGACGGTGGTGTTTTTTGCAGTATCTTAACGTACCTTCCCACTAATCGTTTTATAGGGTTTGATGTTTTAATGATCGTCGGTTTTCACGACTTCTGACAAATGCTAATATTAGCGATATAATTTTATACAGGCGATTATAATGTAATTTTTATAGGATACGTTTAACGACTCTTAATAAAATTTTTATTACTTGACTTAAAATTAATAGCTCTTAGTAATATACTTAAAGGTTAAGCTGCTTACTTAGCTACCGGTGTATTTGATGGTTAGTGGCTACTGTAACTCTTAAAGATAGGGATTCCTATGAGACCTGTAATCGTACCGACTCTACTTTTCAAACTGAAACACCACAATGGGTGTACTGCTGCTTTGTGGATAAACGGCAGTAATAGGTTTGTATGTAGTAAGCACTCAGAGAGTATTCTGTTCAGAAATTCTTGTTCCTGCTTTTTCACCTAGAGCTAGAATATATTATGTTTTGTTTAGATAATGGAATTGTCCGATATAGTCTTTACTGTATTTGTACACCGATATGTGCGTTGTAAATAAGCGTTATTAGAATTGCCAAATTAGATATGATTGTTAACGGGAGAGCTCCCAGTTGCTCTGTTAGCCTAGCCTAGTCGTTTATATTTCTGCCAGTTTTGGGGATTACTTAATATTTTGAACCTTTTTTATTTTTACGCTCATTATATCATACGATAACTTTTATAATACATAATGTCGGTATCTTCATCAATCACTCTATAAAGAGTACAGCGCTCACATATGACTCCCTAAATTAAATACATTAAATGTCGGCCATTTTTTATGCGTCTGTGAATATTTAAAATGAGGTGAATAGGTAAAAAAGGAACCACGCCGACATTACAAATTCACGTCGCATTGCCTTCATCTCGCCGCAACATTCGAATAACAACCGACGTCATAATTTACAGCCAGTCTCATTAGTATACGCCGTTACAAAGTCACTGTGCACACCACGTCCAAAAGAGCCGCCTAACAAAGCTATTGAAATTCATATTTTAACGCTCAACGTGACCGCAGACCGCTAGATGTCGTCCAGTTAAAAATTTTACGCCCAATCGCGATCGATAAAAATTAATACATCAGTCGAAAACTTAGCGATGCGTATTCGAATTATCGATAAGCAAAAAGCGACCCAATCGATCCAAACCACTGCTTAGTATACGACTATTGGAAAAAAATACAATAAAGTGGAATTTTGGGTGTGCTTTTTGCGAGCGGTTACACGAATGTCGTACGAGTGGCCAGTTCAGTCGCTAATGGAATTCGAAACGGACTGACTCATTGGTCTCGATCGATGATTTGTTTTGTTTTTTATTTATCGATTCAAATATCGATGTTCCCGTCGGTTCTCACAGAAGATGAAGACATAAAAATTTTGGAAGTCGCCGGGCGGCGCGTCAAAAGAGGACCACATGCGTTAATTCCGTGAGTTTTCGAGAAACCCATCTTGTTGTGGGCGCTCGCCAAATTGGTGGTCCCTAACGCCTCTCGTATGAACCCATTATTTGTGGCCAAATAGCCCGACAGATCGGCGGAGCGTGATCGCCAAATCAAGGCGTTTTAGTTTATCTTTTTTTGCCTTGAAAACGTGTTTGTTTTCGGAGGAATGGGCGTATAATTGTTATGGAAATTCGTGACTGCCATGACACAATCACGATGAGGCATCCCGTTGATTAACTTTGATTAATAACTAAATAACTACTTCAGACCTTCGAAACATATTCTACCTTTTTTCTTGAGCGTTGTATAAGTGTGTTGGGAATGACAATTTTTTTGTATAACCAAATTTTGTTTTAAGGTTACCGTTACTGTTACAGTCTATTAAGTCCATTGCTGAACATATGCCTCCCCTTTAGATTGCCTCATAGTGGGGCTATTTTTATTTTCAACGTTATTAGGAAGACGCTGCTGCCCATCTCCTGATTTGTTTCCCTCTGTCGCCTCTTACGTCACCCACGGGATGATACGGAGTAGTGGATATTCTTACACCGCCGCTACTTGGTATTAAGGTTCTAAATATGTAATTAATCTTCTCCTTCCTGCCCTTATCCCAATTTAATTAGAATCGGCATATCATGCCCTTGTTTTAAATTTGCCTCTTTTAGATGTCATATCTTCATCCACTCCTTTCTTACGCATATCATACCTGTAATTCAGTGCATTCTGGATATTATTGATATAGACAATTAGAGTGAAGATAAAACAAATATTCATTTATTTTTGTACTGTAATAATAATTATAATTATTAAACCCGGTAACTCAGTGCACTTAAATTATACTTAAGTTACAGTTTAATAAGATCTCCTTTCATAATTATACATCTTTAATTATACCCGTAAACTGTACGTAACTGAAGTAACGTGGTGGATATGTCTATGTTTCATTACCGAAGACTAGGCTTTAATAAGTTGTGGCTGGTTAAAGGCTGTGTTTAAACTATTCAATGGAACATCACCGGTCTTAAGAGTTATTTTGACAAGTTGTAAACTGTGTAAATTATGTTTTCAAATGTTGGCGAATTAAACTGTTGTTTATACATTGCAAAAATATACGTTATGTGATCTGATATAAGCTGAAACAGAAACAAATTTATTTGATACCAAAAATAAAATAAACTTTTTATATGATTGAGCTATAAATATTGCATTTTGTTACCACTTTTAAAGTCATCGGAACATGCTCCGAAATAAAATATACTAAAACGGCGCTTATTATTTCGCCTGCAAGCATAATATTTACTACTACAGCGACTAATAAAGCGGGCAATAAAGACGGCCATATAGTGATCACGACATTGTCGAATACGGAAAACCTGCATCGCTACATTAGAATGCCCAATTAACCGTTACCAGGGTTGCCAATCGTTCTGCATTCGCTAATAAATATATGTACCTAATTAACAAGATTGTTAACGCTAATTTGTTCTCAGCCTAATCTATTAAACTATCAACCTCAATCGTATGTAGATTCTAGATTGTTGCAGAAATGAGATGAAATATCCGATATTCAGTTTTCATTTCTGACCCACGTAAAGGTACGAAAAAATTGGTACCACGTGTAGGTAAGAATCATCATTGTCATAAGGTACAGCATTTTTTGGGCAAAGAATATTTACTAGTAAACGCAATTTCAGAAATAAAACATGGCAGTCTCAAGGGAGTTAAGTGCGCAACGTGGCACAATATTTCAATATCATGTATGTCATAATATCATACAGTTTATTGTATTTTATAAAGATTCCGGGACGCACAGTCAAATGTTGATCGTAATTTACGTGGTAGAGCCATGATGCAGCTATGTTATGGTTGTAGCACGAATGGGTCGGCTTGACCGGGGAAGGACCGCGTTCTCACAGAATACCAGCGTAAAATAGCAACTTAACGCTGCTGTGTTTCGTATGGTGAGTGTAGAGAACCGAAGACCCTTTTTACTGGAAACGAGGCACTCCATCTTAGTCCTCACGGGTGACAACGTATCTGCATTTTGATTCGTAATCGAAGATAGATGTAGGTGTCTATGAGCCATAGCAACCACTTATCATCAGGTGGACTGTGTGCTCGTTTGTCACCATTATCCTATAAAAAAATGTTTTTTAGTTTCGATTGCCATACATCATATAAGTCGCTTGCTGCGTTTATTATGTGACGTCATCGTGCTCGTCACTCGTCGCCAGTGACGTTTTATATAATAAGGTGAAATGTAAGTTATAATTAATAAGTATTATGATAGTGATGGCATTCGAACTAAATTCGTTCGCAGCTCAATTAGAGTTGGGTAATTTTTTACAGCTAGGAATGCTTCAATATTTTATATGCGTTCGCGTAGTGGTTTGCTGCGACATTCACTTGCCACTAGGCGGACTGTTAGCTCATTTGTCGCTCATAAATTACATAAAAGAGTAGTCTGCTCTACCGCTCGCTGGACACTACAAAGAACACTGACTGCATTTCCTTAATGGTTATATCTAACCTCAAGAAAAACACAGATGACAAAGTTTCTCTTGAGGTTAGATATATCTTGTTTGTATATTATCGTACCTCTTATTTGTATATTGTCATATTTGCGCCACTTACTCAACTTAACTGTTTCCGCCTTTCCGATCCTACCCAGACTAAAACAATGTCTCTTGAGCGGTCGCTAAATTGTCAACGTACGTAGCGTCTATACATCTAAAGGTTTTAACGTCGTATCTCTAGAAATTCCGGAAGGCTCTAAAACGGAGGAAATATAAAATACCGTGACAGTAAAACCTTCCACCACTTTTCTTATAAAAATGTCCGTGAACACTAATAGTGTAAACATACACTTCACTACAGTTTAGAAATATCTATGAGAGCTTGTAACCCTTCATTTAAAGGAAAAAACGTTAAGAAAAAGAAATTCCAAGTGTCTTACTCAGTAAAGAATGCTTACGAATTTGGAACCAAATTTCAACCATACCCATGGAGACCCTATTATCGTCGGCATATTTGGTGCCACCAAACAAAATTAAAACGAAATCATACTAACGCGAAACCGCTCATAAAATACAAATTCCATCTATTTATTAATCACCTACGGCGATAAGTAGGCAGTTTGTATTCAAACTGCTTCTAGCTCGTTGACATCTCAATTTGCAGTTATTACTGTCTAGTATGACTAACCCAGTTTGATTGGTTGCCTTATAAATATCCGCCGGATTCCTCTTTATGAGACTTAATATATTTAAACTAGATTGTGGTTACTTTTATGGTTATAAAACATTTTGTTTTCAAAGCATTAGCATTTCTAATTTATAGCGCTATGGAACGTAATGTTTTCTTATATTCACGCGAAGACTACACATTAAATGAAACTAATTTTTACGGATTTTATCGCCTTTAATTTAAACTTTTAATTCCCGATGTTTCGGGTGCTTTACAGCACCCATGGTCACGAGGGGGGGGGGGGGGGTCAGGTGTTTGACGTATCAATGTAATAGTTAACCCGGCTACCTTCAGTTTTTCAATATTAATTTCTCAAGCTCATTCTGCGTAGATCGGACCAAAAATGATTAAGAAGCAATAATTTTCCAGCCATATTGAATAATATAGTTGGCACTAAGCTAAAAAGCGTATATAAAAATTAATTTGCTTTATATTTAAGCAGCTAAAACGTAGGGTAACCTTCGTAGAGATACATTATATATTTTTATTTAAGTTACTCTTACTCAAGAAATTTTCTTTTATCCTCGGAGGCACATACAAAAATTGCTTACAGATGAACACACAGATTCGGAACAGTTATTCAATATCGAAGCCACGACCCATAGCGCCCTAGAGGCTGCTTTTCTTTCGACTTTCAGGCAACAAGATGTGTCTGGGCGTTTGATGTATTATTTATTACGTGTAGATCATTTCAATCACCATCTTATCCCATCACAATATACGAATTGTATAAGTCTTGTAATATGTCTATTACTTGTTTCAGGTTTAGAATATTTAAGCGCGGCAAGAAGTCTACATCCAGAACTACACGCTGGCAGTACGTTGGCAAGTCAAGACTTTCAGTTGAGTTTAGACGGTGAGATATTTAATATATTCTATATGTAGCTATATTAGTACTATAGTTGTAGCACGAATGGGTCGGCTCGACCAGGGACGAACCACGCTCTCACAGAATACCAGCGTAAAATAGCAGCTTAACACTGCTGTTTTTTGTATGGTGAATGTAGAGAATCGGAGTCCCTTTTTACTGGAAAAGAGGCATTCCATCTTAGTCCTTACGGGTGACAATGCATCTGCATTTTGATTCGCAAACGAGGATAGATGTAGATGTATATTTTTAGTCTTTTAGTCTTTTTTTTTGGGCCACAGCAACCACTTACCATCAGGTGAACTGTGTGCTCGTTTGTCACGCTATCCTATAAAAAAAAATATTCAAACCTTATTTAATGACACACAAATTCCAGTTCGCTTAGTTATTACTTAAAAATTTAAAGAAAAGTTATAAAGTATAAGGGTGACAAACGAGTACACAACCACCTGATGGTAAGTGGATTCTGTGAAACTTCTTTGAAAAAAAAAAACTTATATCTATTCCGATTAAAAATTAAAATGACTAAAATACTCGTAGAATGCATCGTTACACTCACTGGTGCACCGATATGCTTTGAGAGTGTGGTCGCTCCGCAGTCCAGCAGACTCATTCGTGCTGCAGTTGTAATAAAGGGTTATTTTGCAATATATTACCAAACTTGAAGAGAAGATTAGAATTAAGTAATTGAAGAAAAATTAATTAAAAAAAAATCTCAAACATTCTGTCCTTTTATCTTTTAAATTCAGAATGCATTGTAATGCATTATTATAAATGATTGTCATTCATAAATATCTAACGCCTACGATTTAATTACGCAGCACACATTCGTAAGGGTCAAAAACATTGTGAATTGAATCGCACATAGCGGATCGCGCGTACGCATAGTTGTTGTCCATAAATTACATAAAATTTTGGATAATTTAAAATAAAAGTAAAAGCCTTATTTACTCGTATTTTCAAAAACTGCATAACGGTATATCATTATTTATATATTTGAACTTAAATATAAAATTTGGATACTCTTTAAAAAATAACCCGGTATACGACGTAGGTATCTGTTTCTGCACTGCATGTCCTAGAAACATTTTATTAATGTTCTTAGACATGTAGGGTTCCTTATGATATTTCCCTTCACCGTCGTGCACGTAGAAAATCAGCATTTATAATTGCAATTAAAAATGCCACTGGTGCCAGCGGAGATCAAACTAAGAAATTATAAATCGTATGCATTGCTCTTAAAGTACAATTGCTTGACTTTAATCTTTACTACCCCTCTTCGGTATTCATATGACGGAAGGCGCACAATATAGACAAGTAATAATCACAAAATTGTAATTTTTTCTTTCAAAAAAGATATTTCTAGCATTATCTGTATCATTTGAATCTTCCAGGATCAAGAATAGCCTCCCCCACGAGATTAAGGTTATCCGGTGGCGCAATAAGCGCATCAGCAAATCGCAAACGTGCAGTATCCTGGAGTCCTTATTCTGCAGAATCTTTGGACCTTGCTGCAGTGATCCGGGCGTCTCCGGCCAGCTTAGCTGTGAGAGCACCATCTGCAGCATCTACTGGCAGCTATGGGCACCTTAGTGCTGGTGAGGATTGGATTAAATCTTTCGGTAATTTATAGCCAATTCTTTTAATAATAACTTTTTCTATTTCTTTTTTGTTTAACATTTTTTTCGGTCGAAGGTGCATGTGCTGATAATACATTTATTTTAAGTAATATTGCTTTATCAGTTGTTTATGAGTCCTTTCCGATCGGCTCAATTCACTGGCGCTGCGAAGAAATGTTACATCTCTTTGCGTATTTTATCGCATTTACCACGAGGATTGCTCTGAGGAATTGTTCGGACTAATTCCAGCCGCTAAATTCTCGCGATACCATCCATACCATCTGGATGATTGGCGGTCCACCACTGTGCGATTTAGAAGAAGTTTTCTTCCTCGCACAATTACCTTGTGGAATCGATTACCACCAGCAATTTTTCCGGACCGATACGATTTAAGGAACTTCAAGAAAAGAGCCTACTCCTTTTTATAAGGCCGGCAATGCATCTGCAATTCCCCTGATGTTGCAGTTGTTCATGGGCGGCGGTAGTCACTTACCGTCAGGTGAGCCGCATGATCTCCTATAAAAAAAAATTGAATTTGTTATAATGTTGATTACGTATCTCTAATGAAATGTCATATTGATTCTTTGTTTTTTTTTTTTTGTTTTTCTCTTTTGCTTTCGTTTATTAAAAAGGACGCTACATCTCGCTAAGGATTTATTGCTTTGCATGAGATTGCAATAATATTATATTATTATTTTCTAAACTTCCGAGTTTGTTCCAGGAGCAATATCTCCAGCGTTATCTTTATCCCACGCGTCTCTGGCGCAGCAGTTGCTGGCGCGGGGTGGCGTGGTCGGTGGTAGCGGGGTCTTAGCTGGTGGAGTTCTTCTTGATCCTGCACACCAGCAAGCGGCTGCCGCGGCTGCCCATCATGCGGCACATGCGCACCTTGTAGCTGGGATTCATAGGTACACGGCTTATCATTATTATGTTTTTAGCAAAACTAGGAGGGGGACAGAGACAAAAACACAAAGTTGTATACTATTACTAATATATTAAGAAAAAAATAGCAAACAAGCTTTGCCAATCAATAATTAGAAACACTTCGAAACATCAACTTATAAAAACTAACTACACTACACAATACCAAAATCGACTAAAATTTTTAGTATATTCTCAACTGTCAAAATGGCGTCGATAAAGCAGCGCCCCTTTGACCTTTCACAGAGCCATCTATGCAAACAAGGCTGTAGTTTGCGAATTATAAAAAAGTGATCATATTAACCGGGTGACCAAATTACATTATGTATTTTTGATTATTCAAGTTTTTGAGAAATATATATTATACAATTATATCTTAATTCTTAACCAATTTGCTTGGTATAAGTTTTAATTCTTCATTCATTTGCTCCAGGTCTCACATATCTTCGCCGACTCAACTTCTGCTAGGCGGTCCTGTGGACGTCAGACAAGGTCTGGGTCTAGATGGGAGCGCGCCGCAACACCAACAGCAACCGCCTCAACAGCCAGAAATCACTAGCGTAATGGAAGCTGATAGGTAAGTTATAAAATGCGAGCTTGCTTTTTCTTCTAAATAAAAAAAAGAACATATAATTAGTCAGTGTTGTGTCATCATCAGCATAACAGCCCTTCATTGCTCCACTGCTGCATACAGGCTCCTCCAAGGAATGCTACAAAGCATGGCCTTGAACCACTTCTGCATGTCTTATCAGGTTGTCAGTCCGTCCTACACTCTACTTACCGGCAGCCACTCTACACAACTTTCTTAGCCAGCGGTGGTCAGTATGTCGTATCACATGGCTGGTCCATTACCACTTCAGCCAATCCTATAGCTATGTCAGTTACTTGTGTTCTACTTAGGATATCTTCATTACTGATTGTATTACTATTATTGAAAAAAAAAATTAAATAAAAATACTACGCAGAAATGCTCCGTGCCTTTTCTCAGTTATTATTATTGAAAAAAAAAGAAAATGTTACGCAGAAAAACTCCGTGCCTTTTGTCAGACCTTAAGCTGTTAATCATATCTATTGAATTATATTTAGCAATTATTATTGAAATAGAAAAAAAAATTAAAAAAAATACTACGCAGAAATGCTCCGTGCCTTTTCTCAGATATTATTATTGAAAAAAAAAATTAATATTACGCAGAAATACTCCGTGCCTTCTGTCAGACCTTAAGCTGTTAATCATATCTATTAAATTATAATTAGCAATTATTATTGAAATAAAATATGTACTTTTCGGTAGATGTGAAACTCTTAATGCAGTTTTACTTCCAAAACTTTGTAACCGTCAAAAGATGACTCTGTACTTACGGTAAAATATCCTTATCAGAGATCTCGTGACCTTCGTACATGTTAATGATGACCGAAATATTAGTGATATTGGTGGTAGGAGCCTGGTATTACCATAGAATTATTATCTATGGGTATTACCTTTCCGGCGACCCTATTGTTAATCTATATAAGATTTTAGATGTTCATATAACTGGTTATTGAAACTTTCTGATTTTAAAATCTGTTACGTTTTTTATTCTGCTACTAGACTAGTTAACTAGCGATTTCGATTATAGTTTATGGTCTTATGTAACTCCCTTCTTTATTTTACTTTATCAGTCCGTAGAAGACTGCTAGACAGGGACCTGCTTATAAGGGTTTGCCTTATTAGTCACTCGTGGCAGACTCACCTCTGTGTGTCTTAAATTAGACTAAAGTAAATGCCTGAAAACGTCGTGTCATGGAAGCATGGCGGAATGATCATCTTAAAAAATCAAAATGTGTTATCGGTAGCGTAGAGCAGTCTTAATTGCAAACGAGTTGTAGCTGTAATCTCCAATTTTCCTGCAGTGTGTCATCGTCTTTCTTTGATCCTGCATTGCAACATTGAAATCTTAAGAAATCACTTCCTTGTCCGACTTTTATTTCATCGAACTCAGGTACATGTAACTGATAGTGATGTGATAGAATAAATAATCATTCCCTGTATAGATGACTTATCTCGTCCGCCGCTCGGTCCTGACGGATGACCGCCGCGGGCGATTTTATCAAAAACTGTTTGCATATGACGACTTTTATGTTTATTCTTAAATTTCATATCAATAACTTTTAATTTTAAGACCGTTAAGTGGTGGTGTAAGAATATTAACTACCTCATTCTTAAGGGGCGACAGTGGAAAACAAACCAGTTAAAGGATAGCAGCGTCTTCTTAACAACGACCGGAAAATAAAATTGCGGTTACCAACCCGCCCGCCAAGCGTGGCATCTATTGCAAATATCTCCCTTATGCGGTAATCTGTGTGGAGGCCTAATTTGACTTTTGATAGCCTGGGTCTACCACATACGTGGTAGATCCATGCTGCAGCTATATTTCTGGTATAGTTGTAACACGAATGTGTCGGCTCGACCGGGAAAGGACCACGCTCTCACAGAATAACAGCGTAAAACAGCAGGTTAATGCTGCTGTGTTTCGTATGGTGAGTGTAGAGAACCCGAGACCCTTTTTACTGGAAACGAGGCATTCCATCTCAGTCCTCACGGGTGCATTTTGATTCGTAATCGAGGATAAATGTATATGTCTATAGGCCACAGCAACCACTTACCAAGGTGGACTGTGCGCTCGTTTGTCACACTTATCCTATAAAAAAAAGCCACTAACAGTAAACTTTATCACACACGTTACACCTAGAAGAAATTCAACTTATATACTTTACACTTATATTTGAGCCGTCACATTGTATATTTTAAATAACGTACGTACATTTATATAATGTGCCATGTGCCTTTCAACCTTTAGACTCTCCCTGTACTGGCCACGATTATAGTTAGCTCTTGACCGTCATTTTTCTATCGACAGCGCATCGACTGCTCTAAATCAAGGGAAGTCACCACAAAGTTTGATGTCACATCGAGAAAGCATGCACAGCAATAAACCATTGTCAGCCGCGGCAGAGAGTACCGTCCACGACGGCCTTGACTCTAAGGATGAACCCGGTGATTTCATCGAGACTAATTGCCATTGGGTAAGTAAAGATCTAATACTATTAAACATTACTAATATTCCCTTTAACCACTTCTGGTAAGCTTAAAAAACTTGTGTTAGAAGTGGTTCACGACAGTAGTCGAATAGCGGATTTGAACCCACGACCTTTCGAGTTCGCGGTCCGCGCCCCGCCATTAGGCTACTGACGTATAAGTGTATTGTTTAATGAATAGGTTGTAATGGATAAATGGAATGGATGCTTGTGAGAGCGACTGACGTAGTCCAAGTGGTTTGAATCCAAAATCAGTTATTGGATTTTTCCGTCAAGAAACTCTCAGCCCGGAGTCAGTAATTTGGTGGTATTTCACCCGCGTACCTCCCGTACTTCCTACTCTCTACCGTCTCTTTGCCAGGTCTCCCTTCTTTCGAGTCTGATTGCCGTCCCATCGGACTATGAGAATGTGGGAATTGACAGTGCAACAGTTTTTGTGCACATACTTGTACACTATAATCCTGTCTTGGCGTTTGAACATACAGCATAATGTTTTTTATTTCCAGGTGGATTGCAAGCTAGAATTCCCGACACAAGACGACCTGGTGAAGCACATCAACACCGACCACATCCACGCCAGTAAAAAAGCATTCGTGTGCCGATGGGTCGGCTGCTCAAGGGACGAAAAGCCTTTTAAAGCTCAATATATGCTGGTTGTGCATATGCGGAGGCATACTGGCGAGAAACCTCATAAATGTACCGTAAGTATTATAGTCATGATTTTTTTTATAGAAACGTAACTACAAAGTGGAGGGACTATTTTCTGGGTAAAAGTCACACCTAGGTCTTGCTATGCTGCTCTAACTTGGCCTTGATTATCCAGTTCCTTATTACTATATTATAAAGATCAATAACTACATCTGGAATAAGAGCGCCTCATGTATTTTATGTGATCTTATTAAATTTCAGTTTGAAGGATGCTGCAAAGCATACTCGCGGTTAGAGAACCTGAAAACTCACCTACGGAGCCATACAGGGGAAAAGCCGTACACCTGCGAATACCCCGGATGTGCTAAAGCCTTCTCCAACGCCAGTGACCGAGCCAAGCACCAAAACCGAACGCATAGTAACGAGGTATGTAACATTACTAATGCTCTAACAATACTTAATTATTTTTAAACTAACTGACCCGGCGAACTTCGTACCGCCTAACAGTCGATTCTTTAATTTTTTTTAATACTTTGCTATTCTGGACTCCGGGTCAGCTAGTAAGATAAAAAAAGAAAATGAAAATTACAATTTCTGATTTCTTAATATGATACCTACTTATTATATTTCATTTTATTTTTACTTATTCGAAATTAAGTTTCCATCGTATAAATATTGACAAATATTTGTACGATACGATCCGTTACGATACGATACGATATATTTACACGATACTAACGTCACTCAATTGTTTTGCCTTCCCGAAATCCCTCCACTAAAACTTCAACTTTATGGTATGGTATCAAAGTTCAAATTGATTTTTAAGTATTGTTACGAATATTTTGTATGGGAATATAGAAAAGTGTTGTTTTTAGACATTTTCAGGCAATTTTTTAAATTTTTCTCTCCGTAAGAACCATCTTCGTACTTCAAGGAATATTATAAAAAAAAGAATTAGCGAAATCGGTTCAGCTGCTCTCGAGATTTGCGCTTAGCAACACATTCAGCGATTCATTTTTAAATTATAGAAATATTACCTCCGCACTAGGCAGTTCTGTCCTGTATCATGGAGGCCTTTTATATACATATGTGGCGGCACTGTCAGCGCGCTACAAGCGAAACGCACCGAAGCTGCGATTTAGCACTATCAAAGTTCCGAAGTTACCGCGTTATATATAGGACAGATCCGATATAACACACGAAGCTTTGGCCGCTCTCCGGACTGAACACTTAGTCCGGCGGAAGATCTCCCCTTTTTCTTCCACGGCCAAACATTTATTGCCCAAGGACAAACAAACGTTGTACAAACAGTTGTTACCTGCTTAGGCATACATCGCAAAAGCGTATTGAAATAGTTATGTTTATGGCCAATATCTTAAAAAATTATATGATAATACCTGTGAATACAATTGTCCTTGTTTTGAAATTAACTACCTTCCAATACATTATTTATGAATATATATATATATATATATATATATATATATATATATATATATATATATATATATATATATATATATATATAATTGCAGTGTCCGTCTGCAATATTGAAATAACTTGTAAGCTCAGGGGGTAATTTACATGCTACTAAGACAACATGAATTACCATCTAAGAATTATTTTTTTCTGTAGTGAAGAAATTTCAGTTCAGAGGCATGAAACAGATAATTTGTTTTTAAGCAAATATTTGCCCCTGCGGTTGAAATTTATGCCCAGTCGTCTGATATTCTGTAAACTTGGGTACTCAATAGTTAGATTGTATGACCCCGAAGCTACCATAAGATAGAAAAGGAACAAAAAGCCTTTGATTAAATTTTTAATATTATATGAAATATTTATTAAAACATATGTATCTTTACAGAAACCATACGTTTGCAAAGCGCCCGGATGCACAAAGCGGTATACGGATCCATCGTCACTGAGGAAACACGTTAAAACTGTCCATGGCGCTGAGTTCTACGCTAGTAAAAAGCACAAAGGTAAATACTATTCGATAAAACTGCTTTTGTTTATATTCCAGTTAGAAATTTCTTGTCTACCAACTTCAAAAAGGAGACGGTACTCACTCGACTCTATGTTTCTTTTTTTTATGTGTGTTACCTCCTAACTTTTTTCTGGGTGAACCGATTTCGATGATTTGAAAGCTGGTGTTTCTCATGTGGTCCCATATAAATTTGATCAAGGTTTGACCAATAGTTTTTGAGTTATTCTTAATAATATATGTATATTGAAGTCAGTTGTACAACATTTTTAATTTTAAATTATATGTGTAATAATCCACTACTGGACAAGGGCTTCGACGATTTGCCCTAATCGCCACTCTTAGCAGGCGGGTTGGCGATTGCAGTATCAGACGTCATGCGCCTTTGACGCTGTTTCGCGTAACCAAAAGTATTTTGCATCTGAAGCCTATTCGCTAATTTTGTTGAAATCAATATAATATTCACTTTGTAGTACATTGCTTCTTATGTTTCATGAATCGTGATAGCTCTTTTAGAAAAGCTTTATATAATATGCAATGTAGGAGTACATTGTATATTATGTGATCTTTTTACCATATCTCATGCCAGATGCTACTGCTAGTGCTTCTTTATTGTTATAGTTTGTGTATTATTATAGTAGGTGAAATCGAACACACAGCGCTAATTCATTGGCAGAGCCAATAACATCATTATCACTTTCTGTTCGTAGGCTGCAGCCGCGGGGATGACTCCGCGGAGTCTGGGGGCGGGGGGGCCGGCTCCTCCCCGCGCTCGGAGGAGGGCGGCACTGTTGGTCCTCGCGGTCATACCTCCTCAGCATCCGTCAAGAGCGAAAGCCCCGCTTCTCCACTACCCCACGCTTTACACACGCCGGCACACCAGGTATGTATGAGAGTCTTTTTTTTAAAGAAGATATTCACATTCACACTCTGAACTTTGATTAGAACTTGAGGCCCAAATTGCTGCAATTTTTGCAATTCTTAAGTGTGTGGTTTCTACAATCAAAGTTTGCTACGATGACCTCTACTCAAATATAAATATAAAAATTATACGTGGTAGAGTCATGTTGCAGCTATATTAATAGTATAGTTGTAGCACGATTAGGTCGGCTCGACCGGGGAAGGACCACGTTCTCACAGAATACCAGCGTAAAATAGCAGCTTAACACTGCTGTGTTTTGTATGGTGAGTGTAGAGAATCGGAGACCCTTTTTACTGGAAAAGAGGCATTCCATCTTAGTTCTCACGGGTGACAACGCATCTGAATTTTGATTCGCAAACAAGGATAGATGTAGATGTCTATGGGTCACAGCAACCACTTCCATCAAGTGGACTGTGTGCTCGCTTGTCGCCCTATCCTATAAATAAAAACCAACAGGACTGCGCTACTTATATGATGTGAAATATTTGGATTCATATTGGATCATAGAGGCGAAATTAATGAGGCATGAGGCATTGTTTTGTGTACATAAATACATAATATAAAAACCGAAAATATCCCCCGTGCCCCGCGGTTTCACCCGCGTCATCACGTGTCGGAGGTGCGCGACATGACCTAGTTCAAGCATTTTATAATTGCAATTAAATATTTTATTTGATAGCAAAATATGGAAAAATTGGCATAATTAATGGAGTACTTTTATCTGTCGGCATATAATGTATGATGTAGAGCGAAGTTAAGTTTTATCAACTTTCCCTCCCACTCCCGGTTGAGCAGTTCTCGCAGTTCTCACCGGGCGGCTAGGGTTTATGTGTCGTTCGCGCGCCCAGCCAAGTATTGAATTATTTTAATTTTACATTATCTCTTAAACTATGCGTCCAAATAACATGGTATAAAGAACAAAGCTTATCGTCATAAAATTGTCTTGATGATGAAGTAACTTTCGTTCGTAAGGATAAATAGGCCATGCCTAATAATAACGCTCATAAATCACTTTAAAATTTTCAATATTTTTTTTGTCACAAAATACCTAATTATGGCTTATGTATAAGAAATAAACATATGGTATCGCGGACTTTTTTTAGACAGAGTACGTTACGTATCCCTAACGATAACACCAGCGTACGCGGATAAGTCATTTCGGGAGTGCTTTTTCTTCTGACTTGCTTAACAAATAACTATATTTAAGGCTAGCTGAGTGAATTAGCTTAATTCTAGATAGCCTATACTATTCCACATGAATCTGGCTATAATATACAAAAAGAATTTTTCAAATCGGACTGGTAGTTTCAGAGATTTAAACAAACAAAAAACAAATAACTCTTCCGCTTTATTATATTAATGTAGATTAGTGACCCCCATCAAAATTTTAGGCTGCGGCCGCACCTGCCTCTATACCTGTCTCTTTCTATTACTTTTAAGTGAAAAGAGAAAGTAATGGGGACCAATTAACAGTTTTTTTTTTAAATTAACTTTGATTTTTATTAGTAACAGCTTGTATATAAGTAAATATTAAATCTGTGTTTTAATAATGTTTTTTTTTTAAATTCAAACTTAATAATATTGTTTTGCAGCTTTCAGCGCAATGTGGGGGAGAATTGGACTTTGGTGGTTCTGGACTTGGCGGCTTCAGTGATGAGAATGGCGCTCCTTACTTTAGACTCGACGGAGAGGTGAGTCTTTTGGAATAGCTAAGAGAGACTTTAGACAGGCCACATGTGTCACTTTACCTTATGGTATATGTGCGGGTGCAGCCTATGAACACTCAGCAAATTTCCTAGCTTTCTGTCAAAATCCACTGCTGAAAATAGACCTCTTCCATATATTGTTTTATAGGAGTGATTTTCCCATCCTTGGCAGGCGGGTTGGCAATCGGAGATTTTTATAATTGAGAGTTTTTATCAGGAAGATGCAGTTGTCCATCTCTTGTTTCAGTTTCCTTCTGTCGCCTATTACGACACCCGCAGAATGATATAGGGTTGTGGGTATTCATTCTTATACCGCCAATACACGGTTGCAACACCCACGGGATGACAATGGGATAGTGGATTCTATTATGCTTGCATACAGGTTATTTATTATGGCTTAGTTATTACCGTTACAGCCCTATCAAAAGTCCACTGCTGAACATGGACTTCCCCATAGATTACCTCATATTTGCCATAGTAATCCACGCTTGGCAGGCATGTTGGCAACTGCAGTTTTTTAGTTTTAGTTCCTGGATTGTTTCCCTTTGTCGCCTCTAATGACACCAACGAGACGATATGGAGTAGTGGATATTCTTGGTTTATTGGTTATTGCTACGAGTTATAGTTTTAAAGACTTATAATATTTTATACTATTGTATAAAGTACCAGAAATAAAGAGTTGCGCTGTGTTACAGGTGGAGCAAGAGGTGGTGGGCGAGGTGGGCCAACTGCCGCTAATGCTCCGAGCGATGGTGGCCATCGGCGAGCCGCGCACGCAGCACGCGCCGCACGCGCCGCACGCGCCTCGCTTCGGGCACAAGATGGCGGCCGGCGCGCGCCTGCTGCCGCACCCGCCCGACCTGCCCGCAGGTAACTAGTGCTTCAACTTTTTTATACGTGATAGAGCCATGCTGAAGCTATATTAGTAGTATAGTTGTAGCACGAATGGGTCGGCTCGACCGGGGAAGGACCACGCTCTCACAGAATACCAGCGTCAAATAGCAGCTTAATGCTGCTGTGTTTCGTATGGTGAGTGTAGAGATCCGGAGACCCTTTTTACTGGAAAAGAGGCATTCCATTTTAGTCCTCACGGGTGACAACGCATCTGCATTTTGATTCGCAAACGAGGCTAGATGTAGATGTCTATGGGCCACAGCAACCACTTACCATCAGGTGGACGGTATCCTCGTTTGTCACCCTATCCTATAAAAAAAAAACCAACAGGACGGCGCCACTTAGATGAGGTGAAATATTTGGATTTCATAGAAATAAGATTAATGAGGCATTGTCTTGTGTACATAGGTACATGATATACACTAAAACCGAAAATATTTTCTTTGAAACACAACTTTTCACTTATGGTGACACTGTGTTATAAATAATGAGGTGAAACCTCAGTCCTAACTAGTGACATCTGGTGAACGGAAAATGATTAGCCCTCATTAAGTATGAATCGGTGCACCCTGCGTTTTGGCGGGAACTTGACTTATAAAAAGAATCCGCCAGCAGATTACTTACTGCTTCTTTATTCTGTATTATTTAAATAATGTTTTGAAATGAGAATTTTGATACGTAAAAGTGGTGCGATTTTGTATTGTAAATGTCTGCATGTGAACTATTAATGGAAACGATGAAACAGAAGCTGCAATGGTGATCTGAACCTCAAGTTATTGTGTCAGCTTAGGTGCCTTGAGATACTATCGTCATCGACTATCTGTTGACTTAAGCTTCTGTCAAAATCTTCCAATAACTTCGCAATGTAATATATCAACATATCGTAGAGAAGTTTTTTAACAAATTAATGTAAAGGATAATTCCATAAAACTTGACACTGGCGAAACTATAACCGTATGACTCCATTACCAAAAAAAGAAAGTATAAGAAAGTGAGTAAATGAGTTATCGAGCCAAGCACAACGCGCCACGCTTTTAACACAACATTGGCACAGCGCGTGCCTGCTGGGAAACTTTATCCATGGGCACTTGCCCATCGTTTCATTGTGTGAGTGAGTCAGTGAATGAGTGAGCGAGCAACGCAATGCACCACGTGTCACGCTTTAGATTATACACTATATCTTTGTGGATAATGTTAAAAACATTATATACGTTGTATATCTAATATAAATTTCTATTTCAGGCGGTATACAAGGTCGGACTGAGATAGGGAGTACAAACGTGGCGGTGGAGTTGAAAACGGGCCTTCCTAACACGAGGCGAGACTCTGGGATCTCTTCCGGAAGTAGTCTTTATAGCGCCAGGTATGTTTAAAATTTGTTTGGTTTACTTGTTAATAAAATTAAAACATCAATACAATACAATACAATACAATACTCTTTATTGTACACCAAGAAAAGATAACAACATCAAAAAAAAAAATAACAACTATTGAGGGAAATACAAAGGGAGGTCTTATTGCTACATAGCAATCTCTTCATCAAAATATATATTAATAAATTATACATTGTCCCAAGGTGTTCAGAAGTACCCCCACTAATATAATCAAGAGTGAAACATAATAGCATCCTAAAATGTGTCCGATATTTGAAAAAGCCCAAATTTCAAATTCAAATGTCAATTTTGTAGTACAAAGAGACCGACTCCGTCCGACTCTATTATTTTTTATGTCTGAGTATTTTGTGTGTGATTACGACGATTTCTTTCTTTATTCTTTTTTTATACCATCAGAATCTGTTGCTTTCTGATTGGTAATATATGTTAAAAGCTAAATTAAAATATCTTCCTCTTATTCTTCTACGGCCTATAGAAGTCCATTGCTAACAACCAAACATGTTTAACTGTTTTGAAGTTATAAAATGTATTTATTTTGATATTAATATTGTTATTCCGTTGTTTAATGCATACTTGGGCAGCATTAAAGTGAGTTGATTTGGTTTTATCTTGTGGCACTTTGTATAAACAAATAAATTTCTTAAATAGTTTAGTACGTGGTAGAGTCGTGCTGTAACTATATTATAGTTGTAGCACGAATGGGTTGGCTCGACCGGGGAAGGACAACGGATTCACATGATATCAGCGTAAAACAGTCATTTTGGTTCTACTGTGGATATCACGCAGAGAAACCCCGAGCATAGTTCTCTCCATAGCTCGCTGAGCGACTTTGAGCTTCCTCATACGGCCAGCAGTGAAGGACCTAGTCTTCAGTTCCATAGGTTATCACTGGCAACACGCACTGATTGTACAGTTAAGTTTTCAAGTTTTGAGGTGTACCTGACGAGAAGATGTGTCGTAATTTCTGTGCTGGCCAGCCGAGTTGAGTCGTCGAGTGGCGGGTAGCAGGTAGTTATTAATAAAATAGATGTGGTGGTTGTGCAGGTCGTCGGACATCTCGCGCAAGAGCAGCCAGGCGTCGGTGGCGTCGGGCGCGCCGGGCGCGCCGGCCGCCGCGCCGCGCCTCGCCGCGCACGCCGCGCACCAAGCCCTCTACGACCCGCTGTCGCCTGACAGTAGCCGCAGGTATACATACCTTTATTCATACAAGTATTAGGCTTAGAGCCGCAGTAGGCGCACGCAAAGTGAAGCCATTTCAAGTTAGCCTTTAAAGGCTAAGTACGACTTTTAGCGCGCTAGTATTCGAGTCTACGTTCTCGTGTAAACAGCTCGCACAATTTTTCAAAAAAATGTCGTACTGTACTGTGAAAGGGTGTCACAACTCATCACATAATCACGAAAAAAATGTAAAAATCTCATTTCACGGTTAAGTACTGCCTAGCATCTTATATTTTTGTAAAAACATTCATCAAGATAAAATAATAAATTTGACACACGCCAATATAATAAAAATGTTGCTAGGCATAGTAAAATATTTTACCCCATTTTTTCTTATTATTATAATTATAAAAAAATGCATGTTGAAAAAAATACATACATACTGCCAATAGTCTTATTCACATATAAATAGGTATTTTTATTTGCCAAATATAATTTGGGTTTCCATTTGCCACGAAAAAAAAATGTGTTGATTTTATTTTGTTTTGATAATATGCAGTTGTTTTTACCTTTTTATGGTATGTGTTTTAGGATAAATAACATAGCCAATGATTGTTTTTTTTTATTCTAATTTACATATGTTTAAAAAAAATTATCGTAGCGATAGCGTCATCAAAACGGCAATTGTATAGAAAACAGTTGTAGTTTCAGGGTCATTAAGAGATATTTTTTTAAGTACTTAGGCATATTTTATTTTGTTTTCTATTATTTAATAAACATTTTTTATGATTTATTTGCATGGTTTATCTCTTTCCGAATCTTAGTTTGTTTTAATGCAAAACATAATATCCAATAACGTAATAATAATAATCACTTAAAACTGACCGCACTCTTAATTCTCGTGATTCCTTCTAATATTATATCCATTCTGTGAAAGTTGTATGTTGTAACCTTTACGTTGAAACTGGTTTAAATTAAATATATAACGTAGATTCTTAGAATGGCAAGAATCGAAACCAGTGTATGCTTTAATATGCGGGTAAAGCCGCGGGCCACAGCCACAGTTAGTAAAGAATAACTAATGAAAAAGTATCTGACAGCTAAAATGATTATCTGACAACTATACACTTGTTAAGTGTAAGTGGGACTGGATTGGAAAAACTGGAAGATATAGACGTAGGCATTTGCCTCCTCCATTTCTTCCACTTCTCTATATATCATAGAATAAGGCCATTGAGTATTATAAAAAAATTAATATTTACAAATAATATAAGATTTTATGAAAGATAAATAACAGATATTTATATAAATATATAAATATATAAATATACCACTTCCAACAAAATAATATAATTACATAATAGATTTGTGAATATAACACAAGAAATTACATACATACATAATTTAAATATTACATAAGTTAACAAAAATTTCCCACATTTTGGGAAAATGTCATTAACTTCCAAACATTACTCAATTGCTTGTGTGCGTGTGGGCAAACGTAATTACAGGTCGCTTATGCACACATTCATTGTGTTGTTGCTTCAACTTTGAACGGAATTTTGAATGTCACTATCACTCTATGTGTAATTACTTTATTTATATCGTTTATTAATCACATTGGGATTTCACAATGAGCGAACTTAATGCCGTACGTACCATTCTCGGCCAGTCAACCGTGGGAGAGTTAGAAAAGTGTTGGCAAAGACTTTAACGAAAAGAAATGAAAAAACTAACGCACAGGTACACATAATATATTTATACATAAATGTATATTTATTTATACATAATATTGTATAATTCTTCTATACTTGTGTTTGTCACAGAAGTTTCCAAGTTTTGTTTAGTTTAGTCCAAGGTACCCCAGATGGTTTACATTCACAATTAGACCCGGTAGATCGCGCTATTGTCAAAATCCAGAAATGACCCGTGCGAAACCGAGACAGATCGCTAGTTCATATATACATAAGTCCATACTTACATGTATATATACACAAATATAAATAAATAAATATAATACTAACACGACAATATTGTATAATGAAACTTCTTGTAATCTAGAGGGGAGGCCATTTTTTTTGCGCCTAAAACAATGTAAAGGGCTACCCTCCGGGAAGCGGGGAGAAAGGAGGTGAATGCTCTAAGCATAGCACACAGCCGACTGCGTGGTTATGTAGGACTCACTATGAAACATAAGTGCCTACCCACTAAACACCACCTGGGACTGGCTTTGGCCTGTACTGTATGGCCTTTCTGCCAATGGCGGCCAATGTTTTGCAGTGGACTTTTATGGACTGTAATGAGTTATTATATTGCACTATACAGATCCAGATTTAATTGATTAATGATATCTTATTAGAGAAAAAGTTATTGCAGTAATCTATCTATTTCTATAACCATCGAAAATTACTTACAATTTGACTGACGTCCACTCAAAAAAGTACTTTTTAAAGTTTATTTTTTACCATTTTGAGTGGACTAACTAATATTACAAGTTTTTTTTAAATAAAATAAGGGTGACAAACGATCACACAATCCACGTGATGATAAGTAGATACTTTGACCACAAAGACATCATCAGTAGAGAATCAAAAAAGTCTTTTCTTTTAGTCTTTTTGAACAGTTTTTAGTAAGTGCTGGTGCTGGCTTGAAGTAATATACAGCATCTGTTTCAGATCTAGTCAAGTTTCCTGTGTGGGCTACGCCCCAGCGCCATCTTCAGCACTTGCTGCAGTGCAGGCTGTGAGAACTTCACAGGGCAATCAGGTAAGAAAACCGATTTAGTTTGTACTCATTTATTCATCAATTACATGATAATCATTAAACGTCATTATAGAGATAATAAAATATTCTCGGTGATGCTCATCACACCACAATGGGAACATAAAGTAAGCGAATAATGAAGAAAAAATTACACAAATAATCGATACCTCACACGTATCATATCGTTGCTAGAGTGAAACGAAAGCATCTAATTTAATGTAATTTTTTATAGTTATTCTAACTTAATTAAACAAAAATTACACTTCGTTAGAAAAAATATTTAATTTATTAATATTTTACATACACTGTATAAGACAATCTATGAAAGAGCCCTTTCTTCAGCAATGATATTTTGGTAGGCTGTAATAAATAAATGAATTAATATGTACCTATATTAATTCAATTATTTATATACATAAACTAGAATAAGTAAGACTACTAAGCAACAAAAAAGTTAACTTTCTGATTTCATCTAAAGACATTGATGGGCATTTTTATTAACTTTGTTTTTATTTTACATAATTATTAACTATGTTTTTTTACCCCAGGCTGTACTTCTCCGAGGGGTTACATGCTCGGAAGTGAGGGCGGAAGAGCTAGCTCTCGAACTGGACCCAAACGTTCAAGTGAAAGAAGAAGCGAGACGGTTATCGGAGCAGTCGAATCTGAGTGATCAAGCCCAGGGTTATCAGCCGTACCCATGTGGAGCCGACGAAGTGGTAAGACAAATGACTACTACTTATAATATAGTTGTATGATGCTTTATTTCGCAAAGGGCAGATTATTTATTTTCTTAAATCACTGTCAAGGCTTCTATGTATATTACAAGATAGGCAACTCAGTGCAAAATCATATCCGATCGGTACCTCGGTACCTATGGATTAAATCTCCACAGAACCCACTCAATCAGAAGATTTGTCCATATCGTTTTAAGTATTTCGTCCATAGTTGGAATCTAATTCATGATTGTTCAATGCTTTTTGATACTGCTGTTAATTCATACAATGTTTTAGGATTACACAAATCAGAAGCTAAGTGTGAGACTTACTTATAACTATTTTTATTGTATAAAGTCAATATTGTTAAGGTTTGTTTTTGGAATTTACTTAGAACTTATGCAGCAAAAGTCTATATCACTCGCATGCTACTCTATGTTAGGGCTATAGATATTTTAACATTGTTAAAATATCTATAGCCCTAGCAATGTACCAAAATGTGAATCGCGCGCCCGCGAACGTGTAGCTGGCACGGTAAATATGCCACGCAGTTATATTTCCATTTACGACAATTACTGTTTTTATAAAAATACGAAATAAAGTTACATACTTATCTGAAGTAAACTTCTAACCACGTTAACACAGAGCACCTCATTTAAACATAAATTATGACAGCGCCACATTTTATTTTAGTTACATAGTTTCCTAATCACATAAAATAATAATTAAAAATTAAAAAATTTGTACAACCGACTTCAATATAAGTTATTAGTTATAACTCAAAAAATATTGGTCAGACCTTGATCAAATTTATATGGGTACAAAAGAAGCACCAGCTTTTAAATAAAAAAAGAATCATCGAAATCGGTTCACGTAGAAAAAAGTTAGGAGGTAACACACAAAAAAAAAGAACATACAGTCGAAATGAGTACTTCTTCCTTTTTGAAGTCGGTAGAAAATTAGTGTTAGAATTATCGAAATCAACGTTCACGGTTTACAAAACAAACAACTAATCTTGGACGTTCAAGAAAAATTCTCCTAAACATAATAATATTAGACTCACGTCCAGCAGTGTACTTTTATTATATGTACATTTTTACAGACTTATAAATTCCTTTAAATAAAACTAACGAAACAGATTTTATCACATTAATGTCCAAATACTCAAAGGCTATTCAATTTTAAGACGCCGTTAAGTTTCATGCTGTCTCTGTCACTTTAAGTCAAATTGACTTGGACAACACGAGACTTACGACATCGAAAAATTTTGTAGAGTTGAGACTGGAGACATTTCAGTTAATTTCTTACGCCTTCTAAAATCTTTTGAGTTTCTCTCATATTCGAAATTAATGTTAGACCAAATAATTTTTGTTAAACAGTTTATAGACTTTGGTAGACATTAACTAGCAGACAGTGTTTATACAATGGTGTTATTGCATTAAAATTAATAAATATATTTATAAGGAATTGCATGGGAATCGAAAAAACAATAGAGAAGTATTTATTTCTAGTTATTAAACTTTGTTCAATTTACTTAGGGCGACGCTCCGTTCCAATTCAAAACGGAGGACGAGCACGAACCGGTAACGTACAAGGAGTCTCGCTCCAACTCTACGAACACTGTGGTCATCACCACCGCTCAAGTTCATCACCCTAACCAGGAGGTTAACTTGGAACAGGTTAGATCTATTTCTAAAAACCAAAGGTCTTATTTTTATAATTAACCAATAACGAAGTATTAAAATTATTAAATTGCATGTTTTTAGTCAATGCCGATAATTAATACCAATTTTAGAAAAATAAAATGTACATTGGACTCCTAATTTATATATTTTTTTTTATTATTACAAGGTGTGTTTGACTACTATCCTATCTGATGGTAAGCGAGTGAATCGGTGCGAGCCGAAAACTGTAATGAGTACTTTCTTAGCTTTACAAAACTGTTCACGCTTGAATTGACGATTCTTATATAATCAGACTGTAAAACAGTTCCAGAAACAATATGAATACATGATGAATAGATACATCAATGAAGCTCAAATAGGGCTTACTATACACACGGGCCATTTGCGATTTCAATAACAAACAATAAATATATAAATACTATCGGACTTATTTTACAGTGAAATAATTTATCCCCAGGTCGCAGAAGGAGAAATGGTGGAGAACAAGCTGGTGATACCAGACGAAATGATGCAATATCTTAACCAATCAATATTGGGAACTGACTCGGTAAAACCAGCAAAAACGGACTCCACCAATCCAAAGGAAACCGAACCCAGCAAAGACAAGAAGGAAACAACCAAAGACGATATAACGAGTGATATACAGAACGCGAACAATTCGAGTGACAAAATCAGTGATGTTGCAACCAGTGACGATTCTCTACTCAAAAACTTAGGTGCCATAGGAAGTGATCTCAATATAAGTGATATTCCAGTTGATTTAAGATCATTAGACGTAAGTATGTCGGGAAATAGTGGTTCTCTATTAGCTACTAAAACCCCAGAAGACAAAAGTACTCCTCTACAGGAGCAAGTCATCCCGGAGGTTATAACTGAAAAATGTGAACCTGATTACACTAAACCACCGACCAGTAATGCAACAACGAACAACCCGCTACAATCGCTCCAAACTATGACAGCGAATCAAACGGAGCAGTCGAATAGAATGAGAATAAACAATCCCCTACCTCAGAAACAGACTCCGGCTATGAGTCCGAAGACGATAGTCATGAGTCCTCAGAACGTGTTGAGTCCCAGCCTAGCTCATAGTATGCTTAGTCCTCAAAGTCTGCCACATAGTGCCATGAGTCCACAGAGCGGAATGAGTCCACACAACCTACCGCAAAGTGGAATGAGTCCTCACCATATGCCGCATGGTGTCATGAGTCCTCCTAGTGTATACAACGTTATGAGTCCGCAGAGTGTCATGAGCGTCATGTCACCTCAGCATAACGCTATGAGCCCACAAAGCATGCAGAGCTTAATGAGTCCGCAAATGCCAAACCAAATGATGATGAGTCCGCGACACAATAACCTCGGAAGCCCCATGTCTCAAAACATCGCCAGCCCCATGATGAACATGGCAAGCCCGATGGCGCAAAACATCGCTAGCCCTATGAGCCATGGTATGTCAAGTCCGATGCACCCAGGTCTACAAAGTCCGTTGACCAGTCCAATGGTCCAAAATATGTCAAACATGACGATGAACGGACCGCCAGTGACGAACCAAACGCAAAACGTAATGATGAACATGAATCTTAACCAGCCCCCTCAAATGGCTGGAGGTGTACCCCCTTACGGTAACAATCGACAGAGCTGCAATGCGAAAATTCCAAATAAAAACTACACTAACGTGCCTAATCAATACCAAAATCAAAATTACGGTCCGGCGCCTCCTTATCCCATTCAAAATCAACAAAATATGAACATAAGAGGGCAGAACATGCAACAATATCAAATTATGCAGCAGTTCAATCAAAATCAAATGCCAGCGATGCGACCGATACCACAGAACCACCCCAATATGATATACAATAATCAGATGATGAACTATCAGCAATCGATGAACTATCCCAACCAAAATAATCAGATGCATCCGATGCAAATGTCGCGCTCTTCTGCTATGAGCACCGATAACAGCGGCAACATAATGCGGAGTGTAAACAGCTATTGCGAGCAACAGAACCAATGCCTACCACAGCAAAACCAACAGTACAACCCAAACATGCAATATCCCCAACCGCCCCCATACAACTCAGTTGTGAACGCCGCGAATGTAATGGGGCCGCCGCCACCAAAGAACAATCACCAATACAACCAGGCGATGATGAACAACAACCAGTACTACAATCACCAGCGTTCTTACAACCAATGGGACTATCCAGGGAATCAATTCAACAAACACAATATGCAGAAATCGGCCCAAAATTCCATCAACATGTCGACCGGAAGTCAGAAACCTGCAAACGGAACGAGGGCGTCAATTAATTGCAACCAAATGATGAAGAACGATCAGCAAACCGACTGCAGTATGAATAGCGTTAGGAGTCAAAACAATCAAGCGAGCGACGTCCAAGTGTGGGACATCTCTCAGTCTCAAATAGAAGCGTCGAATAGTAGAAAGAAAAATCAGAACACAATGCGACAGGACACGTACCAGCGAACCCTGGAATACGTGGAGAACTGTGAGAATTGGAAGAGCTCGGAAATGGTTTCGAGCAGCACTCACCCGTTACAAGGAGGCGATAATATGGTTGTGAACGATCTGCAAACGTCGTTGTCGTCGTTTTACGAAGAAAATCAATATTTACAAATGATACAATAGTAATCTACATATTTAGGTTGAAACACGTTAAAAATGTAACGATTCTTATTTTGGCGTTTTATTTCATTTATGATTCATTTTCGAAGCCTGACATTTATTCTTACAATTTTAATTGCTTCGGAAGTCATTAGATGTTAGGGCATCACATGAATCGTATTAAAAAGTAAAATAAAAAAGCAGTATAAATGCCAATAACTACTATGTAAAGAGATATTGCGCATCTTTAGTAAGGTTATATTTTCCGTGTAAAATACGTTTTTATAGTTGTTTCAACCTAATAGCTTTATGAAGCAAAATTATAAAGCGTAATTTTTGATCCATATACTACAAACAAAGGTTGTAATAACATGATCATGACATGGTTATAATACAGACTGATTAATTATAAAATTCTAAATTTAGTTCGCTTTAAGATTTCCAAGTACATTTATTGCTGGATTGAAAAAGACAAAACTCGTTTTTTGTAAATATTGTAAGCTTAAGATTTTATATAGATCGTCTTCCATGGTTAATTAAGTACAATAACTACTGTTAACGTTATTTTAATTATAAATAGTAGTTATTAAATTTAATATACAAATTTGTACAGTTAAGAATAAAAATAATCGAATATTGTCGGTGCCTTATAAGTCTGTGCCTTATAAAAACAAGCTTCAGATTAAAACAAATTGTCTATGAATTGACGATGAAACTCATTTATAATAGTAATCTAGTTTTTAGCTGGTTGTAGAAAGAGTAGGTAAGTGTAGAGGGAAATATATTCAAAAACATGCTATCTCTTTAATAGTACCGAACTTAATCAGAAATTGTCGGTAGCTTAATCACTTCCTCGCAGGCGTGTTACAATTTCGGACATCTTATACTTTAAATTAGGCCGTCATAGTATGTGCAAATTGTATTTGAATAACGCAAATATAGTGCATATTTAAATACTAATTTTGACCTAAATTAATTCATTAAACAGTCCTCTAACACTGTTAGATATAGGTATCTCTTATTGTGTGGAGAATATGTCATCACAACTACAAACAGATTGTCAATCAAAGAACTAGATGATACGCACTTTTCGCACTGCTCCTCGTATTCGGTTCGGCCTTTTATTTTTCAACTAATATAAGATGTTATTCATCTGTCAGAAGCCAAATATCTCATTAATCGACTTTTAGGACACCAACGGGGAGATATATTATTCGGTTTAGGGGGTGAAAACGTTATCGCCCGTGGTAGAGCCATGCTGCAGTTATATTAATAGTATAGTTGTAGCATGAATGAGTCGGCTCGACCGGGGAAGGACCACGCTCTCACAGAATACCAGCTTAAAATAGCAGCCTAATTTTTGCGGATATTAACTCTGACTTGACCTCTCAACCTGATTCATGACCTACTGCTACCATAGTGTCCATTGAGGGTTCTTGTTTCATCAATTTCCTTATTAGAATGGTTTAATTATTCCAGTGGATTTGAATATTCTGCAATGAATGTCTTGATTTGAGTCTCAATAAACTGAACAGCCTTAGTAGCGGCAACATGAGATTTTACCATTATTTTATCCTCCTCAATCTCAAAAGTAAATTGAGTATATGTTATAATTCTCTTTGCAGGTTGGGGTTGTTGTTGAGTTTGTGGTAGATTCACAGGATTTGTTAAAATTTCCATGAAAGTTTTGAGTTGGGCCTCGACTAGGCTTGCCAACCGTCCCGGATTTTCCGGGATGTCCCGCTTCTGGGTCAATTTTGGACCGTCACGTCGTAACCCCTTACGGGACGCCTTTTGTCCCGGAAATCATAGATTATATGATATTAGTATCTATCTCGTACTAACTACACCTTAGCTGTAGTTTCGATACCACTTTCAAATGCATCAGCTGAGAGAGGGTTTTCTCTCTGTGGAAATGCATGGAGAGACAGTAGAAATAAGCTGTTTGTTGACCACATCAAGGCTGAACTACAAATTAACATGAATTTTGATCAAAAATGCAGTGAATTTTATAACCAATGTGTTTTTTTCTAACCAATTTGTATGTGGTGTGTTGTGTCCCGCGTAATATACCCAAGTCCCGGATGTCGATCTGGGTAATCCCGGAAATGCCTTTTTTGGAGTTGGCAAGCCTAGCCTCGACCTTAGCTTGACATGATGCAATCAGGGATGATTGTGCTCTCCAATTTTTTTCAGCAAGTGATACAGACTGATCCTGAACATACTGAGATGCCAATTTTTGATCGGCTGACAAATTGGACATGCTCTCCATGACCTCTCGTAACACCAACCTCTCCCCCCTATCATGGAGGCGACCATTCTTCTCAGAAAAGATCCGGGATCTGGTGCATCATTATTGACACCTTTTATAGGAGGAGTATAAAATAGTTGGATAAAAATATGTTAATTCGTGCCTTTCCAAGAATCTCCCGCTGTTCATCGAGCAGAGTGACATTAGAGCCTGGAAGGGATGTTGTTGTTTCGTTAGCTTGATTGTGTCAGGTCGTCTGGATTCAATTATTTTAAGGTTGCTGGAGGCACAGTCTGATCTGAGTTTGGCCCAGCCCTGTTTGAACAGTTTCAGTGGATCCTCTTGGGGAGTGTCAGAGGGGGTTTTGTGGGATTCAGAGCTGGTAGATGGTTGGGGTGGCGCAGTTCCTGAACCTGGCCTGGCGGTGTCGGCTCTCGGTGCTGTCTTTGGTATAGGAACCTCCATGCTTTTGGCAAGTGTAAGGTCGTAACCGCATCTATCTTGAACATCACTATCAAAAGTGGCTGGAAGCTCTGTGGGAGTATGTGAGGACTTGTCACCCCATTGAGATTTGGTTTTCTTAGATGACATGTCTGGAGGATTCTTAGAGAGATAATTGGCCTCGAATTGACATTAAAGACACTTGTAAAGTGTAGAAAAAAGGTTGTTTTTTCTAATGCTGCTGTGTTTCGTATGGTGAGTGTAGAGAACCGAAGACCCTCTTTACTGGAAAAGAGGTATTCTATCTTAGTCCTCACGGCTGACAACGCATCTGCATTTTCGTTCGCAATCGAAGATAGATGTAGATATCTATGGGCCATAGCAACCACTTACCATCAGGTGGACTGTGTGCTCGTTTGTCACTTTATTCTACAAAAAAAAAACAATATTTCATAAAGCAAAATTAGGAAATTACCTCCGAGACTTGCAACTCTCTCTATCACGCCCGGAGGGAGGCAGAGCGAGCGATATGAAACAGATAGCATTTTTGAAAATAACTACTCGCGGCTCGTATCGGCACTTCACAATCCACAATGGTTTGAAATATGATCAAACGGCAACGTACACTCAACAGTCCCGAAACATCTGTCTTCAACAGTAATTTATATGGCAACTAAATTTTGATTTGAGTCAGGATTCGATACAATGTTACAAGGCCAAACGGTCAACTGAAATATAAATAAAGATTTCATGTAATAACTAATGACGTAAGTGTGTACAAAGGAAATTATTTTTAAATTCAAACAACTCAAAAATTTAAGCTCATAATGAACGTTAAAATTACCTCAAATAAGATAGTTATTACCCATGTTTTAAGGATTTACGTATCTGTGAGAAAGAGATAGCATGTAGTTATTTCTCTTTTCATTTAAGTACTAATGAAGAGGAGGTTTATACAGTTTACATTTCTATGAGATTTTTAGAGAGATATTATTGTACAAATATACAACATTTTTTAGATTTTTTACAGCTTTGTTAAAATAATGTTTTAATATGTAACGTATAATTAACTGTAATTTTTAGAAGTTAGTCTGTTATGTAATTAAAGCAATATTAAAAAAATCAGATGCGTTTTGAAGTCATCGAATCTCCTAGCTTAATGTTTAATAATGAGATTACTAGGTTTAAGATTTTGTTATATTTTAATTATTTAAATGAGAACAGAACAAATTGAACGCACAAAGTAGATACAACTGTAATGCATCAAACTCCTATTCTGTAATAAATTATTGTTTTTAGATGTAAAAATGCATTTGTACACCCGTGAGCGATATTTTAATGAATTTATTGAATAAAAGTTCTTGTCACTGAAATCTGATATTTTTATTTAAAAATTCACCTTATCAAACATTCGCCTTGAGTTAAAATAATAATGCATATTGATATCATTATATTTTTTCCCTTACATTTTTAAATGTACAATATTTATTATAACCAGTTGTAGTGGCGGTGTAAGAATATCCACTACCCCATATCATCCCGTGGGTGTTGTAAGAGGCGACAGAGGGAAACAAATCAGGAGATGGGCAGCAGCGTCTTCCTAATATTAATAATTACGATTAAAAATTAAACCTCACGGACCGATTCTGTCTGTCGAGTCTCTATCAAGTCTCCACGGCAAATGTCACAAAAATCTAGTCATTTCTCAGAGACTCATACTTAAGCCACTCCCTTACTGCAAATATTTGTGACACACGGATTATTTTCCTTAAATGATCTCAAGGAATATCTAATCATATCTTATGTAACATGGCAGAATTTATGGACTCAAGTTTTAGGAATACGTCTAAACTTAAGGCAGCACTAATTTGTTTAAAGTTGTGTTCTGATATACACTACGAGCACTACTCAGTGCTCTCACTGGTGAAAAATTCGTTCCGTTAAGGATTGCTGCCGCAGTACCCTAGAGAAATATATGACGTCATAAATCGCCGCCATTTTTTGTACTGTGAGCTCTGGCGCTTTCCAGGTAAGGTGCTCTCAGTACTTTGATCACGTGATCTAAAAACATAACAGCGCCTAGAGATTTAACAATTTCTTCGAATAGTAATAATAACTACTATTAATAAATATTGTTATAATAAACTCGTCTTAATCTTTCTTGTTAAACAGAAAACGTGTATATGATAAATATTTTCATTTGAAAACAGTGTCAAAAAATGGGGATGACAGTATACTGGACTGCCTGCCGTTTTAAACAGTAACCAATACAGCAAACTAAAAAATAACGGCTTCACAGTATACTGAATTGACGTCACACCTTACAGTGGTCACTGTGTATATCGGAACACACCCATAAACTGAAATGTCAACCACTTCATTGTAAGTAGTTACTGCACAGTCCATGAACACCAAAAGCCAGAACTTTAAACAAAAAGGCTACAGATGCGTAGTCACCTGTAAACACGAATATGGAATCTTTCAAAGCCTGTAATTGGGCTAGCCCTCTATACCCTTCAGAATTTTTAATTTAGCAACTTAAAATAATAAAAAAACTGCGGTTACCACAACTATGGCATATATCGAATCAATCTATGTGGGTAGTCTATGTTAAGTAATGTACTTTGATAGGCTATTATAATGATGACGATGATCAGGCTCAATCGACTATTGGTTATGGCACTACACTCAGTCAAGCTTTTATATGATTTTGACAATAGATCCTTTTAAAATAAATTATCTCATAAGTTGTTAGATATACTTTCCTATTTACCACCATGTCTCTGCAACCCACACGTTTGCTATGTGTGCAGCATGAGAACGATAGCGGTGAGTTTTACTTGGTAGAGCCATGCTGCAGCTATATTAGTAGTATAGTTGTAGCACGAATGGGTCGGCTCGACCGGGGAAGGACCACGCTCTCACAGAATACCAGCGTAAAATAACAGCATAACGCTGCTGTGTTTCGTATGGTGAGTGTAGAGAATCGGTGACCCTTTTTTACTGGAATCGAGGCATTCAATCTCAGTCCTCACGGGTGACAATGCATCTGCACTTTGATTTACAAACGAGGATAGATGTAGATATCTATGGACCACAGCAACCAATTACCATCAGGTGGACTGTGTGCTCGTTTGTCACCCTATCCTATAAAAAAAAGACAAGACGGCCGCAGCCAATACAGAAGTAAGCTTGTAATGATCTAGAAGAAATCTGTTGGGCGGGATCGGAAGAGGACAGATACTACTCGGACGCGATGCCGCCAAGGCGTTAGTTGCGGCCCTTGTTATATTGATCGTGGTCTGAGGTTGCGGGCAATTGGGGTAAGATCACTGATACCCAGTGTTGCGTACCCGAGGAAGACGATCACTCGAAAATGGTCCGAGCTATCGTGATAGTGCTTCAAGTGTGCTGTAAGTAGTACCTCTGGAATAAATCTGCCTCTAAAATGTGCAAAAGAATTTAGGCGCTCTGGTTGCATTTTGGACGGAGATCCTAGAGATAGTAGTTTTTTAGTTAATAACAGTTCAGTATAAGCTAGGCTTTAATAACTATGTTAGTTATGGTTATTCTGTTAAATTCTTCTTCAATACTTTCATTAAGACTACCACCTGGCGTAAGTTAACACTAGTATTTCGTCAGGGCTCAGGTGCTAAAAGCTGACCTTCAATTTCTAAGGCAAACATCGTTAGAACGTGCATGTCTGTTTGAAATATTTTGAAGACATGTTGTAAAATCCGCTACTTTAGAAAATGCTAGAAAATTCTCATGGTTTATCTATGTGCATGTGAGCAGCAGTGGACTTTTAACCGTTGTACCGTTGCTGTAATAGTAACAGTATTAACTAATACATTACACAAACTGTACGCTAATATTCCAGAGTTTTCAAGAACGTTAATAAAACAAGCGGTCATTCTTAAAATCTGGAATATAAAACCGAAATAGAAGCCGTTGTCGTGTACATTCCGTGCGGCTACGTCACCGCTCGCTTCAAAATAGGCGGATATTTTGGATTATGTTGCCAGCAGACGTTAGCGATGTGCCTGAAGTCTAGTTGGATTTAACATTCGTATTGCTGTACTAAAACTTTACACGGAATTATCGTAGTAAGAAGAAGATAGAAAAATCTCAAAGCATGATATTTTTTTTTTATTAAAAGCTTTAAGTTTTAAGATTTTTCTAAGTTTTTTTTTTGTAGGATAAGGGTGGTTGCTGCGGCCTACATCTATCCTCGATTACGAATCAAAATGCAGATGCGTTGTAACCCGTGACGACTAAGCTGGAATGTCTAGTTTTCAGTAAAAAGGGTCTCCGGTTCACTACACTCACCATACGAAACACAGCAGCATTAAGCTGCTATTTTACATTGGTATTCTATGACAGCGTGGGCCTTTTTGGAGCCGAACCATTCGTGCTACAACTGTAGCATAGCTCTACCATGTGCTGCGTTTCATTATGCATAAAATTACATCCTTCAAAGGTCCACTACTGAACATATTGCGTCTCCTATAGATTGCGTAGATATATTGCCATAGTCCCCACGCTTGACGTACGGGTAAGCAAACGCAGTTTTTTAATTTTGAGTTGCGATCAGAAAGCTGACCGTCTCCTGCATCAGTTTACCATATTTTTATTTAAAGTTAACTTAAAATACTGTTTATTTCCTAATCGTTAGCAGCAAACAATTTGATTGGAAATGCAGAACAAAAAAAAATGTTTACAGTTCACATAAGTCGTCGGAGAATGCTGTAATTAATTTCATCGTCATCATCATCATTTCCGCGAATCAAAAGTCCACTATTGAACATAAAATTAGCCGCGCTTGGTAGGTGGATTGGCGACCGCAATTTTTTATATTCTTGATGTTAATAGGAAGACGCTACTGCACATCTCAAGTTGTATCATCTTAGGTGGTAGAGCCATGCTGTAGCTGTATTGTGCTTGCAGCACGATGGGGTCGGCTCAACCGGGGTAGGACCACGCTCTCACAGAATACCAGCGTAAAATAGCAGCTCATTGCTGTGTTTCGTATGGTGAGTGTAGAGAACCGGAGACCCTTTTTACTGGAAACGAGGCATTCCATCTCAGTCCTCAGGGGTGGTGGCGCATCTGCATTTTGATTCTTAATTGAGGATAAATGTAGATGTTGATGGGCCACAGCATCCACTTAGCATCAGGTGGACTGTGTGCTCGTTTGTCACCCTTATTCTATTTAAAATAAACATCTCGTGTTACAGTTTCCCTCTGTCCCCTCTTTCGACCACACGGGACGATATGGGGTAGTGGATATTCTTACATTTCGTTTTCTATATTAGCTTATCATGTTTATATTGCTGTGTGACAGTTAATGCTCTCTACAGAGGAAAAACCGTGGTATCTCAGGGCCTTAGCGCTTGCTGTAAATTCCACAATACGCGAGCAACCCGGGTTAGATCCCCGCTGGCACCAATGAAATTGTTACTTGCAATTTTAAGCGCTGATTTACTACGTGCTCAGCGGTGAAGGAAAACATCGTGAGAAACCTGCATGTCTGAGAAAAAATATTTCAAAAGAAGTCCACCAACACGCATTGGGGCAACGTGACAGACGCTTCCTTGCTCTAAAACCGTCTCAGAAGTGAGAGGAGGCCTGTGCCCTGCAGTGGGACGTATATAGGCTGTAACTTTTATAATGGGATATTCGAAATGTCCAGCAGTAGGTGTTTACGGTCTAGTAAAGAAGAAGAAAAGCTTCTTATTTATATAAGAACGAAACGCGCAAATCACGTTAATGGCAATTGACTACTGCTATGTTGCCACTACGAATCCAAAGGTCGCACTTCTGCTTGGTGACCGAAATAGACTCTTAGGCAGTAAAATAGCTTACTGGTTAGTAAATTTCTGTCAAGGCTTCTAAATTAAAATTCAAAATTAAAGGAATGGTCCTCGTATGTTCATGTTCAATTTTCACTGATAAGTTCCAAATTTGAGTGCATAATACAACATGTTTTAGTTACAAATGCGTCTGTTATTGTTTTCCATTCTAGATATTATACTACGCTATTGTTGATTTAACTTTAAAAAATTACAAAAAGAAAATACCTGTGGAGTTTCATTCCTCGTTTATTCTTCTGTCAGAGGAACTTCTTTTAATTTCTTAGGTTTCATTTCATATCATTAATCTTAGCCATAAATACGTTTGGACAAGTAGTGATTCTGTTTGCGCATATCTGCGTCAGGACACTATCACATCTCCTGCAGAGCTTATAGCTTCCGATTATTTTGTAGCTGACGTTGTGGTATAAAATAGATAAGAAAGACATCATCATAGCACGGTTGGTACAGAGGCACCAACTCGAGTTAACCTGCCCTTGCCCGAAAAAATGCTCCTGTGAGAAGTTCGAATCCGAGGTAGACTAGCATGCATTTTCAATTTCAAATGCAAAAAACTTGTGTTTTGTATAAAAAATGTTGGCTTCGGTTGGAATTTGAATTCGAGTTTGTAGTTCGCTAAAACTATGTGGTTGATATGTGATGTAAAACGAACTTACAGGTGGACTTTTAGAACAAAACGCTTCCCTGACATTAAATCACGTTGTCTCAACAACCGTACTATAAACTTAGGTATAATATTCCACACTATATTATTAGGTATGCTTTTCCGCGGATTTGTTCGTGTGGACTTTACTTTATCAATATCATTGGGTTCCATACAGAAATTAGAAATCAGCTAGTTTTCTGTTAGTGTGTGTCTGTCACAAATAATTTTCTGAGAAACTTAATAATAATAGGCTTACTGCGTAATAGTCCAAGATCCCAGGGCCACCAGACGTCACTTATTTTCTGACGAACGAAATGTGTAAGATTGAGTAGTGTTAGTATGTACCACGATCACATGCCTACCTGCTAGCTTGGCCAGTGGGCCATTTCCCAGGTATCATGTAATGAAGATACGTAAAAACATTGCTCACCTCACGTTAAGTCTCTAAGCTGATTTTTACGTTTATGTTAGATAATATAGGTAAAATTCAGTCATCAATACTCCCAGATAATTTTTTTCAGCAGTGTCGCTTTGCAGACGCTTTAAAGCTATAAAAAATTACTCAATTTCACTTAAATTCTGAAGCTCTATTTTTAAATATGTTAGCCAGACAACTATTTTAAAACTTTTTACAAGAAAGTAGATGAATCCAAGGGGTAAATCATCCCCTAGACCTAATTTTAATGCCTCTGTGGGTATGAGCGTGTGCGCATTATCCGCGCACATGAGCGTGAGTCACGCTGTGGGTGAAGTGATTCCAAGAAAAATGGTGGTATCAACAAGTCTGTTTGACATTTGAAGTCGTGAATTTCATACATTTCGTTTTGGTACCATTTAAATGCAAATTATTAACATTGAACCAATTTACTACTTTAGATATAGCATTATTTACTTCGTCATATTTTAGTAATTGTTGTTTTAATTTGAAAATTAAAGAAGTATCATCAGCAAATATATCACGGTTATCCTCAACTATGTAAGGTAAGTCATTAATGTATACAAGAAAGAGAAAGGGGCCGAGAATTGAGCCTTGAGGCACGCCATCTGTATGTACTATCGACCCGGAAGAGCTCATACTGTTAATGACAACTTTTTGCGTTCTGTTACATAAATATGAAATAATTCACGAGCACCACTTCTTACATCATAATGTTGTAGTTTCCTGATTAATGTTTCATGGTGAACACAATCGATGGCCTTGGATAGGTCACAGAATATACCCAAAGCATCCTGTAAATTCTTCCATGCATTAAAGATATATTTAAATTCAAAATGCGTGGTAATGCATTATTTTAACTGATTTTACTGCGCACACACATATTCGTAAGGGTCGATCGGTAGGCAAAAACGTTGTTGCCCATAAATAACATTTAATTTGTGATAGTTTCAAATAAAAGTAGACGCCTTATTTACTCGTATTTTCAAAAACTGCAATAACGGCATATCATTATTTATATATTTGAACTTAAATTTAAAATTTGGCTACTCTGAAATATTATAACCCTGTATAATTATTGGTGCGTCTGTGATCGTGTAACTTCTGAACGACTTGACCGATTGAGGTTACATTCATACAAAATATTAAATTTGTTTTGATAAAGCGATAGTTCATAACTATCTATATCATTAATAAACTATGTATTTATCGAGCAATATGACTCATATCCAACATGCAGTAAACCAACAATACATGTTGGTTTACTGCCAAAAACGAAAATCACAGATTCTGGACCCGATAGTTGGCGCTATGGTCGAGTTATTAATATATTTTATAGTTTGACTGTAAAAAGTCCGGAGTGAATACGATATATAATTTAAACTCCTTTTTTGCCACAGGGTCCGTCTGGGTACTTGCACTATTGTGTTATGGTCTGATTGTCGGAAGATATTATAGAGATCCGGTATGATTACACGCCACTGCGTCACTGGCAATGCAATACCTCACTGGCATTCTATCTTACTCCTTAGAAATGATAATGCATCTGTAGCCGTCATTTTTCGAAGTTCGCTGCTGATGTCCATTGACTGCAGTAGCCACGTACCATCACTTTTGTTTTATTAATAAAGAGTACGGAGTGAAACTCTCGAAAATAAGCAGAACAATATTTGCCGGAACAGCTAGTACTCTATGTTAAATATTATGCGAACGTTTTTAAAATTATTCAATAGATAAATATAACGTTTTTTAGTTTTGTTGAGAAATATGTATATCTCCCACAAATATTAGATAACCCTAATTCAGTTAAATCCCTCAAAAAGTCAAAAGAAAGACCTGGTGAAGTGATTGCAAAGCAAAGATATTGAAATCAACACGATGATAGAGTGACTGTCAAAAATAATTTCAAGAGTAACTCGAGATTGAAGCACCTGTGTAGTTAACCTCTATTTATATTTAGACGGACGAAAATATAAGACCAATTAATAGCCGGGAGTGAAGAAAAACAAAGATATATACTTGGCACTGTGGCCGTACAGCTGAGAACTCTGTAAGTTTTCCTCTTAGAAATAATTGTGAAATTATTTCATAGATTTCATAACATATTTTTCTCATTATTAGTTTATTTTCCTGCACCATCACCTATATGTTTATCTCTGCTTAGTTTAATGGTTAACTGGGAGAGAATGCTTTAAGACATTAAGTATTTTTTTCTAATTGTTCTGGATAAAAACAATTTCTTGACTGCTTTATTAGTTTCTAACACTTTTTTCATGTGAAATTGTAATTGAAAAATGGTTGCAAATGAAAATGAAGTAATATTTCTTTTATCATGTCTCTTCTTTTATTTATTTGTATGAATACTTAGGTATTTTCAAAAGTTCTGCGTTAAAATTCCAGACCAGGGCAATTGTAAGGATAATAGTTAAAAAGGAACGAAAGATAATGTGAAAATGTGGTGATGGAAGTATGGTAATAATGTAGGTAGAATGAAAATGTTAAAAATGGTGTGCAAGCGAAGATTACTCTTTCTCTTTCTTTCTCTTTTTTTAAAAAACGTTACCCCCACACTAGGATTTTCTCCTGTATCGTGGAGGCAGTTTACAAACACAAATTTCACAAGGACAAACATCCAGACCCGGAACAATCATTTGTAGACCTTACAAATATTTGTTCCGTGCGGGATTCGAACCCGCGCTCCCCAGCGCAGCAACTCATTGCTAAGCCACTGCGCCACGGAGCCGATTACTGTATCATTTGAGCAGGTACAAAAGAAAAACAATTTAATACAGATGGTAAAACAGCAAACAATTTGCTTCCAAACGCAAAAAAATTAAAATTTACTGTTTATATTATTTAATTCGTCACAGAATGCTATATTTAATTTCATCAACTCCATCATTACAGCCTATCAAAGTCTAAAGCTAAACATAACATTTGCCACACTTGGCAGGCGAATTGGCAACCGCAGTTTTTTTATAGTAATTTTGCTGTTATCAGAAAGATGCTGCTGCCCATCTCATGTTTTGTTTCCCTGTGTCGCCTCTAACGACATTTTACACCGCTACTACACGGTTTGTAATTAATTTTCAAAATATAAACTTGGATTAATTATTTGAATTGTGCAAAAAACATGCGTGAGTGTCGTGGAACACTTGCTTGAAACGAAGTTCGTAGTATATTATTAAACGTATTATATTATTGATTAACAAGATACAAATAAATGAATTGTTATTATTAGCGTCTATTAAAATGAAGCGTCATTTAAAATAAAATAATATTTCTTTCATGGCAAGACAAGAAAAAGTGCGATGGAGATGGATATTATTCCATCTCGCTTCCTTATAGCTGCAAAGGCCGTCTACACTACGTCAGAAGGGGTGGTGACGGAAAAATCTTACACTTTTTGTCGCCTAGCCCCCATCCGCCAAATTCGTACCGTCCGATAAGAAACTTCGTTCCAAAAAATATACTTATTTAAATATTGTCGAGTAGACTTAGGACAAATTACCGACTAATATAATTAAGTCCAACTTCGACCGAAGGTCAATCGAAGAATCCCACTCGGCTGGGCAGCGCTTGTAATCGATACATCTTCATATCACCTTTACCTCAAAACTTGGAAACATGAGTGTACAATCAGTACGTGATGCCAGTGATGACGTATAAGTTTTGAAATAACTCTTCGTAAACAATGAGAAGAAGTCTATGTAACAGTTGTTTTTAATTGGAATCAGCTTAGTGCCGAGGATAAAACAAAGCAAGATACGTAAATGTATCACGTACCAACTAAAAAATTGCTCACGATACCAACCGTCTTTTGGTTATTCTGTGCACTCATTACTAACCTGTTTAGTTGGCCCAGTGCGCGTACTAGCTGCCCAAACTCGACTGCACTATCGGCTGATAAAAAGTCAGTTGTCTGCGGAGGCTTTTCATTCTGCACTTGCTAATCCGCTTTCCTGTTAAATATTGTTAAAACAGACATTTAAAATAATATAATACACATAAAACATTTAAAAATTGTAAATTAAATTGTAATATGGAATTTATAAGAAACACATAATTTATAGATTTCTGATATTTACGCAAACACTACACATTGAATAAACTAATTTTACGGATTCTATCGCGTTTAATTAACTTGTTTTTTTATTGTTTCCCACGTTTCGGGTACTTTATAGCACCCAGGGTCACGGCGTAGTACTATTATTTATTCTGTGGTCACGGGGGACTGAGGTGATTGACGTTCTGATATCAGAGTTAACGGAAGTACCTTCACCTTTTGTAATTATTAATTTTTGAAAGAAAGAAAGAAAGAAAGAAAGGTTTATTCTCCAAGATGACGCCATCACAGATAACATAAAAAAGAAACACATAATTTACAAATAATATTGGCTATACAATACAAATTACAATATACTACATATTACAAACTATACAATACCAATACTCATATGTGTCAAGGCGTCATCTGGGAACAGGAGCACACTCATTTTGACCTGATTTGCGCAGAATGAACTTACTGTAGTTGTGTCTCGCCAGCAACGCAAAGTCGGGAATTTGCATTTGGAAAAATCTAAAATTAGGGGCTTTTTAGGTGCTAATTAGGTGCCAAGTTTAAAAATTAGATGCTCTAAAATTTTCACCACAACGAACTGTTGAAATTTGCGTTGCTAGCAAAACGTCTCGCTAGCAACGCAATAAAGTTATTAGATATACGATAAATATTAATAGCAAGGAATTAAGTGCTAATTAGGTGCTGCAAGCATACGCAATAACAAGGCGCCCCTAATAAAAATAAAGTCGTTATTCAGAACATAACAGATGCAAACTGCAGATTTCCTGAAAATCAAAATATAATCAAAATTCCTTTCAGAAAAAGTCCAAATTAGGGGCTTTTTAGGTGCTAATTAAGTACCAAGTTTAAAAATTAATTGCTCCAAAATTTTCACCGCAACAAATCATTGAAATTTGCGTTGCTGGCAAAACGTCTCGCTAGCAACGCAATGAATTTACTAGATATACGATTAATATTAATAGCAAGTAATTAAGTGCTAATTAAGTGCTGAGCGATTATCGAGACCCGATACAGATTAAGATATTATTCTGGGAATTATGGGGTCCACGACCACCATTACCTTCCTACCATTAATGTATGAACGGTATTTTTTGTTCTTTATCAGTGCCTAAAAATTAAGTGCTAATTAGGTGCTGAAAGATTATAGATGACGGTAATATTCTGGAAATAATCCGATTTAAAACCACCATTACCTTACTATAAGGTATAAACGGCATTTTTTGTTTTTCAGATTTAATATAATCTATAATATTATTTAATATAATTGTCAACCAAATAAATGTTACAATTCTTATTTTTAGACATGTGAAGCCTAAACTTTAGTGTAATAAATCAAAATAATATGTTCTTTCCAGTAAAATTGCTTCATAATAAATATCGCCATCGACATCTTTCTATAGTTTTAATCATTTTATCGAACCAAAATCGATGGACTCTCAAGGTGGTAAGTGCGATAGATGCTAGATGGTACAAACACAAAGACCTGATTTTTGGATTTGCTTTGCTGAATATTTTTCTGAATAACGACTTTATTTTTATCTGGGGCGCCTTGCCATTGTCTATACTTGCAACACCTAATTAGCACTTATCCTTGCTATTAATATTTATCGTATATCTAATAACTTCATTGCGTTGCTAGCGATACGTTTTGCCAGCAACGCAAATTTCAACAGTTCATTGCGGTGAAAATTTTAGAGCAACTAATTTTTAAACTTAGCACCTAATTAGCACCTAAAAAGCTCCTAATTTGGACTTTTTCTGAAAGGAATTTTGATTATATTTTGATTTTCAGGAAATCTGCATTTTGCATCTGCTATGTTCTGAATAACGACTTTATTTTTATCTGGGGCGCCTTGCCATTGTCTATACTTGCAACACCTAATTAGCACTTATCCTTGCTATTAATATTTATCGTATATCTAATAACTTCATTGCGTTGCTAGCGATACGTTTTGCCAGCAACGCAAATTTCAACAGTTCATTGCGGTGAAAATTTTAGAGCAACTAATTTTTAAACTTAGCACCTAATTAGCACCTAAAAAGCTCCTAATTTGGACTTTTTCTGAAAGGAATTTTGATTATATTTTGATTTTCAGGAAATCTGCATTTTGCATCTGCTATGTTCTGAATAACGACTTTATTTTTATTAGGGGACCTTGTTATTGCGTATAATTGCAGCACCTAATTAGCACTTATCCTTGCTATTAATATTTATCGTATATCTAATAACTTCATTGCGTTGCTAGCGAGATGTTTTGCTAGCAATGCAAATTTCAACAGTTCGTTGCGGTGAAAATTTTAGAGCACCTAATTTTTAAACTTAGCACCTAATTAGCACCTAAAAAGCCCCTAATTTTGGATTTTTCCAAATGCAAATTCCCGACTTTGCGTTGCTGGCGATACACAACTACTTACTGTATCTTGAACTCTTGCAGTGGTTTGCTTGGGTTTAGATTTAATTTTATTAATTACAGGATCCCAAGCAGGTGGTAGTACCCAGTCTCCCTCTATATTAAAATTAGGATGTTTTTTTTATTTCAATAGCCTCACGTATCATCCTTGGCAGGAATCGAGGTTCTTTCGAGAGAATTTGTGGTTTATCAAATCTAATGTAATGGCGGGGGCCGTCTAGGATATGGTCACAAACTGCAGACTTAATTTTATAAGAGTTCTTGCCCGTTCTTCTCTGAGGTCTTGTTTTCCAAACTAGTGTAGATTTTGACATTCTTAAGAGCTTTAATATATATTATTTATTAATATTTATATATATATATATATATATATATATATATAAATTGTTTAATTGTGCTCGTGCTGATACTAAGGCAAGAATTCAGAGATAATCATGTATTTCAACTCAAACTTTACTGTCTCAATTTGAGTCTAAACTATATTATTGTGTTCATATTACACAATTGACATTATAAAGTGTGAGCCTAAGTTCTCTAAGGGATTGTCATTATCATTGCACCATTCACCGGTTACACCAAGCTTCGATTCAGGAACTGTCATCGTCAACTGCTTGAGCTTGGTATTTTTTTATAGAATAAGGATGACAAACGAGCACACAGTTCATGGTAAGTGGATGCTGTAGCCCCTGCTATGGATACCAGCATCTATCCTCAACCTGAAATACAGATGCGATGCACCCCTGAGGACTAAGATGCAATGCCTCGTTTCCGGAAAAAAGGGTCTCCACAATTCTCTAAATTCACCATACGAAACTCAGCTGCATTAAGCTGCTATTTCACGCTAGTATTCTGTTAGGGCGCGGTCCGTCCCCAGTCGAGCCGATATATTCGTGCTACAACTATAATATAGCTGCAGCATGCATACCACATATAAAATATACGTAAACATCATCAGCGTTAATATTCAATATATTTCAAAAATTTATATTATGCTAAATATTTGTGTGTGTCAATTAATACTTAATAAAAGTGTATTATAAATCTAAGTGAGCTTCAAAGCGGCGTTGTAAGTTTAATAAAACGAGATAATTTAACTTTTACACGGTGGTTGAAACATTGAATTTATAAGTAGCGATGATTACACGCCCGATTTAACATCAGTGTGTCCAATATATTATGTACTTCCTGCTGTATCAATATTCGCCGCTGCCAACAGGCACGTTTTTAATTTATCGTTTTATTTTCATATACTTTGCAAAAAAGAAGTTTAAAAATGTCTGGTTAACCTAACCATTTGGTTGGTGGAGAGCCGTGGTAGCTCTGATGCCAGGCGCTCGACGTAAATTTCACATTACATGAGCAACCTGGGTTCGATCCCTGCCGACGCAAAATGAAATTGTTAATTGCAATTTTGTATGCTGATTTCACACGTACTCAGCAGTAAAAGAAAACGTCGAGAGGAAATCTGCATGTCAAAGAAAAGAAGAATATGTTCTATAACCCTCTCAGATAAAGGGAAGCCCCATCGTCAACTGTGGAACGTATATGGCCCGTAATTTTAGTAGTTTAGTTTAGTCCGTAAAGTCCGTATGGGTATGAACCAATACCCTCTTATTTCTGTTTCTGACGCCAAACTGCAGGGTCTACACCTCGCGTCTTATGTAGAACCTAAGCAGCAGTACCCCTACGTTGTGCTCCGATTTGAATGTTCTGGAGATCTGGTATGATTACAGGCTGGATGACAACCCGTCTTCCAGTTTGGGTTCCGACGGGAGCGTTCCACTTTAGATGCGATTATATGCGTCTGCTCCCTGTCGGAGCAAGCAGTAGCCCAGGGTGGCGTGGCGTTAGCAATAATTCTTGATATTGTCAAAGCCTTTAACTCCCTACCCTGGGATGCAATCAGTTGGGCACTGGCACATCATCAGGTGCCCCCTTACCTGCAAAGTATTATCGGGGATTACTTGGGCGACAGGTACATCCTTCACATGGGGCAAGATGGCAGGAAGATCCGGAGGAAGATCATCGTGAAGTTTCATAGGGCTCGGTGCTGGGGTCACTACTGTGGAACCTCGCCTATGATGCGGTTCTGCGAATCGATCTTCCCGCTGGCGTAGATATCGTCTGATATGCCGATGACATATTGGTAATCGCCAGCGGGATCTGTTTCGAGAGGCCCAAGGAACTAGACAAACTCGAGGCGGAAGTCGTCGCCAAAATCCACGAGTTGGGATAAGAAACAGCGCCTAACAAGACAGAGGCCTTACACACGGTAATGGCGAACTGCTTCAACTGCGGTGATCAGGACCAGAACTCCGCGTCCCATATGCTGGTGGTATGTCCAGCGTGGGAACGCGAGCGGAAGATTCTGTTGAGCCATATCGGAAGGAACATCTCTCTGCCAGCAGTCGCGTTGGCGATGCTGAGCGGGGATTCGGTGTGGAGGGCCGTAGCCACTGGGAGTGCAGACGCTCGGGGCGGGGCTTCGAACGCCTAGATATAACCCCCAAAGAGGACGATGGAACGTTGATGGAACTCCGGTAAAAAATGGAATTTTTTCCGTTTGCCGAGAGACTCGCTTCACAACTCTACTATTTGATTTCATTATGATAACACAGTGTAACCAAAAATAATATATGAATATAAAAGAAGATACTGATGCATTTACTCAATATAAAGAAACAAAACGGTGTTTCAATGAGGTGATCGCTACCTATTGCTATATCTAATTTGTTTTGTGTTGTTAATTGTGTAACATTCATGATTGTAAGCTGTTATTTAAAAAAAATTGCTGCTGGATTTCTTGGTGGTTCTACCCAACACAGAGGTTTTTTTCGAACCAGTGGGAATTAAACAAAAGTGTGACTTTCAATACGTATTATTTATAATCTATATTGAATAAAAAAGTTTCTGTTTCTGCCAAACGTCGAAACGAAGCCAACCACGATTTTTCTAGAGCTTCACATTTGCACTGCTGGAAGTATACTGGATCAAATTCTATTATCCATCCATTACAGCCAATAAAAGCCACTGAACATAGGACTCTCCTATAGATTACCACTATGGGGCTATAGACAACAACAAACCACATAGGGGGATTTTGACATAGTTGCAACGCTTGACAGGCCGGTGGGCTACTTTAGTTTTTAATTTTTTAGTTGTTAAAGTTGGTAAAGATTACCTCGTGTACATCCGCTCGATAAAATAATATGATATGTCTTACCTAGTTTCAAGAGCACCTTCCGTCCCCTGTCACCACTAATCCCAGCACCACTACTCCCAACATCACCACACTAGGAAAGACACACCACTGACGACAATACGACACGTGTTTCGCCTCTACACGAGGCATTTTCGGGTGATTTAGACTCTGCGGTAGCTGACCACTAAGTGAGCGGCGAGTAAAAACAAAAAAAGTAAAAAGGTCAAACTAGGTACAGACATATCATTTTATTTTATCGAGCAGATGTACGCGAGGTAATCTTAATTACTTAATTTTAATTAATTAAAATCTTACCTTTACTTTAAAATAATGGACTTCCGCAAAGTAACGCCTGATTATATTAATTATTTTTAGTTGTTATCAAGAGGACTCTGACCATCTACAGGTTTTTTTATAGGATAGGGTGACAAACGAGCACACAGTCCACCTGATGGTAAGTTTGTTTCCCTGTATCGCCTCTTACGACACTCACGAAACGTGTTTGGTGTAGTGGATATTCTCACACCACCACTACACGGTTAACTGAATCAAATAGATGCTCATTAGTAATTATCGTTGAAAAACAACGAAAAAGAAAGCAATGCAAGTATTTTTATAATCGGCGACAACATACTAGGTAGTGGAACTAGCTACCTGCTTAGGAGTTTGTCTGAGCTCGTTACATCAAAATACCAGCTCAAATGGCAGCATAATAATGTTGTGTTTCGTAAGGTGAATGTAAAGAACCGGAAACCCTTTTTACTGTATACGAGTCATTCCATCTTAATTCTCAATGGTGACAACGCATCTGCATTTTCATACTTAATCGATGATAGATGTCTTCCTATCACAATATCCAGTTACTTACGTGATCTCGTAATTTTTTTATTAAAAAAAACTTACATACTTCTGCCGCAAAACAGCAGTGCGTGAACTGCTGTCTCATTAGAAGATCATGAAAGTCAGTATCATTACCGATTGTTAGCCAGTGAGGCTGTGCGACATTTCATCTTAGTCTTCAGAGGTTATAGAGACAGAGTATATGTGGCCTTCTTTGTTTGAATAGTGCTGCAGTAATGTCCAGTGCATTTATCCTATTTGTAGCAATTTTATTGATTAGTTGTGTTACTTATATGTTCCTTTTGATTTATTTTTGTAGTTTCATTGTTCAATTTATGCTATTGTGTTCATTTTTAGAGCCAATAAATTAGTCCCCACGCTGAGGCATACGAATCTTTCGTTACTATCTGAAAATCAGCGCTGTACCTATTTGCTGCAGCTTTAGATGGCTGACTGTATTTCTTATGTATTGCTGAGCTGGAGTAGCTACTTGTCTTTAAGCTCATTTTTCACTTTAATATTATTACAAAAAATCTTATAATTTATAAAAAAACGTGAAAATAGTCTATTCCCATGGATTGCTTCATGGAGAGAATATTTTCCATAGTTGCCTTACTTGGCAAGTGGGTTGGCAACAGCAGTTTTTTTATGCTACTGCCCATATCCTGTTCTTTTTCTCTCTGTCGACTCTTATTACTCAGACGGTATGATATGGAGTGGTGGATTATCTTCAGCCGCCATTACAAAACAACCACCATCTTTAATTTTAATTCCAAATGTAAACACTCTGATCCATCACCAGGCATCAAAGTAGCTAAACTTCTAGCACTGTGAACGCCATGCACATGTTGTTTGAAACCCGTGTCCTGCAGTATACTGTTATGGACTCATAAATATACAGAAGAAAGATTACATGTCTTCTCTTTTTATTTAACACTAAACTGCAATAGAATTATAAACATTATGTAATTTTTGTAAAAAGTTGATTAACATGATTTATTTTTTTAACACTAGTAACACTGTCATAACTTGGGAGGTCGGCGTATCACGCAATTAACACGGCCAGTGGTACGAGAATGCCAACACAAACCGCCGCCATGGATGCTATTTTGTATTTGTGTTCCCTGGCTTTAACACACAAATACGCTTCCAACCGAAGAAACCCGTTGACGTCGTAATTCAATCGCTGATATTCCTTAAGCTGATTTATGAAACCAGGGTTTGGATTGATGAACCGTCTTCTGTTGCGCACGTAAGAAAATGCTTCTTCAAAACTCAACTTGTACTTGGCCATAAGATACGCGATAACGATTGTAGCCGACCGCGAAACTCCAAAATGGCAATGGACAAGCACATTCCCCTTCTGAATTCCCTCATCAATGAATGCGTTGGCCATTGGGAAGTAGGGCAAGAGATTGGTTTGAGGAGAGTCAGATGCCCTAATGAAGAGTGTTGTAATATTGGGATTGGGGAAAGCTGACTTCGGTATCCTATGAGCTTCAATGGTGAGCACATGGGTAATGTTAAGGCATCTGATGATATTAACGTCAACGGCCGCTTTGGCATTGCTCAAATATAGACCTGGAACGATGGGGCTGCAACAGGATTGTGTGCAGAGGTCAATCTTCTGGTAAATCACTTTCCTGGACCAGGTCCTTAATCCATTGAAAGCGACGATGGGATTAGGGATGCTGAGGAATGCAGCTATAATGGCACTTCTTAACATCACCGTGAAGATACCTCTCACAATCATGCTAGAATAATCGCCTTGTAGTTACATGATGCTTTGTTAAATATTTTACGATCTTTTTTGATTTTCTTATACGTAATTTTGACATGACGTTTATGTGATTGAGTTATTTGACAAATGATTTATATTTTTCTGCATGAACCGGTGCCAGAACAACAGAATATACTTTGATCATATTTATACAATAATCTATGCTTTGATCCTATTGTTTTGTTTACTTTTATTTTCTAAAGCGAAAGTACATATTTACGCTTCGGAAAATAAAAATAAAAACACCGAATTAATAAAGATCTATAATAGAATAGAATAAGTTTTATTCAATACAATGATTACAAGTAATTTTTATTGAAAGTCATTTTGTACTTTTACAACTGGTTTAAAAATCCTCTGTCCTGGGAAATTTATTAATAAAACAGCTTGAAAGCGATCACTTCATTGTCAGTGATTATTATCAACCATGTATTCATTTAAATATAAAAAATATTAACCTTATTTTTGGTTCCTAAAGAAACTTTGTGTAATTGTGGGACCTTGTTACAAAAGCATGTCGGAAATGACAACAGGAGATCCCACTTCTTGTGTCGGAGATTACAACAGAGGATCCCGCTTGTGGTCTCGGAAATACATCAGGATAGCGTTAATTGTTAAAAATAATAAAAGTGTGAGAGCGGATGTTCAACTTGCTCTCTTGCTTATGTGCTTACGTGAGGTACGTAATTACATGATAACACCAAAATATGTAAACCAACAGCAGCACTACTATCTCAATGTAACAGAGGGCAGCCTCTCAGCAACACCAATCCTCTTTGCCTGCACTAGAAGAATTACAATAACGAACAGAACCACGACACTATCTTAGCACTAGTAGAGTGACCACACTCGTTGAATGACTTGAGCGGAATCTCTCGCGCACGGCACCTACAGTGAACTTTATACTGCACAAACAAGTGGGAGTTTCTCGATATACCCTCACGTCCACCTCGATCCAAGTGATATTTTATGGACGCTCCGACAAGCATATATGTTTACTTATGATTGAATTACTGACTCTATGGAGTCGAGTAACTGGTATCACAAGGTTGTATTTGTTCATAATAGTTACACAATGTATATCGCTTATATTATAAAATTGCTTTTGTTTTTGTTTTTCACAGCTGTACAATTTTCAAAAACAATGACTAATGTCAATGTCACTCTCTCCTTACCATTTAAGCCTAAATACCGAATTTACGATGAAATTCGGAAATACTTCTTTTTTAGCTAAAGTATTTTTATCTGTGCCGTGTAGTGGCGACCTGTGGCTACGTAATCCATTATCCCAAGACATTACGTGGTATCGTAAGAGGCGACTAATGGAAACTGAAACAGGAGGCAGCAGTATCTTCTTGATACAAGTCGCGGCACGCAAGTCTAGCGCTGAACGAAACGTGGAAGAGACGCGCACGAATTGAATTGCACGATTGCGACTGCAGAGTCAATCAGCGCGTGCGAACGATACGCACGAGCCAATCAGCGCGACTTATTTGCAATAACGGTCACCGCTAGACTTTCGTGCCACTACTTATAACAACTAAATATTTTAAAAAAACTTCTTGGTCTTGCTTACCGTCTGTTTGGGTTTTATCTATTTCTTTAACACTATTTTGTTGTTTATTACTCTAATTTCAGTAGTTTAGTTTATTATTAGTACTTTATTATTATTACTAGTTTATTATTCTCATTTTATTCTATCTCATATCATTTATAAACATATGTTTATATACGTTTATAAGTATTTATGTATACCAATCAAATGAGAACACAATAGAAATTGAAAAAATAAAATACTGCGGCTGCCTGCCAAGCATGGCAACTATAGCAAATACGAGGGCGACACTGAAAGTTTTTAGAACAGGCCACTTGTAAACGATATAATAAAAAAATAAGTTCAAATTTTGAAAATGGAACTCTTTGCCAATATGTGTATTTTATTAATTTGTCATTTGTTTACAATTTGACGGCAAATTGAAAATTGTCTCTGTCACGTCAGCATGAATTTAACGCGAGAAAATTTTCGTACAGTGATTTTTTATGACTTTCGATGTCATTAGTCATCAAGAAAGTTATGATAGACTTCGATTGGCCTTTCACGATGAAGCCCCATCTTGTGCTACTGTTTACAACTGGTTTAATGAGTTCAAACGTGGTCGCACTAATCTCACCGATGATCTGCGTGAGGGAAGACCATTGACTTATATGTACTACGTACTAGAGAAGCCTTTCTAAACAAAAAATGTGTACTATTCTATGTCTTCGCGCATGCGCGGGAGATAGTAAAGGCGCGCATGCACAGTTGATTTAAGTGCGTTGCTCCTGCGCGGTCAGTTTATATAAAAAAATATATTTTTTCATAATTTTTTCTTTTGTAATATTACGATATTATTACCTATTTATTCACTTGAACAACAAATAATTTACTTACTTGACTACTGAATTGTTATTTACGTCCAGGTTTAAACTTTAATTTGAAATCTTGTATTATTAGCGCCGCTCCACACTGCATGAATATTGAAACCACAGACTAACTAGTAGATTGCAACCACACTAAATGGCTTACTGTACGAATTGCAGTACAGTTCAGTTGAACGCAAAGAGATGCAATATCTCTACGCAGTGTCAGTGTATCGAGCCGATCAGAAAGAACTCGGTCGTCGACGATTCGAACCGCTCTACGCTGGATGCGGTCAAGTGGAAGGAGCTGGCACTGGGGTGCCCCGGCCCAGAGATGAGAAGAGTATTCCATGTGGGGCCGAACTTGCGCTTTGTAAAGTTGCAAGCGATGTGCCGGCATGAAATACTGTCTCGCCCTGCTGAGCACACCAAGCTTTTTAGAGGCCAATTTGGTCTTGCCTTCCCAGTCGTCGCCTTCTATGGCGACGACTGAAGATAACATCAGTGTTGTGGGGCGTATGATAGAGACTGAAACAAAAGTGACCATTTTTACCGAAAAATCATGTTTTCAGATGACGCTTATTTTCACATCAGAGGATACGTCAATAAGCAAAATTGTGATATTTGGGGCTCAAAAAATCCACACGTCATTGTGGAGAAATCAATGCATCCACAACGAATGCCATGCTAATTTAAGTGATGTTTTGTTTCCCAAAATTAAATAGAATGACATAGACGACATTTGATTTCAACAGGATGGTGCAACGTACCACACAGTCGACGTAACAATCGATCTTTTGCGCACTGTTTTCGAAAATCGTATAATCAGCCGAAATGCTGATGCCAATTGGCCACCTCGAAGATTTGACCCCGTTGGACTTTTTTTGTGGGGAGCCGTTAAGGACAAGTGTTACGCTAACCATCTAGAAACGATAGACGATTTGAAACATGAAATCGAAGTTACCATAGACGAAATAGAGGCCCAAATAATCGAAAATTTACTTTTAAATTGGACTGATGGAATGGGGTATTGTAAGGCTAGCCGTGACAGTAATTTGAATGATATTGTCTTCCATTCCTAAATGGAAAGGTTCAATATTTTTGATAAACTCATAACTTTGAAAAAATATTCATTTTTTTATAGTCGATTTAAATTCCAAATTTTCAATGTCCCACCCCTTATATGATGTATAAATGACATGCAACTAACCACCTCAGATCAATAAAGGACAGTTATTTCGATATTATAGACTGAAAACATCATAAAGAAAGTTATATTTCTGGGGAATAAAATATTAGTAGACCATGAAAAGTCTGCCAAAATGCACTGGAGCGGCGCAGTGGATAATTGCTCCATAAATCTCTCAGAAATGAGGGAAGGCCTGTGCTCAGCTGTGAGAAGTATATTAGTTGTAACTATAATACTATCTGTGATACAATACGTCTAATAAATATCCGATAGTTATTGTAACACAAAATGGGATGCTATGATTGCGAGGAGGATGTTTGCGTGTACGTACTATGTTAATGTCTCAAGAGAAATTAATAATATCGAGGACATCTCGTTTTTATTTAAAGAATAAGGATGTCAAACGGGCATACAGTCCACCAGATTGTAAGTGGACGCTATTGTTCATATATAGCGTCAGTAGCCTAATGGCAGGGCGCGGACCGCGAACTCGAAAGGTAGTGGGTTCGAATCCGTCATTCGACTACTGTCGTGAACCACTTCTAACACAAGCATTTTAAGCTTACCAGAAGTGGTTAAAGGGAATATTAGTAATGTTAAATAGCATTACTAGTAGTTTTAAAAAAAATCTACATCTATCCTTGATAAAGAATCAAAATTCTGATGATTTGTCACTCCTGAGTACTAAGTTGGATTGTCTCGTTTCCAGTAAAGGATCCGGAAAAAAGAGTGTAGAACCAGTTCTCTACACTCACCATACAAAACACATCACCATAATTCTTCAACTCTACGCTGGTATTCTGTGTGAGCGGAGTCTTTCCCCAGTTAAGCCAACCTATACATGCTACAACCATAATATAATTGCAGCATGACTCTAGTATAAATTATAATGGTTTTAATAGATGCACAATTATGTAGGTAATTCAAACTTGATTAAGTTTTTAGTAAAATCAGTTCAGAAAGTTTTTGTTATTAATAAACTAACTATATAAATTTCACAATTGATTATCTGTACTATTGAGTATCTGTATATTTAGTTATGCAGGTTTTGAACATTGTCAAAGCATTTTTTTTAATTATATGGTATCCTATGTTCCTATTTCATATTCTAGGTGGGTTCCTATTTTTATCACTTCCTAATGAGTAGGTTGTAGTGTGGGCGTTCTGGATCGCAACCATGTTTAATAAGAATGGAATGTTTTACTTTAAGCTGGGCATAAATTTACAGTTCGATGATATCACCCTTATTTACGTGACGAAGGATGCAGCCGTTACCCAAATCAACATTATCGGTGGAGCCGAATGATTGCACAAAATAAAGCAATAATTGTTTTGTCGCCTCAATAATTACGTACGGATTTATACTGTTGGTGGTGCAGAAGATAGTTGGATTTCTGGCTTCCAAAAATAAATCAAATGCAGAATATTACTTCATTAAACACTTTTACATTTCTTACACCATCCACACCCGTGTGGCGCACACCCAATTATACCGTGGGTGTCGTAAAAGGCGACTATCTCAGAAAGATCTTGTGGATTTCAATAAATGGCGGTAAAAATGTCCCATTTACGCCAGAGGTAAAGTATCCAGACCGGCGCGGCGTCAAGGAACAGCGTCAAGAGACGACAATAGTAAATTCACCATCCAAGCGTCACGATTATGGCATATCCTCCCTGTTACGGGAGAGGGACCGTGTTTACGGGCTTATGTAAAAAAACAATCACTTTGAATTCGAATATTTTACAAACTTCACAGAAGCTCATGTTGACGGCGGTACGACGGTAATTTTTTATCCTTAAAAACGGTACTCTCACCCTAGGATTTTGTCCTGTATCGTGGAGACAGCTTACCTACACAAATTACATAAGGACATACATCCATACCAGGAACAATTATTTGTAGGCCATACAAATACTTGTTCCGTGCGGGATTGGAACCCGCGGCTCTCAGCGCCACAACTTAATGCCATTGCGCCACGGAATCATCAGCCTCTGCGCTAATGATTTGAAAGTTCAGTAACACAGAGGCTTAGCGTTTCGTTACTACCCGTAGATTCGATTCCACCAACGGAAGAAGTATTTGTATGACTTACAAACAATAATTTCTCGTCTGTATGTCTGCCCTAGTGAAATCTTTGTATTTAGTACGCCTGCACGGTATGAGAAAAATTCCTGTGGGAGTGTAATTTTTGAACAAAAACAAAATGTTATCCTACTGCCAAATTTAGCCAATTTTTGCACGCCTCATAACGCAAAGCGTTATTAGGTAGTGCTTTAATCTCGACACGTAAAGGTCAAGCAATTTTGTATTTTTATAATGCCTCTATCATAACCATATTGCACTGATACTTATATATGAGTAGCCGTATATCAAGAAAACGCTCTAATTAATCCATCTTATATTTTATAAAAACTATTTTATATTGCTACTTTGAAAAAAAAACGGAGACCGGGTTTCTTTAATTAGCTTCAGATTTACATCAACTGCTTCCCTATTTCTCAATAACCTAGTACACGCAGTTTGTTAATAAAATGATTTTCAACTTTTATAACTTTTATTAGTATTAAAAATTGAAAGGCCCTTTCAATTAATAGACAAAGGACAAATGTACCATACAACCTATATCAATTTCATACTTTGTGTAATCGATTTATTTTGGTAAACATTACTATTTTTTTCCCTGTATGTGACACTGCCTGTTAAAATAATAGAGCGTTAAATTTAAAACACATAAATAATATACTTTAAAATCAAATAATCAAAATTAAAAATTTTACTACTGTTGTAAACCACTCCTAACACAAGCATTTTTAAGCTCACTTGGAGGGGTTAACGGGAGTAATTAATGTTAATGTTAATATAAATAAGTTATTAATGTTAATGGCGTTCTGAGCATTATTTAAAAAAAGAATAGATGGACCATCCTTTTACTTGTTTCTGGCGCAAACTGGCAGTAGATACTGTTTAGTTTGACTAAAAAAGCAGTATAATTGTAGGACATAATTGATATAGATTGAGATTCCCTCTTATTGCGGGATCGGGCATCTAAAGTCATATTTGTAGACCAATAACTAGATGATTTTAATAGTAATTCACGTGGTCGTAAGCCTACTCACTGCGACTACATTGAGACTTCAATCTCTTTCCCTTTATTTTTTTTTTCACAAAGCCGTAACCATTTCACAACTGGGCAAGAGCGTTTCCAATGTAAAAAATTGTTTTTTTTTTAAATTACTTAAAAAAGAAACAAACGCTCGATGAAAATTACAGTACGCAAGCACCTCTGCCTTGGATTTCCGCCGGCACCAAAGAAATTAAAAATTTGCTATTTTAAGTATTAATAAAGTATTTCGAAGACAAGATGTTAAATCTAACTAACTACCCTATAACTCTCTCAGGAATAAGAAGAGACCTATATCCATCGGTGGGACGTATTACGGCTCAAATACTGGTTCTGTATGAAAGAAGGAGAGAAAGAAACAAACAGGTACTAGCACAGTAGAGCATCACACATTTGGTCGAAAAAAGAAAAGACGGTGTTATTATATGAAAGTTCGTTTTTATATGTAGGTCACTCAATAAGTTTTGAGATGCTCAAAATTTAAAAATAGAACTCCATAAGCCAATTGCTCAGTATTAAAAAAAAAACAAAGTTCTATTATTTTTCCTGCAACGCTTCCCGCGCTTTTCATTTAAAACAAAGGATCTTAACCGTGAACATTTTCGCGCTATGATATATTATGATTTTAAATTTGGTTTAACCAAACAATTAAGTTTACAACGGTTACATTCAGCATACTGGGACTCAGCTCCATCACGCGCAACAATTTTTAGGTGGTTTTCTGAATTCAAAAGGGGTAAAATTAATCTTAAAGATGACCAAAAAGCCGGGGCCCCGCAAACAGCAGTAAAGTTGCAGCCTATTTACGTCCCACTGATGGGCACAGGCCTCCTCTCATTTCTGAGAGGGTTTCATCATCATTATCATTACAGCCCTTCACAAGTCCACTGCTGAACATAGGCCTCCCCCAAAGAATGCCACAAAGCACGGTCCTGAGCCACCTGCATCCCTCGACTTCCTGCATGTCTTACCAGGTCGTCACTCCATCTCGTGGGGGGACGCCCTACACTTCGCCTACCGGTACGAGGCTGCCACTCGAGAACCTTTCTTCCCCATCGGTTGTCGGTTCTTCGAGCTATATGGCCGGCCCACTGCCACTTCAGCTTACTAATCCGTTGGGCTATGTCGGTTACTCTGGTTCTACTGCGGATATCCTCATTCCTAAGTTTATCACGCAGAGAAACTCCGAGCATAGCCCTCTCCATAGCTCGCTGAGCGACCTTGAGCTTCCTCATACGGCCAGCAGTGAAGGACCACGTCTCAGTTCCATAAGTCATCACTGGCAACACGCACTGGTTGTACAATTTCGTTTTCAGGTTTTGAGGTATGTCTGACGAGAAGATGTGTCGTAGCTTCCCGAACGCTGCCCAGCCGAGTTGAATCCGTCGATTGACCTCTCGGTCGAAGTTGGACTTACCTAGTCGGACTATTTGTCCCAGGTAAACATACTCATCAACAACTTCGAGCTTAGTGCTCCCAACAACTACCGGCATAGGTGTGACATGGACATTGAACATGATCTTTGTTTTGTCCATGTTCATCTTAAGACCTATCCGTTGGGAAACACTATCGAGGTCATTGAGCATAGTGCTTAGGTCCTCCAGCGATTCTGCCATAAGGACTATATCGTCGGCAAATCGAAGGTGAGTGATGTACTCGCCATTGATGTTGATACCGTATCCTTTCCAGTCCAGAAGCTTGAAAACGTCTTCCAATGCAGCGGTGAAGAGTTTCGGGGATATGACGTCACCCTGTCTTACACCTCTCTGCAATTGGATAGGTTTCGTACTCTGGTTCTGTACTCGGATAGCCATCGTAGCCCTACTGTACAAGCACTTCAACACTTCGATATACCGACAGTCAACTTGGCACCGCTGAAGGGACTGCAGCACCGCCCAAATTTCGACGGAATCAAAGGCTTTCTCATAGTCCACATACGCCAGACATATTGGCAAATTGTACTCTTCGGACTTCTGTACAATTTGCCGAAGGGTATGTATGTGGTCTATGGTCTTTTCGGAAACCGGCTTGTTCGGGAGGCTGGAAGTCGTCAAGTCTGCGCGCGAGACGATTCGTAATGACTCTCGAAAACAGAACGTAGACGCGGCTCAGAAGGGAAATCGGTCTGTAGTTCTTCAAGAGAGCGTTGTCACCTTTCTTGAAAAACAAGACCACCGCACTTCTGCTCCACGCCTCCGGTGTAATGCCACCATGGAGGACGGAATTAAAGAGCTTCTGAAGGACTTCAAGTACCGGTCTTCCACCCGCTTTCAGAAGCTCCGCTGTAATTCCATCCTCGCCTGGGGCCTTACCGTTTTTAAGGTGCTGGAGAGCCATTCTAATCTCGCTCAGACTGACGTCCGGGATATCTTCGGAATAGTGTCGGATGAGACTCGCTCTTGGATCGTTACTCACACTTGCGTGTGGCTCCAACGATGACGTGTACAGCTGCCCATAGAACCTCTCAATCTCACTCAAAATCTCAGGTGTCCCGGAAACGATGCTGCCACATCCTGTCTTCAGCTTTGACAGGTGGCTCTTTCTGGCAGACAGATCTCTGGCAAAGACTTTGGAGCCTTGGTTCCGCTCGATCGCTTCTTCAATACGAGCTGTATTGAAGTTGCGTAAGTCCCGCCGCATGCATTTGGAGATCTGTCTGTTCAGATGCCTGTATGCTGTCAAGTCTGTTGAAGAATGTAGCTTCATCTCCCGTCTAACAGCCATGAGATTAAGAGTGTGATCGGAGAGTTTTTGTGTTCTTCTGCGGCGGGTCTTGCAGAACTTAGCTCCGACCGCATGGACAGTTTCCACGAGCTTGTCATTCATATCGTCCACTTCATTGCAGTCTTCTAGGCACTGAAAACGGTTTTGTAACTCGAGCTGAAAGGTTTCGGGACTTTGGAACAGAGCACGAGGGGGACGGAGCGTTGACTTCATTAGACGAGACCTCTCCAACTTAACGTTTAGGTTCAGTGTGCCTCTAACCATTCGGTGATCGCTACCAGTTTTCACCCTCGCGATCACGGAGACATCACTGAACAGTTGTCGTCTGGTCGTCATAATGAAGTCAATCTCATTTTTTGTCGAACCGTCGGGGCTCGACCAGGTCCACTTCCTGTGGGGCCGCTTCTGGAAGAAAGAGTTCATCATAAAGAGTCCCTCTTTCTCCATGAAGTCGGCCAGCTGCTGGCCCCTTGGGTTCCGTTGCCCTATTCCAAATTTCCCTACTTTCAGCTCACCGTTCTCTCTTGTGCCTAGTTTTGCATTGAAGTCTCCCATTAACACCGTATATTGGGTTTTGGAGGAATGCATGGCTCTAGAGATATCCTCATACATTTCCTCCACCTCCCCATCGGGGTGTGCCGAGGTTGGTGCGTAAACCTGTATGACCTTCAGCGAATACCGTTTGGTGATTCTGAGTATAAGGTACGCAACCCTCGTCGACACACTCCCGATCTTTACAACGTTGTTAACGAGAGACTTGTGGACGATAAATCCGACACCTCCTTGGGACAGATGGTCGCCCTCCCGGTGATAGAGCAAGTTGCCGGATTCGAGGATTACCGTGTCCTCCCCCTCTCTTCGGACTTCGGATAATCCTATAATATGCCAACGCAACTTGTCTATCTCTTCTTCCAGCTCCACGATCTTCTCGTCAGTCCTCAGGGTGCGTGCGTTGTACGTTGCCAGGTCGAGTCGTCTAAGGTGGCAACCGAACCTCCACCGGAGATTCTTAGCACCCCCTGCCCCGCCGTTACCATGGTCGCCACCGTAGCCAGGAATAGCGGGGCCGCCGGGGACTGGGGGCCGTCTCTTTGCTACATTCATAGGGGGGTATTTGCCATAGTTGCCACGCTTGGCGAGCGGGTTGGCAACCGCAGTATTTTTATTGTAATTTTGGCTATTATCAGGAAGATGCTGCTGCCCATCTCCTGCCTGTTTCCCTTTGTCGCCTTTTACGACACCCACGGGAGGATATGGGGTAGTGGTATTCTTGACCGCCACTACACGGCTTACATACACTACAGGGTTTTAGGGCAAGGAAATGTCCACCGCGCTGCCCCAATGGGTGTTGGCGAACTTCACATGTCATCGAAATTTTTTTTTTATTTCTCAGACATGCAGGTTTCCTCACGATGTTTTCCTTCACCGCCGAGCACGTGGTAAATCAGCACTTAAAATTGCAATTAACAATTTCATTGGTTTCAAACAGCAGTAACGGCATAAAATGTATGGACTACTGAAATGTTGGTGTAAGAAGACCCACGAATCACATATACAGACATCGAAAAGATTTAGGCATTAGTTCGGGGAGCATTCATACCATCCTACATCAACATCTTGGAGTGCGAAAGCTTTATTGTCGATGGATCCCTCGTTTGCTCTCCGAAAGCGAAAAACACTCGTGTGGATTGGTGCTATGAAATGCGTCTCTAGAAATCGTTTCTGGTGACGAGACATGGATCTATAAATATGATTCGGAAAATAAAAGGTAATCATCGGTATGGGTCTACTCAGAAGGACAGTTACCGACAAAACTGCAAAGATCTCGCAACGTCGGCAAAAAATGGTGGCTAGTTTTTTTTCGCGTAGCGGACATTTGTCGACGTTAATGCTGGAAAATTGTAGGTCAGTCAATTTTGAATGGTATACTACAGTTGCATCACCCAAAGCTTTTCAAACTGTGCGGGAGAGAAGACCAAAGACCGGGCTTCGGGGAATCATGCTGCATCATGATAATGCCTCTTCACATACCTCCCTTAGAACAAAAGCATTTATTGAGGAATCTGGTGTTGAAACTCTAAGATACTCACCCTACAGCCCTGGCTTAGCTCCTTGTGATTTATTTTTGTTCCCAAGAGTCAAAGAAAAAATAAAAGGCAAGTATTTTTTTTAAACGCCGAAGAAGCCGTGGCTGCCTTCGAAGAAGCGATTTCCAAGCTGTCAGATCAAGACTGGCAAAAATGTTTTCAGAGTTGGTTTAGGCGAATGGAACTTTGTATAGAGCATGATGGAAAATATCTTAAAAAGATGTAAAATAAATATTAATAGTATCTAGAATACTTTTTGTATATCTCAAAACTTATTGAGTGACCTACTTAAGTACCGTTTTAACGTTAAGACACCTTCATTAATTAAACTGAGAACAAAAAGCACTAATATATAAACCCCATTAGCTGAGTGTGTTGTTCGTTTCTAATTCGAAACTATGGGCATAAGTGGGAAAAAATGTTCTGTAAAACACTATTTATTTGTACATTTTTTTTGGATAGTCCGCGTTTTTCGCTTACTAAAACATTCAAGCCGTTTTATACTCTGACCTGTATACAAAATCCAGGTCAACGTTCGTATTCCGAGCGACGATGAGTAAAATCTTCGACGACTGTCGCTCCTTCAGTGTCACCGATGTCGTAAAGCCGTGTAATTTTTAAAACAAAGAAAAATACTTTTAACTTGTTTTTAATTATAATGGCTTTTATATTTACGCTTTTAATACACAGTGAATGAAAATAATTTTTACTGGAGGGGCAGGGGTTCCCTCCTCCAGCTGTGACGACCATTGGTGCAGGAAAGCACTAGAAAAAAACTAAAACTATAAACTATGTAAATTATAGATTAATTCAAATAATCCAACTGATCGAGGCATTCTATCTTAGACCTCATGGGTGACAACGCATTTGCATTTTAATTCTTAATCAATATAAATATGAAACACAAAAAATGTTTCTACCTGTATCCGTTATAGACTTTGAAACCATCCAACCGATGTACACTAAACTCGTTTTATTAGAAACGCAATAATGCAAAGATGGTTTCAGACCACGAAAACAAAAAAAAAAACTAAAACACTATATAAAAAAGTTAATAAATATACAAAATTTCCTTTCAAATGTATTTCTTTTTCTTTGGCGTGTATCCGCTAGTTGAGGATAGATGTAGATGTCTATGGGTCACATCATCCACTTACCATCAGGTGGACTGTGTGCTCGTTTGTCACCCTTATTATATAAAAAACTGGTTCTAATTACTTAAATAATCAATATATATTTTTAGACATCAATTTCTATAATATAATTTTATACGTGGTAGAGCCAGGATAAAAGAGCAGCTTGCGCTGTGTTTCGTATGGTGTGCATAGAGAACCGGAGACCCTTATTACTGGAAATTAGGCATTCCATTTTAGTCCTAAAGAGTGACAACACATCTGCATTTTAATTTTTTATTGAGGATAGACTTAGATGTTTATGGGTCACAGCAACCACTTACCATCAGGTGGACTGTGTGCTCGTTTGTCACCCTTATTCTATAAAAAACTGGTTCTAATTACTTAAATAATCAATATATATTTTTAGACATCAATTTCTATAATATAATTTTATACGTGGTAGAGCCAGGATAAAAGAGCAGCTTGCGCTGTGTTTCGTATGGTGTGCATAGAGAACCGGAGACCCTTATTACTGGAAATTAGGCATTCCATTTTAGTCCTAAAGAGTGACAACACATCTGTATTTTAATTTTTTATTGAGGATAGACTTAGATGTTTATGGGTCACAGCAACCACTTACCATCAGGTGGAATGTGTGTTCGTATGTCACCCTGATTCTATAAAACATTCTAGATCAGCGTGAATTAAAAAGGCCTGCTTTTCATTTGAATTTTAGTTGAACGGGTAAAATGAAAAGTGAATATCACATAATATTGCATTTAAATATAATTTAACAATTTAATTATAATATTACGTTTTCTATATAAACTTCGAGAAATATTTGTTAACAAACAAGCCAAAAGGACATTGAGTTAAGGACTAGGCCATAATTATTTGAATAATGTTAATGACAACTTAGTAATCATGGTCAGATCACAGATCTTAGTAATGTAATTTATTTATTGGACAAGGTATTGATTTTTTCTGTTGCATTAGCACAAAAATAAACACGAATAAATATTGAGAATTAATAGTATCTTTATCATTACAGCCCTTCACAAGTCCACCGCTGAAAATAGGTCTCCGCCAAGGAATGCCACAAAGCACGGTCATGAGCCACCTACATCTATTGACTTTCTGCATTAATAGTACGGACACCCGAGGCAAGTGTGACATAAATTAATTAAAACTATAACGGACATTTAAAACTTCTACTCTGTGAGGATTTAATATAGAGAATTCAGTTTCATAACATCAATTATTAAGTGCTTGTTTGTTTGATCAAGCATTTTAGTATCTACAAGTAGCATTTTGTAAATTAAGGTAATTTTTTTTACTTATTATAAGCCAGTGCTTTACCTGGTGGTAAGTGGTGATGTAGCACTAGATGGTAAATCGCACTGTCTTAGCGTAACAAAAGCCTGTTCACTCTTGCCTTGAAGACGCCCACATTGTATTCGGACGGAAAGATAGACGCCGGCAAATTATTCCACTCCTTTGCTGTACGCATTACAAAAGACGAAGCAAACCTTTTGGTTTTAATGCGTGGAATATCGACAACAAAGGGGTGAAGACCCGCCGACCGCCTGGTTGTCCGATGGTGAAAAGGAGAGGGAGGATATGCAGATGCAAATAAATGAATTTGATTTGAGGAATTAAAGCGTGTAATTCCTGCGCACACTCACCGAAATGTATCCTATAGAATACCGAGAGACTGGCTACTCTGCGCCTGTGCTCGAGGCTGACAAGATTGGTTTCAACCAAATCAAGGTCACCAATAAGCCTCTTAGCACGCCTCTACGCTGAGTCCAACGCAGCCAGGTGGCATTTTGCAGCACCTGCCCATATGTGACAGCAGTACTCCATGCACGACCGGACTTGCGCTTTATATAAGGTAAGAAGCTGCCTCGAAATTAAAACTAACTGAGGTGGAAGACTGTCACACTTACCCCATCAATAAGGCAAGTGTGACAGTACGTTTCTTTTTGTAGTTACTTTATTATTATCTATGATTTTCGACAAAATTGAAGATATGCTACTAATGTCAAAATATTTTAAGATTTATAAATGATTTGAACGTAAATTTGTGTATAAAAATGAGTTTTTCCCCGCATGAGGCAAGTTTTCTGAGTAGTTTAAAAAAATGACGTCTGTTGATAAAATAGTTGAAGCTATGTACTTAACTGTCAGTATAGTCAATAGCGCAAACGTTCCTGCGTTGTTCAATACATGGAATTTAACCAAAAACGTGTTTATGTCGCATAATTTGCATTTGTTACACTTGCTCCACTGTCACACCTGCCTCGGGTGACTATATATGCCATTTCATTCCATTACAGTCTTTCACAAGTACCCTGTTGAACATAAGCCTCACCTAATTTATATAATTAGCAGTATATAATATTAGTATTTCAAATGTAGTAGGCTTAGTATACATATATACATATATTCTATTATAATTAATTTATTCATTACAGCCTATTAAATCTCCACTGTTGGACATAGGCCTCAGATTACCTGAGGGCACTTACTCACCGACATTTATTTTTCTTCAAATATTTATTTATAAAGTTTATAAGCATGTATACAAATTACATATATGTATGTATGTATTATTGTATGTATTATTGTATGTAAATATATGTTATATATATATATATATACAGCCATTTAAATATATTATGTGTATGTATGTACTATGTGTATATTATATTTTAATATATGTACACTTTATTCATGTTTTATGTTTTGCACCTGCCTCCAATTGTCTTTGGCACCCAGGGTTGACTGGCAGAGAATGCCATATGGCATTTAGTCCGCCCTATGTACCCTTTACCTTAAGATGTAACATTTAAGTTTTTAAATAAAATAAATAAAAATAATATAGGTATTAATAGCATTAGTAGTATTTAATATATTACTTATATAGATTTATTTACAGGTACTAAAATTTAGTGAAACAAATCTAATCGATGCAAAGAGGTCAAGGTCATGAATAGTCCACAGTAGTAGTTGACGTAGACGTCAGCGACAAATCGACTCTACCATAGTAGAGTCGATTTGTCGCTGTCGCCACGGTTCCCCGGCGGCGGCGCAAATTTCACTCTGCTATTGACGCTATGTGTGCATGTACGAGACAGATATCCCACCATTTTATGGGTCTTAAAGGACAAAAGATTTTTGGTGACTAGGGACTAGATGGTGTTTTATAATTCACCTACACTGTTACCACCAAACGGCGGAACCGATTCCCTATTTACCATTAATTGTAACTGTAAATTGTAATTTTTGATATGGTAACTCTGCCGATTTGGATTACACCCTAACTGTATCCGTCATAGCGTCACGGCATATCTCCTTTTTTTGGAACGAAGTTCCTTATCGGACGGTACAAATTTAGCGGATGGGGGCTAGGCGAGAAAAAGTGTAAGAATTTTACGTCACGACCTCTCCTGACGGCCTTGGCACCTTTAAGGAAGCGAGATGGAATAATATCCATCTCCTTCGCACTTTTTCTTATCTTGCAGAAATATTATTTTAAATGACGCATCATTTTAATAGATGCTCACTAATCACTAATTCATTTATTTGTATTTGTTAATCAATGGACATGGACCTCTTTTCCCACGGTGGTTGCCGGGCTTTATCTTAACATCACACTTGGCAGGCGAATGAATGAATGAACGAATGATTGCAGTAGCAGAAGTCGCGACATCTTCGCACTTTCTATCAACGATCAGAGTATTTCAGTAGATAAATACATTGATAACATTGATAAAATGTAGCATAGATGTAGCCAGACAAACTTTAGATGTAAAAGATTGTAAAATTAAATGCAAAATATTATAAATTTTATATGTAAAAGATTTTAATTTTTCAATACAATTCAAATAAAAATCTATTGGAGTCACCATGATTGCCTCATTTGACACCCACGAGATGATATGGGGTGTGGGGTGTAGGATGGGGTGTGGGGTGACTTCGTTACCAGATGGCACAAATTTAAATTGCCTTTTTATCACAATTGTAAAAGAAATAAATTAATAATAGTTAAAAAATAAAGTTAATGCATGTGCCTCCTCAGTCTAGGTTAGCGGTTCAATGTCAGTTGGTAAATTAGATACTGCAACATTGGAATTGTAAAATCGAAATTTGTTCGAGTAATATTAGTAGATTTGTCGTATATGCGGCAATTAATTACTCCGCAATGGCGAATTCTATTAGAATTGCAAGTGCTGGACCGTTACCAAAGCTGTAATTTATATTTTACAACCTGAATATGCGAGAATATGTTGCAGGTGTCGTACAAAATGGTCAATATGAGAATTGTCAAAAATTTTATAATTTTAAATAGCTTAACTTTTAACCTCACCTTCTCTCAATACATTTTTAGCTTCTCTAACATTATGGATTTCCGCAAAGTAACGTATGTTTCTACTAGTTTCTGTGCTATTACTTAATTTGCTCAAAATGGTCGCTAAAAGAAGACGTAAAAAGAATTAAAAAAAAAACATTTTCAAATCGTGACATCATTATGTACGGAAAATTTAGATTACAATATCAAATTCCCGCTCTTTTGAACCAAATTCCCAAACCAATAAAAAATGAATTTACTGAAAAAAATATTAAATATATGCTTAAACAGTATTTTATCGACAAACTGTTAACGATACCTAATAATAACTTAAACTAAAATATAAAACTAAACATATAACACTAACACACACAATAATATAATATACATAAATAAAAAAAATTACTAATTTACTAATTTTCATTTAATACTAACCATATTTTGCTTTGGTACACACCTAGATAAAAAAAACATCTTGCTATTTTGTCACAGCATTTATATACGTCATTAAATAAGTTGTCGCAACGCGAACCGATTGAACATGATCGAAGTTACGAATTGGCGGTACATGGAAAAACTTTTGTAAGTTTATTTATACTGTCGGATGTTATTAAATAACTATACTTTGTAATAAATAAATAAATAAATAAATTAAATAAAAAAAAATTAAGGGCGGGGCCTTATTTTATCATTGTAATTATGTTAACTTGTAACATTACACTAGGAAACGAGTGCAATACTTGCAAATTTAAATGCCGATAAAACACGGGTTTGACGTTGAAGGAAAACACCGCGAAGCATTTCTGAATAATATCATATTATCAGGTCAGGTTATTGAAGTTCGCAATGAGGAGGAGTCATTACTCCATAACGTTTCCAGAAGTGCGGGGCCTGTGCTGTGATATTAAATGCTGCAACTTAAATATGTGAAATTTATTCGTGATATTTTTCATTTGTTTTCATTTTTTATTATTTTTTAGGGTTCCGCACTCAAAGGGTGAGCAACGGGACACTATTACTAAGCCTCCGCTGTCCGTCCGCACTTCCATCCGTCAGTCTGTGAGCGCGCTGTACCTCATGATCCGTAATAGGTAGACAGTACAAATTTTCACAGAATGTTTATTTCTGTTGCATCTATAATAACAAATAATAGAAAAAACATGCGTGAGTGTCATGGAACACTCGGTTGGTACGAAGTTCCTTTTGTAGTATATTATTATTGATAAACGTATTATATTATTAATTAACAAATACAAATAAATGTATTACTAACGTCTATTAAAATGAACCGTCATTTAAAATAAAATAATATTTCTTTCATTTCAAGATAAGAAAAAGTGTGAGGGAGATGGATATTATTCCATCTCGTTTCCTTATAGCCGCTGAAGCCCTTTACACCACGTCAGAAGGAGTCGTCCACAGTGGTAGAGCCACGCGGCAGCTTTTGCTGTCGCACGGATGGGCCGGCTCGAACCGGGGTGGTACCACGACCTCACAGAATACCAGCGTGAAGTAGAGGTTTACCTCTGCGTTTCGCTTGGTGAGTGCAGGTGGCCGGAGGCCCTTTTTACTGGAAATGAGGCATTCCATCTTAGTCCTCACGGGTGGCAACGCATCTGCATTTTGATTCGCAAACGAGGATAGATGTAGATGTCTATGGGCCGCAGCAACCACTTACCAGCAGGTGGACTGTGTGCGCGTTTGTCACCCTTATCCTAAAAAAAAAAAAAAAAAAAAAAAAAGTCGTGATGAAAAAATCTTACACTTTTTGTCGCCTAGCCCCCATCCTTCAAATCCGTACCGTCTGATAAAGAACTTCATTCCAATAAAAATAAATTAAAAATTAAATGGGGCTCCCCTACTAGAAACATGTTTTACTATGGTACGGAACCCTTAATGCGCGAATTCGAATCGCACTTGGTCGGGATTTTATTTGTAGAACTGTATTAACTGTATGCTTACAGATCATGGACACGTGCAAGCAACTTCATGTAGAGAAGGCTACAATTGCGATGTCATACATGAGGACTAAGATGGAAAGCCTTACAGCCGGAATTTATACTGACTTTTGCAACAACTGCCATTTGACGGCAGTTAAGAGGATGGTTTACTGTGTACTGACGGTGTAAGAACATTCATTATTCCGTAACATCCCGCGGGAGAAAAGACGGTAGAGGGAAACAAATCAGGAGATGGGCAGCAGCGTCTTCCTAATAACGACTAAAAATAAAAATAAACTGTGGTTACCAACGCGTTTGTCAAGCTTGGCAACTATGGCAAATGATGCAATCTACTATGAGGAAATCTATGTGGGATTTTCAAAGTCGACTTTAATAGGCTGTAACGGAGTTTTCTTGAATAAATATGAATTATACTTATTCAACAGCCTGTAATTATAATCCACAGCTCATCAGTAGCATATCCAAGAATTTTAATAGGCTGTAACGGTAATAGTAAGAGGGTAATTCCTACACAGACGGACGGACTAGGCAGAGAAAGAGTCCTATAGGAGTCCTATCACCAGTAATGAGTACTTACATAATTATAGAAAAGTTGAGGGAAAACAAATGTTTTTTTTTTATAGGATAGGGTGACAAACGAGCACACAGTCCACCTGATGGTAAGTGGTTACTGTGACCCATAGACATCTACATCTATCATCAATAAAGACTCAAGATGCAGATGCACTATGCTCAATGACCTCAATAGTGTTTCCCAACGGATAGGTCTTAAGATGAACATGGACAAAACAAAGATCATGTTTAATGTCCATGTCACACCTATGCCGGTAGTTGTTGGGAACACTAAGCTCGAAGTTGTTGACGAGTATGTTTACCTGGGACAAATAGTCCGACTAGGTAAGTCCAACTTCGACCGAGAGGTCAATCGACGGATTCAACTCGGTTGGGCAGCGTTCGGGAAATTACGGCACATCTTCTCGTCAGGTATACCTCAAAACTTGAAAACGAGAATGTACACCCAGTGCGTGTTGCCAGTGATGACATACGGAACTGAGACGTGGTCCTTCACTGCTGGCCGGATGAGGAAGCTCAAGGTCGCTCAGCGAGCTATGGAGAGGGCTATGCTCGGAGTTTCTCTGCGTGATAAACTCAGAAATGAGGATATCCGCAGTAGAACCAGAGTGACCGACATAGCCCAACGGATTAGTAAGCTGAAGTGGCAATGGGCCGACCATATAGCTCGAAGAACCGACAACCGATGGGGAAGAAAGGTTCTCGAGTGGCAGCCTCGTACCGGCAGGCGAAGTGTAGGGCGTCCCCCCACTAGATGGAGTGACGACCTGGTAAGATATGCAGGAAGTCGATGGATGCAGGTGGCTCAGGACCGTGCTTTGTGGCATTCTTTGGGGGAGGCCTATGTTCAGCAGTGGACTTGTGAAGGGCTGTAATGAGAGAGATGATGATGCAGATACGTTGTCACCCGTGAGGACTAAGATGGAATGCCTCTTTGCCAGTAAAAAGGGTCTCCGGTTCTCTACACTCACCATACGAAACACAGCAGCGTTAAGCTGCTATTTTACGCTGGTTTTCTGTGAGAGCGTGATCCTTCCCCGATCGTATTTGAAAGTAGTATTTGCACATGCACATTAACATGGATGCAGTTATCACGCGGTAAAAGTGAAAACTTCAAATGAAATGAAATCTCTTTAAATAATTTAAAATTAAAAAACTGTACAACCGACTTCAATATAAAATATTAAGAATAAATCAAAAACTATTGGTCAGACCTTGATCAAATTTATATTAGACCACATTAGAAGCACCTGCTTTCAAATAAAAAAAGAATTATCGAAATCTGTTCACACAGAAAAAAGTTATGAAGTAACACACAAAAAAAAGAAAAAAAACATACAGTCAAATTGAGTACGGTCTGCTTTTTGAAGTCGGTAGATAAAATGATAGAGGTTTGCAGTTGTGCGCGCATCACGGAAAAACTACTGGATAGATTTCAATTAGGCTTTCTAAGTTTTATTTCTTAGACACTTAGCCCTTATCTAAAAAAAATATTGCGATATCTTGATTTAATATAAAATTATTAAAGTTTTAAGAAACAACGATTTTTATAAACACTACCTGTTCAGTGATGTGTATATGCAACAGGGACGAAGTTGTGGGTATCAGCTAGTATAATATAAAAAATTTTAACGACAAATAATTTATTTAATATGATAATTTTCAACCACAAGTTTGGCATAAAATATAAGATAAAGGTTTAATTTTATAGCAAATAAATGTTAGCATCCTTACTTTTAGAATAAATTTTAGTGTAATAAAAAATATTTTCTTTTGAGTAAAATTGCTTTTTAATCGCTCTATCAATTTAATTCTACAGGTAAAGTCATTTTATCGACCAAAAATTGATTAACTCCCATTGTGATACGTAAAATATACGCTAGATGGCCTGAAGATTAATTTTTATATTGTTTAATTTAAGAGTTCAAATTTATAGTAAGTATATTTAAATTACCGCACAAAGAGGAAACCTAGATAATAGAAAATACTGTATTTAAAAAAAAAATACTAGCAATAATTTTTTTAAAGACAACAAAGACGGTAGTCGAATGGCGGATATGAACCTACATCCTTTTGAGTTCTATATGTTTGTCTCTTCTTAGTGTCGCTTTTTCGTTTTATCGAGTTTCAATACACAACGATTCTAAAGAACAACCTCACTTCAAAAATATTTCTAATGTATTACACTGTCTCGTCAATCTTATTCAATTCTGCCAGGAATCCGAAATATCTTTTGTCAGTCATTTGTCACAAAGTCCAATTTATAAGATATTCACAGTCGCGCTACACTCACCTTCATAAGCGCGAGCAATCACTAAACGTAGTGATTATATTCTCTTTCGTAATCACTTGGCTGTTGTGTTTGCTTTTGTTCAATAACTCAATTATTTGTGGATATTTAATTATTGGAATACTACAAATAATAATGTTAATATTTTGTTACTATTTCCTTGATTTTATTGATGTGCTTTAATTCATTCCTTACAGCCTATAAGTCTGAACTTTGGTCTACATTACATTGTCAATTGACGTATTTTTATAACGTTATAATAATAACATAGTCCTCAGACCGAATTTCGGTCAAGGCAGCTAGTTTTAACGGAGATAAACCATCTGCACAGGACAGGACATATTTACAGAATTTTAAAGCATGAATGTGTGCGTAGGCAGATTTGCAGTCTCTATTCTCTTACTGTCTCAGTACGATGGGACGGCAATTTAATACGACCGGAAAGAGATCAGGCGCAGGACCAAAGGGTTTACGTTCTTTCCGATATACGGAGGTGAAACACTGCCAACTTGCTGACTCCGGGTTGCTATTGAGATGTTCTTGAATTTTACTTATTACTTTTTACGACTCTCTATCTGCCGCAGCGTGCTGCCTAACGCAAGCATATACTTTTTTTTTTAATATATCATACGTTCAAGTTTCCTCACGATATGTTCCTCATTGATTTTAAGTATGTTATAAATCAGCATTTAAAATTTACGTTAATAATTTAATTGTAAGTTCTCATAGTACGTGAGCCACCCAGGTTCAATTCCCGCCAGCATCAATGAAATTATTACTTTCAATTTTAAATATTGATTCACCAAGTACTCACCGGTGAAGAAAAGAATCTTGATGAAACAGTCCTGTTTGAGGAATAAATATATTTCAAAGACGTGCGAAGTCCGCTAATACATACAGAAGCAGCGCGTAGTAGGTACTTTAATTGGATGTTTGTATTTACGTTTTTTTTTTGTTGCTGATTCTTTTGTATAGGTTTACTTAAGGCAGGGACGCCTATAATCGTCAAGCAGGAGAGTTAGCGTGCTCAGTACGAAAAGTTTCGCATCTTTGACTCTGGTACCCGTCGCCAGTCTGGGTATTTACAAATTTAATAAGTTGAACCTTGACATCTTTTGAGCATTTCCCATAAAAGACTTTTACGAGACCGATGTCTGTTATGGGTGTCATAAGCGGTGACGTACAGAAAATACCCTTTAAATCTTGTGATCTCCGATATATAGAATAACCATATCGTGTATGACATCTCAACAGTAGTAACATTAAAAATTTTGTACAACCGACATCAATATAAATAAAATGAGAACATCATCAATGTACTCGAATTCAATAAAATACGCATTATTAAGGATAACGTAAAAACTACTTAGGACTTACTAAGTAAAACTTAGATCTTAATCAAATTTATATGGGACCACAAGAAGCATCAAAATCGGTTCACCTAGACAAAAGTTCTGAGGTAACACATTTATAAAAAATGCTTTTTTTTGAAGTCGCTTGAAAAGTCCACTGCAGTGGACATCTCTCTTCTTTAAGGGTGACTTACCTTAGTTGCCGTCCTTGGCTGGAAGCCGATCGCAATATCAGACTACCAGACGTCTTGCGTCTGTAAGACTGTTCCCCTCACCGATTTGGCGTTAACTAAATCGTTATAGGGTCATCTATCCGACGCCGTGTGATCTTTTCGACATTTTTCAAAAATTATGTTGTATATGCCACAGGTTAGCTACGAATACACTTCGAGTTAACTATGGAAAGCAAGGTCGAATGTGCGAGCAGAGAAGAGTCCGACCCAATATGTATTGTCTGATATGCGCGGTAATATGACAAGACGTGGCCATATGAACAACAGTTGCCTGTTATGGTGATGATATAATGATGATGGCCATTGTTAGGATCCTATTTGATAATTTACTTTCAATTTCAACTTATTGCTGGTGTCACAGATACTCCGAATTATTACGCACAGAAATTTCTTTGTGCTGGAAGCACTACTATGCGCAGTAAAAGATGTCCTCATTCAATCACCGGTGTAACCTTTGTGGAGGCCTAAAATACACCTGTTGACATGTCTGACGGACAAGACAAACACGAGGCGCTCCTCCTTGTAAATATGTCGAAACCTGATATTCGTAAATGTGTTAATTTTTTAATTTTATCGCGTTAAAATTGTTTTAGCGCGAATATTAAAATAATGAAAGACTTGGTTTAAATTAATTTTAGCAACTCGCTTCTTTCTAGAATTTCTATCGTGCAGTGACGGTATAAGAATATCCACTACTCCATATTATCGTCCCATGGGTGTCGTAAGAGGCGGCAGATGGAAACAAACCAGGAGATGGGCAGCAGCGTCTTCCTGACAACAAAAATTAAATACCTAGAAAATAAAAAAAAACTGCGGTTGCCATCCCGCCTAAAAACAACTACGACAATGGCCTTATGAGGCAATCTATGAGGTGGCCTATGCTTAGTAGTGAATTTTGATAGGCTGTAATGGATGGATGGTGAATAAATTTTATCGTTGTGGCATTGTAATAGAGTCCATTTCGCCTCGTGGATTCTGTAAGAGGTGACTAAGAGAAATGCCAAAAAGATCCAATAGCTTTCGATAGATGGCAGAATCTTGCGCCAGATATAAAACACCCACAATGGTGATGGGGAGCAGCGTCAAAGATATGTTGACTGGTACTTCGATCGTAAAGTTACAACTCCTTTCTACGACGGGAGACACCAGGAATGGACTGTTGTGTCGAAGAAATAAACCTTAAATTTGGTTTATCAACGTCATCAGTTTTTCATTAAATTTTGTACATTCATTTGTAAATTAAGCATACAAACAGAGGATTTGATCGCCATGGTTGGTAAGAAGATTTGTTATCTATCTACATATATGTAAAAGAGATGTCTTGAGTGACTGACTTCATCTATCAACCCACACCCCAAACTGCAGGACGTGAACATTTGAAATTTGGAAAGTAGCTGCTATTTATAACGCATTTTGGAAAATTCAACCCTAAGTGAAAACAAAATTAAATATGTAAAAACATAGAATAGGCGGTCTTATTGCTCTGGAAGCGATTTCTTTCAGACAACCTTACAACGCAAATAATTCTTCACAAAAAATGGTCAGGAGAGAGGTGTACAGTACATAAATTATACAATTAACTTAGAAAAAAAACGAATAAAACACAAAATTATGACTCGAAGTGTAATGGGAATTAGAAGAGTTCCAAGTTCCAATAAGCTTTAAGTAGAGTTTTGAACGAAAAAGGATCGAGCACGGCGAATACATAGAGGGTAAGTAGTTCCACTAGCGTACAGCTGTAACAGAAAATAATTAAAAGAATTGTAGAAGGAGGATGAATGTGGCAGATTAGAAAGATTTGTAGAGGCAGTTAGAATGGTTTTCATCGAAAAGCCTTTTTCTGACTTAAAATCTGCGATCAGTATGATTTAGAAATTTTAAAAAGTTTCCATGCGATAGCTTGAGGTCTCGGTATTATGTGATTATAAGAGTAGGTCATGAGTCTCTGAATAACGAGGACGCGGGTTGACACGGTGAAAAGCTAGTCGCAGTAACATATTATAAATGTGTATAATATGTAATCTAGAATTGGTTGTTATAATCATGTACTTTGTTTTTATTTTTTCAATATGATATTATTATATTGAATCATATTATTAAATTAAATTAAATATTGTCATATTATTAAAATATGAGTATTTTCTTTTACGTTTTAGATGTTAAATAAAATGTAAATTACTCTGTGATGACTGCATAGTAACAGAAACTTTTTTAATATACTTATTTATATTTATACAACATGTAACAAAAACCCTGTGGTTCCTGTTAAGTGTGTTATCAGAGTCAGTATTCAAACGTAAATTAATAACTTTTTTTCGAAACTTGAACAAAAAAAATTAATATTAATTATAAAATTATAATTTGCTAATTGCATGTGGTTTTATTACCTCTGCATTATCCGGTTAATAAGAGGGTTGTCAAAGACCCCCCTTTACCGATGCTTGTGTCAGTTAGTGGTAATAAAAACACATACAATTCGCAATTTTTTTTTATTTAAAATATTTTTTTTAATGTTCAAGTTTTTTGACAAAAGTTTGAATATTGACTCTGAAAACGCACTTAAATTGAACCACAGGGTTTTTGTAACACGTTGTATATTTAATATTATTTATACATTTAATATTCAATATAGATTATAAATAATACTTATTGAAAGCCACTCTTTTGTTTAATTTACTTCTGGTTCGGAAGAAAACCTCTGTCCTGGGAAGAACCAGTAAAAAACCCAGCGGGATTTAAAAAAAATATCAGCTTACAATCATGTATGTTACACAATTAGCAAAAAAAAACAAACTATAAATAGCTTGGTAGGGATCACCTCATTCCCAGGGGTTATTATCATCCAGCTCAAGGTGGCTCAGCGAGCTATGAAAAGGGCTATGCTCGGGGCTTGTCAACGAGATAAACTTAGAAATGAGGATATCGGCAATAGAACCAGAGTGACCAACATAGCCCAACGGATTAGTAAGCTGAAGTGGCAATGGGCCGGCCATATAGCTCGAAAAACTGACAACCGATGGGGGAAAAAAGGTTCTCGAGTGGCGGCCTCGATGATAATTAATTTTTAAATAATCTACAAGCCCGTAAAAAAAATTTCAATCGATTTTAGATTTTGAATATACTTGCGAAAAGAGGGAGGAGGTATTAAGGGAATGCGTTTTTGGCTCAAGCGGTCCTGTACATTAAATCACAAGATTTATACAAAAATATCACCAGTTAAAAATGATAAATTAGCGAGCCACCGGCTGTTATTAAATATCATAAATTCAACAGGAATCTAATATAATATAAACAAGGATTAAAATTAGATATAAAGAGCGAAACTACTTTTTTGATTTTGTTGAACTAATTAAAGAGGTTTCGTATTCAAAACTAAGGTTTGATTCAAAGTATTTTCTGACTAAATGAACTAAGAATACATTTGTTTCCAAGATAAAAGAGAATGAGAAATCAAGGTATCAGTTCATAGAATCTGTTCAAATATATGATGTCATTGTTTGAATTATTTATTTAGGTAACTCAGGGTCATTACAGATTAAATTTACACCAATAATTGATAACAATTTTATTATTTTATGAAATTTGGGCCATGACTTTTATCACAGAACTAATTTGATGTAAAATATATCTATTTTATTTCTTTTTCTATTTTAATACAAGCGTTATTTTATAAGCGTCACTAGGATTTTTTCAGGTATCATGAAGGCAGTTTACATACATAAAGTTCACAAGGACAAACATCCAAACCCGAAACATTTATATGTAAGTCATACATAATAGTTTTGTGTGGGATTGGAACCTGTGGCCCTCAGCGCTGCGACCGATTGCTAAGCCACTGCATCATAAAGTCGTAACAAGCATTACCAGACTTTTTTCTTATTTGATGACCTGGTAAAACATGCAGGAAGTCGATGGACGTAGGTAGCTTATGATTGTGCCTCATGGTACTCCTTGGCTTCGATAATGACTTGCAGTAATACACACACACATCGATATTATGTTGAAGTTGTGAAAATTTTTTAAATTTACTAAACCAAGGATGATAAATGATAATGATAAAGATAATGCATCTGGCAAGAAAAATTACCTTATTATTAATATCAACGTAGTCAAAAGAGATCAATGAAGATTTTTACAGGCGTTGTTTTAGCGTTGACAAGTTTATTTTAGGATTCTATTACAAGTCACTTTATTGTTGGCAGAAGAATTAGCAAATCGAACTGAGGCGTGACATACATCACAATGTTTCTAGGAATCGAGTTAACTATGGCGAATCTACAACACACACACCCTTGTTCTTTTTCATAAAACTAAAGTGACAAACGAGCTTACAGTCCACCTAGCCATGTAGCCATGAACATCTATAACCAACTTCAAATAGAAAAGAAGGCATGTGTAGCTTTGTCACATCTGAGGACTAAGATGAAATTTTTTACAGCCTGTAATTGTATTGACTCTCTCTATCTTCCAGGACATCCTTAAGAACATTGCAAAAATAAGTAACACGGTAATCTTTAACCAGTTTGACTTCTAGGCAGAAACAGTGCCCTAACCTAGAAAAAAGTGTTCGTGCGCATGTTGTCGAGAGATCCAGGTCATCACTAAGGTTAATAACGATTGCACCTATGGTTTTATCTTTGTCGTATCGAAACCGTACTATTTATAAGCGGAGATTTATACGAAAGCCTATGTATTATAAGTGTTGTGAATGTACACACAATGAGGGGTATTTTTGGAGCGTCGATCGGCGAGTCGGTGGCGTTCAGGGCAGTGTAGGTTCAGCGGGCGCCCGGAGCGCGTGGACCGTCCCGTAAACGGTGTGTGTGACCCAGTGAACAGACGTGCAGTGCGACACGAGTGTAAGTTAAGAAGAGGAGCTTATTAATCGATTAATGCTACGAAGTGCTTCGGTGTCGCCGCAGAGATGGATTAAGTGAAGTTATGCTAACATACTAATGCATGACCGCCGCTGGCGGGGTTGTGAGCGGAATGGGAGAATTTTGAGTGGTGCGTAGGCGTGAGCGTCGCGTGCGCAGGGTGTGGGCAGGGAAATTTGATAAGGCGATATGTTGGTCGACCGACTGGCCAGTTTTGTATGCAGCTAGTGTCGGTGGCGCGGACTATTTTTGAACCGGCGTCGCGGCGGGGTATTTCTGCTGTTCCCCGACCGCGTCGGGCTCGAGCGGCCGTGTTTCATTAATCATGGCATTTCGAAAGTGATGGACGCTGCGCACGCGCGCCTCATGTATGATGTATGACTTCCAGGAATATCCGACGGTTCTGCTCTAGATCGAACGACCGAATTAATCTCGCTTTGCATGTTTTGTGTGTATATATATTATTAACATATAATATACTATTATATAAACTGTGATGATCTGCACAAGACATAACTTGTCATATAGGTATAATTTACAATTCTATTATTTCTTGTATCAAATACACTTTTAAATATATAGCTAATCACAGATCGAAATTGACGAAATTTAAATGACGTAGTAATGTAATATGTAACGATCGTAATTTTAGCAGAATTCACATCAAAAATTACAAAACACACAGACTCAAAAATATATTACTTATTCGGTTTCCATTCCATTACAGCGTATAAAAGTCCACTGCTGAACATAATTTTCCCCCATAGATTGCTTCATAGGTGGGGAATTTGACATAGTTGTCACGTTTGACGGATGTTATCAAAAGATTCTGCTGCCCAATCTGCCTCAGTTTTCCTTTGCGTTATACGACACCTACAGCATGTTATTCGGTTTATTTCATGGAAATTGGTTACTAGTAGTTTTATTCGAAGTAATTATACATAGGTCGGTTTCGCCATAAAAACAGAAAACAATAAAAATAATAATTCTGTTGAGATAAACTGTAATATAAGTAGAAAGAAAACCACAATTATAGAAAACCTTCCTTCAAAGCAATAAGAAATGTGCACGAACATAAATCATAAACTCAGTTTATTTAACAGAAATTGGTTAACGATAATGTATAATTTTAAATAGTTCAAGGAGCGGTAAACTGAAAGCTGCATGGGTGATACAATGCGTCAGTATCACAATACCTATATATACTCGTTACCTTCTTGTTTAATACTCTTAAATATTATGTAAATAAAAACCCAAATTATGGGAGCAAGTATCACTTATTCAATAATAATATATATTAAATAATAACCCACAAAAGAGATTAAAAAGAGATTAAAAAATGTTAGCGAAGTTAATATTAATAATTTTAAAGAGACTAGGGTTTCAGAGAGTCTAATATCGAGACTGTCTCTAAATAATGATTTCTTATATTTACGCGAAAACTACACATTTAATAAAAAGCGTTTAATTTACTATTTTATTTCCCGACGTCCCCTCCGTGAACATGGATTGATGTAAAGCACCCGAAACGTCGGGAATTAAAATAGTAAATTAAACGCGATAAAATCCGTAAAAAAATAGTTTTATTCAATTGTTTTTAAATGTTGGCTTAAGTATGTGTAATTAGAACGACTAACTATAGTAGCGGAATTTATTGGTATATAGTAATTTTTACATCCATTATTCATTCCATTACAGTCATGGGGGGATTTTGCCAAAGTTGCCACTACCACCATTCTATATTTGCATATTGTTGTCATCTATTATCGTGCCTTCACTTTTTCTTTTTCACCTTAATCTAGCTTGGAAATCATATAGACGAGAAAGTTTATAATTAGGAAAGAATGTTTAGACACAATAGTGTAAGGTATAAAGATTTGATTTATTAGGGAGGCTAACAAATATATATCTATAAACGATTTCCATATTATGGTTTCAAAGCCATTGCTAAGTCTGGAATCTTCATACTGTTACCAAAACTTATAACAGCAATAATGTTTTCGAACAGTATTTTAACAAACAATTTTCTTTTACTTTGTATAATTAAATTTGTATACAAGTTTATAAAATATTGTGCAATGGTTAAATATTTAAATACAGAATATAAACTATTTTTACTCGAAAACACTATGTGAATATCAAATTCGTAACAGCTGTTTCTGCTTTTACGCAAAGAAAATGGAAATTTTGAAATGACAGCAACCTAGGTTTAATGATTTTATTTAATACTAGCGATCCGCCCCGGTTTCGCACGGGTGATTTTTGGATCTCGACAACAGTTCCACCTACTGAGTCCAATTGTGAATCTAAACCATCTAGGGACCCACTCAAACACAGAAAAATTCATCAGAATCGGTCGAGCCAGTTTTGAGTTTTAGCAAGATTAACGGGCAGCAATTGATTTTTAAAAAGAGAAAGAAAATTTGTGTTAAGTAGATTAGAATATGAGTTTTAAACTGCGAAACGGCACGCAATATCAATGACGTATATAGCTAGCAATTTTAATAAACAAATTACGTTCAATTCCCTTTACTCGGGAAATCTTAACTTCCTTGTGAACGTTCGGAGAAATTAGATAAACGAACTGAAGGCGATAGTGGACGCGATTCAATCTGAAGCTTTGACTAAGCTAACATTGACTTTTGGTTATAAGTTGACGACAGAGACGTTAGCAAAATTAGCAATGTTAAAACTTTTTTCATAATCCACCATTTTCTCTAGACATGGCCTCATTAGACTTCCATATTTTTGAGAGGCAAAAATTTCAACTCCAAAGAAGCAACTAAAAAATATAAGAACCGATTACCGATGGGGAAGAAATACTCTCGAGTTGACAGATGTCGATAAGCGCAGTGAAAAACCGCCCTCTACTAGAGTAAGTGACGACCTGGTAAATCCATCAAATACAATTAGTGTACTTAAAGTCAGAAGTAGTCACAAGAAGCACAATTAAGCATTTTTTCAGACTTAAGCCTCTTTGATAAGCAGATAGACAGACACAAACAGATGCCAATAGTTTTATAGTTTTGCAGAATTTAACACAAAACACATAAAATATTTGCACACAACACATTCGAAGTTACGAGCGTTACTTGTACGTATAAAGTTTGTTGAACCGGAAACAATATTAATACATTGTTCGTAACTAGCTAACTAAATCGGTAGCCGCAACTAGGCTACCGTACAGCCAATGCTTGCCGGAACATACATGTTGCTGCGACGTTGATCGATCAGCCCAAATCGTACACAATATGCGCCAGATATATATATATATATATATACGTTACCAATCGCGAAAAGCTTCATTAAATCTAACGGAAAAGAGGAAATACAAGAGAAAGAAAAGGAAGTAAAGGATGAAAATGAAAGAAAAAAAGGATATATATCTAATGATATAATCACAATAGACAAATGTGGGGTTAGTAATTATTAAATTTACTTGTTTTTAAATGTTCGATTATTATGAACAAAGCTCACAAAATAAATAAAGTATACGGTGCATTATATACAGAAATTTCAAATGTCTATTTACTAGATTAGTTTTTGAAGCAAAAACGCTCTGAAATTGACAATTTTGACGCCCCTGCCCCCACTTCTTTATTTTTGAAGATAAATAAGATTAAAAATATATTTTTACTCTACTCAATAATTTCTTAATAATGAATCTTTAGAAAATCATGCTAGGGTAAAAAAAGCTTTGTCTGCCTTTTCATGTATGGAACCCCTCGATTTAATTAAATTATTTTTCGCCCCCCCCCCCCTGAATAATAATTTAAATAAATCTATACATTACAAATAAAGTTGTATCCCTTGTGGTGGCGGTTAAGAATATCCACTACCCCATATCGACCCGTGGGTGTCGTACGAGGGTCGCCTCTGTCGAGTAGGAAACAAGCAGGAGATGGGCAGCAGCACCTTCCTGATTGCTGTTATCAGGAAGGTGCTGCTGCCCATTTCCTGTACAATAAAAATGCGGTTGCCAACCCGCTCGCCAAGCTTGGCAACTATGGCAAACATCCCCCCATGATTTACGTTACGAAGAGACGGCCCCCAGTCTCCGGCAGACCCGCTATTCCTAGCTACGGTAACGGTGGGGCAGGGGGTGCTAAAAATCTCCGGTGGAGTTTCAGTTGCCACCTAAGACAACTCGACCTGGCAACATACATCGTACGCACCCTGAGGACTGAGTTGCGCTGGGATATTATAGGATTATATGGTCTGAAGAGAGGGGTTGACACGGTAATCCTCGAATCCGGCAACTTGTTCTGCAGTGTCGGATTTATCGTCCACAAGTCTCTCGTTAACAACGATGTAAAGATTGTGAGTGTGCGACGAGGGTTACGTACATCATGCTCGGAATCACCAAACGGTATTCGTTGAAGGACATATAGGTTTAAGCACGAACCTCGGTACATCCTGATGAGGAGGTGCAGAAAATGTATGAGGATATCTCTACACGGTGTTAATGGGAGACTTCAACGCAAAACTAGCCGCAAGAGAGAACAGTGAGCTGAAGGTAGGGAAATTCGGAATAGGGCAACGGAACCTAATGGGCCACCAGCGGGCCGACCTCCTAGAGAAAGAGGGACTCTTTATGATGAACTCTTTCTTCCAGAAGCGGCCCCACAGGAAGTGGACCTGGTGGAGCCGTGACGGTTTGAGAAAAATGAGATTGACTTCATTATGACTACCAGACGGCAACTGTTCAGTAACGCCTCAGTGATCACGAGGTTGAAAACTGGTAGCGATCACCAAATGGTGAGAGGAATACTAAAGCTAAACGGTAATTTGGAGAGGTCACATCTCATGAAGTCAACGCTTCGTCCTTAATTCGTGCTCAAATCCAAAGTCCCTAAAACTTCCAGCTCGAGTTACAAAATCGTTTTCAGTGCCTAGAAGATTGCAATGCAGTGGACGATATGAATGACAAATTCGTGGAAACTGTCCATGCGGTCGGAGCTAACTTTTGCAAGACCCTCCGCAGAAGAACACAATAACTCTCCGATATCACTCTTAATTTCATGGCTGTTAGACGGGAAATGAAGCTGCAGACAGATTTGACAGTATACAGGCAACTGAACATACAAATCACCAAATGCATGCAGCGGGACTTACGTTTTTTTATAGAAGAGGGGGCAAACGAGCATGCGGCTCGCCTGATGGTAAGTGACTATCGCCGCCCATGAACAACCGCAACACCAGGGGAATTGCAGATGCGTTGCTGGTCACTTCAATACAGCTCTTATTGAAGAAGCAATTGAGCGGAACATTTTTGTATCATTTTTCTGCATTTCTTCTAGTGGCCTCTTAAAACACTCCCGAGACGAAATGGAGTGAGGAGATTCACTTACGCCGCCACCACAAGACAATTGCAATCAGTAAAAAAATAACAGAATATGCTTTTTAATCTCTACTTGTTAATAGTGCTAGAAGAGAAATTTTTAGCACAATTAAATATTTGGCTTTAGCCGAAGAGTACAAAAGCCGAATAATCTGATTCGGCTTCGGCTTCCAAAAACTGACCTCCAGTCAGACATTACTAAAAAGGTATAAATATTTAAATTATTAAAATTCAATAAAATCAGACTATTTTTTAAAATTTTATTTTGCTATTATCAGAATTTGGGTCTTTTATTAACAATGCCAACATTCTTTTCTTATATAACGTCTATTCCAGTCTCAGTAAAATTAATTAGTCTATCTATCAGCGTTAGAAATACTAAACATTCGCCAAGGCTAATGTTCAGATTCAAATGTTGAGTCTTATAAATCATTAGCCATTTAATTTAATAAGCACGGAAAAATTTGTTAAATCCATGGTAAAATTGGCTTTAAACTTCATATAATTACGCAAAATGTCTAATTAAAAAAACTTTGTTGTTTCTGTGATAGATATTTTAGTCAACCCGACATTTTGAAAATATCAGTGGTGATCGAACTCGAGTTGATCGCGCAATATTAAATTTGCGGCGAAGATTAGCACCCAAGATACCACGAACTGGCGTAGTCGACTAAATTTTAAAGTTTTTATTTATTTGTAATTGATTTACCGCACTTCTTTAAGAGAAAACTTCAAAAAAAATCTCAAATCAAACACTTCTCGATTATTATACAAATAATGACTATAAATGTATATATAATATATTATAATATATTCAAGAGTGTGTGTTGTGTCTCCCTTTAAAATAGCCGAACTCATTACGAAAGAATTAACCCTGAACTCCTTTGTTAAATTCGTTAAATTATATACAGACTTAAAAAAAATTAATAATACCTAGATATAACTTAGGCTTAATATAGATAAAACTTTAAACTTTATGATACCTACGAGTATTACAGTTTCTATTACAGTACCTATTCAAGTTTACCTATTACAGTACATATTCAAGTTTATTTTGTTAGTAATTTCATTACTTTATATCAACTAGTATCCAGACAAATGTCACTAATCTCAATTAGTTTTCTTTCGTTTAAATGATTTTATATTAACAACAGTTTCTTTAATAATTCTAAAACGTTAAATTTTTCTATTAGTATATACAGTGCATATAATAAGAAAATTTGTAAATAGTACTGAAACTCATAAATTTTATAATTATTTACTCGTACGGTCAAACCAACATCACTGTATCAAGTCGCAGTGCTGTTTGTAATTAGCCGTCTTTGTAGAATAATCTTTAACAAAACTATTTAAAAAAATGTGTAACAATAGTTAATAAACGGCCACTAGGTATGGTGTAATATCTGGTGGAAAAAAAAAGACCCTCTCAAGCAAATACAAAATTTTTCATTGGAATCGGTCGCGCCAGTTTTGACTTTTATCAAGATTAACGGACAGCAATTAATCTTTATACATAGAGATTATTTTTATATGACTTATAAATTTTGCAATTAATTACATAGAATAAAAAAAATTTGATCATAATGATAAAATGCGGCTGTTGATTATTAATTGTTTTTGTTTGCCTTATTTAATTAATTAATTATTGCATTTTGTTTCTTAATAATAATGAATAGATTATAGGCCACAGCATCCATTTACTATCAGCTAGACAGTTCGTTATTATGTTTATTGTTTATTAATAATAGTACAAAGAAAAAACTGTTGACAAATTTTAATAATACAATAAAAATAAATACAAGAAAAATATTCGTCAGTCTTTTGAAGCGCGCTGAGACAATAAGTCCGAGATATCTGACATTCGCTTATTCATTTAGTGGTTAGATGCCAGATCTGATAACGATTCGTTTTCTGTTTTTTTATTATTTTCTTTGTACGAAAATAAAAAGATCTAAGATTAATTCCTTCTGATAATAATATGGTATGCAAGTACTTCTGCAAAGTAACCTTGTCGCGTTATTTAATAGATGTTCATGTTGTTGACGTCCATTCAGTCGGATATATAGATTTTCTGTGTGGACAAAATAGGATTCTTTACTAACTAACTTCACTATTTTTACTAGTACCTACGACCATTTAACGTTGTTTGTAAGTGTTCAGGTGCTGCAGTAACCACTTACCATCAGGTAGATCGTTTCTTTACTTTCTTTTCTTATCTTTTCGTTTGTCTTGTTTGGTACAATTCTCTTAACTAATCCAGCCACCAAGAAGCCGCTGACTCAATCTTGTGTTTCGTTCTTAAGGATACATAGATCCAGTAGAATTACTGTAAGGGATATCAGTATAGTCCTCAGTGTTGACAACTCATCTATACGCTTCTTTGTTTGAAGTTGATTGCAGATGTCAAAGGGCCAAGTAGCCACCTACCATCTGGTAGCCCTTAGCATATTCGTCCAATTTAGTTCGAATATTGCTATTCACACGTGGTATAGCAATGCTGCTGCTATATTATGGTTGCAGCGCGAATGGTTCAGTTCGACCGGGCTAAGACCACGTTCTCACAGAATACCAGCGTAAAATAGCAGAATAATGATGCAATGTTTCGTATGGTGAATTTAGAGAACCGGAGACCCTTTTTTACTGGGAACGCGACATTCCATTTTAGTACTCTGATTATTAAACGAAGATAAATGCAGATGTCTATGGGCCACACCATCCCCTTACTATCATGGCACCTGTCATATATAACAAAATCCCAAATTTTGTAAAAAAATCAACCCATTAGAATATTTAAAAAGAGTCTTACTTCTTTGTTATTGGACAGATGCTATTACTCAGTATCGGACTTCTTAAATGATACCAATATTTAAATAACGTTTCAGTTAATTAATTGTTTATAATATGTTTGTTTGTATTAATAATTTATTTGTGTTATGCTAACTGCAATAAAATTTCAACAATCTAAATTTATGTAATAATAATAATGCAATACTTTGAATTATAATAATGTTATAACTATTTATACTCATAATTATAATTTTAAATATATTTATAATTTATTACTATTGTTATATAGAAATAAATTAAATTTAATATTTGCATGCCAAAACGTCTATGAAAATGTACGGATCTACTATGTTCTCTATCAACAATTTATTGTTAATACCTACATTCAATGCAAATGAATCAATATTCTATTCTATTATAGTCTATTCTATTCTATCAGGTGGACTGTGTGCTCGTTTATCACCCTTATTCTATAAAAAAACCTATTAAAACAGAGAACCCAATTGCTGAGATCTAATTTTACCCTAACCAAACTCCCAGTATATCTTAATACTGGGAGTTTGGTTAGAGTTGACAAATCTATAAGAAATCTTAACCATCACCTGCCTTTTATACGTTTAGTTTTGCTTTTTACTAACATTAATAATTTGTATTTTTTTAATTTATAGAATGAGCGTGACAAACGAACATACAGTTCAGTGGATGATGTGAATCATAAATATATTGTGAGGCAATTATTTAATCTTTTTAGTTCTTTGATGTCGGCTTTAACTTTTAACGAGTATCAAAAGACAATTTTTTTAAATGCCGTTTAGACGAATGTTAATCAATCTTCTCCGCCCTAAATTCACTGATTTATATTTTACATTAAAATCACGAAAATATTGACCTAATTTCAATAATACCAAACTGTCTGCCAAATGTGGCAACTATGGCAAAATCCCACAATCTATGAGAAAGTGCTATGTTTACTGTTAACAGTGATTTTTATAGGCTGTAATGAATTAATAAATGAATGAATTTAAATGATAAATTGTTTTAAAAATGTCTAAAAAACAATACAGAAATTAAGGGTTAATGATCTGTTTGGAAATTTTTCATATGTATCCATTACACACCGATAGCAACTAACCTTCAAGCGGTTTATCAAAAATAGCCAGCCGCTGAAGCCGCCTATTCATAGACGAAACGTGGCAAGAGAAGGCCTTAGCATAAATATTTTTTACGCGAAATTATCACCTGTTCTACTCGCACTCAAGCGTAACACCATGACTGTCTCCACTGATTTGGCTGCGTTCCAACCCGATATATTACGAAATAAAAATCCAATTATGAGGAGTTGTTATTATTAGACATTCACTGCGTTACTATTTAATCATTGGTAATCGTTAACTCTTGCTATGATATAGTTGGTATCATTTATATGATATAATCCTCGGGGGTGACAACGCATCTGCATTTTGATTCTTAATTGAGCATAAATGTAGAGGTCTATGGGCCTCTGACTCCACTTCCCATCAGGTGGAATTTGTGCTCGTTTGTCACCTTATTCTATAAAAAAAATATATCATCATATATGATACCAACTGTGAGCACATAGTTTTTTTTTAAATTAATGAAATTTAAATCAAAGATTAACCGTGTAGTGGCGGTGTAAGAAGTTCCGTTACCCCATTTCGTCCCGTGGGTGTCGAAAGAGGCGACAGAGGGAAATTAAAACAGAAGATGGGCAGCAACATCTTTCTGATGATAACAATTGAAAATAATAAAAACTGTGGTCACTAACCCACCTACTATGCTCCCGATGAGGCAGTGTATGCCTATGTTTAGCAGCTTTAACTTATAAAGGCTGTAATGAATGGATGGATAGAAATCAAGTTTTGGATTTTGATAAACCATTATCAAGTAAGAACCATTTGTTGGCGGATCAAGTAAATTCAACACCCCATTTCATTCCGTAGGTTATAAATCGTTTTGTAGAGAATTGCTTTGTGTACTATTGTTTATGAACTATTTTTCCTTATAACTAAAATGTTAATGAGTCCAAACTTGATGTTATCTCTATGTCTATATACCGGCCCCAGTCTCAGTTTACAGTAGTGCTTACAGGATTCCGCAGAAATGTTTATTACTTAACTGATATTAATTAACTGATATAAGAATCTCCTTTAACTAAAGAAAGTATTAAAGAAAGATATATTTATTTAAAATAAAAATCCCGTGTAGACGACATTTTATAGGCGACGCGGTCATAAATAAATATAAATTTCAGACGCAGAATTGCTCGCCGGTTAGATAGATAGTCCCTTTAATCTTTATAACGATCACAATCTTTATTTGTTTCACGTTACTCTAATTTTATTATATGTACGTTACGATATTTTAATTGACGATTAACTTTAGGCCTAGGAATTATTGTAATTCTAATCATAATAAAAACACAATAACATTTTTTGATTTTTTTAAAGAATATGGGTGACAAACGAGCACACAGATGGACCCTATGGCCCATAGACATCTACATTTATCCTCGATTGAGAATCAAAATGCAACTGCGTTATCACCCCTGAGGACAAAGATGGAATGCTTTGTTTCCAGTAAAATGTGTCTCTGGTTCTCTACACTCATCATACGAAACACAGCAGTATTAAGCTGATATTGATACTAAATGTTACTTATGATTGTAAATATTTTTTAGTATTTTCTTCATAACTTTCATGATCGCTTATATGTTTATAATACCAATGTTTTCTATACTTAATGTAGTCTTTAATCATTTAACACATATTTAAAAAATAATACTTTAAAAACGAGCCCGATAACGTCTGTAGGAGATAGTTTTTATATAAGTAAATGTTGAATATAAACTAATAGTATGTACATTGTTGTATATTTTTTCTCCTTGTTCTTCTTCGTATCCTTATTCTACTGTTCAGTGAAGGCAATTCGCTGCAACCGAGAAGTTTCAAACTACTCGGTTGTAGTGAACGGATTGACAATCGTAGTACCATATGTCTCGCATTTTTCATTCTGCTTCTCATCTCCGTTCTCTTTATTTTACATCTTGTTTACACTAGATGGTCATACTGCCGTCTATAAGAAAGTTGTTGTTGGTTTCGAGACATTTCTGTCGTTTCCCGTAATCGCTTTTTACCAATCACCATCACCTTTTTCTATTTATTTACATAATATTAATATAATAAATTGATGATGTAGCATCACATCATTGAATTTAAGCATTTTTTTAAAACGTAACCACCACACTAGGATTTTCTCCTGTATCGTGGAGGCAATTTACAAACATAGATTGCACAAGGACAACATCCAGATCCATTAAATTATGCTCATATTCCTTATATTCTTCTTCTCATTCTTCGCTTTCCATTTATTAAAAAGTTTAACTATCCAGTAGTTCTGCACAAATCTGCTTAGTGATTCATTGTACTCGTAAAACTTCAGGTTATTTTTAGCCTTAACTTTACGACCGAAGATTGATGTCAAGGCAACGGCTTTACACGATTTGGACTAAACATTAATTTTACCTTTCTTACATTTATTTGGAATGATAAACGATTCTTTACTTTAATGACAGGAGATCTACACCCAGTATTGTGATAAGTAAAGACTAAAGACTCAATACACTTGTATTATATTGTGCTAGTAGCTTCTCACTGAAAATATTCGCGCGAACTCTTGTTAACATTGGCGCTACGTGATCTGCGGCATGTAGGTATAACGTTTCGGCCAGTCATCGTTGTATCTGAGAATTACTAAGTACTATTCAATCAGGTATTGATTTCATTTGTATGCCTTTAGATGTTTTCACAAAATTTATTTTTCGATGTTTTATTTCTATGTTTTGCATGCATATTGGTGTAATTTTTTTTTGTGGCAACTTTGACTTATTTTTAACTTAGATACTAAAATAGAATAGAAAAGAATAATTTTCATTCAATATAGATTGTAAGAATACTTATTGAAAGTTATTTAAGCATTGCCACTGGTTCGGAAAAAACCTCTGTCCTGGGAAGAACCAGCGGGACTCTTTAAAAAATAATAATCTACAATATAATAGCGATATCAAATACTGTGCTGATCCCGTAAGGGATCAGCACAGTATTTGATAACCCTTTAAATCCTTTAAAAAAATTTAAACTTTTTGACATAAGTCCTGCGTGTTTTCTGACTTGACTTCCTTGTAAAGGCGTATTTTAGGCGTACTTTATGAAGGACTAACTGACTTTGGAGTCGAGTAACTGGTATAAGTAACTTATGCTTGTTCCTAGTTCATTTCATAAATCCGAACTAGTAGGTTTGGTTTTGCGTTATATTTTTTAATTGTTATATATTTAGAAAAATTTCGATTCAAAAAAAATGGAACCAAACTATGGTTATAAATTAGTTGGAAAAAATTCTACACATAAGAGGGGGATTTGGGTTTTACATTTTGTAGTGTAAGTATCCAGATGATATTTTAGTTCTTGACTTGAGTTGGTGATATTCCTCATTCCGTACTTACCAAATTGTCAAAAAATAACTTTTAATAAAAAATGAAAACCGACTTCTAAACAGAATGAAATCATTTACAGAAGCTGCGATTCTGTAGTCGACGCTTCAATTCTTCTGTACACTATGTCTTAGCACTGACTTCGGAAGCTCTTAAGTGGAAATTATTTTATTCATTTTAGTTTCTTGAAGTCAGCTTTTACTTTTTATTAAAAGTTTAATTTTTACGGCATAATTATATTATTTCCATATCACACTTCCTTAATGTTACCATTAAGTCTTTTGTTTGCTAGAATACTCAATATTTACACAAATAAATTCAAAGTGTAAAATGTGTTTCGTGTGATTAACAATACAGAGACGCATATCTCAGTACAATTACGTTCACGTGCTATTAATATCACTAAAATCTGTTACTCACCTGCATTGTAACCGTGAAACAGTAAAGTAGGGTAAGGCTAAAATATGATTTAAACTTGTCATTCCTTTGATGTTGGCAACCGATCCTGAATAAATTTGAATAGTTGTTGAGACGTTTCTCAATTAGTGGCAATAACGCTATTTGTTTAGGTGTTCTTGGCAGGGATACGAGCTTTCTTTCAGTATCGCCTTCACGGAGGTCGCTCGTAATGAGCCGAGAGTTTTTGTAAGATGTGCGTTGGCTATCAGAAAACATACACTATGATAATATATTAGCTGTACCCGCGACTTTGTTTGCATAAAATTCTTTTCTACGAATGTTTAAAAACCGATTAATTGGTAATTTACTGAGTGTGAAGCTTTATTACTTTGGGCCGAACTAAAATTACTTAAATGAGCTGCACCACTATTAAAATTCATATATAACTTTTATCATATAAGGAAAAAATGTAGAAGGACATCCGTGGGCTATAGGAATATTATACCCAAATAAGCCTGGATGGAATAGTCGGCATTAGTACAGGATGACGACTTAGGGCGGCGGCTGATGAACGTCTTGCATGTCAATGGCGTCGCCCACGGACCCAGTTAGGAGGTCTACTGTACACCCTGCAACTCGTAGCGGACAAGCGTGGAGGATTAATTTGTCGAAACCCTTACTCTCTTATGATAGCAACAAAAACGAGCCCCTAGTTTAACTATAGTGGCTCTGGAGAGAGAGAGAGAGAAGTGGAAAGAGAGTAGGGAGGCCTTTGCCCTGCAGTGGGCCATTTTAGGCTAGTAATAATAATAATATCATATATTTTGTTGTAGTTCCTTGCTGTTTTTGCGACGAAGCAAATAATTAATCAAAAATTTAAAAAAATAAAGTAACTGCCCCATAGACATAGTAGTAGGCTCAATCACGGGTTGAGCCAAAAACATCAATAAATGCATTTTTATCTGAAGAAATTATCAGTAACAGCCCGAGGTCAGAAAGTTGGCGCTATTTCAACCCCGTGCCTCAGAAAGCACATAAATGATGTCTCCGGTCGTGATAGATAACTACATATACATTGAAATAGCTAAAACCTAAAATTATAGAGTGTTAGGCAGAACACTGTGTACAATTGAAGCGATGCTGAAACCATGATCATCTTATTGTAAGAACACGCAATATCGTACACTTATGTACGTAAAATTGGCATTGAAGGGGGCTAATAATTTTCTGCTCACCAGATGTTGCTAGTTGACACTGAGGTAAAGGTTTTGGTTACACAATGTCATTTAATTGAGAACTTAGTTTTTAGTAAAAGTTTATCAGTCTTATATTCATTCAATATTATATTAATATACAAAACAATGCCTCAGTGGTTGTTTTTAAATATTTTTACTTTTATGAATACCTGTGGTTTGCTTTATTTATTTTTAATCTTAAAAATAAAAAATATAGTACAAAAAAAAACATTAAACTTTTCATTTTCTAAACAAATTAACTTCCCCAATATGAAATCTGTGAAATATTGTGCCACCCTGATGGCAGAAAAAGTCGTGGCCGCCCTCATTTGCAACTACTGCTATGGTGTTAAAACATACACGACGCTGGTATTCTGTGAGATTTACCATCATGGTAACTATGTACTCGTTTGTCATCCTCATTTTTATAAAAGCACTGCTCTCTATTTTACACAAAAACAAACATGTTTGACCTCAGAAATCAGTTATACGTGATAGAGCCACGCTGCAGCTAAATCTTTTTTACTTATTATAAGCCAGTGCTTGACGATATATTATGTTGGAAGTCGAATGAGTCGGCTCGACCAGGAAAAGACCAAGCTCTCAAAGAATACCAGCGTAAAATAGCAGCTTAATACTCCTTTGTTTTGTATGGTGAGTGTAGAGAACCGGGCGTCCTTTTTATTGGATAAGAGATAATCCATCTTAGTCCTCAGTGGTGACACCACATCTACATTTTGATTTAGATGTCTATGGGCCACTGTATCCACTTACCATCAGGTGGATTGTATGCTCGTTTGTCACCCTTATTCTGTAAAAAAAGAAGTGACTCTATTTCATTCATTATTATTCACAGCAAATAATGACGTCTGTAATGAAAAAACATTTACACAAACTAACAATAACATAAATTATTAAAATACAGGCACACATAAAATATGCTGCCTGGCCAAAACCGCAGTTAAAAACGTTAATTTGTGGTTTGATGTACTCAGTTTTTTCTGCTCCTCAGCTTAGGTTTGGACACAAGTACGAGTAACATCAAAAACTAGAAGTTGTTAAATCAAACTAATAGTCTAACTGTACGTCTGTACTCGTAAAAACAGTCGTAAATATTCAATCATATAGTGTTTTATTGCTTCGACGAATCGATGTTAGTACGTGTGCAAAAGTATTCCACAATTTCGGTTTTACTAATCGACTACTTAATTTTGTAGGTTTTTTCGATAGCTTCTATTTTTTTTAGATGTGATCGCGGTGTATGATAATTAAAGCAATAACTCCAGCGAGTACCACACGAGAATCATCTATAATATGTATTTTTTATATTCTTAAATTGTCTTTTCAATTGCTCTTGGGTTGCTATTTCGAATGTAACAATGAAGGCGTGCTTTTGCGTTTTTTTTAATTACTGTTATTTGTGTCAAAAAGCTCCCCATTTTTTCTATATACACCCAAGAATTCAATTCCAACAATTCTCTAAAATGGGGAAATTACGATATAATTCTTTATCGTAATTTCCCCATTTTAGAGAATTGTTTATCGGTTAACTCATTTGATTGACCTACACACACGTATCAAGCAGCAACGAAAGTACCTATGCACAGGCGTGTAGTCTGGAGCGGAATGGCTACTCGCAGCGAATACCCTGTCACACACAGCGAATTCTCGCAGCGAGTGCTCATTCGCAGAGAGTAAAATTGAACATGTTCAATTCAATTCGCACCGAATTCAACTCGCGGCGAATGAATCTAGTCGCAGTGAATAGCCTGTCACACATAGCGAATTCTCGCAGCGAGTATTCTCTATGTATGACCGAGGCTTAACATTTTACAAAAGTAATAAATTCAGATGGCAAAAGGAGCGTTCGCGAAATTTGCATTCTCGTTCTGGTAAGCTGTAATGACTTGCATAGAAACGCAGACATCGACTGGAGTAAAGGTACAGGTAGCTCAGAATCGTGTTTTGTGGCATTCATTGGGGAGGCGTATGTTCAGTAATGGACTTGTGAAGGGTTGTAATGATGATGATGGTGATAACGTTATTAAAATTTTACAAAATATTGTAAAAATAAAACAATTAACATATATAACACTTTTAAAAGCGTGAAATGAAGAGCATTTAAATTTGACTTTGTTCCACTCATTTTCCCTCTTACACAAAGCGTGACGCAAGTACATTATCCGTCAACCGAATTTAACGAAAATAGCACGTAGCTATTGAATTGGCCAGTTATAATTAGATATGGATCGTTGCAGACACACGTCCAAAATAGTTCATCAATGCAATCACAAACGTAATTCTGAAAGCTTGCTTGGCCAAAGCCAAAGTATCTACACAAACGTTTGTATTTTTAGTAGGGGAGCCCAAGAGGGGATTTTGGGCTTTACCCAAGCGTAGCAGATGAACATAAGGAAGGATACCTGGCATCCTGCTGAATACCTCTGCTCTAAGTTCTTTATATAGGACCGTGCTTCTAGGGTGGCCAATCAGATTAGTAAAAAAGTAATTAAAAATTAAAAATTTTGTACAACCGACTTAGGTAAATATAATTTATTAAGAATAAATCAAAAACTATTGGTCAGACCTTGATCAAATTTATATGGGACTACGTGTGAAGCACTAGCTTTTAAATAAAAAAAAGAATCATCAAAATCGATTCACGAATAAAGAAGTTATGAGGTAACACATATAAAAAAAAACATACAGTCGAATTGAGTACCTTCTCCAGTTTGAAGTCGGTAGATAAATCGATAGTCAGAAATACTAAAGCGCGTGAGATTAAGGTAAGTTGGCTTAATTACGAGCTAAAAAGCTACCCCTACCAAGCAAGTCGGCTGATAAATATACCTGCGATATCAGAGACACGTTGGGGCATCCAAACTATAATATCTGACACGCGTAAGTATTTCTATGTATTTTTATTTTTATTTTTAAAAATCTGTAGACGCTTCCCAAACCACTGGTAGGGGTAACAATATATTTTTTTTTCTTCCTATCAACTAATCAAAAAAAATGGCGCTTAGACTTATTACTTCATATTTAAGTAACAGAACTCAAAAAGTCGTGATCAATGGTAAAAGTTCCTCCGGATCGGTAGTATCAATGGGCGTTCCTCAGGGCTCGATTCTTGGCCCATTCCTGTTTTTAATCAATATTAATGACTTACCTTATCTATGATGTAAATAATGCTCTATGGAAATTAGTACATTGGTTTAACGCCAACAATTTGCTCTTAAACGACAATAAGACAAAATGTATTAAATTTACAATACCTAATGTAAAACATTCAAATACCAATGTGCTCTTGAATGGGGAGGAGTTGAGTCTTGTGGATACCACTGTTTTTCTTGGTATTAATATTGACGCGAAACTTCAGTGGGGTAATGCGACTGATATTGAAGCTATACTTGTTTTGCAAAAGAGAGCCGTACGGGCGATTTACATATAACCTAAATTGTAAAGAGTCCCTCAGAGAAAAATTTAAATAAATAAACATATTAACTTTGACATCGCAATATATTTATGAAAATGTAATGTATGTACACAAAAACATAAATAGCTTTAATAAGAATAAGGATGTTCATACCTTAAACACTAGGAACAAACATAAGCTTGTAATGCCAGTTACTAGACTCCACAGAATCAGTTCAAAATTTGTCATCAGTTCAAAATCCCAGAACATGTTCAAAATTTGTCAATAAACAAGTTCAAAAGTTTTATTAAAGGAAAACTGTACAAAAAGGGTTATTATAATATCAAGGAATACATGAATGTAAATAACCCCTGGAAATAAGGTGATCGCCACCATGTTGGTTCTATGAAAATTCATTTAAAAATTGTGTACACAAAATTATTGTTCAGTGAAATATGTTTAAAAAAAAGTCCCGCTGGGTTTCTTGCTGGTACTTCCCAGGACAGAGGTATTTTTCGAACCAGTGGTCAATAAAAAATGACTTTCAATAAGAATTATGTAATAATCAATATTGAATAAAAAATTATTCTATTCTATTCTAATCTACAAAATCTAATAGGTCCCAACTACGCTCAAGTCAATCCCAATCAGCATCATGGGCTCCCCTATAATTCGAGTTAGTTTTTCAAAAACAGATACGTTTTTTAAATATACATTTTTACCATTGGTATTATCAATCTATAAAGAGTCCGCTTCCTTTTCATTGTCGGTAGTATTTGCCATAATCGCAATGCCTAACAGGCGAGCTTATGATCTCAGAAACTACTCGTAATTGATTTGCACTATTGGTTATATCAAAACGTAGTGATTATAATATACTTTTACTATATCACTCTATACTACAATTGCTATATGGGGAATATTTGCCAATTGTGACAAATATTCCAAGTGGAAGCTGGCAAGGGTTTGGCAACTGTTTAAGAACACCACTACCCCCTATCGTCTCATAAGTGTCGTAAGAGGCGATGGAGGGAAATAAACCAGGAGTTGGGCATAATTGTAAAATTTGTAAAAACTGAGCAGCTACAATTATACCATATTCAAATATACACAGATAAAAAAGAGAAGATTTCTTTTTATAAAATAAGTATACTATATATAAATATCTATACTCGATTAAGAATCAAAATTCATATGCGTTGATGCCCCTGTGCACAAAGTAAATGCACTAAGGCGCTTTCATAATAACTAAGAAAAAATATCAATATTATCGACCAACTAATATGTGACTTTAAAATAACATACATTACTCATTAGCTAACGAACAGTTGCTTATTTTTAATGGATATATATTTAGAGTTGGCGTTTTCTCGTGATTTCTTTCAGTGTAAATAGCATGGCGTATTGGCTATTAATAAGCCGTGTAAGAAATAACCTTGTTGTATGTCTCACGGGAGTGAGGAATTCGATTTTTGGTATTTAAATCGAGTTAATTAATTTAGGGAGTATTATTAAACGAGCTCAATTCGAATCAATGATAAGGTACGTGAGGGTAATATGGTCACCTTAAGCTTTGCCGCCCTATAAAACCAAAACTAGGAGGAGACAGAGACAAAACACAAATTCGTATACTATAACTAATTTAATTAGAAAAGAAAGTGTGTGTGTACTTATGTACTTCCTTAGCGTAACAAAACAAAAACACTTGAGAGACAATTACCCACTGAAGTTGTCGTTTTTAGGTGTCGGTGTGCGCGCGCATCGTAACAACTTCATCGTGTCGTTTTTAGGTGTCGGTGTGCGCGCGCATCGTAAAAATTCACTCTCATCATTTTTCCCAAACGCGCCAAAAGAAGTATTACTTCAAAATTTGCTTTTTGAAATAATTATGAACACTTAGAAGAATCAGCTTAAAAAAACAGTTGATGACCATATTTACTATACTGTCAACTGACAAAATTGTTTCGATAAAGCAGCGCCCCTTTGAGCTTTTATCATTTGATTTGATGATGAATAGCTATCGTATCCTGTAATGGCTCTGTAGCCACATAAGCAAACAAGGCTGTAGTTTTTGAGTTATAAAAAGTGACCATATTTTAACTAGATGACCCTATTGCCCTCACGTACGCTATTATAATATATTATGATACAACATCTTCAAATGTTTATTGAAATAAAAATATATTTGTAATAACATAATAATATTATTATATAATATAATGTTTACATAAATGGGTCAACTCGACCGGAGTACGACCACGCTCTCTCAGAATACCAGCGAAGAATAATGCTGCTGTGTTTCTTCATATGGTGAATGTCTCGAGGCATTCAATCTTGGTCAATGATAGATGTAGATGTCTATAGGCTATAGCATCCACTTGCCATCAGATGAATTAGCCGGACATATTCTATAAAAAAAAGGTAACACAGAGTGAGTAACAGACATATTCATTAAAAATATAATGTAAGTCAAAATTTCCAAAGAAATTCAAACTTATAAAAGCATCTCTAAATTGTATTTATATGCTTGCGTCATTAATTAATAGATTAGTATCTGAAGTAATAACATGACACATTTGCTAATTTTAATACATAGCACTGTTTTCAAAAATGTACAACATATATGTGTATCGTCAGTAAAGTAAAATATTATAAGAGACGTAGTTCTAAGAGCTCTACTTTAAATATACCGAGAGCCATTAACTGCCTCCATACCAACCATTTTATTTTATGTAATTCTGTAGAAGGATTTGCGTGAATCGTAAACATACAGGCAACACTTCTAAAAATTACTATTTTCACTTTACAATGGGGCAACATATGGGTATAGCGTCAAATAGCAGTTTAACACTGCTGTGTTTCGTATGGTGAGTGTAGAGAACCGGAGACCCTTTTTACTGGAAAAGAGGGATTCCATCTTAGTCCTCACGAATGACAATGCATCTGCGTTTTAATTCGCAAACGAAGATAAATGTAGATGTCCATGGGCCACAGCATCCACTTACCATCAGGTGGACTGTGTGCTCGTTTGTCACTCGATCCTATAAAAAAAACATCCTTTCCTATTTCAAAATCCTCCAATAAGACGAGTCCTGTGCCCAGTATGCCCGACATATGTATTACGTCCTATGTTGTCTTGTATTTTACTTATTAGGTTATTTAATGTATTTTATTGGGAGTCGTGGTAGCTCAGATGGTTGGCAGATGGATCTCACAGTACGCGAGCAACCCGGGTTCGATTCCCGCCGGCACCAATGAAATTGTTAATTGCAATTTTAAGTGCTGATTTACCACGTGATCGGCGGTGAAGGAAAACATCGTGAGGAAACCTGCATGTCTGAGTAATAAGAAAAAAAAGTATTACGAAGACGTGTGAAGTTCGCCAACACGCATTGGGGCAGCGCGGTGGACACTTCCTTGCCCTAAAACCGTCTCAGAAATGAGAGGAGGCCTGTGCCCAGCAGTGGGACCTATATATAGGCTGTAACTTTAATTTTTTTAACTTTAATGTATTTATTAAATATAAGCTTCAGTTATTCAGTGTGTAATAATTAATCGTAGAAATTTACCTGTATTGCATCATAAAGCACGTGCTCTGAACATGTGCCAAATCACAAGATGCTTTTCCAATGGCTCATATCATATGTTCATCTGTGCATTTGAAATGAGAGAATGCGAGATGTCGTCAGATTGATTTTAATTCCTTTAGCTTAAATTTCGTGTTATTAATTATAATATAACGATAATAGCAATAATAGCATGAAATAGCTTCTTGAAAACGCTTTATAACGAACGTGTTATTTTGTTGATTAAATAATGGTAGATCGAATATCCGTATGGATTGAAGAGCCTCAATCGATTTAATTTTTGAAAGAAACGGCACTAATTTTAGTAGTAAATTAGAAATTTAGGGTCTATTCTATAAAAATTCTGCTACTCAATTTATATGTTTAAAACAATTAGCTTTCTGTAACGAGGAAAAACTGACGATTTTTTTTAAAATGGAGTTATTACGTCTGTATAATTAGTACTATTTTTTACTATCAAACTTACTCTACCAAAGATTTTAACAATTTTTTTTATTGATTTTACTTCGTCATATAATAGCGGTATATGAAAGAGTTATATCTATACATATATGTTCGATAAATAAAGGCATGGTTCGTCTCCCTAGAGCGGCGATGTAATACCTGCTTACTAGTTATTATGTCAATTTAAAAGTCGAGGACCAAAGTGATCCTTTCTTCAAACAGTAGTCTTATGTAAGACAAATCTTTCTTGTTCTTCATCATCTTAAAAGTCAACTGCTGATCACGGGCCTCGCTCGTTATACGAAAGTAAAACTTTAAGGCTACGAAATTAGGATTGTGCACTTGATTCATTACATGTCGACAGTTTCCACCAGTGACATATTAATTTGGAATACGCGAACACGCTACTGTATCTCATCTGATTTATCGGTCACCTGACCATACATTTGCCAAGTAGCGCTCCACTTCGATGACATTGGGAAAAATTTATGACATATTTTGATTTATTTGCGGTAAAATTAGTCTCACTTAGTCGTCTTATTAAAATATTATAAGCGAGAAAGTGTGTTTGTTTGGATGATTGTTTTTGAATCACGCTTGAGTGGTTGGGCAGATAATATGAAATTTGGAATATAAGTCGATTACATCGTGAAATATGATACGGGATACTTTATAACAACTAAAATTTAATTTACGTCGAGTGAAACCTGAGAATATCGCGTAATTATTACGTAATATGATAAAACTAAGTTATGAGAGATTTATTAATTTATTTAATTGCCAACGCATTATATCGGTCGCGTCGAATTGCTGTCCCACCAGGTTATGTAAGTGGGTGTAAAGCGTGCACCTGTGTTTGTTCACTAACCTTGTCTTACGGAGATGGCTACACTCTGTTGAGACTAGTAGATAAATGCCAATAACCTTAAAAAAACAGTGTAAGTAGACCTCCCAGAACTAGTGACTGCCTACTAATGCAAGATTAGCATATACTGGTTATTACTTTAACACTTGGTCGATAAAAGAAAGAGATTGAAAATAGCACTTCTCATTGCCACTCTTTTATTAATAATGCCGTCGCATGTCGTACATTTGTAAATAGCAAAAAAAATGTGAAACAGACAAGTGATGGCTCTGTGGCGCAGTGGCTTAGCAATGAAAGCAGGGCTAATAAGTTGCGCGGGTTCGAATCCATTTTTATGGCCCACAAATAATCATTCTGGGTCTGTTCTATGTATAGATTGATATTCTGTCTGGAGGACTTAATATTTTTATGCAGCGACAGTAATAAAATTGTTATAATTAAATTCTGATTAAGTATAAAGCTTTTTACTCTTACGTGTGATAAAATCCGCAAAGAGAATATTCGCTAAAGAACAAGAATGAACTAACTAAGGTAGACCAGCAGATTACTAAGTTGAAGTGGCAATAGGCCGCGAAGCTCGAAGAACGTCCAACCGATCGGTACGAACGGTTCTCTAGTGGTAGTCTCGTACTGGTAAGCATAGTTTTTGGCGTCCTCCCACTAGATGGAGTGATGGATGGATGCAGGTAGCTAAAGACCCTTCTTTTTGTTAATCTAAATTTCATTCAAATCCTCAACAGTGAAGAATTTTTTCTTACTTTCGTCCGTTTTAACTTTAAATCAAGTAGCGATAAAAGTCAGAACAACACCTGACAAGAGTCTAGGCGCGAATAATACTAGTGATCGTGTCAGCCACAAGCACAGATTCAGAGTAGTCAGTTTCTCGATATTCTATAAAATAAATTTCGGAGATTGTACGCAGTAGTAACATGCCTTAATTTCTGCCTCCCCTTTTTGCTACCGGCCACTCGGGGGCTTTGTTTTATTTGTCTTTACGTTCGATTACAATCTAGGCGTCTTCAAGGAAAGAGATAATAGACATTTGTTACGTTAAAACAGTGCGTTGCAGTTCATCCAGTACTTCATCACCACTTGGGTGTTATTGTAGTTGAGCATTGGTTTATAATAAGTAATAAAAATAGCACTGGGTTCAAATACCAATCAGTGCCAATATTTTTGGAGTACAACCAAATATGATTATCAATTTTCCAGTTTGGATGTTTTATAATCTTTTTATATCTTTGGTATGAAATCCCAGTCTACTTCTGATCATATTAAAACCTGCATACACGGGAGAATGAGTGGTAGCCTCTGAAAATGCTCCTTTACTTGCCAGAGCACACCATATAACATGATATTTTGTTTAAGAACTTCATGAAATTCTGTTTAATGAAATCTGACGGCACAGCTTTATCCATTCCTGTGCCTATACCTTATACCTATGGCTATAATATGTTATGGCTAACAGTAATTGTCTTACTTGCATTTGAAAATCGAACAGTTAATCTGTTAAACTACATACGGCGGAAAGTTTTTATTTTATTTACTAAAATTACATTTTTTAATCTAAAACTTTGCATGTACAGTATTGAAATTTGTGATGGTAAATTGAGTATTAATATTTACAATGGGAGCCATTAGTAAAACTGAAAGCCCATTCATAAGGTAAATAACAAAATAGTAATATAATACAAGATGTTTAATTTTTGGACCTGTTGGGCTAATTTATGAAATGGCTAAACTTCACAAACAGATACAAATCAATGCCAGGAGTAATTTGGCTATATCCGAAACACTTGGAGTATTTTTTGTGAAATCTCAAAATTGACAAAATAAATTATTATTGATGATTGTTTTAAAATATCCTGATAACCTCACATTAATAGGATCCTACAAAAGCGAATCCGGGATGGGTTGCTAGTTATAAATAATTATTTATGTAAACTTTGTTTGGATACAGAACAATGATTCAATAGCCAGCTCAGAACAATACAAGACTAAAGAATCAGACAAGTTAGATCATCGGCTATCTTCGGTGGAAAACACCTCTGCAACAGGGACGTCATAGATGACGGTCCAGTTATCCAACTGGCGAGTGCAGCAGCCCACGCGCATTCCGCCCAGCCGCCTCGGCCCACAGCCAACATTTTCATAGTTTAGTTACGATTTCGACAACGACCCGACGCGTTCCGCCGCCGGCGACAAAACCTCTCGATTTTTTTTACCGAATTTAGTTTCGCACAACCTTCGTCAAGTTCTCGATCGACCCTTCGATTGTACTCTGTGTGTTTGTGTGCTGAGTCAAGTGCTTTGTGGATTGTTTTTGGATTAATTTTATCTGGTTTCACTGGTACGTCTTTTTATATTATTTTAAAAATTAGTTTTTGGTACATCAGTAAAACAGCAAACAATTTCGAGGAATTTATTGAACTGATTTGGAAAACTTGTTACAGAATTTGTTGTTAAACTAACTATTTAAGAATCTCTTCTTACTGTGAAATTAATACTGGATTAAAAAAATATTCGTAGACATCAAAAATCTGTACAAAAATGTTAGGTAATCGTCGGAAGTTGCGGAATATAAAAAAACTCAGCATCGGTTTTGCTCAACTCGAAACGTCTTCCGAGGCCTTCAGCAGTTACAGAAATAGATTGAGACGTTTCGTTTATACTTCTGAAAATTTTAACACACCCACACACTGTACACTTCACCTTGCCGAAGTAGATGGCGCTGACCGTGTTGTGAGTCACTCACTAGTATCAGAAAGCTCTTCAGTCAAGCAGCTTCAGACAAATGATACTTGTGATAAATGTCTTCTTCAACTACTCATGATTGATGACTGATCAGACGTAAACGTTTTACAATCTCGCGCCGTCTTAATAAATCTTTATTTAACAGTCTAATTGCGTACTTATTTCCAGTTCTTAAAATCTTATGTGCCTCGTGACTGAAAATTGCGTGATTGCAATACCTCTCCCAAAAATTTTGGAATCACGTCTAATAGAACTGACAAAAAAATGTGCAGTTTGCCTCCGTATTATGCTACAATCATTATGTTGAATGTAGCCACGGCAACAAAACAACATTTGTAACCATTATCTTCTTGATATCTTAATATGATCAATTTTTAAGGCAGTAAGGTGAACAGGTTCAACAGTGGATATAATAAATTAATAAGAAGATGGTGATAATTATGAAGTTAAACTGGTTAAAACATTAAAAAATAATTATAAGTAATTAAAAGTGACAACTTTATACATACATACATACATACATATAATCACGCCTCTTTCCCGTAGAGGTAGGCAGAGACCAGTTCTTTCCACTTGCTACGATCCTTACATACTTGTTTTGCTTCGTCCACTTTCATTATTCCCTTCATACATGCTCTACGGTTTAGGGTACTCTTGACCTGGCCTTTTTTCAAGACGTCCCTGATTTGGTCTAGAAATGTCCGCCTAGGTCTACCCCTTCCAACACTTTCATTCACACTCGCCTTATACACTTTTTTCGTCAATCGTTCTTCATTCATTCTCTCGACATGGCCAAACCATCTCAGCATACCTTTCTCAATTTTTGTCACTACATCTTCTTTCAGACCACAACGTTTCCTTACCTCACTATTTCTTAGCCTGTCACTCAGTTTAACTCCTATCATACTTCTTAATGCTCTCATCTCAACTGCATTTATTCTGCTTTCATGTTTCTTCTGCCATACCCAAGTTTCACTTCCATACATGAGTGTCGGAACCAACACCCCCTCATGCACAGCCAAACGAGCCTTGTTAGACACCTTCCGACTGCTCATAAAGGAGTGCAAAGCTCCATTCACCATGTTTCCTGCATTCACTCTTCTTTCGATATCACTCTCACACTTTCCATCTCTTGTAAACTTTGAACCCAGATACACAAACTCTTTCACCTGTTCAATTTGTTCATCTTCAATCACGATATTGCAGTCTGTCACTGCCTCATCTTTTTCAAACACCATCACTTTCGTCTTCCTTACATTCATCTTCATTCCCTTTCTAACAAAAGCTCCACTCATAGCAGTTACCATCTCCTGCAACTCCTCGGCCGAAGACGCAAGTAATACTTGGTCATCAGCATAGAGAAAACATTTGACGAGTAACTCATTCATTCTCAACCCACTTTCATTCTCTTTTAAATCTGTCAAACAATTGTCCATGAACAGATTAAACAGCCACGGTGACGCTACACATCCCTGTCTAACATCATCATCATCATTCATCATTACAGCCCTTCACAAGTCCACTGCTGAACATAGGCCTCCCCCAAAGAATGCCACAAAGCACGGTCCCGAGCCACCTGCATCCATCGACTTCCTGCAAATCTTACCAGGTCGTCACTCCATCTAGTGGGGGGACGCCCTACACTTCGCCTGCCGGTACGAGGCTGCCACTCGAGAACCTTTCTTCCCCATCGGTTGTCGGTTCTTCGAGCTATATGGCCGGCCCATTGCCACTTCAGCTTACTAATCCGTTGGGCTATGTCGGTCACTCTGGTTCTACTGCGGATATCCTCATTTCTGAGTTTATCACGCAGAGAAACTCCGAGCATAGCCCTCTCCATAGCTCGCTGAGCGACCTTGAGCTTCCTCATCCGGCCAGCAGTGAAGGACCACGTCTCAGTTCCGTATGTCATCACTGGCAACACGCACTGGGTGTACAGTCTCGTTTTCAAGTTTTGAGGTATACCTGACGAGAAGATGTGCCGTAATTTCCCGAACGCTGCCCAACCGAGTTCAATCCGTCGATTGACCTCTCGGTCGAAGTTGGACTTACCTAGTCGGACTATTTGTCCCAGGTAAACATACTCGTCAACAACTTCGAGCTTAGTGTTCCCAACAACTACCGGCATAGGTGTGACATGGACATTAAACATGATCTTTGTTTTGTCCATGTTCATCTTAAGACCTATCCGTTGGGAAACACTATTGAGGTCATTGAGCATAGTGCTTAGGTCCTCCAGCGATTCTGCCATAAGGACTATATCGTCGGCAAATCGAAGGTGAGTGATGTACTCGCCATTGATGTTGATACCGTATCCTTTCCAGTCCAGAAGCTTGAAAACATCTTCCAATGCAGCGGTGAAGAGTTTCGGGGATATGACGTCACCCTGTCTTACACCTCTCTGCAATTGGATAGGTTTCGTACTCTGGTTCTGTACTCGGATAGCCATCGTAGCCCTACTGTACAAGCACTTCAACACTTCGATATACCGACAGTCAACTTGGCATCGCTGAAGGGACTGCAGCACCGCCCAAATTTCGACGGAATCAAAGGCTTTCTCATAGTCCACATACGCCAGACATAGTGGCAAATTGTACTCCTCGGACTTCTGTACAATTTGCCGAAGGGTATGTATGTGGTCTAAGGTGCTAAAGCCTTTTCGGAAACCGGCTTGTTCGGGAGGCTGGAAGTCGTCAAGTCTGCGCGCGAGACGATTCGTAATGACTCTCGAAAACAGCACGTAGACGCGGCTCAGAAGGGAAATCGGTCTGTAGTTCTTCAAGAGAGCGTTGTCGCCTTTCTTGAAGAACAAGACCACCGCACTTCTGCTCCACGCCTCCGGTGTAATGCCACCATGGAGGACGGAATTAAAGAGCTTCTGAAGGACTTCAAGTACCGGTTTTCCACCCGCTTTCAGAAGCTCCGCTGTAATTCCATCCTGGCCTGGGGCCTTGCCGTTTTTAAGGTGCTGGAGAGCCATTCTAATCTCGCTCAGACTGACGTCCGGGATATCATCGGAATAATGTCGGATAAGACTCGCTCTTGGATCGTTACTCACACTTGCGTGTGGCTCCAACGATGACGTGTACAGCTGCCCATAGAACCTCTCAATCTCACTCAAAATCTCAGGTGCCCCGGAAACGATGCTGCCACATTCGGTCTTCAGCTTTGACAGTTGGCTCTTTCTGGCAGACAGATCTCTGGCAAAGACTTTGGAGCCTTGGTTCCGCTCGATCGCTTCTTCAATACGAGCTGTATTGAAGTTGCGTAAGTCCCGCCGCATGCATTTGGAGATCTGTCTGTTCAGTTGCCTGTATGCTGTCAAATCTGTTGAAGAATGTAGCTTCATCTCCCGTCTAACAGCCATGAGATTAAGAGTGTGATCGGAGAGTTTTTGTGTTCTTCTGCGGCGGGTCTTGCAGAACTTAGCTCCGACCGCATGGACAGTTTCCACGAGCTTGTCATTCAAATCGTCCACTTCATTGCAGTCTTCTAGGCACTGAAAACGGTTTTGCAACTCGAGCTGAAAGGTTTCGGGACTTTGGATTAGAGCACGAGGGGGACGGAGCGTTGACTTCATTAGACGAGACCTCTCCAACTTAACGTTTAGGTTCAGTGTGCCTCTAACCATTCGGTGATCGCTGCCGGTTTTCACCCTCGCGATCACTGAGACATCACTGAACAGTTGTCGTCTGGTCGTCATAATGAAGTCAATCTCATTTTTTGTCGAACCGTCGGGGCTCGACCAGGTCCACTTCCTGTGGGGCCGCTTCTGGAAGAAAGAGTTCATCATAAAGAGTCCCTCTTTCTCCATGAAGTCGGCCAACTGCTGGCCCCTTGGGTTCCGTTGCCCTATTCCAAATTTCCCCACTTTCAGCTCACCGTTCTCTCTTGTGCCTAGTTTTGCATTGAAGTCTCCCATTAACACCGTATATTGGGTTTTGGAGGAATGCATGGCTCTAGAGATATCCTCATACATTTCCTCCACCTCCTGATCGGGGTGTGCCGAGGTTGGTGCGTAAACCTGTATGACCTTCAGCGAATACCGTTTGGTGATTCTGAGTATAAGGTACGCAACCCTCGTCGACACACTCTCAATCTTTACAACGTTGTTAACGAGAGACTTGTGGACGATAAATCCGACACCTCCTTGGGACAGATGGTCGCCCTCCCGGTGATAGAGCAAGTTGCCGGATTCAAGGATTACCGTGTCCTCCCCCTCTCTTCGGACTTCGGATAATCCTATAATATGCCAGCGTAACTTGTCTATCTCTTCTTCCAGCTCCACAATCTTCTCGTCAGTCCTCAGGGTGCGTGCGTTGTATGTTGCCAGGTCGAGTCGTTGTAGGTGGCAACCGAACCTCCACCGGAGATTCTTAGCACCCCCTGCCCCGCCGTTACCATGGTCGCCACCGTAGCCAGGAATAGCGGGGCCGCCGGGGACTGGGGGCCGTCTCTTCGTAACCTTCATTATGGGGGGTATATTGCCATAGTTGCCACGCTTGGCGAGCGGGTTGGCAACCGCAGTTTTTTATTGTATTTTGTCGTTACCAGGAAGATGCTGCTGCCCATCTCCTGCCTGTTTCCCTTTGTCGCCTTTTACGACACCCACGGGAAGATATGGGGTAGTGGATATTCTTAACCGCCACTACACGGCATTCTAACACCTTTTTCGATATTAAACCATTCAGTGTATGCCCCGTTTATCCTTACACAAGCACTAGAATCCCTATAAAGAGATTGCATTGCTCGTATGAGGATACTGCTCACACCGTTCACGGACAGTGCTGACCACAATTCATTCCTCACCACTCTAGAGTGGACAACTTTATCACATTCAAAAATACATTTATACCGATTTTAGTTAGGGATATTCGGCCAAAATATTAATTATTGGCTATTTTCGTTATTTTTTGTAATTTTTCAGTGCGCGACGAAAATGAAAATACTTAAAAAAAATCATTGCAGTGGGTCAAATTTATATCTGTAGTAATTTATATTAAAAATTACTTAAAATAAACTAAAAGCAATATATACAATTTTAATATTTATAATATGCATATATCTAATTTTATTGTGATATACCACCGTAAAATAACAGCTTAACACTTCTGTGTTTCGTGTATGGTGAGTGCACAGAACCGGAGACCCCTTTTACTAGAAAGAGGCATTCCATCTTAGTCCTCACCGGTGGCAACGCACGTACATTTTGATTATTGATTGAGGATAGATGTAGATGTCTATGCGTCACAGCAAGCACTTACCATCAGGTGGACTGTGTACTCGTTTGTCACCCTATCCTATAAAAAAATATATAATTATTACTTAAATTTGTTTGTATACGGTAATGCAAATGTGTCTTTTGTCTCAACAAACAAATTGTTTGTTGGTAAATAATGAAACTAAATACGAATAAACTATTTTAATTTTATTTTCACGCAAGAAACACTAATATAAGTTATCTATATTCCTATAAAAAAAGAAATGAATAACTAAATTTAATTTAACGAGTTGAATGTAAATTCAAGAAAAACAACTTCCTTCTGCGTGAATCCCATATCTCTGGTGCCCTTTGACCTACAGGACCCAAATTCAAACTCGACCGAGCTACTACCTCAAGGTATCCACATACCAAATTTAAAGTCAATCGGTCCAGTGAAACGGAAGTTATCCTGTCGGCATACAGACTAACAGACTGCCAGCTAAAACCATTAACTTTCAATGCTACGCAGAAGGAAGTTAATAAAGTGTTACATATTTACTTGAATTAAAAAAATTATTGGCCAAAACGTAGCTCCAACCGCATTTCTTTTTAACATTTTAAGTAACATTTAGACACAAAATAATTATTTCTAGGCCGTACAAATATTTGTTCCTTGCGAGATGCGAACCCGCAGCCACGCAGCGTCACAGCATATTTTTAATTAAGATATTTTTTTATATTAAAGATATTGTGAAATGTTACTACATTAGATGACATTTAGTATTCTCTAAATATTGTCTGTTTGAAATTGATAAAACGAAGAAAATGGCAGGTACCCTTTAAAATCATTAAAGTTAAGGAGGAAAACAATGATACAAATAGATCATAAATTATAAGTGTACAAGGAGGTATAACACTCTAATGAGATAAATAACATTTTCCAATAGGAAGAAATGGAAAACGAACGACCCCAGATATTGAGAACATATTAATAAGCTATTTTTAATGGAAACGAGGCATTCCATCTTAGTCCTCAAGGGTGACAACGCATCTGCATTTTGATTCTTATGTGAGGATAAATGTAGATGTCTATGGGCCACAGTATTCACTGACCATCAGGTGGACTGTCTGCTCGTTTGTCACCCTTATTCTCTAACAAAAGCTGCACACACATACAGCTCCACTGCCTTATTGCACTTTTCGTGCAATTGAGCATCTACAATTCGGAAAAAAAATATACACAAAGAAACTGGTTGATCTCTAACCAGTACTAAACAATTTTTCAGAATTAATAACAGTAATCAGTAAAGTAATTGATGAAATCAACTTACAAAATATACTTATAAAATTGATATAAAGTTCATAATGAGGTTAGTAATGGCCCAGAGTTTTCAAGCTTTGCATACAAATTATCACCTGAGGTTACTATCGTAGTTCAAGAGCATACTGAGATTTAATAGTTTATGATTTCCAACAATGGAATGTTAAATTATTTTATACTGCAACTGTGCCAAAATGCTTTTATTCTCAACTAGCTGATACCCGCGACTTCGTCCGAGTTGTTTGATATATCAAGAAAACACACATCGCTGAACATGTAGTGCTTATAAAATCGTTGTTTCTTAAACCTTTTCAATCAATAATATAATCAATAATAAAAAACGCAATAATTTTTTTTTTAGGTAAGGGTCAAGTAGAAATAAAACTTAGAAAACCTAATTGAAATCTATCCAGTAGATTTTCCGTAATACACACACAACTGCAAACCTCTATCATTTTATTATTATAGATGATTTTGTGAAACCTAGATATGGTAAATTCAAGTTGAACCTTTTTACATAGACAGTGGTAGAGCCATGCGGCAGCTTTTGCTGTCGCACGGATGGGCCGGCTCGAACCGGGGTAGTACCACGACCTCACAGAAAACCAGCGTGAAGTAGAGGTTTACCTCTGCGTTTCGCTTGGTGAGTGCAGGTGGCCGGAGGCCCTTTTTACTGGAAATGAGGCATTCCATCTTAGTCCTCACGGGTGACAACGCATCTACATTTTGATTTGTAACAGAGGATAGATGTAGATGTCTATGGGCCGCAGCAACCACTTACCATCAGGTGGACTGTGTGCTCGTTTGTCACCCTTATCCTATAAAAAAAAAAAAAAAAAAAAAAAAAGACAGACCATAATCTCATATTAAAAATCCTTTGCATAATTTAACCTTTTTTTTTTTTGTATAAACTAATCGAGATTTTAAATCATCGTATAATCAAAGCGCCGATTATTCTGAAGAAAATATTTTGAAACATTAAAAAAAAAAATCTTGGGCAAAAGCCAACAAGATGTTAATGTGTAAATGGACTGATCATGTTTACAAAATTTCAGCAGATGTGGTCAGCCTCCTCATCATATTTAATGTTAATCCCCATATTCCCAAAACATGACAGACATAATAGTATGTTATAATATGTTTAGTTACTAGTAGTAATAGTTTAGTATGTATGTATGTATAACTATAAGTTTTTGTTAAATGATACTAGTTTAGTTACTTTATATTGTTCTTTTTTTATTTTCGCCGCCAAATAGCAGTGTATGCACTGCTTTGTTCCAGTCAGAAGGATGTAGAGAGACAGTATAATAACAGGCTATGAGGCATTAGAACATCATAGAATAGAATAGAATAATTTTTTATTCAATATACATTACATGTGTAATTCTTATTGAAAGTCATTTTTTCCATCTTAGTCCTTAAAAGTTACAACGCACTTGTAGCCCTCTTCGTTTGGAATTAACTGCAGGTCTTCATTGACTACAGTAGCCACTTACTTAGATCATTCAACCAATAAATGGTCTTAGGCTACTTATCATCAGGTTGACTGTAATTTCTTTAATCACTTCAGTTTTATAAAAACGTTTCAAGTTCAGTTTTACAAAGGTAATAAACGTATATGACGTATAAATTTCGACGTAAATCAGATTTACGACAAAATAAATCTGAAAAAAAAACCAAATAAATAAAATCTAACATTTTCGAATTGGCAAAGTAAGGCTTGATGATGATAATTAATTAGAACAGACGGCGAAATTAAAATTTGTGGGCCATTAGATTTCTTTTATAAGTCACTCCAAACCCGAGCATTGGAAGGTTCCTTATTGCTGTTAACGGATGTAGAGTCGCTTGTATTTTTCGATGATAAATTATTGCCCTCTTTCGTCCTATAACAGCCGTGGTAGCTCAATAGCCGTGGTAACTCAGGGGTTAAGCGCCCGATGTAAATTTCACAATACGTGAGCAATGCGGGTTAGATCCCCACCGGCACTAATGAAATTATTTATTGTAATTTTAAGTGCTGATTTAACAAAAGCCCGGTGGTGAAGGAAAACATCGTGAGGAAACCTACATGTCTGAGAATGAAGAAAAAAATCGAAGACGTGTGAAGTTCGTCAACACGCATTGGGGCGGCGCGGCGAACATTTCCTTGCCCTAAAACCGTCTCAGAAATGAAAGAAAGTCTGTGGCCAGTAGTGGGACATATATAGGCTGTAACTTTAACTTTTCGTTCTGTTGGTGTCTGAGAGGGCGACTATGGGAAAATCCAGAATGGCAGTAAGACCTCATTGTCTGTGATAGATGGTGGTATAACTATCCTATATATTCCAGCTATAAAATACCCAGATCGACAATGGGAAAAACGCCAAAAGTTCGTGTCATCTGGTACTGCGATTGGCTACGAAAATACGTCAATTATTTCGGGAGTTATCGTGAGCAAAAAAATTTTCAAACCTTTTTTTTTTCAATGTTAAATGATTTTTTGAAAAGTAAAATATATTAATTCGAGTGTTTTCTTGATATACGGCTACTCATATTATTGTCATCATCATCATCATTACAGCCCTTCACAAGTCCACTGCTGAACATAGGCCTCCCCCAAAGAATGCCACAAAGCACGGTCCTGAGCCACCTGCATCCATCGACTTCCTGCGTATCTTACCAGGTCGTCACTCCATCTAGTGGGGGGACGCCCTACACTTCGCCTGCCGGTACGAGGCTGCCACTCGAGAACCTTTCTTCCCCATCGGTTGTCGGTTCTTCGAGCTATATGGCCGGCCCATTGCCACTTCAGCTTACTAATCCGTTGGGCTATGTCGGTCACTCTGGTTCTACTGCGGATATCCTCATTTCTGAGTTTATCACGCAGAGAAACTCCGAGCATAGCCCTCTCCATAGCTCGCTGAGCGACCTTGAGCTTCCTCATCCGGCCAGCAGTGAAGGACCACGTCTCAGTTCCGTATGTCATCACTGGCAACACGCACTGGGTGTACAGTCTCGTTTTCAAGTTTTGAGGTATACCTGACGAGAAGATGTGCCGTAATTTCCCGAACGCTGCCCAACCGAGTTGAATCCGTCGATTGACCTCTCGGTCGAAGTTGGACTTACCTAGTCGGACTATTTGTCCCAGGTAAACATACTCGTCAACAACTTCGAGCTTAGTGTTCCCAACAACTACCGGCATAGGTGTGACATGGACATTAAACATGATCTTTATTTTGTCCATGTTCATCTTAAGACCTATCCGTTGGGAAACACTATTGAGGTCATTGAGCATAGTGCTTAGGTCCTCCAGCGATTCTGCCATAAGGACTATATCGTCGGCAAATCGAAGGTGAGTGATGTACTCGCCATTGATGTTGATACCGTATCCTTTCCAGTCCAGAAGCTTGAAAACATCTTCCAATGCAGCGGTAAAGAGTTTCGGGGATATGACGTCACATATTATTGTATTACATATTATTGTACACATTACATATTGTACATATTGTACATATTGTATGTACATATTGTACACGTTACATATTATTGTATTAGTGCAAAATGGTTATGATAGAAGCATTTTAAGAACACAAAATTGTTTGAGCTTGACATGTCGAGAGTAATCCACTACCTAATAACGCTTCGCGTTATGAGGCGTGCAAAAGCATACGTAAAATAGCATCTATAAACCACAATGGTTTGTAAATAAAAATCATCTACATCGATATTTTCATACGGCTTGATAAAGAGAATTTAATATACGTAATATTACATTTTGTTGCAAGTAGTTTTAAAATCGGGCTAAGCTTATAATTTTAATAACTTTGGTAATTAAATAACTAGATGCTTGCTAAGTTCATTTCTTAGTGTCGAGATTAGTGTTAGGAAGTAAGATTTTAAATTTGATTTAATATTTTCTCGTGTAATATTATCACTTAAATTAGAGGGTAAGTTGTTTAATAATCGGGGAACCAAATAAGTAGTTGAGAGTTTGTCGTAGATGTTATTAGCACGGGTAGTATAAAACTGATTTTGTGCGACTGCTCGCGTGTATAAGTTGAATTTTTTCAGTAAGTTTTTTTATTAAAGATTTGTTATTTGACTAAACTATATATAATTTTGTATAAATGGATAAAATTTTACAATGTATAAATATTTTTTTTAAATTATTTAAACGCTTTGAAATCTTTCCTTAAATTTTGAGTTCGTAGGTTGAAGCTTATATATTTCATTGAGATATGTTATATATGAGCACCCAAAATTACTGAGCTCGTATTGTATAAAAGATTCAGCTAATGAGTTATAAAGCACTAACTTAACTTTAAAGGGTATGGCGTTCTTAAGAATTATTATATTTGCTAAAAATGCCCTAGCTTATTATATTAAATTAAATGTTAAACAAATTATTTTATAATGTGATTTTAAAACAAATTGATTTTTCGTACGCTCTTAAATATCAAAAGCATACAAAAAATAACACTTTCCTTTTCCATTGCGGAAGATACTAAATATGTTTTAAATAAGAAATAACACTCTGTACAAATGCATCTGAAGAACTAAAAAGGTACTAATTTCTAATAAACTATAATTGGCGACGAAAGTGATGTGCATATTCAATAAATATAAGAAGATATATTACTTGCATTCAAAGGTATAATAAGCAAAATTTACAGAAAAATGTAATATTCTATTAGAAGTTCTGCTAACTGATAACGTAAGGAGAGGTCACAGGTCCATTGCGCTTTTATAATGCGTAGGTATGTTAGCAGACTTCGCATGTCCGCGAAATATCATAGTTTTTTAGACATGCAGATTTTCTTACGATGTTTATAGTAAATCTGAGGGTACAATCAACAATTTTAGTGGCGGAGGTTAAACTTGAGTTGCTGGTCTTCTATAAAATTTAACGCGAACCTTCAGCCCCTGAACTACGAGTACAGTAACCCTATTCAAGCAATGCTTTGACTAAATTATTAACAGCAACAAAATGTAACATTATATTTTTGTAATTAATACGAAGTTATTTTTTTTTTGCCTCCAGGTGGGAGAGCTCGTGATCTTCGGCAGGAGACTGACTATTCTTCCCGGCAGTAATGACCCAAAGCTAGCAATATGGGGGTGTCAGACGATTTAGCCCCAAGCTTCACTCAGAAGCCGCAGCTGCGCCAGGAGGATGACGGAAACAAGCTCATCTTCGAGTGCCAGCTCTTGGCATCACCCAAACCCGAAATCAGCTGGTACCGCAGCGATGAACTGCTCAAAGAAGATAATAGAACTAAGTTTAAGTGAGTATTATACTTTTCCTCTCTTTTTAACCGACTGCCTTAGCAGGAGGGTAATGTTTGTCGAGTGTGTGTGTATTATGCCTTTAGCACACTCTGTAGCGTAGACGGCTTGATATATTTAATAAATGGGATTTCGTTAGATTCGTTTTAGTTTTGGTAGTTGTGTGAAAGGTACTTAGGATATAATATTAGATATTTTTCTTTTCAGTAGACTTTTTACGCAGTTGGGTTTTTAATTACTGTTTGGAATTTTTTTTTAGTTCTTTAAAATAGGCTTTTACTTTTTATTAAAAGTTAATTATTTTAACCATTTTGAGTGGAATAAGGAATATCACAATCTCAATGTCATCTAAATATTTACATTTAACATTTCATTGCTTCGTAAGTTTTGTAGGACAATCTCTCAAGAAAAAATTATATAATAAAAAATAATTATCAATATTGGTTCACAAATTCTGAACTCGATATGTCGCGACTAGGCCCTCCCTTATTTCATATTTTTTCAGATGTGTTTAGTACAGATGGCAATATAATAATTTTATGACTACGAGCTATTCTCACTGGGATCACCACAACTAATTATTATCAATGCATTATTATTTTTAAACTCCTAATATCAGTTTTCCTTCAATCAATTACTATTTATTAGTTAAATGTATTTTAAATTAATCGTGTCATGTTTTAAATGAAAAACCATGATTTTGTGAAACTTTTTTTTGTTAAAGTTTTACCGACCCAGATTTATCACTGGACTTGTTAAAAACTGTATTGGTCCATTGTAAAAGTCTATTTCGTAAAACGATCAAAACCAATTAACTTATCTAGGAGACACCGTTAAAATACAGTCCAATTAATAGCCTCCTCATCAAACAATGCAATTCGTTAAAAATAGAAGCATTTGTTCTGGATTAACAAGATAATGGACTTAATTTTTTTTATAGGATAAGGGTGACAAACGAGCACACAGTCCACCTGATGGTAAGTGGTTGCTGCGGCCCATAGACATCTACATCTATCCTCGTTTGCGAATCAAAATGTAGATGCGTTGTCACCCGTGAGGACTAAGATGGAATGCCTCATTTCCAGTAAAAAAGGCCTCTGGCCACCTGCACCACCAAGCGAAACGCAGAGGTAAACCTCTACTTCACGCTGGTATTCTGTGAGGTTGTGGTACCATCCCGGTTCGAGCCGGCCCATCCGTGCGACAGCAAAAGCTGCCACGTGGCTCTACCACTGTAAGTTAAATTAAGAAAATTAAATCATAAGTAACTTGATTACGCAAATTTCTATGAGATATCAGTGAATTAGGTCAACGATCGAAATGGCCATTCATTGGAGTACTTTACGGTCCGTTCGCCTTGATACTTCTTTGATGTAGACGGTTGGTGGCAAATATTGGCACACTTGGCACCGATATCTATCGTATCACTACGACAATCACGATGCATTACGATTAGTTTTCGTGAACGTATATGAAATACTTTGATATTTGATTTTACTAAACGGTCGTTTGAAGGTTTTTCTGTTGAATCAATATTTTTATTGGTTGCTACTACTGTAAACAAAGACGAATATATTATTTACTGTTACAACCCTAAAATGAATAAAATACTCACCATATATAAAGTATTTGCGCTATGTATATTATATATATTCCGAATAGTGTAAGCGTTTGTAAAGAGCATCTAGAAATCTGGATTCGTTATTAAAGCACTGTAACGTGTAAACGTGGTAAAGCCATGCTGCAGCTATATTAATAGTATAGTTGTAGCACGAATGGGTCGGCTCGACCGGGGAAGGACCACGCTCTTACAGAATACCAGCGTTAAATAGCAGCTTAATGCTGCTGTGTTTCGTATGGTGAATGTAGACTCATTTTTCTGGAAAAGAGGCATTCCATCTTAGTGCCCATACGGCTGACAACGTATCTGCATATTGATACGCAAACAAGGATAGATATCGATGTCTATGGGCCACAGCAACCACTTACCATCAGATCGACTGTGTGCTCGCTTGTCACCCTTATCTAGGGGTTGCCACCCGTACTATAATATAAAGTATCATAATATATTATTGAAAAATAATGTAGTAAGAAAAATACTATATTTTACTCTAATTTAACTGTCACTCTTTTTTGTATTAACTGTGACGGGAAATCTGGAACAAGTAAGTTTTACGGAAATATTTTTTTCTGTCATGAATGTAAAATGGAAAGAAGAAAGAAATAGAGCATGTATTAATTTAATTAAAAATGAATTGTTAATTTATTTTAATGTGCATCTAAATTGCTTACATTCCTATAATTCTTTTTAAAGTAATAGATCATTGACGGTCACAGCGAACAGTAATAACAAATATATATGGAAAATACATAAAGATTAAAAATAAATGACTACTTTTTTTCCTGAATTTACCAAAAGTACTATATTTTTGCATCTTTTTTGGGAATAAACTATATTTTTTCAAAAAAAGGTGCCAATCTTACCCTTATCCTATAAAAAACGTGTCGCACGATTTCAATGTTGCTTTTTCCCATAGATTTTCTTATTGGTTAAAATCGTCTCCAAACCAAAAACTGTGATGAACTAACTGATAGAATCTATGTAGACCAAAACAATCACTGTTTTTTTTTATTTTATACATTTTCCAATTGTTAATAGTTCTGTTTTGTTGTTAAATTATTTGATTTAAATAAAGCTTTTTATTGCGTAAGTAATAACAAACTTTTAGTCAAACTTTATCATTTTGGTATCGATTCTCTTTGGTTGTTTTTGTCTCATAGGAAGGATATTGCTATAGTTGCCATAGGCTCTATCAATATTGATATCATTCTCGTTTTGGTTAAGATGTATTAATACTTTTAAAAATATATAAAAATATAAATATAAACTACTTAATAAAATATATTATGCCTTGAAATATATTTTAAATAAATAGATAAAACCCAAACAGATGGAATCCCTCAACAGGAGAGACAATACGGCCCAGAACCTTACTACTAAATTGTGTATGTGAAATACTCAGAAAGTGGAATATTATGAGATATGGAATTTTAAGAAATTCTTGAAATGATTAAGTTTTCCGGATTTTAAAAAACAGTTTTGTAGCGCAGAAAAAAAAATAGAAGCAATATTCTCTGTAAATAAAAATAAAGCTAGAGCTCTCATGAAAGAGAGAGGCCATGACCAACAGTGGACTTTTGTGGGCCGGTAAAGAAGATGAAATCTAGAGTATCAGGGTCAAGTATTGATAAATTTAGAAGGATATATTGAACTTGATAACCTAGGGCAAGACAAAAGGCAAAATAAATGTTGAAAGGCTAAGAATGTTATAATAGAAAAATGTTTGTTGGTGTAACAAAATAGCACCCTTATACTGTTTCGAGTTATGGTGTCTTGTAATGAAGTCCCTTATGCCATGGCTTATTATTTGGCCATGGCCGAGTTTCAAATACGACTAACAGCTTGCGAATAAAAACAAGCTATCAATTTTTATATGTGTACTCGTAAACATCACAATAGGTTGCAGTCGTAACGTTAGGCAATTAAGAGACGTTAAAATATGTTCTTTAGATATGAATTCGATGAAATATACAAGTTTAAAACAATAATGCTTTTAGGCACTGCTTCCGATCCGAATCCATTTACAATTACAGTAAACATACATTCAGAAAATTTTAAATTAGAATGTCGAATGCGCACTGCGCATAGTTAATCCGAGAAAATACGATTTGCCGCTTGTACAATCGAAATTTGGAAGTTGTGGCTATTCTGGCGCTGTTTCGTAAACAGCGCTTACGTCTTTCATTAGGTGTCCTGTCAATCACCTTCAATATTTGGCTCTGTGATTATACGTACGTAGACTCAGGATACACCACTACCACCACCATCACCACCACCACCGGCGTGAAGTATCGGATTCGATTCGGAAGAAGGGCGCAAGCGTTAATACAAATGAAACTTGGTGGTCCGTGAATACTATGATCCGAACTAGAGTAATACTCGACTTCGCAAAACGTAATTCGGGCGTAGTGCTCAATCCCTCATAAATACTTAGTACTACAGCTACTTTGGATCAACATCTCTCAGATTCAGAACGAATGCAGTGCACAAACGCACTGAGAGGAAACCGCGCGCGCCGCCATCTTAACTGCTAGTGCGTCCAAAAGTAATCCAAAAAAGGTTTTATGAGAACGGTTACACCTTTTAAAAAGTTTTCTTCATCACCCGGTATGATGGGTGATTGCAGTCAAGCACTGGCTTATAATAAGTTAAAAAAAATGTTAAGCACAAAGTTCACGTTGATAAAATTTCTCAATAAAAATAAGTGATTCAATTATGACGGGCACTCCAACACTTGAACATCAAAAAATATTGGACTGTGTTTCGGTATTTTTGGCATAAATTTTCCACTCAGTTCACTTCAGTTTTCAGATTTTCAAACCCCGTTTATTGGTTAAGCCATTAGAATAAAACTGTATATTTCTCCTTATTGGATTTTTCGTATAAATAAAAAATAAATTAATTTCATTTAATGTGTAGTGTTCGAAGTGTAAGAAATAATTAAAACCAAAAAAAAAGAAAAAGAAAAAAAGAAATTTTGCTTTACATTATGAGTAAAATTTAAAGTTAAGTAGGCTCATAATAATTAAAGATGATTAATTCTAGTGTTATTACAGTATTAACTTAATAATAATATTTATTTAATAATGTGAATTCTAATCTACAAGAAATCTTTAGCTAGTGAAATCCTTCTCCAATGAAATCCATTTATTTCTATCTTCCCATCTTGTGTGAGGTTTTCTTTTGTGACGTCTCCCTTTTGGGTTTCTCTGGGTACAATGTCACCCTTTTAGTCCATCTTTCTTCTTGAAATCGCATCGAAAGTACTAGAGCATAACTTAGAGAGTCGGTGGCTTTTGTGCTACTTGTTATTTTATTATTTTGTGTATTTTTATTTTTTTTATATTGCGCAAAATGGTGAGAAGCACCATTCCTCGGTATATGATTATTTTACTCTTTATTTTGAAAATATTTATCCACGTCTGACAAGTATACGTTATGAACAGTGGAAGTCATTGTATCATGATTTTAGTTTTTATCAGTTTGAATGTCTTTAGTTTTTATGTTTATTGACATATTACTTTTAAATATTTATCTGAAACTCTAATATTTGTTTCAAATATTTTGCATCCTGCGTTCTATTTCTAGTTCGTTGTTTATCCTGTCAAAGCCTGTTTACCTACGGAGATAAATTTATTGCCTTGTATATGCAATTAATTCCTTATCTACTTTAGCAGCATAAAAATTAAGAAATGTATTACATGTATGAACATTATATTGTTGAATGAATTGACAAAATGTATATGGATAACCTGTGTTCTATTTTTATATTTAGAACAAAATGTTTAGCAAAAATAAGTGTCTCCTGTAATAAATTTCATATTCCTTACAGGATCCAAAGCATTGCCAACAACAAGTTCCTGGTGATACTAGAACTGGATGACGTGATCGAGACCGATGCGGGACTCTACAAAGTTAAAGCTAAGAATAAGATGGGCGAGGTGGCCGCCTCCATCAATCTTAACTTTAGCCGTAAGTTTTTTTTATTAATTTTCATATACAATGATTTTTGAACCTCTAACTCGCGCAGTATCATAAATATTTATTAATCCTATATTTAATAGAAACACAAGTAAGTCTTCACCAATCTAAGCATCAGTATGTAATAGCTAGGCTTGGACAAAAATCGCGATATATCGATATATCTGCATTAATGACAAAACATGTAACAACAAAAGGAGGTACAAAAGTATTCATGTGTGGTTGGTTGTCGTTTTTTTTCGTTGTCCAACCGTCAGTAATATAAAATTTGGGACCTTATCTTTACATCATGCAAATTATGACGATATATCGATATAGCGATATATTTTTTCCCATGCCTATCCCTAGTAAAAGACCGTGCTCAACAGTAGACTTTTACGGACTAATATAGAACAAATAAATAATTATAATACATATTAAAACACAAATAATAAAAATAATCATAACAAATAGTTAAGACACCCCTAGAAACCAAACAAACGAATAATAATTTGAAGATGACATAATATCATTGACCCAAAAATTTCTTCTGACAGTTCAGCTAGTTTTTTTTTTCTAATTTAATTAATTTTTAAAACTTTAGCAGTTTTTTTTATAAACAATATGTTTCACCAGATTATCTGTGCTTATTTTATTCTATTTATAGAAAAAATGTTTAAATAATTTTACCTATAAACAATCATTACACATTTAATTTTAAAACAAAAGTTGTCCTAAGTTAAATTCAAAGTAATAATTTCAGAGGTATTAGACACAGAGTACATTATATATAGGGGGGTATTAGATGACTATCGAACTTTGGTAGCTCGCGTACAAGTAAATTGAGGTGTGCGCCTAACCCCAGAGCCACAACGGCTCCTAAGCCAAAATAACACGAAATGTCAATAGTCTAAAAATCATCAATATTGGTTCAAGCATTTGTTACAATGTTCGTTCGTAATTCAATATGTGTGCCAATAAAAATGCCTTCACAAATAACAGCATTAGTCATAGACGAAAATAAGTGACAACAAAAAATGACTCCGGAGCACTAACCCACGCTTGACGCGGTGCGCCAAAAGACGAAAATTGGCAAAATAGCTGTTGGTAAGGCGTATTGCTTAATAATAATCGATGACGATCGACTGCTGAAAGCTTAGTCGTAAACAAAATGACGAATGGAGTGATGTAGAGAACAGATTATTTGTATAAATTCTAAGAATACATTTGTATCGTATTCAGCTATTTAGTCAGAAAATGTTCACTGTAAGTAAATGTTTAACGTGTTCAAGCTACCCTTCAGCTATATTACGATTACAACACACTTAGGTCAACTCAACCGGGGAAGGACCACGCTGTCACAGAACATCAGCGTAAAATAGCAGCTTAATGCTGCTGTGTTTAGTATGGTGCGTGTAGAGAACCGGAGATCCTTTTTACTATTAACGAGGCATTCTGGCTTGGGCAACGTATCTATTTTCAAATCTTAGTTAAGGATACCATCAGGTAGACTGTGTGCTCGTTTGTTACCCTTACTCTATAAAAAAAATCTCCAAATTGAATTCAATTGCTTCTACCAAACAGTTTTTTTTGTTACGTAACCTCCACACTAGGATTTTTGCTGTATCTTGATTTTACAGAGTTTACAAACATAAATTGCATAAGGACAAACATCCAAATCAAAAACAATTATTTGTAGGTCATACAAATACTTGTTCCGTGCGGCATTCGAACCCACGCTGCGGCCTTTAGCGCTGAAACTCAATTGCTATTGCCAGTGCGCCACGGATCCACCTGAGTAAAGTTAACAATGAATAATGTTGACTGCATGCAATTAAATTCAAAAGTAACCGTTATTTAATTTCAAAGTAACATGTTACTTTATACGGAATACGAAACAAAAAATTCGTGCATTATATTTTGCCATTCGATCGTAATCCTTACTACTTCTGTTAAAAGCCTGCTTGCTTGCAAGTTTTGAAAAACAATTCAAGTTTTTTTTTTATATTTTTACACTTGAACATATAAATATTTAAACATATTCATATTAATAGCGTTACTTTATTATTTTTACAATAAAAAGGCAAGAACCCAACACGTATTGGAGCAGCACAGCGGACATTTTGTTTGCCCTAAAACCCTCTCAGAAATAAGAGGAGACCACCAAGCAATGGGAATATACGAGTAGTCTGTTACTTTATATTTTACTTTAAGGCTTAGATAAAAAAAAACGAGAACTCACAATGACAATGTATTTGTGACCACAATACACACATCACTAGAAACAATTACTTTGTTTTACAAGCAAATATCACCTTCGTCTAGGACAGTGATAGCTTGGGTGTTGGGCTCTCGTAATGAATTCTATAGCAGGCGAGTCACCCGAATGCAATCCTTACCATCACTAATAAAATTGTTTATCGCAAATTTATTTACCAGCCCCTCAGTATCAAAAAAAAGCACGACGAAAAAAATCGGAACCTAATATTATGACGTCATTCTTTACACAAGCACGCTGTTGTGACAGTGATCTGTGGATCACATACATTAATTTTGAATATAATTTTAACTGCGCTCAATATTGTATGGTTAGTGAAAATGTAAAAACTTGGTAGAAATATAATAGAATGTGATTTTTTTATCTATCTTTAAGCTGAAAATAACAGTAGAATCTAGAACAAATACTGAACACCTGGGTTTATTTTAAGAATTAGCACCAAGATACATGTTACGTCTGTTTGATGTTATTCAATTACATAAACATTTAACTCCCGATAATCCGTTAAAATTGTGTTGAACATGCGCATTGTATAGCAATTGTATATTTATTGATATACACAAATGGCTCCTCTTATAAATCAAGTTTATATTAACTTTGTGTTTTTGTTTCAGCTGCTGACGAAGAAAAACAGAAGTAAGTATTTATTCCAACATTATAATAAAATCTAAATTTCGATGAGTTATTTCTAGGTGTTTGTATTAAAAGACCCCATTTAAAATAGGTTATCTTCTCTATTGGAATTAGGATGTTTTTTAATTTCAATAGCCTCGCGTATTACGCCCGCCATTACATCGGATTTGATAGACCACAAATCCTCGCAAAAGAACACCGATTCCTACCAAGGATGATAAATCGTAAATCTAACTGTGACATCGGGACGTCAAACACTTCAGTCCCCCCCCCCCCCCTCTGTGACCATGGGTTGCTCTAAAGCACCCGAAACGTCGGGAATTAAAATAGTAAATAAACGCGATAAAATCCGTAAAAATAGTTTTATTCAATAGGTTACTTTTGTTAAATAATGTCAAAAATAAGCTTTTTCATTTTTTATTATTATGAATTATAGAGCTCCTTTTGATAGTTAATAGTTACAATTGTTGAATTTACGAGTTGAATTAACTCGTCGTGACCAAAATTTTTTAGGTTTCTTTATGATTTGCTACATTTAGATTATATTTCAAATTAGAATGGTTACGACTACAGTGTAATTCACCATTCCACTGCTATAAGACTGAGTGGCTACTGGGAATACAAGTAGTGTTCATATCATTCCTATATTCTTAAAAATATTGTATACAGTCGTAATATTCTCATAACATAATCTTAATGACAAAATAAATAATTAAATATTACAAATACTGTTTAAAGGAAGATAGTGTGGAATTGATTTTTTTTTAGTAGAATAGACGGTTGTATCATTTTATTTTCTAGCATTATTAATAAAATACTGATTGTTTAAACATATTTGTATTCTAAGAATAATTCAATTAGAAGTTAAAAAAGGTTTTGTTTAATAACGAGATAAAACAAAGTTTCATAAATTTCTTTCTAATTACAGACAAATAGACGGTAAAGCGCCCACGTTCGCGCGAAAGCCCGCTATAAGACAAGAGGACGATGGAAAACGGCTGATCTTCGAGTGCCGCATAGAGGCCGAGCCTGTACCCAGCGTTGTCTGGTTTCACAACACAATGGAGGTCAAACCAGGCCCAAGACATAAGGTGAGACACTTTAAGCTTATAAAAAAGGTCAGTAAATGTCTATAAAATTTGTGTTAACTTGCATTATTTAAAACTTACAGAGTGATTTTCGCTATAATTTAATAAACTTGAATAAATTAAAAAATATTTCAAATAAGCCTTTATAAGCATTGTTAGACTCATCATTTGGATCTGTCATCACATCAGTTCCATGGTTAAATAAGTATGCCAAAAGAAAAGGGAAGTTACATAAGTATGCCTCAATCAGATGTCTGAAAATGCTTCATAAATTAATTTCAATTTTGAACTAGAAAGACGTACAAAAAAAGCCGTCAGTTAATATAAATCCTGAAATATTCTCTCTCTATATATATAGAGCCATGCTGCAGCTATTATTGTAGAACGAAGGGGTTAGCTCGAATCGAGGAACCACGCCCTCACAGGATACCAGCGTAAAATAGCAGCTTAACGCTGCTGTGTTTCGTATGGTGAGTGTAGAGAACCGGAGACCCTTTTTACTGGAAACAAGGTAATCGAGGATAGATGTAAATGTCTATAGTCCACATAAATCACTTACCATCAGGTGGACTGTGTGCTCGTTTTTCACCCTTATCCTACAAAACAAAATTAGTGTATACTCAAATATTTTATGTTACAACACCGATAGACTGAAGAGTGAAAACACGTTACAATAAAGACTAAAACGGCCTTCATAGTTCGTTTCTAGAACCGTTTTCGAAGTACAAAATGCTTTCACTAAATGAAGAAGTAAGCCATACCGAAAACATGCCCATAGCGAGGTCCTTTCTCGTCTGATTTTGGAATAGTTCTGCGAGAGTGTAGAGTGTAGAGCGTGCATAGATGTAGAGTGCAAGTGTATAGAAAACAAAAATTATACATTTATCGAACATTCCGACTACCCGTCTTTGTTGGGGTATAAAATTCAAAAATAATTAAAAAGACGTATGACACCAGGTCTAGTTTTAAAAGTATTAAAAGATGGCCTTGACCTCAATACAATTGGCTATAAACATAGACACACGTATACAACAATATCTCGCGATACGATGACCTACTCTAGTAGTTTTTCGTAACAATCAGGAACCTTCGCTACGTTTTGTTTATTTTCAAATAAAGCGATTAGTCATATACCCCTATAAGTCCTTTACCAAAGAATCACATTGTGAATCAGTACTTAAAACAAAACGAACAATTTCAATGGTACCGGCGTGGATCGAACCCGAATAGCTTGCTGTTTGCAGCTACCGGAGTTCTATTTAAACTTTGATTAAATATTACAAGATGTACACATTATGAGTATGTTGTACCAAGTGTGGAAGCACTTTTAAAGATGACAATTCATTTCACTATTTCTAAAACGAACTAGCAATTATATTATGTATTAACGTGTTATTACAAATAACACGTTTATTTTAAATAACTATACCGTTATAAGTATATCTTTATGGCATAATAACTCGTTGCCTTACACTAAAGCGAAACCAACCAATTAGTTCACTTTTTCATCAATATGTAAAATCTCTTATACGTTATGATATTAATGTAGTACTAATTGAACAGTTAACAGTAAGCAAAGACGGAAAATCTTACTATGCTTCGTTGGAGATCAACAACGTGACAGTGGAAGACGCTGGTAAATACCGGGTGACTGCTAAGAACGAACTGGGTGAAAGCAACGCAACAATCAGCTTGAACTTCGACAGTAAGACATTTTTTATTGCAGTTATATCATTTTGCTACTCATAATAAAAATATTAAATATGAACATTTGTAAGCACAATTAAAACAAGTTTTGACAGTTAAAGAACTTATTATATACTTAAATCTCGTATTAAGATTTTTTTTAAATCTATCTATGCAGGTTGTCTCCGATATACATTTATGAATAAAATCATAATGCATTTACGAAGTGACTTAATTTTTGGTGTCGCAATTTAAGATTTCACAATTTAATGTAACTTTGTGCATCTTACATTATACAAACAGTTATTCTATATCGGCATTTTATGTTTGTGTTACAACTGAATGCTTATTGAATTGTGAACAACTTGCAAATGAAAATCATTCCACTTTATGTATTTAGTATAGATTACAGAAATAATAATGCTTATTAAGTTTAACATACATATTACAAACTGTGTGAATCTAATCCATTACTAGTCCTAGATATAATTATGTAGTTCCATAATTGTTCACGTAGAATTTGCAGCTAAATTTAAAATATCATCAAACTAATATAACTACAAAATGTCAATTACTTTACAAGTCACACGACACATGCATCTACCTACAGTAACAGTTGTGTCATAGATCATAATTTAAGATGTTTTCTTACATGATTTTTTTATTTAAATGTGTAACACTTTATACACTTCACATCTAATTTATTTTCATTTTTTCTTTTACTAAATTCCCGCTTTTCACCTGTGAATGTCCTTGCATGATAATAACATCTGTTTTCTACATTTTCACTTTCACGTCTATTTCTATTAGATCTCACGCTGTTATGCTTTAATTAATTATAAAACATCCTTTAATAATTATAGTAAAACGGCTAATTATTCGCTTGAGCATAAGCACTATACTATAGAATTAGCAAAGCAACTGTTATGCGTACTGTTTGTGAGATATATTGTAGATCGCTGATAATAAAATTTATATTACTAGTATTTATATTACTACAATGACTATTTTCTTTACACCCTTGATTAACTCTTTAATAATCCGAATCTGACTGCGTAAAATAATTAATCAACACACGTATCTGAAAGAAAACATCTTAAATGAGACAATAAGATTAAGAAAGCTGCAAATCCTAGTGATAATTGGACTTATTAATAATAATAATAAAAAGGCTAATTAAAGAACTGATATATAATAGGCGACGAAGCTCCCGTGCCTGAAGACTTTATCAAACCGACATTTACGGAGAGACCAGTCATCAGGCAATCGGATGATGGTACCAAAATCACATTCGAATGTCGATGTGTTGGCAAACCGAAACCAACCATCACTTGGTAAGGAAAATAATATCTGGAATTGTACATCCATGTTGAACTAATTTAAAACCTAACAAAAAATTTACATAAAACAGGTACCATGGCAAAAAGATAATAAAAGAAAGTAATCGATATAAAATTACGCTTGAAGAGGACCAAACTTTATATCACATGGCGCGACTTGAAATCATAGGTGTAGAAAATACTGATAAGGGAGAATACAGAGCTGTGGCAAAAAACAAACATGGCGAAGGCGTAGCAAAAATTAATTTAAATTTTGAAGGTGGAGACAAAGCAAAGTAAGCTTTTTAAGAATTTGTTATGTTGTACAGGAGCATCTGTAGGGTGGTAAATTAAATTTTTTATCTTTTGAACAGAATTCCTGCAGGTAAAGCACCAAGGTTTCCGAAAAAACCAACTATTAGGCAGGAAGGTGATATATTAATTATGGAATGTATATTAGAAGCGCATCCAATGCCAGATATAACGTGGTTTCATGAAGATAAAGAAATTAGAGACGGTGCAAAAATGAAGATGTCTCGAAAAGCTATAGGAAAAGATACTTTTAATTTAACATTAGAGATTTTAAACCCGACTAGGGAAGATGGAGGAAATTATCGTTGTAACGCCTTTAACGTGTTTGGTGAAAGCAATGCCAATATTGCTCTTAACTTCCAAGGTAAAAGAGGAAATAAATCCTGATTATCAATCAATAGAAAAATAAATACGTACGCATACAGTAGCAATCGCATGTCGAGCCATTAAGCTTGTTGAGCTGCACGAGTATCATAATTGTTAGTAGATAGGCATAAAATATTATAAAATATTTTTGCTTTTAGGTGGGGATGACGAAAATGGTTTCGCACCATCATTTGTGGAGAAACCACGAATCATTCCCAACGAAGACGGCACTCTCATAACAATGAGGTGTGTTTGCAAAGCCAAGCCGGCGGCTGAAGTAACGTGGTACAGAGGCACAACCGTTATCAAGGCTAGCAGCAAAATTGAAATTAAATCATCTGTAATTAGCGAGGACGTTTATGAATTAGTATTGCTCTTATCTAATCCAACAGCAGCGGATGGTGGCGCTTACCGCTGTCATGTAAGAAATGAGTTTGGAGAGAGTAACGCTAATCTTAACTTAAATATCGAGGCTGAGCCAGAACCTGAAGGAGAAGGGCCCACATTTGTTGAAAAGCCTACAATTCAGTCTCAAGATAACGGTAAATTAGTCATTATGGGTTGCAAAGTAAAAGCCAGCCCCAGACCGACGATTGTGTGGTACCACGAGGGTAAAGAAATAAGAGACTCGTCGAAAATCAAAACCAGGGTTGAAGTTAAAGAAGATATTTATACGATTGTTTTGGAACTTCTCGACCCTGGTATTGGTGACTCCGGATTGTATAAATGCAATATCAAGAATGAACTTGGAGAGCTTAATGCTAATCTAACGCTCAATATTGAAAGTAAGTGTGTCAACAACTATGATTTTTTTATTATAGATATTTTCAAATATATAACTAATTATAATGCATTCCTTTGCAGTCATTCCAGTTATCAAAGAGAAGCCAAGGATCATTAAGATAGTTAAGAAGAAGACTGTAATCGTTGAATGTAAAGTACTAAGTAAATTTGCACCTTCCTGTACGTGGTACAAGGAATCTAGTGCTGTCAGAGAAGACTCTAGGCATACTGTTCTTATTGAACCACTCAGAGAAGTTAGTAGCTTATAATTTGAAACATTTTTGATCTAAAAAAAAATCAAGCAAATATATTAATTTGCAATATTCTTTTGTAGGGTGAATTCGCAGTTAAATTAGAAATCTCAAACATTTCCCAACTAGATAAAGGTTCATATAAATTAGTTGCCAAAAACGAGAAGGGTGAGGCGACATCGCAACAAGTTGAAATCACTGATATTCCAGAGGAAAAGGGCGAGAAACCACAAATTGTTAAACATCTCAGAAGTCTAGTAAGTATTTTTTGATTCTTGTTAACAGAATTGATTGCTCTAACACGGATACCAAGTTGGATCCTATTGTCAAAATTTGTTTGAAGTCAAATGAAAGTGTTAAGTTACTGTTTCTACAACTGAATTCAACCTTGAATTAGCAGTACCGGAAAAAGTTTCCGAAATTGGCTATTCAAAAATGTTATTACATTAAACAAAGTAAGATCAAGCAAATACATTTGCTAGGGCTATTTTTTAAAGAGTAGCCAAAATAAATAATAATATTTCGTTATAGCAGTTTTTCAAAATACGAATAAAAAAGGCTCCTACTTTTATTTGAAATTATCCCCAATTGAATGTGACTTATTGGCAACAAAGTTTTTGCCTACCGAACAACCCTTACGAATGTGTGCGTGCACAGCAGTAAAATAAGTTAAACTAATGGACCACACTTTTGGAATTTAAAAGATATAAAGGACAGAATTATTGAGTATTTTTTAAATTAATTTTTCTTCACCGTTTGCCTATATCACTTATTCAGAATAAGTTAACATTCTCTGCAAATTTGGCCGGTTCTTTCAAAATAACCCTGTATATAAACATCGTAGTTGATAACTTTTAGTATAAATGAGAAACATTCGCTGCAGTCAAAATTGGCTAGAAGTACGTTGTTATAATTAATTACCTTAGCAATGATTGCCAAAGGGCTCCTAATATTTTTATAACTTTTTTATTTCACAAAATAAGACTTGCTCTGTCAGTCGCGGAATTGATAATTTAAAAGTCAGTTTCAGTCTGTTGCTTTATTTGTTGAACATCTCCCAAGTAATAAACAAAAAGTGCGACTGCGTAAGAAAAATATTTAACTGTATAAAGAAAAATAAGATCCATAATCTATAGGATTTAGTTTGAGTACCACAATGCACAATACAATGTTTTTGTTCAGAAACTACTTAAATAAATGATATAATTTACTATAGTATAAATATAACTTGAATGTTATAAGATATTGCAGGACAAAAATGAGAATAATAATTTAAATAGATTTTTACTTAAAGACCCCTACCCTAATGGCACCTCTACGTAAAAGAGGTGCCCCTGAGATAAAATCACATATTGATTTTAATTTGAACAGGGCTGGTTCTTTTCTCTGTCAAAGGCTAAGTATAGCAATTCAGCGAGGAAACGCAGCCAGCGTTCTTGGCACGATACCGCGGGGAGTAGGATTGAATAATAATTAAGTTACTAGTTTTATTTTTTTATTATAGTTTTTATATTGTATATAATAAAATATTGTATTTATGTTATATATATTTTGTATTAGATAAATAAAAAGTCCGTATATAATAAAATTAAATAAATAAGTACAAATTGTTATAAATTAGATGATTATTCAAAAGAAAAGAATGTTCGTACATAATGAACGCTCAGCCCCAGCTTTCAAGTTTAAAGCCGCGTACATATAAATACTACAAAAATAAGACATAAAGGGATGTAAATTTTATTAAAAAAATCGCCGCTGTTAGCGCTGCTTGCGGTAAATAATGAGACTGTTATACATTATGACCATATATTATTAGAACATATTAAAAAAATAGTCATATGTTTAGTTGTTTATATCGTCAAACGATCTCTATTCAGTTCAGTTGTAATGTACATTTAAATGAATGTAATTAAACAATTAATAATATCACTTAAAATTTTGCAGGCAAGAAAAGAAAATGAAGAGGCCGAATTCATAGCGGTGCTCAAAACTTCCGACCAATCATGTAGATGTACTTGGTATAAAAATTCTACAGTAATAAGAGAGTCATCTGAAGTGAATACGTCCTTCGATGGAACCACTTCTCGCCTGATTATCAGAAAAATGTCTGCTAAATATGTTGCGAACTACAGAGTGGTTATTAGAAACGAATTTGGCGAAGATGAATCCAGTGCCGATTTAACGCTTGTAGAAGAAAAGGTAATATAGGATATATTATAAACGTTTTACTTTTCTTGAAAAAAAAATCTTTTATTTTTTAACGATTAAGAAATTACTTTCGGTTTAATATTCTTTGACTAATAAAGTAATGAAATTTTAATACAAACTAGCAAATGTTACAATTGTTAATAAAATCAATCATTTTAATTATATTATTATTTAATAAAGTTATTATATCACAAAGTAAAAGTTACTTCTATTAGAATATTATCCATTGTTGGATATGGAGACGCACTGTCGTGCTAAAAGAATTTAAACACGCAGACTGCTCGGAATGCGCACGACGTATAGTATAACAGAACATCACATTGGGGATTTATTCTATTTACCGCAATCAAAATGTAGTATTTTAAAACAGTTACTCTTCTATCTATTAAAAGCTATAAGATTTGCTCCAGAAAATTCTCATAATTGACTTTTACGACACCGTCGCATATAAACAGAATGATGCGTTCGCTCCACAGATACCATTCTTTTCTTGTTGTTCACCTTTTTACACAGCCTAACTGTTAGACTTTTTTTACATGAGTCAATTTTTTACGCATAGCCGTTTCGCGGTAGCATAGGCCCCGGACGCGAAAATGCCTAGTGTTAAGTCGGACTCGCACCGAATGAAACCCCATGGTGGTCCATCTTCGTTGCATATTAGAAGGGCCACGGGAACGCTTTAGCACACATCTGTAGTTTCACCAGCGTTATTCACCCCATGCCTGCCATGGGTGACCAAGATACGACTACTAAGCCCCACCCCGGCCATGACAAGGTGGTAATCCGTTAGATGCCGCTTCTTGTTGCTGGTTTGCATCTTTCCATTATATCATATATACCGAAATAAAGAAAAATATTCCACACGTCAAACATAGCGAGATATTTCTGAATTTTTCCTTAAGTGAAATTTTCTGACACCAACCAAATGAGATGGGACGGTGCAGAATCTCTTTCGGCAACACTAAATGGTCTACCCCCCATCAGCTAGTACTAATTAAAATTATTTTTAATCCCAGAAAAAGAAAAAAGAGGAAGAGGAAGAAGAGACGACAGTAATAGAAGAGTCTGAAGAAGAAATGTCAGTTGTTGAAGAAAAATCAATTATTGAAGAAAACCACATTGATGAAAGGAAAGAGGTAAGTTAAGACGAGATAATTATTGGAATAAATTGCACATCTTCATATTATTATTATTATTTTTAACTTTTAATTCTTTGTAAAAGGAACAAATTAAAAAGAAGGAAGATGAAGAAAAGAAAAAAGTTGAAGAAAAGAAATCATCTGTTAAAAAAGTTACAAATAAAGAAGAAATTAAAAAGGAGGAGAGCAAGGAGGAAATTAAGATTGAAGCTAAAAAATCTGAAGCTCAGATGGAGGCGAAGAAGGTTGAATCTAAAACAATTGAAAGGAAAAAATCTGAAGCTGAAGTTGAAGAGGTTAAGAAAATCCTTGAAAAGAAGACCGCTAAAACGGAAGAAGAAAAGAAGGCTCTTTTAGAAAAAGTTGAAAAGAAAAAGTCTGAACCTGAACCAGAATCCAAAATTGAAGGTATTCCAAAACTCAAGCCAATTAAACCTAAAGAAGAACCAAAAACTGCAGAAGAAAAGAAACAGACTACTAAAAAGACTGAAGAGAAAAAGAAAGTCGTTAAAAAGAAGGTTGTCGCTAAAAAAGAGGCGGATGTAAGTATTGAACACATTAATTAAATATGGTTTTTGTACAAAGCTTATCATTATGATTCTACTAGTTGAAAAACCATTACCAAAAACATATATATGTATTGTTTGCAACTTCATGTCGCAGAAGAACACTAGAAATTTTTTTTTGATAATTATAAAATTCTCTAAATGATGAAAGATATCATTCCAGTAAGGTCACAGGATTGTAACTAATCACTTTTAGAAAATTTGAATAACTTACATTATGTACTTAATGCATTAACGCGTACTTGTTGTGCTATGCTAAACTATTTTTGAATGTAGGATGAATTCGAGTTCGTTGATGATTACGAGCGTCCAGTATTGGAGAAATATGAAAGAATTACACCAACGCCCCTACCTAAAAAACCTAAAAAAGATGACATTCCGAAGGTAATCATCACATATTTTACTATACACTTACTTACATTAAAAAATTACATACAAACTATTCATTTATTCATCTATAAATCAGGGCAAACGGCCATCAATCTCAGATTATAGTGAAAGTGAAGAATTAGAAAGTGAAGAAGAGACGTCTGTTGCTACTTACTCGCGGGATAAAAAAACAAAAACTTTACCTAACGACCAGGTATATTTTAACTTAAATATATTAAAATAAACTTAATAAATTAAAAAATATTATATTTGCCATAAAATACACATTATTTTATGCTTAACTTAACGTTCATATTAACGTAGGTTGAAGATGAAACAAGACGACCTAGTATCAAAAAAGGCATTCCCAAACCAGAGGAACCAGTTGATGAGTTATCGAAAGTTAAATTATCAAAGACTCCAACTAAACCAGGCGAAGAGAATCTTGAAAAGCCGCAAGTTGCTCAGACCAAAAAGTCGGTTAAAAAGGTTGGTTAAAAAGGCACAAGGACAAAGAATAATTAAAAATACGTCTTTTGGGCACTATACACACTCAATATTTTTAACATCAGCAGTAAATTATTTGTTACTTCGTTTATACATCTGACATTTTGTTACGTAACATTTACGACTTGATTTTTAATATGGTTAACAAAATCTTTATTCTTTGCGACTTGTTTTATAATAATCAACTTATGACGATGTTATTCATTCCATTCGATCTCGATCGAGCAGTTAATTAGAGAAATTGAAAAAAATCTCATTGCCATTTTGGTAGTAACAACAGTTAAATATTATTTTAACACTACGTGTAATACAATCTTACTAAAAAAAAATTCGTCGCACGGAGCATTAGTAAGCAGTTAAGTTGTTTTTTTTTTTCCTTGTTATTTTTTAAAATTTTTTGAAATTACAATTGAAACATTTAAAATGGCTTAAATGAGGTGTAACTTATTTATTAAAAACCATTACTTGATAATCTAATGTGGTAAGTGACGATGATAAAGCGTTTACTGTTTCCCCATTTTATTGCACCGCGGGAAGCGAGTGTTCATCATTAGCACAGTTTATTGTTCTGTTAGCATTTCAACAGCATCGATATCTTAAAGTGGTGTGTATGTATAAAACACCTTCTATAACATATTTTATGAGACGATTATTTAATAACCAAAACGCCTTCGATAAGATTGTGGAGAAATTGAGAAAATTCATAAAAATCCAGGGTGTATTTGTTACCTTCTGTGGTGTGTAAGGTACAGTATATTATTTTAATTCAAATCAGTATTAACAGTTTCCGCAAAAAGACGCAATAGTTAAACAATCGAAATATTCATATATGACTCACGAGACAGTGAGATGGTTAAAGAGTGTTTAATAGAGTTCAGCAAATACATTGTTTCCGATCACCAATGTTAAAAGTATAGAGTGTGCCTAGGTTTCAAATCGAACCACATAACACATAGAGCAATTTTAAGAACTTTTCTTATATGTCTTAAAGCCGGAAGAAGAAAGAGAATTCGTCGATGATTACGAAAGGCCTGATCTAGAGAAATATGACAAAATATCACCAACCGCTACAGATAGGACCAAAAAACAGAATGGAGTAGAAGAGGTAATTTTTTTATCTTCGTTTAAATCTTAAAGATATTCGATGTACATATATATTATAATATTATAATATATAAAAATAGTAATATTAAGTAAAATACAGAATTTATTAACGCAAATATTTAATAGGATGCAATGATTGTCGACGATTACGAAAAGCCTGAGCTAGAAAAATATGAGAAAGTTAGTACCACACCTAAAGGCAAACGCGGTTCTAAAGAAATACAGGTAAATATTAGGTATTGTAACAGAAAACATGAAAATATATTAATGATTAAAAAAAAATAAGGAAATAATAGAATATATTTAAAGATTCGTTATGATTGACTTTAGGATGAGGCTGATATTATGAAAGGAAAAATTAAACCTAAAGAGAAAGAAGAGGAACCACAAATGCCCACGCTTCGTAAACGTCCTGTAACCAAGGACAAGGTATACAATATTTTATTTGTTACCTTCAATACATTACGAACATTACCAAAAAAAACAGTTAAATACAATAGCTAATTATTATTATTAGGAGGATGACAAAAAACCTGAAGAAAAACCAAAGAAAAAATCTCTTAAAAAAGATGAGCCGGGAGCCAAAAAACGACCTTCACTTAAAGAAAAGGAGGTACACATATAAACTTAAAAGTTAACACTCTACATTACATTTAACACCATAACATGTGGTCTGGTACTTTCGGAATAATAATAACTTTTAAAACCTCTTCTTATCTTTATTACTGCTTTTAACAGTGCGATGAAACACTGGCTACTTCAGACTATACTGCGGTATAATGTCTCAATTTAATTTTCAATTTTCACATTAAAACATAGGGGTGTTTACTTTATTTGCTTGCATGAACTATGCTTTAAAATATGTTTTTTTATGTGTTTATTGTAAAAATATTTCAGGACACCATATCAGGCAGTGTGAAAACTTAACTTCCAAGAACAATGTTGATTTTGGTCGTTTTTACCTTGAAACGTTTTCCTCAAGTTCTTCTTTTAGGTGTTCTCTGTTTACTCGTTGGAGATAACTGTGAAACTGTAGATGTATTCAATATCTTACGAACAAGATATAAAAAGTATATGAGTGAAAGTTTTTAAATTGTAACTAAATTCGACTTTACAAATTGAAAACAATCAATACATACATTACAAAACATTTTACTATTTCTAAAATTTAAGGTTGTGGACGAGGAATTTATCGACGATTATGAGAGGCCGGTTCTTGAAAAATACGAGAAAATCTCACCAACCCCTATCGCGAAAAAGAAGAAGGTACTTTAAACTTCATACATACTGTATACACTTTTATTTGCGTACTTACTTAAAATATATTCACACATAATTGTTATTAGGACGATAAAAAGCCAGATGACGAAGTATCCAATGCGGTTACAGCCAAGCGGCCGTCTATTAAAGATAAAGATAAATCTGAGGTATGACTGGCTTAAAAACAATATTTTAATTTTGTTTTTAAGTGTTATCTCACTTAGTATTTAAATAATTCCTCAGCCTATGGATATCGATGAAGAAGTTCAACTGACTAAACCGAAAGCTCCTGCAAAACCCGGTCCTGAGGATGTTTCTTTAACACATAAGACACCTGCGGAAATCACACCAACGGTTCGTAAACACGTTCTCATTCACAGTCTTATTTAAGATCTTTCAATACATTTAGTAACAAATACACAATCTCGTAGGAAGGTGAGGCTGAGGCAAAACTAAACGTAAAAAAACCAGAAATCATCGATGAAAAAACACTTAAGCGACCATCAGTTAAAGACAAGGACAAAAAGGTAATAAAACATACGAAAAAGTAAAACTTTAATGTATTTTATTACTAGTCTCAGAATAAAACAGCCCAATTGCAAACATTGTCTTATATTTTAATTCTTAAGGCAATTGTACGACTATCCACAGAAAGAAATGAAGCCTAATAGCAATAAGTTACAACCACTCTCGCCGTCAGATATTTTAAGAAGAATAACTATTATTGCTAAGGTATATCTCAATAAAAAAGGTCCAAATAAAATTATTACATATGACGGCACAAAAGCATAAATAGCACTATTAATGTACAACGCCTAAGCACTACATTTTAGCTAAAATCACTAGCGCTAAAATTATTAGTATCACTATACTTAAGACACAAATTAATTTGTACAGAATTTCTATTATATTTCTATGTACATTTCTCTTACTTTTTTCTGTAAAAATAATTATGAAAATGCTCTCTTCTCTTTCTCTTGACGCATTCTTTATACTTCAATTTAATCACCTTATTTGATGGATAATTTCTTATTATACTTGTATATTATTTTATAAAAAATAATATGCAGCACTGTCTAACATGTATATACTTATGGGGCCAGGGCGAGGACACAGAAGAGTCTGTCAATCTTTCCAAGCCACGTACTAAAACAAGCACAACTGCTCCTGAAGATGCATCTCTCACGCACAAGACACCATCTAAGAAAGAGCCAACGGTACTGCCTCTTTTTTTATTTTTAATTATCTCAGCTTTCTTAAACGGAAACATCAAATTAAGAATATTATACACCACAGTAAAGTTATTACGAAAAAAAAATATATGAAACCTATATTCGAAATGAATTCAAACTAAAAGTAAAATGTTTTAATTCGTTTAGATGGGATCAGAAGCAGCCAAACTTAAAGTTAAAAAACCAGCTGTTGTAAAAAAAGGACATACAGATGAGGTAAAATATATTTGTGAAGTTGGAATACGTTGATAGAAAAAAAGTAAATTTTTATAAGTAGACAGTTGAGATAATTAAAAATTAGACTAACACATTCTCAAAAAATATGTTTTCTGCATGATTTCTAATTTCACTGTTTTGAACACAGCACAACCAACCTAACTTAATAGAATCTGCATTAAAAAAAATGCTTAAAATAATGTAGAAATCCGTTTTAAAACTTATATTGCTTCCTTAGGAGCCACTGACAACCCAGGGTGGCAAATTTGAAATACCACAACTAAAGAAAACTGTTAAGAAAACAACAGAAAAACCTAAAAACGCAACACCGGGTACTATGGAAACACATGATGGGGTAAACACACCTTTCTGACTATCTGTGTAAATGATCGTCTGTCTATAAACTCTATTTTTCTTGACTTTTACTCTATCAAATTATACACTTTCTTTATTACATACAAACACTCATACACTTTTTTCGTTAAAAGCACTTTTACTGCACAAAACTTACACTTGTCGCAATTAAAAAAAGTCTCCTCGTCGTTAAAAATTGTCATTCGTTGGCTTAAATTTGGTCGTTGCAAGTCGCATGCAAATTTGTTTTCTTTTTATTGTGTTTTTTTTTCAGCAATGGTACGTATGACATTTTTTTACTATAAAATAGATAAGAAACAAAACAGTTTTTAGTTAAACCGAATAAAGTATAGTTTGAGTCGTCAAAGTTTTAGTCGAAACGACATAATTATTGATAGTTATTTTGACGTTAATTTTATATTAAAAAAGCGACTTAGGTTGTTAAATAACTTAAATTATTTCTTTATAGAAAATGTATGCATATAATTTTGTTTTCTCAGTACGAACTTGACTTCGTTGATGACTACGAGCGACCAGTGCTTGAGAAATATGAAAAGATGTCTCCTACACCTATAGTTAGGGAGAAGAAGGAAAAAGAGCAGACTACGGTAAGAAATTTATCAAAAGTGTAAACAAATAAAATCTCGCATAAAACGACATAAGTTTAATTACCATATTGAAATATTACATATAAATAAATTTAAAGTTACAGCCTATATACGTTCTACTTTTGGGCACAAACCTCTTCTCACTTCTGAGAGGGTTTTCATAGAAATTTAATTCTTTACAGAATTAATGTGACAAACGAGTACACTGTCCACCTGATGGTAAGTGGTGGTCTTCTATTAATAATCAAAATTTTGATGCGTTGTCACTCCTGAACACTAAGATGGAATGCCTCCTCACCAGTAAAAAGAGGCTCCAGTTCTCTACACTTACCATACAAAATACAGCAGCATTAAACTGCTATTTTACACTGGTACTCAGCGTGGTCCTTCCCCGGTCGAGCCGAACAATTCGTGCTGCAATCGTAATATAGCTCTTTAAGTAAGTAACTAAATCTCAAAATCTTAGATTATGATTTTGCCGAGCGGGGTTTTCCCATAGTTACCAAGCTTGGCAGGAGGGTTGGCAACCTCAGTTTTTTTTTATTACTTTGAGCTGTTACCAGGAAGATGCTGCTATCATTTCCTTCTGTCGCCTCTTACAACACACACGGTATTGTGTTAGTAGCGAATATTGTTACATCGCCAAAGTTTAAAATAAACTTCCCCTAAATTGTAAAATTTAAATTAAATTTCACGCACATCATAGGTACATGCTTAGTAACGTTAACTCCGTTTAGGTCACATTTTCGCAGAACGACATTTTGCGCAAATTCCCAAATCCCTAGTTCGTTTAAATTGTTTAATAAACTTTCCCATGTATTCGATATTAATTCAGATAACATACTCCGAAAAGAACTACTAAAACATAAAACCAATTAAATAGATTAACTTTTTAGTTATTTTATAGCGTTATAATTTACTTAATTTAAATATATTTTTCGCGCGCTTGTTGTAATCCCCATAAATAATTAATGTCGTCTAATATTATCCAAAGAAAGGTTCTCGAGTGGCAGCCTCGTACCGGTAGGCGAAGTGTAGGGCGTACCCCACGAGATGGAGTGACGACCTGGTAAGACATGCAGGAAGTCGATGGATGCAGGTGGCTTAGGACCGTGCTTTGTGGCATTCTTTGGGGGAGGCCTATGTTCAGCAGTGGACTTGTAAAGGGCTGTAATGATGAAAATGATAATGATGAATAGTATCCAAATTAATATGGAACTATTCCTGAACTGTAACTTATTTTATAAAAAAAAGGATTATCAAAATCGGTTTACAATTGACGTTGATATCGTGTTACATTCATACAAAAAGCATTCCAATTGAGTACCTCCTCTTTTTTTTAAGGTGGCTAAAAATGTGTGATAGTATTTATTCTGATAAATGATTTTTTAGAAATAAGTAAAATAAAAATATTAATGTTCTAATTTCATTACCTTTGTTCTGCAACTCGTCTGAAACAAAAATAATGGATTTATGTTAATTTAGTCGTAAAAAATATGTTTAATTTACGTATATTTTAGAAAATAAACGTACATTCTATGAATTTAACAAGAAATGTTGAAACAGGTGCAAATGGTAGCCCATCATGAACAACATCTCGCAGTAAAGGTAGAGAAAGAAAGCACAAAACTGATACATTTTGTGCCACACAAATGTTGTTTTAGTGTGACCCTGTCACGAAGATGTTCATCGTAAATGTGTTTAATCAAGTGCATGGAAAACTTTAAATCATCTCTTTAATCTGTGTACTTATTGTTCAGTTCCTTTCCCTAAGTCTTTTTTACCTATCATAAGCCAGCGCTTGGCTACTTTCCCAACTGATGGTAAATGGTGAAACAGCCAAAAATAATGAAACTCACTGACTTAACAAAATCCTATTCGATTGTAATTAAATGAAAAGACAAATGGTTTCAAATAATTTCACTCCTTTACTGTAAGCATGTCTTTATTGAGAAGAGATGCTGACAGGTATTTATTCACAATTTCATAGCCAGTCTCCACAATTTGTGTGTCTTGATTTGAATGTAAATGAAAATGATTCCTTGAATGCGTAGGTCAATGCTGCATGTAAATATGCATATACTCATTATATCCCTCACAATACGATTTATTTAAAATTAAAATTTTATGTTGATATTTTGTTCTATACAATATAAATATTAACGATTTATTTTAAAAAATATGGTAACAATTTTATACTGCACGATTTATATGTTGTTTTTTTTTGTAGAGGCAACACCAATTATGCATTAATTGTATTATTTCTTCTTTCAGACTGAAAGTCGAAGAACCTCATTTCAATCAGAGGTAAGTATTTCATTAAGTCGTATAAAAAGTTTAATTGATATCTATACAAATAAATAAAATTGAAGTGTCTGTTTGTAATGTCAAAATTACAGTAATTTACTAAATGCATATGAAAGTAAATACGGTACCTATAACGAAAATACAATTTTTTTTTAAAAAATCTGTGTCTGTCTGTTAGTTCCGGGTAATCTCCGAAACGGCTGGACCGATTTTGACGGGACTTTCACTGGCAGATAGCTGATTTTACAAGGAGTAATTTAGGCTACTTTCATTTTAGAAAAAGAATTAGAGTTCCGCGCAATAAGATAAAAACCCTAACACACGAGCGAAGTCTCGGGGAAAAGCTAGTAATCTCTAAATAAGAATATTCGCAGTAGAATTACAACAGCCGACATAGCCTAACGGATTAGTAAACGGAGGCTTTTTTCTTTATGCATGTAAAGGCCATTCTTTATACATTTATACTAAAGAGCACACATTCCCCCTAATGGTGAGTGGACGCTGTGGTCCATAAACATCTAAATCCACCCTCAGTTATGAAATAAAATGCTATGTCAACCCCGATAAGTAGTATGAAATGCGTCGTTCTCGGTACCAGTAAAAGTGATTTTTTCGCCACCTTACATCTTAAGCCTTCATTAAGAACTATACTTGTGTTGTACCAATATTTATTTTTTATAGACGAACGAAGAAACGAAAACAGAAAGCCGCAGAAGTTCTTTTATTGAAAACAAAGCTCTTAAGGTAAGGAAATTTATTTATTAACTACATAGAATGTATCACTCAGGATTAGTTTATAAAATTACAAAAAAAAAAATATAAAAATTTACAGTATCACCTATTCGTGTCGAATTCATTGCATTACTGTATAATTATTTGTGATCGTTTCTTTACATGTGTAAATGGTTATCATATAGTTACATATTGCATTTTTTTTGTTTGATATAGCTTACTAAGGAAACTGCTGAAAGTAGGAAGTCTTCGATTTCTTCCATATCTGAACAACAAGAAGTGTCCTCTGTAAGAAAAGCTTCTTTGAAGGTAATACAGAAAATTCGACATAAACTTCAATGATAGATATACCTTCACTAATTTTCTCAACGGTTATTGGAATAATAGCCATAGTAGCTCAAGGCCTAAGCGCTCGCTGCGAATTTCACAGTACGCGAGCAAGCCGGGTTCGAACCCCGCCGGCACCAATGAAATTGTTAATTGAAATTTTTAGTGCTGATTTACCACGTGATTGGTGGTGAAGGAAAAAATCGTGAGGAAACCTGCATGTGTGAGAAATAAGAAAAAAAATTATTACGAAGACATGTGAAGTTCGCCAACACGCATTAGGGCAGCGCGGCTGACATTTCCTTGTCCTAAAACCCTCTATATGTTGGAATTTCAGCTAAATGCATATATGAGGGCATATGCCCTCAGTTACGCGTTATGATTTAATTCTCAGCAATAACACGGTAAATTGGCGCTTTTAATTTTAATTTGCACATTATAAAATTAAATATATATTAATCTACATGGCTAGCATCTAGGATACAATATACTCGTCCATCAGTACTCGTAATTCTGCTTCGCAGCACGCATATAAAATCCCACTTATGGTTTTGCGTTTATAAAACAAATTGTAGGATATATTTTGCTTGTAGTTAAATAAATAGTCAAAGAGCTTATGCTTTTGCTTCTTGTAGAAGGTATATATAGATTTTAGGCATATTCTCCTGCAAATCCTGATTAGTTGTAGTTGCAAGTTTAAGATTTTGTTACCCTTAATATTTTATGAAACGCATATTCAATTTCCATTTACCTTGTGCTTTTAGACAACCGTTAAGGAACCTGAAGTAAATGAAATAGAGCAAATAAAGCTTAAGGTAAGATTGCTTATTAGATATATCAAGCATGTCTGTGAAAATAGCCTTCTTTTTTACTCTTTAAAAAAAATCACAACTTTTTTTACAATTGACTTCTTGTAAATACATTTTTATCCCTGTTCTACAATTAAAGTATTGTGATTTTTATACTTAATGCTCGGTGAATAATATTCACAATTGTAAATAGTCACATTAAATAAGTATTAATGAAAAATTAATGAATCATCATAAGTACTTACCGTATATACACATAGAACTGAGAATTAGGGAAGGCACTGTTTCCTGAGATGCAAGTGGTAACCTAGTTCAGGAGACACAGCTCCTTTGTATTTACATATATGTGGTTGCTAATAAACGTTATTTATTTTTATATTGATTATACAAGACAGCACACATGTATACTTAGTTTAAGTACTTTTATTTTCGTAAATAGGACGACACAGCTAAAAGTACAGTAGAAGAAAATGTAATAGGGAATAATATTGACAATAGTTCAAAAAAATCATATCCATGGCGACCTACGGATACAGACCCTGAGGTATACAAACTTATATATACATTTACACACCATTACATAATTTCTTTAACAGTATACAACACAATATACTTCCCTGTACTGCAGAACATTTATTATACATTATATTATTAGGAATTCCCAGACGAAATGCCTCCAAAGCGCAGCGTTAGCTTAGACCAACCTAATAGAACTTCGTTCTTTTGGCGCCAGTCAAGGCAAGCAGAGGTAATATAAAAATCTGTGTCCGTAAATCTAGCGCAGTAAGAAATTTCTACTGCAATAAAATTATTAATTATAAATACTTTAAGCAGGACCATGACGAATCGGAAATAGAAACGTATGATATAACACAAGATAAACAAATAGATAATCTACAGGACACAACTCCCACACCGCATCACACTAAGCGTAAAGAGGTACATAATAAATGCTTTTTGAATTACTTTACAACGTAGTTTTTAGTAAAAAGTAATTGTGATATTTCTTTAAATATAAAAAAAAAATATTTTGTATTGTAACTACTACACGATACAAACAATAATAAACAAAAATAAAATCTGTAAAACAATACATCACATAAAAGATGATTAAGACATTAAAAATAGAGGTACATCAAAATAACAATGAACAATCATTAAAAGTTTTATTAAAGAAAAATCGTACAAACAAGGGTTTTTTATAATATTAAGGGAAACATGAATGAAAATAATCCCTGGGAATGAGGTGATCGCTACTTCTATTATAATTCATATAAAAAATTCAACAAAATAATTATAAATAGTATATTCTATATAACATCTAGTCAATAATAAAATGAAAAATAAATATCATAAGGCCTCTATTCATTGTTGTGTTATTATATATTGTTCACGACTATATAGTTACGACTATATAATAAAACGTAACATGCCAACGTGAGTAGTTAAGTGGTGATCACAATAGTTAAATGTTTATAACATAAATCGATGAAAAGAGTTATACTTAATGTATTTTAACAGGATACAATGGGGACTAGGAGTTCTGATATTATACCTGGTGATAATGAAGAAATTCATAATGCTGTCCACCCTCAATACACAGACCCTACGCTTCACGCTGTAGAGAAGGTAGACAAATAATTACAAAATTCGAAAGAAAACGTCTTCTTCTTAAAAAAATAATTACAAATTTATACTGCATTAAAGTAAGTTTAAAGAAACTAAAATTTAAAAAAATTGTACAGGAAATAAATAAATCAGAGGAAAAAGATACACCTGTCAATAAACATAATGACTGTCTACATGATTCTCATACCATTTATCCAAGGCGCCGCCTAAGTAAATCAAAAGAGGTAGTTAAATTTAAATTATTCATTATTTTTGTTATTAAAAGTCAAATTTTATATAATAATTGATTGGAACCAATAAAATGATAATTACTTTATCAAGTATCATATATTTGTATAGCATCCCGAAACGTCCAAAAGCGATAACCTCGTTCTAGGCTCAGAAAACGGTGAACAAATTAAGGTAAAATAAATAATAATATTGAATCATATTAAAAAAAATCTTATTGTAATTTAAAAAATAATGACTTTTCAGACTTCGTATGATAATTATGGATATATTTCCAAAAAATAAGAGCCATTTTACAATTAGAGAAAACAATCAAATATATTAAAAATAAATAATTATTAATAGAATTCATAATGATTTTTTTTTATTTTATCTAATTTCTTACTTACATAATTTAAAACGCACCTTAATTTACTAGGTTCCAATTTTGGTAACACCTGAACCAGATACCAAATATAACGAAGTAGCATTTTCATGGGATGTCATTCCTGAAATTCCTCAGGTACATAACTAATTTTCTTATAAATATACGCGCAACCAATATGTATGTATTTTTTAAGTCTAATAATAAAATGATCATTGGCATTAGGTTGAACAGACACCAGAATTGGAAGACATATTTACACCAACACTACTCGAAACACGTAACACTGTACCATGGAGACAGCCACTGATTCCTCAGGTACATTTATACAATGCACTTAATTTAATATAACACACGAAATAATATACACACTTAAAAGCACTGTACAAAAATGATAATTTTATATTGTTCATATTGGACACATGACACTCGTATGGTCGCCATTAATCATATTTATTCCATAGGCTGATTTGAATGAAGACAAAGACCAGAATAAGCCAGCTTCGTTAGAAATATCACAACCCGCTTTTAGCAGCCGACCTCAAACTACTGACGAGGTAGAATCACGACGAAGAAAATTGTTAGCGCTAAAATTACAGCACCTTGCCTTTCACAAATTATATTTGTAACACGAGCACCATATTTTTTTGATATTCATATAGCACGTTATATGTAGTATTTTGGCAGAAATTAGAACAGCACAAACGTAGTTTTAGATAACATTGAAATATACGTAGATAGTTTAACGTACTTTACGGATCCAAATTTAGAAAGTATACGTAATTAAAACATTAAATAGTTTCTAGTAGTAGTGTAGTATCTTTATAAACATAATGTATTTTATAAAGTGTATTTATAGTTATGATTAAACTAAACAATAACATAGCAGTAACTGCTGTTTATCTATCTGTTAAATCTGTGTGATTTTTAAATTTCCTGCTTCAGCTTTCGCTTCTAACGACAAATTATACAATTCAATTTGATTACATATTTTATATATGTCATATTTTTTTTAATAAATATAGTTTACAATACTCATATTTTGTTACTGTTAAATTACTATAGTATTGATTACTAAACAGGTTTGTGGTAAGTACACAGTTTGTAAAATACTTCATATTTATTTAACGACTATTTAATGTACACATAAGTGTAAGACAAGTAGGAAATCGATCGCAGATTGCTCAAGGCCATGTCATACAGCGGTCTTTTGGGAAGCCTAAGTTTAGCAATGAACTTGTGACGGACTCCAATGAGCCAATCACAGAGTCCATCACAAGGTTACTGCTAAGCTAACTATATTGTAAATGTTTATATCTTTACACAAATACCTATATAATATTATAAGTTTATTAAAAAACAATTTATTATCATATTAATATGTAATATGTGTACAATATACGGTAAATTTACTATGTACTCGTAACCCTCGTAAAATACAGTTTTGGTTGATATCGAGTATATCTACTTAACTAATATAACTTACAGAAAGTAGCCATGAAAGAAGAGAAAACGGAAGCAGAAGCTAAAAAAGCCAAAACCACAACTGTCAAAAAGAAAGCAGAAGAACTACCAGAAATTCCTGACTACGAGAGGCCCGAACTAGAACAATATGAAAAAATTTCACCTACACCTACTACTAGAGAAAAGCCTGAGAAGGACAAGGTAAGACAGAAATAATTATTTACTTCCTAGCATCATGAGTTAAGTGCATTAACTAATTCATTGAAATTTACTTTTGATAGCCGGCTGATAAACCGAAAATTGCCGAAGTTAAAGCTCCTGAAGAACCGCAAGCTCCTACAGCTCCTAAAATAAAGGAGCCCGCAGAAAAGCCGGCGGCGCCCAAAATTGAGGTCATACGTGAGAAATCGCCTAAACCAGAAATGCCCAGGAAACCTTCTTTGTCTCCTGCGCCAGTCGCAAGACGTGGCTCACTCATACCTCCTCCGGAGGAAATGGGAAGACGTCCTTCTCTCATTATTAGCGACGAGGTATGTTATAAAATTTATTTAAATACATATACAGTGAAATATTTAAAGTAACTTTTCTTAATATTTAAGCAAATACCTTTAGCTATTTTTAAAAATGACATCAGTACCATGAAGGTAAAAAGTAGCTGTAATTAATTGTGCCTTTAAAATTTACTTTAGAAATGTTACGTTTGGTGCAAATATCAAAGTATATAAAATATAAAAAGTGCTGTAAATCGTGATAATTCTTTTTTAACATGGCATTTTGCCATTGTTTTAGATTAATCAGATAAATGTTTTAATTAATTTTGATTTTTGCACTTAACTACAAAACTTTTGAACCCTTTTGTAGTGTAGTTACCCTACTCTCTCAAGCCGAACCCGTAATCATAGACACCTTTGGTTTATTTCCTTTGAATTACGCCAATAATCAGCAGTTTCCACAACAAAGCTTTAAGTTAAACTTCTTACGCTTAACTAGTGTCAAAAATCGTTAGTTGATTTACATGGATTTATAATTGTAGCCTCCTACACTCCCTGCTTCTAGTTATATTAGATTTTAGCATTCACACAAAGTTTTTGTCAAACACAGAACTAGCGTATGTGTAGATATTAAGACCCTACAAAACGTAATCCACAGGAGCATAGAAAACTAAGACCTGGTGAGGTGATCGAAGAGAAGAAGGTAAAAGCAAATCTGCTACGAATATTACGTGAATGCTATCCGTTAATATAACGCCGTGATAAGGATTTAACTACTATAAATGAAATCATGTTAATGCATTTGCATCCGCCGCGGTTTACAAATTCACGCGTGGGTAATTTCGGATATTCACATATTCAAGATATTACATGCATAGGTACTACACATGAATTCGACAATAACGTTGAAATACATTACATTACAAATACTCTTTGAACATATGTGACTATCCAATTACTTTTAAGTTACGAAAAGTTCTCGTACAAGGCACAAAGCTAAATTGCACACACTTTTGCGATCCAGAGCACAGAAATAAACAGCACAGCTTGTAAGCACGTATGCACACAAAATAACGGTTACAAAGGTTGAATATTTCTTTATAAGCAGGATTTATAGCAGATTAACTTGAGCGCAAGGTGTGTTTAAGAAAGCTTTTTCTTACACATCGAGCTCTAGAAACGGTAACTAACAAAGATTAACACGACGATGATGCAACACATAACGTAATAACTTATGCACTCGCTGTTGAGGTTACGCACCATAATGATTAAGAGGTGTTTGTCTAGGCAGGTGGCTCAGGTTCGGCATCAGAGATTTAGGTAGGAACAATCATTTGTAAGGGGTTATTATCAATATTTTTTAACAACAGGTCACGAAATTACGTCCTGGAGAAGTTTTAGACGAGAAAAAGGTGAGATCGTTTGGGTCTGATCAATTTTAGGTGGACGCTGCTCGCTTTGCAAAGCATTTTGTTTAGTTTTATTTTTACTCAATTTGACATATGATTGCGATCTATTTCTAATTGTTATGCTGTTATCGCACAATACAATACACACAGTTTTACATTAAATTCATATTCTTTTCACAATATATTTAATAAATATCCCAAATAAATAAATAAATCTAAAACTTGTCTATGTTCACTTGTTATTCTTAAATATTATTCTTTTTCTGTCTTAGACCCTGTTCAGTTCCGTTCTTTTTCATAGACAGTTCTTTCAGTTTTTTTTTCTATCTATCTACTTTATTAGATATCTCAAAGTACTCTCCCCAGACTTAGGGTTGCCAGATCGGAAGGCCAAAATATCTGGACAAAATTTGAAAATGTCGAGATTTTGGGGTTGTTTTCGGGAGAAATAAATAAGAAAAATAAAAACGTAAAAAAAAACATTTTTTAAATTAATAGGCTACAAAAAGACTTAACATTGCTGACATATAACCAATTTAATTACACTTAAAATTTAATGTTGTCACATGTATTTGGCATTAGACTTTACTGAGTCCCCGTATTTAGATCCTTTAGTAGTGTTCAGAAATTATTTAAAATTCAAACAATGCACTTGAAATAAGTTCATTTAATTTACTAATGATTTCTCTCTTTGGTATATAAATTATATAGCAAACTAAACAACCCCTTAAAAATCGAATCGGCAACACAAATGATATATTATTTTTCAAGTTTTCGGTTATTTTGGTTGCATTTAAAAAATGCCCAAATTTTGTCATTCTACATGTCCTAGTCTTTTGGAAGATGTTCAAGTGTTTCTCGAAGACAAAATTAATCGGTATATAAAGTCAATATCGTTTGAAATATTAAGTAAGTCAGACAATACGGATAACTCTTCCCACGTAAATAAATTTGCACCTTTTAAAGACAATACATCGAGTTTTTATATAGAGTTCTCAGAAAAATGGCGTTCTTGCAAGTATTGAATAGCTCGTTTTAAAAAATGTTCACCTTTGACGCAAAAAGAGGTTTTCTCACTATCGGAAACATTCCTTAATAAGGTTCTTTTTCGACTACCTAAGAATTTGTCATCCAACCTGTTTTTGAGATGACTCTTTAGCTTTTTTATTACACTTTCAAGTTCTAGGACATGCAGCAGTTTCCAATGCTGAAATTGCTACTTGTAACTCCAACATTACGTTACAAAGTACAAAGTATAAATACGCTTCTGAAATCCCCTTCCTGATTGCATTCATCAACCCATTCACTATTATTATCAATATGGCTTATACTTTTTGTTACAAACACCCATATTAATATCTATTTTGACATTCGTCTTCCCCTTTCAACATAAAATACTGCTTCACAGCAGTCTAACAATACAATAAATGATCGAAAGTGGGCAAAAGAGATGACCATCTTGTCGGTACATGACGAAGAAGAACGTGAACGCGCGTGGCAATTTTAAATTATTATTTTGTATTAGAACTTTCCGAGAAATCGTTTGTCTGGAGATTTTGAATTTTGTCGGGAGTCTGGAGATTATTTAAAATGTCGGGATAATCCAGACAAATCCTGACCATCTGGCAACCCTACTCAGACTACATCAAATGATGTCTAAATAAGCCGCTTTGCCGACCAGCGGAACTCTCTCTTATAACGTTAGTTGATGGCTGATGCAAATAATACCCTTATAAACATAGCTTTTTAGTTTTATTACTAAGTACTAGTTGGTTTCGTTTCCGAGTTTCCAATAACGATCGAATTAAGATTTACTTTTTCAGCTAAACTTCTAATAATAATAAAAATTTCTAATAATAAAATAAATGCATTTTCTTAAAGTAAAAAAAAAATAAAAAAAATATGCGTATGGCACTAAAAATTATATCACTCATCTATACTTACATACATGCATAGCATTTTCTGGACAAAATTTTTGGCATTTGTAACGTGTAAATATGATCAGTACATCCTCAATACAGAAAAACAACTTATTTACAAACATTTATAACATTTCACATCAATTTAAAACCAACATAAAACACATATGTATAGAACATAATATAATATATTAATAAGTGCACAAAATTAACAGAGAATGCCTTACTAAAACATTTATTTTTTTCCAAAAAGAAACGCGGCAGGCCGGGTCAACTCACGGAAGAGGTATAAAATGTGTGAAAAATATATGTTTAGAAATTATATGTCATAGAAAACACTATTAGATACGTGGCTAACATAGAAATTTTCAAAAGTTATTAATTTTTGTTTCAAAAGTATTGAAAGCCAAATTTTTACGCCAATTGTCATTCAGAGAGTGAAAGAAGTACAGATTACAATTGGTTTTGCTAAAATCGTTATTTTAATTGATATTAAATAAATATATTTAATTATACTATACATTTGTACGTAAATAATAAAAATAGATTGTTACAATTTAGTGCAACTAACACCCAGTCATTCTAACTTCTCGAATATTTTTAACATTTTAACTATATTAATTTAAGTAAACTATTAAAATCTAATGTAAGTACTCGAATTTATAATGGCATGCTAAACATGGGGCATATTGTACGGCATGAAAATTTAAAATGCTAGTTATAAATGTCAAAAACAATCGATTTTTATATGCTAATATTATGAGGCATATTTTGTCTTAATATTATAAAATATTATGGCGCTTGATCCAATCTTAATGTTTTGCTTATGCTTCCTAACCCCGTGATTACTAAAAATCCGTAAATATCCGTACTTATTTGATAAGATACTGTTGCATGTTCCTGACATTTATCGTGTCTGTTAGTTATATTAATAATATCAATTCAATGTAGTTATAAAAGCTTTCAAACAAAGATGCCACAAAACGCACGTATGTACGTACCACGTACGTATCTACGTACCAGTTTTATACTTACGTTATAATTTGAAATGCATCAAATGTAATTATGATTTAACAACTAATTATGTATGAAAGGGATAGAATTTAGAAGTGGAAGATATAACGAGAGTCTAAATATAACAGAAGAATTTAAACTGAAGCCAAACTGTTCAGTCTACAACTAAATAAAACAATCACTAAAATAATCATGAAGATGTATGTCGCAAATACAAATGCAATACTGAATGAGTGATGCCAGAGTCTTACGTCACCCTTAGTACCTAAATTCATTCGTTCATTCATAACAGCCTATTAAAGTCCACTGATAAACACAAGCCTCCCCCATAGATGGCTTTATAGGAGGATATTTGCCGCAGTTATTACGCTTGAAATGCTTGACTTGGTTGCCAAACGCAGTTTTTGATTATTTTTGTTGTAATCACTTAACTGCAATAAGGTAGATGGTAGATGCTGCTATCCACCTTCTGTTTCACTTCCCTCTGTAGCCTCTTACGATACTCACGGGATGATACACGTAGTGGATACTCCTACGCTGCCACTTCTTTTTTTCTGAGTGTGTACGCTGCTGGCCCTGCGGCCTTGACAGCTTCATCTAATTAGGCTCGTAAGTGAGGACTTACGAACTATTGAGTGCAACAATTCTGCCGGCGGCGAGGCGGCGCAAAGCTTGGCCGACTGCAGTCCCGAGGCACCTCGACCACTGCTTTCGGAGTGAGGCTCCTCGAGCTAGGGGGGGAGGGGGGGCTCGATGCGATTCAAGGGCCCCTCAGAAGGAGGTACGAACCTCGGCTTGAATCACTATCGCAATTTTGTCTGTCACTTCTTGGATTGTTTCTTTTATTTTTAGCGGTTGGACCAACCTTCTGGGTAAAGTGCCTCTGACGTGCGCACTCCATATGCTCAACTTAACAGCTAGTGAAACGGATCTGTTCTGTTGTACTCTGAGTGAATTCACAAAGACAGCATTCTCTGTAATTTGTTACAAAAATTAAAGCATGAATACAAATCAGTGAGAAAAATACACTATCGCATTAGGTAATCCTGTAAGTTTCAGAAATAAATAAAAAATAAAATAAAATCTTACGGGCCGTGACATTATTTAGAAAATATCCACACCTGTTTTATAAGTTATTGTTTCTGACACTGATGATCTAATGATGATATACAATCGTGTCGATCACTGCGTCAGAACTATGCTGAAAACATTCTGATGATTGATAATTATTGTTATAGATACAGCTGTAAAGATAGGCCAAGAGTGTCTCCAAGGTGAACTTAAAATGTATCGTAAACTATCGCGATTTGGCACCTAGGTTGAGTTATGGCCAATGCGTTGCATTGTTAAAAAGATATTAATCTTATTAATCTTTTCGTAACTTACAGATCGCACAAAATCTTTTTAACATTAATCTACTAAATATTAATCTTAATATATAAAAAATAATTTTTGTTTGTTCGTATTACATGTGTTGCCAGACAGTTCATCAGATTGCGGTAAATCTTTGTCAACTTATTGCTTGCACTTGCGCGAAGGTTATAGGCATAGTACAATTAACTAACAATAGGTGGCGCGCGTATCGTGTCTTTAAATTTATTTTAAAGTTATAATAAATAAATAAATACCATTCAATTTCAATGAATGTATTATCGTTCCTAATTAAACAATGTAACGCTTCCAAATTTAAAACGATATTTACAGAATAATGTTTTCTGCGGCAGCTAGTACAATATGATAGCGAGAGAAATGGACTTGTTTTATATTATTATATTAGATAGCATTATACATTATTTGTTATATACCTAATTTTAATAGATAAATACGTATAATATAGTATATATAATAGATACACTATCGTATTAGGATAACCTGTAGAGATAGTTGTAAGTGTTGAAATATACAAGATAATATTAATGAAGCCTTAAAATACAAACTCGGTATGCAACGCAATAGTAAAATTTATTTACATTTGAATAATCTTATATAAGCATTGGTTAAATCCCAATTGAATCAAGTGATTCCATTTAGAAATAAAACGGGCATCAAAAATATAGCTCTCTTATAATATTGGCATACAAATCAATACAATTTAAGGTCGTTAAAAATACAAGAGAGTTATGCAGACAAATATAGACACGGGTATTTCAATGACAGCGGCCAAATTAAACATGTTATTTTTAAAAACATGGCACACCCAACAAATATAGTGATAGGGAAGAGTGATTGATGGACGCATTTTATGTATGTAAGACAAGAACTATGGGATGCGCGTGGGATGACAGCAGACCAAAGCATGGCAACGTTTACAATAATATTCAAAATATATCTGGCATGGTTAACGCTGCGGTCATGGTCAGTAAATGAAGATCGATAATTTAATATATTGATTTGGTATTAAGAATACATACAAATATTTTCGCCAACAAGATAAAAAGTTTGAACAAGACAGTATATTTGGAAAGTTGATATTAAATTTAAATGGAAAAAGATAAGGTTAAAATTTATTTTCTGAATGAGGTGAAAATATGCCAAAATTTTTGGGAGTAAAAGTTGTTTTAATTTTAAGACTACTGTTTTTAAATATAAGCGATATAAAATGTTATCACTAATAACACACGACAATAAAGTAACTGATATTGGCGTTACGAATAATTTGAAATAGCAAATACAATTTCATGTTGTTTTGATATTGGCGTTAGGAATAGTTTGAAATACGAAATTAAATTTTATACATTCCTTAATGTTATTTCGATATTGGCGTTAGGAATAGTTTGAAATACGAAATTAAATTTTATACATTCCTTAATGTTATTTCGATATTGGCGTTACGAATAGTTTGAAATATGAAATGAAATTGTATACATTCCTTAATGTTATTTCAATATTGGCGTTACGAATAGTTTGAAATACCAAACGAGATTTTATACATTCCTTAATGTTATTTCGATATTGGCGTTACGAATAGTTTGAAATACCAAATGAAATTTCATACATTCTTTAATGTTATTTTGATTAAGATGTCCATCATAGAAATAATATTTGTAAATATCGAAAACAGTTCTGTCGTCAATATAAAATGCTTCCTTGTCGAGTAATATATCCCCAATAGTACATACGTCTACTGGCGACAACACTTCACATATATGTTAACACTGACGTTCAAGTACACACCACACGGATAGCTCACCTTAATCTGATAATTAATTGAATTGGTCCACTGATTTGTGTTGAGCATAAATAGAAACCCGCGCCCCCCCGCAAGCCGCGTACCTAGCGGACTATCTGTCCACGACATCCCTCTTCAGTCTTTTGACATTCGTGCCCATTTTTACATGCAACGATACTAATCGAACTATCCCCTATCGAAAATTAAGCAATTTTAATTGAAACAATTCAAAAGAAATTTAAATGGGGTGTGACACTTATATATTTATATTATAGTAACTTAATAAGCATTTAATATTAATAATTATCTCGTCAATATGAGTAGTCAAATCTCTTTAGAAAAGAGTTAAGAAACGAAATGTTGAATACACATGTTTCCGATCTCGTGAATGACTTTTATATTATTTCAACTGTGATAGGTGACTGTGATTTATCAAATATTTTTCGTTCGTTTTTTGGCATCTTGACCGTGATCAATTTATAAAATGACAACGATAGTAAAAAAGCTTTCAATAACTACACTTTCTGTGGAAAGAACACTTGATGTGGTAAGTATTATTTCATTTTAAACGTTCATTGTAATGTTCGGCGATGCATTATTAAAAGTCATTCCAAGTAGTTGTTCACATTCACTACTTTTAAAGTAGCTAAGGATAATGTGTACAATTAAATAAATGTTTTATTTTTTTATTTTTCGCTTCGACCATTAAATTTTAGAACAGTATATCATAATTAAATTATAACATTCGAACAATCCAATTAAATATATTTTTGTTAACTTTTTCTTTTGCTTATGCTTTTGAGTTTTGATTGCAAACACTGTACTTGTCTAAATATGAAATTATAAAAAAATAGTATGCATAATATTAGCAGTTGTGCCGCATTTATCAGGAAGTCCATATCTTCATTGTCAGGTCATTTGGCGAGCGTTCATGACGCACTCCATCTGTCATAACATTACGAATACTTATGTCCCTTGTATTCGGTTACGGGATAAGTTTTCAATCTAAATTTAATCCGGGACGAAGTTACCAGTCACTAAATCTAGCTTGATGACTTTTAATTTCCCATCGCCATTAAGTTTACAGCATCCTTACATATCAGTTTTTACTTTAAATGTTATATAATTATTACTTAGATCATGACTGTATACTTAGATCATAATTTTTTACTAAATTTTTATGTGTCTAACTTGTAGAACATATCTCGGAGAGTAATTTATGGTAAATGGTATTTTTGGTAGTTGCTTTTTTGTTATTAATATTTTAAAATTAATGTAAACTAAAGAGGCGATAATTCGACATTCAAATCCTCATTTTATAATGATTTCTTATATTTACGCAAATACCACACATTTAATAAAACAAATTTAACGAAACTCGGAATGTTGAGAATTAAAAAAATTATATTATTCCTCCTTTTTACTTACCAGAGTGATTTTCTTCTAGCTGAAAATGATAGAAAGCGAATCTTAAAACAAGTAGCACAAAAGTGTCATTTACCTAATTTCTATGTTTTTATGTGATTAACTCTTGAGTATGAGAATGCATTTTAAAATTTTGATTATGGATTAGCGACGAAAATCCGGTGATGCTAGAAGACCTTCGGTACAAGATTTGGAAGGCCTAATCAACAAACCTTCAGTTCCTCTGAAGCCCATCGGAAATGAAGGCCCACCGGTTATCGTTGACGCGCCAGAAAGCAACTCTGCTATTGAAGGTGAGCTTCGATTCCATGCTGTACAAGTTTTTGTTGAGATTATTTTAGGACAACATTTGATCTCTTGCCAGCAATATAAAGTGCAATAATAATATCAAATCAAATCTAAAAACTGAACTCAATTGATCTGTTGCATTATTATAACTTTTAACAAAAAGTAAAAATCGACTTCAAATTCCTAATAATATAAAAATAAAATTTTGTAGGACCTACTTTAATATAAATTATTAAGAATAACTCAAAAACTATTGGTCAGACTAATCAACAGGCCACACGTGAAGCACTAGCTTTCAAATAAAAAAAGAATAATCAAAATCGGTTCACCCAGTAAAAAGTTATGAGGTTACACACATAAAAAAAACACACAGTCGAATTGAGTACCGTCTCCTTTTTGAACTCGGTAGAAAAAGAAAGTCATCTGCATTTTGATTCTTAATCAAGATAGTGTAAGTCTATGGGGCACAGCTTCCACTTACTATGTCAGGAGGACTGTGTGCTCGTTTTTCACCCTTACTCTATAAAAATGGAGTTGTGTAAGAGCATTTTTCTAATAACAACTCAAAATAATAAAAAAAACTATATTTGCTTACCCGCCTGCGTGGCAACTATGGCAAATATCCCCTCTATAGGGAATCTTTGTTCAACACCGGTCTCTTGATAAGCTGTGACGACAATAATGATGATGATACAAGTAATGGCAGAAAGCAGCACACAGTCCATCTGATGGTAAGCAGATGCTACATGGAAACCTACATATCATCGGTGTGGTATCAAAACGCAGATGCAGGGTTTCGCAGAACCGAAGGGTTCCATGGGAAAGTCATCAGAGTTCCACGAAATCATTTATTTTTCTTGTTAAATAATTTTACACTTTGGTACAAATATTATATTGAATTGACGCAAAATATGTGATGAGAAGAACGGAAGACCTCATTACTGTTATATAGGTATACCTAGGTAGTTAGCGAGAATTTTATGATAATATTTCATTTGCACTGTCTTGATATAATCAATTGATATGGGATTCTATAAAATAAACGAGTTTTGGTGAGTGTTCCATTTCCTTAAAAGTTTGAGAACCCCTGTCCTAGAGGACTTAGATGAAGTCATTCGTTATTAATAAAAGGATTTGCGGTTTTCTACACTTACCATACGATACAGCAGCATTACTCTGCTATTTTACCACTCGTATTTTGTAAGGACGTAAGCGTTTTCCGATCAAAGCGACTTACTTTTGCTGCAGCTATAATACAGCCTGGAGCGTGACACAAATATGTATTAACCGTTCATAAATTACTAGTCGTAATCTAAATTTAAAAAAAAACATTCATACCTTAACTAATATCTGTGAGTAAACTTTCTTATCTGAAAATGCAACGTTTCGCGGCTCATTAGTTCACCTATATGAATGGCAAAAAAAAGTTTTTATAAACAAGGACCTAATGATGTGATGTTAGCAAGCATATTTGACATGGTTCTTTAATTGAAAATCTATCTAAGTTAAATCTTTCAGCTAATTTATTTAGGATGTTTATTCATTTCCTATTATGTAACAAACATACATGTGCATGTAAACATCAAATAAAAGTACTCTGATTAGAAAAATGCTCCCTTGGTCATACTGATTGTCGAAATTAGTACATTAGAATAAATTTATTTAACTGGTAACTTCGGGGGAGGTTTAAATTCAGCAGAGGAATTGTGATGTTGACATTTTATGCTTTGTTTATTTTTTTTAATAAATGTAGAATGTTTGGTACATAACAGAAATTTATTATAATATTGCAATGACATTTAAAACTGGATAATTTGTCGTAGCTCTTACTGTACCTCATAAGACCCTTGTATTCGCGTTGAAATGCAGCAATGGGTTTTACGACAACTGCCGACATTTTATATAGTCAGGAAGTCTTCCTACGTTCTTACATATTGTTATTAATAATTATATTAATAATAATATATACAATATTATAGTTTTGCCGACACCGACATTAATTTTTTAACTCTTTAATACATATTGTCTTATGCTATATTTTATTTTATTGTTAACATATTTTTCTACTGGAATTTAAATAAACGTTAAGTCAAACTTGCCAATATCTATTGCTCTATTTGGCCAACAGATCAAGTCGGCTACCTTACTGTGCAAGTTGAGGGTAATCCGGCGCCGACATTCAAGTTCTACAAGGGCGTTACAGAAATCATCGAGGGAGGTCGTTTCAAATATATAACAGATGGAGAAACAGGCCTCATCACACTTTGCATGAGAAAAGTGAAGCCCAACGATGAGGGCAAATACAAAGTTGTCGTTAGCAACATCCACGGCGAGGACTCGGCTGAGATGCAACTTTATGTGTCCGGTAAGAGCTTATAACTTTGCTGTAATATTTAAAATCTATTTTTAAACTACTTTTTGAGCTGGTTTTTCAATCTTAAAATAGAAGTTATCTTAGCAAATAAGTTATAGCCTGACTAAATATAAAAGTGAAATTATATAACATTTTTATTAATACGTACAACAGTAATTTTTAATTTATGTTGTATTTTATTCTGTAAACAAATTTTTATCTAAGGATTAAAAAATTGGCCCTTAAATACTGAAAATTCAATGACAAACAATTTAATTTTTTGAAGAAACTAAATGATTGATAAATTGCTACAAAGTTGCTACGAAGGAGTTACGATGGTGCTACGGAAATTACAAATCTCGCAGCATTCTCGTAGCTGTACGTATATGTATGCTAGACGTATTCATTAAGTGTCTCGAAATTCAGTGCGATTGTCAAAGTTGAAGTTCGAAGCAATTGAAGCTTGCGGACGCCTCTCTATCACTCATAAATATTATAATTTTAAAAGCAGATATGGTAATTTTTCCATGGCATAATTTGTACGCACTAGGACTGGATGAGATGACAAACCTCTTTTTTATTAGATTACGCTTACCAAGCCCACTCAGAACAGCCTCCTCGGGCCGGTCCTTCAACTCGGCCCAGTCATATATTAAAGGCCACGTCGGTGTATTAATCGTGTTCGAGCACGTCTACGACGTTTGATGGCGCGGTCGAGATTTAAAAGTATACGATTATCATTTAACATCATTAAACGTCAATGCACGGTGCGTCAATTGCCATCTATCAAATTTTCTGTCATTTGTTGTCAATGCCGCAGTAATATTGACTTTGGTTCAATTATATTGTTTGCATCAAATCGATCACCTCTCGATCGCCTCAGTCGATTACTGCGAGAAGTACCGTGCGTCTCTCACGAAAATTATGATTTCAAACGTAATTATGGCACTTCTTATAAAAAACGATTGTTATTTGACATCATTGAACGTTGTTAATATATAGAGCGTTAATTACCTTAGTCAAATTTTTACATGATCGACGAAATATGAAGACACTTCCTTGAACTAAAACCCTCTCAGAAGTGAGAGAGAGGCACAGCAGTGGGACGTATATAGGCTATAACTTTACTTACTAACAAAACAATACCATTACCAAACATTACCAATATTTATCCTCATGACGTGTCAACATCTATAAGAAATAGTATAAAGAAACACATAATAGTATGTTAGGTAATAATAAGAGTATAATACATGAAAAAAAAAAAACATCTATCTGTTGTTAACGACACGTAACGCAATTTAAATAAAGAGGATACAAGAATCTTGCTGTGTTTTTCCTCCTCAAAATACTAAACTATGTTTTTTAATAGATGCTAGTGGCATGGACTTCCGAGCTATGCTCAAAAAGAGAAAGTACGAAAAATGGGGTGGAAAGAAAGAAGACCCCGATTGGGGAGACCTCAAAGAAGTAGAAAAACCAATTCCACCTCTAAAGAAAGTTGAGAAGGTAAGATATTATATAAAAATCTATTTAAGTGTTAGATATTGATCAGCCGAATTTATTCATAGTTTTAAAGTTATGAAATAAACATTCATACAATTATGGAACGAGCAAATATGGTGATATAAATACTTATAAAATAAATAAGTAAAATATAATGAATTTTCATGTTTAAATAAATTCTCATTTCATTTTACTTATTTTTGAATTGTAATAATTACTCAGTTGGGTACCAATGAATAATTAATAGCTAAATAACAAATGATTGCGAAAGAACCTTAGATACTAGGACAAATAACCAGCCTGGATTAATTGAAAGGGCTCGCTACAAGTAGCAGCGCTTGTATCAGCGATACATCGAATCATACTTATCGCAGTGATACTGGTCTTGTAATATCTGCATAGCTGCTTGCGAAACAAAACGCCACATGTACTTTAAATATAAAAAATTAATAAATTCAGAAATCATTAAGTATAATAAAATAAATTAAACCCTCATTTCAATTCTGTTTAAATAAAGGTAAATTTCAAATATACTATCTAAATTAGTATTAAAATATTTCTTTATAATTTAACTATTTAAAACAATTCTAACATTACATATAGCGTCAAATTCATTATTTCGCAAGAATGAATAGTCTAGTTTACCTAAACGAATATATATATATATATATATATATATATATATATATATATATATATATATATATTAGGTATTTCTACCTAGGAATACCTAATACATATATTTGTGATATCAATAAAAGTTATTTTAAGGCATAAAATTGAAGAATTTAAAAATTGAAAAAATTAGGAGTATATATACATACTCCTAATTTACGATTATATTTGCACCATCAATATCTCCACAAGCAGTTTCATTTTTCTTTACACATCTTTTTCGTGTAAACTCATAATTTTTCATGAATTACCTACAGTTAAATAAAATCAACTTAAAATTCATAAATATTTAAAATGAGATGATGACATACAAGAATTTAAATGAGTAAGATTGAATGCATGAAGTCACATGTTTGATTCATAGGGATTAGAGACTGGGTATTTTGAAGATGACGGCTACATAGTGGTCGTGTCAGAAGGTCTCGAGATGTATAGATTTCCAGCGGACAGACGCAGAAACTCTTCAAACTGGTCATGGTTTAAGGTCCTCAATATTTCAGAATATCATCGTTCATTCCATCTTACAATGCTGTTCACACTTACGAATCTACTTATTACAAATTTTAAAACCTTTTATAATAAAATTACGTTATTTAAAACCTCAATTCTTCCCTGTTTAAAAACTATTTGAATCCGTTTCCATGACAACGTCAATTTCCACTTGTATCTTGAATAAAAATTTTAAGCTAACTGTGAATAAATATTTAAAAAAGAGAAATGGCTGGATGGATATATAAAAAAATATTTCATCACTTTCATGTTAGTATTTCTTCTAAGTCAATTTCATTAAAATGTGTTCATTGAGTAAAAGGGTTCGCTATCTTTAAAATCGTGTTTAGTACTCTTATTTTCGCTTTTGCTCATATACCCTTCAATACAGCTTACTGACAATGTGGCTTTGCACCATTTTTAAAGAATTAATTGAACTGGAAAATGTTAGATGTGCAACTTCATTATGTGTTGTCGATTCTAGGGTATATTTGAAATACGGAGACGTATGTCTCTATGTGAAATAATACCCGATTGGCCCGCTTTGATGGAGGCTGTGAAAATAAAGGTTCGATAAAATGGACGAATAAAAATAAACTTTAAAAGATAATGGACGTTTGCTCTTTTGAATTTCATCACCAAAATTTGTTTTTGTGATTTCTTTGCTCTTGAATTAATCAAATAGAATCGGTTCTTACTTAGCCCAAAATAAATTCAAAAGGGCAAACGATCTATTTTAAATCATGGAATGACATAAAATGATAAACCATACAATAATAAACTAAGCTAAACTTGTCCTCTGAAATTGATTTCGTTGATGTGATTGAATTTTATTGCTGCATTTGGCTGATTTACAGGAACTAAAAAAAATATTAAAGTAAAATATATCATACATAGACAAAATCAGTTCAGAGCGATTTAAATAAACAATGCTTAAACTATGAATTTTAAATAATTTGCACAAAGTTTTGTATCACCATTCACGTTTCTTTAACTCCATTTTCAGTGAGTGTAAGTGGAATGAATTTGGTGGTTACTATCTCTTTGGATTGTTGTCAGTTTCATTTGTTTACAGGTTTATCTGTGACTTCGGATTGAGGGGCTTCTGTCACGTCATTATATTAAAAAATCTTTATTTTTCTTTTCATTTACATCATTATTAATTTTAGCCGGTGCATCCGGTGTTAGCAGATCTTGGAATTTTTCAAATTTTACAAATGTACTAATTACAAATAGATAATTAATATAAAGTGTTTGCATCATATATAGCAATTAGTTTTATCCAACTTACAAGGTTTTGTGTAGAGAGCACAAAATATAATAAAATTGCTTATAATGAAGTCATGTCTATAGTTTGTTTGATAAAAGTTAGATATCTGCAAGTTAAAAAAATATGTTCTTTATAAATAATAAAATCTAACACAAGCAAGGGATCTACTAAGAATTATGAAAATTTTGTAGAAATCGGAAAGTAGAAAGACGTCTCTGGCAGAACTGATTCCGGATTGGCCAAAACTGCACTCGTTCAAAAGAAACGAGGTTTGACAACGAGCGTTTCTACGTCTAAGACGACACAATGCATCTCGTGTTGTATGCAAACTATTGTGGCACAAAGAAATATTTCACGGAACACGTAAACTTTTCATCTGGAAAAAGTAGAAAATGCTTTATAAAACATTATAGTACCTTCGTTATCGACTTATTTCCTACTAAATTTAAGTAGTAACATTATTATTGGTAGTGGAGTTTATTATTAATTAACATCAACCAGTGATAATTCCACTACTAGGCCTTTCCTGGTTTAAAAATATAATTTGTACACTTAGGAGATGTAGTGGCGGCAGAGCAGGATAATTTTCATATTACAGATGTTGAGCCCCGTCATAAGAATCTAATAATTTTTGTAAATAACGTTTTCGCCATTCATTTTCGACTAATGCAACATCCATTAGAAAAAATGTATACGCTATCACCTACTACTCACGAATTATGAATGATAGCATTATTTCGTGTTAGGGTATGATAGTTTTTTTTTAAATTTATAGTAAAGTGGTAAAATTTTATTCAAAATTTTATAACCATTTCTATGGCAAGGAATATGTCAATAACTAAAGGTATATTTTCTACTTTCGCTGGATTTCTTTAATATGACACCTGTATTGTATCGTTATATAAAATAGCACAAAATTGTTCTTTCTATTTTTTCTCTTATGTTTCTGTTATTTTTTTTTCTTCTGCAAAAAATTTTTGAGCACAATATCGAAGGTATTTACACTAGTAGCACATCAAATCGCACCGGTCACAGTGATGCACAGAGATATCGATGTTTAAAGATTTCTGCATATTTCCCGCCAAAAACGATGGATTTTAACAACATGATTTTCAGATTTAAGTAGTATTTAATATATAAAATATGATATTCATCCTTTTTGGTCGATATTTATACTTCATTATGTAGTATTTGCAAATCGCCCGAAATTGAGCACATCTTCGAATACAAGGAGGAAATTCCAATTTCTGTACAGTAGCATGAATTTTGAAGTGACGGGTGATCATGACAAACAATTGGCTGATATACCTAACGCCTGGGTTACATCATATCGACTGATTTCATTTATTGTCATGCATTTGAATGACCGTTGAGAGCGTTAAGTTCGGGTATTTTTATGGTCGGCACTGACAGCTTTTGTTCTGAAAAGCACATTTGGTTTATTGCACCTATCACTTCTTTGTTGAAGACAGGGGAATTAATTGGTCACCGGGTGTTACTTTCAGAAACCTGAATCTTTCTTGAAGCCACTTGTAGATCAAACTGCAAAAGAAGGTAAAGATAAAAAGGTGACATTTGAAGCTATCTTCACAAAGCCAAATGCCAAGCCAAAATGGCTCTTCCGCAAGGACGTAAGTGAAAGCAATTTTTTATAAAGCATTGTTCTTGAACTACATGACAAATTGATTAAAAATGTAACGTTAATAATTCCCAAATTTTACACTTTTACAGGAACTTTTCCCTGGCTCCAAATATAAGATGACAAACGAGGGAGACTCATACAAGTTAATTATTATGAATCCTAAAGTAGAAGACACAGGCAAATACACAATAGAAATTGGTGGTATTTCTAGCACAGCCTTTTTGCAAGTTGATGAACCTGACCCTACGTATACCTTCATAAAGCCACTAAAGAAGACTCTTAGTGGATATACTAAGCATGAAGTAATATTAGAATGCGTGGTATCGAACAGCTTAGCCATCGTATCTTGGTGGAAAGGTGACCAGAAATTAGAAGATAATGATGAATTCCAAACATCGAAAGATTTATCTGGTGTATGCAAATTAACTATTAAGAATGCCAAGTTTGAAGATGCTGGTAAATATATGTGCAAAATAGAGAAACAACCTGACAAGACTGAATGTGACGTTAATATTATCGGTAAGTATATAGTATATCCAAGTCTTTATTAATAAAGCCTCATAATTTTATTATTTATGACTGTACAAAGTTTAAACACATATTATAGATATTACGTTTATCAATTCCAATGACGATTTAATATTATTAATTTCAGAATACCCCTACAAATTTACCAAGGTACTTAAATCACAACAAGCGGTTGAGAAAGACACCATAACGCTACTTTGTGAACTTGACGATGCTACTGGTGATGTCAAATGGTAAGTATAAAATAGTTAATTTAGCTAGGTAGGGTAATTATTGGTTTTTGGTTACAAAAGTTAAATATATGCTTTTGAAAAAATATTATAAGTACTCGATGGACCCAAGAAATTCAATTATAACACACATTATTTACTGATTAGAACTGATAACTACTACGGGTAGAGAACCTGTAAATTCCTATTAATTTTTTTACGTACAGTATAATGAAGATAGCTAACAGCACAAAACGTAAAAACAAAATTAAAATATTTTGCAACGAAGTTCCTTATCGGACGGTACGAATTTGGCGAATGGGAGCTAGGCGAGAAAAAGTGTAAGATTTTTCCGTCACGACCACTTCTGACGTAGTGTAGACGGCCTTGGCGGCTATAAGGAAGCGAGATGGAATAATATCCATCTCCCTCGGACTTTTCTTATCTTGCCATGAAAGAAATATTATTTTATTTTAAATGACGCTTCATTTTAATAGACGCTAGTAATTCATTTATTTGTATTTGTTAATCAATAATATAATACGTTTATTAATAATAATATACTACGAACTTCGTTCCAACCGAGTGTTCCACGACACTCGCGCATGCTTTTTACACATAATAATTTGGATAAAGAATTGTTAGAAATATTTTGGTAATAATCGTCATAAATATTTCATATTTATTTACGCAAATATATTGCTAGTAAATTATGTACAAATAAACAAAACATGTAACCAAATAAATAAATTTAAAATAATAGTGCATATAAATACATTCCGTGAGTACGCGCGCAAATATGATACAGTATAATGTATAGGCGAGCAATCGAAGATAATACAATCACATTTTTATGCTACATTTTTCGGGAATAATATTAAAACTACCCTCTCCACAAAAAGTATAGAAGGTATATGAAAAATTGAAAACTAGAGATAAAGTAGTAGTTTCAGTTACATTAATTGTCAAATAATTTATAATATTCTGTTACACAATTTTGATATGGTGCATTATATTTAGTTAAAGTAAAATAATTTATTCGAGCAAACTGTGCAGTGCCAAAAGAAACAAAATTCTATTTATTGGCACGAAGAAATTATAATGTTGTGAAAACTGTAATTTGTTAAAGAAATTAAAATATATAAGTACTATAGAGTCATAAAGACGTCAGAGAACTAGTATTATAATTTTTCTTCTAATAATTTGTTTTACTTTATGTATTTTATAAATTTCATAATTCCAGGTTTAAGAACGACCAGCCATTTAAGGGTGACAAGCGCATCTCTATCGTTAAGGAGGGTCGTAAACGGAAAATCGTTATTAAGGACGCAAAGGTCACCGACGCAGGCAACTTTAAGTGTGTCAGCAATGCAGATGAGACTTCTTGCGAGTTGATTGTCAAATGTAAGCTGTACTTATTTTCCATTCACTTTTTTTATGGAAAAAGGGTGACAGACGAGCACACAGTCCACCTGATGGTAAGTGGGTACTGTGGCCCATATACATCTACATATATCTTCGTTTGCGATTTAAAATGCAGATGCGTTGTCAGCCGTGAGGACTAAGATAGAATGCCTCTTTTCCAGTAAAATGGGTCTCCGGTTCTCTACACTCACCATACGAAACACAGCAGCATTAAGCTGCTATTTTACGCTGGTATTCTGTGAGAGCGTGGTCCTTCCCCGGTCGAACCGACCCATTTGTGCTACAACTATACTATTAATATAGCTGCAGCATGGCTCTACCACGTAAAAACTTCAAAACCACAAAAAGCTTATTTTCTTTATCAGCCCCAAACAGCCGTTGCTGGATATAAAAGGCCCTGCCATTTTGAGAAAGATTTGCCGTTATTGCTCGACAGCATATCTCGCACCTTTATTGTCGCCAGGCTGCATGATTCACCATATTCTTCATTAAGGATAAGGTTATTTTTCTATCTATCTGAAGCCTGGGAGATCTTTCTGACTATTGAAAGTTCGTAGATAACCTCTTAACACACGAAAAAGCTATTCAGTTTTATATTTTTAAAAAAACATTAACGTCGCGATAGGTAGGAGAAGAAAGACCCGCCAGTGGAACAATAATATACTATAAAATAAAACGTATGACACTGGGCACAAGTTCTTTTTATGACTTAATAATTCAATGTAATTGTACACCATTATCACATTATTTATAATGATATTAAATCGTGTTTTAGCTTATTTCAAATATTTATTACATATTTTATTTCGTAGTTTTAATTAGAGTAATAAACGGGCTAACTGACCTCCAGATAGTAAATCGTTACTACAAAGGCTATCAGAAAAAAATAATTTTCTAGTCGTTCATAATTTTTCCAAGAGTTTATTACGGTTTATCGACTAACATAATTTGCAAATATAATCAACCAATATATAATTTATATTTAAACTATAATAATGTATAAATTTCAGACTCAAATCGCTTCAATAAAAAATTGAAGGATACCGAAGCAGTTGAAAGAGAAAAAGTGGTATTAGAGGTTGAACTTCAGGATCAAACTGCCGAGGCTGTTTGGTCTTTCAACGGCACGCCAATTGTACCAAATGACAGGTAAATAAAAGTAATGATGTACATAAATTATAGCCTCTCATTAAATAAAAATAGATTAATTGACGCTATGACAAAAACATCGAAAATTTTATTAACTAGAGTAAATTTATAATGTTACTTAGTGAAGGTAAAGTTACCTTTATTAAATTTCTTTCTTATCTTAATTTATTTTTTGCTCACCGCCGAGCATGTGATCAATTAGTACCATAATTTAAATTAAAAATTATAGTAATGACAGCAGGGTTCGTACTTGTTTTCTCACGAGCTATGAAATTTTAATCCGAACGATTACACCGTGAGTTACTACTACGCATCATCCTCAATAATCTAAAATAATAACAAACAACAGAAAAAATCTTAAACGAATACAATAATTATAATTCAAGATCAATTGCTGTTTTTCGAATTTGTTTATTGCGATTTAAATTATACTACCTTTATACAATATGTACAGAAAATGTATATGTTTTGTATAATTTTATTAATATAATAAATTCATATTATTAGGATCGAAATTAAGAATCTGGGAGGTGGTAAACACCAATTGATTTTCAACAAATTAGAGATGGAAGATGATGGTGAAATCCTTTGCCAGTCTGGAGAACTTAGCTCTTCTTGCAAACTTACTGTCAAGAAAGGAGAATCCAAACCTTCGATCGAATGCCCTGACGAGTTCAACGGGCCTGCTGGACATCCTTTCGTCATTGAAGTGCCTTACAAAAGTAAGTTGAAAATATTTTCATTTGAAATTTATTTACCATTATAGTGGCGGTATGAGATCCACTACCCCATATCATCCCGTGGGTGTCGTAAAAGGCAACAGAGGGAAACAACAACAACACCAGCGACTTCCTAATAACGACTAAAAATAAAAAACTTCTGTTACCAACCCGCTTTTCAAGCGTGGTAACTGTGCCAAATATCTCCTGTATGAGGCAATCCATGGGAAAGGCCTATGTTTAGCAGTGGACTTTAATAGACTGTCACGGCACCAGTAACGGTTGAAATTCATAATTTTTATAGCACTTTTGAATTTAACAAGTCAACCCTTTTGATTTAGATAGATCCCTAAATTTACTAAGCGATCACCAGAGGTCTTTTTTCTATATATACAAAATATTACATACTTTTGTTACAGTTTCAGGCACTCGACAAACACCGATTGAGGCCAAACTGTTTAAAGACGGCAAGGCCTTACCCGCTAAAGAAGTCGAGGTTGTGGTACAACAGGAGAAAGTTCTTTTCAAAATGAAGAAACCAACCAGAGAGGGATCTGGCAAATACCAGATTAAATTATCTAACGGTCAGGGCGAAGATTCCAAAGACGTCACTATTACCATGCAGAGTGCACCAACACCACCTCAAGATGTTGAGGTTTCGGAAATATTCCAAACGTCATGTGTCGTAACGTGGAAAGTGCCACAAGATGATGGTGGTTCACCAATACTTAAATATGTCATTGAGCGACAGGTATGAAGTCGTCGAGAATATATTACGTTACCTTCTATTGCACTAATTTAAACTGATTAAATATAAATTATAAAATTCTTTACTTGTAGGATCTGTCTCTTAAAGCAGGGTGGGACAATGTCGCCGAAGTGGCACACGGTGAACCAACAAAATACAAGGTTGAAGATCTTATCGCAAAGAAGACTTACAAGTTCAGAATACGTGCCGTCAACAAAATCGGCTCAAGTGAACCTGGCCTTTTCGCCAAACCCGTGCTGGCTAAAGATCCGTGGGGTAGGTATTTATTGTATGTAATAGGTAATTATTGTTTTTTTTTTAATATAGGATAGGATGACAAACGAGCACACAGTCCACTTGATGGTAAGTGGTTGTTGTGACCCATAGACATCTACATCTATCCTCAACAACGAATCAAAATTCAGATGCATTGTCACCCATGAGGACTAAGATGATAAGAATGCGTCTTTTTCAGTAAAAGGGGTCTCCGGTTCTCTACACTCACCATACAAAACACAGCAGTATCAAGCTGCTATTTTACGCTGGTATTCTGTGAGAGCATGGCCCTTCCATGGTCGAGCCGAACCATTCGTGCTAAAACAATACTATTAATATAGCTGCAGCATGGCTCTACCACGTAAAATATTGTCAAATCTAATTCACAATACTCACACGTCTATAGCACCAATACATTAGATTTTGTCAGCAACCAAGTGAGTTCAACTCTTTATTTGTAATAATCATAACGTTGATTTCATTATCTCCTATAAATTTCAGATGAACCGTCGAAGCCTAAGAATGTGGAATTAACTGACTGGGATAAAGATCATGCAGATCTTAAATGGCAAAAACCAGATAACGACGGTGGCGCTCCAATTACAGGCTACGTCATTGAGTATAAAGTATGTACTATTTCCTTATTAATATGCTCTTTAACGATATTTCCGCTAAGAATTTAAACTTGGAGCATCTTGATTCTAATGAATGTTTGTGTTTTTTTTTTGAAGGAGAAATTCGGCAAAGACTGGGTACAGGGCAAGGAAGTCCCAGGAGATTGCCTGGAAGCAACTCAAGATGGACTTAAAGAAGGCTGCACTTATGAATTTAGAGTTCGTGCTATCAACAAAGCGGGCCCTGGCGAACCTAGTGATAGTACTAAGCCAATCGTTGCTAAGTGCAGATTCGGTAATAATTTGTCTTTTTATTAATATTTGTTTATAATCATGATAATTATGGAAATAACGAAACGTGGACTATCATACAAAATCTGTTTTTGCAGTTAAGCCTTTCATCATTGGGGAAGGACTTCAAAATATGATAATCAAAAAGGGACAAGTTATCACGTACGATATCAAATACGGAGGAGAACCAGAACCCGAAGTCAGATGGATGCACGGTGAAGAGGTAAGAATACGAAAGTTAAAATTATTGAAAACAGGCCATTAAATATCCTAAATACGGAACATAAAACCTTTTCACTATTCACTTATCATTTTATTTATTCACTTTTAATATAGAAATGTAATGTAAGCATTGATGATATTGTGGATCAATGTAATCGAGACATTTTTTTTTAAATTATTTTAACTAAACCTGTTTATTTCTTGCAATTTTATACCTTTTAAATTAAATAGTTTCATTGAATTAATAAATATCTTATTTTTCCAAAAAAGAAACGTGGGAAGGCGTACACAGAGAAGGTCAGCTGGGTGCAATCAATGTTGTATATCGTTGTATTCTAAAATGCTCTTACATATTTTACTCTTTACACTCAAATGTGGCTAACTTGATTACATATATTTTATGTAACGACATGAAACATGATATACTGATGAAAAACTATTTGTTTTCTACGTGTTTTAGTGTTTGGACCAGTATATCGTGATTTCGAATAAAAAATCGCCGGCGACGCGATCATTAACATTACAATTTCAAAGCTTTCGATGTTGTATCAATCTCTCTGTTCTAAAAATCTCACTCATAACAAGTCACCACTACGCATTGAAAAATAGATGAGCACTTGGTGGTAGGTTACGGAAAATGCAAAGAACGTCTACAACTCGATTGGTTTCATAATATATGTATTTTATTTTGAATAACATCTGGACAGTATGATATTACATTATTGCATTACAACAACTGTCGACACGTTCTAACTCTATCAATGAACTTATGTTTAACACACTTGATGTTTTTAACTTGGTGCGTTCGATCTTTCATGGTGCCACTTTCAACAAAGAAATCTACATTTTCTCCTTGACTTTACATATGTTTGTCCATCGTGAAATGCACATGCAAACAGGCACCATGAAAAGTCAGAAGCCACGTGTTTTTTTTTTTAAATAATTACTTGCTAATTTTTATCTTAACTGTAGGAAATTCGTGACGACGGTGAGCGCATCACTATCGACAAATATGAAAGAAACACGGTATTGAATGTAAGAAAGACGACCAGACCTGACAGCGGAAAATATAAATTGGTTTTGACTAACTCGTCTGGTACCTGTGAAAGCATAGCAGACGTGGTTGTGCTAGGTAAGATATTTTAGTATTATTTTTTGAAACTTTAAAAATATTTTGAAAGGCGACGAATGTAAGTTGGGTGTATTAGTTTATACATGGTAGAGCCATGTTGCAGCTATATTATGGTTGTAGCACGAATGGGTCGGAAGAAGTCGATCGAAGGAAGGACCACGCTCTCACACAATATCAGCTTGAAATAGCGGCTTAATGCTGCTGTGTTTCGAATGGTAAGTGTAGACAACCGGATATCCTTTTTACTGGAAACGAGACATTCCATGTAAGTCCTCAGGGGTGACAATGCATCGGCATTTTGATTCTAAATCGAAGACAGATGTAGATGTATATGAGTCTTAGCTGTTCACTTATAATCAGGTGGAATGTATGCTTTTTTGGCACCCTTATTCTTCTTGTGGTTATAAATGAGCGAATCATTAAAAGAAAGAGAAAATGAAAATGAAAGTCATAACTTTTAAAAGAGAAGAAAGTAATACCGTATGTTAAATATGAATAGCGGGGGAGTTTGTTTAGCAGGGACAGTGGTGAGCAAGTGGATAAGTTTGTAAGAATGAATGCACAATGTGCAGGATATGTGTGAGCAAGGTTTTAGAAAGGCTATTCCGTTTACCCTAAGAAATTTAGATTCCGATTATCCACCCCGTCTAGGGTGAATTAACAAACATGCGTTTCCGAGCATTCACCCTAGGGTGAATTTATTAGGGAGGGTAAACGGAATAACCACTTTAGAACAGGACATAGTGAATGGAGCTCTTCACTCACTCACTATTGTGGGAAGTCAGAATGTGTCAAAGAGGCACATATGGCAATTCATACTGCTGGTTAGTCCCTACCGAAATGTAGGGTAGTGAAACCGGGGTGACAGAAGAGGCACGAGACTAATATTAATGCTGTAGAAATGTGGTTATTAAGACTAAGTTAAGTGCGATTCTGTATGGTAGAGTGAGAAATTGTGTAATAGTAAAGAGATTTGTAGGTATTATATATTTAAAATAAATCGCGTGTTATTAGTTTTTAATTAAAAAAATACATACATTTTTTAATTGGAAATTAAGTTTGGATGTCCAGCAGAGGATGAAAAAAGTCGCTATATGATTATGATTTTTTTTCAGTAATATTAAAAAAGGAAAAAAACATACAAATATTGAGTTATGTGCCAATTTCTTCGGTGTCTATTCGGCTATACTTAGGGCATTAATTAAAAAATGTTTTGAAATTTCAGATAAACCGAACCGACCTAACGGTCCCATTGAAGTGGTTGATGTGCGAGCCGAAAAGGCAACTGTCAAATGGCAGAAACCTGATGATTGGCAAGGATCTGATATTACGGGATATACTCTCGAAAAGATGGACATGGTAAGATTTATAATTTTTTTTTTAACTCTTAACATTAATTTAAAATATAAAAAAATTTACTCATATTATGAGGCTTATCGCGCCACTCAAGAGAAATATTAATCGTTTGCTACAAATACTGCAACTCGTCTGTGGTTGCTTATTAAAAAAATACTGTCATACATTGTTGCATTCGGTTCTTAATTTAACTAATTTTAAATAGTCATTGCATAGTAAAATTTGCCTAAATCATCATCTTCTTCGGAATTTAATCAATCAAAGAATTATATCAATTTATTTTTCATAGCTACTCATAATGTCTATTAATGAGGCCTTATTCCGATCACCAGATGTCGCTAGTTGACACTGAAGTAAGTTTTTTTGATAAACTATGTCATTTAATTGAGTTTAATTGGAGGATTATAGGAAGATTCTTGAGGATTATATTAATACTCAAAAAAATGCCTCAGTGGTTTGCTCTTTAATTTTTTCCACCTTTTTAAGTTTTTTTTTTTTTAATTTTTCTACATTTATGAAAATCTGTGGGTATTGTTTATTTATTTTTAATCTTAATAATATAAAATATAGGTAGTAGTACAGAAAGAAACACCACACCACATCTGATATTATTCGAACAAATTAACTTCCCTGCTATGAATCTGTCAAATATTATACCTCACTTTTAAGTGACGCCGCCCTGGTGGCAGAAAAAGTCGTGGATGCCCATTAATTAAGACTGAGTATACTGTGCGGCGGCAAAATAATCACAGTTCAATATTGTGACGTAGTATTAATAATTAAATTACAATGTTGAAAAGCAATAAGTCAGTACATTATTAACATTAGATACCTATTATTTATTTTTAGGATACAGGCAAATGGGTTCCATGCGGTGAAACTGGTCCAGAGCCTACTGAATTCACAGTGAAAGGTCTGACACCAAACCACAAGTATAAGTTTAGGGTGCGTGCAGTGAATAAGGAAGGAGAATCTGAGCCGTTAGAAACTGACGGCTTTATCGTCGCGAAGAATCCTTATGGTTAGTTTAATATTTATATTGTGTTTGCACTTAAAGAACATTTATATTATTATGCCTATGATTAAATTTGATGTTTAGAGGTTTTCAATTTATTTTATTAATTATTTATTTTTCATTTATGTAACGACAACTATTTCAACCATAAATCTATCAAAGTGATCAAATGTGATGCGATGCGTCGAATTTGACGTTGACATTTGTCTAACAGCTGTCAATGTCAAGTGTCAACTGTCATTACGTTTTCATTTGTTTACAAACAAAACGGTAGCTTGAGGTTTGAGTTCAGGACCTGTTCATAATAAAGTGTGATATTGTTTTATCAGATCCACCAAAAGCGCCGGGCAAGCCTAACATCATTGATTATGACAACATGTCGGCAACACTTCAATGGGAACCACCGAGTGATAATGGTGGTAGACCAGTATTGGGCTACGTGATTGAGATGAAAGATAAGTTTACTGCTGACTGGATAGAGGTGCGTATGCTGTGCCTTGGCACTAAGTAGATTTTTTATAGGATAAGGATGACAAACGTGCACCCAGTCCACCTTATGGTAAGTGGTTGCATAGACATCTACATCTATCCTCAATTACGTATCAAAATGCAGATGCGTTGTCACCCTTGAGGACTAAAATGGAATGTCTCGTTTTCAGTAAAAAGGGTCCCCGGTTCTCTACACTCACCATACGAAACAGAGCAGTGTCAAGCTGCTATTTTATGTGGGTATTCTGTGCAAGCGTGGTTCTTCCCCGTTCGAGCCCACCCATTCGTGCTACAACTATACCACTAATATAGCAGCAGTGTGGCTCTACCACATACAAATTTGGCAAAGCTATATACAGTGGACCCCCAGTAATCCGACAAACATTTTGCAGGCAGTGTCGGACTATCGAATTTGTCGGATTATAGTCTGCCTAAGACCCCCTATAGTCCAGAATTATTTATAAAAGAGTACCTTGTAATCCGACAAATTCCAGATCCAATGATAAGATTCTATATGTTATATATATGTACTCTGAAGTACAAATTATACTTCATTATGTATGTCAAATTTAGTAAATTAAAATTCAAAACAATACCCTACGCGTCGAGCACAAGTTATAAATTGTTCAATCATGCATTTTCGAAGATTGTCAAAAAAATAATAAATAATAGACCATGTCGGATTACAGGGGGTGCCGGATTAGACAGGGGCCGGATTACCGGGGGTCCACTGTATTTCAGAATTGTGATTACTTAAGTTTTCTTTCATACCTTGTCTTGTATTTTTGCTCTTTCTTTTTGTACTGTCTGTTTTTAAAATATGTACTTGGAAAGCTATTTTACTTTTTCAAAATAAATTTGCTCAAAATTTGCAGACATTCTTTGTATTAAAAATCAATGTTATTGAACTGTAATAAAAATCTTCACGTGTAACAAATTGGAAATTATTTTTTACCTAGCATAAGTTCCTCCTATGTAATTTATGTTCTTCTTATTCTTAATTAGAATATTTTTTTATAATATTAATCATTAATTATCTTAAAATGACAATTTTCAGGTTGGAAAACTTACAGAACCTAAGACTGAATATAAAGTGGAAGGCCTGAAAGAAAAAATGATATACCAGTTCCGTGTAAAGGCCTACAATAAAGCTGGTGTTGGTGATGCTTCACAGCCAACAGAAAACCACCTCTGTAAACACAGGAACTGTAAGAAATAGTTTTTATTTATTTAATTAAACGTTTATTTACAAGTAGAGGCTCTAATTTTATGTGTTGTCGAAGGACAACACAAGTGCAAGTGAAGACTTGCACATTCTGTAATTTCTATTCATGATTGAAGTAGTATGAGTTGAAGTAGGGGTCAGTAGCACATTCCTGTGGCTCAAATGGTTTCTTATTCATTTGTTACTCAAATCAATGTAAACACAATCATGCAATTAGTAAGACTATATCTGCACAAATAGCGACACTCTGAAGTGTCCAAGGCACAAAATTATTGCTTTCAATTTTATAGCACTAGAAATATACTAATGTGTATTTTCACTCAAATAAGAGAACAGCTTTATTGGTATTTTAAGTGGTTATAAGCATAATCACATTATCTGCATTATAAATTTTAGTGGCCCAAATTTTAGAATTACTATCACCTAAATTTGGATATTTATACTTATGCAAATGTATGTTGTATTCTGTGTAGGATGTAGTCTTTGCTGTGTATTGCTGGTGTAATAGAAACTACTAACTCGTACAATGGATGTTGTAAGAGGGGACAGAGGAAAATGAAAGAGAAGTTGGGAGCAGCATTTTCTTGGTAATCAAAATAATAAAAAACTGCAGTTGCTAACCTATATGAAATAAAGATAAACTGCCAGCCACCTGTGGCAACTATTTTGTATAATCCATGAAGCATTGTATTAGCTTCATGGTATAATCAAACTTAGAGGCAATCTACGAGAAGACCTATGGAATATACAGAAGTGAATTTTTATAGGCCGTAAAGGATAATGGAATGAATATAATATGCATAAGCGGTATGAATAACTATATTATAAAGGTATATAGGTGATAACCGTAATATGTTAATATTTATTTACAGTGAAACCTCGCATTGAAAGAAGTACATTCAAATCTGTCATAATAAAGGCAGGACGAACACACAAATGGTCTGTGGATGTCATCGGTGAACCCCCACCAGAGACCACATGGTAAGTACGTCAAGTGTTTATTTTATATAAATAAAAATTATATGCTGTTTGTTGGTAAGCACTACACTCTGTGCTTTTTTCTTTGGGATTTTTGTATGAACTTACGATTTGAACAAGGGATATTTATAATTCTTTTTTTGTTATATTTGTTATATTAAAATAATATGGAAGGTCCGAAAAAAAATCTTGAAAAGCAATTAAAATAATATTAGGCACATTTGTTTTTACTTTTATGTTGTTTTATGATCTGTCCAACAAATGTAGTTATTTTATTTCTGTTCCAATTTATTTAGTTACATTTAAAAATTTACAAGTCATTCACAAACAAGTTTATTAAAATTTGGACATGACAACACAACAAACTCCAAAAACGATTTTAAGTAGAGCGATTTTAAGTAATGGTAACGATTTTGAGTAATGGTCAAAAGCTTCACCTTCCAAATCCTTAAATTATTTCTATTTTATGAACATTTTTTATGAATAATATACACAATAATTTTAACTTTCAAGGGAAGCAGCAAACCCTATAACCCATAAAAATGTACTTTGTGCACTTTCAGTTTATAATTTATGCTTTATACCCTCAGATTATATTTCTATAATCTGAGTTTATACCCATGTACTTTTATTTTATACTTATATTATTTATTCAGAACTAAATTACTAAACTTGAACAAATGAGGGCTAGCAATCTTCCTCTCACCAGATGTCGTTAGTTAGGGCTGAGGTGAAATTTTTTGCTACACAATGTAATTTAATTGGAAAGTTAGTTTTAAATAAAAGTTTATCAGTTTCTAAAGTATTATATTAATACATAAAACAATACCTTCAATGTTTTGTTTGTTTATAAGTCTTCTTTTTTAATTTCTCTACTTTTTCAATATCTGTAGTTTGGTTTTTTCATTTTTAATCGAAATAATATGAAATTGAACTAATATTATAAAAAGAAACATTACCTAACTTGTACATTTTCCTAACAAATTAACTTCCTCGCTATGAAATCTGTCAAACATTTTACCTCATTCCAAATCCAAAGTGGCGCCGCCCTGATGACAGAAAAAGTCGTGGATGCCTCATTGCGTGACCTCATTAAAACTAGATGGCGCTTATTCTTACTTTGAAAATAAAATGTTATTTGAATTATTACCAATTTAATTAGGTACAGTATGCAAATAAAGTTTTCGTTATTTCCCATCAAAAGTAACCTAGCCCTAGACATACAAATAGCCCAGTCAGTTTGTCAATAGCTGGAATGAATAAATACTGCATTTACAAGTATTACGCCACGAGTTAGTCAAAGTGAACGAGTTTTTCCTCTACGCACATTGAATTTAATGTCTTCATAAAAGCAAAAGCATCGTGAGGGCAGACGTCGTTGACACTCGTGATCAAAATCAATTGTTATTTTACATAGTGTACTTTAACGATTTTATACTGTTTTCGTTGGATAAAATTAATTTCAATTACTTAGATCAAAGTTACAACGAACTACAAGAACTTTTATATTATGTTCCTCTTTTTATATACCGTGATATATATCGATGAGCCAAAACTTGTTAATAACCTGTCCGCCCAAGTCCACTGAAACCTAAAAACCTATAAAAATAATTAACAGCTTGTCAACTAGATGGCGCGACTTTTTTATTACATCGCGGAATGGTTGAGTTAGGAGAAACACATATAGCTACGAATGAGCTTCATTATTACTATTACACTATACACACACACAAAGTGACCTGATTAGACCTTTGTCGATAATTTTTGTGGTCCTCTCGGTAGGACTCCGTTGCTAATGGAGAAGGGGCGAAGGAGTAGTCCTCGGTCGCATCGCGTTTTCTCTGATATTACAACTATATATTTCAATATCTATTAATTTTGAGAACACGTGTTTATTTTTTCTACTCCGATACGCTGTTGAAATCTGATACGGTATTTTGTAGTTACTCTTACCTATTCGATGTAGTACTCTTACCTATTCGATGCGAATCAGTATTGTAGAAGATATATTTATAGTTTTAGAGTAAATTTATATTATGTTATCTATCTTCTTGGAGCTAATGCAGATATATTTGTAGTTTTAACTTTATTATTTTAAAGTTTTGAACTAGTTATTTATTTACAACACTAGATACCTACTCAATTAAAATGGTTCAATAAAATATATAATATAAAATAGTAGGTATTTACAGTGTCTATTATTTATTTATTGCACAAATTGCATTTAAAAGGATAAAAATTGCAACTTTCTCTTTCCACTACATTTATTCTGGCAGATCTGCCAAAAATAAATTGAAAATTCTATATAAAATAATGTTATAAAATGCACAAGATTTTAGACTAAAAAACAATCAGATTTGAAATTTATCATTATTAGGCAACATAAGTTAAACTTTAAATTCTATACAAACAAATAAAATTGAAGTGTCTGTTTGTAATGTAAAAATAGAAAATTGGAATGGAAATAGTAATATAAGTTTAAAATATAGAATATTGAATGGGAGGGTGGGCGTAATAAGCAGTATACATATACACACGCACACATTCACAGAGTACTCTCGTGTGAGTGAATTGGAATATACACACACACATGTGAAAATTATAGTTAGCGTAACAATCATCAGGTGGCGCTTTTTCCAAGGAGCACCAGTTTTACTCGCAAGAGGGCTCTCTTCCTTATATATTACTATACTCTTTGCAATTAACTAATATTGTAGAATAAAAAACTTTACCTCAGTCACAACTAGCGACATCTGGTGAGTAGAATATTGTTAGCCCTCATTGCCGTACCGCTCCTGCTACTGTATTTGTCTCGGCCGAAAGTATCTAAATAAAGATGGTGAATATATCTTTTAACTGTTAAAATAAACAGTTAAAAAAATTGCAAAATTTATTAAATAAATAAAATAAACGATAATTAATAAAATTATCATATTCCAGTCCATTCAAAACCATCCACGATCGATTTCTTACCTAGCCGTATTTATGCCATCTAGCGTCTTCTTTACGTTACACCTTGAGAGTCAATCAATTTTCGTTCGATAAAATGACTTTACCCATAGAATGGAGTAGATGGCGGTTTACAAAGCAATTTTATAATTTATTACATTAAAATTTAGGCTTCACATGTCTAAAAATAAGGATTGTAACAATTATTTGCTAAATATATATACTTACAAGTTAAACTAATATCCAATATTTTATGTCGAACTTGTTTTTGACAACTATCATATTAAATAAATCGTTTGCCGTTAAATCTTTTGAAGTGTTGTTTTTGATATGTAGGTAGTAATTTAAGCGGGCTGATTTAATATTATTTAGTTTACATTTTCATCGAAATATTACAAGGGATTTATATAAAAACTTGAAAAAATAATTACTAGGGAAGTTAATTAAGATTTAGTGAAATTGTTATTTTTTATTATTTAGTGTAGTGTACATATATAAAGATTTTAGTAAGACTAATTTTCCGTCATGCATGTCTAATCTAATTCCCATATCTGTCGCACACGGCGAATCTAGCCACCCACCGACTGATGCGAAACGATTTAGGCATCGCGGCGGTACGCAAATATCAGATTTTGTAATATATAGTTTTGAAACGAACCAGTAAGCGGTTTTTAGATATTGTACCAATATATAGATTTCGTATCAGTATACGGTTTGCATCGCCCACCTCAAAAAGCACACCCACACAGCACTCTTTAAAATACTGAAACTTGCAGGTAAAAACTTTGAGTTAAATTGATGTAACAACAAAAAATAACGAAATAAGAATGAGTAGTAACGAAAAACGGAGAAAAAAATACCGTACATTTGTTGGTCGATAACGTCCTCGTGCCCATGTGGTAATAATGTCTATAGTCAAAGTGAAAGAAATACATCTTAAATATTGTTAACTTAGCACTTAGAATTTTTGTTTACGAATTACTTTACGAATTTTTATCAAAAAGTTATGGCAATTTTTTTCACTTTAACAAATGTTTAGTTAAGTATGTAGGTAGGCACTACTTTTTTCATTTACGAGTATCATCTTTACTCAGAATTTCATGCTAGGATTAGCAAAAATCTAGACTACCGTGCCGTGTAGGAGCGGCGTAGGAGAATCCACTACCTCATAACATCCCGTGGGAGTCGTGTCTTTAACGGACTTGAAAGCAATAAAAAACTGCGGTTTTTACTGTCTTCAAGGCTGTTAAAGAAGTATATAACTACCTATTACCTCTTTTTATTCCGCTTTATAACTTTATAAAGAGTTTAGTCTAGCCACACTAAGCGACCACTTAGCAACAGGTCTTTCAGGTTGCTTATCAATCTTTTATTAACAACTGCTGCCCGGGTTCGAATCCCGGATCGGGCAAAAAAAAAACAGTTATTGGGTTTTTATGTCATGAAATTCACAGTAGCAGCCTGGAATTAGAAAGTTAGCGGTGTTCTACCCCCGTGTCTTGGAAAGCACGTGGGTAGAACACCGCCATTGGTCCTGCAATTGCTCCCTCCGACTCGCTTTACGAGAGTAAGGGAATAGAGAGTTCGTCTATGCTTTTGCACACACTCTTGCACTTCATCCTGTCCTGCGCATATGGCTAGTCTCATTGAGACTGGGAGCCTTGACCGAAAAATTCGGTCACTAGGACATTCTTAATGAAAATCTAACTCTTTAGGTCATGGCGCGAGAACATTAAGCTGGTCAACACGGAACGCATCAAAATCGAGAACAAAGAGTACCATACAGACTTCACAATAGTGAACGCAGTGCGCAGGGATACCGGCAAGTACACTCTCCGCGCCGAGAACTGTAACGGATTCGACGAGGAAACAGTGGAGCTGACGGTGCTGAGCAAACCGAGTGCGCCGAAGGGTAAGCGATTTTTTTTGAATGTTTATTTTTAGATGGAAAATCTAAAATACATACAGCCAAGTTGAGTTCTAATAGAAAACTTTTTCACGTGGGTAGAGCCATGCTGCAGCTATAATATATTTGCATCACGAATGAGTCGGCTCGTCCGGGGTAGGGCCACGCTCTAACAGAATACCAGCGTGAAGTAGCAGCTTAATGCTGCTATTTTTCGTATGGTGAATGTAGAGAACCGGAGACTTTTACTGGAAACGAGGCATGCCATCTCAGTCGTCAGGGTTACATCTGCTTTTTGATTCTCAATTGAGGATAAATGTAGATGTCTTTGGGCCACAGTGGACTGTGTGCTCGTTTATCACCCTTATTCTATAAAAAAACTATTAATAAACGTTAAGTGGACTAAGATGGAATGTCTCGTTTCTAAAAAGGGTCTCTGGTTCTCTACACTCATCATACGAAACACAGCAGCATTAAGCTGCTATTTTACGCTAGTATTATATGAGAGCTTGGTCCTACCCTGGTCGAGCCGACCCATTCGTGCTACAACCATAATAATATAGCTGAAGCATGGCTCTGCCACGTAAAAAACTTTGTTTTTGTATGTATGTTAAGCGATGGTTTTGCTACTACTAAACCCTTGTTACCACATAGTGTGGAAAAATAGTGAAGTTTTTATTGTGACTATTGTGACATTCCAGTTGTTGTCTTGATGATGTTACTCAGTCTTCTCATGAGGGTCAAAAATTAAACTTAAAAAGAAAAACTAAAAACCGACTTTAATATACTAAAAGTTATTAACCCTTTCGCTGTCCCGTGTAGTACATATAGTTCACTGCTATTGTCTTACTATTGTATCTGAAAATTGGACAGTGGGTGTTAAAAAAACGTGTGTGAGTGTCGTGGAACACTCAGTTGGAACACTCAGTTGGAACGAAGATGCTTTTGTAGTACATTATTATTGATAAAACGTATTATATAATTGATTAACAAATACAAATAAATGAATTACTAGCGTCTATTAAAATGAAGCGACATTTAAATGAAAATAATACTTCTTTCATGGTAAGATAAGAAAAAGTGCGAGAGAGATGGATATTATTCCATTTCGTGACGGAAAAAATCTTACACTTTTTGTCGCGTAGCCCCCATCCGCCAAAATCTGTACCGTCCGATAAAGAACTTCCTTCCAATAATTTCCACATAATTTTTTATATCTCCTGAAATCTGTGCTATTAGTAAGTATATCAAATAGTTAGTCTCAACTTGAGAAGCTATTAAATTGTGTGAAAATTTTGTTCTTTTAACATTATTGAAGTAGGTTTTAACTTTTTAAAGGTCATTTTTAGAAATCATTACGTTTAGAATTCACTTTTGCTCCACTTACAATTTAAAATCATTTTTTTTGGTCTTGCTCAGGTCCACTTGAGGTGACAGATATTCACGCGGAAGGCTGCAAGGTGAAATGGGAGAAGCCGGAAGACGATGGCGGTTCACCGATCAAGGAGTATGAACTCGAGAAAATGGACCTCGCTACTGGAAAATGGGTCCGTGTTGGAAGGTGAGTTTAAGGAAGCATTTTCGCTAATATTTCTTTCGCTTTTTATACATATACATAAATATAATATAAATTTATGAAGTTAATTCTAGGCCAATTTTTAATATGCTAACAATTTCAAATCTGGAGGGAAAGTTTAAAAACAGTTTATCGTTAACTGCAGGATGCAATTAACAATAAACTTTTTTATACCTTTTGCTTACTCCTTTATCATGGTACTTCTATTTATCATCTACTTCCGGACGCAGTTCACCACGCGTGGAAACAGAAACGCCTTCAAAGATATTATCTTGCGAATTTTTTTATTTACCTTACTTAAAAAAGTATCTCCCCATGTTGTAATAATAATTTTGGTAGTATTGCTAAACTAAAAATAGATTTTTTTTATTAATATTAATTAAATTAATTTTATTTTTATTTAAATTATTTTTTGAATTATTATACTGATATAATATATTATATCAGTAGAATATACTATTACCCTCTACTGTACTCTCCTCCACATAAATAAATAAATTAAAAACATTTTTTTTATTTAATTTAATAATATGGTTTTGTTTAATACTAATTATGTAGGGTTGCTGGTGACAAGAAGCCCTTGGAAATGGATGTGACTGGCTTGGAGCCCGGACATCAGTACAAATTCAGAGTGACTGCCGTCAATGATGAGGGCGACTCAGAACCTCTCGAGACAGAAAGACCTATTCTCGCCAAGAACCCGTATGGTGAGTAACAAGTGAAAAGAAAGAAGTAAAGTAGCAGCCAATATATGCCCCACAGCTTTGCGCAAGCTTCTTCTCATTTCTCATTCTTGAAGCAAGAAACACGTCAAATTATTTACACTCCATGGGTTTGACTGGTAGAGAATGCTTTAAGGCATTAAGCCCGCCCTTTGTATTCTTTTTTAAGGAATGCAATTAAGAAAAATAGATCGTCATACTGCCGCAAAGCGCGTTAGCCGACTTATAAATATGCCAATAGTTTTTTAATTTGTCAGTCATTGAGGCATCCCGCCATGTATTCATCACTTAAAATTGCAATCAACAACTTTATTGGTGCCCGTTAGGAGCGAATTCAGGTTGCAGTTGTGTTGTGAAATCTTTGAGCTACTACAGCTCTTAGAGTAACTCAGTAACGACTATATCATTATCATCGCCATCATTACAGCGCATGCTCATAGTTCACTACTGAACATAGGCCTAGCCGAGTAATGCAATAAAACACAGTTATAAATATGCTATATTTTATTAAAGTGATCTTTTATTTATAATGAAAATTTGTAATTAAAGAAAAAATAATAAAATAATAATAATAATGGGTTATACTAGCTTCATTTATTTAATATTAAATAAAATTTATTATGCTAGTAGCCGCTATTTTGAAAGTTATTTTTTATTTAAAAAAAAATGCTCATATACTGAAAAAGTGGAAAAAGAAGATATTTGTCTTGTAGGCTAGGTATCGTATTTCGAGTATTAGGTTTGTAGCCTAGATTTTTGAATAACTCAAATGTAATTTAATTGAAAACGAATAAAATACTTAGTTTTAAGACACAGTAAGAGAAGTTAATTTAAATTATTTATACCTATATATTAGGTCGAAGAACTGACGAACGATGGGGAAAAAAGGTTTTCGAGCGGTCGCCTCGTACCGGCAAGCGAAGTAAAGGGCGTACCCCACTAGATGGAGTAACGACCTGGAAGCACATGCAGGAATCCGATGGATACAGGTGACCCAGGACCGTGCTTTGTGGCATTCCTTGGGGGAGGCCTATGTTCACTAGTGGACTTGTGATGTGGCTGTAATGATGATGATATATTATGGGTACTTGACACTATTTTTATACGTGGTAGAGCCATGCTGCAGCTATGTTAGTAGTATAGTTGTAGCACGAATGGGTCGGCTCGACCGGGGAAGGACCACGCTCTCACAGAATACCAGCGTAAAATAGCAGCTTAACGCTGCTGTGTTTCGTACGGCGAGTGTAGAGAACCGGAGACCCATTTTACTGAAAAAGAGGCATTCTATCTTAGTCCTCACGGGTGACGACACATCTGCATTTTCATTATTTATTGAGGATACATGTAGATGAACTATGGATCAGAGCAACCACTTAGCATCAGGTGGACTGTGTGCTCGTTTGTTACCCTATCCTATAAAATGAAATTAATTCATCAAAATCAAAACATATTACTTTAAATTTTTTTTTTACTTGTCTTTTAACTTTTTTCTCTTCTCAGGACGAAGAAAATAGTTGTTAGATGGTGAAAAATAACGCATAGATATTTTGATTTATAAAACTAATTACAATTGTAATAATTATACTATTGTTATAGATGTTGCGGACAAGCCCGGCAATGTCGAAGTTGCGGATCACGACAATCAAAGCGCGGAGATCAAGTGGGAGCCGCCGGCGTCCGACGGTGGAGCCCCTATACTAAAGTATATCATACAGAAGAAGCCCAAGGGCGGCGATTGGGAGAATGCTGCTGAGGTAAGACATAGATGATGTGATGACGTTTGACGATTTTTCGTCAGTTTTCACCATAGCGATAATTTTTTCATATAAGTAAAACATACAATTCACGGGCGCTGCAGTAAATAAACACATTCAGGACTAAGGTTAAGGACCCTTGTGGACTAAAATAGAATACATATTTTATACGTAGTAAAACCATGCTGCTGCTATAATAATATGACAGTTGTAACACGAATGGGGGTCGGTTCGACCGGGGAAGAACCACGCTCTCATAGAATGCCAGCGTTAAATAGCAGCTTAATGCTGCTGTGTTTCGTATAGTGAGTTTAGAGAACCGGATACCCTATATACTGGAAAAGAGGCATTCCATTTTAATCCTCACGGCTGACAACGCATCTGCATTTTGATTCCCAAACGAGGATAGATGTAGATGTCTATAGGCCACAGTAACCACTTACCATTAGGTGGACTGTGTGCTCGTTTGTCACCCTTATACTATAAAAAAACATAGTTTCCAGTAAATGTGTCTCTGGTTTTCTCTTTACTCACCAAACAAACATCAAAAGTATTATGTAATAAATACATAGAGGGTCCAGGCAGTTGTCTGTGTGATCATCTACATCGAGTACCCTATTGATGGTTTTACTAGCTAGGAAAAACTTGGCATAAAGGCAAAATTCTACGCCACACGCCCATAATGATTGATTTACTGTTATGTGAAGAGCTAGTCTTAGTTACAGGTATTAAAAAATCCCAGGAAGACCAGCTGTACAGTGGGGTACCGCAATCATTACATCCCTTCACAAGTTCACAGTACAATGTACAGTGAGCCACACGCTCAGACCCGTCTAACTACAGGCCTAACGCAATCACCTCCTTGTTCTCCAAAATAATGGAATCCATTATATACTGCCAACTCATGCGGTACCTTGAGGATCACCAGCTGATTAGTGACCGCCAATACGGTTTTCGATCAGCTGATCTTCTCGTCTACCTGACTCATAGATGGGCGGAGACAGTAGAGTCCAAGGGGGAGGCATTGGCTGTTAGGTTGAACATTGCGAAGGCCTGCGATCGAGTTTGGCACTCTTCTTTCGAATCTTCCTTCCTATAGGCTTCCCGAGAAATTGTGCAATTGGATCACCAGCTTTCTTGCAGATCCCGAGGATCAAGGTCGTTGTAGACAGTGCATGCTCCAACTACAAGCCTATTAACGTTGGTGTTTCACAAGGCTCCGTACTATCACCAACGCTGTTTCTTCTGCATATCAATGATATGTTGCAAATCGGTAACATGAATCGCTTTGCGGATGACAGCACTGGCGATGCTTTATACACCGGCCGTACCTATATAGCTCGGGAAAACGTCGCCGAGTACCGGAACAAATTTGTGTCTGAAGTCGAGTCTTTGCTGAACAAAGTCTCGGATTGGGGGCGACTAAATCTAGTCCAGTTTAATCCTCAGAACATACAAGTTTGCGCGTTTAACGCTGAAAAGAACCCCTTTGTCGTATCTCCTCAGTTTCAAGGCACTCCGCTTGTTGCCTCAGCCAGTATCGGAATCCTCGGCGCCGACATATCGAGTGACGTGCAGTTTCGTGTTCACTTGGAAGAGAAGACCAAATTTTCCCCTAAAAAGCTTGGCGTGCTCAGCAGAGCGGGACAGTATTTTATGCCGGCACACCGCCTGCAACTTTACAAGGCGCAGGTTCGGCCTCACATGGAATACTGTTCCCATCTCTGGGATGTGGCTCCCCAGTGTCAGCTCCTTCCACTTGACCGCGTCCAGCGCAGAGCGGCTCGAATCGTCGACGACCGTGTCCTTTCCGATCAGCTTGATTCACCGACGCTGCGAAGAGATGTGCATCCCTTTGCATTTCCTTTCGCGTTTACCAGTGCTCTGAGGAATTGTTCCGATTAATCCCAGCCGCCAAATTTCACGAACGCACATCGCGGCAAATCTCCCGATACCATCCACACCATCTGGATACTTGGCAGGCCACCAGTGTACGTTTCACTATGAGTTTTCTTCCGCGTACGACCTCCCTGTGGGATAGCTCACCACCGGCGATTTTTTCGGACCGATACGACTTAGGGACCTTCAAGAAAAGAGCTTAGTCCTTTTTAAAAGGCCGGCTACGCACCTGCAATTCCCTTGGTGTTGCAGTTGTTCATGGGCGGCGGTAGTCACTTAGCATCAAGTGAGTCTTATGCTCGGGGGCAAACGAAATCGTATAAAAAAAATATTTTTTTTTTAGGTACCGGGAACGGCGACCTCTGGCAAGGTGGAGGGTTTACCTGAAGGTAGCGAGTATCAATTCCGGGTTATCGCCGTCAACAAGGCCGGCCCATCTGAAGCCTCAGAGCCGACCAAGATGACTACAATAAGACACAAAGCTCGTAAGTGATATTTTAGTCATTATGTATACTTAGATATTTGTATAGTTATCTCTCTCTCTCTTCACCTTTCGTTCGGAACATGGTTCATGATATTTAGTACTGAGTTTAATTGCTACTTACTATATTTCTGACTAATGCCTGTTCTAACGTGTTTTTCTCGAGACTTTTAAACTCTATGTAAGGCCTATTACATCATATTTGCGCGTACGCTGGTACTATAACATGCCCGGCTCCTCTTCCTCTTCTGAGCAAAAACTACAACGACGATTGCGATAAGTGACTTCAAGCTCACCCAAAGGTGCTATATGTTACGGTATTACCACATGAGTGAAGAGACCGTACCGTACAAAGGCAAAGCTTCATACAATCGCGCTATGATAGTTACACTACTACAAACTAGACGCTTTTTTTAATTTTATCCTCCTGTGCCAACCTTACCAAAATAGGTAAGCATTTTGATAGCTCGTTACCTCGTTAGAAGCTTTGTCTCTGTACGGTTGCTTTACTCATGTTTTTTTTTATTCATAGATAAAGGGTTTTATCGCTGATGCGGTTATGCCGCCCTGGTAGTTACAAAAAAATCTTTAAATATAATAATTACTAACAAATAAACTTATTATACTTACTAGTTACTTAATCTCTTATAAACTAACAAATACAGTTTTTTGGCATCATCTGATAATGGGTCCGATAAAATACTATTACTACTACCAGTTAAGAACAAATGTAAATTACAATTTGCTCTTTCTCTTGAGTTCTTTACTCATGTGGAATTAATGTATTATCATCTATATTTTGGTCCCTCAAACCGGATTAAAGACAAAATAGAGAGCCGCGAAGAGCGCCCATAATAAACTACATCCATCCTCGAACAAAAATCAAAAGGCAGAAGCGTTGTCACATGACGACTACGATGGAATGCCTCCTTTCCAGTAAAAATGATGTTGTGATTCGTTTGTTTTCTGTCATTGTACTAAAAATGCGAGCGTTGTACTTGAGAATGGATGCAGAAGGAATACCGCATTCCATCCATTCGTCTGATTCTTTTTCTCTGTTAACTCGTAACAGTCTAATGCTGGATATTGGTGCATGGGGCTCTCTCATTGTAGGAAGCATTTACTTCAATTGCCATGGTTAACAGGTAGATTCTTTGGCAGTACTGGACATTTCGGACATCGTAACAATGACTTCTTTCTGATCTTTTCATAGTCGCCTCTTAAGCCACCTACAGGACAAAATGGGATGATGGATCCTCTAGTAGAAAAATAATCGCCGATTTGGTAATCGGCAAGATTAATATGATAACTTAATCTAAATGTTTAAATTTTTTTATTTTGCAGTGAAACCTCGTATCGACCGTACGAACTTAAAGGCTCTGGCCGTCCGGGCCGGCAAGCCGATCTTCTTCGACGTCAACGTGAAGGGAGAACCAGCGCCTAAAGTACAGTGGTTCCAGAAGTGGAAGGGAGAGGAGAAGGAGGTAAACTTCCCCTTTTCTAAACTTATTATCCTTTTATTTTAAAATGATTAGAATTGTTTCCTTTATCAACAACATACATAAATTGCACATGGACAAACATCCAGATTCGTAAAAATGCCAATCTGTGTTTCGTGTAGAATTCAAATCTTCATCTTCTCATAAGTTCATACTTACGATAGTTGCTTTTAATCTTACGGCGAAGCTTTAGAATAACTTGTAAAATAAAGTAGTGTACAGATCCAAAAATAAAAAAAAAACCAATACAGTAGAAGTTCATGACGATGATCATAATCATAGCAGCCTCTATCATAGATTGCCTGAACTTTGTTGACATCAAAATTATAGCCGCTTTGTATTACATTGCGTCGTATGTTTTATAAGTTGTGGTAGTTCTTATAGAAAAGTTATATAAAATACGCAGTGTAAAACTATAAAGTGACTATCATTTTAATGTCAACAATGTTAGCGAATAGCCCTGCTGACTGGGGTATCTACATTTGTTGTATGCCTATATTATAAATTCAACCCGGTCAATTTTAATATCACCGAAAATAAGTGCCTTAACATCGTCAACGGAGCTCTACCTTCTGATTTGTGACTGAAAATGTGAAGAAATGGCGAATTAAATTTCAAAAAATTAATTCTACAGGTGACGCAAAACGTGATCAACGTAGATTACAACACAAAGCTGGACATTAAGGAGTCAGTCCGTTCAATGACTGGCACGTACCGCATCTTGGCGACCAACGAACACGGAAAAGATGAAGCTGAAGTCGAGATAACGGTGCTATCATCGCCAAGCAAACCCGGTGGGCCACTCAAGGTCACTGACGTCACCAAGAATGGCTGCAAGCTGGCCTGGAAGAAGCCCGAGGATGATGGAGGTCAGTTGATGAATAACTCTATAAACGATTGTGGGAATTTTATGTCCATAGCGACAAAATCGCGAGATCCACACCATCTGGATGTTTGGCGGTCCAACACCGTGCGGTTTACCAGTTTTTTCTGCGGCTAAGCGATTCTTCAGGACCGATATGAAAACTTACATCGCATTTGCAATAACCCTGGTGTTGCACGTTTAACGTTATCCCGCAATTACCATGAGCGGCGGTAATTACTTAGTACAGTACCCGCGCGCTCGTTAACCCCACTTCTAAAAAGGGGGAAGGAGTACAAATCCAAATAAACTTTACCATTTCACGATCCCGTAAGTCATATATTATGAACATTTCGATTGTTTAACTATTATTAAAAGGTTAAAAAAAAATTGTCTTTAGTCCCTGTCAGTGGTGTCAGATGGAACTTTCTTGCTTGACAAAATACCGTCAGTTTTAAATCTCTAATAACAATAAAAGTAATAATGCGTGAGCAATAGTTAGCATATTGGAGAGGTTATGTTTGTAAGTGTTTTTCGCACAAGGATATGCTTGTGATTTCATCCTGCGTTTGTGGATGTATGAGCAGGATTGTTAAGAATTAAAATAGTTGTACCGGATATACCTAACTTTATCTAATAAAAATTTTAAAACCTTAGTTTTGATTTAACCCTTTTATAAGAATACCCTTTCAAAATTTATGATGGAACAAATCGTTTTATTGTTGAAAGCAATCAAACAAAAAGATGATTGATAATTTATTGACTTTTTTTTAAGTCTTCCATTGATGATAAAATATTATAATGAAAAGATGTAATCAGATGCTTAGTATTTCGAAATTTTATTGACAGCAATGGATACCTATAAAAGAAGAAATCCGTAGTTTAAACTCTTCCGAATTCTCTTGATACTTAAAAAGCTAAATTGTCTTCAACAATTATTATACGTATGTATGCTACTAACATAAGCTTGAACTCCATACAATATTAATATTGTTGCTTCTTTTATTACAGGAAAACCCGTCACCGGTTATGTAGTAGAAAAATTGAACAAGGCTACCGGACGCTGGGTACCTGTGGGCAGAACCGATGACACCGAAATGGAGATCAAGGGCTTGCAAGAGGGCGAAGAGTACGAGTTCAGGGTGAAGGCTGTCAATGACGAGGGCGAGTCGGAACCGCTGAAGACTGACCACTCGATTATTGCCAAGAATCCATATGGTGAGTTGGCAGTGTTCTTTTATTTTATTTTCTTCGAAAAAAGTTACCCCAAAGTAGAGGTTTCTCTTGTATCGTGGAGGCAGTTTACATACATAAATTTTACAAGGAAAAACCTCCAGATTCATACGTGTTTATATAAACATACTTGTTCCGTGCGGGATACGAACACGCGGCCTTCAGTGCCGCAACTCATTGCTAAGCCACTCCGCCACGGAGTCAGGATGAATATAGTAACACCTGTAATAAAAATATTGTTACCGGCAATCATTGGGCCTTTTCTTCCCGCGGGTGTTGTAAGAGGTGACTATAGAAAATTCCAAAATGATTTCATTGTATCCGATAGATATCTCTTCTTATTAAAACTAGTCATAAATACGGGCACACACACGGGCAGCAGTGCCATGGTGCGAATTGTCCTTTACTGCGATCGTGAAATCCACCTGCCAAGAGTGAATGAGAGAGGCCTATGTCCAGATGGACTTCAACGGGCTCATGTAGAAGAAGAAGAAAATAAATAAAAACAGATGTATCACTTTTATCTACCAAAAAGGAAAGAAAGCGTTAAACCCCGAATTTCTTGCCGGTTTTTTTTTATAGAATGAAGGTGACCAACGAGGAGGCAGTGCGCCTGATTGTAAGTGGGTGTTGTGGTCAATAAACATCTACGTCCATCCTTAATTACGTATCAAAATGCATATGTGATGTCACTCCCGAGGACTTAGATGGAATGCCTCGTTTCCAGTAAAAAGGGTCTTCAGTTCTCTACAGTCACCATATGAAACACAGCAGCATAAGCTGCCATTTCACGCTGCTATTCTGCTCTCGTGGTCCTTTACTGCTGGCTGGATGAGGAAGCTCAAGGTTGCTCAGCGAGCTATGGAGAGGGCTATGCTCGGAGTTTCTCTCCGTGATATACTTAGAAATGAGGATATCCATAGTAGAACCAGAGTCACCGACATAGCCCAACGGATTAGTAAGCTGAAGTGGCAATGGGCCGGCCATATAGCTCGAAGAACCGACAACCGATGGGGAAAAATGGTTCCCGAGTGGCAGCCTCGTACCGGTAGGCGAAGTGTAGCGACCCCCCACTAGATGGAGTGACGACCTGGTAAGACCTGCAGGAAGTCGATGGATGCAGGTGGCTCAGGACTGTGTTTTGTGGCATTCCTTGGGGAAGGCCTATGTTCAGCAGTGGACTTGTGAAGGGCTGTAATGACGATGATTCTGCTTTCACAGAGTACCAGCGTAAAATAGCAGCGTTGTCGGCTTCACCGGAGAAGAACCGACCCATTCTTGTTAAAATCATAATATAGCAGCAGCGACGCTCTATCACGTTGCTTATAGGTTACACTTTTGGAAATGGTGGAAAATTTTGATGTTCATAGAAGCCTTAATAAGCCTAGTGATGAAAAAAGTTTTAAACTTTACTTGATGTTTCTTATTGGTGCAGCGCGGCGCATTTTTCCTTGCCCCAAAACCCCCTCAAAAATTAGGGGAGGGCTGTGCCCATAACTTGGACCCATATACCTATGCTGTATCTTTGTTTTAACCGACACCAGTTTATCCTTTTTAAATAATTCTCTTAATAACTACCTAATAGCCTGTAGGCATTTAGTTTCATTACAGATATGTAAAAAAATGTTAAATTTTGCCGATAGATATACCTGGAAAGCCCTCGGTGCCCACTATCGAAGACTGGGACGTCGACCGCGTGGACCTCAAGTGGGAGGCGCCGAAGAACAATGGTGGTGCACCTATCACCGGTTACATCATCGAGAAGAAAGAGAAGTTCGGACAATGGCACGAGGCACTTGTTACTACGGTAATAGAAATACCATATTATCTTTTCGCGTCAGATAAGGAAAGGATTGATGACAACTTCGCTCTTTGTTATTTTAATTTTTTAAGCATCCCTTTTAAGAATTTTATTTAACTTATTTTAAGAAAAATACAATGGAATACGGTCAAATCATAGTTAAATACATTTAAATAAAAACATATATTTATTATATGTATTTTGCCATGTGGTGACAGTGTAAGAGAATCCATCGCACCACTTCATCCCGTGGGTGTTGTTAGGCCGCGTTTACAAGAAAACTTCTGTAAGAAGTGTCCTACAGTTTGTTAGACAGTAGCTTGCAGGTGTAAACTACGTAGCAAGCGCATTTGCGACAGTTTGTCAAGTGAGTAGTTGCGAGTGCAATGAATTGCAAGTCTAAACATGTTACATCGACTCGCGACAGATCTCGCTGCTTATCGGTCTAGTTTCGTATTTCTCGCAGAAAGTACACGCGATTTAAAATGGGAATTCAGAGTAATTCATAGTTGGTGAGCATCTCTGTCTTTATATAATGCAATAGCTACATCCATACTACTGGCCGATTATTTTGCGTTCCATATCGATGGTCACGTTCGCAGTGAAAGGAAAGTAGTTGCTGGCATTATTATTACCATATTTTAAGTAGGTAAAAAATTAAAAGGCTTATTTATCATTGTAAGTTATTACAACTCTCTTTAATCCTTTAATTATGGGATATTCATCATTTCATCATCATCATTACAGCCCTTCACAAGTCCACTGCTGAACATAGGCCTCCCCCAAAGAATGCCACAAAACACGGTCCTGAGCCACCTGCATCCATCGACTTCCTGCATGTCTTACCAGGTCGTCACTCCATCTCGTGGGGGGACGCCCTACACTTCGCCTACCGGTACGAGGCTGCCACTCGAGAACCTTTCTTCCCCATCGGTTGTCGGTTCTTCGAGCTATATGGCCGGCCCACTGCCACTTCAGCTTACTAATCCGTTGGGCTATGTCGGTCACTCTGGTTCTACTGCGGATATCCTCATTCCTAAGTTTATCACGCAGAGAAACTCCGAGCATAGCCCTCTCCATAGCTCGCTGAGCGACCTTGAGCTTCCTCATACGGCCAGCAGTGAAGGACCACGTCTCAGTTCCGTAAGTCATCACTGGCAACACGCACTGGTTGTACAATTTCGTTTTAAGGTTTTGAGGTATGTCTGACGAGAAGATGTGTCGTAGCTTCGCGAACGCTGCCCAGCCGAGTTGAATCCGTCGATTGACCTCTCGGTCGAAGTTGGACTTACCCAGTCGGACTATTTGTCCCAGGTAAACATACTCGTCAACAACTTCGAGCTTAGTGTTCCCAACAACTATCGGCATAGGTGTGACATGGACATTAAACATGATCTTAGTTTTGTCCATGTTCATCTTAAGACCTATCCGTTGGGAAACACTATTGAGGTCATTGAGCATAGTGCTTAGGTCCTCCAGCGATTCTGCCATAAGAACTATATCGTCGGCAAATCGAAGGTGAGTGATGTACTCGCCATTGATGTTGATACCGTATCCTTTCTAGTCCAGAAGCTTGAAAACGTCTTCCAATGCAGCGGTGAAGAGTTTCGGGGATATGACGTCACCCTGTCTTACACCTCTCTGCAATTGGATAGGTTTCGTACTCTGGTTCTGTACTCGGATAGCCATCGTAGCCCTACTGTACAAGTACTTCAACACTTCGATATACCGACAGTCAACTTGGCACCGCTGAAGGGACTGCAGCACCGCCCAAATTTCGACGGAATCAAAGGCTTTCTCATAGTCCACATACGCCAGACATAGTGGCAAATTGTACTCTTCGGACTTCTGTACAACTTGCCGAAGGGTATGTATGTGGTCTATGGTGCTAAAGCCCTTTCGGAAACCGGCTTGTTCGGGAGGCTGGAAGTCGTCAAGTCTGCGCGCGAGACGATTCGTAATGACTCTCGAAAACAGCACGTAGACGCGGCTCAGAAGGGAAATCGGTCTGTAGTTCTTCAAGAAAGCGTTGTCACCTTTCTTGAAGAACAAGACCACCGCACTTCTGCTCCACGCCTCCGGTGTAATGCCACCATGGAGGACGGAATTAAAGAGCTTCTGAAGGACTTCAAGTACCGGTCTTCCACCCGCTTTCAGAAGCTCCGCTGTAATTCCATCCTCGCCTGGGGCCTTACCGTTTTTAAGGTGCTGGAGAGCCATCCTAATCTCGCTCAGACTGACATCCGGGATATCTTCGGAATAGTGTCGGATGAGACTCGCTCTTGGATCGTTACTCACATTTGCGTGTGGCTCCAACGATGATGTGTACAGCTGCCCATAGAACCTCTCAATCTCACTCAAAATCTCAGGTGTCCCGGAAACGATGCTGCTACATTCTGTCTTCAGCTTTGACAGTTGGCTCTTTCTGGCAGACAGATCTCTGGCAAAGACTTTGGAGCCTTGGTTCCGCTCGATCGCTTCTTCAATACGAGCTGTATTGAAGTTGCGTAAGTCCCGCCGCATGCATTTGGAGATCTGTCTGTTCAGATGCCTGTATGCTGTCAAGTCTGTTGAAGAATGTAGCTTCATCTCCCGTCTAACAGCCATGAGATTAAGAGTGTGATCGGAGAGTTTTTGTGTTCTTCTGCGGCGGGTCTTGCAGAACTTAGCTCCAACCGCATGGACAGTTTCCACGAGCTTGTCATTCATATCGTCCACTTCATTGCAGTCTTCTAGGCACTGAAAACGGTTTTGTAACTCGAGCTGAAAGGTTTCGGGACTTTGAAACAGAGCACGAGGGGGACGGAGCGTTGACTTCATTAGACGAGACCTCTCCAACTTAACGTTTAGGTTCAGTGTGCCTCTAACCATTCGGTGATCGCTACCAGTTTTCACCCTCGCGATCACGGAGACATCACTGAACAGTTGTCGTCTGGTCGTCATAATGAAGTCAATCTCATTTTTTGTGGAACCGTCGGGGCTCGACCAAGTCCACTTCCTGTGGGGCCGCTTCTGGAAGAAAGAGTTCATCATAAAGAGTCCCTCTTTCTCCATGAAGTCGGCCAGCTGCTGGCCCCTTGGGTTCCGTTGCCCCATTCCAAATTTCCCTACTTTCAGCTCACCGTTCTCTCTTGTGCCTAGTTTTGCATTGAAGTCTCCCATTAACACCATATATTGGGTTTTGGAGGAATGCATGGCTCTAGAGATATCCTCATACATTTCCTCCACCTCCTCATCGGGGTGTGCCGAGGTTGGTGCGTAAACCTGTATGACCTTCAGCGAATACCGTTTGGTGATTCTGAGTATAAGGTACGCAACCCTCGTCGACACACTCCCGATTTTTACAACGTTGTTAACGAGAGACTTGTGGACGATAAATCCGACACCTCCTTGGGACAGATGGTCGCCCTCCCGGTGATAGAGCAAGTTGCCGGATTCGAGGATTACCGTGTCCTCCCCCTCTCTTCGGACTTCAGATAATCCTATAATATGCCAGCGCAACTTGTCTATCTCTTCTTCCAGCTCCACGATCTTCTCGTCAGTCCTCAGGGTGCGTGCGTTGTACGTTGCCAGGTCGAGTCGTCTAAGGTGGCAACCGAACCTCCACCGGAGATTCTTAGCACCCCCTGCCCCGCCGTTACCATGGTCGCCACCGTAGCCAGGAATAGCGGGGCCGCCGGGGACTGGGGGCCGTTTTTTTGTTGCTCTCATCATTGGGGGGTATTTGCCATAGTTGCCACGCTTGGCGAGCGGGTTGGCAACCGCAGTTTTTTTATTGTCATTTGGCTATTATCAGGAAGATGCTGCTGCCCATCTCCTGGCTGTTTCCCTTTGTCGCCTTTTACGACACCCACGGGAGGATATGGAGTAGTGGATATTCTTGACCGCCACTACACGGTAATGGGATATTATAGACCTAGAATATGGAAAATGGCAAATAATAGGCCGCATTCCACCTGCCACAGCATTCTAAACTAAAATGTCATAGCTTTCGCGACATCTATAACTGTCGTGTGTAAAAATACCTCTGCGGTAAGTTGCGATAGTATGATTCGCGAGCTTCACGCGAGATATTCATATTGCAGAAAAAAAATTGCAAGATTCTTTCAATATGTAAACAGTATTGCAAGAAACTTATGCAACACTTCCGCGTGTGTTCTTGCAGGTGGAAAGGCAGCCTTAGAGGGGGACTATGGGAAGTGTCACAAAAATCTTTACTGTATTTTTACGTCATAACGCTAGGCACAAAATATCGTATAAAATAGCGTCGACCGGCAGCCGTCGTAGATCGTCAATCCGTCTGCCAAACTTAATGTTTATCGCCGCAACAACGGCCTATGTGAGGCCCATGTTTAGCAGTGGACTTTTACAGGCGGATTTTTCAAGTTGAAAACTTTTAGGCACGTTGGACACTTTTGGTATGGGAGAAAAGCATTGAACTAGCGTGACCGTCACGCCCAGATACATAAAATTGATGAAAGTAATGTTCAAAATACGATTGATTAAATTTTATAAAATTGATATGTATTTATAAATTTGTTTGTATTATATAGATAATAATCAAATGAAAATAATCTAATCAAAAGATAATAATCAAATGAAAATTTTATTACTGTGTTAATACGTTGTTAAAATTATTTCTAATAAAAAATACTTCCTAAAAATATATCTTAACTACCCAAAAATAAAGTTTACAAGTTTGTGATGCTAAGAAGTTTTCACTGTTAACGTGGAAGTCCTACGACTGACAGTTTTTTTTATATATTATATGGGTGAAACAGTTTACCTGATGGTAACTGGATGCTATGGCTCATACACCATACATCTATCTTCATTTTAACAGTCCTGTTTCTATATCCAATTTCTATATATAGTATAATTTCATGTATAAGGTGTTTGATGCAAATGTGACCCTTATTTATACGTTGTCCATAGACGCCAGAGTGCAAAGCGCGTGTACCGGAGTTGCGTGAAGGCAATACGTACCAGTTCCGCGTGCGCGCCGTCAACAAGGCCGGCCCCGGTGAACCCGGAGAGCCGACACAGCCGCACGTCGCTAAGGCTAGATTCTGTGAGTATAGACTTTTTTATGATGGTTCCATTTACTTAAAATTCCAAAATACACATTCTAATGGAATCTATCGATAATATTCTTACAAATTACGTAGTGTTATAAATATAATGTAGTAAAGTTAGGAAAGCTATTATCTGGGGTTTGAGTGTAATTTTTTCTATTGTATCAAATTCGTATCGTCATACTCCATAAAACTTTATCGATAGTGATACAAAATCAGAAAAAAAGTGTCACAAACTTGTGCTAAGAGCGCTGTTTTTGTAAAAGAACTTCTTAAATTTATTTTCTGTTTAAGCATTGCTAATAAATTAATGAAAAATAAGCAAACTTGATTATCGTTTCTAGTGAAACCGTACATCAACCGAGACAAGATGGTGGCGATACGCGTTCGCGCGGGAACCACGATCAAGTTGGACGTTGACATCAAGGGTGAACCTCCACCAACCAAAACCTGGACTTTCGCCAAGAAGGTAAGCTCATTAAAACAACTTTCATGTTTACATCGATTGATTTTGAAATATGAATTTTCTTTTTATATATATATTCCCACCATTATTTATTTTTCCGTAGGTATCGTAAGACAGCATATTTCTGATGACATCTCAATAATAAAAAAACCGATTTGCCAACCCGCTTGCCAAGCATGGCAACTATAAGGCAATCTTTGGAGAATGAATATTTATTATAATGTTATTTAAAAATATTTCAGCCTTGAGATGTTAACCAATAAGTTATAACCGTTTATTTTCGTTCTAGGTCATCGAGACCGGCGTTGGCGTAAAGTTAGAGAACGAAGACTACAACACGAAGTTGCAGATCTTCGAGTCCTCCTGGAAGAACTCCGGCATCTACACACTGAAAGCGGAGAACGACTCCGGTGTGGACGAAGCCACTGTGGAAGTTACTGTACTCGGTAAGTTTATTTTTTTAGATAAATAATGGTAGATGTCAAGGTTGGAATATGGGTAACCCCATGAAACATAACGGTGTTTGATACATGGCAAAACCATCCCGAAAATTCTCATGATTAAAATATGATTAAAATAGACGCATGACGGGAAGCAGTGGTTAAGGTATGTAAAGCCTCTTACTACGAGTGAGTAGCCTATATGCTTAGAACCTAAAGGGAGTGAGTTGCAACATAATCCATTACCTTATTTTTGTCTTGTGTGTTTTTAATAGATGATTGGGGGAACAGCCAGAAAGTGTAATTTATTTTTAATTTCTAACGTTTTGGGTGCTTTACAGTGCCCACGTTTCTGGAGAGACTGAGGTGTTTGACGGCCAGAACGCCGTTTATGCGTTTTTTGATGATTTTTCAAGGTGCTACTGTCTGCTTAGAATATCCGATATTTAATAAAATTAAATCCAAATCCTTAACAAGCAAAAGTATTAAAAGCATACCACTGCAAGACTTCAAGATATTGTAAGCTCGTTTTGCGTAGATTGAATACCTCAGTCCCCCTGTGACCTGGGTGCTTAAAGCATTCGGAACGTAAAATAAGTCAAATTGAACGCAGTTAAATTTGTATCGTTAGATTTATACAATTTACAGTATTCGCGTTCGACAGATGTTAAACTTTTCTTTAGTAAAAAAGATATCTAGAAGTAGACTTCATGCAAACAGACGATAATTCCGTTTACTATAATATTTTGATTGAATAACTTACACAAAAAACTTTATATTACGAAGGAACACCGTACAATAGCGTTAAACCATAATGATTCTTAGAATTATCATTGTAACTAAAATTCAATTATATTTTATAATTCAGAACCAAAAAAGTCGAAATTTCTTCAGACAACATTGAGTAGCGCCGACTGAAGTTTTATAATCGTTGTTTTAGTAAGTTTAAAGTTTATTAAATATTAATGTTCTATTACAGACAAGCCCGGAAAGCCGGAAGGTCCGCTGGAAGTATCCGATGTCCATGCAGAACACGTAAAACTAAGCTGGAACAAGCCCAAACATACTGGCGGCTTGCCGCTCAGTGCTTACGTTGTTGAGAAAATGGACACTCTCACTGGAAAATGGCAACCTGCTGGCACCATTGATCCTGACACTACTGAAGCGACTGTGACAGGTATACACTTATGGTTAACGATTCAATTTCATTTCGTCTATTTTGCGCTGGCTATGATATTTTACCACATCCATAGTTGACTGAGAGAGAATGCTAGAAGCCCAAAAGGCATTAAGTCCGCCTCTTTGTAACTTTGTAACCCTTTTGATTAAGGTGATAGCAATAAAGAATAAATAATATAGCATTTTTGCAAGGAAAGTAAGTGAATACTTTGGTTGCTCATCTTAAAAAAAACTGATATATTTAATTATAGTAACAATAATAAGGAAAAATATTACAGTATTATCATCTTGGCTGGGCTGTTTAAGTATATTAAAGAATTATATTATAAAAATAATTATATTGTATAAATAAATATAGTTTTCACTTTTAATTTTTAATTTTTCAAACACCTTGTAATTTTGAAATAATATTTACATGTTTTTTTTTTTTATAGAACAAGAGTGACAAATGTCTACTATCCACTATAAGTGCAGATATTTGCTTGTGAACTAATAAAGCGATGTGGTTTTTAGTGAAAAGTGCATTAGCTAATTTTTCCCTTTTAAAATTAGTGTAAATTTCTACAAGGCGTCTGGAGGTCGGTTGTCTTGGCAGGCATATATGTAGCTCTGGAAAATTTGGTCTTGAAAGTGAACTTCAGCACTTCAGCTTAACGCTGCTGTATTTCGTATGATGAGTGTAGAGAACCGGACACCCTTTTATTGGAAACAAGGCATTCCATCTTAGTCCTCACGGGTGACAACGCATCTGCATTTTGATTCGCAAACGAGAGTAGATATAGATGGCTGTGGGCCACAGCAACCACTTACCATCAGGTGGACTGTGTGTTCGCTTGTCATCCTTATCCTATAAAAAAAAACTGCAAAGAGAAATGTTTCGGGACATAAATTAATCTCTAAATAAATACCATATCACATAGTTATTAATATTATGCATTATTTTATAAACATTATGCATTTTTCTGTTTAGGCTTGGAACCAGGGCACACGTACCAATTCCGAGTGAAAGCCCTCAACGAGGAGGGCGAATCGGAACCCTTGGAAACAGACCACGGCATTTTAGCCAAGAACCCCTACGACGTTCCTGCACCACCCGGTCTACCCGATATCGTGGACTGGGATGAAAAGTCAGCAAAGCTCAAGTGGGAGCCGCCTATCAGGGACAACGGTGCTCCTATTACTGGATACATTATTGAAGTCATGGATAGAGACAGAGGCGAGTTTGTCAAGGTGTGTATATTTTGCTTTTCATAATTTAAATAAAAGTAATTAAGATGGGACAGAATAGAATGAGCAGATAACCCACCCCACTTAGCCAAAAGGCGTCCGAGATTGCGTTTACTTAAACGGGGTCTCCACTTTATGTTAGGTCTACTCCAACGGTTATCACATCTGCGAAAGATGTGATCACCCTATTGCCACTTCAGTTTGCAAAAACGGAAGGCCATGTCGGTGACCTCGTTTCTTCAGCGAATTTCTTTATTACGAATCTTATCCATCGAACAAATTCCGAGCCTAGCTCCTTCCTTCCCCCCTCCTAGCGAATATAACCTTTAGGGTTGGTCGCGTATCGTTAGTGTCCACGTTTTTGATTTATATGTAAGAACGGGAAGAACGCCCTGGTCGAAGACAAAACTACGACTTTTGTCTTTAGGTTTTACGGGCGACGAGAAGACTTGGCGCAGTTTAGAAGTGGCTTATGTCCAGCAGTGGAACTGTCTCAGTTTGATGATGATGATAATATATATGCCATGTTATGGTATCATAAGAGAATTCATCTGCCAATTTAATAGTGTGGGTGTTATAAGAGACTATTATGAGATATGCAAGAAATATGTTAAGGCTTCCGTTAAATGACGGTACAACCATACCGCTTATGCCAGGCGTAAAAATACCCAAACCGGTGACGGTAAACAGCGTTAAAGGTGTGAAATATATGGCGTTACAATCGTCAATTTTTTATATATGTATATATGTATCGTATTATCAAAAAATATTGAACCATTGCGATTTATTTTCAGGCGGCGGAGATCCAAGGCAATATCTGTCAAGGCACTGTGCCGAAGCTGGAAGAGGGCAACCAGTACCAGTTCCGCGTACGCGCCGTCAACAAAGCTGGCCAATCAGAACCTTCCGAAAACACACACTGGCACACTGCTAAGCCTCGTTTCTGTAAGTTGGAATATTATTTACATTACATTGTATTTAATTAATAAATCAACAATTGTTCCTGATGTTGATGTTTATCCATATGCATTTAATATATGTAAAATGCTTCCATGATACAGAAGAAAATCCTCTAAAAACCAATCCTTGAAATACCATAACCCCCCCCCCCCCCACACACACACACATACTAGGATTGTGTGGGGGGGGGGGTATGGTATTACACTTAGACCGTAATTAACTAAATAATGAAATTAAAGATTTATCACATCCGTCGCTAGGTGGCGGCATAAATACCACACAAAGTCACATTTAGATTCCCCTGACTGATGGCGTGATGTTAACGGCAATACATACCCAACTTTATTTTCGACAGTGGACTTTATTACGAAGAACATAGGGCTCCTTTTCTGTTTAGTTTGGTTTCGTAACACCGTCTTATTTGTGCTACAAAACTTGTTGAAACAGTGCTTCTTCGTTGCAGATGTCCATGAGTATTAGTATAGTACAAGGCGGACTGTTATTTCCTTAACCTCTATAATATTATTATAAAATTGATAACTTTCAGATATTTATAACAGCTTATAAAAAACTATAATCTTTGCATACTTAATTTATATAAACTTGTAATTTATAAGCCTGCTAGCTGACCTGGCAGATGTCGTCCTGCCCTATCTGGTAGGTGGCCTGACGACTTTGATTCGAAATTTATTACTTATTCCATTTAGCGCTCCTCATCAGCTCTTAGCATAGCTATGAAAGATCGCCTCGGTCAAAATATATACTGACATATATTGTGTGAATATGACCTAAATCAGTCAAGTCGTTCAGAAGTTACGCGATCACTAACAGACCAATGGTTACTTTAATTTTTTTAATTTTTAACAGTGAAGCCGCGCATCGACCGCACAAACCTGAACCCTATTACGGTGAAGGCCGGTCTTCCGGTATCTTTGGACGTAAAGGTCTTCGGCGAGCCGCCAGCCACTGTTACGTGGCACTTCAAGGGCGAAGAGCTGAAAAACGGACCCAACTTGGAAATTATCAACGTGGACTATAACACCAAGTTCCTTATGACGAAGAGCAAGAGGGCTAACAGCGGAAAATATGTAATCAAGGCCAAGAATGAGGTTGGAGAGGACGAGGCGGAAGTCGAGATTACTATACTTGGTAAGTAGTTTTTATTTTCAAACAAGAACAATGTGTCCAGCAATAGACTGCTTACGGGCTGGTGATGGTTGCTTGCGGACTGGCGATGATTTTTTGTCCAATCTTAATGACGAATTGTTCTTTAGAAAGTCCAAAAATATTGTACTTGTTAGATAGTTAGTTAGCAGCGTATTTCAAACACTCTTTCTCGTCTTGTGAACGAAGAGTATTTATTTTAATTGTTTTTCTTTAGAAAATTCTAGTAGCTGAAATCATTAAAATTTTAGCAAAAACTAATTGGCTCACTTCGGGATCGTGAATCTTGCGTCCTTGACTACAAATCGAAAATTGTAACGTACCTAATCCTTACTTTTTCGTCAAATTTTTTATATTTATGACTTCCTTTTGCTATTATTTCTTATTATTCTTATTACCTGGTGATAGCGGTGTAATATAATCCGTCACCCTATTTCTATTCGTCATAGGAGGATATATAGGAAATGTCATTAGGTTACACGCTGGTAAGGAATAAGAAAGAATAAAGAAATTCTAAAACATGTTTTATTATTTCAGGCAAACCCTCTAAGCCCAAGGGTCCTTTGGAAGTATCGGATGTGACCAAGAACAGCTGCACTCTTACTTGGGACAAGCCAGAAGACGACGGTGGGACTCCCATTGAGTACTATGAAATTGAAAAGCTGGATCCACTTACTGGTACGTAGAGCATTAGAAACCTCTTTGTATTTTTAAAATGAATATTGGAATTAAGTTGTACTGTTGTAAACAATTTGTTTTGTTTTTATTTTCAGTAATTATTCTGTTTCTGATAATAATTTTATGGTTTACAAATTAATTAGATAGTATTTTTCGGTGCTACTGAAAACTTTTGTTTGCAATTTGTGCTTTTTTACCAAAATCATGTTTTGAAACATTTTCTCATAATGCGTAATGGCATATCAAATTCAACCCACACGGAAACTGCGTGGATCTTCCGATTTAACAGTACTCGATCTCCAGAATAAATAATTTTAATTATTTAGAATTATATTTATTTGGTTTCATCTCGTCACACAGGACAATGGTTACCTTGCGGCACCGCTAAGGACTGCAAGGCGAACGTGACCGGTCTGCAAGAGGGCAAGCCGTACAAGTTCCGCGTAAAGGCCGTCAACAAGGAAGGCGAGTCTGAGGAACTGGAGACCGAGAAGCCGATTATCGCTAAGAATCCATTCGGTAAGTTGTGTATTCAAGGAGAAATCGAACGAATATTTTTTTATTGATATATTGACAATGCATTTTAAACGTAGATTATTGATAATAATAATAATTAAAAAAAATGATTTCGTGCTATTATTTAATGCTATTATTTAACTTTGCTTTTATATACCATTAAAACATTTTTAAACGATTCAACGGTAATAAACAGTTTTACAGAACTTATAAATTTACATTAACATTTAAAAATTTACATCACAAAGTTGGTTTCTCGTGATACGTGACAGAAAAGAGTAAAGCCTGTTCGAAAAGATAATTGTAAAAGTTAAATAACAATGAAATAAGTAGTTGCTTTGCCAAAGTTCATATTCAAGATGAGAAACTAATATGCTGAGATGCACTCACGCGTTCTTATCTTTAGCACAAGTATTTAAAAAAATCTCGTTTATGGACAACAGATAGATACTTAAGTGTTTTAACCCCCATCGCAAACACGCCTCGTGTTAAAAGTTTAACCTGTGTATCTGTGTGTCTATCGATACAACGATTGCACATCGTAGCGCCCAAACGGATGAACCGATTTTAATTTAGTTTTTTTTTTAATTGAAAGGTCATTTGAATCAAGAGTGCTCTTAGCTATGATTCAAGAAAATGTGTCTGTTCTCTTATTTTGTTTCGCGGGTCTTAAAAATTTTTAATTTATGTTATTATTTTGTTTGAAAATGATATTATTATAATATTTAGGTATCTCAACCTTTTAATCTACTAATTTGACGCGTACGCTTGCAGATGAGCCCGGTAAGCCTGGACGTCCAGAGCCGCGCAACTGGGACAAGGACTTCGTGGAGCTGGAGTGGTCGCCGCCCAAGGACGACGGCGGCGCGCCCATCACCGGCTATATTGTGCAGAAGCGCGAGAAGGGCGGAAGGTACTACATTTTAATCATTATCATCAATTATTGAAGTCATCACCTCAAAGTTCGAGTCTGTGTCATTTGCATGTCATCAGGAGTGTCTCATTATGGTAATTCAATTTAGTGAGGGTCACCCTACATGGCGCTTGCTACTACGTGGCTGCCATTCGAAAATCTTTTTTCTCCATCGGTTGTCAATTCTTCGAGCTGTATGACCACTTCAGCTTACATTATTATGCAATATCATTCGTAACAGATATCTTTGTTACGAATGATATCACTTTTGATTCACCAATTGTCGTATTTTAGCATTTACCGAATTTTTCGGGTAAGTTACGATAGTTGTACCCCTGTGCTTATTATTGCACTATATTATCACCCACGTAATTTATAGCATCTGAGTCAGAAATCAGGTAGGAGAGTATTATCAATGAGGAATAAAAAAAGACTGCTCCTGTTCCTAGATCATGGCAAGACTGCCTACGGACAAGTGGCGAGCGGCCGACGGGTCGCGTGACCGACGTGGAAGAGGGTCACGAGTACGAGTTCCGCGTCATCGCGGTAAACAAGGCGGGCCCTGGAGAACCTTCCGAGCCCAGCCGCTCTGTTGTTGCCAAGCCTAGATTCCGTGAGTAACTTTTATATTATTATAAGATGGAAACGAAATTCCTAAACGGACACGATCTTATTGTTATTAGAGTGTTATAAGGATTGTTTTTTTTTTAATTTTAATGTTCAATTTTATTAAACATTACATTTAGAATGGTAATAAAGTACTATCGTGTAAGTCAAATGCGGCTTACCTTTATATTAATGTTAAAAAGAAATTTGTTTGCAAATTAAATCAAAATCCGGAGACACTGTAGTGTCTCACGCCAAGTACAGGTTCAACATATATATATATATGTAAACGTGTAGGCGTGAGACTACAGTGTATATATTAAAATATTAAGTTAACGGCTGTATTTAACCACCTTTATATAATGCGAATCCTATACTATCTAAACAATTTCTAAGTTAAAATATATTCAACAACCTGAAGCTCTTGCACTCAAAATTGCAAATATTTTTTACCAACAGTCGCGCCACATATCGATCGCAAATACCTTCAAAAGAGGAAGATCAAGGTTGGTCAAACGCTCAAGATGGAAGCAGACATCAAGGGTGAACCTGAACCTACAATCACATGGACATTCAACGACCAGACCCTCAAGACACAAGAGAGATTGAAGATTGAGAGCAAGGACTACCACACTTCGTTTACTCTGACGAAAGTAACCAGAGCAGATACTGGGAAGTACGTGGTAACTGCTAAGAATGACTCGGGAACTGATACCGTCGAAATCGATGTTCAAGTTGTCAGTAAACCTGCTAAACCGAAGGGACCATTGAAGGTAAGTCACGTGTTATAATAATAATAATAATAATAATAATAATGTATAAATATGTAAGTATGCTTATTATAGAGAGTGCTTAGGTCTTAAGATGAACAAGGACAAAGCTAAGATCATGTGTAATGTCCATGTAACACCGATGCCGGTAGTTGTTGGGAGCACTAAGCTCGAAGTTGTTGACGAGTATGTTTACCTGAGACAAATAGTCTGACTAGGTAAGTTCAACTTTGACTGAGAAGTCAATCGACGGATTCAACTCGGGTGGGCAGCGTTCGGGAAATTACGACACATCTTCTTCTTGTCAGTTATACCTCAAAACCTGAAAACGAGGTTGTAAAACCAGTGCGTGTTGCCAGTGATAACTTATGGATCTGAGACCTGACCCTTCACTGCTGGCTTTATGAGGACGCTCAAAGTCGCTCAGCGAGCTATGGAGAGGGCTGTGCTCGGAGTTCCTCTGCGTGATAAACTTAGGAATGAGGATATCCGCAGTAGAACCAGAGTGACCGACGTAGCGCAACGAATTAGTAAGCTAAAGTGGCAATGGGCCGGCCATATAGCTCAAAGAACAAGCAACCGATGGGGAGGAAAGGTTATCAAGTGACGCGCCGGTAAACGAAGTGTAGGGCAATCCCCCACCAGATGGAGTAACGATCTGGTAACACATGTAGGAAGTCGATGGATACAGGTGTCTCAAGACCGTCCTTAGTGGCATTCCTTGGGGGAGGCCTATGTTCAGCAGTGAACTTGTGAAGGGCTGTAATGATGATGATATATTATGGTAGTTGATAATTTAATTCATCAAAATCAAAACATGTTACTTTAATTTCGAGGCCATGTGAAGTCTGTCAACATATACCCGTATACGTATCGACCTTTCCCTAAAACTCTCACGGTAATATGAGAATGCAGTCAGCAGTGGCATGTAGATAGGTTGTTACTTTAACTTTTTTATAATATTATGAAAGCATCCAAAATTATTTATACTTTGTAAAAATAATTTTAGAAAATGAAAACTTATTTTAAGTGTGAAATCAACAATTTCAATGAATTATTAAATGTATACCTACTACATATATGCACTTATTACATCTTTCAAGGTCTCGGACGTTAAAGCAGACGGCTGCAAGCTGAAATGGGAGCCACCAGAAGACGACGGTGGCGAACCGGTCGAAAGTTACGTTGTTGAACGAATGGACACTGATTCTGGAAGATGGGTCCCAGTTTGCACCACAAAGACCCCAGAGGCTGATGTAACTGGGCTCAATGAGGGCAAGGACTACATGTTCAGGGTCAAGGCTGTTAACCCAGAGGGAGAGAGTGAGCCGCTCGTGACTGAAACGGCGACTACCGCTAAGAATCCATACGGTGAGTGAACAGATTGAAACTGAATGAATGATATACTCGGTAGATTTAAAGCGATTTAACGACTGAAATCTTTATAAATTATGACGATGTTTATAAATAAAAATCGCGATCAGTTTAGTTTCAAGTTAGTAGATCTAGATAGTTTGCTACTTATTCATTTTACCTACGAGTGTTAAATATGGAAACGTACAAATTTTTAGGATTGAATCGCAAAAAGTGGGATTAAGAAGTCAAAGTAGATATATATTATCTTTTGGCATCAATTTAATGTTGCCAGTGATGACCTATGGATCTGAGACGAGGTCCTTCACTGCTGGCGGTTAGGAGGAAGCTCAAGGTCGCTCAGTGAGCTATGGAGAGGGCTATGCTCGGGGTTTCTATGCGTGATAAAGTTAAAAATGAGGATATTCGCAGTAGAACCAGAGTGACCGATATAGCCCAACGCATTAGTAAGATGAAGTGGCAATGGGCTGGCCATATAGCTCGAAGAACCGACAACCGATGGGGAAGAAAGGTTCTCGAGTGGCAGCCTCGTACCGGTAGGCGAAGTACAGGGCAACTCCCACTAGATGGACTGACGACCTGGTAAATCATGCCAGTCGATGGATGCAGGTGGCTCAAGACCGTCCTTTGTGGCATTCCTTGGGGGAGGCCTTTATTCAGTAGTGGACTTGTGAAGGGCTGTAATGATGAATGATGATCAATTTAATATTATTTTATCGTCGTCACTAGGTGAGCCCGATGCGCCAGGCAAGCCCGAATTCAAGGACTGGGACAAAGAGCACGTGGATCTTAAATGGGAGAAGCCCACCAACGACGGTGGCGCCCCCATCACCGCGTACATCGTCGAGAAGAAGGACCGCGACACCGGCAAGTGGGTGAAAGCTGTTGAGGTTAGTTACATTCTATGGCAGTCTTCAATAGATATATTTAATAGATAGTTTTTAGGGTTCCGTACCTCAAAAGGAAAAAACGGAACCCTTATAGGATCACTTTGTTGTCCGTCTGTCTGTCTGTCTGTCAAGACCCTTTTTCTCAGGCACGCGTGGAGGTATCAAGCTGAAATTCATATCAAATACTCAAATCTACTGTTCCTTGGAGCTGTGAAAAAATCAAACTTCTAAGTCAACTCAATCAACCGTTTATGCCGCAAATTTTCGACATTCGCAAGGGAATCAAAACCTATAGGGTACTTCCCGTGAACTCAGAATCTTGAAATTTGGTACGAAGCAACGTTTTATAGTACAGATAAAGGAAAAATTGCAAAAAGCAAAAACTTTGGGTTACATCATATAATAAAAATATTTTTAATAATTTTAAACTTATATACCTACGGATTTGTTCGGAACCCTCGGTGCGCGAGTCCGACTCGCACTTGGCCGGTTTTTTTAATGTATATATTGGTGAGATGATAAAAGACGTTAAAAGGCTTATTCCAGTTGAGTGAAAGTGGCCCTTGTGACCGCAAAGATTTTATTATTACACAAGATTTTATAAAATTTGTCTATTTTTCCAGGTTCCTGGTAATAAGACTGAAGCCCGTGTTCCGGATTTGATTGAAGGCAAAACATATCAATTCCGTGTGAAGGCTGTCAACAAAGCTGGCCCGGGCAAACCTTCCCAGGCCACAGACAACCTTCTCGCTAAGGATAGGTTTGGTAAGTTACAACACACAGATATCTAAATAATTTTAAATAAATTTAAGGGATTGTATGTGATTTTTGTATATATCATTTTAATATAAGCCTAGATACCGTAATCGTCATTAAACCGACTTCAAAAAAGAAGGAGGTTCTCAATTCGACTGTATTTGCGTTACCTGAGAACTTTTTCTAGAAAAACCAATTTTGATGATTCTATTTTATTTGAAAGCTGGTGCTTCTCGTGTGGCCCTATATAAATATGATCAAGATCTGACCAGTAGTTTTTGAGTTATCCTTAATAATGCGTATTTAATTGACTTCGACTACATTGATGATGTTCTCATTTTATTAATATTGAAGTCGGTTGTAAATATTTTTTTAAATATTACCACTTGTGTAGACTAAATTAGTAGTTTTGTTTTATTGACCATAGTAAGGCCTATGCCTAAGAGCGGGACGTTTTGAAGCTATGAGCTTATATTACTTTCCTTTAGCGAATATATAGCGTCTTCAATGGTAATTGGTTTCTTAAAACTTGTAAATAAATTAAATAGCATATTTTAATATGCAGTTTTACATCTTTGATTTAAACTTGATATAAATTTTCCATTAACAAAACGTCACTTACATTTTTTGCCATAAAATTAGTCTCAATATAAATTATAATATGAAGAGTTTAAACTGTACTCGCACGTAGCTTGGTGGCAATAATTATTAATAATCATATTTTATGATGATCATTATGACATATCGGTATTTATTTTATGTCATTACGCTATTGATTTCTAACTGCCTTGTAGGTTTAGTGGTCGTAAGTATGACTATTGAACATGCAGTTCCGGGTTCGAATTTCAGATCGGACTAAAAATCAGTTATTGGATTTTTTGTCAAGAAATTCGCAGTGCTTCACCCGTGTGCCACGAAAAGCACCTAAAGATTTTGATTCTGCGCCTGATCTGTCTCTCTCTCTCTCTCTCTCTCTCTCTCTCTCTCTCTCTCTCTCTCTCTGTGTGTGTGTGTGTGTGTGTGTGTGTGTGTGTGTAAATTTACTATCTTCTCTTTATTAGAAATATATTATGCACTAAGCACTAAATTAGCAATAATAGTGCGAGAGTATCTAATGGCGTGGTGATTATTTAGACGACACTTTTAAGAAAGGCATGGCAATTGAATGAGAAAAGGTCGACATATTCCATATTGCTTTAATTTATTCAAAATTGATGTAATAAATAATTATTGTTTCCAGCGCCACCTAAGATCGACCGTACGAACTTGCGCGACATCACCATCAAGGCAGGACAGATGATCAGACTGGACGTTAAGGTCAGCGGTGAGCCTCCACCGTCTAAGACCTGGTAAGTATTGTTTTCAATGCCATGTTTTGTAAACTTAATTACTTACTTAGAACCCGTATACGGTAGCCTGGAACCTACATTTTAAAATTAAAACTAAGGGTGACTAAGCAAGCGCACAGCCCATCATTTGGTAAATGGATACTGTGGTCCACAAACATCTTTACCTATCATCAATTATGAAAGAAAATTCAGACGCGTTGTTAGCCCTGGAGACTAAGATGCCTCGTCACCAGTAAAAAGGGTATTCGGTTATCTTTACTCACTATATCACTATACGAAACACAATGCTAATTTACGCTGGCTTTCTGTGAGAGCTTGGTCCTTCCTCGGTCAAGCCGCCTTATTCTTGCTGAAGCCATGATATAGTTACAAGTTTGCTATACCACTGAACAAAATGTGCTACAAATTTTGAGTTTTCGGATTCGATTGTGTTTCTGCTGTACCTGGCATTATATCCTACCATATTATATTCACACCAACACGCATTGGCGCAGCGCGGCGGACAGTTCCTTGACCTAAAAACCCTCTCAGAAATGAAAGGAGGCCTGTGCCCAGCAGTGGGACGTATATAGGCTGTAACTTTACTTTACTATATTATATTCTATGTTGTTTAAATACACCAGATCAAACACGTGTAAAAGACGACTATTGAATACTAGCTCAGTTTATAACTTTCAACGATATTCAGAAGTCGTCCTGGTAGAAATCTACACAACACATATCTTTTAAGTTCATTTTCATTCGTTCATTTCATTTGTTCACTTCTTCGCAGGTTCCAAAACAAGGAGCGTCTTTCGACGCGCGACGATCTGTCCATAGACACCGAGGATTACCGTATCAAGCTATCAGTGGTCGTTGCGTCTCGCAAGCACAGCGGCACTTACGTTCTCAAAGCAGAGAACAGCAGCGGCAGAGACGAAGCCTCTATCGAGGTCAAGGTGCTCGATGTACCGGCTAAGCCTGAAGGACCACTCAAGGTGCGTCTCCATTTAGAAAAATACAATAGCTATATATAGCGAATATGCAAATTATGAGCAAGGCACGTGTACAGACTTGTTTTGGGGTTGGGTTTAGGAGGTAAAAGGCACAGGGGCGGCGAAACTAATCTCGCTACTCGATTGGCTTGTTGATCTTTCAGCAGTCAAGGATTGGTGCAAGCACCATACAACTTTTATGTATATTATGTAATTGGTTAAAGAAATTAATCTCTAAAATCTCACCAAAATTGGCCGATTGCCAAAATCATTGTTCAATTATGTAATCATTATAAACAGTTCTTTGCTGAACGAGCCTTTACAGTCTCGATTGTTAATACCCACGTTCGACAGTTTAGCGCTAGTAGTTATAGACCTAGAAAAAAGGACGCAGTCTCTTAAAACAATTACTGACGCACCCAGAATAAGTCAGCTCGCTAATACAAACAAGCCGGCATGCACACATGTACACCATAATAAATCTACCGCCCGCCATTACGCTCCAAACCGAGCCCGCTTAATGTTATGTGTTGAAAGATGCCGTCTTGTGTAGTGAAAACCTGTCGAAACCATAGTGGTTCCATTAAAAAAGCCAAGGGATCATTTTTCATAGGTAAGTAAGTAGAGTAGGCTTTCGTTATCCATCAAAAGATTTATACGCATTTGTTGTACTTGCGAGATGCTGATCCGAAAGCTTTTAAGAGATAATATAACTATATATACCGAAAGGTAACATCAGTACATGCTAATCAAAATTCTGGAAAAATTAATAGCTAACGACAGGAATTTTTTAAATAGAATTAGACCATGCATTTGCTGGAGTAGAACATAAAATAGCTCTCATTTAATATATAGCCGAAAAATATCAGAATATTTGATTTCACCATATAGCTAAATTGGAGGGAATTTCTAAATCTTTTGACAGTAAAAGACAATATTATAAAAAAATTACCCAACAAAAGGGGCTCTAAGAAACCGTAAATAAATGTAAGTTAATTATAATATTAATAAATGTAAATATTTTTATATTCAATGTGTTTCATCACAATTTTGTTTTATTAAACTTAAAATCCTGGTTCCGAGGACGGTGACGAATGTCTTAAGCTTAATTGAAATTTTTTGCTTTTAAAAATGGGTAATTTTCCTCCATCTGGCAACCCTCTACACGCTCACACAGTTACGCGGCCGCCATTCATTGAGTTATATGTACTACGTACTAGAGAAGCTACACCAAACAAAAAATGTGCGCTACCCTATGTCTTCGCGCATGCGCGGGGGATAGTAGAATCGCGCATGCGCAGTTTTTGTCATCATAGATTATACGTAGGTAGAATGATGAGTATGTAATAAGTAATTGTTTATTTAGATTGTATTGTTAATTATATCGAGTACAATTTTTTTAATTGTTATTTATTTTGCATATGTGTTAATTTAACATAATATAACATATATTATGTCAGAATTACATTTTAATGGTATTTTATTTTAAAAAGTAAATATGTAAAATATAAAAATATACATTTATTATCGAAGACCATTATTATTACTTTTCTAGCATTCACTAACGTATTTATACGCAGCTGGAGAATAATTAAAGTTGCATGCAGTATATAATAAATAATGCGTGCTCTGTTTATTCTTTTTCATTAAAAATCATAAAAATATACTAGTTATTTGGGAAGCCTGTAAAAATTATAGCGTTACAATATTAATAAAGGGCCATATACTAGTATGACTCGCGCGCCGAAGGTTCCGCCTTTCTTAAGTCTCGTAAATATACTGAACATTACAAAAAAATCGTTCATATATATAAATAATATAATTTCGTTATCATATATCCGCAGTAGAACCAGAGTAACTGACATATCCCAAAGAATTAGTATGGTGAAGTGGCAATGGGCCGGCCATATGGCTGGAAGAATCGACAACCGATGGGGAAGAAACAGGAAGAAAGGTTCTCGACTGGCAGCCTCGTACCGGCAGGCGAAGTGTAGGGCGTCCCCCCACCAGATGGAGTGACGATCTAGTCATGCAAGAAGTGAATGGATTCAGGTGGCTCGGGATCGTGCTTTGCGGCATTCTTTGGGGTAGGCCTATGTTCATCAGTGGACTTGTGAAGGGCTGTAATAATGATTATGATGATGATGATGGTACTGCAGATTTCTTTAAGTACACTCTTCCTGTTTTTGTGGTGTATTTGTAGTTATCTTTTAAATGCACGGAACATATACTTGAATAATTTGACGGTAACCACGTTTCTTCGCTGCAATTCGTCTGAACAAATTTGATCCATGATTCTTTTGTTTCATGACACGGTTGAGAAAATATTAATTTTAATGCAGTAACATTTCCTACCGTAATTATATATTAATATTTTACTGGTCATATTTACTTAACATTATACGTCGATAGTGTCATGTCTGCGCATAAAAATGTTTTAATCTTTGACATTCACGTATACGTTGCAGTTGATAAAATATAATTAAATTAAACGTGTTTTAAAGATAATAATATGTTGAACTTACCGGTGAAAAGTCACTCCTTGACTTTTACTTATGTTTCTCGAGTTGTTTGAACAGTATACCAATGCTTATGAATGCATAATTAATTAAAAAAAATTCTTCACTCAAACGTCTCAAGTTCCAGCAACCGCTTGACACAGACTAAGTGAGTTGGGGAGCGCGCACTCTAACTCATGTTACAAACAATCGAGTTCAGGCGTCTCCTCTAGTACGTAGTACATATAACTCAATGCCGCCATTGCGGTGTTTTAATTGTTTCTTAGCGAGACTCTGTTCGCCCTTTTTTCTAGGTCCATGCTAGTAGTGTATTAAATGCTGCTTCCATCATTAGTTGTATCACAATTATGACTTAGGCGTTTCTAAGAAAGTGAACAGAAATGCATTATTAAAAGCCTTCTAATGCTGTTGCAGTATGTAATTGCGTATTCCCAGCTCTCGCGTAATAAACATCACGGTCATGCCGATTGCCGAATATTCAATAAAAATTACATTCTATTTACTTACTAAAGTAATGGCAGGTATATTGTATAATTTTTATTATCACTTGAATAAAACAACTTCATTTGAATAAAACAAATTTTATACTTAGATCGGATTTCTGGCTTTGATAGATATTTTTTGTCATACCGTTAAATAATATTACTCATGAATATTACTATACTATTACCTCTTAGCTTAATCATTGAACATTTTCTATTAAAACATTTAAAAATATATTTGTTATACTGATTTTAATACTGATTTTAATACTGATTTGTTATACTGAGTTGAAAATTTGGCAGATCTCGGACGTACATAAAGAGGGCTGCACACTCAAATGGAACGCTCCATTGGACGACGGTGGCGCCCCCATCGATCACTACTTAGTCGAAAAATTGGATACGGAAACCGGCCGCTGGGTTCCCGCTATGAAGACCAAGGATCCAAAGGCAGAAGTTGAGAACTTAGTCCCCGGACACGAGTATAAGTTTAGGGTTTCTGCTGTCAACAATGAAGGTGTTTCTGAGCCGTTGGAGGGCGAGCACTCTATCATCGCTAAGAATCCGTTTGGTGAGACATATTTTTGTAAATTTAAAACTATCGCTTAAAATGTCTGCTAAAAGAATTGTAATTTTCTATTTAGATACGAAATTAAAATATTGTCTGTGAGATAATTTCAAGCAGTTTATCACCATCATCATCGTCATCGTTACAGCCCATTATAAGTCCAGTGCTGAACAATGGCCACTCCTGATAGATTGCCACACTTGGCAGGCGGGTTGGCAATTACATTTCTTTAATTATTATTACATTATTGAGTTATTATCAGGAAGAAGCTGCTGTTTCAGTTTCTCTCAGTCGACTCTTATATTATATTACCCTCAGTATTATATGGGATAGTGGCTCCTCTTTATGTCGCCACTACGCTACTGCAGTTTATCATATTTAAACAACACACTACGTTTCTTCACTATTTACCTGAAGTTGCAGTTCTATTTTATTACACGCTGCAGCTATATTATGGTTGTGACACGAATGGGTTGGCTTAACCGGATTACGACCACGCTCTCACAGAATACCAGGGTAAAATAGCAACATGTTTTGTATGTTGACTGTGTGTTGAACCGAAAACCCTTTTCACTGGAAACGAGCCGTCCCATATTATTTCATAGGGGTGACAACGCATCTGTGTGATTCTTAATTGAGGATAAATGTAGAAGTCTATGCGGGTCACAGCATCCACTTAACATCAGGTGGACTGAGTTCTATGTCACAGTTATTCTATAAAAAAATTACCATTCAAAGAGAGACATAAATATATATTATGTCATTGCTTGTTGTACATATAATTGTTTTTATACATGCAATTGACTGACGAATTTTTGTTGTCATTAGACGAGCCTGGGAAACCAGGCACTCCAGAAGTACTGGACTGGGACAAGGACCACGTGGACCTCAAATGGCAGAAGCCGTTCAAAGATGGTGGCGCTCCCATCACTGGCTACATTATCGAGAAGAGGGAAGTTGGCTCGCCGAAATGGGTTAAAGCCTGTGAGGTAAGACTTTGATGTACATATCCTATAGGCTTAAGATTACTATAGACTATTCTACTACTTCATTTGTGATTTAATGTCCACTGCTTTTATAGTTTCAGAGTTTCCAACTGAGTATATAATTTTTATTCATAGACTATAAATGTTTGACCACAGACTATGTTACGATATCACGAATATTACAAATAATATTATATTTTTTATGTCTAATATTGTAAAATATCTATGTGTTGAACAAATTATAATTTATTATAAAAACAAAGATATTATAAACAAGGGTTATTCACATTCAGGTGGGACCCAACGACAATGAAAAAGCAACTGTTCCAAACCTTGACGAAGGTGTAGAGTACGAGTTCAGAGTTAAGGCCGTGAACGAAGCCGGCCCCGGAGAGCCGAGTGACGCCAGCAAGTCCGTTGTATGCAAACCTAGGAGACGTGAGTATTTTCGTATCTTAATTGTATTAAAGTTGCAGCCTATATAGGTCCCAGTGCCGGGTATAGGCCTCCTCTAATTTCTGAGAGGGTTTCAGGACAAGGAAATGTTCGCCGCGCTGCCCTAATGCGTTTTGGCGAACTTCACATGTCTTTGAAATATTTTTTTTTTCTGATTTCTCAGACATGCAGATTTCCTCGTGATGTTTCCTTCACCGGAACCTTCCTCGGAACCCCCATTAGATGGAGTAACGACCTGAAGAGACACCCGGGCAGTCAATATATGCTGGTGTCTTTGGACCGTACTTTGTGTCGATCTATAGGGGAGGCGATGTTCAGCAGTGGACTTGTGATAGGCTGTAGAAGTAGTAATAGTACTAGCGAGCGAGGCGCAAGAGGTCATTATGAAAATTAATAGAATATCCTCATGGCTTGCGATAAATGGCAGTATGCCATGGTTTAGGAATTCATATGTATCGTACATGTTACATATCAATTCCTAGACCACTAATGAAAACAGCATCGAAGGAGCTAGATTTTTTGGTACTGCTTTCGCCTATCTGCCTGCAAAGCTCCGTGGTGCAGTGGCTTAGCAATGAGTTACTGCGCTGGGGGCCGCGGGTTCAAATCCCGCACGGAATAAGTATTTGTATGGCCTACAAATAATTGTTGCGGGTTTGGATGTTTGTCCTTATGCAATTTATGTTTGTAAACTGCCTCCACAATACAGAAGAAAATTCTAGTGTGGGGGTAACGTTTTTTAAGAAAAAAAATAAAAATAAAAGCTTAGTCCTAGTCCGGCTTATTACGAGCTCACGAAGGAGAAATAAAATGAACAAACTGTAATCTGGATTTAAAAATGTGTTAATGTAACAAAGAGACGGTCCCCACTCCCCGGCGGCCCCGCTATTCCTGGCTACGGTGGCGACCATGGTAACGGCGGGGCAGAGGTGCTAAGAATCTCCGGTGGAGGTTCGGTTGCCACCTACGACAACTCGACCTGGCAACATACAACGCACGCACCCTGAGGACTGACGAGAAGATTGTGGAGCTGAAGAGATAGACAATTTACGCTGGCATATTATAGGATTATCCAAAGTCCGAAGAGAGGGGGAGGAAACGGTAATCCTCGAATCCGGCAACTTGCTCTATTACCGGGAGCGCGACCATCTGTCCCAAGGAGGTGTCGGATTTATCGGCCACAAGTCTCTCGTTAACAACGTTGTAAAGATTGAGAGTGTGTCGATGAGGGTTGCGTACCTTATACTCAGAATCACCAAACGGTATTCGCTGAAGGTCATACAGGTTTACGCACCAACCTCGGCACACCCCGACGAGGAGGTGGAGGAAATGTATGAGAATATCTCTCATGCATTCCTCTAAAACCCAATATACGGTGTTATTGGGAGACTTCAATGTAAAACTAGGCACAAGAGAGAATGGTGAGCTAAAAGTAGGGAAATTTGGAATAGGGCAACGGAACCCAAGGGGCCAGCAGCTGGCCGACTTCATGGAGAAAGAGGGACACTTTATGATGAACTCTTTCTTCCAGAAGCGGCCCCACAGGAAGTGGACCTGGTCGAGCCCCGACGGTTCGACAAAAAATGAGATTGACTTCATTATGACGACCAGACGACAACTGTTCAGTGATGTCTCAGTGATCGCGAGGGTGAAAACCGGCAGCGATCACCGAATGGTTAGAGTCACATTGAACCTAAACATTAAGTTGGAGAGGTCTCGTCTAATGAAGTCAACGTTCCGTCCCCCTCATGCTCTGATCCAAAGTTCCGAAACCTTTCAGCTCGAGTTACAAAACCGTTTTCAGTGCCTAGAAAACTGCAATGAAGTGGACGATATGAATGACAAGCTCGTGGAAACTGTCCATGCGGTCGGCGCTAAGTTCTGCAAGACCCGCCGCAGAAGAACACAAAAACTCTCCGATCACACTCTTAATCTCATGGCTGTTAGACGGGAGAAGAAGCTACATTCTTCAAGATTTGACAGCATACAGGCAACTGAACAGACAGATCTCCAAATGCATGCGGCGGGACTTACGCAACTTCAATACAGCTTGTATTGAAGAAGCGATCGAGCAGAAAGAGCCAACTGTCGAAGCTGAAGACCGAATGTGGCAGCATCGTTTCCGGGGCACCTGAGATATTGAGTGAGATTGAGAGGTTCTATGGGCAGCTGTACACGTCATCGTTGGAGCAACGATCCAAGAGCGAGTCTTATCCGACATTATTCCGATGATATCCCGGACGTCAGTCTGAGCGAGATTAGAATGGCTCTCCAGCACCTTAAAAACGGCAAGGCCCTAGGCGAGGATGGAATTAAAGCGGAGCTTCTGAAAGCGGGTGGAAAACCGGTACTTGAAGTCTTTCAGAAGCTCTTTAATTCCGTCCTCTATAGTGGCATTACACCGGAGGCGTGGAGCAGAAGTGCGGTGGTCTTGTTCTTCAAGAAAGGCGACAACGCTCTCTTGAAGAACTACAGACCGATTTCCCTTTTGAGCCGCGTCTACGTACTGTTTTCGAGAGTCATTACGAATCGTCTTGCGTGCAGACTTGACGACTTCCAGCCTCCCGACCAAGCCGGTTTCCAAAAAGGCTATAGCACCTTAGACCACATACATACCATTCGGCAAATTGTACAGAAGTCAGAGGAGTACAATTTGCCACTATGTCTGGCGTATGTGGACTATGAGAAAGCCTTTGATTCTGTCGAAATTTGGGCGGTGCTGCAGTCCCTTCAGCGGTGCCAAGTTGACTGTCGGTATATCGAAGTGCTGAAGTGCTTGTACAGTAGGGCTACGATGGCTATCTGATTACAGAACCAGAGTACGAAACCTATCCAATTGCAGAGAGGTGTAAGACAGGGTGACGTCATATCCCCGAAATTCTTCACCGCTGCATTGGAAGACGTTTTCAAGCTTTTGGACTGGAAAGGATACGGTATCAACATCAATGGCGAGTACATCACTCACCTTCGATTTGCCGACGATATATTCCTTATGGCAGAATCGCTGGAGGACCTAAGCACTATGCTCAATGACCTCAATAGTGTCTCCCAACGAATAGGTCTTAGGATGAACATGGACAAAATAAAGATCATGTTTAATGTCCATGTCACACCTATGCCGGTAGTTGTTGGGAGCACTAAGCTCGAAGTTGTTGACGAGTATGTTTACCTGGGACAAATAGTCCGACTAGGTAAGTCCAACTTCGACCGAGAGGTCAATCGACGGATTCAACTCGGTTGGGCAGTTCGGGAAATTACGGCACATTTTCTCGTCAGGTATACCTCAAAACTTGAAAACGAGACTGTACAACCAGTGCGTGTTGCCAGTTATGACATACGGAACCGAGACGTGGTCCTTCACTGCTGGCCGGATGAGGAAGCTCAAGGTCGCTCAGCGAGCTATGGAGAGGGCTATGCTCGCAGTTTCTCTGCGTGATAAACTCAGAAATGAGGATATCCGCAGTAGAACCAGAGTGACCGACATAGCCCAACGGATTAGTAAGCTGAAGTGGCAATGGGCCGGCCATATAGCTCGAAGAACCGACAACCGATGGGGAAAAAAGGTTCTCGAGTGGCAACCTCGTACTGGCAGGCGAAGTGTTGGGCGTCCCCCCACTAGATGGAGTGACGACCTGGTAAGATATGCAGGAAGTCGATGGATGCAGGTGGCTCAGGACCGTGCTTTGTGGCATTCCTTGGGGGAGGCCTATGTTCAGCAAGTGGACTTGTGTAGGGCTGTAATGATGATGATGATAACAAAAGTAAAGGACAATCAATTTTGTATATTGTATATTAATTGTGAATGTTTGGAATTATTTTTTACAATTTTTAAAAACATCACGTATGCGTTATTGACAAAAACACATTTCTAGATACGAAATGATAATTTTTCGATTTTGAAAGCAATAAGATCTTTTCCATCTGTTGACACTTACACACAAGTAATGAATACTCTTCGCCGCCATTATGCATACACAGTTTATATTTGTTTATTTTGCAATATTTTCAGTGGCACCAAAGATCGACCGTCGCAACCTACGGCCCATTAAAGTACGCGAGGGCGAGCCGATCTCTCTAGACGTGAAGGTGACGGGCGAGCCCGCTCCGGACGTCACGTGGACGCTCAACGGAAAGTCCGTCATAAGCGGCAACGGACTTAAGCGTACGTATTAATTATTTTTATTTATTTATTTTAACTGTTTACTACACAAAATTACAAAAAATAAAATCGTTAATTTCAAAATAAGTCAAGCTTTGTCTTGGAATTCAGAGTTGATATATATTTACAATAGAAAGACGTGCTGACTCGCCATCAGTATGTGGTTAGTCGCCATCTGCAGCCGTTCAGTGAAAGTTAGTCTTTTTCTTGGCCAGCCTTAAGCCAGACGATGGACGTTAAACAAACATTTGCAAAATGTCTAGTTGAAGAAATTTGAATACACATTTTTTTGTTGCAGTTGTCAACGTACCATATCTGAGCAAATACCAACATGCAAGTCCGCGTCGCAAGGACTCCGGCACTTACAAGATCCAGGCCGTCAACAAATATGGACAGGACACCGCCGAGCTGGAGATCACTGTTACATGTAAGTATTAGTTTTGAATTTTCTCCATTTATAAAAGTACGACCCTACATACATCCTACTACTGGCCACAGGCCTCATTGGTGCACTATGTTTTCCTTCATCGGCGGTAAATCAAGTCTCCTTGTAATTTACGATTTCAGTGCATTTTGAACTTGATTTGCTCGCTTAGTATCAATATTTTCGGTACCGCAGCTACAGTATTTTCGAAAATATTTAATCTGTGACACAATTTACGTGGTAGAACCATGCTGCAGCTATATTAGTAGTATAGTTGTACCACGAATGTATCGGCTCGACCGGGGAAGTACCACGCTCTCACAGAATACCAGTGTAAAATAGCAGCTTAATGCTGCTTTGTTTCGTATGGTGAGTGTAGAGAACCGGAGACCCCTTTTACTGGAAACGAGGCATTCCATCTTAGTTCTAACGGGTGACAACACATCTTCATATTGATACGTAGTCGATGATAGATGTAGATGTACTTACCATCAGGTGGACTGTGTGCATGTTTGTCACCCTTACCCTATAAAAGAAAATTATTTTGTGTAGTATGATCTAGTTGTTTCTTATGTCTACATCGATCACTAATAAAAAACGATACACAATTCCATGCAAAAGTTCTATAAAAACTATCGCCAACTGTTTTGGTGTAATTCTAGTTGAACGATGTATGTCTATTATAATTCTTTGCATTATCTATTACATTATTATGTGTAATTATGCTGCGTGGAATTTTCTATTATTGACTAGTCTGCAATAGACAAAAATGGCTTGGATATAAATGTGAAAGTGTTTCAGTATAAAGGGTTGTGTTGTGTGTTAAGTAAAGGGTTGGCCTTTAATTCGTGTCAAAGTAATTAAGTCGGTGTTCAATAGGGAACTGGAATTACTATTCTTTGCAATAATTAGAGATAGTAAATAGTTAGACCTGCGAACAAACTTAGTATTATCATCGACATATGTACTGACAGCAAAGATCTGTAATTTATTTCACCGGGATCAAAGTCGCGAGAACAGCTTATTAAATATTAGTATTTTACGACTTAACAAACAAAATGTTAAATCTTGCAAGTGTTACATTTTAACATATTACAGCGAAACCGGACAAGCCCGAAGGCCCATTGGAGGTGTCTGACATCCACAAGGACGGATGCACGCTTAAATGGAAGAGGCCCAAAGACGATGGCGGGGAGCCCATTGAGGCGTACCTCGTGGAGAAATACGACACGGAAACTGGCACCTGGATGCCTGTTGGCAAAACGTTCGGCAACGTGCCCGAAATGGAGGTGCGTTTTTCGTTGTCTTTACTCTTTTAGGTGTTAGCAAAATAGTTTTACAAAATTTACACAAATAATGATTATTGTTAGTTTGTTGATATAGTTCATATTAAAGGCCATGAGTTAGTGGAAAATGATCAAAAATTTTAAAGGCTTAACAATCCTATTTTCTTTAAATATTTATTTTCAGTATATTTCAGATGACGATAGTTTATTTTTTATTTCGTAGGTCGATGGCTTGATCCCTGGTCACGAGTACAAGTTCCGTGTAAAGGCGATCAACAAAGAAGGCGAATCGGAACCGCTTGAAACCTTTGGCGCCATTGTCGCCAAGGATCCTTTCAGTAAGTTTTTTTAAGAATGAAATGCTTAATTACTGTTAACACATTGTAATTTATGATTTTTCATAAAATTATAAAATGAGTATTAAGTCGTCATCATATAGTATTGTAATAACAATTTTGTATCTACAGCTACACCAGATGCACCATCGGCACCCGTACCAGACGATTGGTCTGCCAATCACGTGGACCTCAAATGGGAAGCGCCAGTATCAGACGGTGGCTCCCCCATCATTGGTTACATTATCGAGAAGAAGGACAAGTACAGCCCCTTGTGGGAGAAGGCCCTGGAGACTCATACACCCACACCCAGTGCTACTATTAATGGGTGAGTATTTAATTACGTTTTTTTTCTTTGTTCATTAACATTGACAAGTTTTATTTGTTTCTTTGTCCATTTTGATTGGTCAGTGTAGACAGAACTAGTATTTTTTTAATCAACAGAGTATTTTTTTACTGAACAAAAATTGCGTGAGATCAAATGTTGGCTACGTACTATGCAAATTCGTCACGAAAATATTGAGTTTGCTTAGGGTTCTATTTGTCGTCACATGTTATTACATTTTTATTTAATCTACGAAGTATTGTCATGACGTTCAGTTTGAATAATCCGAGTATTTGTATCTCTCTAGGCTAATCGAGGGTAATGAATATCAATTCCGTGTGATTGCTGTGAACAAAGCCGGTCAGAGTAAGCCGTCGGAAGCCAGCAAGAACTTCGTTGCGAAACCACGGTTCTTGGCGCCAAAGATCGACCGCCGCCATCTTAGAGACGTTACGCTCTCTGCCGGTTCGACGCTGAAGCTTGAGGCTGCTATCACTGGTGAACCTGCACCCGCTGTTGAATGGAGGTAAGAAATACAAAGAAAGATTTTTTTTCTTTTATATATACAACGAAACTTAGTCAAAATTGAAATGCTTTTATCAAAGCCATTATCAAAGTCCACATAATGGTAAAAATATTTAAAATAAAAACAGGTTAAGTTTCATGCTTTTTAACCAACAATTTTCTTGCAGATATCAAAATATGCCTCTACGACCATCAAAGGCGGTGACCATTGACTCGCCCGACTATTTCACCAAGCTGGTAGTACGTCCCGTACGTCGCGACGACTCTGGAGAATACACAGTGACAGCTGTCAACTCCAGCGGTAAAGATACCGTCACCATCAACGTCGTCGTCACCGATAAACCGGCTAAACCTGAAGGACCATTGCAAGTGCGTTACAAGTTTGTTTTATTTATGAGAACAATAATTTTTGCATTGTTTTAGTATTGTTAGTAATATTAATATTGAAGATAATAAGGACATACATTTCAAGGTCAAGTAAATACTATCTCGCGTTTAAATTTAATTTGTTCTTTGCTCTAACTTCTTTTCTATTCTAAATTTGTAATATTTTTTGCAGATCTCGGATGTACACAAAGAGGGGGCCACGCTCAAGTGGAAGAGACCAAAGGACGATGGCGGCGCCCCAATCGAATATTACCAAGTGGACAAATTGGATACGGAAACTGGCTGCTGGGTGCCTTGTGCCCGCTCTGATGAGCCCAGTAAGTTGACTTATAATTTCTTTACGAGGTCTACTTCGACCGTGATGATATCTCGCTTACTGATGAAATTGTTTTTCATTTAAAGGATTTGAAGCGCACACTTGCGGTAGCATCGTGACTGCTCCATATTAGTTGCATTATTGGTATTATTACCACATTTATGAAAGTATTAAAATTTCGACATTTTTTTTCCTTCAAGGTGCCTCATTAATAATTGATATTATCATAATATGTTGTAATTCATCTCGTCTCAAAAAATAACAAGACGTCTATGGATGTGTTAAATTTTTGTTTTACTTATTTGACAGGGTGTGAGGTAACCGGTCTGACTCCGGGCAAGGAGTACAAGTTCCGCGTGTCGGCAGTCAACTCCGAAGGCGAGTCGGAACCGCTCGTCTCAGAGACCAGCATTGTCGCTAAAAATCCATTCGACGAACCTGGTAATATATGTTTTATACTAAAATAACGGTGAATCAAACATTTAATAGGAGCAAGTTTTGTTTACATAAAATATGACTGGTACTAAAATTAAAATAATGGGCACCGAATTATGTTCGAACATATTTCTAAATGTAATTAAAATAAAGATTATCTTGTGTAAGGTACTTGAGGGTAATATGGTCAAAACCAAGACTAGCAGGAGTACAGAGACAAATACACAATGTCGTATACTATAACTATTATATTTAAAAAAAATAGCAAACAAGCCTTGGCAATTCTTTGAAAAATCAATTTAAAGAAAACTAACTACACTATGCAATACCAAAATCGACTAAAATGTTTACTATAATATCAACTTTTAACAAAATGGCGTCGATAAAGCAACGCTCTTTTGACCCTTTATTTCAATGACTGATGAAGAGCTGTCGTATCACAAAGCTATCTATGCAAACAAGGCTGTAGTTTTTGAGTTATAAGAAAGTGACCATATTAACCGGATGACCATATTACCTTTATGTACTATATAAGTTAATATAAGCTAATTAAAGATCAGTATCATTTTGGTTTGGGAAATATTTTCATTACTGAGCGTATAAATATTATATAATATAATAAATAATTCTAATCTAAAACTTATCGGTGTCTACAGGAGCGCCAGGGACTCCATCAGTTACCGACTGGGACAAAGATCACGTGGACCTCAAATGGACCCCACCCAAGGAAGATGGTGGTGCACCTATCGAAGGTTACATCGTGGAGAAGAAGGACAAGTTCGGAAACTGGGAGAAGGCTGTAGAAGTTCCGGCTGATAAGACAACCGCCACCGTGCCTGACCTTGTTGAGGGTCAGACGTATGAATTCAGGTTCGGTTTTTTTAATATTGAATTAAATTTTTTTTCTCAATTTTGTAACAACTAATGTCTGTAAATGCTAAAAAAAGTACACTCATTTTCCATGAATAATATCAGTTTAACAAAATGGAAACCTATGTACTGTTTAAAATATAGTAGCTTGAGTAAGTCCTTTAAAATTTTAAAGTACAGTTATAGCCTATACATATATGTACTGTGTATGCCCCATTCTTTGGCACAGGCCGCTTCTTATTACTGGGCAGGAAGATATGTTTTCAACTGTCTGAAAATATTCTAGGGTGAGAGCTGTAAACAAAGCCGGACCAGGCGAACCCAGTGACAGCACGCATCCAATCGTTGCCAAGCCGAGGAACTTGGCGCCGAAGATTGACAGGACCAACCTCATTGACATTAAAATTAAAGTCGGACAGAAATTCGGATTCGATGTTAAGGTAATAGATACAATATATTTTGTCTTATTAGAATAGAGTCTATATATAATACGCTTTTTTGAATTATTTTTGTTTATACAATATTTATATTAACAATATATAACTATAATTTAGAAATATTAAGCGATTGCTGTACTTATATTTAAGGCGAGAAAATAACAATTGTTTGAATAAATAATTCTACCAAAATATTTAAAATAAGTTGTAATAGTCTTTAAAATTGCTTTTATTTCCTTCCCGTCTGATTTATCAAAATGTTCGCAACAGGTTTCTGGTGAACCAATGCCAGAAACGAAATGGTTCCTCGGCAAGAGGGAGGTAAAGTCCGGCGGTGAGATGAAGGTCCAACATTCGGACTACAACACGAAGCTGAACTGCAAGTCCGCTACCAGAGCCGACAGCGGACGTTACACAATCACCGCTGAAAATGCTAATGGCAAGGACGTGGCTGAAGTCGAAGTTATCGTGCTCAGCGTGCCAAGTCCTCCTGGAGGACCACTTAAGGTTTGTATAAATAATGCAAAATAATTTTAAGTACTTTAATACCGATATCTATGTACAATTCGTACGTTTGTTATACCAGCTGTATATATTTTAGTACCGTAACTTTAACTTGGCACTTTGATCTTTACATTTTCTGTTAAAATGGTTATCCTATAGACAGAATTAACCTTGAATATACAAGTATTTTTGATTGTTACATAGACAATCCGGAAAATTTATTATTTGGTAAATTTATTATTTATAATTCGTCGAGGCTGCAATTCGAACTTACAAAAAAACCTTCATTAGTTATTAATGAATGCGTTAAATGTTATTTGTATTTCATTACATATTAAGTTGCATGTAAAAGATTTCATAAACATAGTTCATGTGTTGTATCAAAATAAAATAATATTATTTTCACTCGTCACGTTACACTCGTCTATTTTTAAATTTACATTGATGTGTCAAAACTTATTTTATCTGTTAGTAATTCAGCTTTAACATTTGGCGTATTTGAAATAATTGTAACTTAAATAATAGTTCAGTTATATGTATCATTTTATATACTTGTAGGTATCAGATGTGCACGCTCACGGTGCTAAGCTGTCATGGAACCCACCGGCTGATGACGGAGGTCAACCTATTGAGAAATACGTTGTTGAGCGTATGGACGAGGCCACTGGTCGCTGGGTACAAGCTGGTGAAACACTCGGCCCAGAAACAAACCTTGCTGTAGACGGTCTGCAGCCTGGACACAAATACAAGTTCCGTGTACGAGCAGTTAACAGGTGCGTTAAGTAGTCCATAAAGCTTGTCGATGATTCTATTTTATATCCCACAATATTGCTTTTTTTGAATTTATGGAAACATTTTGTGAAAATTACCAATGGTTATAAAACTTTAAATATCTTTTGATTTAGGCAAGGTAAATCAGAGCCTCTCACAACTCCACATGCGACAGAAGCAAAGAATCCATTCGATGTCGCTGGAAAACCTGGTACTCCGAAAATCAAGGACTTCGACAAAGACTTCGTGGAGCTCGAATGGACACGCCCGGAGACGGATGGTGGAGCACCTATTACAGGATATGTCATCGAGAAGAAGGACCGCTTCTCACCAGACTGGGAGGAGTGTGCTCAGGTAATATTTAATATAACGTGATTAATCTATTTGTTTTATTTTTACTGAACAGATTTTTACACAAGTCCCTAGAAAGTTCAAACAATTTTAACTGATGTACCGAAATATGAATTCATATTGAATTTAACGAAATATATAATAATTGGTAGTTTAATATAGTTAAAATCTAATCAATTTAAATATTAGGCGCGCAAAAGGCAATAGGGCTGTCCAACTGACATTTAGCTTCGCGTTGTGTATTATCATAGACATAGAGAGAATGGACTGAGCGTTAGTCTCACAAAAGTGGCCATTCTCAAGAAATAGACTAAGCGACTGTGCGGTCAATACTCTAACCTCTTTAATCTCTTTCTTGCAAGCCTTATTGATCCACGTCCTGCAAGCCAGTGATGTAAACCAATAAAAATTCTAGAAAAAGACAATTACTGACCGCATATTCGCCTTGTCTCTTTCGCACTTTTTGATCTGTATTCACTGCACAACTAAATACAGAACGTATAGTCCATTCTCTCTGTTTATGTGTATTATCTACAAGTGCGTTGTATATGTGTAAAGAATTGAATGAAATGAAGACATTGCTTAAAGACAAGCATCTAAGCCAAAATCTTAATAAAAATGTGTAAAAGTCATACTCAGTCAAAAGTATCAATTAAAAAAAAATTGACCTCATTTTATAGTATTTCCTTAACTTAACTCTTATATGTCGTTCCACCAACATCTATAATAAATATTTTTCAGAAATTTATTTTCTTAGCACTATTTCTAATATTCTTAAAATAGATTTAAAAATAGATTTTGCAGTAAAAATGTTGCCCTATTGTTTCGCAATGTAAATATGGTTTGTTAATGTAGATTAGGCCCTATTTGGCTTTTTTGTCTATATGTAATGTGAAATGTAAACTATATATTTGAAATATGACTGTTTGTTGCCAAAATAAATGAAGAAAAAAAGAAATCATAAAAAATGAGGTTAAAAGAGTGAATTTGTCAGCAAACTACTCTATTCTTATTTTGCAAGCATTCTATTTGTTATTGTACTATAAGTAAATTACAGTACAAATAGAGTAAATTATAAAAAAATGCATGAACTTGAGAAACTTACACTAATTATTTTGTTTTCAGATCGAAGGTGACGTTACTTCAGGCAAAGTTCCAGACCTTATTGAGGGCAACACTTATGAGTTCCGTGTACGTGCGGTTAACAAAGCCGGAAAGGGCGAACCGAGCGATGGAACTGCTCCTCATCTCGCCAGGCCTAAAAACTTGCCACCCAAGATTGATAGGAATTTCATGTTCGACATCAAAATCAAGGTTGGCCAGAACTTCGACCTCGAAGTGCCTGTAGCTGGAGAACCGACACCAACAAAAGAATGGTTACACGGTGACAACGTTGTACTGAACACAGACAGAATCAAGATTGTCAACGACGCTCACACTACTAAGTTCCGTGTAATTGACGCGAAGAGAGCAGATTCTGGAACTTACACACTCAAGGCAAAGAACATAAATGGAACAGATTCGGCGTCTGTCAAAGTATTGGTTATGGATGTACCAATGGCACCTGAAGGACCACTACGAGTGGACGATATTACGAAGTCTGGCTGCTCATTGCGCTGGCGACCACCTAAAGATGATGGTGGCTGCGAGATAACCCACTACGTTGTCGAGAAAATGGACCAAGACAGCTTACGCTGGGTTCCAGCTGGAGAAGTACAAGGCTGCAACATTCGCATTGACCATCTCATCGAAGGTCATGATTACAACTTCCGTGTTCGTGCTGTTAACAAACAAGGAGAGTCACAGCCGCTCGTTGGCCAAGAGCCAATCACGGCAAAGGACCCATATGGCACACCAGACAAACCTGGAACTCCGGTCGTCAAAGACTGGGACAAGGATCACATGGACTTGGAATGGGTACCACCGAAGAAGGACGGAGGCACTCCTATCACAGGATACATTATCGAAGCAAAGAAAAAGTATGGACCGTGGGAGGTTGCTGCTACCGTACCAGGAAATCAAACAGCAGCTACGGTACCTGGTCTACAAGAAGGAGAGGAGTATGAATTTAGGGTCATTGCTGTTAATAAAGCAGGAAACGGTGAACCAAGTGACGCGTCTACTCCTCAAGTGGCCAAAGCCAGGTTCTGTGCCCCGCACTTTGACAAAATGCTGCTGGCTGACAAGACAGTCAAGGCTGGACAACGTATACAGTATGAGATCCCGATTGAAGCATCGCCTAAACCAACTGTCGAATGGCAGATCAACGGTAAAGTTGTACAACCATCCGATAGGATCGACATTCAAATTCTCCACAACAGGGTCATATTAGACATTCCATTCTCCGTTCGTTCTGACGGAGGAGTTTACAAACTGACCTTGAAGAATGACCTTGGAGTCTGTTCAGCCTCTGCCCAAGTCACCGTATTAGATAAACCATCAAGGCCAGAAAAGCCTCTTACGGTGTCTGATATCACAAAGGATTCATGCTCTCTATCATGGAAAGTACCACTTGACGACGGTGGCTCACCAATATTACATTATGTTATTGAAAAAATGGACTTATCGCGTGGAACATGGTCGGATGCAGGCATGAGTACGTTCCTGTCTCACCAAGTTACCAGGCTAATTCATATGAAGGAATATTTGTTCAGAGTTAGCGCTGTAAACGCTATTGGTCAATCTGAACCTCTAGAATTAGACCGAGCTATAATTGCCAAGAATGAATTCGATGAACCTTCTGCTCCTGGTAAACCTGTAGCTACCGACTGGAGCAAGAGCCACGTTGATTTGCAATGGGAGGCACCGAAATCCGATGGTGGAGCACCTATTACCGGATACATCGTTCAAAAGAAAGAAAAGGGCAGTCCGTACTGGGTAAATGCCGTGCATGTACCACCGAAGCAGACCAAAGCTACTGTTCCGGATTTGATGGAGGGCCAGGACTATGAATTTAGAGTAATTGCAGTTAATCAAGCCGGACAATCGGAACCTAGTGAGCCTTCAGATATTATCACGGCTAAAGACAGATTTGTTGCACCAAAGATCATTACACCACTTAAGGAGATTCGTATTAAGGCTGGCCTTATATTCCACTTGGATGTTAACTTCATTGGAGAGCCAATTCCTGAAGTTAAATGGACCTGCGATGGCAGGCCTGTGGTCACTAACGAAAGAACGACAGTAACCTCTGTAGGACATCATACGATTATTCATACAGTGAACTGCAAGCGCTCTGACGCTGGTAAATATAATTTGTCATTGAAGAACGATTCTGGATCTGATGAAGGCAGCTTTGAATTAATAGTACTGGACGTACCAGGGGCACCTCAGCCTCCGTTCGAATACGAAGAAATAACTGCCCAATCTGTTACGTTATCGTGGAAACCGCCTAAAGATAATGGTGGCAGTGAACTGACAGCATACGTTATTGAAAAACGTGACCTCACTCATGGCGGTGGTTGGGTACCAGCTGTAACTTACATCAACCCGAAATACACGCATGCCACTGTACCACGTCTTTCAGAAGGTACCAAGTATGAGTTTAGAGTGTTTGCAGAGAATTTACAAGGACGATCCGAGCCTCTTGTTACTGACAAAGCAGTAGTTGCTAAGAATCAATACACAGTACCTGGAAAGCCTGGAAAACCGGAGCTTGTATCCGCAGATAAAGATCATATTAAGATTAAATGGTCATCTCCAATTTCTAACGGTGGTTCCAATATTCTGGGATACGATGTTGAGAGGAGAGATAAGGCTACTGGCCGGTGGATCAAACTGAATAAAGAGCCTGTAAGGTTCAATGAATATGAAGATGACAGGGTACAGGAAGGACATCAATACGAATACAGAGTATCCGCTGTGAACGCAGCCGGACCTGGTCAACCTTCTGATCCATCAAACGTTATAATTGCTAAGCCAATGAAAGAGAAACCTAAGCTATCACTGGATCACCTTATCGGCCGTAAGATCAAGGTCCGAGCCGGTGAACCGATAAATATTAACATTCCAATCGCCGGTGCCCCAACACCGAAAATTACTTGGACCAAGGGCGCTATCTCACTTGTGCCTTCACACAGATTGTCTACTGAAACTAGTCCTGATGAAACTAGACTTAGTATTGAGAAGTCTACAAGAGATGATGCGGGCAAATACACTGTTACAGCATCTAATGAATATGGAAAAGACTCCGCTGATATCGAAGTCATTGTTGTGGACAAACCTGGCATGCCTAAGGGACCATTATCGTGCACGCCTGTAACACACGAAACTATGAGCTTGACTTGGTTACCACCTCTGGATGATGGCGGAAGCGAGATCACCGGTTATGTGGTCGAAGTTGCTGAGTTTGGAGTCAACGACTGGCGTACTGTTGCCGGTTTCTGCCCTAAATGTTCATTCACTGTTAAAAACTTGACTGAAGGCAAGAAATACGTGTTTAGAGTACGTGCTGAAAACTTGTACGGACTTTCTGAGCCACTTGAAAGCAAGCCAATTATAGCAAAATTGCCGTTCGATCCACCAGATGCGCCAGATACGCCAAAGATTACTGGCTACAGTGCTAATAGCTGCTCTCTTGAATGGCAGCCACCAACAAACACCGGTGGAAAGCCTATTACTGGTTACAACGTTGAAAAGAGGGAGCGTGGTGGTGAATGGATAAAGGTTAATAACTATCCTACTCCCAATACTTGTTACACGGTTCAAGATTTACGCGAGGGCAACCGTTACGAGTTCCGCGTTATCGCTGTTAACGAAGCTGGACCAGGCAAACCTAGCAAACCTACGGAGCCTATTGTAGCACAGACACAAAGACTTAAGCCTAGCGCCCCTGAAGCGCCTAAACCAGACAGAATTACTAAGGACTCTGTTACACTTTCGTGGAGACCGCCAAAGAGTGACGGTGGCGCTAAGATCAAGGGCTACATTATCCAACAGAAGGCTAAGGGAGACAAAGACTGGAAAGACGTTAACGATGTGCCGATTCCAAACCTCGTACACACAGTTCCGAAACTCAAGGAGGGTGAGGAGTACCAATTTAGAGTCATCGCTGTCAATGAAGTCGGTAATTCAGAACCAAGCAAACCGACGTCTGATATTACTATTGCGGAACAACCTAACAAACCTTGCATGGATCTTGGCGGTGTACGTGACATTACTGTACGTGCAGGCGAAGATTTCTCTATTCACGTACCTTACACTGGCTTCCCGCAACCGACTGCTTCATGGTTCGCCGACGATAACTTGATTGATGTTGACGGTGACTCCAGAATATACCAGAAGATCACTCCAGACTCTGCTTCCCTCGTTGTTAAGAATGCGAAGAGATCAGACGGTGGCCAGTATAGGTTGCAACTTCGCAACCCATCTGGATACGATACAGCCACCATTAACGTACGCGTGCTCGATAGGCCGGGTAAACCAGAAAACCTTCGAGCTGATGAATTCGAGGGCGAGGCACTTACATTATACTGGAACCCACCGAAAGACAACGGAGGCGGTGAAATCACTAATTACGTTGTGGAGAAACGCGAAGCGCGCTCACCTACATGGACCAAAGTCTCCGGATATGTCACAACGCCCTTCTTACGCGTGAAGAACTTAACCGTCGGAAGGGACTACGAGTTCAGGGTCATGGCTGAAAACCAATACGGCCAATCTGATCCAGCCCAAACGACTGAACCGATCAAGGCCAGACATCCGTTCGACCCTCCTGGCCCACCTGGCGTACCGCGCTCAGTGGAGACAACGGAGTCGTCTATCACGATCACATGGACCAAGCCCCGCAACGACGGTGGCTCACCAATTACTGGATATGTACTCGAGAAGAGACTTATCACAGATGACAAATGGACAAAGGCGGCCCACGCACACATTCCAGACACAACTTACAAAGTCACCGGCTTAATCGAGAACCACGAATACGAGTTCCGTGTGGCGGCTGTCAATGCGGCTGGGCAAGGTCCGTGGTCGCAGAGTTCGGACGCCATTCGTGCCTGCGCGCCGCCTAACTGCCCGCGTATCACCAGCGACCTTAGTCTGCGGGACATCACTGTCATCGCTGGCGAAGAGATCAAGATCACTGTTCCGTTTACTGGCAATCCAAGACCAAAGGTAAGATTATTTTCTTTGCTAATTCGATATCTATTGAAATACCACTCCTGATAATACCCACATAATATGTAGAATTTCCATTTTTGAAATATACATCAAATACATATTTACAGGTGTCATGGATCGTGAACAACGACGAAGTATTCCCGGACAACCGCATACGTTTCGTGACGTCGGACCGTGACACGGTGTTCCACAACTCGTGCGCGAAACGTTCCGACACAGGCTCCTACACTGTACAGCTGGTGAACAGCGAAGGCTCCGACAGTGGTACTTGCAGGGTGAGTGAACTCAGTTTGTTTCATGTATTTGTTAAATACGAGTGTGAACCGGCGATAATTTATAAATATAGCCAACATACATTTTAATGTTGTTATTTTGTGTTTATTAAATTCATATTGTTAAAATTTTACTTGATATATACTGTTGTAAATACAGTAGATTGAAACTCAGAATTCATTTCCCGAATTTACTTGTTTGCTTTGGTCGTGTGATGTTTGTGTAATCGGCCCGTTTCATCCATGTGTGATTTAAGAGGCGACTATAGGAAATTCAAGAAAGATCTCGCTTACGTCAGACATAAAATATGAGTAAAATTTACCAAATTTTTATTCAATAAAACGGTAATAAGTTTCACATGAAAATCCTAAGCAAAAAGACTGTTGTTAATTTAAACGTGTAATGGTAATACTAACTTTGATCTCGCCTGATGGTAAGTGGTAATTTAATTTTAGATGATGAAAAGCAGTGATAACAGACAACAGATTTATTGAATTTTCGAAACATTTTGTTCATAAAACATTTTTGTAAACCAAGTCTCTTTATTCAATAGGTGCTGGTGGTTGACAAGCCATCACCGCCAGTCGGCCCGCTGGACTGCTCAGACATCACGCCGGACACATGCTCTTTGTCGTGGAAACCACCACTAGACGACGGCGGTTCACCAATCACCAACTACATCGTCGAAAAGATGGACAACACTGGCGTGAGTATTGCAATTCAAATGTATACATTTTTAAAATATATATAGCAGAGCTCGTTCTATAGAGACGAAGCAAAGTAATAAATACTTTAATATCGAAACAAGCTGGCTCGGCAGACGTTCTGCCCTCTCCGGTGAGTTAAGCGATGAGCTTTACTTTGAATATGCTCTGGAGTTTTTAATGTAAATATAAAATTTGTCAATAACTCGGCTACAGCGCCACTTATTCTGATCCAGATTTTTTGATTTTGTTTTTGACATTAAACTAACATAATACATAGTGATTATGAATCATTGTGGTATATACACTGACTATGGCGCCAGCTATCTGATCCTAGAATAGCAATGAACCATCGTTTTGAAAAAAAAATTGTTCGAATATGACCTCAGTCGGTCAAGTCGTTCAGAAGTTATATGAACACTAACAGACACACCATAGATCATATATATGAAGATTAATTATCTAAAATACCGAACCAAATTCGAGGGTATCAACTGAGTTTTCACAGCGTTTTAAGAAATGCATTATTCTGTCTCGTCATTTTGATTCTTGCTTAAAGATATATTAGACAAATTCACGTTTTTCTATTAAATAGCAAAATATTGTCTAATATGAGTATCATAGGATAAACTAAATATTGTAAGATCGTGCCTGTCATTGAAATATAAGAGGGCCGCTTCCACGAGCGAGAGAATCGCGACGAGTCCACGCTTCTATCGTCGGGTAGTCTCCACGAACGAGCGATTATTCCGTAAGCGTATCGTCGCAACTCGTAACGGAATCACCGCGTGTTCGCGACGACTCGTAACGGAATCGCCACATTTCCGCGTTGTGCAATAGTTTTGCGCGTTGTCAAACACAGCGAGCTCGTCGCATCGCCGCGATAACATCGCCGTGTGTAGACACGTTCTAAGAGAGTGTATAGAAATACGTGGCACAACGATAATATCGCCGCGATTCTCTCGCTCGTGGAGGCGGCCCCTAAGTAAAGTTACCCGCCATGTAGTTTTGGCGTAAGAAATCCACCACCCGTGAATTTTTAATTTAAGTTATTGCTTCATAGAAATAAAATGTAACGTGATATTATATTTGTTATGTGCAGGTGTGGTCGAAGATCTCGTCATTTGTCCGCAACTGCCACTACAACGTAATGGGATTGGAACCTAACAAGAAATATACATTCCGCGTTCGCGCCGAAAACCAATATGGCGTTTCGGAGCCACTTACTATGGACGATTCTATAACTGCTAAGGTTAGTAAATAACTGTTAAGGTAAATATATATAACTACACTCAGTATAAATTGTTTTAAGGTATTTCAATTGTCATCTTATTATTGTATACTTTGTTTATGTCGTGTTGTAAAGAATTGAAGTAAAGCCTAACGGCTCTACTTCAATTCACTTAATCTATGTTTTATCTTGTTTATTGCTGTAATCCGTTTTTCTGTTAAAACATTTTTATTTTTTCCGATATGTGGCGAGTGTGACCTTCATCTGACATTTAAATATGTTTTCTTCAGTTCCCATTCACGGTGCCCGATCCGCCTGGAATGCCACGCGTCCTGGACTGGGACGGCTCCACGGCCAGCATCACGTGGGACAGACCACGCTCCGACGGAGGCGCCAGAATCCAAGGATACAAGATGGAGTTCCGAGACGTGCAAGACAACGTTTGGTCAAGCGCAGATTACCTCGTCAAGGATTGCAACTACCAGGTATTGTTCATGAGAAAATAAGTGAAAAACGTAAATTGAATAATTTTTTCAATACATTTATTGAAAAAGGAAGTTCCTAAGATAGTCCTCTAGAAATTTTCATGTTGATTCGTTCAATATAATTTTACGTCGTTTTTCACATACATATATTTAGCAAAATGTTTTAATACTTTCTGATCGATGATCGTTTTGTGACATGGCTGATGTATATGGATAAGCCTCGAGAGCGAATGGATGTTTAACTATGCCATAGGTCACACTCCTTGTGTGTGCTTTAAAAAGAGTTGTAGTATATAGATTACATTTTTTACGGTGTGAATGCTAAAAATGACTAATTTAACTATTTTGTTTTCGTAGTTTATAAAATGTATTTCAATTGAATTGTTAAATACGCAATTGAATAGGGTCGCGACGCGTTTGTCCTCAGGCGTACAACCTGGAGCCGGGGCACGAATACGAGTTCCGCGTGCGCGCCAAGAACGCGGCCGGGTTCAGCAAGCACTCGGTGGGCTCGGCGCCGTTCCGCGTGCGCGCGCGCGCCGGCCCGCCCGCCGCGCCGCAGGGCCCGCGCGTGCTGCGCGTCGGCCGCAACTACGTCGACCTGGCCTGGCAGCCGCCCGCCAGCGACGGCGGTAACCACACACTTCTCATTTTATTGTATTCATCATCATCATCATTATCTACCGCTAAACATAATCCTCCCATAAGGAACGCCACAAAGCAACCCGAGCAACGTGATCGTCCATCAAATGGCGCGCCGCCCTACACTTCGCCTACCGGTACCAGGCTGCGACTCGAGAACCTTTCGAACCATCATTGATGGTTACTTCTTCGAGTTATATGGCCGGCCTATTCCGGTTATATCGGTTACTCTGGTTCTACTGCCAAGCATAATAAATATAATAAAAATATAATTGAATATTGTATTCACAGACCAATACAAAAATATAAAATATTACGAACACTTGGCGGATGAATTTACCACCGGAGTGTTGCTGTGCATGTGTGTGTGTGTATGTGTTTTGATACGAAAATTACATAATGTTGTCAGTCTGAGCGAGATTAGAATAGCTCTCCAGCACCTTTAAAACAACAAGTCCACGGGTGAGGATAGAATTACAGTGGAACTTCTGAAAACACGTCTTCTGGGACTACGTGCTCTTTTCGAGAGTCATTACGAATCATCTCGCATGCAGACTCGACGACTTCCAACTTACCGAACAAGACAGTTGCCGAAAAGGCTTTAACACTATAAACCACATACTTACCCTTCGGCAAATTGTACAGAAGTCCGAGGATTACAATTTTCCACTATGTCTGGCATATGTGAACTATGAGAAAGCCTTTCATTCTGTCGAAATTTACGAAACCTATCCACCTGCAGAGAGGTGTAAGACAGGGTGTTGTTATATCCTCGAAACTCTTCACCGCTGCATTGGAAGACGTTTTCAAGCTACTGAATTGGAAAGGATACGGTATTAATATAATTGGCGAGTACATCACTCACCGTCGATTCGCCGACGGTATAATCCTTATGGCAGAATCACTGGAGTACCTAAGCACTATGCTGAATGACCTCAATAGTGCCTCCCAAAGGATAGGTCTTAATATGAACATGGACAAAACAAAGATCATGTATAACATCCAAGTTACACTTATGCCGGTAGTTTTTGGGAGCACTAAGTTCGAAGTTGTCGTTGTGTATGTTTACCTTGGACAAATAGTCCAACTAGGTAAGTCCAACTTCGACCGAGAGGTCAATCGACGGATTCATCTCGGCTGGGCAGCGCTTGGGAAATTCCGGCACATCTTCTCGTTGAAATTACGGCACATCTTCTCGTTGGGTATACCTCAAAACTTGAAAACGAGACTGTACAATCAGTGTATGTTGCCAGTAATGACTTATGGAACTGGGACGTGGTCCGTCACTGCTGGCCGTATGAGGGAGCTCCAGGTCGCTCAGTGAGCTATGGAGAGGGCTATGCTCGGGATTAGTAAGCTAAAGTGGCAATGGACCGGCCATATAGCTCGAAGAACCGACAACCAATGGGGAAAAAAGGTTCTCGAGTGGCAGCCTCGCACTGGTAGGCGAGGTGTAGGGTGACCCCCCACTAGATGGAGTGATGACCTGGCAAAACATATGTTCAGCAGAGGTCTTGTGAAGGGCTGTAATGATGATGATACGAAAATATAAACATGTATGAAATGTCAGCTGTTAGTGGGAACGATGAAGCAAGTGTTCTGATGATGATGTAATTTATTATGTAATCTTAGGCGCCTTGAGATAATACCATCGACTGCCTGTTGAGTCGTTTAAGTAACCTTTCTTCCAAAAATGGCGGACCAACATATTGTACAAATTCTTCAAAAGGATAATTTCTTATTACGTGACACTGGCAAAAGTAAAACATTACGAAGCCATTACCAAAAAATAACACCACGAACATTTCACGTGTCGCCGAAACTATTTTTTTTTTAATTAAAATGACAAACGAACTTACAGTTCACCTGATATTGAGTAGCTATTTGGGTTGGGCTTAGAATCAAGTCGCCTGAATTTAAGGAGTCTGTCTCTGTGGGGGGGGGGGGGTCAAGGCGCCATATCTCAAGCACCCCCATGCAATTTTAGCTGCCGGAGCTGCGTAGAAATATTTAATAAAATTTACTAAAAATATTCTTAAATCACTAGTTAATACCTGAAACGGAACTTTTGATATTGACAGTAATCAGTAACAGATACACTCGACCAAAGAGAATATAATCACTGCGTTTATACTCGACTTTGCGACTCGCGTCATAAGCGTCATTCCGTTGCTTCAGAGTTTACGTGAATGTGCTCCTTATTGTTATTATCTGCCTCCTGGTTTTGGATGACTTCGCTACCCCTCTGGAGACCGATTGCTTGCTATTTTACGACCCTCCATCCCCTCGGTCGAATGCGCCACGTTGAGTGGCGTTGGGCTATCTACCCCCAACTCTCTGCCCCCACAAATCAGGTTTATATTGTCAAAAACATTACGAAAACATAACTTCAAAATGAGATCTTTTGGCAGGAAATGGAAGTGGGGGGGTGATTCTTCAACTCCCCTCCTGAATTTGGGGGTGGGGGTGGTGGGGCCTCCCCCCACCACCCCCACCCCCAAATTCAGGCGACTTGATTCTAAACCTTACCCAGCTATTTAGGTGGTATTGTAGATCTGACTGCATTCAAATCCCGGGTCGGATAGAAATCAATTATTGGAACTTTTGTCAAGCAATTCAGGATTCTCGCGGTGTTTCACCGATGTGCCTCGGAAAGCAAGTAAAGCTGTTGGTCCTGCGTATCATCCTCTCCAGTAGTGTCGGATTGCTATCCACAGGACTGTGAGAGTAAGGGAATGGAGAGTGCACCTGTGTTTACTCACATACTCGTGCACTACCCTATCCTGCGCAGATGGCTAGTCTTCGTTAAGATTGACCACCGTGACCGAAATTGGGTCTGACGAACATTATTACTGCAGGACGACGGCTACAGATGTATTGTCACCTCTTAGGACTAAACTTCAACTTCTTGATAATCACTCGCATATACATATTTCTTCATTATTTAGTTTACAGTCTTTTCACTGCTGGACGCTAACAACTACACCTAAAACCATGGTGTTGGTTTTAGATTCATGTGTCCGTGAGTGAGTGTTCTTACAATAACTTGAGAATGATTTTAGTTCGAATTTGCGGTCACTTGAAATTTACACAGCGTTTTGTTTATCCTTCTTTGTTGGTCTGATAATGCACTATAGTAATTAAAAAACAAAAAAATGCTCCTCACTGCGGAAGACATCCTTTTATAACAATGAACAGTTTGTAAACACCTATCCACTTCTTACTGAAAATATTTATCTCAAAACAAAGTTATCAAACTAGCAATTTATATCATGAAGGCGTTTAAATCGGAAGAGAAATGAATACAATTAAAATTGGACTTATAATATGCAGGCTCTCGTATAACGGGCTACATAATCGAGCGTCGCGAGATGACCAGCTCGGTATGGATCAAGTGCAACGACTACAACGTGCAGGACACAAACTTCACGGTGCTCAACTTGCACGAGAGATGCGACTACGAGTTCCGCATCATCGCTGTCAACTCTGCAGGTAATTGTTCTTTGATGAAAATCTCTTGTTTGATACTGGACTATAAGACTTCAAATTACTTATTAGATCTGTTTAGTTAGTTTACGTTGACGTTACAACAACGTATAGCGTGCATGTGTATTACACGTTTTATTATTAATTTACGTATCACTGTGACAAGACTGTTGTACATTTTCAGGCAAGTCTGAACCTTCGAGCTGCACGACGCCGGTGCGCACGGGCGAGGAGGCGGGCGGCGTGAAGCCGGAGTGGCTGAAGCCGCTGCCGGCGCACATGAGCGCGCCGCTGGGCCGCGCCTACACGCTGCAGTGCCAGGCCAGCGGCACGCCCGTGCCCACCGGACGCTGGCTCAAGAACGGCCGCGAGATCGTTCTTGGCGCCAGGTATGTATTCGTAACTACCCTTAGTTATATGTATTGTTTTCCACTCTAGTGGTAGTAAACGCGATTGCCGCTAGGTGCCGGGTTCGAATCCCGGGTCGTGCCAAAATCAGTTATTGAGTTTTTCGGTCAAAAAACTGTCAATTAGCAGCTCGAAATCAGGAAGTTTGCAATGTTTCATCTCCGTGTTTCGGAAAGCACGTAGAGCCGTTGGTCCTGCTCCTGATCTCTCTCCGATCGTGTCGAATTACCGTACCATCGGACTATGAGAGTGAGAGAATAGAGAGTGCACCGCACATACTCTTGAGCACTATAATCCTGTCCTACGCAGATGACAAGTCTCCGTTGAGACTGGCTGCCGTGACCAAAATTCAGTCAGGAGGACATTATTATCTTTATAACACTTCTAATGCGCTATTAAAGATACGCGTTCATAAGCTCTGATCATATGCATTGGACGAATCGTATCATATTAAACAAATTTATGAATTCTTTGTTTTGTATGTCCATTGATCCGTAACGAACGGACAGCACGCATCGACCCGTTATTAACGCCAACGCAAGTGATCAATGATAAAAATAAATATTAATCTTACATTTAAATTGAGTTATTTTTACTTGTCACACGAGGAAAGTAATGGTTTTTGTATGTATGTATGTAGATCTGTTTCTTTGGCACATTCTCCTGTACACTAAATCAAAAAATTCATTCATCCAATGAATTTTAACATGTGAGGTGTCGTTAAATTCGTCTTAGTTGTGAAGTGGTTTTGGGTGGAATATTTAATTTTTTCTCTTTTCAGTAAAATTTATACGAAGGCTTTTTTTTAATTACTATTTGATCCACATGTCTTATTTTCATTATTGGTCTGATTAAGCCAACTGAAAATTTACGAGTAATTGATTGTTGTGTAAATAACACATGCAAATAATTTTTATTAATACAGGTACATAGCGGAATCCCGCGAAGGCACACTGAAACTGAACATTCTAGAGGCTTCAGACGGCGATGAGGGTGACTACACCTGCGAGGCCATCAACAGCCTTGGAACCATCTACTGCATCGGACATCTTAAGATTGGAAGTGAGTCCTGATTTCTTGTCCGAGTTTTTGTCGCTTTTAACTAATGTACTTCTGAAGGGCAATATTTCTTGAGTTAGGTACAGTGCATTTCAATTTTGTAAATTTATTAAACATAGTAAAATTTTATATATACAAAAAAGTCCGTTAGTTTTTTTTGATATTACGAATAATATTTATAGCATGTTCGTTTGTAAACTACGAAAGTTACATCCTTTATACGGTTTATTAGAAGGCACAGGTCTACTCTCATGTCTGAGAGGGTTATAAAGTAACTTGTCCAAAGCGCAGCGCATGCGGGTTTACTCATTATATTTTTATACACCGGCGAGCATGTGGTAAATCAGCACTTGAAATTTCAAATTGACAATTTCATTGGTTTTGGCGAAGATTGCACCAGTGATGCTCGCGTACTGTGGAATTTACGGCATGTGCTAAGTACCTGATCTACCGCGGTATATATAACTATTACTTACATAATTTTACTTATTATATATAAAAATAGTCGCTTCATTTGCTATTATACCAAAAATCAACTTTAAAGATATAAGAGTAATTTAAAAAAATATCCATCCGTCCAGGTCCACCTCGCATCACACGTATGCCAGGAGATATGCACCTACCAGAACACGACAACACCAAGATCAAGATCCTGTACTCTGGAGACCAGCCTGTGGACGTCACGTTGTCACGAGACGGTCACACGCTTAGCGAGACCCCACATCTCAAATACACGGTCTTTGACGACTATATTCTCATATTTATCAAGGACATCACTAAGGATGATATGGGTAAGTCAAATTGCATTGTATCTTTATTTTAGACTCGTTACTTAATATTTTTTATAAGTGTTTATTGTATAAGTTTTTTTAAGGAAAAGTACCTTAAAGTGATGTAAAATAACTATTTTAATTAATAAAGAATTTTAAAAGAAAAATTCGAAAGATATATCAGCACTGATTTAGTAGTATTTAGTTACTAACAGCGGCTAGTATGTTTTTTTTAATATAAAATAAGGACGATAAACGCTTACGTAGTCCACCTGATAGTAAGTGGATGCTCATAGACATCTAATCTAACATCGATTAAGAATCAAAATGCAGATGCTTTTTCACCCCTCAGAATTAAGACGGAATTTCTCGGTAAAAGAAAGAAGAATGAACATATTCTCCCACCTATGCACCAACCGTTGTCATAGAATCATTTACCAAATCAGTGTGGCCATTTACGAGTTCCTGAGTAAAGAGCTCTAACGATAAAAAAGGACCTAATTAAACAACGTTATGACATCGTTGTTTCGTTTCTTAAATTGACGTTTGACGTTTACAGGCACATACAAACTGACGATCAAGAACAACTCCGGCGAAGCGTCAGACACGTTCTCGATCACCGTAACGGGCTTGCCAGGACCACCTCAAGGTCCTTTGGAAGTCAGTGACATATCGCGACACACCTGCACTCTGGCCTGGAAACCGCCAGCATACGACGGTGGGCTACCCATCACTCACTACGTGGTCGAACGTATCGACATATCTGGCACTACCTGGATTACAATCGCTTCGTCTGTCCGTGACACGAAGTTCACTGTTCACGGCCTGACCGAGGGTCAGGAGTACAACTTCAGGGTCCACGCCGCAAATGACAATGGAATTGGACCTGGGCTGGAGGGTGTTAATCCTGTTAAGGTAATGATCTTGTGAAATTATTTTTTAACAAGTACTATATCACTTTTGATAATAATAGAGGTAAACTTTAATAAAATTTTCGTGTGGCGGCGAAACGTAATAAAATAGTTAAAATTGAAGTTGTTTGCGTTGAATTTCTGAGGGGTTATTTGCATGCCATTATGATATAACTATTTTTAATTATTTTTTTCTGTCTGTCTGTCCGGCCTAATCTTCAAAATGTCTTATCCGATTGTAATTAAACTTCACGAATAGATCGAGAGTATTGTCAGGAGTGATCTAGGCTATATTTTATCCGAATAATTGAAGGTGTTTTGAAAATATTAAAACAATTATCTCTGTCATTTTTAAATTCTTCCCAAACGAAGACAGTGTGGGTTGCAAGTTATATATAAATTACAAGTTATACCTATTGAAAGTCGATTTACTTATGTTTTTACCACTGGTTCGAAGAAAAAACTTGTTTTGGGAACAACCAGCTAGAAAAAATGTTTTACATAGTCTAATGTCGCTTTATCTTATTAATAAAATTAATGATTGTGTATTGTTTGTTTTATATAAGCCATGGAAGTAATGTTATATAATTTTGTTATTAGGCGAAGGCACCATTCGACCCGCCATCTGCGCCTGGTATTCCGAAGATCCTGGAGGTTGGAGGTCACTTCGTCCACCTGGAATGGGACAAGCCCGAAAGCGATGGAGGAGCTAGAATACATGGTAATTTTATAGTTTATTGTGATGCTAAATACTCTTCAATTGCAAGTTATTTTCAAGTAGGTAATAATAAACATCAACAGTTGAATATTATGGACTTTTTAAACTAAGCTAATTTTTATTTTGATGTTATTACTATAAAGAATGTAGGGATCCTTTTCTGCATGTATTTGGTTTAAGCAGACAACGCTTTAATATTTCATCTGCAATAACGCAGTGCACCTACGGTTGTGTTGATTTAAAAAGGGAATTTCAAGCTATGAGCGATTTTACAAACTGTCTCTAGCCTTTTATTTTTTGTTTGTGAATCCTCTGGATACTGGAATTAATATCGACATAATAAGTTATATAAACACATAACTTAAATTGATGGCAGTTATTGGTAAAAGTCCACTGCTAAATATAGGCCTCCTCTGCAGTCTACCTCAGAGGAAATTTTGCCATTAAATGGTTTTAAGAGCCTCGTGCTATGCGCAAACTGATAAAATGGGGAAAGTTTTAGAGAACTCGGTTTGATTTTTATGTAAGACATAACTTATGTTTAACCCCCCCCCCCCCCCCCCCCCGTGGTTCCGGCAGGCTACTGGGTGGACAAGCGCGAGGTGGGCTCGTCGAGCTGGCAGCGCGTGAACGCGGCGCTGTGCGCGGCCACGCAGCTCAACTGCGCCAACCTGATCGAGGGCCGGCGCTACGAGTTCCAGGTCACGGCGCAGAACGACGCCGGCCTCTCGCCGCCCAGCTCCGCCAGCCAGCAGGTCGTCGTCGTCGATCCCAAAGGTCGGTGCACGCTGCACATACACCCAAACATTGCATCCGTTACCTTACGTCACACTGCCCAAATGACAGGGTGTACGCCGCGAACTCAAATGAACCTGAGTCGTGAATCACTTCTAACACAAGCATAAAATGCTTACCAGCAGTGGTTAACAGGATTATTAGTAATGCTATACAATCTACAAAAGTCTACTGCTGAACTTGTACCAACGTACCTTTCATTATATATATCTGCATTTATTTAATATATAATTCAATTGAAAATGTAATATATAAAAATTAATGTATCTTTGTTCGTATTTTATACGCTGCCATACCATTTATCAGATGGCGGTAAAACTTTGTCAACTTATTGCTTGAACTTGCACGAAGGTTATAGGCGTAGTACAATTAACTTACGCGTAATAGGTGATACGCGAATCGTACCGATAAATTTATTTGACAATTATATATCATTCAACTCAACGAATATATTATCATTCCTAAATTAATTAATATTTAATTATAAATCTATATTTTATTGACATTTCACATTATTTTATATTTGTCAACTTGTTTTTCTTTTACTCTTAAAAGAGTATATAATAATCAACAAAATTTTTAATAGTTCGAAAATATATCTCTCAGTCGAAATAAAACTATAACATTTAGATAACAAAGATCGAAATCAAACACACTTCAAATCTGTGTTGAACTTAAATTTTTTACTTCTTAAAAAAATCGAAATTGAAGATAACCATCCTTCTGTCTAACATTTGCCATTTGCTAAATTTTAAGCATTTCCCTAAGACGACAAAGAAAGGAAGAGAGACTCAAAGCACAAATTTTTAACATCGCTGTCGACTAAAAATGTATGGAAAAATGAATAGCGCCTCTGGAAGAAGTAATTAGAACTAATTTATGTCATGCAATGTCATTCGACGACGATACAAATTCGCAAATTCGATACCACAGAAAACTCATACTTAAGGAGACTGTATTCTCTTACGCCGTTACGGAAAAATTTTAAAAACTTAAGTTAAAAAAAGCTTTTTGTCTATTGCAGCGGCAACGCCACCAGAGATCGTGAAACCACTCAAGAACGCCAACTGCATACAGAACCACAACGCCAAGTTCCAGTGCACCATCACTGGATCACCGAAGCCAACGATCACGTGGTATAAGGGTGAGTTTTACACGAAAATTTCTATTTAAGTTTTATATTTTTTCTTACGTTTACGTATTCTTAAAATTGAAATAAACATTAATATTAAACAGAAAGGTATTAAAAATACAATTTGGTTGTTGACTGAAAATAAAGACAAACTCACGACGACAGTGATGTGTTATTACTGCTACTCACTTAAAGCATGAAGCAATATGAGCGCAATGTTTGATACGCCTGTTCTGTCTAGTCTTTGCCGAAAACTCCCCAACATTCATGTTTTATGACGCTCGCATTTCTCAATTGGCGTATCCATTTACTGAGGGGAATGTTTCACTTCAAAAATCTACTATCCAGTTTATTAATTTACGTAACGACTAAATATTTTGTTTTGAACAGGCGCTCGCGATATAACGAACGGTCCTCGCCACCGAATCTGGAGCGAGGGCGACAACCACTTCCTAACCGTGATGGACGTGTTCGGCGAGGACGCGGACGAGTACGTGTGCCGCGCCGTCAACAGTGCTGGCGTTAAGAGCACTCGCGCTGAGCTGCTCATCATGAGTGAGTTCTATGTACATTGCTATAAGGTTCGAAATCGAATGACATCGACTATTACACTGTGATTTATAATCATAATCTTATCATGATGAACTATACGTACATTTTTAAAGGGTATGTTTTAATAATGAAAATTCTATTAAGCGCCACCGAACAATTGACTATCTTTATTCTATCTCCTTCTAGCTGCACCGAAACTAAACGTACCGCCTCGCTTCCGCGACACGGCGTACTTTGACAAGGGCGAGAACGTTGTCATCAAGATTCCGTTCACTGGTCACCCGGTGCCCAAGATCACGTGGGTGCGAGAGGGAGAGACGATCGAGTCCGGACTGCACTATCACGTTGAGAGGAAAGGTGAGAAAGATGCTGCTGTGACTCAAAAATGTTTTTAGATGAATGCAAAGAAATGTATAGTAAACGAAAAAACAAACAAACTCATATTTAATTTTTGTCGGAAACATTCATTTGCACTACCTCCCATATGTTTCTCTGTTTAGAGTAATGGTTGACTCGGAGAGAATGCCTAAGTCTGCTATATGTACGATTTTTCTTTTGTGCATTAAAGTTTAAATAAATAAATAATATGTTCACCGATTATTCGAAGATGCCTGAACCGATTAAGAATTTTTTTGTTTCAAAGGGCTTTCTAGGTGGTTCCATTTAAATTTTATCGAAATACGTCGAGCTGTTTAAAAAAAAAATCAACAATTAATTATATTTATATTGAAGTCGTTTGTACAAAATTTTTAATTATATCACTTGTTAAATGTTGTGTTCCTAATATAATATACATATGTATTTAAAATAACTTTCAGAGCGTCACGCAATTTTAACAATTCGCGACGCCAGCAAGATGGACTCCGGTCCGTACAGGATTACGGCTGAGAACGAACTTGGACAAGATTCTGCAGTTATCAACATTGAAATTAGCGGTAAGTTAATTATTTAACATATAAAAATCCTTACCTTTCACGAATAACTAATTAAACGAGAAATAGATAGTGTAATATTATTAAGAAGCAACTTTGTTTTATATATTTTATTAAAGAAACTTGTTAAATATAACACAGTTCTAAGTTCCTGAATTTAGAATGTTTCATGCATATTACAAACTTCTTATGTTGCATATAATCCGGTCTCTAGTCATAAGTAATGAGTTTTTTCTAATACTTTATGTAGTATTGTAGAATTACTGGTAATGGTACTGTACTGTAGGTAATATATTTGACCTGTGAGACAGGATAGTAAAATGTGCTGAATGTTCGCAGATCGTCCGGACCCACCACGCTTCCCAGCGGTGGATAACATCGGCGTGGACTCGCTGGCCGTGAGCTGGCGCGCACCCGTGTGGGACGGTGGCTCTGACATCACTAACTACCTGGTGGAGAAGCGGGAACACCCCATGACCAGCTGGATCCGTGTAGGAAACACCAGGTCGGTGACAGACACCTTATTCTTCAAGTATATTGACTGCGTTGACATTGGCAGCTTTTTATTATGAAGATGCTGCCGCCCATCGCCTCTACACGGCACATTATACGTCACCTTATTCTATATCGTGGGTGTCAAGACGACTATGGGAAATACAATAAAGATATTAGCCAACTACAACAGTCACGACCATACCGTATTTTCTAGATCTACATACCCTGATCTACGACTGGATATAACGTCAAATGGTTGAGTTGTAGAAGGAAGTCGCCAAAAGTAATTAGAATAAGATTGAGAAATAAACAAGGACCGACCAATCCACTTGGTTTTGTACTATTTAAATAGTTGAGGTTTTGTATACTGACATTTCATCATTTCATCAGTAGTTAGCTACTCCAGTCATGAAAATTTTTAAATATTTGAATTCAGTTGACTTCACTTCGTCTACAACAGCTATATTCATATCGTAGTTTTTTAAGACGCCAGCTCTATTGTAGTAGGTTTTGGAACCTTTATTTTCAGTATACAGTTGGACACTTTTTTAACTTTCTCCCCATATGAGATGGTTCTCCTTCTACTCTATGCTTCATGAAGCCTATTCATCTTCCTTCATCTTCATAATTCCTCTCAGGCCATGAAATTTTACTGGAAGCCAAAAAGTATAGTAACTCAGGCCAAAGACAATTTTTTTTAAATGATTGTAAATATAACTTAGTCATTACTAAGTTCTTATCCAAAGTAAAAAATTATCAACAATTAAAATATCGAATTATTTGTATGATGGTCAAGTGAGCGCTAGAGTAACGACGATTGCAAGACGATTTGTCGATAAATGAAATGTTTCGAGAAATTATCAATTACCGTATAGTGGCGGTGTATGAATACTCATATCATTCCGTGGGTTTCGTAAGAGGCGACTGATCCACTGTTCCACGGTACACGTACCTTGTTACACAGTAACAAGTGACAGGAGTAACGAAGAAAATAGTACGGTGGCGGCGCGAAGGACAAATATACCCTCTATGAGGCATATAATGGAGGCCTTATTATTTGAATAAATATTTTTGTGTGTAAAAAGGTCTTTAAACATCACCAACAAACAATTTATTAAACAAAACTTGCGTAAACAAGTTCAATGGTTAAAACAGTAATAAATAACAAAACTAAACAAGTTTATTGAAAAGAAAAACATTCAAATATTATATGTCACTTCTACTACACATGTTAAAATTCAATATCTATATGTTAAAATCGAATAACTACTGTGAAGGAAGAAACAAGGACATAGAAACACTCAATTTTCATAAAGAAAAGAAATATATAATATAATTATATCGATATACTCGGTAGGAGCCTCTAGAAAACAGAAAATAAATGTTAAATCAAAGGTATATACTTTCTTACGCTATCTTTGACCAACGCCATTTCTCTACCTACTTAAAACAGGAGAAGGTACTCAATTCGACTGTATGTTTTTTTTTAATGTGTGTTACGTCATAACTTCTTTCTCGGTGAACCGATTCTTTTTATTTGAAAGTTGGTGATTCACATGCGGTCCCATATAAGTTTTTGAGTTATTCTTAATAATTTATATTGAAGTTGGTTGTATAAAATTTTTCATTTTAAATTATTGTTAAAAACAACTTCGCCATAATGTTCACTATATATCGAAATTATAACATAAATCAGAGGCAAGTCCTCTCTAATATGGAAGAGCCCACGTTCATCTCCACCATTACTACTGCTCATCACAACTCCAAAGCTGGACATAAGGGAGACTGCCTATAATTACCTGCATTGTTCTGTTCCGGTCTAAAGAGTATAAAGTGACATTAAAATTACAGGCTGTAATATATTCCATCTTGGTCCTTGGAAGTAACAACACATACGTGATTAATGAGCTGCGATAGCTACTTTTACCTTCTGATGGATTGTAAGTTCGTTTGTCACTTTAATATTAAAACAAATCAACATAGCACAGATGACTTACGACTAAGTTACCTATATTTATCATTTATATTAGACCACATCATCGACCGTGGGCTCCAGTGCTCAGCAGTTTGAAAGCTTATTTGACACCATAATATTATAAAAACTATGAAATTTCCCGTAGGTTTACATCAATGGCGGTTACGGGCTTGGTCCCAGGCAAACAGTACGAATTCCGCGTATACGCAGAGAACATCTACGGACGCTCGGAGCCCAGCGAGCCTACCACGCTGGTGCAAACCAAGTCCATCATCAAGAAGGAGTTCAAGAAGAAAGAATACCCAGGTATGCTACCGAATAATGTATTTGTTTTGTTTTTTTTTCCAAGAAAAATCTTCATTAGATTATTAAGTAGAAATAAAACTATTTCGTATATGCTAGATATTAATACCAGTAATTACTGGTGTAAAACAATATGTAAACGTGATAGCTGATCGCTCATCAATGAGAAGGTAATGGAGCAGGGCCAAGATTGTCGTACTGCTCCATGCGGATTGAAGGATATGAGTGAGTATTTATTTTTCTTAATATAGGCCAGTGATTGACTGTAATCCTATCTGGGTGTGATGATGCAGCCCCATAGTAAATCACGCTTAGCGTAAAAGAAGCCTATTTACTCTTGCCTTGGAGACGCCCACTGTGTAATCGGATAGAAACACAGATACTGGCACGTTATTCAACTCTTTTGCTGTTCGCACTATGGACCGTTTAGTTGCTAATGCGTGTAATGCCGACATCAAAGGAATGAAGACCCGCGGAATATCTGATTGTACGATGATGGGACGGAAGAGAGGAATTAAATATTGTAATTCTTGTGCTCTCCGGAATGTATCCCATAGAATACTGAGAGGCTGGCTATTCTGTGCTTATCCGCAAGACTTACGATTGGTTCTAACCAAAATCAAAGTCACTAATAAGCCTCTTAATACCGCATTATCTGCATTCCACGTGCTAAGTGGGAAGGGAAGGGAAGGTGGGAAGGCCACATACTTGCCCAGCTATGATATATGGGTTTGTGAAAACGACCAATGTGTGCGTGTCATCGTCAATAATTAATCAATTTGTCGCTTCCAGTGGACGAAACTGGCAAACGAATCCGCACCAACGCAGATCACGGTCCAATAAAGGATTACGACAGTTACGTATTCGACGTGTACAGCAAGTACGTGCCGCAGCCTGTCGACATAAACACGTGCTCCGTTTACGACAAGTACGACATACTCGAAGAAATTGGTGAGTACCCACACTAGTGCTGTGCATGGTCTTGTTACGCCCAATGAGTGAGGGTGAGAGATAGAATAGTTATATCTCGCTCACGCTAACCTTGTCTAGTGTTGTTACATTTAGTTCTGTTATTTATGAAACGCGTATGGTTTAGATAGGATGTATTATTTAATGACTACAAAGGAATTGTTTCAAATCGCTTTACAATAAAATAACTTTTTAAAAATAAAAATACATTCATCAGTAGCTCAGCTTATATATTATTCACTTAAAAATGTAAATTAAAATACTACCATTTCATAGTTACAATTTTATATAGTTATGATTGAAGAAAATTCACATTATAACCTTGTATAATTCTGAAACGCTTTCATTTAATACTGTGTTTGTATAATACTATTAGGTTTTCGTTAACCTGTTACGTTCAAAAATAAGTTCTTTAAATTAAAAACGTATCGTTCCCATGTAAAAAAAAATATTGTGGATATTTCGAATTAGTTATATCGAAATTAAAAAATTATTGAACATCCTCTCATTTAACATACTATATAATATCATATAGTATCATGACTTGCAATATTTATTCCAAATATTAATCTGTAAAAATGCATGCCCCCTTAGATATAACCATGTAGTAGTAGTAGTAGTAGTTTTTATTGTATGTTCATTCATTCAAATTAACTAAATTGAATGATATTGAATAATTCAAAAGATTTCTTATTTCGCATACAACCAGTTGACAGTATTTAGTATTTTGTGACAATAAAAACAGCTTGACAGTAAACGTAGAACTAAAACAAACTCACGAAGTGGCTTGAGAGAAATTCATGATTTGAAAATTTTTATATAACACTCAACTAACAAAATTGTAGTATGATTTTGAACCGTATAGCTTTGTACAAAGTGGTGAATTTCGCAGGTGACTTCGTGAGAGCTTCTTCTAAACGGAAACGTCCTGGAGGTCTGTGTGTGAATAGATCGATGTAGTGCATCTTTCTCTGTCTGCATCTCTCTGTCTCACACGCACACTACTTTATGAATAATTACTATAAATTACTACTATATATATATTAAGTATTTCCATTACAAAGGTGTATTTAGACGAGATGTGTAACATTCAGGGTATAAATATACCTGTTCAGGGTATAATAATAACATTATAGAATATTTTTAAAATCAATATTTTAAAATAAAAATAATTTTGAAACAGATCATTACTGTCTTAAGTCTCGTGTGCGTGTTGTTCAATCTTAGCATGATCAGTGGGTAAACACCGTCTAAATTATACCTTGATTGAAATTATTTATCATAATATTATTATTTGTAACAAGTTATACTATGCTATTTTATTTACAATTTAATTATTATATAATGGCAGTTTTATTAAATTAGTTATTGTTATTACAATATTATTTAAAATATTATATTTCCTTATCTAGTCAATTATATATGCACGATTTCGCTTTTTTAATCAAGTTTTGTAAGACATAAATAATAATAATATTGATTGCACTTTGAAACTTCATAGTAGAATGAATAATATTAAAAAATTATTATTTTAAATACTATTATTGAAAACAGCGTTAACATTAAAACTAAAGCAGTATCTTATCGCACGAAAATGAACGTTAACGTTATTAATAAGAAGTTGATTTTCTAAAATAATGTAGAAAAAAGCACGTCACGTAGCTTATTTATAATTAATGCGTAGAAATTGAACACTTACCACACTAAAAATAGTGAAGTTGAACGCAAGCATGAGGTTCCTGTAACTGTTGTAGGCACAGGTGCGTTCGGCGTGGTACATCGCTGCCGTGAGAGAAGCACCGGCAACTACTTCGCAGCTAAATTCATACCCGTAGCTGGAGCTATGGAGAAGGAACTGATCAAGAAAGAGATTGACATCATGAACCAACTACATCACAGGAAACTGATTAACCTGCACGACGCTTTCGAGGATGATGACGAGATGGTGCTTATATTCGAGTTGTGAGTATCGCTTTGTCATTTTATCTTCATACTGATTTAGGTATATTTAACAATTAAATTTGTATTTAACTTTCTTGATTACAAAAGAATCTATTATAATACTCGATTGAATTATAATTCCAACGCCCTGTGTTTGTTATGATTGAGAATCTTAATAGAATAATATATTGATTAAAACATAAACGAACATTCCAAAAAGTATTTTTATTGTATTTTTTTAATATCATTAGTGACAGTAATTATTATAGAGGATACTTTAATTTCCAACGTTTTTAATCTGTCACAAAGAAGCTTAATGATCTTCTTAGTTTTATAAAAAACATCAACTACGTAGTGTAATATAAACAGACGCTTTTTTAAAACGTTTTTGTTTGTGTGAGAACTTCTTGTAAGAATGATTCATAGTGTAGGAACGAGAATTCAATTTGAAGAGTTCTCTAAGGTTCAGTCATAGCTTAATTAAGAAAACTACTTATATACTCATAGGCAGTATTCTCTTACTTATTATTGTCGTTCAGCAGTAGTGCATTTACTGGTTTAGCTCTTAAGATCTGAAGGATATGAAGAACCAGTGTAATTACTGTGATGTTCTGTGAGGCATTCCATTTTAGTTTCTTGGTAACATCACGTATACTGATAGCTTGTTAGTCATTTTAATGCTATCCAAACAAATCTAGAATTTATAAGGACGTCACATATTGATCCGACTTTACATACATTGTATAATTCTTGTTCTAATGAGAGTATTGTTATATCGCAGCCTCTCCGGCGGAGAACTGTTCGAGCGCATCACGGAGCCGGGCTACAGCATGAGCGAGGCCGAGGCTGCACACTACATGCGCCAGATCTGCGAGGGAGTGAAACACATGCACGAGCAGAACATCATACACCTGGATCTCAAGCCTGAGAACGTCATGTGCCAGACACGTACCGGCACCGACGTCAAGGTTAGTTTGCTCACTCGGTAACTCACTCTTTCACCCACTTTGTAATTCATTCATTCTCTCACTAACGTTTAATTAGAATACTATGCATACAAATTTGTCGACCGCCTGTGTTGGACTGAATATCTGGCTAATACGTCGTTGGAATTAAGCTCGAATCAGAGCTAACGACATTGCTTGTGAGAAAAACACACAGAGTGGTTAAGATTTGCATTTATTTACTGTGTTACGGTTTCACAGATCATCGACTTTGGCCTGGCTACAAAGTTGGATCCCAACGAAGTGGTCAAGATTTCGACTGGTACAGCCGAGTTCGCTGCACCCGAAATAGTCGAGCGCGAACCTGTTGGCTTCTACACCGACATGTGGGCTGTGGGTGTGCTCGCATACGTATTGTAAGTAAAATGTTTCGTCAGTTTAACGCTAGACATAGTATTACATGCTATTTGAAAACATCGTGAAACGTTACTGAGTATGGTTCGTTCTGATTCTAGTTAAAGTATCTATCGGTAAAATAACAAAATATGTTTTGATGACTACTCTATAAAAGTATGTCAATGATCTAGAGTTTTAAATACCAAGAAAACATTACCACATATACCATTTTTCAGATTGTCCGGCTTGTCGCCATTTGCGGGCAACAATGATATCGAGACGCTCAAGAATGTGAAGGCCTGCGATTGGGAGTTCGATGAGGAGGCCTTCCAACACGTTTCAGACGATGCTAAGGACTTTATTCGCCGACTGCTCGTCAAGAACAAGGAGTAAGTTTGGAGTTATTTTATTTTATAAAGATTTTTCTTCTTATTGTAAAAATTATTGTAAAAATTAAACAATTTGGTGATTTTGATTTGTTGGTTGTAACAGTTACATTTTGACCGATTGCCCCATTGTAAGCTTGTACTGTGTCAACATTTAGTGGATATTTACTTTTCAGTATACTACCCGAGTAAAATAATGGGATTAAAAATGGCGTCGCCTCTATTCATCACTCGCTCGCACACTGTTGCTATCTATACTCACACCCGCCCGTAAGGACTGCAAAAAAATACGTATCGATATGCGTTTTTCGTACGTTCTATAAATTCAGTTCAATTTGTCATTGCAATCAATGATAACAAAATGCCATAAACTACATAAAAATCAGTCTGATTAGGACGCGTCCTGCGAGTTTTATTTATAATTATTTTTGATTTAAATATTTACACGCCATTGAGACATGAGTAACCATTTTAAAAAAAGTCTAAATAACGCTACATCAATAGATCCCATCCAGACGAAGCCAGAGCGGGTCGCTAGTTATATATGTTATTTAAAAATTAATGTACCTGCTTGGGTTTACAATTATTTTTTAATATTTTTCCATTAATAGAAAACTTTCATTTTGTTATTAGCGTGTTTACGCTAGGGATGAGCAAGGGAAAAAATATCGATATATATCGAAACGATATATTTAAACAGTATCGATATATATCGCGTGATAAATATCGATATATCGTCATCATTTCCATGATGTAAAGAAAACGTCCAAAATTTTATATTACTGCCGGTTGGACGACGAAAAAAAAGTGACAACCAACCACACGTGAATACTTTTGTACCTTCTTTTGTTGTTACATGTTTTGTCATTAATATAACGTTTTAAAATATATCGAAATTGATACGAATTCGATACTCTAAAATAAATATTGAAATATCGCGATTTAAAATATGGACGATATATATCTATACTTTTATTAAAACATATCGCAATTTCGATATATCGATATTTTCCAATATCGCACAATATCGCTATTTCGATATATCGATATTTTTTGCCCAAGCCTAATTTACACTATTGGTACTGTGCATGTTGACGGTACGGGCTCGATGACCCGCCATTTCTAATACCATTCTTTGTCCGTACGGACTGTAATGAAATATAAACTTCTTTTTTCAGAAAAGAAAAAGATTTTATGTTAATGAGTGTGTTCTGTTTGTTTGTTCATTACGGTATTTAATATTTATCTCTTTTGTAACTTGGCATATTAGTAATTTTGTAATTGCTTTAGGTATAATGTGTTGTTAGTGCTTTAGAATTGATCAATTTTCAACTTATTAATATGCGTTTCTATCAAGGTTGCTCAAGGGCACCCTATAATATATATCCAACTACCCTTTCTTTAAAAAATCATTTTCTGTTACAACTGTACGTTCGTGGAACTTCGTACCATAACATAATTGACGTGCTAAATTCCATTTTGCTTACGGTGAAGATGTCTACGGTCTATCCATTTACCATCAGGCGGACTGTATGTTCATCTATTACCCTTATTCTATTAAAAAAATCACAAATTGAATGTGAGTGAAAAGTACGTAGTGACATGAATCGCAGGTATATGTTATATTTCATAATTGATGTAATGTGTGGTGTGGTGCGGCAGGAAGCGCATGACGGCGCACGAGTGCCTGGCGCACCGCTGGCTGGCGGGCGACGGCGCGGCCGCGCGCACGCAGCCCGTGCCCGCGCACCGCCTCGAGCTCATGCGCGACCGCCTGCGCGCCAGATACCAGGTACACAGATATAAACCCTCTGGCATACACGTTAACGTTTAAATTTCTTCGTTATAACTCTTTTGTGTGTGTAATTATGGTGTACACACGTACGAAGTCAAACTTCTTTATGACATATCATTCTTATTTCATTTTATATTTTACATAAGTACGTTCAATAATAGTATAAGTATACTATTATTTAACCAGCAGCCCCTGCGGTGAGACTACATGAAAACGTGATTTTTTTTAATACCGTACTAAATTCTCCATTAAATCAATAAAGAAGTTTCACTTCAGAAAACACACACAAACTTTGACACCACGGTATTGCATACACAATAGCAACACACTTCCACAGGAATCGTGTCTTGCACTAGGATGGTAATTTTATGTAAAGTCCCAGAAAATGTCCTATTAAAAACTACTTACTTACCCATCTCTTAGTAATCTACCACAGCCGATTATTAACTTTATCTCCTATAATTTATGGGTTGTATTTCAAAATTAATTAAATTTATCTAAAATCTTAAAAATGTGCAAGGTTTATTTATCAATAAGTTAATTTTTTTTATTAAAGTAGAATTGTATAAAACGAGTAGAACATCAAACGAATCCATTCTATTATACTATATAAAATAATAAATTTTGGTAATATTAACCCATTTTATAGTTATGGATTATATTTTTATAGAAATTATTTTCTACAGTAGGTGCTCCAGATTTTGAAAAATATTTTCTATATGGACCATTTTTTCCGCAGAACTGGTCGTCATTTGTACTGCCGATCGGCAGGCTAAGCGAGTACAGCTCACTGCGTAAGTTGCTCATCGAGAAGTGGAAGATCTACGATGGACAGTTCGGTAAGACTTATTATTTATATACAGGGTTATTTTGCAATAATCGGCCAAATTTATAGATGGTTCAGAATAAGTAATATAGGCAAATGGTAAAGAAAAATTGATTAAAAAAAATCTCAAACATTCTGTGCTTTTTATCTTTTAAATTCAAAATGTGTGGTAATGCATTATTTTAATGACTACTGCCCACGCACACATTTGTAAGGGTCAATCGTTAGACAAAAACGTTGTTGCCTATAAATTACATTTAATTTGGGATAATTTAAAATAAAAGTAGAAGCCTTCTTTACTCATATTTTCAAAAACTGCAGTAACGGTACATTATTATTTATATATTTGAGCTTAAGTTTAAAATTTGGCTACTCTTTGAAAAATAATATAATTTTTATTGTTTCTCTTTCAACGTCTAAATTCAACATTTGTCTATTTAATTTTGTTATAACTATTTCATTCTTGCCAACATATTTAGCAATAAGAAGATATCTTTTTTTAAAACAAGTTTTGTAAGATTGCATCTTTTACACATTACAAAATATACCTAATGTAGTAGATAATACAGTTCATTATTATAATACTTAATTTATTATCTTCTTTCTCTGTATAGACCGTCGCCAAGCTGCGCCACGTTTCGTTATCAAACCGCAGTCCGCGTTCTGCTACGAGGGCCAGTCTGTGAAGCTGTACTGCCGTATTGTGGCCTGCGCCACTCCTACAGTCACATGGTCGAGGAACAACAGGGAGTTACGACAATCCGTCAAGTTTATGAAGAGGTCAGTTTAAATATAAAAATATAATACCTACAGTCCTATATTGTAAAGGCACAAGTGAAATACCCTAGTAGTCAATTTATATTATTATTATTTTTATGCTAGAAAGATCTATGCATCACAGAATCAGAAGAAATGATTACCGATAGATAGCAATATAACAATCTCGTTTACGCTAGACGTAAAATACCCAACTAGCAACGAATAGCAGCGTACACGTCACTGGTACAGTGGCGAACGAAAAACACTATGTGTCACGCCCCGCGCGCTCTTCCTTTCCCCTCACTCGCAACATGCCTGCCACTAAACACGTTTGGACAGCAGTGCTAAGCGTGTTTAGCGTTTAGCGTCGGACGCTCGCTTCTGTTAAAAAATGTCCATACTTCCTGGTCGACTGCTAACAACTGAATTTACTAAACACAGCCACTAAACAGAATTCGACAATACTTACACTACACACCTGCACTAATCAACCGCAATTACTAATCACCTGCACTCGCACTAATCAAAGTGAAAACAGACCTATAATGACAGTGATGATATGATATTATCATTTCCTTATTTGAAAATGTATCGTCATCATCATTATAGCCTATTAAAAGTCCACTCCTGAACATAGAATTCTCCATATATATATATATATATATATATATATATGAATAATAAGGATATTAGCCATAGTGACCGAAAAAGCCGAGTAGTAAATGTAACCTGTAAAAGTTTATACAATTTGACTTTGGTTTGCGCAGGTACACTGGCAACGATTACTACTTCATCATCAACCGTACGAAGTTGGAGGACCGCGGTGAATATATCATTCGCGCGGAGAACCACTACGGCTTCCGCGAGGAGGTCGTCTTCCTCAACGTGCAACGTGAGTGACCGGCCCTAATTCTTCTCCTTAAAATTTACAACTAGTATTCTCCCTAGTTGGTCGAACCTCTTTCTTGTTTCCGTCTGGGTATTTCTGTCGCTGAGAGCACTTTACATTACACCCACGGCTACATTATGATTTGAAGGGTTGTCTATCGAAACCCTCAATTATATGTTTAAAGATTGTGAGGACCTTAGTTCTCAAGAGTGATAACACATCTGCATCAATTTCAAACAAAAATTGTTTGAAATTGATGCAGTCTATTGGTTGTCGTAGCCATTTACCACGTGGTGGACTTTTAGCTCATTTTCTATTTTGATAACTAGTACTGATCACTTATTAAAAATATTTTGTTCAATCTGAGACAGTTTACATGTGCATGCGGCGAGACTTACGCAACTTCAATACAGCTCGTATTGAAGAAGCGATCGAGCGGAACCAAGGCTCCAAAATCTTTGCCAGAGATCTGTCTGCCAGAAAGAGCCAACTGTCAAAGCTGAAGACAGAATGTGGCAGCATCGTTTCCGGGACACCTGAGATTTTGAGTGAGATTGAGAGTTTCTATGGGCAGCTGTACACATCATCGTTGGAGCCACACGCAAGTGTGAGTAACGATCCAAGAGCGAGTCTCATCCGACACTATTCCGAAGATATCCCGGATGTCAGTCTGAGCGAGATTAGGATGGCTCTCCAGCACCTTAAAAACGGTAAGGCCCCAGGCGAGGATGGAATTACAGGGGAGCTTCTGAAAGCGGGTGGAAGACCGGTACTTGAAGTCCTTCAGAAGCTCTTTAATTCCGTCCTCCATGGTGGCATTACACCGGAGGCGTGGAGCAGAAGTGCGGTGGTCTTGTTCTTCAAGAAAGGTGACAACGCTCTCTTGAAGAACTACAGACCGATTTCCCTTCTGAGCCGCGTCTACGTGCTGTTTTCGAGAGTCATTACGAATCGTCTCGCGCGCAGACTTGACGACTTCCAGCCTCCCGAACAAGCCGGTTTCCGAAAGGGCTTTAGCACCATAGACCACATACATACCCTTCGGCAAGTTGTACAGAAGTCCGAAGAGTACAATTTGCCACTATGTCTGGCGTATGTGGACTATGAGAAAGCCTTTGATTCCGTCGAAATTAGGGTGGTGCTGCAGTCCCTTCAGCGGTGCCAAGTTGACTGTCGGTATATCGAAGTGTTGGAAGTGCTTGTACAGTAGGGCTACGATGGCTATCCGAGTACAGAACCAGAGTACGAAACCTATCCAATTGCAGAGAGGTGTAAGACAGGGTGACGTCATATCCCCGAAACTCTTCACCGCTGCATTGGAAGACGTTTTCAAGCTTCTGGACTGGAAAGGATACGGCATCAACATCAATGGCGAGTACAACACTCACCTTCGATTTGCCGACGATATAGTCCTTATGGCAGAATCGCTGGAGGACCTAAGCACTATGCTCAATGACCTCAATAGTGTTTCCCAACGCATAGGTCTTAAGATGAACATGGACAAAACAAAGATCATGTTTAATGTCCATGTCACACCTATGCCGGTAGTTGTTGGGAGCACTAAGCTCGAAGTTGTTGACGAGTATGTTTACCTGGGACAAATAGTCCGACTGGGTAAGTCCAACTTCGACCGAGAGGTCAATCGACGGATTCAACTCGGCTGGGCAGCGTTCGGGAAGCTACGACACATCTTCTCGTCAGACATACCTCAAAACCTTAAAACGAAATTGTACAACCAGTGCATGTTGCCAGTGATGACTTACGGAACTGAGACGTGGTCCTTCACTGCTGGCCGTATGAGGAAGCTCAAGGTCGCTCAGCGAGCTATGGAGAGGGCTATGCTCGGAGTTTCTCTGCGTGATAAACTTAGGAATGAGGATATCCGCAGTAGAACCGGAGTGACCGACATAGCCCAACGGATTAGTAAGCTGAAGTGGCAGTGGGCCGGCCATATAGCTCGAAGAACCGACAACCGATGGGGAAGAAAGGTTCTCGAGTGGCAGCCTCGTACCGGTAGGCGAAGTGTAGGGCGTCCCCCCACGAGATGGAGTGACGACCTGGTAAGACATGCAGGAAGTCGATGGATGCAGGTGGCTCAGGACCGTGTTTTGTGGCATTCTTTGGGGGAGGCCTATGTTCAGCAGTGGACTTGTGAAGGGCTGTAATGATGATGATGATGAGACAGTTTACGTATACGATGAAATTGACCTTAGTTCTCAAGAGTGATGACAAATCTGTAGCTATTTTTGTTTGAAATTGATGCAGATGTCTATTGGCTGTCGTAGCCATTTACCATGTGGTGGACTTTTAGCTCATTTTCTATTTTGACAAGTAATACTGATCACTTATTAAAAATATTTTGTTCAATCCGAGACAGTTTACATATACGATGAAATTGACCTTAGTTCTCAAGAGTGATGACAAATCTGTAGCTATTTTTGTTTGAAATTGATGCAGATGTCTATTGGCTATCGTAGCCATTTACCATGTGGTGGACTTTCAGCTCATTTTTTATTTTGACAACTAATACTGATCACTTATTAAAAATATTTTGTTCAATCCGAGACATTTTACGTATACGATGAAATTGACCCTTAGTTCTCAAGAGTGATAACATATCTGCAGCTATTTTTGTTTGAATTTGATGCAGATGTCTATTGGCTGTCGTAGCCATTTACCATGTGATGGATTTTAGCTCATTTTTTATTTTGACAACTAATACTGATCACTGAAATTGACTGGTATATCGTTTCCCACTAGTAACAGGTGTTTGTATGGCTACAAATAATTGATCCAGCTCTGTATGTTTGATTATTTGTAATTCAAGCTTGTAAATCGCCGAGAGAATCCTAGTGTGGTACGTTTCTTATATACGAAAAATGAAGGTTTATTAGGGAAACTATACACGATTCAATTTAAGTTATAATTTTAAGAACAATCTAAATAATAATTGAAAATATCATTTATAAGTGGCTCCTTAGGAATATCATGTTGGTCATTATTTAACATATTCATAATTCATATCATTTCCGTCAATAAAGTTTTTCTCTCTTCTTCTTCTTCGTCTTATATAGTGAATAACAAAGCAACAGTAACCTCCTTTAAGTTAACAATATGAATAAAATGAAAAATAGTTTTAAACATCTAAAAGTACACGCCATATGAGCGTTTCATTTCATTTTAATGAAAAAATTAATTGTATGCCAGACTTAAAATATATCATTTACGTATTTCAAATGTATAGCTCTATTATTTCAACAGGTAGTATTACCTATAGGGAAAAAATAATAATGTTCACCAAAATAAATTGATTACACAAAGTATAAAACCGATATAGGATATGGTATATTTGCCCTTTGTCTTTCTAGGGCTAAAAAAATATGAAAGCGCTTAAAAATAAAAAATTTTAATCGCAATAAAACTTGAATATCATTTTATTAATAAAATACACATACTAGGCTATTGATAGGAAATGGGGAACCAGTTGATGTAATTCTGTAGCATCCCGGTCTCGATACGTCAATTTTTTCAGTAGTTACCACGTACAAAATCAACATACGGACAGCCACGTAAATTTTTTGAAACGTAGCAATATTAAATGATATTTACAAAATATAAAATGGTTTAATTCGAATGTTTTCTTGATATACGACTACTCATATTATTGTATAAGTGCAATATGGTTATGATAGAAGCATTTTAAGAACACAAAGTTGCATGACCTTGACGTGTCGAGAATAATGCACTACCTAATAACGCTTCGCGTCATGAGGCGTGCAATTGAATTTAAAAAACATACCCAAGAAATATTACTCGTATAATTTGTTATAACATGCGCAGGAGTTTCATGACTTAGATGGTTTGGGGAGGGAGGAACCCTTCCCCTCACAATATGACAACCAGGCACTCGGCCAGTTCTGTTTGTTCCATTTCCTTTGATGTCAAAATTCTACAAAATCGAAACTAAACGATTAGTTGTGTCTTTCGTAATGCGTACAGCAAAAGAATGGATAATTAGTTCATTTCTGGATCTCTGTAATACCTACCGGGTCCAACCATAGCTAATAACTATACAGATGATCCCATAATACACCATAAATATTTCATGAAAATAGGTCAAGCCGGAGGAGACAAATTACGAACACGCGAGTTTTGTATAAAAACATGTATAGGTTCTAGTTAATCATTCATTATGTCACGATATTCAAATTATGATATAGTTGAACCGTTATAATACTATCTATTCATGCACTCTTCCATGTCTTTCAATAATAATCAGGAAACTTAAAATAGGTTCGTGGTATCATTTTACTGTAACTGAGAATAGCCGCTTGCTCAGCGTGAATTATTAAGTGTCCGCCTGATCTCCGTAGACAACAATTGAGCGATAAATTAACTTGCAGAAATATTTATAGGCGTTGCGGCCAATAAATGTCACATCAAACGACACCTCTCGCAAACTTATACGTGTACTTGTTAGCACCTACTAGTAACGGATTTTATTTAATACTAAATTACATATATCATTTTCTATCCTACAGGGTTATTTTTCAGAGTAGCCAAATTTTAAATTTAAGTTCAAATATATAAATAAATTATTGCAGTTTTTGAAAATATGAATAAATAAATAATAAATTTATAATAAATAAGGCTTCTACTTTTATTTAAAATTATCTGAAATTGAATGTAATTTATGGGCAACAACGTTTTTGCCTACCGATCGACCCTTACGAATGTGTACGTGCGCAGTAAAATCAGTTCAAATAATGCATTACCACGCATTTTAAATTTAAAAGATAAAAAGGACAGAATGTTTGAGATTTTTTTTAATTAATTTTTCTTCCTTTTACTACCATTTTATCTACCATTTGTTTATATTGCTTATTCTGAACCTTCGTTGCAAATAACCCTGTATATGAATATTTGCTGCTACAGATATTAATACCTCAGATACATTTGTAAGGAGATGCGAAAACAGTTTTTTTTTTTTTAAAAAATGATGGTCCCAAAATAATCAGTACCTATTATATTTAGTATGCGGCGAGTATTGAAACATTTCAGAGAATGCGCCGATTAGCGAATTTATAGCCGTACAGAAATCCTTTTCGCCAATTTACCGGCACAACTTTTTTTAGAATGCAAGGGAAATAATGAAAGGTGTTTGATAGTTCGTAGATTTTGACGTTCGCAGTTTAAAATAACAATTTCAATTAATGCCCCAATCAAAATTAGTCATTTAATTCATTAACTATTTTGACATGAAGCGACAGTAGCCGAATGGCAGAGTGCGAACCGCGAACTCTAAAATGGCGGATTCGAACTCACGATGGGATCAAATCCGCCATTAGACTACTGTCGGGAACCACTCCTAACACAAACATTATAAATATACCAGGAGTAGTTAAAGGGAATATTACTAATGTTAATAGCATTGCTAGTATTTGTAAAAAAAAAAACTTGCCGTCACGTGGTGCATCCTGCCGGCGACCGACAAACTGCAGTATATTTTTTCGATCTTTCGAGGGTTGTTTTTTTTTAAATGAAACAGAAGTGGCAAATTAACTTACAGTCCACCCGATGGTAAGTGGTTACTGCAGCCCGTAGACACTTGCAACCAATTTCAAATAAAGAAGGTTGCAGATACTTAAGGTCTAAAATGGAATGGTTCACAGTCTGTTATTATACTGGCTCTCTTTACACTTCAGGAGTTTTGGCGGGAACTTGACCGGCGGCGGTTTGCTGCTCCTGTATTATTGCTTAAATAATGGTTTGAAGTGGACTTTGTTACGTAAAAGTGGTGCGATTTTGTGTATTAAGTGTCTGCGCATGTGAACTATTAGCGGAAACTGTGAAACAAGTGCTCTGATGGTGATGTGATTCTCAAAATAAGGTGTCTGTCTGCTTAGGCGCCTTGAGATACCATCGCCAACCGTCACCTGTCTGCTGGCTCAAGTTGCCATCAAAATCTCCAAAGAGCTGCACAATGTGACGCATGAACATATTGTGAAGCAGTATACTATGAAGGATAATTATTATAATATATTGTAACTGCAGGCTCAGAAGGGCTAGATCCCAGAGCCGTAAAGGCAGTTATTAAGAAGAAGTCTTTACACTTCACATTGGAGCAATGTGCACACAGTGTTGTTTGGTATTAACTTATTATTATTAATTAGATTCTTGTTTGTCATAAAACCCACTCACGAAATAGGATGTTATTTGTTATTAGTTGATTCGGTTGTTAATTGATAAATTTTTGTTTATTTCCCCGACAGCGGTACCGCGCGTCCAACGCCAACCAATGGCCGAAGCGCCACGTCGCCGTGAACCGCTACCCTACACGTTCTGGCAGGAGTCGAGCGAGACCGCGCCGGCGTTCACGTTCCAGCTGCGGCCGCGTGTCATGCAGGCGCGCGACACCTGCAAACTGCTCTGCTGTCTCAGCGGAAAGCCTACGCCCACTGTCAAGTGGTTAGTACAGTTAAATAAATCATTTGCTAGCTACGTCGTGACGTCATATAATTGTATATGTTGTGTGTATTAATTTTTATGTAGGTATATATGAATCAAGAATCGTGGTAGCTCAGGGGCTAGGCGCCCGTAGTAAATTTCACAGTACAAGAGCAACCCGGGTTTGATCCTGCTGGCAGTAATAAAATTATTGATTGCAACTTTAAGCGCTTATTTATCACGTGCTCGGCGGTAAAGAAAAACATCGTATTGGAAGCCTACATTTCTAAAAAATATAACATTTCGTGGACATGCCAAGTCCGCCAACATGCACTGAAGCAACGTTAATTGTTAATGTACAATGATTGTCAAATAATCATATCATATCATATCATATCATATCATAATGTTGGACAAGATGAGCAAAAATAAATAAAAAATAATTTAAAGCAATCGGGTTGTTCATGCTTCTTAATTAACTTTTAAAAAGTTCTGTAAGCAATTTAATTTTACATATATCTTATTCTCTTTCTTCCGGTTTAATGTTATTTTAGGCCGGCATAGCATGATTTTCCTTCTTCCATTCTCCTTATCAAGAATATTTTCTCCCCAGGTACAAGGATAAGAGGGAGCTTTCGAAATACGACTACACGATGAGCCACTCGGACGGTGTAGTGACTATGGAGATAATCGACTGCAGACCAGAGGACAGTGGCAAATACACGTGCGTCGCCACCAACGTGCACGGCACCGATGAGACGTCGTGTGTCGTCATCGTTGAAGGTCAGTGTACGAATATGCACTCTATTAAAATTATACATTCGCTTTTCTTTTGAGTTACGCTGTAAAAAACTTACAAAAGTTGTTAAATTAGTTAGAAATATTTAGTAGTTAAATTACATATAACAGTTATCATTAAGTTTTACTATAAGGCGGTATAACTACATACCACAAGCCATTTCATGTTAGTCCTCGGGGGATGACCAGTGATCTATGACCGTCTGTTTTTGATGTTAGTTACAAGTGTTCATAAGCTACAGTAGTCGCTTACTATCATTTTTATCATTTGTTACGAATAGCAAAAAGAAACTATCACATTAATCATTATTTAACCACCTTAAAAAGACTATTAGAATGTATCTCTACTAATAATTATTTGTTTTAATAACATTTACAGGCGAGGTAATCAGTCCCGAGCAAGCTCAACTTGCGCACAACTTCTTACATTCGGGAGACCGCCGATACATCGAGAAACCGCTTAAACCTGCACCGCCACCTATCATTACCAAAACAAAGGTAAATATTTTTAACATATACTGCCCCCAAATTTTGCAATCTCTTAAACATGCTTTACTAAATACGATCAAAGTCAGTTTTGGTCCTCGGAAGCCGGATATAAGCAATAAAGCTAATAGGAATAGTTTAATTATGGTGCATTAATAAAATATTATAATACTATCTGTTATCCGCGACTTCGCTCGCATGGATTTTTTTGCGTGCAACCGTAATTATTTTTCTAAAATAAAAGTAGTATAAGTTACTCCTTATAACATTAGCTATCTACCAGTAAAACTCCCATCCAAATCGGTTCACAGACTTTTACCTGATGCGTGTTCAGGTAGACGTAGTGTTAGAGCTTTATAGTATATAGATAGATAGACAGATAGATAGATTGGTAGTGGCGTGAGATAAATAATTAATAAAATTGGGTGGCAATTTATCCCAAAAAAGGGTTAACCCTTACAAAAATTTTGGAAATGAAAGAGTATTATGAAAGAGTATTTGATCTTTTGACTTTTCCAATTCCCGACGTTTCGGGCACTGGAACAAACCACAGCATCCACCATGGGCGACCGAGGTGTTTGATGTTCTGATGTCACAGTTAACGAATGCTATCTTCAACTTTAAAATATTAAGTTCTCTTTTTCTGTTCATAATATATAATTATATTTAAATCCTCAGGTGACAATAGACCCGCCCAGCAGGAGTCAACCACCTAGACCAAAATACTCGCCACAGAGCTCCTTGGAGCCTGGTAAGAAGAAATACGGCGGCAAGCTGGACTCCGATTCTGCGTCGTCTAGGTCGCGAAGTGCTACCAAGGAATTAGTTTGTGAGTAATGATTTGTTTAGCTGGAGTAAATTACCTGCTTTTAGGCATTTAGAAAAATAAAGTCGAAGTGTTTTATTTTAGTATTTTTAAAATGGAAGTCAATTTTTCAATTTCAATCTTAAATATTTTAAGAATAAAACTGACGAAATAAAAGTTCTTACGTAAATACGAATAATATTGAAACAAGTACACATTATGCCAGTCCTGTAATCAATTAAAAACTTAATCTAAGGTCAAACTGAAAGTATCATCACCATCTCTTTTTAAATCCACTGCTATTAGACAATTTAAGACTTAAGCTTTGTCCGCTTTCTCTTACTTTTTTTCTTTTACTGGTGGTAGGTTTCTATTTCTACCTAGGAGTGTTGCTGGGTGGCCAGCCGATTACTTACTTTTTTAAGTAGCAGTGCGCACTGCCACTCCTGTCTAAAGGGTAACGAAAGTCAGTATAATTGTTTGCACAGCTGTGTTCCGATTTGAAAGGTTGTAGAGAGCCTGTACAGGCTGTGAGGCATACATTTTAGTCCTCAAAGGTGTCCACGCATCCGCCGTTGGCGTTTATGTGCTGCAATAGTCACTTACAATCAGGTGGACTGTAGGTTCGTTTGTCCCTTCAATTATAGTAAAATATACCCTTAAGACTAATGATACAATAGGTGAAATTTTAAGGATAGTTTGTTTATATTTCATTAAAAAAGCAGTTGTTCAACTTTACTGTCTTTCGTTCTTTTCTTTAAAATTAAGAAATATAAAGTATTATTTATTTTTGTTTTTATTAAAGGTTATTTAAAAATTATGTTAAAAATATTTTGTGTACTGATTCCGCATAATTATTATGTAAACCAATTCTCAAAGTGAGTTAATTTAGTGAGGTGTTAAATTTCACTATCGCACCTTCGCATATGAACGATTGGTCCATCACTGTGCAATTTATCAGAAGTTTTTCTTTTGTATAACTTCCTTGTGGAATCTAATATATACCACTAGTTGTTTTTTTTCCGGACTGATACGACATAGGGATAAGAACAGAGGCTATTATTTTTTTTAAAGGACGGCAACACACTTGCTATTCGAGTTACTGAGGTAGCTAGTTATTGATGTGGCAAGTTACTGATGTGATGATTTACTGTTATTGCGAGTTAGTGGTGTATTTTTATACGTGGTAGAGCCATGCGGCTACTAGTAGTATAGTTCTAGCACGAATGGATTGGCTCGACCGGGGAAGCACCACGCCCTCACAGAATACCAGTTTAAAATAGCAGCTTAACACTGCTGTGTTTCGTATGGTGAGTGTAGAGAACCGGTGACCCTTTTTTACTGGTAAAAAGGCATTCCATCTTAGTTCTCACGGATTTTTTTTTATAGAAGAGGGGGCAAACGAGCATGCGGCTCACCTCATGGTTAGTGACTAACGCCACCCATGAACAACCGCAACACCAGGGGAATTGCAGATGCGTTGCCGGCCTTTTAGAAAGGTGTAAGCTCTTTTCTTGAAGGTTCCTAAGTCGTATCGGTCCGGAAAATTCGCTGGTGGTAATTGATTCCCCAAGGAAGTTGTGCGAGGGAGAAAACTTCTTCTAAATCGCACAGTGCTGGACCGCCAATCATCCAGATGGTATAGATGGTAACGCAAGTTTTGTCGCGATGTGCGATGGTGAAATTGAGCGGCTGGAATTAGTCCGAACAATTCCTCAGAGCACTCCCCGTGAAAGATGCGATAAAATACGCAAAGAGATGCAACATCTCTACGCAGTGCCAGTGTATCGAGCTGATCAGAAAGAACTCGGTCGTCGACGATTCGAACCGCTCTGCGCTGGATGCGGTCAAGTGGAAGGAGCTGGCACTGGGGTGCCCCGGCCCAGAGATGAGAACAGTATTCCATGTGGGGCCGAACTTGCGCTTTGTAAAGTTGCAAGCGATGTGCCGGCATGAAATACTGTCTCGCTCTGCTGAGCACAATTTGGCCTTTCCTTCCAAGTGACCACGAAACTGCACACTATTCGATATGTCGACGCCAAGGATTCCGATACTAGCTAAGGCAGCAAGGGGAGTGCCTTGAAACTGAGGAGATACGACAAAAGGGTTCTTTTTAGCGGTAAACGCGCAAACTTGTGTCTTCTGGGGATTGAACTGGACTAGATTTAGTCGGCCCCAATCCGAGACTTTGTTAAGCAAAGACTCAACTTCAGACACAAGTTTGTCCCGGTACTCAGCGACGTTTTCCCGAGAAATATTGGCACGGCCGGTATATAAGGCATCACCAGTGCTGTCATCCGCATAGCAATGAATGCTACCAGTTAGCAACATATCATTGATATGCAGGAGAAACAGCGTTGGTGATAGCACGCAGCCTTGTGGAACACCAGCGTTAATAGGCTTGAAATCAGAGCATGCACCGTCTACTACGACCTTGATACTCCGATCAGCAAGGAAACTGGTGATCCATTTGCACAATTTCTCGGGAAGCCCATAGGAAGGAAGCTTCGAAAGAAGCGCTTTGTGCCAGACCCGATCGAAGGCCTTCACTATGTCCAAACTAACGGCCAATGCCTCCCCCTTGGACTCTACTGCCTCCGCCCATCTATGAGTCAGATAGACTAGAAGATCACCAGCTGATCGACCTCGACGAAAACCGTACTGGCGGTCACTAATCAGCTGGTGATCCTCAAGGTACCTCATGAGCTGGCAGTTTATAATGGATTCCATTATTTTGGAGAACAAGGAGGTGATGGCAATAGGCTTGTAGTTGGACGGGTCTGAGCGGTCACCTTTTTTAGGGATCGGGTGGACCAAAGCTGTCTTCCATGAATTCGGCACTACGCCTTGGGAGTAGGAGTACCGGAAAAGACGCGTTAAAACCGGTGCCAACTCCGGAGCACACGTCTTCAGCACAATGGGAGGGACTCCATCGGGCCCACTCGACTTGCTGACGTCCAGGGAAAAGAGTGCTTTGCGACCCGAGCGCTGTGTAAACCGCACATCCGGCATGGAGCACTCACATCGCGGGATGGTCGGCGGTGTATTCCCCCCGTCATCTAGAGTCGAGTTGGACGCAAAAAGAGAGCTCAACAGATCGGCTTTCTCCTTTGCGGAATGGGCCAGTGAGTCGTCCTCCCTGTGCAGAGATAGAAGAGATGGCTGACAGAAGTTCCCTTGGACAGCCTTGGCGAGAGACCAGAATGCACGGGTTCCCGAAGGAAGGCGAACTAGCTTCTCGCCAATTCTGCCGATGTGCTCAGACCTTGCCTTGGCAATGACGCTTTTGAAGGACCTGGAGGCGGAATTATACTTCTTTTTAAGTGCGCTGGTGTTTACATCCCGAGACGTTGATGCGTCAGCCCAGGCCCGGTAGCACTCCTGCTTATAGCGTGATGCTATTTTACAGAAGCGACCAAACCATGGCTGGGATCTGCCTCCGATGGGCACCACAGAGGATGGAATAAAAAGTTCCATACCCTGAAGTACCACATCAGCAACAGGGATCTTCCGGCGAGAAGCAAACCCGCCCCCAAGGGTAGGATGCAAAAAAAGACCGTATCCCGTCCCAATCAGCTGACCTATAGTGCCAAACACTTTGGTAAGCTGCAGATCGCGACTGCGATTGGAGCGTGAGTGGCACCGTACTCCGGATCAGACAATGGTCCGAAGAGCCCAGAGGGGCATCGACGGACACCTGATATCCGTCCGGATGAGAGGTCAGCAGAAGGTCCAACAGGGAAGGTACATGGTCTTCCACATCGGGGATCCGCGTAGGCGAAGTAACCAGTTGTGTTAGACCATATGCCAAAGCAAAGTCATAGACAGATCTATCCGTATGATCGGTTAAACGAGAACCAAGCCATTCAGCGTGGTGGGCGTTAAAATCACCGAGTATCACGATCTCTGCGGATGGGACCTGTTGTAGCACGGAGTCTGCAGCCATTTGGACGTGGTTGATGAGTCGGTCTGTGTCGGCATTACCGCTATGGGACCTATAGAGGCACCCGTAGACGCGGGGATGGTCGTCGCTGTCTACGCGCAGCCATAGGATGGACAGGTCCGTACCTTCAATACTGCCGAGGCGTCGAAAACAGATGTCCTCTCTGAGGTATACGCAAACTCCAGCCCGGGGCACAAAGGAGTGTTCCAATTTGTACCCCGGGTAGGAGAAATATGAAGTATCAGCCGGAGAGGACACCTGAGTCTCGGTTAAAAAGAGCAAGGCCGGCTTCGCCGTCTCTAGATGGTAATGGACAGCGTTAAGGTTGGAATGAAGTACCCTGATGTTGCAAAAATTCACGGATAGCGTGACAGGGGTCGCCTTTGTTGTATTGCTCCGCTTGCCCCGAGCAGCATTAGTCGCGAGCGGAATTTTGCCCCGCCCCCCCCCCCCCCAAAATACGCGGGGCTGCCTGAGCACCCACGCTCAGGAGTGAAGTAGTTTGGTCGTGGATGTTCAGCGAGGGATTTTCCAGGGGTGCTGGTACCCTCCTGGGGTAGTCTCTTATTTAATTCCACTACCATGTTGATGGGATTGGGCCTCCGGCCACCTGCACTCACCAAGCGCAACGCAGAGGTAAACCTCTACTTCACGCTGGTATTCTGTGAGGTCGTGGTACCACCACGGTTCGAGCTGGCCCATCCGTGCGACATCAAAAGCTACCGCTTAGCTCTACCACTGTTAAAAATGACAAAAAATTCGTAAACGAGGATAGATGTAGATGTCTATGGGCTACAGAAACCATTTATCATTAGGTGGACTGTGTGCTCGTTTGTCACCGTATTCTATAAAAAAAATTAAAAAGAATGTTTAAATATGTTTACTTTTGCGACTCAGTGCCGGCATCGGACTCGACGATGTGCGCGCCGTCGTTCGCGCGCGCGCTGCCGGGCGAGCTGACGGCGCGAGACGGCGCGCCGCTGCTGCTGTCGTGCAGCGTGCGCGGCGACCCCGACCCGCGCGTGCAGTGGCACAAGGACGGACAGCCCCTGCACTCCTCCGAGGTCAGTTGCCTACAGTTGCCTACCACACGACGGCGCGCCGCTGCTGCTGTCGTGCAGCGTGCGCGGCGACCCCGACCCGCGCGTGCAGTGGCACAAGGACGGACAGCCCCTGCACTCCTCCGAGGTCAGTTGCCTACAGTTGCCTACCACACGACGGCGCGCCGCTGCTGCTGTCGTGCAGCGTGCGCGGCGACCCCGACCCGCGCGTGCAGTGGCACAAGGACGGACAGCCCCTGCACTCCTCCGAGGTCAGTTGCCTACAGTTGCCTACCACACGACGGCGCGCCGCTGCTGCTGTCGTGCAGCGTGCGCGGCGACCCCGACCCGCGCGTGCAGTGGCACAAGGACGGACAGCCCCTGCACTCCTCCGAGGTCAGTTGCCTACAGTTGCCTACCACACGACGGCGCGCCGCTGCTGCTGTCGTGCAGCGTGCGCGGCGACCCCGACCCGCGCGTGCAGTGGCACAAGGACGGACAGCCCCTGCACTCCTCCGAGGTCAGTTGCCTACAGTTGCCTACCACACGACGGCGCGCCGCTGCTGCTGTCGTGCAGCGTGCGCGGCGACCCCGACCCGCGCGTGCAGTGGCACAAGGACGGACAGCCCCTGCACTCCTCCGAGGTCAGTTGCCTACAGTTGCCTACCACACGACGGCGCGCCGCTGCTGCTGTCGTGCAGCGTGCGCGGCGACCCCGACCCGCGCGTGCAGTGGCACAAGGACGGACAGCCCCTGCACTCCTCCGAGGTCAGTTGCCTACAGTTGCCTACCACACGACGGCGCGCCGCTGCTGCTGTCGTGCAGCGTGCGCGGCGACCCCGACCCGCGCGTGCAGTGGCACAAGGACGGACAGCCCCTGCACTCCTCCGAGGTCAGTTGCCTACAGTTGCCTACCACACGACGGCGCGCCGCTGCTGCTGTCGTGCAGCGTGCGCGGCGACCCCGACCCGCGCGTGCAGTGGCACAAGGACGGACAGCCCCTGCACTCCTCCGAGGTCAGTTGCCTACAGTTGCCTACCACACGACGGCGCGCCGCTGCTGCTGTCGTGCAGCGTGCGCGGCGACCCCGACCCGCGCGTGCAGTGGCACAAGGACGGACAGCCCCTGCACTCCTCCGAGGTCAGTTGCCTACAGTTGCCTACCACACGACGGCGCGCCGCTGCTGCTGTCGTGCAGCGTGCGCGGCGACCCCGACCCGCGCGTGCAGTGGCACAAGGACGGACAGCCCCTGCACTCCTCGGAGGTCTGTTGCCTACCACACCTTACCCTACTTCAAAACTAGACGTTCTTAATTCCACTGTATGTTCTTTTTATGCGTGTTAAAAGATATCTTTATCAACTGGACATTATAACACAAAAAGGATCTAACCCACAAACACTACTTTTTAAATAATTAACATTTCAAGTCTTCTAGAAGTTTCTTAGTGTGGAAATATCGTTATTTTTTATAAAAAAAAAACTATCATCATTATAATGACTCTTTCTCTCTATTGACTGAGATTTTGAGATTTCTTTTTTCTATGAAACAATAGAATAAAAATTAAAGTTGGAAAAAGGATATAGAGTTTTTAATATTAAAATTACACTTAATAAAAAGTAAAAGCCGAATTAAAGAATTCTTCTACAAACTATGTCTGTCTATGCGTTGACTTTAAAAATGATTTATTTAAATTATAAATGTATTATTAAGTAAAACCAATATGCAGGTTGCAATTTGCAACTCTAACCACGCTCTGGCTTTCTCTTATTTCTTCATTAAGCTTCAGTGTGCGTTCTCAAACATTCAGGTTTGCTCACTATATTTTCCAACACCGCTGAACAAGTGGTAGATCGGCACTTTATTTACAATTAACAATTTAATCGGTCCCATACCTGTGATATGTTTGAAGACCAATTCAAATAACGCACTTAACGGAAACCACAGGGTTTTTTTTTACTTGTAGTATAATGTATATAACACAACTCTCTGATAAAATGATGATAATTATAAAATTATTATAAAAAACATAAATATGAGTCGTGGTACATAGTAAATTTCACAGTATGCAAGCATCCCCAGGTTCGCACCAATGAAATTATTATATGCAATTTTAAGTGCTGATTTACCACCTGCTCTGCGGTGAAGGAAAACATTGTGGGAAAACCTGCATGTCTGAGAAATAAGAAAAAAATATATTTAAGACGTGTAGTTCGCCAACACGCATTGGGGCAGCGCGGCGGAAATTACATTGCCCTAAAAAAACCCTTTCAGAAGTGAGACGAGGCCCGTGTCTGTGACGTATAAAGACTGTAACTTTAACTTTTATTTCCTCACAGGCTGTGAATCTGAAGTACAAGAACGGCGTCGCATCTCTAGCAATCAACGAAGTGTTCCCTGAAGACGAAGGCGTGTACTCGCTGAAAGCCATTAACAGCCAAGGCGAAGTCGAAACCAAATGCAAAGTCACAGTTAAAGGTTTGTAATACCCAATATTTTTTTTATAATATTATACCTAGACCAAGAATTGTTATTTATTAGTGATTAATTGAATCAAGCGTTACTTTGCAGAAAGAACTCCGAGAATCCGCATACTTGAATGATTTTCCCTAAGTTTTTAAGTTTTAAACGTCGTAATGGTAACTGTTACTGTCATTGTCACGGTCATCATCATCGTTGTCGTCATGGTTATTTTTAAATAAAAAACCTCGTCTCGTCAAATAGAATCAGTGTCCTTTTGGGAGGATTTGTGGCCTGAAGATTGATCAGGGGCTATCCATCCGAACATATTCACAAACTGCAGACGTGAGCCACCCATTAATGGGTCGGCTCAACGGCCAGCCGTTTTTAAAATAACTTGTCCGTTTTTAATATAATTCTGAAAGGGAACCGTCCTTCGCACAGAATTCTAGCTTAAAATGATGCCTGAGGTTGTGTGTGTTAATCAATTAATAATGGAATGTTTATTTTAGCCGCAGAAGCCGCAGCATCAGCTGGATCAGGCAAGATTAAGGATAAACCTCCAAGAATTGTAGACCACGCAGTATCACAGGTTGTCAATGACGGAGACTCTGTTACACTATCCTGCAGGTAAGAATGGTCTAAAAACAAAAGGATTGTTTTCTGTTTGTGCTTTTTAAAATTCCGAACTTGGAGCAATATATTTATTTATTTACACTTTATTGTTTACACCTTAATATTTTTTTTTAAATTAAAATATTTTTTTATTGTTTAAGTTTTTAAAAAAAAGTTATTTCTTTACGCTTGAATACTGACTCTGATATCACAATTAACTGGAATCACAGGGTTTTTGTTACATATTGTATAATAATATTTAAATTTAGTTATTTTGTGTTTTTCTATAAAACTAAAAATATTTTATCTTTAACCGCTATTTACATATTATGTATATATATTTTTGGTACAGGCTGTTTTTCATTCTCTTATACATCAGTTCTGTACGCAGAGGTTGTGTGGACGGAATGATTTTTAAGTAATAATAAGGCTGTGTCGTAAAATTTACATATTTAGTGTACTCTACAGAATCAATGGTTGATTAATTGATTAATTTAAATTTTATCAGGATCGTGGGCGCAGAGAGATTCGACGTAGTATGGCTGCACAACTACAAGGAGATCAAACCGTCCAAGGACTTCCAGTACTCCAGCGAGGCGAATATTCATAAGCTTCACATCGCCGAAATATTCCCTGAGGACGCTGGTAAATAATTCTTTCCACTTTACAGTACATCCTGTTATATAAACTTATGCCATCTTACAAAAGTTAGCTTTAAAAAAATGAAACAACCAAATAATCATGAGAAATGTTGAAATAAAAAAGAATAAAATACCAAAATTCTTTTTAGGCGTCTACACATGCGAGGCGTTCAATGATGCGGGCGAGTCGTTCTCTTCGTGCACGCTGGTCGTCTCAGTGGCTGGAGAGACTCCGTCTGCGCCGCAGTACACTGTGTTCCCAGTGTCAACAACTATCAGCACTTCCGAGTCCGCTGTGTTCACCGCTGAACTGGATAAGGTAATTGGCAACTTAGTTAATTAGTAATGATAGTAATTAGATAGTTAATTATAGTAAAATAAGTAAATTTTATACTTCATCATTCATTGAATAAAAAAATTATTTGTGCGATTTTTTTTTAAATTGAAGTAAGTAATTATGGCTTTTAGGTAAAGTTTTAGTACGATGATAATTTTCTTATTTTATATTTAAAAAGTGATTTTAATTTCATCGTTCTTTTAACGTTAGGTCTTATAAAAACTGAACAGAATATTCAATAACAATATTGTTTTTCTCACAGCCATCACTCCAGCTTCAGTGGCTGAAGGACGGCAAGCCGATCGACGAGAGTTCATCTAGATATAACTTCACAATGGAGGGCAACACTTACCGCTTCGAAATTTCCAAGTGCAATTCAGAAGACAGTGGACAATACCAAGCGCGTGCTGTGGGACAAAAAGGAGACTCTTTAGCTGCATTCTACTTGAACGTGGCTGATAACTAAGGCTATGCTTCCGATACCCCGAACAAAACAAGGACTGACGATAATATATTGTAATAATATTATGGTACCCAAGAAAGCCCCTTGCGGTACCCTAAGACTTTACACCTAGAACTAAATGAATCTCTGATCGATAACGGAATATGATTTTTTATACAATTCGGAGTCTATTTAGTGTAAAGGAGTTTTTATATAAATTATTTATTAATTTATTAAGTAAATGATAAGTGTTACACCCTATCGAATGCCTATGAGAAGTCGCTTCGAAGATCGAATCCTCGCTCTCTAGTCACTGTTGATGTTTAAATGTTATTTTATTTATTGTCTGCATTATCCGTTGTTATTTAATTATTATTTATTAATCTATCTATCGTCTCTTAACAGAATTTAATATATCTGCTTCACAATTCTTTGACAATTCGAGCTTGAACCTAATAAATATTGCCTTAGATTTAGGTACGGTCAATTATCTGTGACGACCGTCACTTAGATATTCTGTATGCCACCACAGAGTATCTTACGTACGGTCGTTTGTTAACCGACCACAATCCGTAATATTATTTTTTATAACTGTATTATTTAATTGTACATAATTTATATCATGTGACAGCGTAATTTATAAATAAATATGTATACCTTAAAAATATCAATGTTGTTTCAATTTATTTTCATCATCAGCTCGTACCAAACCTTTGATGCCCCTTTCCTTAGGTCGATTTGCCATAATTGTCTATTGTCATAGCGATCTAAATAAAATACTTGACTAATTTGTCGTATTCACTATAATATAATAAACAAAAACTAGCACAATCACAAAAAACTTTATGTACGTAGTAGTCACGCTACGGCACGAATGGATTGGCTCGACCTAAACAACCGAGGGCTCTTTTTACTCGTAACGTATCTGCATTTTAATTCATAATATGATGACAGATGTAAACTTTTATAGGCCCTCAATATGTACTTACCATTAGGTGGACTGTGTTCGTGACATTCTTTTTTTTTTTTAAATCAAATTGTAAAGAATTGAATTAGATATTAAATTTATATTAGATTGAGTGCAGAATTCTACGCTCATCAACTCGCCGCGCCGGCCCAGTGGTGAATTATATGCAAAATTTTCAAAAGTATGGAATATCCACTGATTGATTGTAACCGGAAAATATGTATGCAAACCAACATTAACATGTCTTATCACACGGCGCCTTCACCTTACAACGCTGCTCCCACAAGAGGATGGGTTTTAAGTTCCACCCTCAATTATTTTTAACTTTATTTCTTCTTCCTTTCTTATTTTAAAAATGTAAACCCACACAGGGATTTTCTCCTGTATTTCGGAAGCGCAGAAGATACATAAATTGAACATGGACAAATATCTAAAAAAACTAAACTAAACTCGCAATAATTACTTGTACGCCATTCTACCACCTGTTTCGTAAAGGATACGTACGAATGAAGAAAACGTCGCCTCCGCACTTGCATTTATTGCCCTCTATCGTAGCGGGATATTACATAATTGAAGTAATATTTACTGCGTACAAGAAGAGACTCCAAGACTTGGTCGTTTGCAACACGGCTTAGACTAAGTTCAGATGCCATAAGAGGTACTTTGTGTGCTATTAACGCGCCCGGCACTGCCGCACAAAATTTGTACGCTGTGTCTCTTCTACTACGTAGTAGATATTTCATCCATGTAGGCATTAGAATTAGATACACAAATTAAAAGTTAAAGTTACAGCCTATATATACGTCCCACTGCTGGGCACAGGCCTCCTCTAATTTCTGAGAGGGTTTTACTGATGCACAAATTGCACACGGATAAACATCCAAACTTGGAAGAACACTGAGTAAAGCTTAGGGTGTTACCACACCAATCGATCGATCGATAGTTTCAACCACACCGATTGATCGATGGTAGAATGGATTAGTCGATATCTAACGAGTTGCTTGATTATTCGAGAACCAGCCCCGCTCCACCGACCGTTATTTAAAAAGTCGTCTAGATGAATTTAAGCTATCTCTGGCCATAAAAAACGGTCGCATCCAGAGTGTTCTGCGTTTGCTTCTCCGTAATAATAATACGAGCAAGAGCGTACTGGCCAACAATAACGCGTCCTCTTTTGAATAGGACGTTTTGAAAGATACTGATGATGAGCCCACCACCACATCGATTAATTGTCGATCTATGATTAAACAACGTTTTATCGACCATTATCCGTCGATCAACTAAAGCTACCACACCAATCGATTACACCTTACAATTACTTGTTCCGTACGCGATTCGATCCCTCGGGCCCGAGAAGCTGCAGCTAAACGTTTACCCCCTGCGCAATCGAACCGTCAATATCGTAAAGTAATGAAACAATAAATTATTTCTGATTTCGTTTAAAGATTTGGAAGTTTAATCGCGCAGAAATCAACTTGAGAGACGCGCGGAATGCGCTTCCCTTCCCGTCCCCGTGCCGCTTGCCGCACACCCCTTCATTGCCTCAATACGGAAGTAAGTATTTATTTGTTTAAGCTTTATTGAACCTCATATAAGTACAGGATCAAAAGGCGGACTTAATGCTAACAGCATTCTCTGCCAGTCAACTTTAGGCCGGTGATAAGACAACGACGGCGGTTACAAATAACATATATATTTATAAGATACATAGTATACATATTAAACTAAAACAGAGAAAACTATTATAATGATGACGGAGCTTAGTAATTATGAAGCAATTTTAGGAAATGAGCCCGGACAACCTACCTGCAAACAAACATTTGAGACTAATGCCTTAAATGTTTGTTTGTAGGTAGGTTGTATTAAATTTTCAGGCAGGTCATTTCCAATGTGTCTTCGCTGACGAATAGTAAGCAATTTAAGCTGAGTGCGGATTGAGGATACATGATCAAACTTGCGAAGACGAGAAATAAAACGGCTTTGATTATACCTATATAATCAAAGTAAAAAGGATACAGTTATTGACGGGACGATCCAGCTTGTCAAGGAAAACTTCATTAAGATCAGGAAAACATACATCAGCATAATCAGTAATGAGCAAAATAAGAGATTGCATCAGAGTTATCTTTACCCTGATCGGAAGAACGATCGGGTGAAATGAATTTGGGTGGACTTTTGTAAAAGTAGAACTCTAGATTTTAACGCTAACAGAATACGGTATCATAGAACTATTAAACGTGACGTCAAGTTCATAATTTAAAATTAAAAATTTTGTACAGCCGACTTCAATATAAGTTATTAAGAATAACTCAAATAACTTAAAAACTATTGGTCTGACCTTGATCAAATTCATATGGGACCACACGAGAACTATCGGCTTTCATATAAAAAAAAATCATCCAAATCGGTCCACCCAGTAAAAAGTTATGAGGTAACACACATAAAAAAAAAAACATACGCGTCGAATTGAGTACCGTCTCCTTTTTGGAAGTCGGCAGAAAATATTGTTGAACACTACCAATTATTATAGCTTGGCATTTATTGGGGTTCACACTAATGCCAAACTTACGAGACCATTTGTGGAGATTCATTAATTCCATATTGAGTCTGGCTTAAAGAGTTTATTATATAACCAAGCAGACGTCAACTTAAAGAGATGACGTCTGCTTGGTTATATAGATGGTAAGAGCAGGAAGTTGCGAAGAGAGTTAATAAAAACGAACAACAGGCATATCCCTAATCTATGATACTGACTGTCAATACTCTTTGATGTTTTTTATACGTGGTAGAGCCATGCTGCAGCTATATTAGTAGTATAGTTGTAGCACGAATGGGTCGGGCCGACCGGGGAAGGACCACGCTCTCACAGAATACCAGCGTCAAATAGCAGCTTAACACTGCTGTGTTTCGTATGGTGAGTGTAGAGAACCGGAGACCCTTTTTACTGGAAAAGAGGCATTCCATCTTGGTCCTCACGGGTGACAACGCATCTGCATTTTGATTCGCAAACGAGGATAAATGTAGATGTCTACGGGCCACAGCAAACACTTACCATCAGGTGGACTGTGTGCTCGTTTGTCACCCTATCCTATAAAAAAAATGTCATCAGAGTCAGGTCTCAAATTGAATTCTGCGCGTAGTATGATGTTAAAGCCCATTAGGACTGACGGACAAAACGAAATATAGGTAACCTTTCCGTTTTCATAGTAGATAAACTCTAAAAAGGCGTATGCAAGAGTAAAGATCTTACCGCGGGGCATAGAATTATTACGTAATAATTCTATACCGCGGGGCGACACAGAGGTCAGACAGGGTAAAATTCCACCGTAGTGAATCTTTTAATTCTTTTTGTGGCTAGGGGAACGCTTTCAAATACTAACGCAGTCCTGACACCAGTACAGAATATCAGGCTTCTTTTTACCGAGGAATCGTAGCAGGAGCTCACCAACTCTCCTTCCAAAGTGAAAAAGGGGAAGAATAATGTATCGAGGTTTAACAGCATGTATAATATTCTTATTTGAACGGTTTCTAGAATCATATCGGATTGTTATGCCATCGATCACATGTCATATGTCAACGATCCGAAAGATCGGATTAAAACGAAAGAAAACAAGAATTTCGATATTTCGATATTTTATTCTTATGAATAACATAGGTAGATACATTGTACCTCGCGTGGTAGAGTAACGCTGCTGCTACATTATGGTTGTAGCACGAATGGGTTGGCTCGACCGGGGTAGGACCACGCTTTCGCAGAATACCAGCGTAAAACAGCCAGTGGCGTAGCTACTTTAGGGATAGGCGGGGCGAATCCCCCAGCCCCCAAGCTCAAAGGGCCTCTTTGCCTCCATGAAGGACGTTCGAAAAAGAATAGAATTATATAAAATTCTAGTTCAATAAAGAATTTTCGATTTTTAATGTTTTGGCTAACCAACAAGCCTCGAATGGAAATATTGTTAAAATTATGTTTATGTTGTCTACTTCGTTTATTGTCACCTATATTATGTACGTATTTACTGTAATCTACTTCGTCATTGTTCATTTCTTACTAGATTCTAAACGTGACGTCGTTCGCCTAGTATGGACCAATATTAAAAAGCTGATGATGAAGTAGCTTCTAATATCTTCTCGTCAGGTATACCTCAAAAGCTGAAAACGAGATTGTACAACCAGTGCGTGTTGCCAGTGATGACGAATCGCTGGACGGAGTGACGAGGGCTATGCTCGGGGTTTCTTTGCGTAATAAACTTAGAAATGAAGATATCCGCAGTAGAACCAGAGTGACCGACATAGCGCAATGGATTAATAAGCTGAAGTGGCAATGGTCCGGCCATATCGTTCGAAGAACGGACAACCAATGGGGAAAAAAGGTTCTCGAGAGGCAGCCTCGTACCGGTAGGCGAAGTGTAGGGCGACCCCCCACTTGATAGAGTGACGACCTGGTAAGAAATGCAGGAAGGGCTGTAATGTTGATGATAATGAAGTAGCTTTGCACCTATAAAGTATTTAGTTTAGTTTAAATAGGGCCCATATTTTATTTTTGCTATGTAGCTAAGGACCCAGCCCTTAGTTACATAGCTATGCCACTGAAAATAGCAACTTAATGCTGTTGTGTTTCATATGTTAAGTAATACAAACAAAAATAATTTTATAAGAATTTATTAGATTACCCAAATTTTGGTAATTCGAAACTTTATTGAATTGCGATGTTCAATAATAACCATGTAAGTCAACCATGATAAATATCTGTATGTATACCTACCTACTCACAAATGTCGGCTCACTGAAAACCAGCGCTTTTGTTTCGACAACAGCATATTATGGGTTCAGTCATTTGCGTAACGCGCCATCTTATTTTATATTTTTTTTTATAGGATCGGGTGACAAACGAGCACACAGTCCACCTGATGGTAAGTGGTTACTGTGACCCATAGACATCTACATCTATCCTCAATAAAGACTCAAGATGCAGATGCGTTGTCACCCGTGAGGACTAAGATGGAATGCCTCTTTGCCAGTAAAAAGGGTCTCCGGTTCTCTACACTCACCATACGAAACACAGGAGCGTTAAGCTGCTATTTTACGCTGGTATTCTGTGAGAGCGTGGTCCTTCCCCGGTCGAGCCGACCCATTCGTGCTACAACCATAATATAGCTGCAGCATGGCTCTACCACGTGGTAAATATGTAATGTAATTTGTAAATATACTTTTGTTATATGGTATACTCGAGCAGTATTTTTTTATTACTTTTTTGTACATATAGACATCTACATCTATCATCGATTAAGAAAATAAAAATGCGTTGTCACTCCTGGGGACTAAGATATAATGCCTGGTATACAGTTAATAGGGTCTCCGATAATATTATCGGATAATATTACACCCATCACATGTAACACAGCAGCACTAAACAGCTATCTTGATCAAGGGCTTGACATAGGAAGCAGTAAAGTAAGACACAACTAAGAAATTAGTTAATTTTACTTCTTTATCCATATTATTACGTGAGTGGCGTGTTTGCAATACTTGTGTCTATATTTCTTCAACTTTTGTTTAAAGTACCTAAAATGACACTCAACGATATTGTAAGTCGCACCTTCCAAATAGATTCGTCCGTTACATCATTGTGCTAATCTGCAAATATGCCGCGGTAACTGATCAAAGCAATGCCGAGGAGAAAGATTATAAGTGTTTTATAAGTGTTTACATATTGTAATATAAACAAAGTTCAAGTTCTGACCATGACCGCCCCGGCTTTATAAACACAGTATGGTCTTGACAGTTTATGATTAATTCGATCATCGCGATCCGATTTCGGACTTACGTAAATCGAATAGCTCAAGGACAAACGTAAATCGAATAGCTCAAGGACAACAACTCGGAAAAATTATTTGTAGTCTCTATAAATATTTGTACCGTGCGGCATTCGACCCTCCGGCCCTCAGCGCCACAACTCATTGCTAAGCCACTGCGCCACGAAGCTGTAACTAGTTGAGTCTATTATTCAAGCCGTTTAAAAGGTTATTAAGAAGATGTAGTAAGAATCAAGTATTTCAGACAGAACAGAATGTGTCTGAAGAGCACGATGAAAATCTAAATTTAAGTTAACTTTTATTTATATAGAACAGGGGGCAAACGAACATGCGGCTCAACTGATAGTAAGTGTCGAACGCCACCCATGAACAATTGTAACACCAGGGAATTGCAGGTGCGTTACCGGCCCTGTTAAAAAGGAGTAAGCTCGTTTCTTGAACGTCCATTAGTCTTATCGGTCCGGAAAAATCGCCGTTGGTAACCAATTCGACAAACTAGTCGAGCGAAGAAGAAAACTCGTAGTAAAAAAAGCACAGTGGTGGACTGACCAATAACCAGATGATGTGGATGGTACTGTGAGGTTTGCCGCCATGTGCGTTGATGGAATTTGGCCCTGAAATTAATTCGAACAAATCCATTATCTATAGTCTATAAATACAATAGACATCGCCACAGGATGAAACTAGTTTGCGGACACAATCGAAATTAAATTAGGCTTATAATATACGGACAGTTCTCCCGCCGCGTAAATTCGCTTGTAAGCAATTGTGTGAATGTATAATATGTTGTCACCTGTGTACTGCGCAAGATTGAATTCTGTAAGGCATTTTATTGACTGTACTTTTCCTGACTCTCTTGCTTTTCATCATTGTAGCCTTTCAAAAGTCCATTGCTAAATATAGACCTTCCTATAGATTTCCCAATTAATTAATTTTACCAAAGTTGTCACATTTGACAATCTTATTTTGAGATGCTATCAGGAAGATGCTGCTGTCCATGCTGAAAGATGCTGTTTCATTTCCGTCTTTCGACTTACGAAATCTATGGGTTGATATGGATTAGTGGATTACCTTATGCCGCCACTACATGACAATTTTTTTATGGAATAAGGGTGACAAACGAGCACACAGTCCACCTGATGGTAAGTGGTTGCTGTGGCCCATAGACATCTACATCTGTTCTCGATTACGAATAAAAATGCAGGTGCGTAGTCACGCGTGAGGACTAAGATGGAAAGCCACGTTTCCAGTAAAAAAGGGTCTCCGGTTCTCTACACTCACCATACGAAACACAGCAGCGTTATGCTGCTATTTTACGCTGGTATTCTGTGAGAGCGTCCTGCCCCGGTCGAGCAGACCCATTCGTGCTACAACTATACTATTAATTTAGCTGCAGCATGGCTCTACCACGTAAAAATTAGTATTTAGTAAGAAATCGCTTAAATTTTAAACATTTAATTTAATCAATATTTGTTAGCAGTATAACACAATGACGGAAATTACGTCCTTATGTTGTATGGACAAGCGGTTATTAAAATGTAATCAGAAGCTGTATGTGGCGGTCGATTTGCTACCGGCGATTGTTGACTAAACTTGGGCCTCTCTCAATGCAGAATTTTTCTTCATCGTCACGCTAGGAATTGATAATCGCAGTACCGGACGTCTCGTACGCTTCTGCTTGACGTCGGTCTATTTTACCTCTGGTGTAAGCGAGATGTTTATACCGCCATCTATCGGAAGCCATAAGATTTTTTTGGCATTTCTCATAGTCCTATACTCACGAAACAAACAAATGGTGTGATGGGTTCTCTTACGACCCCTATCACACTGCCTTAACATCAATTACCAGCTATTAACCGTGAAAAGACTGTGCAATCTAGTTTTCAGCACCATAAGATTTACATTAAACTAGTTTTACTCGAGATTTGTTTAGTATAGGATATTTTGTAATAATTTATTATAATCATTTCCTATTTGAATCGGATTTTGTTCACAATTTCATGGGTTTTAATTTTTAATGGACGGAACCCTAATTATTATTCTAAAACAAACGTAAACTAAGTTACTCCTTATAACATCAGCTATCTACCAGTTAAAGTCTCATCAAAATCGGTCTAGACGTTTCGGAGATCATCTGGCACAAACAGACAGACATATTTTTGTTATCATTATCGTATATACTTCCTACGAATTAAATGAGAAGCTATTATTTTGACATTACAAACAGGTACTTCAGTTGTATTTATTTGTATAGATTTTACTAACGGTATAACCGCGGTTTCCCACGGCGGAAGAACCGTCCATGTAACATAAGCCTTATAAGAGCGTTCCGAACGTGACTTAGCACTAACTCGCTCCTTATTCAAAACACAGATCTTATTTTAAAATATGAAATCCTGAGAAACGAGTTGGTGTTTTTTTTTTTCATTACTTTTTTCAAATTCAGATCGTAAGAGCGATGAGTGAAGTGACGTAGCGCGTCGGATTATATTCTTTATTATGTTAATGGAGTTTTATTTTTCTTTGTATCACTTTAGTTTTTGAACTATTCAAATTTAAAACTAGTTATGTGAGATTTCATGTTTTGTTGATACACAAAACTATTTCGTCCATTTTCGAGGTTGGCTTTTATTTAATTCACTTTTTACATTCTCAGCTCGTTACTTCGTTGACGTGGTCAATCAACTTAGCGCCTACTTAGTAATAATTATTGAGAAAATATATAAAAAGATCCCTACAATATGATGCTCTATAAATACGCTGCTACACTCTATGGTACAGATATAGACTTAGAATATTATACAGTATATTCTATGTCTATGGGTACAGAGTACAGACGTTCTAACAATATTCCTGATTTTAAAAAAAACTAGGGACTTACACTTACAAGACAAATTAATTTTGGATCAGTTCAAAGAAGTAAGATGTGATCAATTTATACAAAGAAGTATTAGGAACCGTTTTTTGAAATTTATACAGATTTTATCGCAAACAACTATGTAAGTAGTTTTAATCTTTACTAAATTTAACAGTAGAACGAAACGAGATAAGACTTAATCAAGTGCTACAACTACTTAATCTAAATAATTAAGTACGTACTTTATTTATTAATTAATCACTATTGATTAAAATCACATAAGTAAAATCAATATATAGTACGTGAGGGTAATATGGTCAGCCGGTTAATATGGTCACTTTCTTATAACTCTTTTTTTATTTATAGAAGAGGGGGCAAACGAGCATGCGGCTCACCTGTCGGTAAGTGACTACCGTCGCCCATGAACAACCGCAACACCAGGGGAATTGCAGATGCGTTTCCAGCCTTTTAGAAAGGTGTAAGCTCTTTTCTTGAAGGTCCCTAAGTCGTATCGGTCCGGAAAAATCGCCGGTGGTAAACAATTCCACAGAGAATTTGTACGAGGAAGAAAACTCCTAGTAAAACGCACAGTCGTGGACCGCCAAGCATCCATGGCGAGGATGGTATCGTGAATTTTGACGCGATGTGCGTTCGTGAAATTTGGCGGCTGGAATTAATCCGAACAATTCCTCAGAGCACTCCCCGTGGTAGATTCGATAGAAAATGCAAATGGATGCAACATCCCTACGCAGTGCCAGTGTATCGAGCCGATCAGAAAGAACTCGGTCGTCGATGATTCGAACCGCTCTGCGCTACATGCGGTCAAGTGGAAGGAGCTGGCACTGGGGTGCCCCGGCCCAGAGATGAGAACAGTATTCCATGTGAGGCCGAACTTGCGCTTTGTAAACTTTGTAAAGCGATGTGCCGGCATGAAATACTGTCTTGCTCTGTTGAGCACGCCGAACTTTTTAGAAGCCAATTTGGCCTTCCTTTGCAAATGACCAAGAAACTGCACACTATTCGATATGTTGACGTCGAGGATTCCGATGTTAGCTGAGGCAGCAAGGGGAGTGCCTTGAAACTGAGGAGATACGACAAAGGGGTTCTTTTTAGCGGTAAACACGTAAAATTGTGTCTTCTGGGGATTGAACTGGACTAGATTTAGTCGACCCCAATCCGAGACTTTGTTCAGCAAAGACTCGACTTCAGACACAAGTTGTCCTGGTACCCGGCGATGTTTTCCCGAGAAATATTGGCACGGCCGATATATAAGCCATCACCACTGCTGTCGTCTGCATACACAACAATGCAGAAACAGAGTTGGTGATAGCATGCAGCCTTGTGGAACACCAGCGTGACAAATACACAAACACTACAGCCTTGTTTGCAGAGATGGCTCTGTGATACGACAGCTCTTTACTAGCCAACCAAATTATAAAGGGGCAAAAGGGCGTTCTTCCTCTTCTTCTTTTAAATTATGGCTTCTCTTGATAGATTTCTGCCAGTGTCAAGTCAGTAAAAAAAGGGCCGACGCCATTTTGACAATTGACATTATAGCGAATTAGTAATATGTAGTGTACTTAGTTTTTTAAGTTGATTTTTCGAAGTATTCCTTATTATTGCTAAAGCTCTTTACACTCAGTACACGACTTTGTTTTTTTGTCTATGTCGTTCTCCTAGTTTTCGATTTATAGGGTGGCAAAGCTTAATGGATGCCACACATGATCCAGTTTACCGTCAAGTTTACAGCGCGCTTGAAGCGACGTTTTTTTTTTTTTTTTTATAGAATAGGGGGCAAACGAGCATGCGGCTCACCTGATGTTAAGTGACTACCGCCGCCCATGAACAACCGCAACACCAGGGGAATTGCAGATGCGTTGCCGGCCTTTTAGAAAGGTGTAAGCTCTTTTCTTGAAGGTTCCTAAGTCGTATCGGTTCGGAAAATTCGCTGGTGGTAATTGATTCCACAAAGAAGTTGTGCGAGGGAGAAAACTTCTTCTAAATCGCACAGTGGTGGACCGCCAATCATCCAGATGGTATGGATGGTAACGCGAGTTTTGTCGCGACGTGCGATGGTGAAATTGAGCGGCTGGAATTAGTCCGAACAATTCCTCAGAGCACTCCCCGTGATAGATGCGATAAAATACGCAAAGAGATGCAACATCTCTACGCAGTGCCAGTGTATCGAGCCGATCGGAAAGAACTCGGTCGTCGACGATTCGAATCGCTCTGCGCTGGATGCGGTCAAGTGGAAGGAGCTGGCACTGGGGTGCCCCGGCCCAGAGATGAGAACAGTATTCCATGTGGGGCCGAACTTGCGCTTTGTAAAGTTGCAAGCGATGTGCCGGCATGAAATACTGTCTCGCTCTGCTGAGCACGCCAAGCTTTTTAGAGGCCAATTTGGCCTTCCCTTCCAAGTGACCACGAAACTGCACGCTATTCGATATGTCGACGCCAAGGATTCCGATACTGGCTGAGGCAGCAAGGGGAGTGCCTTGAAACTGAGGAGATACGACAAAGGGGTTCTTTTTAGCGGTAAACGCGCAAACTTGTGTCTTCTGGGGATTGAACTGGACTAGATTTAGTCGGCCCCAATCCGAGACTTACTTTACGTCCGGTAAACTTGACGGTGTATGGCTATCAGTGTGCATGACAAGTCTACTTGAAGCAAAAATTGAATTTCTATTCTGGCGACTTGATCAAGCTTGCAGCGAAGGTAGTCGGTGCAAATAAGCGAGAGACGCCATGGTTGCAACTGATGCGGCATCATGCAAACTTGACGGCGAACTTGAACGTGAGTGGTCTTTATAGATGCACTGCAAACCTGACGCCGCTTCAAGTGCCCTGCAAACTTCACGGTAAACTGGATCGTGTATGGCATACATAAGGTAAGTAAATGCTATGGTTGATAGTCCATAGACCCCTAAGTCTATTTTAGATTACTTTATTTATGAAATAAAAGCACTAACGAGCAGTTGCCCATGCATTTGAAATCTCATAAAGGTACGTAGGTATATATGTATTTGGGTAATGGCTTTTTTGCTATGATAAATTTAAATCATCCACCTAAAACACTTCACATACTTTGTAACAAACAGACACCGAAGTGACTCTATTGGGGTTAGGTTTGTTAAACTTGACACAATAAGAAAGTGTCAAGAATTTCAATCTAAAATAATAATAATTTTCAAATGACTTCCGTGTATGATTGTATTCAATTCATCTCAAACTTTATATTAAAGTTTATTACGAGATAATATTTAAATAGACCCATTCAGAAAGCGCAGTAACACAATCTAACACACCAATTAAAGATTCGTTATGACGCTGGACTACTATAAAACTCGTGTATAACAACCAATTCATATACGAAATCATAATAGTAAAATTAATGCCCAATAAAACAGTAGCGTGGACGCACCGGGGTCTGACCATTAACCCGTGTTCAAAATGCTATTAAAAACGTGAAATTAAAAAAAAGAAATATTGAAGACAAAAACCGAACGTGCACGGCAAACGAAACAAAAAGTATCATATCTCCATTTCATATTTCAATATTTATCACGGGATCGTTCTTTTTCGAACAAAATTCGAAAAGGGTATGCTTTGGACTTTTTAGTCGTTGTCCGTTCGGTTTCTCTTATTATAAATGAGCGGGGCCGGTCGGATACATTTTTTAAAAATCATTCCGTTTTTGAACTTCTTACGCGATTCTTGGAGTTGTAGCGGGTTGATGTTGGAATAATGTGGATATGTCGATTATAATTGATTGTATGTATTCAGAACATTAGAATGATTTCTATTAAGCACCGCATTAATCTTATACACTTAACTTACAATAAAATTATTAATTTCAATTTGAATTTATCTTCATGTTTTTACTAGTTTTTGTTCTTGTGCCTTTGATAGTTTTGTTCTTTTGATAGTTTCGCAGCGTAAAACGTTTAGCTGCGTCGCTGTGGGTTGCGGGTTCGAATCCACCAATGGCACAATTATTTGTATACATTTTGAAATTAATGGCCAAATCCGCAGAGAAGGTTTAGAAGAAGTAATACAGACAAATGTTGAAGGAAATTTTATTTAAAAAATCTCAACTATTCTGTCCTTTTTATCTTTTAAATTCAAAATGCGTGTTAATACACTATTTTAGCTGATAGATAGGTAGACAAAAATGTTTTTTTTTCTTTAATTTTTTTAGGATTTTTGTCAAAATGACATGCCAATCCCATCATACCTTATACTAATTACTGCTAACAACAAAAATGTTATTGCCCATAAATCACATTCAATTTGCGATCATTTTAAATAAAATTAGAAGCCTTATTTACACGCATTTTCAAAAACTGCAATAACAGTATATCATTATTTATATATTTGAACTTAAGTTTAATATTTGGATACTCTGAAAAATAGGCCTGTATATACAAAAAGAATTATCGATATATTTATATATTGTTAAAGATCCTTATCAAGGGAGCTTGCAAACAAAGAAACTATAGTTTTATAAATTGGAGTTCATAAGAATTGGTTACTAAGGTTTTTTTTTCAATAATTTATTGTAGCCACAAATATATATAGCTAACAAATATATACTAGCGCTGAATGTTTGTAAATTCATGTGGAAATATTTGTGCAAATAAAACGCCTCCATGATACAGCAGATTTTGAAATTAAAGATTAATATTTAAAGGAACGACATCTTCAAGTATGTATTATTATCAAAATCTCATATTTTAATACAACGCAATTGAATGATATATTATATGTAATAATATGAAAGAAAAGAAAATACTCGGGAGTGTCCTCTTTAAAATAATTACAATTTAATGATGTTCCTCGCTCATATTTATGTCTCTTTCTTTAGTACTGTTGTCTCCGTCCCTCATACAGTCGCTGTCGTTTTAATATATATCTTTTCTTGAATGCATTAATCTAAAACGATCTATTACGGTTCATTATTTTATTCTAAAGGTTTTTATGTCTGTAACCAAATACCACAATAGCTCAAAGAGTTCAACATCGTCTTTCAAAACTTTATTTAAAATACGCTATTTCTACTTACCTTACCTTTTGTAATCCTCGGCTGGATGGTAGATCCTTTGGATTGGATTATTCAACGCAGCTTCGAAGGTGCGAAACGGCAAGCGTGGCGATTAAAGCAAAACTTCCCTATAGAAACGACCCTTGTTAAGCGGTTGACTTTCAGGGCAGAAAAAGAACAAGATGAATATATATAATGTAGTCGAATTAACGCTATCCAAACAAAATAAGACCATTGCGGTGCATCCATGATATAGCTTCATTGTCGTCTCTATCACATATCATATTATATTAGCTGTGCTCGCGACTTCGTTCGTATGGAATCGTTTTCTGAAATTGTTTTAAAACTTACTCGGAAGTTGGCTTAATCGGTTTGGGTCTAACTTTAATATTATAAACTACATTACTGTTTAAACTCAAATATTAATAATAATAATTTATTGCTTTAAAAGAAGTAGTAAGTTGTTACAATATTGTTGGGTTCTCTCTTTTAAGTAAATAGATACCTGTAGTAGAGGGACCCGCTCTTCCGTAGTACAATTATATTACTACATTAAATTAGAATTAAATAAAAAAATCTACACAATTTAAAACATGCAGTAAGGTATAATTAATAATATTTGTGTGATTGTGTGCAAGAATGTTTGTGTGTGTGAGTGAGTGAGCGCGCGAGTGAGCGAGTGTATGTGTGTGTGTGTGTGTGTGTGTGTGTGTGTGTGTGTGTGTGTGTGTGTGCGCGCGTGTGCGTGTGCGTGTGCGTGTGCGTGTGCGTGTGCGTGTGCATGTGCGAGTGCGTGTGCGTGTGCGTGTGCGTGTGCGTGAGCGTGTGCGTGTGCATGTGCGTGTGAGTGTGCGTGTGCGTGTGCGTGTGCGTGTGCGTGTGCGTGTGCGTATGCGTGTGCGTGAGCGTGAGCGTGAGCGTGTGCGTGTGCGTGTGCGTGTGCGTGTGCGTGTGCGTGTGCGTGTGCGTGTGCGTGTGCGTGTGCGTGTGCGTGTGCGTGTGCGTGTGCGTGTGCGTGTGCGTGTGCGTGTGCGTGTGCGTGTGCGTGTGCGTGTGCGTGTGCGTGTGCGTGTGCGTGTGCGTGTGCGTGTGCGTGTGCGTGTGCATATACAGTAGCCTACCGTTGACTGAACCAGAGCTATGTATATTTTATTAAGTAAGGACTTCGTGGAGACATGTTTCCTGAGCCGAGTTGCCATTAATTCTAGGTGTGAATACCAAGACAGTCTTTGGTCAACCATTACTCCTAGATACTTTATATTTGAGACTTTATTTATTTGAGAGCAGTTACAACTAGAGCTTTGGAAGACAGAGCATTAGTGAATTTTAATTTGAAAATCAGGTGTAGGTGAGTGCTGTTGTACATGGTAAAGCAAATATATTTAGTTTTGGATATATTCAAAGTGAGTAGATTCTGATTGAGCCAATTCACCATCCTAGCAAGACCTAATTCTGCTGTTTTCCTTACAGAGTCCCATGTATCTCCTGTAAATACAATAGCTGTGTCATCTGCATAGGAAAAAATCTGCCCATTATGAAGTTTCATATTACACAGTTCATTAATGTATATCAAAAACAGAGTTGGGCCCATCACACTTCATTGGGGGACTCCATAGTTGACAGTTACAGTTTTACTTACAGTTGTTCCAATTTTTACTGACTGTTTTCTGTTTCTAAGGTAGCTACCAAAGACAGAGAGAGTTTTATCCCTTAAACCAATGTTTTCTAGTCTTTTTAGCATTATGGGTACGGAAACTGTATCAAAAGCTTTCTTTATATCCAAAAATACTGTTATACATTTTTTTTTATCGACTTCCCTTACAATGACTTTAGTAAGATACCCAACAGCATCTAACAGTGGTAGAGCCACGCGGCATCTTTTGCTGTCGCACGGATGGGCCGGCTCGAACCGGGGTAGTACCACGACCTCACAGAATACCAGCGTGAAGTAGAGGTTTACCTCTGCGTTTCGCTTGGTGAGTGCAGGTGGCCGGAGGCCTTTTTTACTGGAAATGAGGCATTCTATCTTAGTCCTCACGGGTGAAAACGCATCTGCATTTTGATTTGTAATAGAGGATAGATGTAGATATGTCTATGGGCCGCAGCAACCACTTACCATCAGGTGGACTGTGTGCTCGTTTGCCACCCTTATCCTATAAAAAAAATCTTCAGTGGATAAGCCGTGACGAAAACCATATTGTGACTGTGAAATTAACTTAGCTTACTAGTCTTTTATTTAATATTTTCTCCATAATTTTTGTAATTGACGTTAATACTGATATTGGTCTATAATTTCTTACTTCATCTCTGTTTCCACTCTTATATACGGGTGTGATTATAGATTTTTTTAAGGCCTCCGGAAATATACCCTTTTTGAATCTTAAGTTTATTAAATTACTAATTGCAGTAGCGACAAAATTTTTAGAATTCTTAAGAAATTTAGTCGATATGTTATCCCATCCTGTTGCGCTATTTGAATTTAAGGTCATAAGTGTGCTCTCTACTTCTGCTGGATCTGTATTTAATAAGACAAATGAAGTGACATGAGTGTCACAAATAACTGATTTAGTTAAGGTTTGGTTGTTTCCACCATTGATAATAGCTATGCCGAGAGATTTACCTATTTCCGAAAAGAAGCTATTGACCTGGTTGACTGATTGCAGAGGATTTTGTGTTGGGTTAAGAAGGTTAGAGTTAGGAATTCTAAGAGCTTTAAATTGCGTTATGTCGTGAATTGTGTTCCATAATAATTTTGTGTTAGTCGTACAGAGGAGTAATTGTTTTTTGTAATAGTCACGTTTCAATTTTTTTATCAGGTTGTTACAGAAATTTCTGTACCTTTTATATGTAATTTTTAAAATTTCATAACATGGATTGCAACGTAGCTTTTTCTGCATTCTATTTCTTACTCGGATGCAGCGTGAAATTTCCTCAGTTACCCACGGTTTGAGTATGCGTTTTTTTTATAGGATAAGGGTGACAAACGAGCACACAGTCCACCTGATGGTAAGTGGTTGCTGAGGCCCATAGACATCTACATCTATCCTCTGTTACAAATCAAAATGTAGATGCGTTGTCACCCGTGAGGACTAAGATGGAATGCCTCATTTCCAGTAAAAAGGGCCTCCGGCCACCTGCACTCACCAAGCGAAACGCAGAGGTAAACTTTTACTTCACGCTGGTTTTCTGTGAGGTCGTGGTACTACCCCGGTTCGAGCCGGCCCATCCGTGCGACAGCAAAAGCTGCCGCGTGGCTCTACCACTGTTAAAATATTTATATTATTATTTATATTTATTACTAGTAACTTTACGTTGCCTTATAATAAGTATCCTTTTAGTAATTAAAATGCCCATTTTCTTTACAATCATCTTTTTTTTCTTGCACACGCCAGACGCTATTAATTATTAATTGTATAGAATTGTTTATATTTATATAAGTTGAAATTTCATCATAAACACTGATAACTTATGACTTATGAATAACTCCAGCATTGAGGGTTTCTGCAATAAATTACTAAAAAAACTTTGTAACGCAGATATGGAATAAGAAAATACGAAAAAGGGGTTACCAATTCTTAGGAACTTCAATTTATAAAACAGTAGAGTTTCTTTGTTCGCAAACTCCCTCGATAAGGATCTTTAATATGCTTGTTTGAGATTATAAAAAATCCCCTGGATACATTTTAATAAATCTAATTTCAACCTTATTTTCACCTAACCGTATTTTTGTTTTATCCGTTTTATTTTTAATTTTTAATTTTATTTATAACTTTTAAATATCTTATCCGATACTAGTTGTGAAGATAAAATATTAAAAAGTCGCTTCAAACTAAATTTATGTCGTGTCTTTATTTATGTGTGATGCAGGTGTGTGCTTTGTGGCATTCTTTTCGAGGCTACGTTCACCAGAAACCTATGTTCAGTTGTGTACTTGTGATGGGCTGTAATGATGATGATGATGGTGATAATTGAAAATTCATTTACAGAGTCCATTTATAACATTTTTAATATTAAATTGAATAATAAATTAAAGGGTAGGGAATATGTCAATTTTTTCCCACCTCAATTGTATGCGGTTCACTACGCTAGGCTATAAAAATGCTAAACCCACGTTTTACAGACTGGTGTTGGAGGGAGTAACGGTGTGGGGGGTGTGGGATTACTAGTGCGTAGGTTTACATTCAGCAACCCGCCTCGCCGGCGTGGTCTATATGGCCAAATCTGTTGCTAAATGAGTTGATATGTGTTGTTTAATCATCGGTGCCACGCTGGGTTGAGAAAGCGGATTCACGTATAAAGCTTTGATCGATGAAACATGTGCACGCAGTCCACCTGATGGTAAGTGGATGCTGTAGCCCACAAAAATCTACATCTTACCTTGAATAAGAATCGTAATGCAGGTGCGTTTTCATCTTTGAAGACTTAGATAGAATGCCTTGGTACTAGTAAACATGGTCTCCGGTTACACTTAGCAGAGAAAACACATTATGCTGCTTATTTCTGACTAATATTCTCTGCCAATCGTACTCTTTTGAAATGGATAATATGTTTACTTTACGTTGCCTTATAATAAGTATCCTTTTAGTAACTAAAATGCCCATTTTCTTTACAATCATCTTTTTTTTCTTGCACACGCCAGACGCTTTTAATAATAATGTTCTCCACCGAATTTCGGTCGCGGCTAGGGTTACCATATCTCAGGATTTGTCCTGAGATTTCAGGATTTTTAGACTCTTCTCAGGATTGCGGCTGGATTTTGCAAATCTCATGAAATCTCAGGATTTTTAGAACTTTCAATATAATACAGCTTACATTTTAAAAGATCTCTTAATAAAAAGTTAAACAAACTAAAAATAATTTTCCTTTGGTAATAATTCCACAATTAAAATCAAAACTTATTTATTCAAGTAGGTACTTAAACAGTTTTATCATACTTAATATGTGAAGATACCTTTTTAAGTAAGGTTTTCTTCTCAAACTGTAAAACAATCTCAGGATTTTTAAATGGAAATCAGGCCTCTTCTCCGGACTTTTAATTTTTTCATCTGGTAACCCTAGTCGCGGCGGCCCTTCTCAACGATGACAAGCCATCTGCGTAAGACACGAGTGTACAGCCGCACTCTCTCTTTCCTCACTCTCATAGTCGTAGTAGATCAGGTGCAGGATCAAGGGCTTTGCTAATATTCTGACTCTACTGAGAATTTCTTGATAGAAAAACCATATAATTAATTTTGGCCCGCCCGAGATTCAAACCGGGGACCTCATGTTCAACAATCGCGTGTACAACGACTAGACCAACGGGGCATTCAGACGCTTTAAATACATTAAATACTACCTGGTCCTCGGGCTCGTTTATTTGTGCGATTGGGTCGAGATGATTTAAAACGCGTGTGTCTTCAGTTAGATTCCGCGGTTGTGTGCGCTGCTAAATACACCTATCCTAATTTACAAATCATGCAATCACTTATCATAAACTTTATTTTATATAGGAATTAAGTGTTGAATTGCGTAATCTAAATTAATTCTTAACTTTGTTCGCATTATAACAATTTAAAGCCAGACGTAGATAAGCGTAGGATGGATTTAATTGTAAATTACAATTCTACTTACGTTTCTTTTTAAGTGATAATCAACTTTATGTGTAAGCTCGTATGTGTGATATTGTAAATAAGTTAGTTAGGATCTCACTTTCATAGTATTTCATTTTATTGTAGGTATTATAAGATAAGAATAATATAGGTTGGTCAGTGGAAAAGAAAAGTTAACGACTCGATGTAGTTTAGAACCTATGAGGCTATATTTAAATTAATCACATTAATTTATTACAGCCAGTCAAAAGTCCACTCCTGAACATAGGCTTGCCCCATAGATTCCCTCATGGGGGAGGGGAGGGGATATTTACAAAGTTGTCCCAATTGACAGGTGGGTTGGCAATCGAAGTTTTAGGGACAAAGTTTCTCATCAGACGGTACGAATTTGGCGGATGGAGGCTAGGCGAAAAAAAGTGTAAGATTTTTCCGTCAAGACCCATTCTGACGTAGTGTAGACAGCCTTGGCGGCTATAAGGCAGCGAGATGGAATAATATCCATCACCCTCGCACTTTTTCTTATCTGCCATGACAGAAATATTATTTTATTTTTAAATGACGCTACATTTTAATAGACGCTAGTAATTAATTTATTTGTATTTGTTAATCAATAATATAATACGTTTATTAATAATAATATACTACGACAGGAACTTCGTTTCAACCGAGTGTTCCAGGACACTCACGCATGTTTTTTAATTATTTTGAGTAATCATCAGGAAAATGCTGCTTCCCATATTATGCTTCATTTCTATTTGCCTCTTACGATACCCGCGGGACGATATGGGGTAGTATAGTATGATATTCGTATACCGCCACTGTACAGTCATTTTTTTAAAGCATAGGATGACAAACGAGCACACAGTCCACCCAATGGTAAGTGGATACTGTGGCCCATAGACATCTACATTTATCGTCAAACAAGAATCAAAATGCAGATGCGTTGTCACCCCTGAGCACTAAGATGGAATGCCTAATTTAGAGCAAAGAGGGTCTCCGGTTCTCTACACTCACCATACAAAACACAACAACGTAAAATAGCAGCTTAAAGCTGCTATTTTACGTTGGTATTCTGTGAGAGCGTGGTCCTTCCCCGGTCGAGCCGACCCATTCGTGCTACAATACAATTAATATAGCTGCAGCATGGCTCTACCACGTGTATTTAGGTTTATGCTGCATTTATATTGTATTGTTTTAGAGAACATTTTTTTTTGATGTAAGATTTTATTTTTATTTTATTTTTTTAGATTTAACATCTAAAAGAAGATAGGGTATTTGATTTTCTTCCCTCTTTATTTATATAGTGGCGGTGTAAGAACATCCACTACCTCATATCGTACCGTTAGAATCGTAAGAGGCGACAGAGGGAAACAAGCTAGCAGTCGGGCAGGAGCGTATTTCTTAAAAAAAAAGTTGTCATAGCTTACCCGCCCGCAACTACCGTATATATAAGTCTGTTATATAATCTATGGGAGGCCTATATTCAGCAGTGGACTTTGACTTTGAGTAACGGATAATGGATGGATGGATTCTCTAACGTCGCTCCCGCATGGCGTGCTCTATAAGCAGGATACGATGTTATGTTATGCGAGATACCTTTTCATACCGCTGTTCTACCTTTAAGCTCTTACATTGAAGGCATCGGTTAATCTGTGACCAATAACTAGGATTGATAAGTCATGGAAGTTTACTACGGCACTTAACTCTCTAATTGTGAATTGCTAATATTCAGTGTCTCTCATATATATTTTACTTTGTTTTTTCTTGTTTAATAGACTTCAAAAGGGAAACGGTGTTCAATTCGACTGTATGTTTTTTTATGTGTGTTACCTCATAACTTTTTCTGGGTGAACTGATTTCGATGATTCTTTTTTTATTCGAAAGCTGCTGCTTGGCATGTGGTCCCATATAAATTTGATTAAGGTCTGACCAATAGTTTTTAAGTTATTCTTAATAATTTATATTAAAGTCGGTTGTACAAATTTTTTAATTTTAAATTATGTTAAATGAGCTTTACAGGGTTAAACAAAAGACTTTGCTACATAATTAATTAATGTTTACTCGTAGTAAGGCTAGAACTAGAAGATGTCGAATCACCCAAAAAGGAATTCGACACGCTTAGGTCTCTTCTAAAACATTATTAGCAACGATGCCGCGTAATGACGGTGTGTGGAAAACCATTGTCCCATTTCGTCCCTTGGAGTTTATGGGAAATAATAGGGGTTAAAATAAAGTTGTAGTTTTGAAGTGTATGGGAATGTGATAATAGTTAAAGTAAAAGTAATAGAATGAGTAAATGGAGTAGCCACTTTGAATTAAAATTAATCCTCCAAGAATCGTAATTAAAACTTTTTTCACACAAAAAAAAGCTAAAAGCTAGAAGAAGGTATAAGCGATATCCCCTTGAACGCAATTTAATCAGCTTTAAAATACTACGAAATCGCTGCAATCGTTTGTGTAGAGATGCTAAAAGGCGCTATTTTCATGATACCCTCACAAGTTGCGATACTGCAAAAGCATGGAATTTTCTGAGATCTGTCGGTGTCGGAAAATATTCTGCTAGTGTGGGAAGTGAAATTAACTTGGATAGTCTCAACGAACATTTTGCCAACCCTCCTCTAATAGTTTCATCATTTACCAAAGCCAGAACCCTACTTGAATTATCCAAATGCCCAATACGTCATTATTCCTCATTTAATTTCACTTCTCTTACTGAAGATGATTCTATGCGATCCGTCCTTGCAATTTCATCTACTGCTATGGGAAATGATAACATCTGCTCTAAAATGATTACGTTGATTCTTCCCTTTCTGCTCCCTATTCTTACTCATATCTTTAATTTCTCTTTATCTTCTTGTTGCTTTCCGTCGTCATGGAAGTTAGCGCATATTATTCCTTTATCCAAAGTTTCAAATCCTTCATCTGCAACACATTACCGCCCTATTTCCATTTTACCATTTCTTTCAAAGGTGCTTGAACATATTGTCCACACACAATTGACCAAGTTTCTTAACCGTAACAATATCTTAAGTACTTTTCAATCCGGTTTTAGGCCTGGTCACAGTACAACTACTGCTCTCCTCAAGGTAACGGATGATATCCGGTGCGGTATAGACCAAAAATATTTAACGGTACTTGTGCTGCTAGATTTTAGTAGTGCCTTCAATTGATTTTGATATACTTCTTAGCATTCTTCATTCTATTAATGTGTCGCCTTCAACTATTCAATGGTTTGATTCCTACCTCCGTGGCCGCTCTCAGTGTATTCGTATCAATGAAACTTTATCCAAGTGGTGCAATCTAGCCACGGGTGTACCTCAAGGTGGCGTCCTTTCTCCTTTACTCTTTTCCATCTTTATCAACTGTATCACCCAGGTTATATCTTCAAACTTCCATCTCTATGCAGACGATTTGCAGCTGTATCGTCATTTTCTAGTGACTGAAGCAAATTCAGCATTACTTGAAATAAATAACGATCTAAATAAAATCGATGAGTGGTCTAGATCATACGGACTTGTTATAAACCATAAAAAATCACAAGCAATGATTATAGGCACCAGGTTTACTCGTAAATTACTTGACTTTTCTTCACTGCCAACTCTGCAAATTAATGGCATTCCACTAAGCATTTCAGAAACGGTTAAGAATCTGGGCATCATCATGGATTGCAAGTTGATATGGAATGCACATAACACAGAAATTAGCAGGAAAATATATTATACTTTTCATTCCTTAAAATGCCTTCAACATTTTCTGCCGTCATCAATGAAGATTTCTCTTGTCCAAACACTTATTTTCCCGATTCTTGACTATGCTGATGTCTGTTATTTGGATGCGACTGAGGAGCAATTAAACAAACTTGAGCGCTTGCAAAACTTATGTATTCGTTATATTTTCGGACTAAAAATGTATGAACACGTCTCCTCCTATCGCAAACAGCTCAAGTGGCTCCCAATCCGACTTCGCAGGAATACCCGAATCCTATGCCTCCTCTTTAACATACTATACAATCCAACATCACCACCCTATCTACGTGATCGATTCCATTTATATATGTAATATATATACATATATATATATATATATATATATATATATATCATCATCATCATCATCATCATTACAGCCCTTCACAAGTCCACTGCTGAACATAGGCCTCCCCCAAAGAATGCCACAAAGTACGGTTCTGAGCCACCTGCATCCATCGACTTCCTGCATATCTTACCAGGTCGTCACTCCATCTAGTGGGGGGACGCCCTACACTTCGCCTGCCGGTACGAGGCTGCCACTCGAGAACCTTTCTTCCCCATCGGTTGTCGGTTCTTCGAGCTATATGGCCGGCCCATTGCCACTTCAGCTTACTAATCCGTTGGGCTATGTCGGTCACTCTGGTTCTACTGCGGATATCCTCATTTCTGAGTTTATCACGCAGAGAAACTCCGAGCATAGCCCTCTCCATAGCTCGCTGAGCGACCTTGAGCTTCCTCATCCGGCCAGCAGTGAAGGACCACGTCTCAGTTCCGTATGTCATCACTGGTAACACGCACTGGGTGTACAGTCTCGTTTTCAAGTTTTGAGGTATACCTGACGAGAAGATGTGTCGTAATTTCCCGAAAGCTGCCCAACCGAGTTGAATCCGTCGATTGACCTCTCGGTCGAAGTTGGACTTACCTAGTCGGACTATTTGTCCCAGGTAAACATACTCGTCAAGAACTTCGAGCTTAGTGTTCCCAACAACTACCGGCATAAGTGTGACATAGACATTAAACATGATCTTTGTTTTGTCCATGTTCATCTTAAGACCTATCCGTTGGGAAACACTATTGAGGTCATTGAGCATAGTGCTCAGGTCCTCCAGCGATTCTGCCATAAGGATTATATCGTCGGCAAATCGAAGGTGAGTGATGTACTCGCCATTGATGTTGATACCGTATCCTTTCCAGTCCAGAAGCTTGAAAACATCTTCCAATGCAGCGGTGAAGAGTTTCGGGGATAATATTATATATATGTGTGTGTGTGTATGTGTGTATATGTATTTATAGTGGTATTTAGTTATATGTATGTTTACATGGATATTTGTTTTTATTATCTTTACTTTATGTTAAGTATATTAATATTATAAAATTTATTATGAGTGCACACTAGATCAGCTTCTCTTTTAATTTGTCCAGTATCAGGCCTGCTGGAAGAAATTTCAATATGAAATAAGCAATGCCTTTGTACAAAATATCTTTTTTTTTCTCTTCCTTGTAACATTATTTTGTGTGTACATAAATTGTTAAATAAATAAATAAAAACTATAACATTCTTAATTCAAAAAAAATATTATGTTTGACTTTCAATTGTTTTTACTATTACTATACTCTTTGAGTAAGAAGAAAATTAAAGTGATTTTCTAATTTCGAATACGGGTTCTGTTCTAACGCATCAGCAATATCAATGATGCGTTTGGAGATGATATGACTAACAAACACACCGTGCTTTATTAGTTTAATCACTTTCGTAGTGAAAACTTCGACTTGATGAATGAACCATGAGGAAGCAGCGTCTTCCTAATAACGACTTAAAAAAACTGCGGTTGCAAACCCGCTTGCCAAGCGCGGCAACTATGGCAAATTTACCCTCTATGACGCAATCTTTGGGGAGGCCAATGTTCAGCAGTGGACTAATAGGCTGTAACGGTGGCCCTTCCCCAACGAGTCAACGCTTTCGTGCTTCAATTCGTAAAAAACTTATTACCTGTTTAAAAATGGGCTTAAGTTAATGAAATGAAACGACAGTAAATATTAAAGGTTAATAAACAAGGTTATTTAAAACATACAATTTATCATATTTTCGGAAGAACAATGCAATCAACAATTTTGTTTTCATCTCCAAAAGGGTTATTTCTTAAAAAAATGTAGTCCGGGGCCGCTGACCCCAAGCACTATTGTCTCTGGCCACACAAAGGGCGTTTTAAAAAAGTTCCCGATGAAAAAAGGTCCGATATTCCGTCATTGTGAGCCTGTCATTGATCATTTTTGAAAAAAACTGAGAAATTCCGTCCGTGCTCAAATTGAATTTGGCCCGGGACGGATATAAATAAGATCGCACTCTCAATGTTTTTCGTGGTTTCTGGTTTTCTTGGCGGTTCTTTATTGTGGGATTTTGGAAGGCGATAGTGTGGGTAACATGAGATTATAGAGTCGCCGGTTGCGTTTGAATTTGATCGGCCTCTTTAGTTATGTGTTATAATGATTTTTTATATTTACGCGAATATAATATAAAATATTTATACATGGAATAAAACTTATAGTCTACTAAGGATTATTTTTTTTAATTAAAATTAAACGCGATAAAATACGTAAAATTAATTTTATTCCATGTATAGGTGTTATATTAAATATTTTGTTTCGTGACTTAGTGGCTAGGGTACCTGAACAGTGACTAGGGTACTGGATTTCATTACCAACCGTACCCGATATGCGCATAAATATTTTAGGTCGTCGGGGTTTTTTTGGTGTTTTTTCTTTATAGTATAAATGTGACAAACGAGCCCACAGTTCACTTGATGTTATCAATATGCACATACAAACTATAAAGCTTTTGTATGTGCCAACAATATTAATAACATGTGGTCAATTGCAAAGGACTGATACTAGAGGGAATCTCTATATAACTGTGATATAAACTTTATATCTAATATATAAAAACTAATGTTTGTTTGTTCTTATTTTATGCGCTGCCAAACCGTTTATCAGATTGAGCTAAAACTTTGTCAACTTTGCTTGCCCTTGTGTGAAGGTAGTAGGCATAGTACAATTAACTTACAATATGTGGTGGTGCGCGTATCGTACCGACAAATTTATTTGAAAGTAATATATCACTCAACTCCAATAAATGTATTATCATTCCTAATTAAACAATATAACCCTTCCAAATTTAAAATGATATTTCCACAAATATTTTTTTCTCTTGCAGCAACGCGCCGGGTACCAGCTAGTACAGGGGTACAGTTGTTAGTGATTTTAACATTATGATTCGTTATAACATGAATCACTTTCAAAACTTTTTTCAGTTATATTGTAATTTAAGCGACATATAATTTTTTAGGTTTGACATATTCGCGACAGCAGGACGCGTTTTAGGCGGTCTTTGATTCTTGAAATTCTCTGCATTAACAAAGCTTGTATATTTTCTGGATTTTAATGTACACGCCTTTAAATATAGACTTAATAGTTAATTATGGCTTGTGCGTTACTTTTTTAGTTGGCAATATTTTTAAGTGGTAGGACTCTTGGTGAGAACCACCCTCTTTCTTACCTATTTCTGGCGCCAAGCAGCTCGTTCAGTCCTGTCTCCCGGTCTGAAGCGTATAGACATTTACTTGTAGTAAAATTACAGAATGTGAGGCATTACATTTTGGTTCTAGGAAGTAACAATGCATCTGGAGCTTAATTTATTTATTTTGAAGTAGTCTGCAGGTGTCCATGGGCTGTAGTGTAGTAGCCACGCACCATCAGGTGGACTGTCAGTGACCAACAAGTCAATTCAAATTTATAAAAAAAACCTGTCAGTAGTATTGGTATGATCCGTATTATACCTTCCTTCTTAATTAGAGAGTTGCAATCATGATGCAATAGACAATTATTTGTTACTAGCTGTTCGCCCGCGTGGAATTTATTACGATTGGATTTTATGTTTTTTTTTAATGCAGAACTCTAATTCTTTTTGTAATATAAAAGTAGCTTAAATTACTCCCTATAACATCAGCTATCCCAGTGAAAGTATAGCCAGTGAAAGTCCCGTCAAAATCGATCTATCCGTTTAGGAGATTAGCCGGAACAAACAGACAGACAGACTGACAGACAAAATTTAAAAAAAATTGTGTTTTTGCTATAAGTACCGTATATTCTTTCATATGCATTTAGTAAAAAGCTATTATTTTCACATTGAAAACAGACACTTCAATTTTATTTATTTGTATAGGGTATAGATATATAGATAATTAATTAGGTGATATATTCAAAATCACCAAGCGGACGAAGACAGATTGCTTCATATTTTATCATTATCCGCGAGGTAACCATGCAGCACCCGTAACGCAACTTCTACCCTTCGCCGACACCGAAACGTCGTTATTTAAGTTTTAAGGCCGTCTTGTATTAAGGTATGTAGGTATAAAAATTTAAAACGTTGAATGTTAGAAGGGACAACGTACGTCCTACCTCGAAGATGTCTCGGTGGGCTCTGGTATAGATAATACCTGTACTGTAAAATACTGAAAGAGCCGCGCGCAAACACTTGAACTGTTCGATTTTGTTAATTGAAAAATATAAAAAAAAAACCGAATATAAGAAATATGTTCTCAAAACGTTTAAAAAATAATAAGAGTTTTCATTTGATATAACTTTTACACGGCTTCATTATGCAGTCTTAGCAAGATATAAGTTTAAATAGCAATGTAGTGTTAATGGGGGCTAATAATCTTCCGCTCAACAGATGTCGCTAGTTGACACTGAGGTAAAGTTTATTATTACACAAATGTCATTTGATTGAGAAGTTAGTTATAAATAAAAGTTTATCAGTTTCTAGAGTATATTATCTATATTAATACACAAAACAATGCATCAGTGATTTGCTTTTTAATTTTTTGCACATTATAAACTCGTTTTTAAAAAGTCTACTTTTATGAATATCTGTGGTTTGGTTTATTTATTTTTAATCTAATAAAGATAATATACTCTATCCGCGACTGGTCGTTGCTGCTGGTGATAAGAGAGCTGGTTCTTTTCTCGCTCAAAGGCTAATTTCCATTCAGCGAAGAAACGCAGCCAGCGTTCTTAGCACGATACCACGGGGAGTAGGACTTTTTTTATATAAGGGTGACAAACGAGCACACAGTCCACCTGATGGTAAGTGGTTGCTGCGGCCCATAGACATCTACATCTATCCTCGATTACAAATCAAAATGCAGATGCGTCGTCACCCGTGAGGACTAAGATGGAATGCCTCGTTTCCAGTAAGAAGGGTCTCCGGTTCTCTACACTCACCATACGAAACACAGCAGCGTTAAGCCGCTATTTTACGCTGGTATTCTGTGAGAGCGTGGTCCTTCCTCGGTCGAGCCGACCCATTCGTGCTACAACTATACTACTAATATAGCTACAGGCTCTACCACGTTATAAAAGGACTATGTGATAATTAAGTTATTACTTTTAGTTTTTTTTTTTAATTATAGTTTTATAATATTGTATATAGCAAAATATTGTATGTTGTAAACCGAAAAAATTTAATATATATAAAATATAACCAATAATACAGAAATAAACATTAACCTCTACACTTTTCGAACAAATTAACTTCCTCTCTATGAAATCTGTTAAATGTTACACCTCATTTCTAAGTGGCTCGGCCCTGGTGGCAGAAAAAGTCGTGGATGCTCTCATCATTATGAATCACGTTTCTTTCTATCTTCACACATCACTTATGTTTAAATTTTATATATTTTTTAATAATTACATTTCAGATATACTATAATTAGGTCAAAAATAATCAAAAGTACTACAACATCGCCTTTAGTGCAGATTTACCGGGTGCTTGACGGTATAGGAAAACATAGTGCGGCTTGTATCTCTGAGAAATAGAAAATGTTGCGAGGGAATTAAGCAGAGCGGCGAATATTTTGCCTTGTCAAAAATAAAAGGAAATATTATGTGCTCAGCAGTAGAATCAATGCAGCCTATTACAAACAAAGTTAAGCCTATTAAACATAAGTTCCGGTCGGCGTTTAGTTCACACAAACGTATTCTTCTGTTTTCATATACGAGTATGACACTAGAGCAAATATTTGTGTGTAATACAATCTACATTCTATATTTACAACTGCCATATCTCCATGTTACGTTATGTGATAGATCCGTACTGTACAGTCAGGAAAAAATGCAACTTAGGCCGCAAAAAAAATTGTGACGTTTAAAATCCTAATGCAGTGTCAGTAAGAGCACAAAGTTAGTTCATGGGTTTAGAGTCCGGGAATGTTGATGTCAAAGATGCAGCTCGCTCTTGTCGCTCTCATACGGATAAAGTTACACAAAACACACAAAACTCACAAAACCCACAAAACAGTTTTGACCCATTTGAAATAGTCTGGCTATACAAAAAAGCTCAATATTTGGGTACCACACGAGGTTACTAAAATAATGCTAATGAATCGTGTACTCATTTGCGATTCTCTATTGAAAAGTAATGAAACCGACCCATTTTTGAAAAGATTGATTACTGGCGATGAAAAGTGGATCACCTACATTCTACAACAAGAACATGCGAAATAGATCATGGTCAAAGGGTTATCAAGCCACAGAGTGTAACGAAACCCTGATTAATACGCAATAAGGTGATGTTGTGTGTATGGTGGGATTGAAAGGGCTCGCTTATTATGAGCTTTTACCGCCGGGAAAATCGTCGATTCGAATCTCTACTGCTAACAACTGCGACTAAAGCAAGAAATTGAGATAAAAACGGCCGGAATTGGTCAACAGAAAAGGAGTGGTCTTTCATCATGATAACGCCAGACCACACACATCTTTGGCCACTCAGCAAAAATTGAGAGAGCTTGGTTAGGGAGTGTTACAGCATCCACCATGTAATCCTGACCTTGCACCCTCAGATTTTCATATGTTAGGTTAACACCAAGAGTGGACTGTCAAAACTACTTGTCGCATTTTTTTGATAAAAAATCCCAAGATTTCTACCGCAACGGGATTATGTCACTACCTACAAAATGGGAACAAGTTATCGAACAAAATGGCACATATATATTATAATTAAATGTAATTAAGTTTTGAAAAAAAAAATATCTTGAATTTGTATATAAAATACGAAGAAACTTTTTCCCCGACCTTATAGAGGTACTATGATTAACCGTGTGTACCGGGAAGGAGTACCAGCGTAAGATAGCTGGTTGATGCTGCTGTTTTTCGTTTGATGAGAGTTTCGTGTGAGTCTTGTCGTCTAATTTCTGATTAAGTTACAGGCTATAAAATAATATAATCAAACATGGCTCTAACAAAGTTTCTTAGTCTAACTTATTAGGTCTTATTTAATAATAACGACCTTCAGATTGAATTTTGATCACGGCGGCAAGTCTCCGTTGAGAGTAGGGCAGCCCAAGTGTATGAGCAAGCACAGGTACATTCTCTGTGCTATCACTATCATAGTTCGATGAGATGGCAAGCCGACACGACTGGAAAGAGAACAGGCACAGAACCTTATTGATACTCTAAGCGCAGGACCAACATATTTACATGCTTTCCGAGACACAAGGGTGAAACAACGCCAACTTTATTAACTTTTTACGCGATAGAGCCATGCTGCAGCTATATTAATAGTATAGTTGTAGCACGAATGGGTCGGCTCGACCGGGGAAGGACCACGCTCTCACAGTATACCAGTGTAAAATAGTAGCTTAATGCTGCTGTGTTTCGTATGGTGAGTGTAGAGAACCGGAGACCCTTTTTACTGGAAAAGAGGCATTCCATCTTAGTCCTCACGGCTGACAACGCATCTGCATTTTAATTCGCAAACAAGGATATATATAGATGTCTATGGGCCACAACAACCATTTACCATCAGGTGGACTGTGTGCTCGTTTGTCACCTTTATTCTATAAAGAAAAAATACTTCCTGGTTCCAAAGCGCTAGTGAGAGTTTCTAGACTGAAACCCCCAATAACTGATTTTAGCTTGACCCGGGTATTGAACCGGGGCGGGGGACCACTAGACCAACAAGACAGTCCTTGTTTTATTTAACAATTTAATTATATCGACTGGCATTCAAACGCTCGCTCACGCACACATTGACGGTGTTCACTATCCCATAAGGTCGTTTTGTACTACAAGACGCCACAGATATCTATGTATGCACAACCTCGATCTCGTAGACCGTAGATAAATTAGCAGATTTCGATTTTACACTAAGAGTCTTCGGTCTATAAATACGCCGGGCAATGACAAAGGAGTACAAACGTACGGACCGACGTACCTACAACAATGTTCCTCTTATTTATAAGTAAAATATGTTGAACATCCGCGCGATCGCACTGCCTTCACCCATACATATGAATTTTATGAATTGAGAACAATAGTGGAGTGGAGATGTCATTGAAAATATATTTTTTTATAACTACTAGATACAAGACTTATTTGCTCGTATTTTAGCATTTTTTGTTTTTTTAAATAGTCGTTTTTCAACAATATACTTTTTATTATATTGTATCATATAACATGAAAAAAAAAAACATACAACAATACACAACAACAACAATGGATACAAGGTTAAAAAACAAACTTGTGTGCAGTTCACACGCGTTAGAAATGAAATTTTCAGAAAACTACTAACAACAGAAAACTTTTATACTTGGTGGAACCATGCTGCAGCTAATAATCTAAGGCTGCAGCTAAACAATCTAAGGCTGCAGCTATATTAGTAGTATAGTTGTAGCACGAAAGGGTCGGCTCGACCGGGGAAGGACCACGCTCTCACAGAATGCCAGCGTAAAATAGCAGCTTACCGCTGCTCTGTTTCGTATGGTGAGTGTAGAACCGGAGACTTTTTTTACTGGGAAAGAGGCATTCCATCTTAGTCCTCACGGGTGACAACGCATCTGCATTTTGATTCGCAAAACGAAGATAGATGTAGATGTCTATGAGCCACAGCAACCACTTACCATCAGGTGGACTGTGTGCTCGTTTGTCACCCTATCCTATACAAAAAAATACATAATATATTTATAAAACAATGGGTTCGGCATATATTATCTATTTTACGTGGCTTAAAATTGGATTTTTTTTTCAAAAACTAAAGTTATAGTAAAGTACTTGTGTTCATGTGTCAATTAGATGTTATTCATAATTTATTGAGATACTTTTAACATTTAACCTAAATCGTTGAATACCAAGTACATTTATTATTAATATATAATAAAAACTAATTTGTTTTTTCTTATTTTTATAAATTTAAAATGTAACAGTAAAATAAAGTTAAGAAATAAATATTAGAGGGATCGAAAGTGTGCAGATTTCTTTATGACCCATTTTAAATGCAAAATTTGTAACTACAGATTTTAATTATGTTTTTCCATCTATAAGGTCGACTCCGCGGAGGTGCGGCGCGACGGCGGGCCCGCGGCGACGTACATCGATTTATGCCGATACTCGATAATTAAAAACAATCCGCCATATTGCTTTTTGTCTCTCCTTTTATTCCCCTTTCTGTACGTCCCTCATTTGATTGTCTTACTTTTGCCCTTTTTTCCCACAATGTTTCTTAAAGAGCCTCGCCGTTTTTGCATTAACGTCGCTATCGGATCGTTCGTCTCGCTTTTGTATCGCATTGAGACGTTTTAATTTATATTTTTATCGTTTACGGGTATTGGACGTGTCGGCCGCTCGCGGGCCGCATCGCCCTTTGTTTCATTTGAACGCACAATTGTACAGATGTAAGATCAAGACAGAAAACTTTAACATCTGTTAACATAGATATACATAATATCCATTTAAACCTGTTAGAAGTTAAAACTATGCGAAAGTTATTTGGCCCCTAATTGATGGATAATGAAATCTTCTATCATAGTATTCAGTTTTTGAAGTCAATTGTAATATTAACTTGTATTAAAAAGTGGAACGTGGTATGGTAGAGTCATGCTGCAACTATATTATGATGACAGCACCAATGGGTCGACTCGATCGGGGAAAGACCACACGCTCACAGAACGACTATTACTTAGTTTGTCTCCAGTGCATTGTTAAACATATTTCCACAAAGCAAGGTCAAAGTCAACTAAATCCATCTACTGCCAGCGTGTTTCATCATGTCTTTACTCCATCTATGGGGGGGGGGGGGGGGGCGTCCAACACTGCGCTCTTTTCACTATATTGTTATTGCTACTCGAACACCTATCTTCCCCATCGGTTGTCTTCGAGCTATATGAATATGTTGATGATGATGATGAGTGATATTCTGTGAAATAATATGAATACATTATTTCCGATGATTTAAGGGAATAGGTATATTATTTCACAGAATACCAATGTAAAATAGCTCTAGAGCATTAATCTTTATGTTTCGTATCGTGACCTATGGCTTGACTTGGCCGATTAGCCGGAGTGAAATGTTAGAGCTTGATTCTTGAGGGGTGGAAGTGTAAAATTTCATTACGCCGAGAGGATGCTAACTGCATAAAGAGCTTCAGCTCGCAGACATCTCTCTACATCAATGTTTACACCAACGTTGCACCTCGCAGTCAGTTAAGACTGCAGTGTGAGGTGCCCAATGCCCATTTAGTTAACGGCGAGTTGCCGCCTTAGTGTTTATGGTAAATATCCCGAGTCCTCACCGTTTGACGGGTCCGTGGCGCAGTGTCTTGCAATGATTTGCTGCGCTAAGAGCCGCGGGTTCGAATCCCGCACGGGACAAGTATTTTTATGGCCTACAAATAATTGTTCCGGGTGCGGATGTTTGTTTTTGTGAAATTTATGTATGTAAACTGCCCCCACGATACAGGAGAAAATCCTAGTGTGAAGTTTTAAAAAAATATACATAAATAATAAAAAAATAGCCCAGTGTTCTCTACCATGAAGCATTCTAATCCCATAAAGCCAATTTGTTTGAAATCCAATTTTCAATTTCTTTTCCCTTTCGATCAATAGTTCTTGTATATTATGCGGCTATACACATAATTATACATTTTGTTATGTATGCGGAGAAGAGTCCCGTAATTGTCACAATACAAACAAACGTTAACCGAAATTCTCTAAAAAGCCTCTCTATGCTGGACCCATGTCCTCACGATCGATATAAATCACAGATCATAGAAACAACAGAAGATATGGCAAGGAGGCGTGGAGCTTGCGAACGCATCAGGCCGCAGAGCGGCCTGATGCCAGTTTCAGTAAAATTAGTCGAATGTCAACTTGCAACGTTTTTACTGCTCGTGATTTTTGACAAAATGCCGCGTTGTTCAGTGATCGTTTCTAAAACTAACAGCTATATTGTGAATTACATGAAAGATGGCATCTTATTTCACACGTAAATACTAAAATATTAATGTTTTTCTTATTAAATTCATTAAAACATTTCTTCGTGGTACTAGAAACACGATGAAAAACCAGACCAAACTGTTGTTTCTATGATCAGTGATATAAATAAACTTAGAAATAAAATTATTATGTAAATTAGAAAACGATCAAATAACGAAAAACTACAAAGTTATGAGGTAACACACATAAAAAAAAACACACAGTCGAATTGAGTACCGTCTCCTTTTTGGAAGTCAGCAGAAAATGATTTATTATGATAATTTAGATGCAAACACTGAAGAAGCATTAAAGATGGTAATATATACTTAATATACAAATAAAAAGTTAAACAGCTTAGTGATAAATAGAACTTAAAAAATTATAAAAAAAATGAGTAGAACTTTAAATTAGTTTTACGCGCAAATTTTTTTTAGTATAGTAAAAGTTTATTTCAGCTTTTACTTTAATGTACTTTATTCCTTTATGAAAAAAAATAATGTCACCTTCGACCTAAAGAGTTATGGCCTCATCATAGTCATTGTAATAGATAACGAACTTCTATTATATCGCGACGTTTATTTGAAGTAAAAAACCAATATTGACCCTCAACAGAACAAAATTTTGCACTTTTTTAAATTCGTACACAAAAACTTATTGATAAAAAGCGGTCCAGGTGCAGTGAAAGGGTTGCGTTATAACGCTCTCTCTTTCTAGCCGAACGTTATTATTCTTCATCTCGCTCTGTAACCCTTTACCAAAGGGTGGAGTTTTTTGGGTCAAATCTTATGTTTTCTCATTGAATTTTTTTTTCTATCATAATGAGATATTGTATTTCGATCTTTTGTTCGAAGTTTTAAAGTTTTAAAATCAAATGGTTTGGTTATTTTATGTGCGTTTCATATGCGTTGTACTAGTTTACGTTTCGGATATATTATATCATGGAATGCTACTCCAGCTTCCGTGCAAGAATGTATTGGTAATAATGATGTTCATTGGTTGCCGAGGAATTTTGAGTTCTCGTCTTTCTTCATTTGATGCAGAGTCTGCGAGTTATAATTGTAAGGAAGTTCATAGGCAATGCCAGATAAACGAAACCAACCAGATTGCAGGTCAATAAAATAATAATTTTAGTATCAATATGATACTCTCGAGAAGAATACTGTCAGTGAAGTGGATGCTTGGCCCTTAAACATTTACATCTATTCTTGATTGAGAATCAAAATGCAGATGCGTTATCACCTCTGAGGATTACAATGGAATGCCTCGTATCCAGGAAATAGGGTCTCTGGTTCTCTATACTCACCATACGAAACACAGCAGCATTAAGCTGTTATTTAACGTTGGTATTCTGTGAGAGCGTGGTCCCTCCCCGGCCAAGCCGGCCCATTCGTGCTATAATATAGCTGCAGCATGGCTCTAGCACGTATTATTTTCAAAATATGATCTTGATGCACAACTACGTTAGTAAAGAACTTAGTTTAGCAATGGACTGGCCAAGCTTATGATAATAATGACAATGTTGACGACTGATTACGATTATAGGAATTTCACACAGAATATATTTATATTCGTTATCTTATGAAAAGTCTCTACTAAATGAGGTAGTTTTCTCTAATATAGGAAGCCTGATAGCTTCCTGACCATACCCTAAGATACCTTAACACTCGCGATAAACCTAAGGGAAGAGAGTCGTTACCACGCGGACAAGACACTTTTTCTAAATTTGGCTAATATTAATGAATACATATAATAGATTTATATTAGTTAATATTAATGCATAATATTAATAAAATATAAAGCCGTGGTAACTCAGGGTATAAGCGCTCGCTGTTAATTTCACGATACGCGAGCAACACTGGTTTGATCCCCGACGGCCCCAAAGAAATTGTTAATTGCAATTTTAAGTGCTGATTTACCACGTGCTCGGCGGTGAAGGAAAACATCGCGAGGAAACCGTCATTTCTGAGAAATAGGAAAAAAATATTTTAAAGACATGTTGATGAAGTTCGCCAACACGTGTTGACATTTCCTTGCCCTAAAACCGTTATAAAAATTAGAGTAGGCCTGTGCCCAATTGTGGGACGTATATATGCTGTTACTTTTTATGTATACAATATATTCAGTACCATATTTTTGTGCCGTTAATTTGATAAAAAATAACGAAGGAAAGGTTACAAAATTCGTTTGAACAAAAGTGTATTCTGCATTTGCAAAATAGTAGAAACAAAATTAAGCTGCCATTTACATTCAATGACTTCCCACAAGTAGATGAAGAGTTTTAAAAATATATTGAGTTAAACAATTGATATTTTCAAAAGTTATCGTGCGTGCGTGCGTCTTGCGTACTTGATAATTCCACACCATAAGCCACTAAAACCCCTTTTTTATTTAAAAATAGCAATCAATCGATTTAAAAAAAAATATTAATAAGATCAACAATCATTTATCTTTCTGACAATGTGCTTTTTATATCACTTATATGTACAATATGATTGCTAGATACGATTTCATGTGACAAAACATGCAATATGTTAGTTATCTAGTTTTTGACCAAGGGCCTTAATTTAACGGTCACACTGGCCAACGTGCCACACGCAACAATTAACATTTAATGATGAGGTATTTTAAATAGACAGTTGTGCCTAATTCAAATGATGCAGACCGATTCGTCACGGTTTGCCTTCACGGCGTCATCCCACGCGCTTAATTTTATAGCGAAATGAACTTCCAATAATAAACAAGTATCATTAACAAGTCAAATCCAAACTCAGAATAAGGAAACTAACGGTGATATTTTGTAAACGTACTAAGCAAAAAAAAAAAACTTCAATTGTCTTCCTCTGCACGCCTACGACCAAAATCAAACGATGGCGAGAATAAATATAATTAAATAGAATTGTAATTGTGTAATATGCGCTTGCGCCGCCATCTTTCGAACATCTGTTATTGTCAACACACCTGAGTTTGAGGCATACCTATCTCTATCATACGGCAATAGGTTAACTGTGTTAAAAGAGGATAGTGTGAATGAATCAGTTCGGTAGAGATGTGGAAGTGACAAAAAACTCACGCTTCCTGTGTCTTTCGTATCATTTGAAAAAGGAATAATGCTGGCATAGTAAAATCAAAGAAAACAGACCAATTTTTACAGTCATAAGGGCTCATAATATTTCAATTGATTTAATAATTAAAACCTCCTGCTGTTTATTTGCCTTTTTTATTTTAATATAATATTAATGTTTATTTTAATTTTAAATTGATATATTTAATAATTTTTAAAAAGAACAATGTTTTATTTTTAATGAGGTTGTAGATGAAATATTTTGCATTCATGAGAAGCTCGTAACTCATACTCATAAATACTTTTATTTTTAAATACGTTAATTTTAACAAGGACAAATTCTTTAGTTTGTGAAAATACTACTGGAATATTAGACTTGTCATTAAAAAAGATAATTAAGCATTTTTTTTCTGTTATAACATAAAAGTTTTTGTCATATTCACTTAATAATATTTATAATTATTGCTAGTAAATATTTTTACAAACATTGTTTAAATAATTTTTATTCTATTATGTTACACTAAATTTTTCTTTTATAATACATGAAAATAAAATATATTTTATAAAACAGGATCTTTAATATTAAAAGCGGAGTTATTCCGTTTTTTAACTTGTACTATACAAGCCGCGGAGTTTTGACGTATTCCATACAATGTGGACTTTTTAACAATTCGAAAATAGAATGTTAACGTAACCCTTCCATATTTGACAAAAAGAGTTTTTATATTTAGAGCGCTACGCGGGAAGCATGTGAATGTAGTTCTTTTGAATTGAGGAACTGTTTGGAATGGATGACAGCGGTTCGAACTTGGAAATGTGGATTAGAAATAACGGTTTTTGGTCCATTTAATGTTTTATTACCTTTTATCTTTATTAATAATATATTTTGCACTTATATACGATACTATTATCATAAATATTTAGTGAATTTCCTGAACACTTAGTTACTCTTTATCCATTTTTTAAACATTTAATATGAAGAGCCGTAGAAGCCTTGCCGTAAATTTTGCAGGTGAGCAATCCGGGTTCGATCCACGGCGGCACCAAAGAAAGTATTACCAAATTGAAATTTTAATTACTCGTCGACCTAGGAATACATCGTGAGGAAATCTGCATGTTTGAGGAATATATGAAATCTGCTCACTAGCACAAGGGCAGCAGGGTGGACTAATAATTGCTTCATAACCCTCTAAGAAATGAGAGGAGTCCTGTGCCTTCTGCGGGACTTACAAAGGTTATAGCATTAATATGTTAGTTCGACCTAACCTTGACCTTGCTTTGACAGGAGTAGACAATTAATATTTATTGTTTATATTGATAGCATTCGTAGTTTTATAAATCCGTAGTAACATCTCAATTTAAATGCCCAATTCGCTAATTGACACAAAAATAATTTAATATAATGTGTGTATGTGAGTGTGTACGTGTATAGATTGTATGTATGTATATTTATATGTTGGTATATAAATTTTTATACATTTTTACCTATATGTATAAGTATTTAATTAAAGTATGATTATATGTTATGTTGATGTATGTGTACATATATATCTTGTTGAAGCATAAATATTTTTTTAGATCAGCCATGACAAACTATTTAAATTAAGTATTGTTTTTGATCAAAGTTTTGTTATTTTTTCTTTTCTTACTTATTATACACGAATAATGTATCACAGAATGAAGGCTATTGTTATCCCTAATAAAATGAAATAAAATAAAAAATAATGAACTACTGATTAATTATTACCCAAAACAGAAAAGTAAAAGAAAAAAATATTCAAGATTTTTTAAATTAAACTTCAACAAGTTGTAAAACAAATTGTTGTTACTATACCGCTAATTATGGAAATTATAAGAAATGCCTAGAAGAATATATCCGTTACAGCTTGTCAGAAGTTAAACATTTGTCTCTATGAGGAAATATATAACAGAGGCCTATTTGCCATAGCTGCCGCGCTTGGATAGATTGGCAACTACGGTTGCCAATCTATCCAATTTATTATTATATAATTTATTATTATATTTTTATTAAATTAATCTTTAAGTTGTTTTAAGGATGGCACCGTTGCTGATATGCTAGTTTTAATTCCCTCCGTCGCCTCTTATGAGATTCATGTGATGTTATGGGGTAGTGGATATTCTTACACCGCAACAACATAAAATCGTATTACTTTAACAAAGTATAGTTCAGCTTGCGGTTAAGTTTCTGCCTAATCTCTCATTATTAGGTCGTGTGTACATTGAGGCTAAGCTAATTATTTTATTTTACAATAAAATAGTGCCTATAAGAAGTTATTAACTTTCGAAATCATATAAATAGAAGGGGAGTTGGTAGAGCAAGTAGATGAGTTTGTATATTTGGGATGTGTGTTTAGCAGGGATGGTAGATATAATAAGGATATAGAATGACGAGTGAATGCAGGAAATAGACTGAATGGGGCTCTACACTCTATTGTGAAAAGTCAGAATGTGTCCAAAAAGGCACGTATGGCAATTCACAATGCTGTGTTAGTACCTACTTTAATGTATGGTAGTGAAAGTTGGGTGTGGCAGAAGAAGCATGAGAGTAGAATAAATGCTGTAGAAATGCGGTCATTAAGGAGTATGTTAGGGATGAAGCTGAATGACAGAGTGAAAAATTGTTTAATAAGAGAAGAGTGTGGTTTGCAAGATGATGTTGTGACCAGGATTAAGAAAGGAATGCTTCGGTGGTTTGGCCATGTAGAAAGAATGAATGAGGAAAGAGTGACAAAGCAAATTTATGTTGCAGAGGTGAACAGCATAGTCGGGAAGGGTCGCCCTAGGCGAAAGTTTATCGACCAAATTGGCGATATATTAAAAATGGGCCATATCAAGAGTACCTTTAACCGACGAGCGTGTATGCGTAGGTATATGGATGTGGAGGAAGCGAGAAAGGTGTGTCAGGATCGTGCCAAATGGAAGTCCATAATCTCTGCCTACCCCTCTGAGTGACAGGTGCGAGTGTTTATGTTATGAAATCATATTTATTTTAACGTATAAACTTGTTACTGTTTTAGATACCCCCCCTCCCCCACCCCTAACTGTGGCAATTTATGGGGAAGGACTGTGTTGAAATGATGACGATAATGCTTCAGTTAAAGTTCATCGCAAACCTTAAATATTATGTACATATTAATATGCCCAAATAAAATAAATATTGTTTCTAGTAAACCGTGACCGTGCGAGTGCCATAGGCTGTTTTCTAGAATTATATATAATTTGGAGTCTAGCACAGAGATACCTACTTTTTAATAAATTGCATGTTCTTAAATGATTACCGAAATAATTGTTTTGATAAATCTAAAATAAAAATAAATTAGACATAAACTTGAAAAGTATGATCAATTAATGGTGCGGGGCTGACACAAAAGTATAACTTGGAGTTGACCGTAATGATTTCTATTATAAATTCTTGTAAAATATACACGAAAACTAGACATTGAGAAACTGACTAGAGCCGTGGCAGCTTAGATGGTTAGCGCTCGCCTGTTAATTTCACAGTATGCTAGCAACCCGGGTTCGGTACCTACCGGCACTAATGGAATTGTTAATGGCAATTTTTAAAATTATTAACGACATACGATTGAGAAAGAATTCAATTAAAAAAAAAAACGATTTTACAATCACTGTCATTATCGTTATCTTCGATCGGAAGAATATCGGATGACGTACAATGAACAACCCTAGCTGAAAGGAGTAATACGAAAAAGGGGTAATTTAAAGGAAAAAAATGTTCGCTACAAAGTAATATTTTGACAAACTGCAGAGTCACGTTACAGCCTGGTGTAGATTTATCAAAAATATATAAAAAGTCATGACTCTTTTATTGTAAGACAGGATGTGAGAAATGGCGGCGAATATTTTATAAAATATTGCGGAGAATTTATGATGCTTGAAGTAATGGCGGTCACTCACATGTGCACGTAGTATGTACAATTACAAATTTAGGGATGGATTTGCATGTTAATATTTGCAAATGCAATATGCCAAGTCGGTTTTACAAATTCAAATTGACAAATTCGCGCTCTTTGATGTGTATTTTGATACACATCAAAGAGCGCGAATTTGTTAATTTGTGTAGTTTTATCTGTTCAGCATCTGTTCTAATAATATCTATGGTTAAATATGTTACTGTGTTAAGGTATTCTATCCATTACAGCCCATAAAATTCCACTGCTGAACATAGGCCTATTGCATGTTGCCTCACGAGGGGATTTTGGCATAATGTCAAGTAGGTTGGGAACTGCAGTTTTTTTATTACTTTAAGCCGTTATCAGGGAGATACTGTTGTCTGTCTCCTGTTTCATTTTCCCTCTGTAGCCTCTTACGACACCCTCGGTACGAACGTGGTTGTGGATATTCTTACACCACCACTGCACAAATAATTTTTTTTTGCGTCCGAAGCAATTGGAAAAGGGCTACCCTTTATGTAGGGAGGCGGAAATGCATTATGTCAATATCGGCGGCTGCCTTAATCAAGGATGCCTTGAGTGACTCCAAATTGGGATGAGGCTTTGAGCACGCTTTTTCCTCCAAGTGTTGCCATATCTTGTAATCTAACGGATTCAAATCTGGACTGGAGGAGGGCCAGTCTTCGTGCCGGATGAAGTCGATGACACGCGCCGCCACCCAGTCTTGTGTGCTCTTCGCTCTATGAGCTGGCGCCGAATCTTGTTGGAATACCCAGTGCCTGTTACTGAACATGGTATAAGAAACAGGTTCCACAAGGTTTGTCAGGACTTTATTTTGATACACAACTGCATTCGTTTTTACACCATTCTCACAAAAATGTACCTCTGTTAAGCCCCAATAAGAAACTCCCAACCATACCATAAGCGAGGATGGAAAATGACCTCATTGGACACGCAGAATACGGTTGCTCGCTTCTTCACTACTGTGTGCGTACACCTTATCATTTTGTTTGTTGTAGCTCTCTTCGACGGTAAAAATTTTTTCATCCGAAAAAAGAATTTCCCGATATTTTTTTCCCGTGTACCGCTTCAACAAAGCGCGGCATCTCTTCAGTCTCAGGTCCATTAGACGAGCATTCAAACGATGTCCTGTTTTTTTTCGATATGCCCGAAGCCCTAAGTCTTCATTTAACACCCTTTTCACTGTGGTTCTGCTTAACCCCATCTGAAGGGCCAACAGTTTCTGCTTACGTTTGGGATTTCTTTGAATTCGTGACTTCACAGCTTTTATCACTGCTGGAGTCCTAACAGACCGAGGGCGACCACTTCTTGACCTGTCATCTACACTAGAGTCTTCATTGTATAGTTTGATGGTACGATAAACGAATCTTTTGGTTATATTCAAATTTTTCAGTATGTCAAAAATTTGAATTGGCGCGTAACCGCAACGATGCAACGCAATAACTGCAACACGGTCTTCTTTAAGCGTCTACTCCATATTTAAAAATGAGTAAAATTCTAAAAAGTATACAGTTTTATTTTCATGAACAATTCGAAATTCGAATTCAATAAACTTTTTTGTGGCCAGCATTCTAAAAGAAAAGTTTTTACTGTGTGACAATACTTATGACCTGACTAGGTATATTACCAATAGCACTTTTTATATACTTATAGATTGTTAAATTTTTAAATTCATTATGAAATATTCGTTTTCTATTTAAACACTGTTTTAAAATCATTAATAAGCAGTTATATTTTAAATTTTAATAAATATAACTGAAGTAGGTAAAACTAAAAGCTAACCTATTAAAAATATACTAAAAATTTACAATACCTGAGCAGCTCGAGTTCAATTCCCTAAATAACTAATGTTTTATTCTAGTTAAGCGGTAATTATCTGCGTATAAAAGAGAAAAAATAAAATCCTCGTAAGAATAATCTGCATTTTTAATACAAAACTGAAGTGACAAACGAACTTACTGTCCACCTAGTTAGCGGCTATTGCAGCCCACGAACACCCGACCAATTTCCAACAAAGAAGGCTGCAGATACATTGATTGTCGCTTTTGGAAACTAAGATGGAATGCCTCACATCTTGTACTTATAAAAGATTTTATACCCTTCAGTCAGAAATAGGTAAGGAGAACGCACGCCTAATAATTTGTAAATGTCTAAAACTTGCACCAATTTCGAGAAAATGTAAAGCCTACCATGCAAACATGCGAACGTAAAGCCCTCATAAGAATCATTATCAGTCTTCTGCAATTCATTGCTCAACATAAGTTCTACATTCAGTTTTTTTTTTATTCATATATAAAGGGCTTTGTCGCTGATGCGATTATGCCGCCCTGGTAGTTACAAAAAAATCTTAAATATATTTACTAACAAATAAACTTATTATGTTTACTAGTTACTTAATCTCTTATAAACTAACAAATACAGTTTTTTGGCATCGACAACGGGTCCGATAAAATACTATTACTACTACCAGTTAAGGACAAATGTAAATTACAATTTGCTCTTTCTCTTGAGTTCTGGGCACATTCTATCAAAATGTGATCACAACGAAACATCATCGATAATATTACAAATTGTACAATTTGGTGAGGTAATTTTTCGCATCAAGTATAAAAATTTATTGCATGGAATGTGTCCAGATCTGAGTCTTAATGCTGTTACAGTGTCGCGTCTACCCAATACTCTGTTATCTATCCAGGTTTACCTTCAGTTACACGCGTCTATTTGCTATAAACGAGCGATTGCAGTATTAAAAGTATTGCACCTTTAACGCTACCTAAATGACTTAATGGAATTCCCCCTATTCGCTTCTTCTGACACACAGAATAAGTAAAATGTGATAGATCAATTTTATGCCGCCGTTATCGTTACTGCCATATCGTTAAAGTTCATTTCTGGACATCGGCCTCTCAAAGAGATTGCCTCATAGGGCGGATAGTTGCCACGCTTGGCAAGCGGGTTGGTAACCGCAGTTTTTTTTTATTTTTAGTCGTTAGTAGGAAGACACTGCTACCCATCTCCTAATTTGTTTCCCTCTGTCGCCTCTTACAACACCCACAAGATGATATGGGGCAGTGGACATTCTTACACCAACACGGTTATGCCGCCACTATAAGTTAAAATTTTGCTCTACTAGGTACCTATGCATAAAGTTAAGCAGGGTTACAAACTTGGGTTCGACTCTGTCAATGTATTGTAAGGTGGTATTATGAAATATCAAGTCTAATAAAACCAATATTTTTGGTTTCCAATAAGCAACATTAATTACTATCTACTAAAACGCTTTAACACTGATGCTTTCAACGAAAAAAGCTATTAAATTTTATTGTTGTCATTGGAAACTCGAAACTCTTTTAATTTCTGTACTGTCCTTGACAAAAAGTACGCCAAAATCACGAAATATTTCTAATTAAAGGGAATGATGCGGACGAGGAAAAATGCGGCGGACGCTGTTCGTTATTAATTTTCAAAATTGAAACAAAACTGACATTAATTTGTCAGTTCAACAAAAATGTCGGCCATTTTGCGATCCGAAAGTTTTTACGTTACATTTTTACTTATGTGAGATGGGGAATAGGTGGATTATTATATTAAAGTGAAATAGATGATATGTACATTCGAAATTTAATTTTTAATATAAAGTGAAGTAAGTGTTTTTAATAGTTCTAATATTTTTTATAATTAATTATACTTTAATTGCTTATTATTTAATGTTTTTATTTGAATATAAACTAACGTGTAGATAGTAAATGCCTAGACAAATGATTAACATCAGTCTATTTTTATGTTTTCTAATTGTAAATCGAAATAAATGAATTAAAACATAAATTAAGAAAACATGTCTTTATCTTACTTGTATTTACGTTAGCAAAGATATTATCTTAATTTGTGCGCTGTATAATTAATTAACGAGAAGCTATGCAGGTTGGAGTCTCAGCCTGTTTGGTACATAATTTTATTCCTTTCTTGTGGGATACACATCTTATTGACAAGTGAGATATACGTCAACTTATTGTGATACAAGGTGCAGTCTAATAGCTATGCGTAATATTTACGCTGATAAAAATATATATTTGTATGACTAATTGGTTTTTAATTTTATTTATTGATTTCATTTACATCTCAGCTAGGTAGTAATTAATTAGTTTCCTTTAGTTAAAAAGATGACATGCGTTATGTACTTCTTTTTAAATCCATATTTAAAATACCTATAATATCCATGCTTATCTTTATATGGTACCTATGTCGTTGGAGTGTGAATGAAAGGGCCGATTGAAGTAAAACTCACACAATCTATTTTTGTTTCCAATCTGATAGGTGGCGCTGTAGTCAATTTATAAGCAGTTTCTATATTTATGGACCAAAATGACTCATATTTATAGAATAATACTATGTTGGTTAAGTGCATAATCAAAAGAAAATCACATAATCTGGAAGCGATAAGGAGCGCTTTGATCGCGTAATTTATAAAAAAATTAAATGTACCCATAATGTAAAAAGCCAGGAGTGAATTCGTAGTGAAACTAATGCGCTATTTGAGGCCATTGCTCAAATTTCCTCTCAGTAATACAAGGGAGGCCAGTGTCCAATGGCGGAACGTACTAGGTTGAATTTTTACTTTACTATGTTATCAACATCATCATTACAGCACTTCACAAGTCCCTTGCGAACATATGCCGCAAGGAATGCCACAAAGCACAGTCCTGAGCCATCTGCATCCATCGACTTCCTGTATCACTTACCAGGTTGTCACTCCCTCAAGTAGGGTGCTGCCTTCCACTTGGCTTACCGGCTGCCACTCGAGAACCTTCCTTCCCCATCGGTTGCCGTTCATCGAGCAATATTTTAATGTTATATTCAACACAAAATAACGTAAAAATATCCAAAAACATCATACAAAAAATGTAAGAATGAATGGAACGTGAAAGAATATTGAAAATAAAATATTCAAATGTAGAGTTATCCAGTTTTCCACTCTACCAACACACGACCGGACGCTACGTATTTCCGAAAACGCGCGTTTTTTGCTTCGTCGCGCAATTTTCGGAAAATTCAGACGCACGCCGCCAAGAGCAATAAACCGAAGTCGTAATTATACCTATTTCGATCATCCACTTTTTGGTGGACACTGTTGTGCCGGTTTGTAATCGTATCATTATTCTCCAGACATCGACTCATCGAAGACGATCTTGTTATGTCTATATTACGCATTTAATTGTTGTTACGATTTGCCAGCAAGTTAAGATCTTAGACGGTACACGTTTGACGTATATTTTTTTATAGGATAAGGGTACAAGCGAGCACACAGTCCACCTGATAGTAAGTGGTTGTTGCGGCCCATAGACATCTACATCTATCCTCGTTTGGGAATCAAAATGCAGATGCGTTGTTAGCCGTGAGGGCTAAGATGGAATGCCTCTTTACCAGTAAAAAGGTTCTCCGGTTCTTTTCACTCGCCATACGAAACATAGCAGCATTAAGCTGCTAATTTAAGCTGGTATTCTGTTACAGCGTGGTACTTCCCTGGGCGAGCCGACCCATTCGTGCTATAACTATACAATTAATACAGCTGCAGCATGACTCTACACATTTAAATTATATTATTGTGTTCGCAAAATTCTTCACAATATGCAGATGAAAGGGTGAAAAAAAGTCCCCAGTCAGCTAGTAAAAATTGAAAAGTAGTAGACCCATAGGTAATCAAAGCATGTTCTTTAATAAAATAATACAGCAAAAGAAATAAAAGAAAAATAAGCAAAATTAGTGATAAAAAATGTGTTCCGTACAATAATACTGCGGTATTCGATCTCATCAGTAGTAATCGTAGAATCTCTTTAATTACAATGCGTTCCTTTTTTTGCATCCAATGTGTATTGCATGCCCTAAGCGCAAAGCGCGTAGGTATGTTCCACTAGCGCCTAAAAATCAAGATTCCAACGTTTTGTCGCATGAAATCGTGTCTAACAATCATATTGAACATATAAATGATATAAAAAGCACATTGTCAGAAAGATAAATGATTGTTGATCTTATTAAAATTATTTTTTAAATCGATTGATTGCTATTTTTAAATAAAAAAGGGGTTTTAGTGGCATAAGATGTGGTTTTATCAAGTGCGCATGGAGGCGTAAACACGATAACTTTTGGAAATATCAATTGTTCAACTTAATGTATTTTTTTAACTCTTCATCTATCATGTGGGAAGCCATGAAATGTAAATGGCAGTTTAATTTTGTTTTGTATAGTTATAATTATATTTTCGGCTGTGAAATAGCGAAATTGTAGGTGTTTTGAGCAGCATTGTATTAATATAATGCAATACACTTTACCTCACTCCCGGCCACAGAGTAATTTTTACTCCGGGCTTAGCCGCCATCGTGAGTGTTTGTTGGTTTACAGCGGTTCGTGATGAAAAATATCGATCGCTTTAGAAATACAAAATATACTAAAAACCAAATTTGATACATACTTGACCAAGGTAAGATATTATTTTTTTTTTTAATCACAGCTTTTTATTACAATATTTTGTTTCGCTGAAAGTACGCAGGATTTATATATAAATATGCTTATACTTCTTGGATTTTATGGAGACCTGAAGATTTACTTCCATATCTACTACTGGAACTCCTCGACAGGTAGAACTAGGTGTGCCGAGATTGTGCTCGTTATGTTAGTTATGATGAGACCTTACCCCGGCTTGAAGGTGTACTTCGGTGAATGCTATTGGAGCTCCTCGAAGAGTAGTAATAATAATAGGTGTGCTGAGTTTGGGCTCGTTTTGTTAGTTATGATGAGACCTTACCTCCAGACAGTGGCGGATTATCCTTCAGGTAAACTAGGCACGTGCCTAGGGCCGCAAGGTTAAAAAGACGTTAGCGATAGTTTTTAAAAGAAAAAAAAATCATCGTATTTGATTACTCCTAAATCGCTCTAACTCTCTCATCACATTTTTCATTTATGCCGCCCTGTTAAAGGTACTCGTATTCTAATTATTTTGCAATTATTAAACTATAATTATTATAAATTATAATATAGTATATTTACAAAATGTGTATATTTAATTTTTAGTAGATATAATATGGCCCCTAGAGGAGCGCCGATGAGATGCTAGGCTAGCCTAGGGCGCAGTCGACATTTAATCTGCCTCTACCTTAAGACTTAACAGTGACCTGAAAGTGTACTTCGATGAATGCTACTGAAACTCCTTGACGAGTAGTAATAGCTGTGCCGATTTTGGGCTTGTTTTGTTAGTAATGATGATGTGAATGAGACCTTACCTCCGGACTTGATAGAGTGACTTGAATTTGGACTTTGATGACTGCTACTGGAACTACTTGACGAGGAGAACTAGATGTGCTGAGTTTGGGCTCATTTTGTTAGTTATGAATAGACCTTACCTCCGGACTTGACGGAATGACTTAAAGGTGTACTTCAGTAACTGCTATTGGAACTCTTTGACGTATAGAACTACAATTTACATGTTTTTTTTCACTACCATATGAGCATCATGAGTCGTGCACTTTTGAATTTTCCAAACATTTTTAATCAAAGTTTGACATAAAATTATCGGTAAATTGGAAGTATAGTAAAAAGATTATTAGAGATGTGTGTATTTAAACTACTTTCAAAAATTTACGTTATCATGTAATTTGTTTAATGCGCGTAAGGCATACACAGTTGGATTCACCAATAGTTTTAGACTTTAACTATACGTTGGAGTAACAATCAGCCTTTTATATTAATGTAATTTGATTTGTAGCAAAAATTATTGTTGAAAATAATATAATGGTCGAAATTAAAAACCTGAAAGAAAATAATTTCGTCAAACGACCTTCAAAAATGGCTCTATGTGATGGCAGTACAGACATATACAATCTACAATACGAGTACAACCATCTGGACAAGTGGAGCTTTCAACACAATAATATATGAAGTAATTTAGTTAAAATAATTTCTTCCCTGTTAACCAGTAGCAGGAAACACCAAGAGATGTGCAGCAGCGTCTTCCTAACAACTAAAATGAAAAACCTGTGATTGCCAGCCTGACTACCAAACGTGGCAACTAAGAAAAATATTCCCCATATGAGGCAATCTATGGGGGAGGCTTATATACAGCAGTGGCCTTTTGATAGATTGTAGCCGGTAAGTCTAACATTAAAAAAGTAGAATAATATTTTTGTGTAAAACCAACTAACAGACATTCTCAATTCGACTGTTTTTTTTTAATGTGTGTTACCCCAGAACTTTTTTCTAGGAGAAACGATTTTGATGGTTCTTTTTATATTTGAAAGCTTGTGCTTTTCATGAGGTACCGTATATATTTGATCAGGATCTGACCAATAGTTTTTGAGTTATCCATAATAATGCGTATTTAATTGGCTTCGGCTACATTGCTGATGTTCTCATTTTATTTATATTGAAGTCCAAGTCCAAGTAATACCCTGCTTGTGGATGTATATTATTGTAATTTTATGTCGACATATATAATGATTTCTTATATTTACGCGAACACTACACATTGAATGAAACTACTTTTACGGATTTTATCGCGTTTAATTAACTTATTTTATATTCCCGACGTTTCGGTTGCTTTCCAGCAACCGTGGTCACGGGGGACTGAGGTGATTGACGTCCCGATGTCAGAGTTAACCCGGAGTACCTTCAGCTTTTTTAATTAATAATTTTGGTCCGATCTACGCAGAATGAACTAACTGTGTCTTGAAGTCTTGCAGTGGTATGCCTGGGTTTAGTTTTAATTTTATGAATTACAGGATCCCAAGCAGGTAGTAGTACCCAGCCTCCCTCTCTATTGAAATTAGGATGTTTATTAATTTCAATAGCCTCACATATCATCCTTTGCAGGAATCGATGTTCTTTCGCGAGAATTTGTGGTTTATCAAATCTAATGTAATGGCAGGGGCCGTTTAGGATATAATCACAAACTGCAGACTTCCCGGAACGTTGGTGCTTCACGACATATATGTTAGTGATGACGTAGGATTTTGGGGATCCAGAGTGCTTTACAGATAATTCATTTAACGCCTTCTGCCTTTATTATAGTCCCATCAAAATTCCACTGCTGGACATCAGCCTCCCCCAAAGCTTCCAAACTTGGCGGGTGGCCTGGAAACCGCAGTTTTTATTATTATTTTTAATTGTTATCAGGAAGATGCTGCTACCCACCTCTTGTTCCATTTACCCTCTGTCACCTCTTACGACACCCACGAGACCATATGAAGTGAATTCTTTTACGCCGCTATAACACGACGAATTTCTTTCTTAAAGCGGTAAATTTCTTTCTCACCCGATATCAAAAGAGAGAAAGAGTTTCTGAATAATTCATAAACAGTCTACTGTTACAGACCCAACTGACGGCTTAGTAGGGCACTGGCTAAGTGTAAGGGTGCGGCGCTGCGAGGCTGCGGGTTCGAATCCCGCACGAAACAAAAGTTTGTATGGTCTACAAAAAATTTTTCAACTTTAAGCTATCCCGATGATGCCTCGCTTAGAGGCGAAACACTTATTGTATTATTAACACTAAAGTGTCTTTCCTGCGTAGCGGTGTTGGAATTAGTGGTGTAGCTGATAATGCACGCAATTAAAGGATAGACGGAGGTGATCATCAGTCTAGAAAAAAAAAATTATTTTGCACACGGATCTCATCTAATTAACTCACACTGTCTTCAGTCATCTTTTGAATGCAGTACTCCGTACATAATCACTGACAAGGCAGCTAACGGATTAATTTTAATTTCTTTATTAAATAAATTGCATATAACAGAGACCACTCAGAAACGGAATTAATTGTAGGCCATAAAAATACTTGATCTGTGCGGGAATCGAAACCGAAAGCGATGCAGCGAAATGCTATTATTATAATTTTTGTATGTTTGCTTTGTTTTATTTACCAATTTTTAAAATCACTTTTTTGGTGTCTGTAAAAGGTGGATATATTCTTTGTAAATTGGGAATATCAATTCAACCGGTTCATTGTTACCCTGACTGACAGTGGCCAAAATATTTGATAAAACTTTTACTGATTATAAAAATAATACCTATATAGTTCATTAGTAAAAGCGAAAAAAATGACAGAGAAAACAATCTTTTTTCAACACTAAAATTGCTACGGGGTAAGCAATGACCCACCTGCTAAATTTCGGCACAGACACAATGACGCGGGGCAAGTACAATGGACGACCCTCGCCCTACGCTCGCATAAAACCAACTGTCAAATGAAAAAAAAAACGGAAAGATGGCAAAGGTGTCTCAATTTTTAACAAAAAGTTCGCCAAGGTTAAGACCCATGGGAAAGAGTTAGATACGCTTAAAAGACTCCCTTTTCCCGAAAGACGATATCTTCCGCGTGTTTTTTTTTCGCATAACTGTTTTGCAAGGGTCCCGTTGTACGATTGTGCATTTTTTTAAAATATCACAAAATTCACCCCTTTTAGGAAGCAACAGATGATGCGAGACGCGTGAGATACTTTTTTTTTATAATTTTTAAGAAGACTGATTTATGACTGTTTGCAGTAATTTGAAACTTTTATGGATATTGTTCCGTTGTAGGAGATTTTTAGAGGATTTTAATAACGGTTTTGGTTTAAGGTAAATTGCTTCTTTCTCATAAATAATGGATTGAAGGAATTTTTACGAATTGATAGATATGATGTATATGTTGCAGGTTTATGGTAAAATCAGGGTTTTGTTCAAAAACCTGAATTTGTTTAGATTTATGATAAAGTTTAAGCTTAGATTAGGCTTTTTTTTCAAAAAAAAATAGGTTAATCTAGGTTAGATTATTTTAAGTCCCCCCAGCGGCTTCCCGCTTGACGAGGGGGCTTAGTAGCCGTGGCTTGGTTACTCGTGGTGAACAAAAAGGAACCCACATGGCTGGCCCAAGGTGTAGGGCCGGCCTGAGGTGGCCAATCCGAGTGGGCTTGGCGAGTCCACGGATGTGTGTTGGTGGGATGCGGCGAGAGCGGTGTCCTCTCTCCCTACCGCTGCAGCTGAGGTGGAGTCACGGGGGAAGAGGAGTCTTGGCATTGCAAAGCCCAGCGGAGCCATCAATCAGACCCGCCGCTGGGGTCAGGGAAGCTTCTGAAAGCTCGTTTTTCCTGGCGCCATAGTCTTCGCGCATCGGACTTCCGTTGCGCAGGTGTAGTTGGAGGCGGCGGAGGAAGGCGCGCTATGTGTTCTGGTGCGTCTTACCTAAGAATGAGACGGGGAGATACTACTCGTATTCCGCTCTCACCGTTGATGCGGTGGTGATGAGGCTGAGGGAGGAGAGGGGTGTCAGTATTGGCAGACCCATAGACCTGATCCGCCGCTGGGGTCGGGAAAGCTAGTGCTTCCAAGTGCTCGTTTTTCCTGGCCCTATGACCTCCACGTATCGGACTCGGGAGAGTCCGTTTTGCAGTTGCCGTAAGAGGCCGAGGAGAAAGCCCAGCTTTGTGTTCCTGGCGCTCCTTAGCTGAAACGGAAGGGGGGAGAAGAAGTCTTCCCGAGGAGGGGCTGCAATGGGGCGGCCGGCGCTGGTGGGGCCACGGATGTGTGCGAAAGTATTCCCGTGGCGATGCCAATATGCGGCGAAGGTGGAACACCATGGGGTTTTAGTCGGTGCGAGTCCGACATAACCCGTCCTAACCCCCGCGAGACGGTTATCCGTAGGTATTTCCCATGAAAACAAATAGGTTAAGGTTAGGTTAATTTTATCATAAAACTAAATCAGCCTAGGTTCTTGATCAAAAAATTGGTTTTTCTTAGGCTTATGATAACATAAAGTAGTAATTTTGTCTTCTTCCGGTTCTTGATCAAAAGCCTAGGTTACATTGCGTGTATTCTCCGCGAAATTTGACACATTTTTCCATACGATGGAACCAATCATTGAAGCAACCATTCCATTCGGAAGTTGGGGTCTCCAAAATGGCTGTTTTGTAGGCATCCACAGCTTCTACAGGTGATGAAAATCTCTGTCCACGCAATTTATTCTTTATTTTAGGGAAAGTATAGAAATAATTAGGGCTTAGGTCGGGGCTGTATGGCGGATGGTCTAATAATTCTATGTTTTCTTGCTCTAAAAACTCTTTTGTTCCGTGTGCGGTGTGAGAACTCGCATTGTCGTGATGGAGGATGATGCGGCGGTTGCAGTTCTCTTTACGGAGTTCAGAAACGACCTGTGGCAAACAAATGCTAGCATACCATTCTGCATTAACCGTTATTTGTCGCTCAAGAGGAATAGTCGTAACATGGCCGGCTTTGGAGACAAACGTGGCCACCATTTTTTTTGCAACACTCCGTGAACGAACAATTTTTGTTGGCTTTAACTCATTTTCGAACACCCAAACTCGTGACTGATTTTTTGTTTCGGGTTCGTACGCATATACCCAGGATTCGTCACCTGATACGATGTTGTATACAGCATTTGAGGATCCTGCGTGGAATCTTTCGAGAGTTCTTATGCACCAAGTAACGCGAGCCGCTTTTTGCTCTTCACAGAGCGAATGCGGTATCCTTCGGGAAAACAACTTTTTTACACCTAATTGTTCATGCAAGATTATTTGTATTTGACTCATGTCAATGTCTAAAGTTGCCTGAATTTCGCGGTATGTCACATGTTGATCTTTCTTAATCAGCTTACGTACAGCATCAACGTTTTCTTGGGTGACTGCAGTTTTTGGACGACCTTGACGGGGATCATCACTGAGCTTGACACGTCAACGTTGAAATTCAGCAAACCAGCGATAAATTGTGGTTTTGGATGGGGCTTCATCGCAGAAATCATCCGGTCAACACACTGTTTTTGTGTTAAACCACTTCGAAAGTCATAATAAATCATAGCTCTTGAATTTTCTCGAGTCAATTCCATTTTCTCAACGACTAAACAAATTTGACAAAACCTTGTGACAAGACCGAGAATCTTTTTTTAAATAAATAAATAGTATTTAATTTTAAAAAACCAAGGACTTTTCATCTAAAAAGATTTTAATATGACAGGAACAGTGGAAATATTCCATTCCCGATACTTTTAGTACAGCCTATGTATTAATAGCTTTTGTTTTTTAAATCATTATTCTAAATCAACATGTGGGTAAGTACGTTTAGTCATCGTCATCAACATCATTACAGCCCTTCACATGTTCAATGGTGAACAAAGGTCTCCACCAATAAATGCAATAAAGCACGATCCTGAACCACCTGCATCCATCGATGGATTTTACATATACACTCACGCCTGTCACCAAGAGGGGTAGGCAAAGACTACGGACTTCCATTTGGCACGATCCTGACACACCTCTCTTGCCTCCTCCACATCCATACACCTACGCATGGGTACTCTTAATTTGGCCCATTTTCAATATTATATCGATATATAATTTGATCGATAAACTTACGCCTAGGGCGTCTCCTCCCGACTCTGCCCTTCACTTCTCCAACATAAATTTGCTTTGTCACTCTTTCCTCATTCATTCTTTCTACATGATTTTACACACATATATATATTTAAATAATTAGAAAGAGGTCTAAACCCAATAAATTCTTTACGTGATGCTTACATAATTTACAAATTATTTCATTATTATTTTATTAATTTTTAATACGTCTGTGTGAACAATAGAGTAAACACAATAAACTTGTGATTACTCTATTATTTTATTACTTAGTACGCAAGCAAACTTAGTTCGATCCCACCAACGTTCGATCATACACCTACATCGGTACCAATGAATTTATTAGCGAAGCGTCAGTAGCCTAATGGCAGGGCGCGGTCCGCGAACTCGAAAGGTCGTGGGTTCGAATCCGCCATTCGACTACTGTCGTGAACCACTTCTAACACAAGTATGTTAAGCTTACCAGAAGTGGTTAAAGGGAATATTAGTAATGTTTAATAGCAACACTAGTATTTAAAAAAAAATCCATTTTAAGTGGTAATATTTCAAGTTCTCAGCAGTATTACTTTACATAGTGAAAAACAAAGTCTTGCAGAGTTTGAGTTATAGAGCCACGCTTCAGCACGAATAGGCCTCGACTAGGAAAGGTGACCCCGTACAGAATACCAGCGTGAAGTAGCAGTATAATAACGCCCTGTTACGTATGGTGAGTAAAGAAAATCTTACACCCTAACTTAACCTTGTACCAGTAAAAGGGTAATACCCTTTTACTGGTAAAGAAGCTTTCCATTTTAGCCTACATTTTGATTATTAATCACGAGTTTAGATGTCTATGGGACACAGCATCTACTTACCATCAACTGAACTTTTTTTTTATAGGATAGGGTGACAAACGAGCACACAGTCCACCTGGTGGTAAGTGCTTACTGTGACCCATAGACATCTACATATCTACATTTATCCTCAATAAAGAATAAAAATGCAGATGCGTCGTCACCCATGAAGACTAAGATAGAATGCATCTTTTCCAGTAAAATGGGTCTCCGGTTCTCTACACTCACCATAGGCAACACAGCAGAATTAAGCTGCTACTTTATGCTGGTATTCTGTGAGAGCGTGGTCCTTCCCCGGTCGAGCCGACCCATTCGTGCTACAACTATACTACTAATATAGCTGCAGCATGGCTCTACCGCGTATGGACTGCGTGTCCGTTTGTCACCTTTACTTTTAAAAACAATCTCAGAAATAGTACTGACTGCTTCAATACTCCCTCAATAGTGGAAGGAGGCCTGTGTCTAGCAATGGGTACAAAACTGTTAAAAAGACAAATAAAATAATAAAATATCGTATTACTGTAAGTAAAAAATATTAAAAAACTAGAAAATACGCTTCAACAACAACACAGTTGATAAAGGATTAACATTAACAATGAATATATGTGATAAATTAGGTACAGCATCTTAAACTATTGTGACGGTTTTTTCGCGTCACACAATCAAACGGTATTGTCCAACGCCGCACAATCGCGGCCCGAGGGCCCCTCATTGACCATCTTGTGAAAAAAGGTAGAAAAAAGGTCACTGGGGTCAGACGTCACACGAATCGAACATTCTTTGAAGGGTCACCACATTCTTTGGTCTATTTAACCAAAATGAGGTCAGCTAAGGTATTTGATACCCTTGCGAATCTCAAGGGTTGAATTCCAGAAATTTGTGATTCTTTTGCGGTAATATGATATGTGTGCGACTACAGGTCAACACATTTGAATACAATGAGTGAAAGAGTTGGTTTTTGTGTTATTCCGTGTTTCGGAGACGTTATAAATCATCTATGAAAGTAATAACTACACTGGAACCCGGCTCATTGCTGCCGCAGAAGAAAGAATTGTGGAAATATCGTTATTAATGTGGAAGAGTTATATATTCGTAGTTATGATACATGCAACACCTATGTACTGTAAGTTAATTGTACTCTGCTTATAACTTTCGCGCAAGTGGAAGCATTAAGTTGACAAAGTTTTAGCGCAATCTGATGTATACAATACGAGCAAACAAATATATTTTTTTATATATTAGATTAAGTAATAAAATTTAAAATATTTCTTTTGCACGTAACAATTTACTAAAACCTTTCCGGTTAATATCATACACGGATATAGGCTAGTGGATGATCATACGCCGTCACTACACGGTAAATACAAAAAAAACAAATAAAAAATTAAGCTCAAGACGATCATTATGTATTGAAGCATTTGCTGAGTTTTACATACTAATCTTATTTATTTTAGCTTATAGAATTTCATTATATCAACTGAACGAAAGTATATATATCCTTTTAATTTAAATAGGTAAATATTTCCATATCAAATAAAACTTCTTCTTATTTTTGAAAATAGTAAGATAATTGTAACAATTTACTTATATTTTAATTAGTACATTAATAATGTTCTCCCGAACAAATTTCGCCCACGACAGCTAGTCGCAACGGAAAATATCCATAAATAAACCTAGCAAGCTAACAGCATAGCAAAGTGGCGAAGCAATCAGCTTTGTAGCGGTTTCTAACGGTTGCCGTTGAGCAATCAGTTTCAAAATAGGAGGTTCAGATGCCTGGGTGATCAGTAATCGATTGCTGAAAACAGAATTTGGAAATTCGAAACCATTCTCGAGATAATCGTGGGACAGACGGACAGACGGACAGACGGACAGACGGACAGACATCGTAAAATCAATAAGTGACTTCGCAAGCTTCGCCACTTAATAAGTACGGCAATCTGACACGCCCGAAGGAGCTTAGGCGCAGAACCAACGACTTTACTTGATTCGCGAGGTACGTGGATGATGCACCGCCAACTTACTGCCGCGAAACGGCTGCTGAGTTTTCTCGACAAAAACCCAATAACTAAGTTTGACTAATTTTGACCCCAGACTCACACCCGGGACCACACGATTAATATTGAAAGTTTGTCATAATTATACTATTTTTTTTTTAACGAAGAGGGGGCAAACGAGCATGCGGCTCACCTGATGGTAAGTGTCGTTCGCTGCCCGTGAACAACTGTAACACCAACACCAAGAAAACAGTAGGCTGTTTTCTTGAAGGTCCCTTAGTCGTCTCGGTCCGGAAAAATCACTGGTGGTAGACGATTACACAAGGTATATGTAATATACATGGTATACTAATTTGAAACAGAAAACAGAAACAGAAACTTTTTTATTCAATATAGATTATAAATAATACTTATTAAAAGTCACTCTTTTGTATAATTACCAATGGTTCGAAAAAAAACCTCTGTTCTGGGAAGAACCAGCAAGAAACCCAGCAGGACTTTTTTTTTAAAATAACAGCTTACAATCATGCATATTACACAAATTAACTACACAACAAGTTAGAAATAGCTTGGTAGCGATCACCTCACATGTTATTATCATCTATAAATTCTTTAATATTATAATAACCCTTTTTATACCCTCTTCTGTAAAACAAATATAATTTCAGTGTCAGCTGCGTGTCCCCATAGCGAAATACCATACGACGACGAATTACAATTATATATGGTATACCGTAATATTATGGCATCCGATAGGCGGCGGTTCATCATCTCGTTTACACCAGTCCGGCGACGGGCAGTACCTTCAAAGGTGCGAGACGTCTTGTACATAGATGTCTGCCAAACGTTACGATAAAGGCAAATCCTCGTTACGACGGGGGAGGCCCATATCCAGCAATGCACTTTTACGGGCTGATGAAGATGGAGCTACCACAATCTATTGGAAAGCATAGACATTCGTCATTACCCCTGTACCTTTTACGTCACAATCAACAACAACAAAACTTTTGACTTGAACTTTTACTTGAAACTTTTTCTTGTGTTCTTGCACATTTGTGCAAGAACACAAGAAAAAGTTACACGTGGTAGAGCCATGCTGCAGCTATATTATGGTTGTAGCACGAATGGGTCGGCTCGACCGGGGAAGGACCACGCTCTCACAGAAAACTAGCGTAAAATAGCAGCTTAACGCTGCGGTGTTTCGTATGGTGAGTGTAGAGAACCGGAGATCCTTTTTACTGGCAAAGAGGCATTCCATCTTAGTCCTCACGGGTGACAACGCATCTGCATCTTGAGTCTTTATTGAGGATAGATGTAGATGTCTATGGGTCACAGTAACCACTTACCATCAGGTGGACTGTGTGCTCGTTTGTCACCCGATCCTATAAAATAAAAATAAAATAAAATAAAAATGTTGGATTCAAACTCGGGATTTAAGGAAGGACGGTTGACCCATGTTGCAAGTAAATTATCGGCTCGACCGGGGAACGACCACACTCTCACAAAATACTAGCGTAAATACTGCTGTGTTGCCTATAGTGAGTGTAGAGAACGGGTGACACTTTATACTGGAAATAAGACATTTCATCCGAGTCCGGTTGCCAGAGTTTGACAGAGTCCTCTTTTGTCATCCTTAAACGATAGAAAACAAAATCTTTTTTTGAGCTAAGTAAATCTTATATTAGTATAATTACTTATATTTTTGTGTGAATAAAAAAAAATTAAGCAGAATATTAAAGTATTAAAAGAATATTCACTATTATTACATTTAAAAAAAAAAACCACGTCGATGTCAAAAAATATAAACACCGTACATCCACACCCCGCATTATTAATCCTAATTTAAATAATAAAACGGTGTGATATGTGAAACTATATAATTCTTTGTAAAAAACCGGGTTAATGTAAATTAACCTTGAGAGATTCATTTGAGATTGGCGACCTGACTCACCCCATATTATCTCAACCAGTACCATTTCCCACGATTCACCCCAATTTTAGGGTTATCTTTTTACGCTCTATGAGCATTTAAAAGTGGATCGTTCAATGAAGTGTTATCTTTTTTTTTCGTTTGCAAAATGTTAAAAAATTGCTAAAAATGTGACCCCATTTTCTGATGAGGTCCCGACATTGTGAACCTGGTTTAACCCTGTGTATTTTGAAATTCGATCCGGTTATTTCCTTTTTTAATTTTTTTTGATGCATTAATAGTGCCAGATACAAACGGTTTTCGGCAGGTAGTACCAATTTTTCTCGTGAGAATGACAGTAAAGAGTTTATATTTACAATTTAAGACTTTTTCCAACTAGTTGCGTCTTGCGTTTTAGGTACGCGTGTATTTACTACTTTATAATGTAAGCAAATTGTAACTTTTTTACTTATTTGAACTTTGTTTTTACTTTTATCAAATTTTTATCGCATATCACAAGTTATATTAAATATTTCATCCCCTATTTTGCCACCAGGACTGTAAATTTTTCTCCACTTTGCTATGGAACTAATAATGAAAGTATACCTATTTAACTAATTAATAAAAAATTAACGAGTAAAATCGGTTTACAAATTGACGAAGATATTATGTTATATACAGTAAAATTGAATAAGAGAGAATTACTTTTTTTTTAAGTCGGTTAAAAGGGACAAAAGTACGATCACAGTTTATACAAAAATACTGAGGTGATGCACAAATACTTCGTTTGGACTAACACCCCTTAAAGTTAAAAAAGTTAAAGTTATAGCCTATCCTATTATAACGTCCCACTGATGGGCACAGGCCTCCGCTCATTTCTGAGAGAGCTGAAACTCTTCAAGGAAAAGTTCGCCACGTTGCCCCAATGCGTGTTAGCGAACTTCACGTCTTCGAAATAATTTTTTTCCTATTTCTCAGGCATGCAGGTTTCCTCACGATGTTTTCCTTCACCGCCGAGCACGTGGTAAATCAGCACTTAAAGTTGCAATTAACAATTTCATTGGTTCTGGCGTGGATCGAACCCGGGTTGCTCGCGTACAGTGAAATTTACAGCGTGCGCTAAACATCTGAGCTACCACGGCTCAGTGACCCCTTATTAAGTAAATATTTTACAATGATAGCTGATAACAGAGATATACGATCGTTAAATTTGCAAAATATAATAATAGTATGTTTTACGCAGAAAAAATTATTTTCATAATTCATCGAAAGTGGACGTCGAAAGACACATTCAGACATCGGTATTTTTACTTGTTACATACTTGAGACATTCTGTCTGCAGTATGTGCAGCATAAAGAAACTTTATCTTAACGATATCGTATTACATATTTTAAACTGTAAAATTCTATAATTAACGGAATACAACGGACGACGAATTTTTTTTTTCTTGAATACCGTGGATGCAATGTATTTGACTCATTGAGTGTTCTTACTGTTGATCATTCAGCTAGGTATCTAATAATTATATTTATCAGAGATATCCTATGCACGCTTCCTGAATGCTTTACCATGTCGTTACTCCATCGAGTGGGGCTTTCCTACACGACCGCTCTTTGTGGCATTCTTTGAGGGACGCCTACGTTCAGCAGTGAAATTGTGAAGGGTTGCAATGAATGTAGGAATAAATTGCGGTCGTTCCTGTGAATTTAAGACAATGTTTCAATTTCCTTGGATTTTTGGAACGAAGTTCCTTATCGGACGGTACGGGTTTGGCGGATGGGAGCTAGGCGAAAAAAGTGTAAGATTTTTTCGTCACCACCAAGGGGTGACACAAGGGTGTCATAGTGTATTTTATTTTAAATGACGCTTCATTGTACTCGTAATAGACGCTAATAATTATTGTATTTATATTTGTTAATCACGAGTCAATACTATAATACGTTTATCAATAATAATATACTATGAAAGGAGCATCGTTCCAATCGAATGTTCCACGACACTCACGTATGTTTTTTTTACTACAAGTTTTATAAATTTATTTGACTGTTGTTATTAGAGCGATGAAGTTGAAGGTGTATGATTGCCACTCGTATTATTTACTACTGTTACGTTTTGGTTGTAATACGACAAGATGACAGGGATGCGTTGTACATATACATTTATAAGTTTCTTATTGTAATTCAAGACTTCTTGGTTTATCTAGTTGTTATAAATGCGACTGCTGATAGTAACTATGCTGGATAAAATCACAGGTCGGCCCAAAAATCACGTATTTGCTATTGTATTATTTTCTGTCAAGAAATTCTGAGCAGCTGCTTGGAGTCAGGAAGTTGACGGTATGACGGGGTTTCCCCCTTTGCCTCGGAAAGCACGTAAAGCCGTTGGTCCTGCGCCTGATCTTTATCCGATCGTGTTGGATTGCCGTCTCATTGGACTATGAGAGTGAAGTAATAGAGAAACGAATCCAACTGGGCTTGCGTATACAATCGTGTTCATTAATTCTGTCCGGTGCAGATGGTTATTCTTTTTTTATAGGAGAGGGGGAAACGAGGGCACCTGATGGTAAGTTACTACCGCCGCCCGTGAACAACTGCAACACCAGGGGAATCGCAGATGCGTTGCCGGCCTTTTAAAAAGGAGTAGGGTCTTTTCTTGAAGGCTCTCTAAGTCGTAACGGCCCGAAAATATTGCTGGTGGTAATCGATTCCACAAGGAAGTTGTGCGGGGAAGAAAACGTCTTCTAAATCGCATAGTGATAGACCGTCAATCATTCAGATGGTGTGGATGGTATCGGGAGTTCTGCTGCGATGTACGTTCGTGAAATTTGGCGGCTGGAATTAATCAGAATAATTCCTCAGAGCACTCCCCGTGGTAAATGCGAAATAAAATGCAGAGGGATGCAACATTTTTTCGCAGCGCCAATGAATGGAGCCGATCGGAAAGGACTTGGTCGACGACGATTCAAGCCATTCTGCGCTGGATGCGGTCCAGTGGAAGGAGCTGGCGCTGGGGAGCCCCTGCCCAGAGATGGGAACAGTATTCCATTTGAGGCCAAACCTGCGCCTTGTAAAGTTTCAGGCGTTGTGCCGGAATGAAATACTGTCCCGCTCTGCTGAGCACGCCAAGCTTTTTAGAGGCCAATTTGGCCTTCTCCCCCAATTGACCAAGAAACTGCACGTCACTCGATATGTCGACGCCGAGGATTCCGATACTGGCTGAGGCAACAAGGGGAGTGATTTGAAACTGAGGAGATACGACAAAGGGGTTCTTTTAGCAGTAAACGCGCAAACTTGTGTCTTCTGAGGATTACTCGTAAACTGGACTAGATTGAGTCGCCCCCAATCCGAGACTTTGTTCAGCAAAGACTCGACTTCAGACACAAGTTTGTTCCGGTACTCGGCGACTTGCTGACGTAACCTAAATTAGGGCATTATATAACATTTTTTTTTTCATTACATACTTTCATTTACAGTTGAAGGATCGATCGTAAGACAGACCAATGTATGACAGATGATATTTCACTACTGCGAAGTTAGATCTATGGCAGTTATGTGAACGTTGTATAAAGTTGCATGTATTCATTATCTTGCGTCTTTCCAAATTTCATAGTTCTAAGTCAACGCAATGAATTACCCTATAGGTTTTGCTTAGTGAATTTGCGAGTATTTTCAGAGTAGAGCCATGCTTCAGCTGTATGTAGTTCTAGCATGAATGGTTTGGCTCGACCGGGGAAGGACCACGTTCTTACAGAATACCAGCGTAAAATAGCAGCAGAACCGGAGACCATTTTTACTATAAATAAGGCACTCCATCTTAATCTCGCGGTCTAAATGGTCTCCGGTTCTGCTGCTATTTTACGCTGGTATTCTGTGAGAGCGTGGTCCTTCCCCGGTCGAGCCGACCCATTAGTGCAACAACTACACTACTAATATAGCTGCAGCATGGCTCTACAACGATTGTTATTAGGAAGATGCTGCCGCCCATCTATTGTTTCAGTTTCCCTATGTCGCCTCTTACAATTCCCACGGGACAATATGGGGCAATGGATATTCTTAAACCGTCACTACACGTGTTTAGGCCAAACAATTAACATTTGAAATTTCCATTCAACACTCGTGTCCTCCCGCTGACGTTGTAAAGGTCACCGTGGCCCCACTCCCATGTGGATCGCTGGGCAGAGGGCGTGATTGTAGAACGCGAGTGCGAAGTCAGTAGCTTGACAGCAGCGGTGCGGTAGATTAGCGTATTTTGGTGCCCGCTGCATCGATTTCGCGCGACCAGTTTTTTGGGTTTTGTGGTGTAGAATTTGAGTCTTTGTGCACGTTTAATTTACTATTGAATTTGGGGTTTCGTGTAGACCGCCTCGAAGTAGTTTGTCTAAGTTGTACGTTCGTGACAAGAGGCTTGTAATGAATTTGACTGATTAGAGTAAATTCGTTTGCAAGTAATTACGTCAATTGTATAGTGATTGCATGTTGAAGTGCATTTTGCAATATTTAACTTGTTTGTGTGACGTGGAACCTTGTGCGCACGACGAGTGGACATACGGTCTGGAATTTGACGCTCGCATTCCATTTCGAGGGCGTGGCCCGGTTAATTGTTTTTGGAAGTTAATGTTTAATTGTAAGTCGCGTTAAGTGCCTTTTGTGTGTAGTTAGTTTGCATGTCAGCTAGGCTGATTTTGAGTCTTAATGCGGGTGTAGTATTTAATATTGTACGAAGAAATTTAGTTTGTTGTTTGTAACGCGGAACTTTGTGACCCTAGAGAAGGTCGCGTTCGGTTCTAAAAATAATTCGTTGCTGAGTGAAAACGGAAGTGAACTTTGATCCATCGTTTATTAGTCGTGCCGTGTGTTACGTTTTTGATTACGATTAACGGGGATTTAGTTGAGTTTGAAGTTAATTAAATGTACAATAAAGTTCTTCTTCTTCTTCTTATCTTCACGCACAATCCCTGATGGGGTAGCCAGAGAGAACAGATCACCAAGTGTCACGATTCTTACATACCTCTTTCGCTTCTTTCTTCCCCTGGTGTTGCGGTTGTTCATGGGCGGCGGTAGTCACTTACCATCAGGTGAGCCGCATGCTCGTTTGCCCCCTCTCCTATAAAAAAAAAAAAAAAAAGATTCATTATCTTCTTCATACATGCACGTCTAGGTATCCGAGTACTCTTGACCCTCCCCTCTTCGAGCAATTTGCTCACATAGTCTTCGAAAGTTAGTCTCGGTCTACCTCGACACCTTTTAATATTTACTTTCGTGCTATATATTTTCTTCACCATTCGGTCTTCACTCATTCGCTCAATGTGCCCAAACCATCGAAGCACGCCCTTATCAATTTTTGTGATAAGGTAATCTTTCAAACCTGCCATATTGCGAATCTCTTCGTTTCACTTTCGGTCGGTCATGGTAACGCCGCACATTTTACGAAGAGATCGCATCTCCACTGCATTCAACTTGCTTTTATGCTTCTTCTGGCATACCCAGGTTTCGCTGCCATATGACAAAGTCGGTACCAACAACGCAGTGTTGGTACCGACGAGTACGGTACGAGTATATATTGGAAGGCGTGCACTCTTCACTACGCCTTGCCTTTTGACTAACGCAGTCAGGGCACCATTGACTCTGTTCCCGGCAGCGACACGCCTGTCCACATCTAAATCACATCTTCCATCCCGGCTAAAAGCACTCCCCAAGTATACAATTTCCTTTACCTGTTCTAGACATTCCTGATTTATCCATATTTCACACTTCGTTCTCTCTTCGTCCCTTTCAAATACCAGAACCTTAGTTTTATTAGCATTCAAACGGAGACCTTTAATTTCACATTCCTCTTTCATACACGTGACTAATGCCTGCAGTGATGGTGCAATAAGCACTGCATCATCAGCATACAGCAGACAATTTACTTTTATGTCACCCAATTTCACACCCAAACACCTATCTTTCAGCTTCTGTAAACAGCTGTCGAGATACAGTATGAACAGCCAGAAAGACATAACACAACCCTGTTTTACGCCCGTTTGGACGCTAAACATGGGTGACAGGTCATGCCTTACCCGCACACAGGCTTTACAGTCACAGTAAAGTGACTGCACAGCCCTTAGCAATCGACCATCCACACCATACCTCGGCAACAGTTCCCACATTTTCTTCCTTACAACCTTATCAAATGCTTTCTCAAGATCCACAAAAGCACAGAAAATCTTCTGGTTAGCAGCTAGAAGCTTTTCCGTGATCATGCGGAGAGAAAACATTTGATCCGTGCATCCTCTTCCAGGTCTAAATCCGCATTGTGCCTCTCATAGAAATCTTTCCGATTTCTCTTGCATCCTACGTGTCAAAACTTTCGAGTAAACTTTACTTGCTAAACTGGTCAAGCTGATCGCCCGATAGCACCCGCAGTCAAAATGTGAACCTTTACCTTTATATAAAGGCACAATGACTGCGGATCGCCAATCATCCGGGACATCCCCCGTCCGCCAGCACAAATTGCACAGCAGATGAAAGCTGTCCCAGATGCGAGGCCCACCATACTTGACCATTTCAGCAGTAACTCTGTCTAGTACCGCAGCCTTACCACACTTCAAACTTCGAATCGCACGTTCAATCTCTTTCATACTGATGACCTCAGTGTCATCGAGGTCCGGGTCTGGTATACCAGTCACGGCGTCATCCCCGGATCCCTCACTAAGATCATCACACGCATACATTTCTCTATAAAATTCACTCCATCGCTGCATGACGTCCGATTTTTCTGAGAGGACGTCATTAGTTCTCGAAAGCACTTTGTTCATTCTTAAGGCCGTCGCACCACTTCTGGTCCTTCCAACCTCCTTCCAGAAGAGTTTGGAGTTTTCCTTGAAGTTGTGCGACAACTTTCGTCCGCTTCCATTCTACACCTTTCACGCACTTCCTCAATCAATGCTTTCGTGTGAACTTTCTGCAGCTTATATCTTTCTTTCATCTTCTCTCTCATATTCTTATCATTACTAGAGGCCAAGTAGTCTAATCATGCTTTCTTCTTCTTCTTTACCGTTTCTTTCACTTCATCATTCCACCATGCATCTCTTCTTTTACTACTGCCTCTTTTTATTGTTCCACACACTTCTTCTGCTGCACTTACCATTCCATCCCTAAGGTTCTGCCATGTTCTTTCCACACATTCTTTTCTGCCATCGATGGTGTCAAGCTTTTCGGCTACCCTCGCATGATATTTGTCCCTAGTATCCGCTTCCTGAAGCTTCCAGCTTCGGATGCGACAGACCGACTGTGGTTGTGGACTGTGGACTGGACAACCTTATATTCAGTCATAACATCGACCAACAGAGAAGACAGCAGCACCCCCACTCCCTGACAAGCGTTCTCGCTCTCCGGGACTCCGGACCATAGAGCTAACGCCCCGCCAGGGAGCTCTTCAGTACAACTGCCCTTCCGTTTGGTCTCCGACATACACACGACATCTAATTCTCTTTCTTTCATTATTTCGATCAACTCATTCGTCTTATCTCTCATGTCTCCTCTAATATTCCACGTGCCAACTCTGCACTCTGTCCTCCACCTTCCGCCGTGTCGGACTGTGCGTGACGGGTGGCGGTCCCCATCGCCGCTTTACGCGCTGCATTCCACACCAACGGGGACGAACTGGTGTGCGTCGCCTTGGGGGGACGCCCTAACCCTCGTTGGCATGGGTGCGCAGCTGTGTAGAATTGCAGCCCTGAAAAGGGCTGGCAGGGGTCGCGACGAGCATATACTATTAAAGTTGATGGATTGAAATAGTGTACAATAAAGTTGATAGACTGAAATAGTGAAATGAAGGCAGAAATTTTCCATGGGTGATCCACGACTTGAGGGAGCGAGCATTGGGAGAACATCAGCTCCGGTGGATTTTCTGTGCGATTAAATCGGGCCGTCAGGTCACATATATAAACACTGCTACACACCACTTACATGCACCTACACCTACCTACCGCCTGACCGAGCCTTGGGGCAGTCTTAGCTTCGGAACCAGGTAAGTACTATTTGTTTACCTAGCCTTATATCTATTGTGTAGAATGATAAGTCTCCATAGGCCGTTCGGCCCCGTCCTCTGCTGCCCGTCGATTGGACTACTAATGGGCCCTAGTCCAGTTAACCTTTGTTGGGGTAGTTAGGGGCGTGTACAACACGGTTAAAATTAAACAATTATAATTATCTAAAAGATAACTAATAAATGAACCACCATATTCCACAGTCATTAATTCTTCACAATTAATATCCAAATTAAAAAAAAAATACATTTTCTTTAATAGTATAAGTGCATCGATCACTAATAAAAAACTACATACACAATCTCATGTAAAAGTTCTCTAAAAACTGTCGCCAGTTGTTTTGACGTAACTGTAGTTGAAATAAATATATATTAATGTAAATTCAACCCTAAATGCGTTACCTAAAATTGTATTCACAAAGCTACGTCAAATTAAAAGCGCACCCAAATGTTTGAGTGGGCGCTCATTCGGTAAGGACATTTTGTCACTGATTGTATATCTATATAGTTATTTATTAGTGATCGATGTAATAAGTGTAACAAACAAGCACACATTTCATCTGAGTAAGTGGATACTGTGTACTGTCACCTCAGAGGACAGAAGGAATGCCTCCGTTACCGTTACCGCCTATTAAACAGCACAGTCCACTGCTGAACATAGGCCTACCCCATAATATATTGCCCTAGTTATTAGCCTTATTTGACATAGTTGCTACGCTTGGCAAGCGGGTTGGCAATGCCTCGTTTCCAGTAAAATGTGCCTCCAGTTCTTTCACTCATCATAATATGAAACTCAGCAGCATTAAACTGATATTTCACGCTGATTTTCTGTGAGAGCCTGGTTCTTCTCTGGTCCAGCCAAACCATAAACCATTATATAGCCGCAGTATGGCTCTATTACGAATAATCTACTTATTTTAATATAACAATGTATGAATATATCGTCTAAAATAAATAACGTTATCTATTTATCCATCTTCTATCTATCTACACTATAATAAAACTCTAATACGACGTCCGTCTAAACACGCTTTACGCAAAAACCTGTGAGCCGAATTGAATGGGACTTTCACTAACAGATAACTGATGTTATGGGGAGTAACTTAGGCTACTTTTATTTTAGGACTAGGTGTTCCCCGCGACTTTGCCCGCGTGTTATTTGTGTTTTTAATTTTTTTGCGCGGAACCATAATTCTTTTCTTTTTCTAAAATAAAAGTAGTCTAAGTTACTCCTTGTGACATCAACTATCTGCCAGTGAAAATCCCGTCAAAATCGATCCAGCGGTTTCGGAGATTATCCGGAACAAGCAGACAGACAGACAGACACAAAAACTTTAAAAATTGTATTTTTGTTATTAGTACCGTATATACTTTCATATACATTTAGTAAAAAGCTGTAATTTTGACATTACAAACAGACACTTCAATTTTATTTATTTGTAGAGATTAGTGTTCCGCGCAAAAAAAATCCATGCGGGCGAAGTCGCGGGGAAATGCTAGCTTCTATATAAATCGGTGAACTGAATTTAAATACGGATAATAATAATTAAATAAATAATAATAGGTTTATTTGTAAATAAAATATAATACATTAAAAGATGTTAACAATTTGGATGAACAGTCTAACCAGCCTATAAATATCATACTTTTAACAGTACTTAACCACGATGTCGTTTTGTATGAAATAAAAAGACGCAACCAGTTAAACGTTTTTGTTACGAGGTATGATTAATATTTTTCATAACTTGAATTAAATTGTATAAACTTGCTCTTTTAGCGTCGTGTATAAGTTATCGGTACAAAAACGAGGGCGAAGAGTCGATTCCCGGTAAAAAGCACACGACTACAGCATCTGCGGGGCTAAAAATAATTTCCAACGTTTAATACAAAAATCGCAATAATTAACTTCGTTACAGGCCAATAAATTACAATACGAGAAAGAAATACTACACGATACCCAAACATGAGCATTTTGCTATCTTAATGCAATTGCAAATGTGTGAGTTTGTAGAGATGTGTTTTAGGACGGGTATCGACGTCGATTTCATTTCAATTGTAATAACAATAAGAAGAATCTGACGTAATTAACATAAAACAAACAAGTGATAAAGTTGTGACAAAGCCTTGGAAGTTAAGGAGATATGCTTGTAGAACGCGAACCGAATTAGCTAAGTTAGAATTCTATATACTTAAAGTACCGTTTTACCATTTGCTCGGAGGTAAAGTAAAATCGAGAAGGCGCAGTCTTCTCTGCCCCAAAAACTCATTGAGAAAATTTCTCGCTCAAAGGCTAAGTATAGCTATTCAGCAAGGAAACGCTGCCAGCGTTCTTGGTAAGATACCGCGGGTAGTATGACTGTATGATAATTATGTTACTAGTTTTAGTTGTTTTTTATTATTATAGTTTTTAATATTGTATATAATAAAATATATCATAAAATATTAAGTTTAGTTTAGAAAAGAAAGGAAGAAAGTAAGCCTGTGCCTAGTAACCGCAGTGTAGGGCGAAGACAGCGGGTTTTATAATAATCTATGTAGAAGGCCTTTGCTCAGCGGTTGGCTTGTTAAGGGCTTTAAAATAGCTTTTAAAAATACTTTTAAAGCCGAAAGAAGGAATGTTTTATTGATACTAATAACAAAGGTATGTATCTTTCATTTTGTACAGACTGCGTATAAAAATGAAATTGTTTTGACTTAACATGACCCTGTTTTGTCAGAGTAGAAACTACGACATCATACAAAATAAAATTTCATAAAAATATTTTGAGATTAGTCTTTGTGAATTTTTATTATTGTTAGTGTTGCATAATTATCACTTATTATATTATTTATGATCCAAATAAATGATTTTAGTTTTTAATAATGGATTTTCATTTTAATTTTGTACATAATCAAAGCAAAGTAAAATAACTTGCATCGATATAAAGGGTAGTTGTTTAAAAGCGCGTCCCATATCGCAGCTCGATCACAAATACATTCATATGATTTATTGTTAACACGAATGCAACTCATGTGTGTGAAGTATCATTGGAGCACGCACACAGACGCGCACGGATTGTTATGCGAACGGGTCGCGATGGACTTGATACTTCGGGAAACGTTCACTTTATGGTCCGGGATCGCGATGTTGGGGTAACATGGCGATTGGTGTTGTACGTGCGTGTACATATTTGGCACATTTAAACAAATATTTGCTATAAAATTGGGTTAACAATCGTGGATAGGTTATAAAGAAATCAATGACGTCACTTTTGGTATATAAATAGAAGTTATTGTCTCACCTTTACGTTCTGAGTTTTTCCAAATGTAAATATAAAATCGATTCGGTGGAGTCGAATGAGGATTTTTATAATAATTATGTATTTACAACTAACTAACAGTCCATCTGATGGATAGTGAATACAGGCTACATGACTACAAAGGAGACTACATTAGAAACGTAGTCACCCCAAAGGACTAACTTGCCACTTATATTCACAACCTGTTATTATACTGAATCTCCATAACATGGTAGAGCCATTTCGAACGTGGTAAAGCCATGCAGCAGCTATATTAGTAGTATAGTTGTAGCACGAATGGGTCGGCTCGACCGGGGAAGGACCACGCTCTCACAGAATACCAGCGTCAAATAGCAGCTTAACACTGCTGTGTTTCGTATGGTGAGTGTAGAGAACCGGAGACCCTTTTTACTGGAAAAGAGGCATTTCATCTTAGTCCTCACGGGTGACAATGCATCTGCATTTTGATTCTTTATTGAGGATAAATGTAGATGTCTATGGGACACAGCAACCACTCACCATCAGGTGGACTGTGTGCTCGTTTGTCACCCTATCCTATAAAAAAAAATAACACTAACATCGGAGTTCAATTGTATGAGTTAATAAGTGTAAGAGGGTGCTACTGGGTGCTACCTTCATTGACTGTCACAGATTTGTTAAAACTTGCTTGATTTGCTTTAACTTTATTTATTATAATTGCTGATCTCGTTTTCTAACATAAGGCACCCTGGTCATAAGGTTCTGTTTTATCTAAATCACCAGAATATGAATTAACAAAACCGGCCAAGTGCGTGTCGGGCCACGTGCAATGTCCCTACATAGTTACATAGGTTCCATAGTTGCCCGTCACAATACATGAACATAGACGGGACCTGCCTCCATATTAAGTAATTTCGCGGTTTAGCCGCTATATTGACAAAAAATTTGCGCTAATAGGACGACTAGTAACTGAAGGACTTCTTTTCCAAGCATACTTATAGAGAGTGGAAGTGGAGAGTGGTATTCAAAATAGGTTAAAAAACATTTCGATTTTGAAAAAAAAAGAACCATCTACATCACTTCAATCACATGCCCATTCCGTACAAAAATGGTTATAGTTCGCTATCTGTCGATTAGTTCTCGGCAGTACAATGCTAAGATAATACATGACCGTAATCAACATTCCCGCAAAGCGTCACTGCCCTAAACTATTAACGGTCGCCAAGTAAACCAAGAGTACCACGAATGAAACTATAGGCCTACTATAACTACTACATTTTCACGACATGACATTTTCTTGCCCTGAAACCCTCTCAGAAATGAGAGGAGGCCTGTACCCAGCGGTGGTTTATAGACTGCAACTTTAACTACTATTGTGCATACTTTTCACATTTTCAATAACAGTGGTAACACTATAGGCTATCAGTTTAATAAAACAACCATGTGGCTTGCTTGTTAACTCGTTCATATACAAACATTTTAATTATTAATAAAAATTAATATGTTAAAACATATTACCCCTCTTCCGGCGTTAGAAATAATGATTTGTTATGTTTACGCGAACACTAGACATTCGAATAAACTAGCTTTTAAAGATTTTATCACGTTTGTTAAATTATTTTATATTCCCGACGTTTCGAGTAGGTACTTAACAGCACTCATGGACCGTTCTCAGTTCATGGTCATAGTCAGTCCCTCCGTGACCAATTAACCAGACTAAACCAGTTAATAAATGAAAAAAAAAATCCATAAAAACTAGTTTCATTCAAATTTTAGAAATAAAATTTAGAACCACCTAGTCGCGACGAAACTATGGAGACCAATCTATGTACCAAATGGGTTCTTTTTACAATAATACATGGCCAGTGATTTGTATAGCTGTGCTGTGCTTGAGAATTTCTAACTAGAATATTTTTAGGGTTACGTAGCCAAATGGCAAAAAACTGAACCCTTATTGATTCGTCATGTCTGTCTATCCGTCCGTATGTCACAGCCACTTTTTTCCGAAACTATAAGAACTATGCTGTTGAAACTTGGTAAGAAGATGTATTTTGTGAACCGCATTAAGATTTTCACACAAAAATAGAAAAAAAAAACAATAAATTTTGGGGGTTCCGCATACTTAGAACGGAAACTCAAAAACTTTTTTTCCATTAAACCCTAAATTTTAAAATGATATTGAGGTTTCTTATACCATTTTTTTCTAAACTGAATAGTTTGCGCGAGAGACAACCCCTGTAACATCTAAAATAAGAGAATGATAAAACTAAAAAAATTATATAATGTACATTACCATGTAAACTTCCACCGAAAATTGGTTTGAACGAGATCTAGTTAGTAGTTTTTTTTTAATCTACATAAATCGTAAATTATGTTACTTGCTGCTACGGAACCCTTCATGGGCGAGTCCGACTCGCACTTGGCCTTTTATTAGACTTGTAGTATAACAAGAGTTAAAAAAAAATACGCGTGAGTACGCGAAGTTCCATTCATAGTATATTATTATTGATAACCGTATCATATTATTGATTAACAAATACAAATAAATTATTTACTAGCATCTACTAAAATTAATCGTCATTTAAAATAAAATAATATTTCTTTCATGACAAGATAAGAAAAAGTGTGAGGGAGATGGATATTATTCCATCTCCCTCACACTTTCTTCATACGTCAGAATGGGTCGTGACGCCTCGCCTAGCCCCCATACGCCAAATTCGTGCCGTCCGATAAGGAACTCCGTTCCAAAAATCAATTCTATACAATACTCGAAAACTAATATAGAGCGGAACGGTACGTAAGACACGGCCTGAGGCACCTGCATCCATCGAATCCCTTTGCAGCGTGAAAGCGTTTGCCAGTATGAGGGCACCAATTGAGGTCTCCTTGAATTGAGACTCCACAGTTGTGGAGTTTGTTTAAATTCGTGACTGTCTCTGTATATGGTAAGTGACTACCGCCGCCCATGAACAACCGCAACACCAGGGGAACCAGGGGGATTGCAGATGCGTTGCCGGCCTTTTAAAAGGAAGAGGCTCTTTTTTTGAAGGTCCCTAAGTCATATCGGTCCGGAAAAATCGCTGGTGGTAATCGATTCCACAAGGAAGTTGTGCGAGGAAGAAAACATCTTCTAAATCGCACAGTGGTGGACCGCCAATCATCCAGATGGTGTGGATGGTATCGGGAGTTCTGCCGCGATGTGCGTTCGTGAAATTTGGCGGCTGGGATTAATCCGAACAATTCCTTAGAGCGCTCCCCGTGGTAAATGCGAAAGAAATGAGAAATCTTACTTTGCCATCGGTTGTAAGTTTTTCGAGCCGATTCTTCGGGTTATATCATTAATAATCGTACATCAAAAGATGTTTTGTTATTAAAAAGTAAATAGGATTTTTTTTATAGGATCGGGTGACAAACGAGCACACAGTCCACCTGATGGTAAGTGGTAGCTGTGGCCCATAGACATCTACGTCTATCCTCAATAAAGACTCAAGATGCAGATGCGTTGTCACCCGTGAGGACTAAGATGGAATGCCTCTTTGCCAGTAAAAAGGGTCTCCGGTTCTCTACACTCACCATACGAAACACAGCAGCGTTAAGCTGCAATTTTACGCTGATTTTCTGTGAGAGCGTGGTCTTTCCCCGTTCGAGCCGACCCATTCGTCATGTAATTAATCGACTCATGTAATTAATTTAGTTATTGTGTTAAATGTAATTAGCCAACTACCCCAGAAGGAGGGTGATAAGTTTTCGAAAGTTTGTATGTATGTATGTATGTATGTCTATTTCTTTGGCACGTTCTGTAAACGGCTTAATTGATTTTAACATACGAGGTGTCGTTAGGTTTGTCTTAGTTGTGAGAGTAACATAAACTATATAATGCTTTTGTTTTTTTTTCAGTAAACCTTTTAATGTTGTCGGGTTTTTTATCTACTGTTTTACCCATTAAGCTAGGTTTTATTTTATTTTTTCATTTGAATCTATACTCAACAACTTGGCCCTGTCTTGGCTGCTTAGCTGTGAATTTGGTATAAACTATGTTGCCTACTTCACACATTATATTATACGTAGTAGAGCCATGCTGCGACCTGTCTGCCGGATGTGCTGACCGGTCAAGGAATACAGACAGAATACTAGCGTGAAATAGCAACTTAATGCTGCTGCATTCTGTATGGTTATTGTAAAGGACCGGAGACGGTTATTGTTAAGAAGAAGACGAAACACAGCGGCATTAAGCTGCTAATTTACGTTGATATTCTGTGAACGCGTGGTCCATCCCAGGTCGAGCCGGCCCATTAGTTCTACAACTATAATTTAGCTGCAGTATGGCTCTACAATATAACGTAGTATTATAATCATATCATCATTTTAACAATTAATTCGTAACACATCACACCTTTTTCAAGACACCGGTTTTATCATACCATTCCATAGCGTGCTAATATTTCTCGGAAAAACGTCGCCGAGTACTGGAAAAAACTTGTGTCTAAAGTCGAGTGTTTGGTGAATAAGGCACTGGGGGCGACCTAAATCTAGTCCAGTTCAATCCCCAGAAGACACAAGTTTGCGCGTTTACCGCTAAAAGGAACCTTTTTGTTGTATCTCCTCGGTTTCAAGGCACTTCCCTTGTTACCTCAGCCAGTATCGGAATTCTCGGCGGCAACATAACGAATGATGTGCAGTTTCGTGGTAACTTGGAAGAGAAGGCCAAATTGAAAATCTTGGCCTGCTCAGCAGGGCGGGTCAGTATATCATGCCGGCACACCGATTGCAACTTTACAAGGCGCAGTTTAGGCCTCACATGAACTACTGTTCCCATCTTTGGGTGGGGGCTTCCCAGTGCCGGCTCCTTCCACTATACCGCATCCAGCGCAGAGCGGCTCGAATAGTCGACAGCCGAGTTCTTTCCGAGAGATGTTGCATCCCTTTGCATTTTCTACCGTATTTACCATGGGATCTAAATCTAAGAATTTAGATCCCATGGTAAATACGGTATATATAAATACGGTAAAATGTATTCATCTAATCTGAGAATTTTTTCGGATTAAGTCCGCCAAATTTCATCAACGCACATCGCGACAAAACTTACGTTAGTATCCATATCACCTGGATGCTTGGGGGTCCACCACTATGCGATTTACTAGGAGTTTCCTTCCTCGTTCGACTACTTTGTGGAATTGATTATCCATCGGCGATATTTCCGAACCAATATGACTTAGGGACCTTCAAGAAACGAGCTTACACCTCTTGAAAAGGCCGGCAACGCACCTGCATTTCCACTGTGTTACAGTTGTTCATGGGCAGCGGTCGATACTTTCCATCAAGTGAGCCACATGCCGTTTGCCACTCTGTTATAAAAGAACCATCCACATTTTCAACGAATTTTGCAGTGAGAGCTGATTCCGTCCCGCTATGATGCTGACAATGTATGAAATATGATTTTGCTGTTTTTGCATATTTTTTGATTACCTCGTTGGTCTAGTAATTGTAAGCACGACTGCCGATCATGGGGTCCCGGGTTCAAATCCGGGGTCGTGCCAAAAAATAAGTAACGGGGTTTTTCGGTCGAAAAATTCAAACGAGTTTAGAAATAGAGAGTACACTTATGCTTGCACACACACTAGTGCACTATTATCCTGTCCTGTGTCTCAACTAACACTAGCCATCTAACTAGTATCAGTTGAAATTCGCCGCCTTGACCGTAATTCAGACTGGAGGACAGTATATATATATATAAAAATTACGTGTCACGTTGTTTGTCCGCGATGAACTCCTAAACTACTGAACTGATTTCAATGAAATTTTGCACACTGTGCAGTTTGTTCCAACTTGAGAGATAGGATAGTTTTTATCCTGATAAGTGACACTCAATATTTTTTTTATTACGAATTTAATGATTTTTTTTATATGAAGGGTCGTCGAAAAGGGCAGAACAACGTCTGCCTGGCCAGCTAGTATATATATATATATATATATATATATATATATATATATATATATATATATATATTTCTTTTTTGTCATCAATCAGTGCCGAGCCCCGTTTTGCCATGTCATCAATGAGAAAACAGCACCGTGTGTTAATTACATAATGTTTGAGAGAACCTTACTATTTCAATTTAAGAGACTTTTTTATATTGAAGACCAAACGAGCTAAAAGTTAAGCACCATGTGCAGCGTGCAGGTGAGGTTGGTGTTTGAAATATTTTGTAATAAGTACACCCTGAAATTATCAATAAATATCATTTAAAAATACCTAATATTAAACATAAAAACTTGATAAATTCTTTATACAATGTAAGAAACTAATCGTAACAAAGTACATTTAAGACGTAATGTTATATATGTATAATTAGGTGGATTTTGATAGTGAGTTAAGGCGCGAAATGTCAGCGTCTATTTTTGCGCGGGACATATCGGCGTCTGTCAGCACTTAGACGGCGTTGCGTGTGCGCGACGTACTCATACATACCAACACCTAGATTGCGTTCGACGCGTAAGAATGTTACGATTGGTGATGTGGTTTATATTTGTGATCACTTAGAAAGTGCGATAACTTTATTAAGACGTTAGTTTTCTAAGACGTTATCAATACCAGCGTAGAATAGCAGCTCAACACTAGCGTGTTTCGCATGGTGAGTGTAGAGAACCGGAGACCCTTTTTACTGGAAAAGAGGCATTCCATCTTAGTCCACACGAGTGACACGCATCTGCACTGTGATACTTTATTGAGGATAGGTGTAAATGTCTATGGGTCACAGCAACCAATTACCATCGGGTGGACTGTGTGCTCGTTTTCACCTTATCCTGTTTAAAAAAACTTAGCTAATTATAGTTACCTTTAAACCAAACCTGTAAAACCTGTTAACCAGTTTTTGACGTTCAAAAGTCCAAAAGTCGATATATGATAAAACTAGTTTGAAAGTGAGAATATTTTCTATATTATTTTGGAATTATTTTAAGAAGTACATAGGTTTCATTATCAAATTAGCTTTAAAATATATTTCTTATATGTTAAGTTCTAGGTAAGGCTCCTTACACTGTGTGAATTTGTGTTAATGAGGGCATCTACGACTTTTTCTGCCACAAGAGCGGCGCCACTAGAAAGTGAGGTATAATGTTTGACAGATTTCATAGCGTGGAAGTTAATTTGTTCGAAAAATGTAAAGATTATTGTTTTTTTCTGCACTATTACCTATATTTTATATTAATAAGATTAAAATTATTAAAAACCAACTCCTCAATTAAATTAAACACTAGCGACATCTGGTGAACAGAAAATTATTAGCCCTCATTGTGTGTATGGAACAATAATAATGATGTTTATGTATTTGTAATACAAATATATTTTTAGCATGGCTTGCGTATATTAATATAAATGTATAGGAAAAATAATAAAGGCAAATAAATAGTAACTCGAAACACTTCAAATTAAATTGGTTGCTCATCTCTTAAAAAAATTAAGAAGATTACTTGTAGAGAACTAGAGCCATGGTAGCACGTAGCACGTCAGTCTAGAAGTAAATTTCACAGTACGAGAGCAACCTAAGTTCAATCTCCGCCGAAACCAATGAAATTGTTAATTGCAACTGTAAGTGCTGGTTTACTACGTGCATGACGGTGAAGGAAAATTTCGTGCGGAAACCTGCTGATCAGGTAAATAAAAAAATTATTTCACGTTAAGTCTCCAAACAAGCATTGATACTATCAACTCACATTTTCTGAAAATGTGATAAGGCCTGTACGCAGCAGTGGGACGTAAAAGGCTGTAGCTTTACTTCATTTACTCGAACTATAATAATATAACAATCACCAAGTGACCATGTGTCTCTATGTGTATATAAATAAAGTTGCATTTAATTGTGATTATCAAGGTCCCATGGCTTGCGTTACAAAATTAAGGCATTATAAATATTTAATTAGATAAAATAATTTCCTATCAAGAAGTATCTGGATATCTTCCAATTTATTTCCTTGTGACACTAGTCAGTAGTGCGTCTGCTGTTGTGTTGCGATTGGAAATATCCGTAGAGCCTATATAATGACATACTGTGAGGAATTCCAACTTACTCCTCATAGGTTCTTTTCACCTTTCAGATGTTAACAGAGGTTCCTCAGAGGTTTCTTAATTCAAAATATGTTGATTTTTTAAATAAAACAAGGGTAACAAACGAGAAGACAATCCACCTGATGGTAAGCGCTTGTAGAGATTTACATTAATCCTCGATGTAGAATCAAAATGTTGTCATCCTTGAGAACTAAGATGGAATGTTTCGTTTCCAGTACAAAAGGTCTCTGGTTTTTTACACTCACAATACGAAAACAGCAGCATTAAGTTGTTATTTTACGCTGGTATTCTGTGAGAACGTGGTCCTTCCCAGGTCGAACCGACCCATCTGTGCTACAACTATTACATTATAGCTGCAACATGGCTCTATCACGTGTATTTTTCCATCGGTTGTAATTACTACTGACATCAGAGACCTATTAGCTCGTTTTCTAAACCGATATATTTTTCGACCCTCCGTCGCACATTAAGAGACCATTTCTTGTAATATTCTATAAAACATTTTCTTTTCTTTTCGCTCTATGTATTTTTATTACTGTATATCATTAGTTATAAAACAAATTTAATCTGAGCTCTTATCTAATCGTTTTCAGCTTTTACTTATAATTCAGAGCTGCGTCGTGATGACATAATTATAACACTCTTTTACTCCATCTTTTTCCATGCAATTTGTGTAAGATGCGTAAAATAAATGCCAAAATATCCACTAGCATTCAACAGATGACAGAAGAACCTAGTTAGATTAAAAATATTGATATTGGAAAACTAGATCAGGGTCTATAATGAGAATAGTTCTATAGTCTAATAACCAAATTTATTTATAAATGTTAGTGACGGCGAAACCAAGTTAAAACTATGCTCGTTAACTTACTGTAAGAACATGCACTCACCAACAATATAACATGGTTTTAGATGTATAATATTTATAAATATATATGCGTCCAGTTGTGTGGTTCTATCTATACTCGTATTTATTTGTTGCTTGAGGTTGTGGTCCGAATAACGTATATATTTTGGGACAGTATTCTTCAAATTTTTTATTACAGAAAAATGATAAACGAGCATACAGATAGCAGGGCTATATCACGTAAAGCTTTATATATAAACCCTTACTCTTTATATTATTCCAAATGTAATTATGTGTGTTTGTTTGTCTGTGATGATAGTTAGAAAAAAGCTTTGAATAATATTCATCGGCTCTGTCATATTGTGGTTGTGTACTCGAGTTTTTTTTAAATTTAATTAAGGGAGATAAACTAGCACACAGTCCACCTGATGGTAAGTGGATGCTGCGGCCGATAGACCCCTTTATCTATCCTCGATTAATAACCGAAATTTATATGCGTTTAATGCCCAAAGGACTATTCAAACGTGGTAGAGCCATGCTGCAGCTATATTATGGTTGTAGCACGAATGGGTCGGCTCGACCGGGGAAGGACCACGCTCTCACAGAATACCAGCGTCAAATAGCAGCTTCATGTTGCTGTGTTTCATATGGTGAGTGTAGAGAACCGGATACCCTTTTTACTGGAAACGAGGCATTCTATCTTAGTCCTCATGGGTGACAACGCATCTGCATTTTGATTCTTAATCGAAGATAGATGTAGATGTCTATGGGCCACAGCATTTACTTACCATCCTTACATTGGTTACACATACATTACATTGGTTTAACGCCAACAATTTGCTCTTAAACGGCAATAAGACAAAATGTATTAAATTTACAATACCTAATGTAAAACATTCGAAAACCAATGTGCTCTTAAATGGGGAGGAGTTGAGTCTTGTGGATACCACTGTTTTTCTCGGTATTACTATTGACGCGAAACTGCAATGGGGCCCCCATATATCTAAATTAGCAAGCAGACTTAGTTCTGCAGCATATGCTGTAAGAAAGATTAGAAGTCTCACAGATGTTGAGACAGCTAGGTTAGTGTATTTTAGTTACTTTCATAGCGTAATGTCTTATGGAATTTTGCTATGGGGTAATGCGACTGATATTGAAGCTATATTTGTTTTGCAAAAGAGAGCCGTACGGGCGATTTATAATCTAAATTGTAAAGAGTCCCTTAGAGAAAAATTTAAAGAAATAAACATATTAACTTTGGCATCGCAATATATTTATGAAAATGTAATGTATGTACATAAAAACATAAATAGCTTTAATAAGAATAAGGATGTTCATACCTTAAACACTAGGAACAAACATAAGCTTGTAATGCCACTTACAAGACTCCACAGAATTAGTAATTCATTTATGGGGCAATGTATACGCTTTTACAACAGAATCCCAGAACATGTTCAAAGTTTGTCAATAAACAAGTTTAAAAGTTTTATTAAAGAAAAACTGTACAAAAAGGGTTATTATAATATCAAGGAATACATGAGTGAAAATAACCCCTGGGAATAAGGTGATCGCCACCATGCTGGTTCTATGAAAATTCATTTAAAATTGTATAATCAAAATTATTGTTAAGTGAAATTATGTTTAAAAAAAAAAGTCCCGCTGGGTTTCTTGCTGGTTCTTCCCAGGACAGAGGTATTTTCCGAACCAGTGGTAAATAAAATAATGACTTTCAATAAGTATTATGTAATAATCCATATTGAATAAAAAATCATTCTATTCTATTCTATTCTATTCATCAGGTGGACTGTGTGCTCGTTTGTCACCCTTATCCTATAAAAAAAAAAGACACAATGTTTTACTACCAGTATCAATGTGCTGCTATTCCACGTTGATATTTGGTAAGAGTATACACTCTTCGGCAAAAGTACTCACTCGGGGATAGACCACACGGTCTATACCCGAGCCGATACTATATGCTGCAACGTAACTGTATCTCTACACGTAAATAATGATTGTTTGTCTCTACTGTTTCTCTAAAAAAATTAAATTTATAATATGAATAAATAATCCTTTTACTTACGACTGTAAGTAAAAGGATTATTTCTTTACTTACAGTCGTACTTAATCTTATTTTGGCTTAAAATAAAATTACTTAATAGCAGTAAGACCAGGATTGGTTATCGATATAAGGTCTAGAGTACTGTATTAATTTTCAAAAAAATTGTAGCTATATTTGAGCGCAAATTACTTTTTAAACTATCTCCTGTCCAATTTCTGAATATTCGGAATACGATTTTCTACATAATAATAATATACGACTTCTAAATATAAGAAAGAGTCACCGTGTTCGCAAATAATAATGGAAAGATGTCACTATGGTTCATGATCAGGAGGATATTCGTTGTGATTAAGATCAACAAACGAAATCTCAGGTTTATAGATGGCAAGTACCTACAGTAACTATGAAACTGTACACAAAAACCAAACAAGGAAGACCTCTAGTACATAGTTATAATGCATAAATGAGATGGAATACCATATCCTGTAATAATATCATCCTAATTTATTACGTGGTGGATCCATTCTGCAGCTATATTAGGCTGTAGCATAAACGGTCGGCTCGATTAAAGAAGGACCACGCTTTCACAAACACCAGCAAAAATAGCGGCTTAATGCTGGTGTGTTTTATATGGTGATATGGTGAGTTTAGAGAACTGGAGATCCCTTTTACTGTAAACGAGGTATTCCATCTCAGTCTTCACTGGTCATCACGCATCTGCATTTTTATTTATAGTCGAGGATAGTGTCTATGGGCCACAGCAACTACTTACCATCAGGTGGACTGTGTGCTCGTTTGTCACCTTTATCCTATAAAAAAAAACTGGCGACCCATTTCACTGGAATCGTGGCATTTCGTCTTAGTCCTCAAGGGAGCCACGCATCTGTCTGCATAGCAATTCTTACTCAAGGTCCAGATATCTATAGGACACAGTACCCACTTACCATTAGGTTGACTGTATGTTTGTTTGTCACATCACATTTATTCTCAATCGAAACGAAATGATACAATCCCGGTACAAAGATTGGTGATTGCAGTACACAACGTCTCGCACCTTCGACGCTGTTTCCCATCACCGGTCTGGGTAATGCACGTCTGAAGACGAGATGGTTATTGGTTACACCGCCATCTATCGCCACTCATAAGAATCTTTTGGCGTTTTTCCATTGTCGCCTCTTTTTTACTGGACAAAGTGCCATTGATTTTCATGCAGTCACTACACGACAATGCTAACAACGCAAGTACTGTACCACTCCAACTAAGCTTAAAACACTCGTGTTAAAAGTAAATCAAAGGCGCCGTCAAATGACGATTAGTATCCACGACGTTTGAGTTTCATATGGTAACTATCCCTTCATTTATAAATTCAAAATAAATTATTTTAAATTATAGCGATCTCATTGCTTACTGCCGATAAAATAATTCAAGTACTGGGTTTTTGTTGGCAAAAAACCCTGTGGCTACATCAAAGGTATATATGAGAAGCGCAGCTGTTACGTAAATATTTATAAAAATTATAAATTATCGTTTTGATTTTTTTCAATTCTTATTTCAAATACAAAGTAAGTTTCTCTTTCTCTGTCTTTCATGTTTAGGCATTTCGCTCTCTCGTTAACGGAAGGAGTTTTTAATCATAACGCTTGAATATCGGATTAGCGATTGAAATAACAAATGTGTTGTACCTTAGACGCTGCTCTATGTTGCTGGTCTGAATATTTAGTATCTTTATATAGAGAATGGGTAACCTGACCTGATCCTGACCTATAGAATATTTTTGAACTGGGAAATCCTCTTACGACATCGACGAGACGAAATATAGATTGTTGGCGACGCGCTTAAAAAATAGTTTATTATTTTACATTCCATAAAAAAAAAATTGTATTTGAAGCTATTGTTATTAAATTATATAAAGCACTTCGAATAAAGAGATAATCAATGTTAAAAGTAAATAGATTCAATATAATGTGGAACGAAAGTTCGGGGTTCGATTCCCCGGTCGAGAGTTAGTTCCATGAAAGTTTGTTTACAGATTAACAGGCAGTCAGCCAGCTCCCCTCCCCCCAAACACCAATGGAAACGGTGGAACCCTTTGAATCGAGGGCAACCACCGAGACGACTCTCCAGCCCCCCCCGCTAATGACGCTAAGGAACGTCAGCCCTCTAAGAAGAGGAAGCGGGTGAGGCGAAAGAAAAAAGAGCAAGAAACAGGCTCCTCCTCGTCAGGCTGTGACCTCTATCCCGACAACATTAGTAACGATAGCTGCAAAGGCGCAGGTTACAAGAAATGAAACCAACGTGGGCAGAGCGCCGGAAAGGGCTCTATCTGAAAACAGAGCCCACTTTACACATATAGCGCGCTCTACCCACAGGAAGGGAACAACGACCAACGCCCCGAGACCAGTACCAGCTACCACAAGGAGACAACCACCATCAGCCGGCTAAGAGACAGCTGACGCCATCCAAAAATTGGTAAGCATAGCTATCGTAGTCCTGGCAGATATTAGGGCCGGCACCGATTCTATTACCGCTGTAATGAAGGCGCTGGCAACACTACTGGCTCCTCATTACGGAGGAGAGTAACCAACGACTCCTCTCTTGGAACCTGGACGGGATACAACAGAGGATCCATGAACTCCGTACAGTCGCCCAACAACAGGACATCCAGGTGATCTTGCTGGGAGAGACTAAATTGAGACCAACCACGCATCTTAAGCTACGCAACTACCACATCCACAGGCGGGACGAGGTCAATCCTCAAGTGATCGCCTACCAGACTATCAAACGATGCGCTCTATTGGCATAAAAATGGAGGCGGCCAGCGAGGAATCGCCCGTACCGCCTGCCAGGTACTGCATATTACTCCTCAGACGTCCGGACAGTAATAGAAGGTACAACGCCCACCATCATCGCCGGGGACCTAAACGCCAATCACCCGGCGTGGGGATCTAGATTGATCAACCCGCCGGGTCGTGAACTATAGGAAGATGCGAAGGACAACAACTACGACGTTTTAGGTCCCGAGGAACTCGAGGCTCTCTAGGAACGTCAACTGCCCTATAGTGGTAGAGGTGCTGTACGATCTGAACACACCGCACCTCCCGATATTGATTGACCCTTGGCCTCAAGGCGGTGACTACGCTGCCCAGAGCCTTCAAGGCCAAATTTGATTGAAGGCTCTATCACCAACACCTGTAAGAGAGACCTCCAGCTCATTCAACACTCAGCACAGCGGACGACGTAGAGGCCGCTGCAACTGGATGACGTAAAGGACGCCCTGCTGCGTGAAACATGCGCACAGATCAATTGCAAGAGGGCGCTGAGGAAGCTTCGGGCACGTACTCGCTGCCCAAGATTAAAAACAAGATTAAACCAACTTACGGATTAACTGTCGGTTGCAATTCAGGCCCACAGAGGAGAGGCCTGGGAGTGGCGTATCTGGAAAGCGGAAGAGTAAGATGCGTTCCTTTATAAATTGAACCGACAGTTAACTAAAACAAGAACCGCCGTTTGCCTGCTGACCAACAATGCAGGCGAACGTTGTTACGATGCCAAGAGTAGAGCGGATATCCTAGTAGAGCACTTCGAGGAGCAATTTATGCCAAATCCAGCATGTGCGGAGTTCATGGAGCTTCATGCCCGTAAGGAGAGCTGCGTACAGTAGTTCCTGTCGTCGCCCGCACCACCGCTTGTAGGAGAGTGATTCACCTCCCCCGCTGAACTACGGAGGACAGTGACCCGCCTGAAACCGAGGATGGCGCCGGGGCATGACAGGATAACTAACGCTGCAATCCGACAGCTGCCCAACAGAATACTTGTAGAGATTGGTCGACTCTACAATGGTATAATGTGAATATCCCCCTTCCCGAAGGACTGGAAGATCAACAAAGTCATCGTGTTGCCGAAACCCGGGAAGGACAGGCGTAGAGCTAGCCAGCTACAGGCCGATTACGCTGCTACCGCACATAGCGAAATTGCTAGAAAGACTGCTGCTAAGACGCCTCCGCCCGTACAAACAACTTCGGGCGCAACAGCACGGATTCAGGACGGACCACTCAACAGCCACACAGCTGACCAGATGGCTGCACTATCTTGCGGCCGAGCACAACCGCGGCTTCGGTTGTGCTCGGCCGCACATCGTTGGGCGTCTTTCTCGATATAAAGAAGGCGTTCGACAGGGTGTGGCACTCTGTATTACTCTATAAGTTAGAAAATCAGACCAGTACCCCTCCTGCGATGTTGCGGCTAGTGGCGTCATACCTCACAGACAGGAAATTCTCCGTCTATGTAGAAGACGCTGTACCCGCAGCAAGACCCAATAGAGCCAGCGTACCATAGGGCAGCTGTCTGTCTCCAGTTCTGTATGCGGCTTATAAGAACGACATCTCACCACTGGCGGGACACCTGCGTGAGTGAGAGGACGACGTAGAGCTGCATATTTCACCTCGTCCAGAAGAGCCTACATCGTCGCTGCCAAGATGCAACGACTGCTGGTCCTGTTGCCACCATGGCTAGATGAGGGGAGGATGGCCGTCATCGTTGGTAAGACGACCGCTCTGCTCATTCACTGTCTCAGAAACGTACCACCACCACTGACGCTCAGAGACCAGGACATCACGTAGGAGAAGACCGTGACGTATCTTGTATGCCGGATCGACTGGATGCTGCGCATGACCGCGCACGTCGATCTCGTCGTCCGCAACGCCAGATGTGCTCGGGCGATGCTCCGTCCCGTCCTGGCATCCAAGTTACCTGTATAAACAAAAAACCAAGATATACATAAGACCAGTATTAACCTCTGCTGCTCCGGCGTGGACGCACTTCTGAGCGATCGACAAAGGCGGCGACTGTAGGCCCAGCAGAACTTAGCATTACGGACCATTGTCGGTGCAGGTCGCTAAGTCCGGAATGACGTCATAGGCAACCTAAAGATGGAAACCATCAAAGAATTTGTGGTTCAGCTGGCGCGCGGTATGTTCAACCACGTCGACAATGGGGCACATCTACACCTGAACAATTTCGCACCGCTACACGCCCGGCCACCGGATGGGCGACCTTTACCAAGAGAACTCCCCCCTATATAGATTAGGGAGTTGAGTAACAACCTACAATGTCACTGGTTGACCAACTAAGACTTTTTATTTGACATCATTACACAGCGACCGGGGAATCGAACCCGCGACCGCTGCTTTTGACTTACTACGCCAAGACGGCTCTCAGGATCGGCCCATAATAGTGGGCCATTAGGAAAATCCAGGTTATGGGGAATACCCCGAGGCCCAAGACCTGCAGTGTTAGGCACTTGCAGAAGAAAACAACGTAGAAAATTCGTTCGGGACCAGCTACCAGTTTTATAGTTTAAAACAAGAAAGAAGAATGCAATAGGGAAGTGAGAGGAAAGTAGTAAAAGTTTCAACGTTGCACTTTTATGAGGAAATTAAGAAGATAAAATCACTATTTCATTTCCTACTCCACCTTCCAAATAAGTTGAAGATACAGTCCACTCCAGGGACGTCTAGACCGGGAGCACTCCAGAGGGACCCGTAATCTTAGTCGCCTATCCTTTCTTTTAAGAGAGAACAACAAACATACTTGTGTGACACTCCTTCACGGGAATCACGTCCACCTCGTTGTTTCCGAACGCAACGTGGTGTGATTTCAGTTTACTGAGGTATATGACTGATTAACCCCTGTCTGTTGGACCCTTTCAGTGATAGACACATACTAACACAATCTATGGGGAAGGCTTATGCTCAGTACTGGGCTATGGATAGGCTGTAATGAATGAATGAATGAATAAGCTGCTATCACTATATGCTATGTATAGCTACTACTATTTAATAATTAATATAATTTTATAACGTATATAATTAACGTAAAATAATGTCCTTCAGACAGAGAATTTCGGTTATGGCGGCCAGTTTTAACAGAGAGTAGCTATCTAGAGAGTATATATCAGTGATTGTGAATGTGGTCTCTCATATATGTATAGGGCAAACAAAGCGATCGATCAAAACCCGCGTAAAAGAACACATAGCTGACGTGAAACATCAACGTTTCGGGAAGTCGCAGTTTGTGATCATATCCTAGACGGCCCCCGCCATTACATTAGATTTGATAAACCACAAATTCTCGCGTAAGAACATCGATTCCTGCGAAGATGATACGTGAGGCTATTGAAATTATAAAAACATCCTAATTTCAATAGAGAGGGAAGCTGGGTACTACCACCTGCTTGCGATCCTGTAATTAATAAAATTAAAACTAATCCCGAGCATACCACTGCAAGACTTCAAGACACAATAAGTTCATCCTGCGTAGATTAGACCAAAATTAATAATTAAAAAAGCTGAAAGTACTCGGGGTTAACTCTGGCATCGGGACATCAATCACCTCAGTCCCCCGTGACCATGGGTGCTGTAAAGTACCCGAAACGTCGGGAATCAATAATAAAAAACAAGTTAATTAAACGCGATAGAATTCGTAAAAGTAGTTTTATTCAATAGTTAATATTTAATTAAACCTTTTGAAAATAAAAATGAAATACTTCCTTATTTTTTATATGATACTCGTATCATTTTGAAAGCCGGCATTGAAAGGGACTATAATAATGACTCCTAAATATTAATAACAATTCCATTAAATCACAGCAACAGGTATCGAAAATCAGTGAAGTCGATTAAAAAACTATAACCAGTCATACGTCGTTGCCGGTGCTTCCGCTCGAGAAATTATTAATGACAGAAAAAGTAATTAATGGTCGAAATTATTTTAAATTATCATAAAGGAGATTGCTTCAGGTACAACAGTTTCGGCCAGTTTAAGAATGAGCACTTCCAGTATAATTTGAAGTTCGAACGATCAGCCGGTCGAAGGTCAACAGTCTAAATGATCCAGTTCGCGAACGGTATACGCTGATAAATTATAAAAAAACGCCTTAGCGCCCGACCTCACAGTTAACCCTAAACTGGGGGATCCTTTCTTACGCGTTTTTTGGCAGAAAAAAAGTGTTCGCTCTCGCGTTCTTACGTGGTGCCGGGTATTCGTGGCCAGGCGGCTGTAGCGCGCGGTCGCCCCACGAGCAAACGTCAGGTCGAACGTGTCCCCGAATTTCCAGGAGCGCGGGAAAACTCGACAACTTTTTCACACCCGAATTTCATACATAACAACCGTTCAAAGCGGGCAATCGGAGAGCCGATTATTTTCAATAACACAAGCCGTGTTTATTATTTTGATTCTTACAATTTAAACCGCGTATTGTTTTAAATATTTCGACATTGTCGGAATACCATTGTGCGATTCATTAATTGTTTAATGTTTTGCTTTGTAGGGCTCCGGCGGTGCCGAATCGGGTTTACATATTTGTCGGGTATAAACATTATTGATAATTTTCGCGGAGGAGCCGAGCGTGGTTTTTACGAATGTTTTTGCGTGTGCCTCGTGGTGGGGGAAGGGTGGGGCCTCCGCTGACTCGTCCCTCTCTATCGGGTATTTTGATTTAGTTTCCAAGACTTACGTAGATGTGGCATTTTTTTCAGTCGCGTGTGTTACCCGCGCGCGGCTGCTATATTTCTCCGATCATCGGAACGAAGAACTTTTAAGTTTCGTAATTTTTTCGATTTCTTTCGCGCTTCTATTCAATGAACTTTGATTACAGGTTAATGTATATAAAGCTTAGTACAAAGAACTTTGCGTTCGGAAAACTGTGAAAGTGCACTTTTCATTTGTGAGTGGAAATAACATTTGGATTTTGTTTGTGTTTAACGAAAAAAAAAACATTGTGTACTGTAGCTTTGTTGGTACGTGCATATTCGTTGGTGTTTGGATGTTTTAATATAAGGTAAGCTTAAATTATTTTTTTGAAGTCAATTATAAAGCATTTCCTATGGTATATTATGTCGGAGAGACCCATTGTCAGCTATGGACTTTTATGGGATGAGGAAAAAGAAGAAGTAGAATTTTTAAACTTAGTTTAATTGACATTAAAATAAAAAGCTATGATAATTCTTACATACCTATAAACTACTTTGACTCAGTTTATATATATTTGTGTGTGTCCGTCTTTTCCGTAACAAAACATTTTTCAAAACATTCTTATATTTAATAATATAGCAATCTTAAAATAAAGTCCGTCCACTAATATATAAAATAATAATTGTTAGATACATTTATGAGCTTGATATTCGATATTCAAAACTCATTAATGTAATATAATGAAACATATTTGATATTCAAAGCTCATAAATGTAAAAGCTTTCAAATAAAAAAAACAAATTAAAGTTAACAACAACTTAAAACTGAAACAAAACTACATAGAGAACGATCTGCAGGTAATAATGATAAAAGACACTAAATATATAAGAAAGTAAAGTTATTTTATCGTGAAGTGATAACTATAAGACTTATATTAATAAATGTATTAAAGTGCTCAATAAAAAGGAAAAGTAAGAGTTACAAAAAGGAAAAATAAATATGGATATATAAAGTACCTCTGTAAGGAAGTTCACACAAATAGAGATTAACTTTTTAAAACTTTATGGGTCTAGTTATAGGTTTATATTTACAAGTATATTTAATAATTAACTTCGTTAATCAATTTTGAATTATTATATTTTGCTACACAGTAGAAACAATATTAATAGGTACATTTTTGATATTATTAATAATTAATAAAATAGTAAACATAAATAATAAAACCTCATGTGCCTCCGTTGCAAGCTTTGTGTGAACCTTAAAAGATTTTCAATGATATTCCGCGAGGCGAATACAATATACTATCTGGCGTCTAAATCTGATAAAGTACTATATCTAGAAATTTCGGGGTCACAGGTCGCGTAGTTGTGAGATCATGCCACTTCAGAATGGTGTGGAATTCTATTCTAAATATCTTATCTCTATGAAACTGCAACATATCTATCTCCACATCTATCTCTTACATTCTTGCATATTATAGATAAAATTAGATTTTTAATAAATAGAAAATTTATACATAATATATTTGGCCTTTCCTGCCTTAAAGTCCGTCTGTGTATCAAAAGAAATTATTTCTGCCGTTAAGCAGGAATATACATATACTGCTTTGTTTGAATATGACGGCTAAAACAGTATGTTGTCAAGTAATTGATCTTTGCCTTCAAATTTGAAAACATACCTATAGCTACCTTTGATTAAAATTAGATGTGCCATGGGCTAATGGATATCACAACGTTAAGTTTTAGCACGTTTGTAATTGTAATAATTTGAAAATAGAACTTTTACCTGTAGGAGTTGCTATTCTATTGTTTATTATATATTTTTTCATTTTAGTGAAAAATATAAAGTATTCGTAGGAAGTAGATATAAGTGTAAAAGTACGGGCTGCTGTTGAGTACTACGTCGTGGTCGCAGCTGAGTACTTTTGGGCAACTATATAGATCAGTTGCCCTAATATAACCTAGATACTTATACTTACTATATTTTATGTATGTGTTGCATGTATATATTTGAACTGATTTATAACATGACAACTTAACTACCCAAACTCACTCTCTGTTTCACCCAAGGTTAGCTGGTAGAGAATGCCATATAGCATTAAGCTCGCCTTTTGTACAAATATTTGGTGCAATAAAGAATAAATAAATAAATAAATAAATACCACCGTCGAACGACAATCGGCGTGATGTTAATTTTGCCGAGCCTCTATGGACGGGAGATTGGGGAATAGAGGTATTTCTCATGGCATCCAAGAATAAAATACAATAGAATAGAATAAAATCATATTTATTCCATATAGATTAGAAGAATACTTATTGAACTTCATTTAAATTTTACGACTGTTTCGTGAAAAAACCTCTGTTCTGGGAAGCAAGCAACCAGCAAGAAACCTAGCGTGACTTTTTAAAGTGATTAATGCCAAGATTAGTGAAATCGTTTACTAAAACGACTGTACCATATCAAAGCTTTATAAGTAAAAGTATAGTCTCCTCTTTTTAGTTAGATTGAGCTATATATTAATTTAAAATCATGTTATAGTATTAATATATACTTTTGTTTCTGGTATGTAGGCAGCGGCGTACGAGAATACATCACCCCATTACCGTGAATAACTGGCAGATATGGGATAAGATATAAGGTCTTGTAACCTCCAAGTAAAGGCGATATAACCATTTCGTTAACCATTACCATTATAATACCATTACAAACATTAAATCTCCACAGCTAAACAGAGACCATCTTTTTAATGGCTCATAGGGGGATTTTGCAATAATTGCCACGCTAGGCAGGCGGGGAAGATGCTGCTGCCCATTACATGTTTCAGTTTTCCTACATCGCCTCTTACGACTCGCTTGGAACGATATTCTTACACCGCCACTACACGGTTCATCTTGTTGAAAAATGTCGAGCTTTGTAGTTTTACTGTTGACAGAATATCAAATCAAAAACACCGTAGCCGTAAAGCTTGTTATCTTTTAAAAGCCGTGAATATAAATATTAACAACAACCTTTCTTGTTTTCAAAACTTCTTTATTACTAAAACTGTTATTATTCACATCATCTATGGCCTTCGCGTCGATTGCAGATGATTACATAGTACATACATACATTAGTACATATATTATATTACAAATAATGTATGAGTATCGCTGCTGGTGTATTTAAAATATGTTTGTGAATAAAAAGTTGCAATGTATGTGGTAAAAACATTTTTTTTATACGTGGTAGAGCCTTGCTGCAGCTATATTAATAGTATAGTTGTAGCACGAATGGTTCGGCTTGATTGGAGAAGGACTACGCTCTCACAGAATACCAGCGTAAAATAGCAGCTTGATGCTGCTGTGTTTCGTATGGTGAGTGTAGAGAACCGGAGACCTTTTTACTGGAAAAGAGGCATTCCGTCTTAGTTCTCACGGCTGACAACGCATCTGCATTTAATTCGCAAACGAAGATTTAGATGTCTATGGGCCACAGCAACCACTTACCATCAAGTGAACTGAGTGCTCGTTTGTCACCTTATTCTATAAAAAATTATAATTTTTTTTTATTATAGCCTGTCAAAAGTAAACTACAAAACATAAACCTCTTCCATAGCTTACCTTATAGGATTACTATATTTGCCAAAACTGCCACGTTCGGCAGGCGGGATGGTATCTGCAGTTTTATTTGTCCTCTTAACAGAAGGATGCAGCTGTCCATTTTCTGTTTCAGTTTCACTCTGTTCTCTCCTTCGACACCTTCGGAATGACATTATGAGATAGTGGATACTCCTATGCCGTCACTACTATATAGCTATATACATAATTAATAGTAAATTATACATAATATACATTATACCAATGCATTGTGTCTACATCTGCAGCGCGTAAAAGTACACTGGGTATGAGCATCTCCCATGTTGTAGGGACATATATTTTATCTCTGTATACTATTATTTTTATACGCGGTAGAGCCATGCTGCATGCATGCATTATTAATATGGTTGTGGCACGAATGGGTCAGCTCGACCGGGGAAGGACCACGCTCTCACAGAATATCAGCGTATAACAGAATATCAATGCTGCTGTGTTTCGTATGGTGAGTGTAGAGAAACGGAGATCCTTCTCTTTACTGGAAACGAGGCATTCCATCTTAGTCCTCACGGGTGACAACGCATTTTGATTCGTAGTTGAGGATAGATGTAGATGTCTCAGCAACCATTTACCATCAGGTGGACTGTGTGCTTGTTTGTTACCCTTATCTTCTAAAAAAAAAAACTATAAAACATTATGATGCTACATGTGCTATATTTGTATTCTGTAAACTGTACATTTGTATTCTGTACATAATATGAAAAGAAGTTGATGTATGCAGGTGGCTCAGGACTGTGCTTTGTAACATTGCTTTGGGGTGGCCTATGCTCAACAGTGGACTTGTGAAGGGCTGTAATGATGATGATGATGACGAAATATATAAATGTCATGCGAAATACTGTTATATACATGTCTAACATTTTTCTATACTCTGTATTAGTTTGTAATTTTATACCGTACTTTGTTTCACTCGAAATATGTAAAATAACGTCACGCTTATGAAATATTTGCACTGTGTATGGAGACACCATGATTTTAATATTCAAATCGTCGCATCGGTAAAAAAATTCTGAGAAACATTTCGATATAACGAACGGTTGCCATCATTGACGTTTTGTTTTTAAAATTAATATTATGTCAGTGTCAAGCTGATGCAGACTCTACATGTAGAGCCGTGATTCAGTTTATTTTGTAAATTATTGTTAAGTTGGTTGGTAAGGGAGTGTGAGTTGAAATTTCAAATACGTGTAGCATATTCTACAATTGTACTAAATTCTTTTAACCAAAACTCAGTTTTATTTTAATATAGATAAAATAAATATATATTTTATAATATATTTTAATATAGATATAGAAAAATAAAAAGAAAAATTTTAATAAAGACAGACTTTTTATATTAGAAAACCTTTCAAGTATATTTTTCACGTTATCATTTTCATTGAAATTATTTTACGTATAGTTGTGTGACATAAAATAAAATAACATGAAAATTAGTAGTATAAAATTAAACTTACGATTGTGGAGTGTTAACTGGTTTTTAGTCCTCTGTCGTTTCAAAATAAGGCTCTTCTGTTGTTCTTTAATATACATTAGTACAAAGGAAAGCAAATATAATGCTAAATGATCATTCGTTAATAATTTAATTATGAACGATTTTTCAAGTGTATCTTTAGTAAGTTTTACAAAAAATAGGTTTCAAAAAATCTTAAAAAGAAGTTATAAATAAAATATAATACAGAATATAATTTCTAACATGGTAGAGCCACGCTGCAGCTATATTATGGTTGTAGCATGCATGGGTCGGCTGGAGCGGGGTGGGACAAAGTTCTCACAGAATATCAGCGTAAAATAGTAGCTTAATACTACTGTGTTTCGTATGGTAAATATAGAGAACCGGAAAACCTTTTTCTGGTAACGAAGCATTCCATCTCAGTCCTCGGGGGTAACAATGCATCTACGTTTTGATTTTTAATTGAGTATAAATGTAGATGTCTATGGACCACAATATCCACTTATCATCAGGTGGACTCTGTGCTCATTTGTCACCCTAATTCTAATAAAAACAAAAAATAAAAATTCCGGAACTGAAAATAATTTAAACGATCAATTAAAAATATACAGTACAATTTTTCTGTAAGTTTAAGTATTATATTTCTTATCAATTACATAATAATTAATAATAAATATCTATAGACCCACTTAATAATAAAAAACGTAAAAAAAATATGAAATGCAAATCAAAATGCAGATGTGTTGTCACCCATGAGGACTAAGATGGAATGCCCCTTTTCCAGTGAAAAGGGTCTCCAGTTCTCTACACTCACCATACGAAACACAACAGCATTAAGCTGCTATTTTACGCTGGTATTCTGTGAGAGTGTGGTTCTTTCCCCGGTCGAGCCGACCCATTCGTGCTACAACTATACTATTAATATAGCTGCAGCATGGCTCTACCACGTAATAAATAATTATTTCGAAATCACTACCTTCTGCTTACTAGAAGCTTTACGGATTGACATTTATAATGTTAGATTTACAAAACTTCAAGTAAGTATAGTTACAAAGTTAAGTGAGTTACATCTTTATTTTACCATGTAGTGGCAGTGTAAGTATATCTACTACCACATATTCTCTCGTGGAACGTAAGAGGCGACAGAGGGAAAATAAACCAGGAGATGGGCAGTAGCGTCTTTCTAATAACAATCAGAATTAAGAATTTTATTGGTTACCAACCTGCCAGGCGTGGTAACTATGACAAATATATCCCTTATCTGTCAAACTATAGAGAGACCTATGTCCAGCAGTTGATCTTGATGGTCTATAATTTTGTTATGAGACAAATTGGTGACTTAAAGAAATCCATCAAACTATGTCATCTCGTGGGTGTTGTAAAAGATAGCCTGAGGCAATGTCAGGAAAATTTTGAATTAGATAACCATATTCAATTTTACCAGATCAATGATTGAAAGCAACATTAAAGATGCAAAACCTTTGGCGTTGCAATCGTCAATACTTTTAGGCTTTATAAAGTCTTCCAGACCGAATTTCAGGTAAGGTAGCTGATTCAAATGGAGACGGGCCTTCTGCGTAGGTTAGTGCATGAGTGTGTAGAAAGCACAGGTGCACTCTCTATACTCACTCTCATAGTCCGATGGGACAGCAATTTGGCACGATTGGAAGAAGATCAGCGCAGTACCAACGGCTCGTAAGCCTTACGAGGCATGGAATTGAAACAAAGCCAACTTTCTGACTCGAAGCTGCAACTAAAATTTTATGGACAGGTTTCATCTTGCTTGCTTCTCGAGGGTCTATATATGCATGACGATAAACCGTTACCATTACCGATACAGCCTATTGAAGTTCACTGCTGGACTTAGACCTCCGCTTATGGGGCTATTTGCCATAGTTGCCACGCTTGGTGACCGAGTAGGCAACCGCAATTTTTTTATTTTTAGTAATTATTAGGGAGACGCTGTTGACCATATCTCGATTTGTTTCCCTCTGGCTACGACACCCACGGGATGATATGGGGTAGTGGATATTCTTATACCGCCACTAAACGACGATAACAGTAGATAAAAATTATTTAATACGTTTAAAAAAAAAACAACCTGCCGTTTGAAGAAAGAAAAAGAAAAGTAGTAAGAGAATTCATCATATTTCATCTGAAAGACGAACAAGCAATATCAAAAATGTCAGTAAGATCATATAGATAACGAGTTGATAGCGATAAATAGCTTTTAACATAGAGATAACCATTTCCTTTATGTTAGGCGTAAAATACTTAGTCCGGGGAAGTGTTTAAAGGTGCTAGACGCTTGGTACCGCGATCATCAAGCCGTGATGGTTAAAATAAACCTTTTCTATAACTGTGTAAGCCATGTCCAGCAGTGGATTATTAAGGAGCTGATGATGATTTTTCAGTCTTCTCTTGAGCTAAATAGAATCAGTTATAAAGATCACGAATCACTTGGATTCATGATGAATGAATAACGTATTACTAGGATTGTTGAAAAATTGGTGGTCTTTAAAACAACAGACAGCGCTATTAACAATGATAGAAAAAAAAAGTAAGAAGCTGTGTGAGTTTATCTCTCCGAGCGCGTCTTACGCTTGTGACCAATTGATTACAACGCTCGAGCGGGAAGCTTACCGGCGTTTTATTGTACGGATTCTGAATAAAGAAAAATTCGAACCGTATTAGAAGCGAATTATGGAAATATAAAAAAATAAACCTCTGCATTGATTTCAATTCTTAACGCAACTTAATATTTCCTCCGTGTTTCGTGTCTACCATTTAAACGATAGCTAAACCACAATATCTTTATACGTGATAGTATAGTTGTAGTATGAATGGGTCGGCTCGACCAGGGTAGGACTACGTTCTCACAGAATACCAGTGTAAAATAGCAGCTTAATACTGCTGTGTTTCGTATGATGAGTGTAGAGAACCGGAGACCCTTTTTACTGGAAAAGAGGCATTCCATCTTAGTCCTCACGGGTGACAACGCATCTGCATTTTGATTCGCAAACGAGGATAGATGTAGATGTCTACGGGCCACAGCAACCACTTACCATCAGGTGGACTGTGTGCTCGTTTGTCACCCTATCCTATAAAAAATAAAGGCATCTACATTTCTTTTCGATTAAGAATCAAATGCAGATGCGATGTCTCCTCTGAAGACGAAAATAGAATGCATGGTTTCCAGTAAAAGGGTCTCCGGTGTAAAGTGTAAAGAACAAACTACACTACACTCGCTTTATGTAACACAGCAGCATTGAGCAGCTACTTCACGCTGGTATTTTGAGAAAGCGTGGTCCTTTCCCGGTCAAGCCGACCCATTCGTGCTACAACCGTAATATAGCTGCGACATGGCTCTATCACGTATAAAAATTGCTTTTCTAATTCATTCCATTTTTGAATGGGATAGTAAATTAAATTTACTTGTGCTTGACATTAAGTGTGTCAATTACCGTACAAATTTTCACTTGATGACACTTTATTCTCTTTCTTTGTCTAACTTATTGTTTCACTTAGAACACTGTACTACTGCTCACTACTAACACGTACTGTACAACAATATACGGTTTCGTTTCGAAACGCACCGGAATTGACACGTTGACCTTTAATTTGACAGATGATGCACGCACCTCTGCGCCTTTACAGTAGGAGGCAGATAAACAAGCACATTCGAGATACAAGAAGACATATTACATAAATTTTGAAAAGTTTGTTAACGCCATATCAATTTGCGATACTAAAATTGACGTTGGTTAAGAAATCGATAATTTGTAACATAGAGATTGACTTTGGCGGTTATTCTGATGATATTTTATGATATTAAGATCAAACCAACGAAGAAAGGTTCTACATACAAAGTGACGCTAAAACTATGCTCAAATTCTTGACACGTACTCACGTACACATATTTCTTCTTCATTTCTTTAACAGCCCGTAATATGGTTCACTATTGGATGCACGCATATGCACCTGAAACCATGTTGTTGGGATGCATATGTGAGCATGGGTGCAAGTTCTTACAATTACTTGAGCATGGTTTTGGTTTGATTTGAATCCTCACTTCTGAAGACAGCAGCGTACTGTCTGTCTTTTTTAGTTGTTATGAGTACTATCTTGTCCACCACTTGAACAAGATAACGGTTCACTTGATGATCAAGTAATCAAAGTCAAAGAAAGCTACTCAGGATTTAGAAGGAATTTACCCCTGACTGCTTGTAATCTTATTGACTCCGAAATACAGCGCCAATGCATTGCCGTTTGACGGAAAATAAAGGAAACTGGGTTAGAAAATAAATTCTATTCACGGTCACTCGATCATCTTTCTATTGACAAAGTAAATTATCGATTTGGCTTGATATTGGATTAGTTATTACCAAAATGCCTCGGACATTTTGCGTTCTTTAATATCAACAACTACACCGAGTATGAAGCTAAACTTTTACGTATTCACTAGCCAATTTAAAACAATTCTGTCAGTTGCTATTACTTTGTAGTAATATATATTGCAGCACTCACAATACAGTCGAAAACATCAATTTTATGTTGTGTTGATTTGAACGCAAAATTCCTTATCAAAAGGTGGACAAGTTGGCATTTATTTCCTCAATGTCGATCTTGTAGGTTTTATTTTATAGGATAGGGTGACAAACGAGCACACAGTCCACCTGATGGTAAGTGGTTGCTGTGGCCCATAGACATCTACATCTATCCTCGTTTGCGAATCAAAATGCAGATGCGTTGTCACCCGTGAGGACTAAGATGGATTGCCTCTTTTCTAGTAAAAAGGGTCACCGGTTCTCTACACTCACCATACGAAACATAGCAGTGTTAAGTTGCTATTTTATGCTGGTATTCTGCGAGAGCGTGGTGCTTCCCCGGTCGAGCCGACCCATTCGTGCTACAACTGTACTACTTATATAACTGCAGCATGGCTCTACCACGTATATAGTATAAACAAGTGTTTTCCAAACAAGTGGTAAAATTAAAAATTTTGTAGAACCGACTTCAATATAAATAAAATGAAAACATCGTCAATGTAGTCGAAGTCAATTAAATACGCATTAATAATGATATCTCAAAAATACTGATTAGATCTCGATCAAATTTATACGGACCACAAGAAAAGCACCAGCTTTCAAATAAAAAAAGAATCACTAAAATTGGTGTACCTTAAAAAAGTTCTGAGATAACACACACATAAAAAATACAATTGAATTGACATCCTCCTCCGTTGATCTCCTTCTGAAGTTAGTTGAAAATAAAATCGAACTGCCAATTAGCTACTAATGGGTAGTCAACGAAGCTTAAGAACTTAGTAGTTTTGTATTTAATTTCGTTAATCTCTAGTTAAGAATTATTTCAATATTTGAGGTGATTTTAGTAGAGGAAATCTGGTAGTTGCACCAACCGTTTCACTCCACTTTACGTCCAATTCCTGGTCACTTATCTGTTGTTTTACGTCTACCATAATAGGAAGGGTAACATACCTCCAATATTGTGGTATTTGTTTATGGTCAAACTCAAACAAAAAACTCCATTTTTGCGGCATTTCCTAAGTCACTTTTGTGACAATTTCAAACGTCATGAACTGTTTTACACAGTATAGATTTCGATGGCCTAATATTTATTTATAGGCATTAACAATGTATCTGGAATATTATGCTTTCTTGTCATAAAACACGTTTAATTCTTTTATATGAGCTTTTCATACATTAGTAAACAAAACCAACATTTAATATTCTTGTTTATAACTTTAAATGAGGTAACACTAACAATCTGTTTTATAATAAATTGGTAAAAAACCAAATCACTTCTATGAAATACGAATTACAAACAAATTATATTTTGTAGTTATTATTGACCTTAACGTCAATTAAGCACACGTTTGTGTAAAGTTTACAATGATCTAACCATGTGGATACAAATAATTTTTTTAATACGACGCATTGTTAATAATTAATGATTCTATTATATTCTAGTCTATTCTAATAATAAAATCAAATTTATACAACCTGGTAGAGTGGTGGTTCACGTGGTAGAGTCACAATGCCATACCGCAGCTAGGTTATGGTTGTAGCACAAATGAGTCGGCTAGGTCGGGAAACGATCACGCTCTAACAAAATACCAGCGTAAAATAACTGCTTAGTGCTGCTGTCTTTCTAACGGCAAGTGTAGAGAATCGGAGACCCCTTTTACTGGCAATGAGGCATTTCATGTTAGCCCTCAGGGGCATCTCTATTTTAATTCTTAATCGAGGATAGATGTAGATGTCTATGAGTCACAGCATCAACTTACCATCAGGTGGACCGTATGCTTGTTTGTCACCCTTAATCTATAAAAAAAAAACATAATACAATTATTAGAAATATGCCCTGCGTAAGTGTTTTTAACGTAAGTTGTAATTGAAAAGACTCGGTATAATTGGAGCAAATGACATTGCTATAAATGTAAATCAAACTTGCAATGAAATAAACTATGCAATTCTAAACAAACAACGTATGAAAACAATAGGCCTTTTAAAAACTAATAGGTATTTTGGTAATCTATGTGTCATAAGTGCGTAATACGTTCAAAAATCATAATATACATTGTTTTAATGTTAAGTTATGCAGCATGCCTTTGACTGTATTTGCGTCAACTGTTGCATGCACAAAAGCATGCCTCCAGGGCTTTTATCGGAAAAATTCGTCCTCAAGGGGTCGGATGAGGTCGAACGTTTAGCCCATTCGGTCATCCATTCACCCTTCGGTCAGGATTTCGAGCGGAAGCGCCTTATCAGGCGGGCGGAGATGACGTCACAACGCTACCAAACAATCAATGTGAGCCGAACGTGATTGTTATATAAATAAAAATTATTATTTTTCCACCGACTTCTCCGTAAAACAATGCAAATGTTTGACTTTTGGTACAATAAACGCGGTTCATAAACATTAACATGTGTGGACGGGACTTTAATGAAGGAATATTAAAAAAAAAACTGAGCATAAGGTTTTCGAACGCGGGCGCGCGCCGCTGCGAGCATCGATAATATTCAAATACTCTCACGGTTCTAACTGGAATCGCGTACGTGTATCATATATTACTTCCAATTGTAATTCCAAAAGGCTTTCCAATAAAAAATACATTTCCTAATTTACTTGGACTTGGACGAATGTTAGTATGGTGTATTGTGTCGGAACAATAGGATTGACTCACGTGACGTGATTCATTCAAATTTCGAACGCTGTTATATCCAAAATCGAGATCTATAGTCTATGATATCGAGTGCTAAGCGCTTCTGATGGACAGTTCGTTTTTATAATAAGGGAGCGCACTAGTTATTAATGGATTCGTTAAGTAACCCTGGGAATAAAATGTAGACATATCTATTTTAATTAAGTATTGAACATCGTAGCTGAGCAAAGTATAGGGCGACACTAGATGAGTTGACGACTTGGTAAGACATGCAGGAAGTCGATGGATGAAGATGGCTCAGCACCGTGCCTTGTGGCATTCCTTGGAAGAAGTATTACAGCTCAACAGCTCAACTCAACCCTTGTGAAGGTGTGAAATAGTAATGATAATGATGATAATGATGTATATACATTTTAAAATTTGTGATAATACTTATTTTGAGGCTGAAATCCGTACAGAACTAAAGTTTTTAAATAAATAAAGAGATAAAAAAACTTACATTATTATCTCAAAGTAGGGTATAATTTAAGTAAATATTATGTCATCACCATAATTTGGTTGTATAATAACTACAGGGTTTCTTATACCTATAGTAAGGTCCATTGAGTTTACCACTAGTCAACACGTCTTGTTGCCTCGTTTGCAATAAAAAGGGTTTCCGATTCTTTACACTCACCATACGAAACACAGCAGCATTGAGCCAGTATCCTGTGAGAGCGTGGTCCTTCCCCGGACGAACGGACGCATTCGTACTACCACCATAATATAGTTGCAGCATGGCTCTGTTACGTTAATTGCGCTAACCGTCAGAGTCTCTGAGTACTTTGAATCAGTGTTACCAAAAACACGCACTACCTGGTTGTGTGTTTCTTTAGTTTGTCAATACACAAGAAGTTAAATTATAGTTGTACAACTAGAAATACAAACATTAAAAACTATATTATAGATGAAGTTGGGCGAGATATTAAATTCTACAAAGTGTACAAAAATGTTTGTTTATGAGTTCCAAATAATCGTCACATCTTGTTTGACTGCAACTTTATTATTATTCTATTAAAGTCCACTGCTGAACATAGGCCTCCCCCAATAATTTCTTCATGGGGGGATATTTGCCTTAGTTTGCCACGCTTGGCATGCGGGTTGGCAACCGCAGGTTATTATATTTTAATCGTTATTATGAAGACACTGTTGCCTATCCGCCGCCCTTTACGATACCCACGGAATGATATGGGGTAGTGGATATTCTTACACCGACACTACACGCTGACTGACTGACGGTAGTTGACTTCAAATACCTATTTGTATAAGACTTTGTAAAAGCAACTTTTTCTGAGAAAATATATTCACAAACGTTTCATAGTGATTCTTGAATGAACTTTTATAAATGTATGGAAAACCAGACAGTAATAAAATTTTGAGCGTTAAAACTAATTGGACGTTCTCTGGCGAATCCAATCAGACAAAATATCTAATGATATTGTTTATTTAGGAACTTGATGCTAACCAATAGGAGTTTATAATTTTATATCTATACAGTCAGTTCGTCAGAATTCTTAAGTGTTAATCGAATTGTAAACAATAGTGTAGTCTACAGATAAAAAAACCAATGGGCCCGTAAATAGGCCAACCAACCGGGAATACGGCTAAAAGGCCAAATTTAGTGGTTATTAAACGTCATGTAGATTGAGAAAAAACTATACGACTTTTAAAGTAATCCATAGTGAAAGCTAATTTTGTTGTTTCAAATTACAGTTCTACAGTAAACGCTATTAACATTACCGCTCCAAGGAAGCCTAACATGATTGATTAGGAGTGGTTCACGACAGTATAGTCGCATGGTAGTTTTGAACTCACAACTTTCGACTTTGCAGTTCGAACCCTTTAACCATTATGCTACTGTCGCTTACACATTAAATTCAAAGATTGTTGCTAAAACAATTTTAACTAAATAAGAATAAGATAGATTCTTAGTTTTATTAGTTTGGATTAGTGCGAAGTTTATATTGATTTATCACATCAACGAGTAAGGTTAGTTATTTTCAAAAGACACAAAAATGCAATGAATGCAAGCTTATGGCTCGAAACGAGCGGCCCTTGATACTAAAAGCGACTTGGCTTAGTAAAAACTTGGCGTTTGTTTATGGTCATCAAAGCATAGAGAGACAGTTCCAATGAGTTTCTTACATTTTTAATGATCTTTATTATGCCGTAAATCGATAAGAAGTCGAACTGTCTATCAGTCGGTTGGTTACTTGAAAGTCTAAAGAGTAAATAATTCTAAAACACTAATATTGTCGGCTTTAATAAGCCTCCATCATTATTCAATTTACATTACGTCATTCATTACAATTTAATGATTTGTCGTTATGCTTTTACTTTATATTTATTATAGAATTTTGCGTTTAATTGACAACAGAAGGAAAAACTATAAATAAGCTTAGTAAATGCTATGGACTAACTTTTATTATTTTAGTAACAGTGTGTTTTGTAATTACCAATATTGTTATGTTTGTATTTCTGTAATTTACCAGCCATTGTTATCACTTATCTAGTCTTACATTAATTTACCGTCACCGTTATTTAACGTGGTAGACCCATGTTGCAGTACGAATGGGTCGGCTCGACCGGGGAAGGACCACACTCTCACAGAATACCAGCGTAAAATAGCAGCTTAACGCTGCTGTGTTTCGTATGGTGAGTGTAGAGAACCGGAGACCATTTTTACTGGAGACTAGGCATACACAACAATAACTTACCATCAGGTGGACTGTGTGATCTATACAGCCTATTGAAGTCTATTGATGAACATAGGCATCCTCAATAGATTTCCTTAAAGGGTATATTGTAATAGTTGCCACGCCTATCAATTGGGTTGGCAACCGCAGTTTTTTATTTTTATTTTTAGTCGTTATTACCATGTAGTGGCGTTATAAGAATATCCACTACCCCATTATATCTCGTGGTGTCGTAAGAGGCGACAGAGGGAAATAAATCAGGAGATAGACAGCAGCGTCTTCCTATTAATTTACACATTATCAATTAACTATCTATATTCTTAAAGATATTAGTCATAATTTTAAATTTGTGGTGGTGACTTATAGCTATAAACAAAATCTCTTTTCAGTCGAAATAACTCTCAAATTTTTTTAAAAATATGTCCCCTTTTGTAAAACTACGCCTATTAATATTCCTAAATAGTTATAGTATAGTTGTTGTTAACCGTGCACATACACATTGTGTTAGTGTGCGTAGGCCTCGGGAGCGCTACTTCCGAGTGCCGGCAGCCAAAGTCAAAACTTCATCGTGAAATAGACTAACTATATCAGACTATACATTATCTGTTATGGTATTTAGTGGATCGAGCCGAGGTTGTTCAGGAGATAAGCGCTCGCTGGAAATTTCACTGCACGCGAGCTACCCAAGTTCTGACTCCGCCACGCAGGTACCAATGAAATTGTTTATGCAATTTTAAGTGCTGATTAACCACGTGCTTGGCATTGAAGGAAAACATTGTGAAGAAACACGATGGTCTCCAGTTTTTTAGAAAAAGTTTCTTTTTATAGAATTAGAGTGACAAACGAGCACACAGTCCACCTGATGGTAAGTGGTTTCTGTAGACCATAGACATCTACATCTATCTTCGTTTGCGAATTAAAATGCAGATGCGTTGTCAGCTGTGAGGACTAAGATAGAATGCCTCTTCTCCAGTATCATAGGTCTCCGGTTCTCTACACTCTCCATACGAAACATAGCAGCATTGAACTGCTATTTTACGCCGGTACTCTGTGAGAGCGTAGTCCTTTCACGGCCGAGCGGACCCATTCGTGCTACAACTATACTAAGAATATAGCTGCAGCATGGCTCTACCACGTTCTCGTCTCGACCCCCCCTCCTCTTTCCCCCCGTGTGATATGAAATTGGAAATATGTATCTGTGAAATGGTTCTAAGAACTTGTAAAATTTGGTGTAATAAGTATTTGCTGTAAAGTACCCGAAACGTCGGGAATCAATAAAAACAAGATAATTAAACGCGATAGAATCCGAAAAAGTAGTTTTATTCAATGAAGCCATACCGTAAAGGAAAATTTAAAAAAAATAGCTTTATAGGCCCATAATTTAGAAAAAATCCGTTAATTAGTTTGGACCTAATTTTGAATCTATCTGATTTATCAAATAATGGAAAAAATATCTCCATCTATATAATACTATAAACTTTTAGAATCACATTATGATATTTAAAGAAAAAACAATAAAGCTGACATACTAAGCTCAAAGACGCAATTGACGTGTCTCAGGAACCGACACAACACTACTTTCCCAGTTAGAACCGTTAATGTTTTCCTGCCATTGTTTATATATTAGTCCTACTGCGTTGCCTGATTAACAATGCTTTCCTAATAAGGTTTTTTTTTTAAATCTAAATCCTTATTCTTTAGAAGAAGAAGATAGATAGAAGTAAATCTTTTATCGTTTAAATGTTTATAACTTTAAAAAAAACATCTCAATATATAATAATCAGTTGCTGTCCGTTAGTCTCGCTAAAACTTATTAAAACAGCTCGACCGATTTTGATGACATTATTGTGTGTGTTTAGATTCACATTTGGACCCGGTAGTTTGCACTGTACTTGATAAATATAGATTTAAACAAACCTGTCAAAAGAAAAAATTGGTACACAATTTTTCTTGACTAATTAGAATAAAATAGAATAGAATAATTTTTATTCAATACTAGCTGTTCCCCGCGACTTTGCTCGCGTGTTAGGGTTTTTATGTTTTTGCGCGGAACCCTAATTCTTTTTCTAAAATAAAAGTTAAGTTACTTCTTATGACATCAGCTATCTGCCAGTGAAAGTTCCGTCAAAATCGGTCCAGCCGTTTCGGAGATTAGCCGGAACAAACAGACAGACAGACAAAAATGAAAAAAAATTGTATTTTAGTTATAAGAACCGTATTTTACTTTAATATGCATTTAGTAAAAAGCTGTAATTATGACATTACAAACAGACACTTCAATTTTATTTATTTTCAATACAATATAGATCATAATATGTAATTCTTATTGAAAGTAATTTTTTACTTTACCACTTTTTGAGTAAGTATGTTTGAGGGAGTAAGCACACAGGTGAGGATAAGTAACACTCTTTTCTATTACCGTCACAAAGCAGCAATGCTACTGCTGTGTTCTACTATTAACGATAATTGTGATGAACTGCTAAGCTGCGATTCATTTCATTTATAACCTCAGAGAAGACCATGTCGTTGAGGCCTTCTTGATTTCAAGCTTTACTACTCCTTCGGCCTAGGAGTTCGTCTGGCTGTCTGGCAGAAGTGTGCAGAGAGCGAGTATAATTACTGGTAATTGCATTCCATGATCAATCTTTGTTCTCAGAGGTGACAACTGCGCATTTCTTCATTAGAAGTTGATTACAGGTGTCCATGAGCTGCTGGAGCTTCACGCAGTGAGAGACAGCTTGCTGCCTTCCCCTATCAGACGAGATGTGTTGATATGTCTATGACTTTAATAAAACAACTCTTATTTTACACTTTAAACGTTAATAGGGTAAAGAAGGGTTTTTGTGGCGAGATAGGCAATTTGGTGAAAGACTTTTAAAAGTCTTTTACGACTTTACATATGCACGCAGTGACGCGAAATGATGCAAGCAGTTTACACCAGAACGAAAGAGACGCAGTGAAGCATCATTTCGCGTCACTGCGTGCATATGTAAAGTCGTAAAAGACTTTTAAAAGTCTTCCACCAAATTGCTTATCTCACCAAATAACCTTTCTTTACCCTATATATTGTCGTGGGGGCTACACCACATGTAAAATAGGATAATCTATTAATAAATAGAGGAAGATACGTTATAATAAGGTGAAGAAAGAAATTTATTTATTTAGGTCTACGTCCGCAATGTCTAAAAAGAAGAACGTTCTCCTTTATAGATTTGAAATTAATTTATGAATTTCTGAAGCAATTTACGTTTTACTTTTATCTATCGTTAGCAATTATAAAACTATAATGATGTCTACTTTCTACGTTTTAAAGTAAATTGTCCTCGTTATATCTGGAATCAGTGTAATGAAAGTATCTATATATGAAATTCAGCGGTCTGTCCTTAACAGGAATAATACGTCAGCCCCATCCATCTTTCATGTTTGCGGGAACACGGACCCATGTATGGTGTATTAATTGTTAGTTACAATTGTAAATTGACAATTTATACAGTTGTGCCCTGATGTATCCATTACTAGCTATCGTGGGTCCATAGCTACTGGTACAAAAAAATATTAGAATTAAATTAGAGAATTTCTCTTTAATGCGACAGTTTTAAAGTTTCACAAGCAAGCACAAACACACAGGCAAGCGAAAAGTAGTGCTTTTCGCAAACGCCAAGAAATACGACATAGCACCTGTGGTTCAGAGCAGTGTTTGAGATAAAATTTGGGTTCTGCTGCCAGTCTTGACTGGTTGAAGATTAATAACCCAACTTGGAAAAGGCTGACGCCAGTCGTGGACTGTTATTAGCATGATAATAATGATAATCATCATGTATCCATTATTTTTATTTATTTATTTTTGAATAAAACTACTTTTACGGATTTTATCGCGTTTAATTAAGTTTCGGTTGCTTTCCAGCAACTGTGGTCACGGGGGACTGACCTTAATTAAACACGATAAAATCCGTAAAAGTAGTTTTATTCAATGTGTAGTCATTATTTATTTTTATTATTATTAAAAGAAATATTAATACTTCAATTAAAAATACAATATGATGCCTATATGTCCCAAGCAAAAGCACTTACAACTCTTCTATCAAGCATTTTATTGAATATTTCCCAAATAAATATTTTTTTTAAATATTGAAAGGGATTATCAGATATTTGTTGTTTACCAAAAATGTAACAATAATTCTGTTTTATATGTAAAGTCTTTTAAACTCTATTACAAACGTCGTTTTTACGTGGTAGAGCCATGCTGCAGCTATATTAGTAGTATAGTTGTAGAACGAATGGGTCGGCTCGACCGGGGAAGGACCACGCTCTCACGGAATACCAGCGTCAAATAGCAGCTTCATGTGTTTCGAATGGTGGGTGTAGAGAACCGGAGACCCTTTTTACGGAAAAGAGGCATTTCATCTTAGTCCTCACGGGTGACAACGCATCTATATTTTGATTCGCAAACGAGGATAAATTTAGATGTCTATAGGCCACAGCAACCACTTACCACTATCCTATAAAAAAAAAGTCCTTAAAAATACAGCTTCGTCAATTTGTTTTCTTTAAAAAACACTGAAAAACGGTTGACCCTGCAGGCGAACCCTGGAACTTCCCGCTATTCGATCTATTTAATTTTTGTTTTTTATTTTTTCAAAATATTTGAAACGGCTCGACCGAACTAGAATGAACACTTTCTAATGCCGTGTCGCCAATCTCAATCGGTTGGTTCATTCTAAAGATACCGTACGACAAAATTTTATTTACATATATACATACACACACACAAATACACATACCAGCCGGGAATATTCAGAACGGCTTCCTAGGACCTCAAAGCGTGGAGATCTGATGAAAACTTGCACTCTAAAAATCGGACCAAAATCTATAGCTTTCTACTTTTGACAATTATTACTTTTCAAAGCTGAAAGTTAAAAATATCGCTACAAAAGCAACTTCATTAAATATAATTTATTTTGTAACTTTGATAGTGCATTTTGTAAAAATTTATGTAAAGCAATAATTCAATTTTGTCATCGTTTAATAATTATCATAATAAACAGACACATCGGCGAGTCGTGAATCCAACTCGTCCCTTTCTTGTAATATGGCAGTCCCACACTTCCACACATGCGCCCGTTGTTAACCAATTAGTATATAATTTTAACTCTTTTTCCTTTACGATACGATCCATTTTTCTTTAAGAAAATTAAATTTAAAGAATTCAGCTGCCTAACTACTGTTATCTTAAAATTAAATTGAATTCTATTGGAATAAGGTTGCAATTGGTTTGTACAATAAAGCAATGTGCCTCTCAGGATGAAATGCGAAATGGATTATTTTTTCAAAAATGGAATTAAGAAGAGACAATAACGCTCATTGTTTTTAAAGATGGCAGGCGGGACCCGTTCAAATATGAGAATATTAATAGTATGCTTTATGATTACTTATAAAGTATTAAGGTCTATAATAAGAGGGAATCATAATTTAAGATATCGCAAATAATGTAAGAAATAGTTACTACATAGAAGATATTTCGCAAACGTTTGACCGTGGTAAAATTATTTGAATACAAAAAAAATTTATAAAAGCAGGAAATGACTTAGAGATTTAGACCTTTCTCCGGTAATTTTAATTAAGCGAAATAATCGATAATTAACCACTCATTCTAAGTTTTACTTCCTGAATAACAAGTTCGAACATAAAATAATTTATTGTAATTACCTAATATGCCAAAATACCTACTTTTCTATTCGGTTTGCGGCGCGGCCTTTGAGTATGGTTCTGTCACTTTTTTAATTACGTATTCCAAGGTTGTAGTGTAACCAATAAAATGTTACAGTTCCTATTAATTATTCCATATAAAATACGGTGCAAGTATTTGCTATTTGTGATATTGAAAATATACAAGTCACGGACTAATTTTTAACATTAAAATAATATCCCGTTATTTATTCAAAACACCTATTTCACGTGCACTACAAATTACCATTCAGTTTTTTTTTGTATAAGGAAGTAGTGGCCACTGAGATTAATAATAATTCTAGTTCTGAATAGGTTGATTTATATATTAATGGTTAATATTAATGACTATAATAAAGTTATAAGATAAAAAATTGGTCAATTTTGTGTTGGATATTCGTAAGGTTTATTGTAATACATTACATGATGCTGCAGCTATATTACTGGTATAGTTGTAGTACGAATGCGTCGGCTCGACCGGGGAAGGACAACGCTCTCACAGATTACCAGCGCAAAATAGCAGGTTAATGTTTGCTGTGTTTCGTGTGGTGAGTTTAGAGAACCGGAGATCCTTTTTACTGGAAACGAGGCATTCCGTGTTAAGCCTCACGGGTGACAACGCATCTGCATTTTGATTCGTCAACGAGTATAGATGTAGATGTCTATGTGCCACAGCAACCACTTACCAGCAAGTGAACTGTGTGCTCGTTTGGCTAAAAAAAAATTTTGGAAATTCTACACTTTACGTGTATTTTTGTACTGCAGTATTTTTGAATACAATAAGATGTATTTTTCACATTTTATAGATGGAAGAAAGTGTTGCACGCTTCAGACAATTTCTTGACATTTTACTTATGTTAGCAGGGATTTTATCAAATTTCATTTTATACTTCTACTTTTTTAAGTAATTCGATATAATAGCTATTATTTATTCTGTAATAATAGTAGAAGTTGTAACTCTATCAAAGTCCACTGCTGAACGGACGGGACGATATGGGTGGAGATTCTTACATCGCCACTACACGGTGTAAACGTTTCCATAATTCTATTAAATTACATACTTTTTTCATCCATCCGTAGAGCCACGCTGCAGCCATAACGGTTGTAGCACGAATAGCTCGGCTCGACCGGAGAAGGACCACGCTCTCAGAGAATACCAACGTAAAATAGCAGCTTAAGACCGTTTAAGCGGGCTATCGCCGGACTGATCCGAGTTAGTACATAATTTCTATAAAAACTTACAAAACGCCGTCATAAGTTCTAAAATTGCGTAGTGCCTGCGACGATTAAGACCGCTTAGAAATCCCTTAGAATCTTAAAATATTAAAAAAAATTGTTGTTTTAAGTAATCAAAATAATGAGCATGTAAATTACGAATATTGATGTTATGAATGTATTTGAGTGATTTCCAAGCATATAGATTAACTGATTTCATTGTAATTTCAACAATTTTAACTATAGGGATTTTTTAGTGTTTTCTTAAATAATTATGATCGAGTCAAAATTATACAGTCGTGTTTTTGAACAAGCAAATTCAAGATAAAGTCATAAATTTAATACTATACTATTCGATGAAAGGAGGTGCATTTTTTCGCGGCGTTTTCTCACGTTGTCGCCGTATGGTGAGTGTAGTTACTTATTAGGATAGATGGATAAAATAGAAGGGTTTCTTATATGACAGCGTGTGTAAAATATATGCGAAAATATTATTTATGTGCTACAAAGCGTTTCGTAGCCATTTTTTTTGTGAAATTAATTTATCAATCATTCCTGCATATAAATGGTCTCATCATACGCAGATTAGAGTTATTTCGTTCAAACGTCGGCGCGGCAGTCATGGAATGCATAAGCGCCCAGTATCTCATCTGTCACGGGAACACATAGATTAAAGTGACGTGTCAAACGCTTCCACAAAGTTGTGTAGTACGTTGCGAGTAATTTAAATAGAGCGATCCCTCAATTGGGGTTAATTCCCATGTTTAAGGAATATATGAAGTATAATTAAGAGTGCTCATGTATACTCAAGACATAAGAATAGGACTAAATAATACTTCTAACATAATATGAATTTAGTGTACTTACAATTTTCATACTGATGTTGCTTACATATTATTTTATTTTATACTTTATAGTGTTTTTGTTTGATTAAACGAAGGCGAAATTAATACAGTTAATAAGGTTTTTTTTTTGCAAATTCTGGCCAGTATTTTTTCTAAACTTTTGTTCCAAGTTCTGTTTTTAAATTATTAAGTCCGAAGAGTGAAAATACAAATGTTGTAAGCTCATAAATAAGGTTATATTATGCAAATATGTGTAATAAAACAGTAAATATCAATATACTATCATAACCTTTACTAATTGAGCTTGATTTGTGTTGGTTTTGCATAACATTTTATGAATATTTAATTGATATCTATTTGGGTCGTTAATTTGAAGAATATTTAAAGAGACGTAGAATATTCAAAAATGTCTCACAAAATTGCAGATAAACCCGTGAATAATATTGAAAGTGTTTTTTTTTAATGCAATGGGTTTTGCCGATGCGATGCGCAGCTTTTTCAATATCGAGTTATTAAAAAGAATATTCAAATAAATTTATCGCATTGCGTTCGAAAACTTTCGAATTGATCCGGAAATTCAAAATCTAACTACATAAAGAGCACGTTTGCTGCACACTTACGTCAGGCCCGTTCCAACTTTTTACACGATCGTGATCCGTCTTTTTGTGAACACATATTCAGATGTGTAATGACCAATCTCCGAGCGTTGAATAAAAAAAAAAACAAAAAGAGATTCGAAGCATTAATGCATCGTTCACTAAACCGTCAGACGTATGCTCTCGCGCATCCTTAGCGCATTCATAATAAGAAGAAGATGAGCGAACGTATTACAAAACTGGAAGCTCATAGATGTTGTAAAGCATTACATTTTATATAAAACGCTTTCAAAATAATCATGTTAAACCCTAATTTAGTTTAAAATTTACTGCAAATTGACGGGTCATTTTAATAAAAAATAAAATTAAAAACGGTATGCCATTATCTGAAAATTACGAGTAAATACAAGTAAAGATCAATATTGTGTAAATTATATTGACTTTATACAGAAAGTGTATTTTAATTTTTTTTAATGTTAAATGTATATATATATATATATATATATATATATATATATATTTGTGTATATGTGTATATGTATTATAAGTGGTATTTAGTTATATGTATGTTTACATGGATATTTGTTTTTATTATCTTTACTTTATGTTAAGTATATTAATATTATAAAGTTTGAGTATTAGAGTGCACACTAGATCAGCTTCTCTTTTAACTTGTCCAGTATCAGGCCTGCTGGAAGAAATTTCAATAATAATAAGCAGTACCTTTGTACAAAATATCTTTTTTTTTCTCTTCCTTGTAACATTGTTTTGTGTGTACATAAATTGTTAAATAAATAAATAAACAAATAAAATGGTGGGATTAATAAAGTATCTAAGTACCTACTTCTTATCGTGTTTCTTGTAATTCTGATCGAGCTACAAATAATGATTTACATATACGATAAATGATTGTTATATATTAATATAATTTCATGTGAATACTACCATAATTTATTCTTTTTTTTTTACTTGTTGTATACCACCAGTGCTTGACTGCAATCGGCAAGCGGTGGTTAAGCTTTGGATTTTAAATCACACAGTCTCAGCGTAACTAAAGCCTTAAAGATTATATTCGGATGGAAAGACAGACGCTGACAAATTAAATTAATTACTCCCTACTTATAATAGGTTTTCTACATAGATTCTATGGCGGCAGAATATATCTGTTTATATTATACTATCTAATGTAATTAAATAATCAATGGAAAGAAATATTTTTAAAAGAGTTATCGATAAATCATAATTTAACAACACTAGTATCCTGTGAATACCACCGTTTGACTTTTTGACGCATCTCATAGTCCAATACGACGCGAACAGGAAATTAGGTGAACGCTACAACTTTGTTCTAAAAATGAATTTTAACGGTTTCGGTGTTTAATTTCAATCAGTATCTATTAGTTTAATTAAATATTCAGTTAGGCAAACATGGCGGCGTTCATGACGCGCAATAAATTCTTTATACATTTTTAATTAAGTTCAAAATATGGTACAATCTAGTCCACGCCACACACTCGGGGTCAACACACTTAGAGTATAACACGACTGATCTAATAAGGTCCACGGTGTAGAGTGTTATGTTAAGAAGCAGATGTCTATTTATATCGGTCCTATTGAAACCACTCGCAGCGTGGTCACCCATCAATCAATGGGATCATATCTCTACGCCGAAACGAAGCCAGCTACGTTCAACATTATGATTTTATAAGTTTGAGTAATATTTTATTCAAATCTTCAGTTGATTGAATGTTTTAGTTAAGACATGGTTTTACTGCTACATAATATTATAAATATAATAACATGCAAAATTATTAGGAATTTAAATACGTATTTCACAGACTACTCTTAAATTTGGTAACAGAATAAAAACTAAAATCTATCGGAAAAAAGAAAGCAATATTATTTGTGGTATTATCAAGATCTACTCCGACGTTCCGCCATCACCCCATACCCCCGTCATAATTCATCTCGCCGCGTTCGATATTTGAATACACTTGAATTTGGAACGCGTTCGTAATATGAACTTAGTTCGTTTCGTTTTTCAATTGCTTCACTTATATTTTGAATTTAGAACGACGCGACTGAGATAAAAATTCCGCCTTGTTCATTTTACTGACGTTCGGAAATTTGAAATGTTAACTTTAAAGCTCATTTTCATTCATGCAGTAAATTTTACTATCTTTGATAATCTATTCTTAAAATAATAATGTCAGAGCATGCTCCTGCCAGTATTGTCGTCCAATCAGATATGCAATAAAGTTGCTATAACTATTTAGCAAGTTCTGCGCTAACATACATTAACAAATTTATTTTATTACTATTTGTGACATCAATAATAAGAAATGTTTTTTTAATATTTCATTAAAAAGAGTTGAACCGTGAAAACTTTCTGATCTTCCAGTGAACTTACTTTATCGAGGTTTCAGTAAATTGTCTGCCCAATGTATCATTCTTAGGCGTATAAAAGGCGATAGAGAAATCGCCGTTTCGCGAATTCCACGCGCGTGTGCCTTACGTAACCCAGCGTATTGTGTATGCGAGGGGCCGGCACGCGCCATTTTCACGTATTCGCAATAACGCGCGGGGTGGCCGCTACATTCTTTTACGAACGCGGCCGATAGTTAAAAATTGCATTCCATTTACTAAACTAGCATCTATGAATTGGTTTTTTTTAATCATTGACATTTCATTGGTTTCTTTGTTATTGGCGACTAATTTTTATTGCTATGAAGAATGTTGACAAAGTAAATATACGTCTTACCTTTTCTTTATAATGTAACAAGTGTACAGTATACATAATATCAGTAACTTCTCTTTACAATATACTCTTATTTAATATATTGCGCATATTGATTAATATATTGAAAGCTAATAGTTAATAACTAATAACTTAAATATGATATAATACAATATAGCGTAATATAATGTATATCAGTTAATATATAATAATAGGCTCTATGTTCGTCAACTGAAAAAGCACTGAGCTTTTATTTCCCAAAACAAGGTCACCTAAAGACTATTAGTGGCCATCGTAACTTTTCGAATTTCTTACGTTGTTTTCTCACAACCCCTAAACGTCATAAATTAGCTCTTAAAATTGTACTTAACAACTCCATTGCTGCCGGTGGTATTTAACTCGATTGCTCCATTACAGCCCATAAAAGCGCTTGCCAAGTGTGGAAAAATTTCGCCATACTTGCCACGTTTGGCAGGCACTTGCTACGGTTGTTGGCGACGGCAGTATATTTTAGTTGTTACTGGCCACTAGACAAACGAGGTAGTCGACAATGATATAGGAACGTGTAGACAGTCAAGACAGTCCTCCCGTGTGTGTCATACCTTGACCTGATGCGTTGGTCTGGTGGTTGCTGATCATGAGGTCTCGGGTTCAAAAGTCGGGTCGGGTCAGAATCAGTTATTAGGTTTTTCTGTCGAGAAATTCTCAGTATCAGCCTGGAGTAAGAAAGTTGGCGGTGTTTCACCACCATGCTTCGCAAAGCACGTAAATCGGTTGGTTCTGCGCCTGATCTCTGTCTGATCGTGTCGATTACCGTCCCACCGGACTGAGAGTGAGGGAATAGAGAGTGCACTTTTGTTTGCGCATACACTCGGATACTACAATCCTGTCCTTCGCAGATAGCTAGTTTCCGTTGGGGTTGGCCGCCGTAACCGAAATTCGGTTTGGAGGACGTTATTATTATTACACCTAGACTGGAGACGGGTGGAGTTGAAGATTCAGGCAAATATTCCATCCAACGGCAAAGAACAATGTCCAGTAGTGGACTTTTACGGGCTTATTGAGAAGAAAAACAAGAAAGAACTTGTCATAAATGTTCGCATATGTTAAAAACATATAAACCAATTGTACTACAAAATATAATCAAAATCGCATCAAATCGAGTAGCTACGTTTGTAATGTAACATTTCACGGCCAGATGCATTTGTCATTTCGCTCTGGACACGTCCACTCGTAAATCTCTGTTGCATGACATATCAATCAATGTTTTAAAAAGCGGAAAAATCGAATATTCGTTAAATATCAATATGTCATTTCATTGAAACCTTCCCCAATATTGAATGTTGTCATCTCATTGTAGAGTCTAGGTAAGGTTTTGATAATATATATTTTATGTAGCTTCTTTATACATGATTAGAGCATTAATTAAGGTAACAGTACACCTGATGGTAAGTGGTAAGCCAGTTCTAGTAAAACTGGAACCACCTTCATACAAAAACGTCCACAGACATGTTGGCACTTTCGAGGTTCAGGTGAATATATTCACAGCCTGAAATTAAACATTAACATCGTCGTCATCATCAACAGTCCGTTCGTGTATATAGCCATCCCCCCAAACGTAATTTAAATTTGCTAAAGTCACCAATTGTGCCAATTGTAGGACTGTCATTTTTTTATTTATTTATTATTTATTGTACTCAAAATACAGAAAGTAGAGTCCAATCTAAAGTATAATATGTACAAGTGGTCTTATCACTCTGAAAGTGATCTCTTCCAGACAACCTTTGCATAGAGGACTGACGCAACCAATAGTTTGAGGCGGGGGTCTAGAAAAAAATTAATAAATAAATAAAAAATATACATATAGATAAGTCTCAGTTATATAATACTAGCAGGCCAGGCAGACGTTGTACTGCCCTTGGTGGCGAATCTCTGTACTATAAAAATACTGAAATTTGCAATAAAAAATACTGAGGGTCACTTATCGAGATAAAAACTATCTCTCAAGTTGGACCAAACTGCACACAGTGTGCAAAATTTCATTGAAATCATTCCAGTGGTTTAAGAGTTTATCGCGGACAAACAATCTGACACGTAATTTTTATATATAAAAATGATAAAGTAATTAAATGAAAATATTACGAAAAAGGATAAGTAATTTATCTAATAGCGTTGTAAGTAATACGAGTTATATAATGGAGTTACATACAATACTAGAGCGTAGTAAGTAATAAGTAATTTTTTTGTGGTGGTTATCCCTTTAGACATAATATTTACGTACCGTACCAATTATGATATTCCTTTCTGCGAATGAAGGAGATTCATGCAGTAAACAGTCCATAGATAATGGTTTCATTAATGTTGTAGACAATTTTTTTTTATCATTGATATAAATCAATATTCTACGGCTTAAAATTTAGTTGCTAATCGTTACATTTCAGTGTTAAATTAAAAGCTGACTTTATAGGCAATCGGTCCATGTCACTTAAGCTGGCCAATTTTTTAGACTTAGTGAATTTTTCTACTTTTACTATGAAAATCTTTGTTAAGATTTAGCTGAATTTGTAACTCGTAGTAGGAACAATGTTGGGGACGAAATAGTCTTGATAATTTTCAAGTGGCTGCCTAGTATCGATAAGGGCAGTAAAAGGCGACTTCTACTAATTCTAAGTATCATGTTATATTGAGGCATGCAGGGAGTGTATGAACATATGCATAGCAAATTGCGTGAAATGAGTATGAATCAATGAAGTATAATACCACCCAGGTTGACCTTGAGAAAACTAAAAAGTTTTTAAGCTTGCAGCGTCCTAACTTTCGAGCATTTTCGAGAATAACTGAGAAAATAGACATTGAAAACATCGACCTGAAATGGGAGTTAGCGTATGAGAAACATTCAACATCGTTGGAGCAATTTCGAAGTAACACACTTGACGATTGACGATATACTCAAAAGGCTCCGATTTAAAGTACGACAAGGAATATGAGGAAATAGAGGTCACGTTTAAGAAAATGAATGTTATAGTTGTTAAATTAAAAACTGACTGAAATGAATTAGTAGGTTGTTGAACAAAACATTAACATATCAAAACTGCGTACACCTAACAACACCGAAAATAGAAATACCTACGTTTTCTGATGGATAACAGTTGCATATGTACAGTGGTGATGATCTTATAAAACGACTCTACGATAGAGTCTTGTAAGTTTTATCACCGCCTGGTATGGATAAGCGCAGTGTAAGGCTACCCTCACTAGATGGTGTTGTCATGGTAGGATATTCAGGGAGCCGATATATAAAAGTGACACAAAATCGTGCTTTATAAAAATTTTGTAAGGTCGGTATATACAGCACTGTTGTTGGCGATGATCTTTGATATCGACTCTGCTACGAACACAGCTTCTAGCACTACGGGTCTTTTGTTATATGAGACAGTTAAATGACGTGTGACAAAAGGATCAATTTTAATCAAAGCATTTGTGATGATAATTTTTTTTATAGGATAAGGGTGACAAACGAGCACACAGTCCACCTGATGGTAAGTGGTTGCTGTGGCCCATAGACATCTACACCTATCTTCGATTAAGAATCATATTAAAGTTAAAAATGCAGATGCGTTGTCACCCGTGAGTACTAAGATGGAATGCCTCGTTTCCAGTAAAAAGGGTCTCCGGTTCTCTACACTCACCATAAGAAACACAGAAGCGTTAAGCTGCTATTTTGCGCTGGTATTCTGTGAGAGCGTGGTCCTTCCCCGGTCGAGCCGACCCATTCGTGCTACAACCATAACATAGCTGCAGCATGGCTCTACCACGTATGATCTATTTTCATTTTCATTAATTCCTTATAACATACTTGATAAACTAATAACCAATGTTTTTGGTTGTAGTAACGCATGTTGTAGTCAATACGAGACAGTTTCCTGACAATGGACTTAAATCTCTATTTATAAAAATCAACTGCTCTCAGTCTCGCAAAAACACGAAAATGGCTAGACTGATTTTCCCGAAAATTTTTGTGTTTGAGGGGGTCCCTGGATGGTTCACATTCACAATTGGACTCGGTAGTTGGCGATGTTGTTGAGATCCAAAAATCACCCGTGCGAAGTCGGAGGGGATCCCTAGTAGAATATAAAAGAAATTACTGTGAATCAAGTAAGTGGCTACTTCAGCCCATGGATGGCTCAACTACTTTTAGCAAAAAAGGCTGTAGATGCGTTGTTACTTTAGAGGACTAAGATGTTATGCCTCACAGCTTGAAATTATATTGCCTCTCTATACATTCTAGACCGGGATGTAGCAGAATTATGAAATGTAAAGGAGAATGGGATTTTTAGCTGAAGTTAACTATTTGGTTTATACTTTAAAAAAATCGGTCTTATTTTTATAAAGTAAAATACAAAATAGTAGCTCTTTTTACAATCTAGAATTCGAAAAAACAATAAAGTAAGAAATAAGTTAGAAAATCGATTGTAGTGTTTATGGCAATAAATCGATTACCATAAAGAATGCACTAGTAAAATCCTCGTTTCTGAACGTTATCTTCCAATAGACGACTTCTTATTTTTAAACTTGACAGTTCAAACTTCAATAGAAAAAGACAGATTTTCGGTGTGATTTGAAACGTGCGCAGTATAATCGATTCTCGATTGACCATTTTAATATCTATTTTCGATTATTTTTCTGTGTTATGGAGTTAAAAATAATTGCGTACATATCTACAATATAATAATTAAAAATACAAAATATCAAAATTCCAACAAGTAACAATTACAACAACAATTGAAGTAATCGATCACAGATCGATATACCTAATATTCACTTCACTTAGTTGTTGTTATATTAACTTTTGTTAATCGTTTCACCATTTCGTTTCATTACTAACCACAGCTTTTTTGGTGATTTTATACTTAACCTGCTTTTATATCTTTAAGTAATTACAGTGAAAAATACCTGTTATAGTGTAGGTAATACGAGTAATATCACTTTTACGTATTCTACAAAATCTCAGCTCCTAGATTGACAAATCTTGCCAGATTTTCAGCTATTAATTGTTTATTTTGGCTTTTATATACGCTTTCAAATGGTCCTACTTTCATCTTGTTAACACTTGGCCCAAGAATGTACGGAGACGTCTCCTTCTCCTTTCATATAACTTTCAGTTTATATATTTACAAGTAGTATAAATATCACACACTCGAGTAATGTAAATCTGTTACAGCACATAATCTCAGCACGTGTTGAGCATACTTACTCGTCAAGGGTCACATCTTAAGACAATGCTCATGAAGGCTCTCTAGGGCGCGGCGTGGGGGGAGTGGTAATTATTCCCCGCTAGCTCGCGGGCCACGCCTGCTATTGTGGCGCTAAGTACTAGCTTTTATGGTGATTCTAAATATCAAAATAGTGATATGGAGTGGTGACATTTGAAAGCTATAGGTACCGTAAATGCCTAATTGTAATGCGACATCACTATTAATAGAACTAGCTATAAAAAACGAAAGTAATTTTTTTTTCTTTGTCATATTTTTCATTGTCATATTATGTACTATATTTATTTTTATACACTTCACTTAATAACTTTACAGTTTGAAAACGTATAAATATTTATTGAGTCAACTTTTTAATTTAATTGAAATATCTAAATATCGAAGGAGAAGAAACGTTCTAATTTTAAAATTGCACTCAAAACTTTTTATACACGTATTTTTCAAACATGTCTGTTCAAAGTCAAACAAATTCAGAGGATTAGAATGAAATTATTGTATACGTGATGCATGAAACAGATATGGATCAAAAAGTACAGAGCATTTATCTCGTAAGTTAAAACGCGGCATCCATCTAACTTATCTCGAGCACTCAAAATGTCTATTTTTAAGCGAAAACTGAAACAAGCGGTTGCATCGTCGGACGCCAGTAGGGTTACCATTTTTCAATTTAAGAAATGTCAGACATTATTACGACTGCCTATTACAGAGAAAAAGAGCTTAAAAAGTTGATTCATGGCTACATGAAAGCAATGAAACGTTTAATTGTTTTGTGTTTGTCTTAAGCTACGAGCTAGCAACCTGTCTGTCATTCATCTGCACAAATAAAAGTTTTGTCTGTAATTTTCGAATTTCGAACTTATTTATTACATTTTATTTAAACCACGAAAAAAAATTTATTACTTTATCGGTGGGTACGAACGGATTTAATTAAAAATGTATTGAATCTATCTACAAAAACTTTTCTTTTTGTTTCAGTAAACAGTTATCTATTGTGTTTTTCATTCCGCGCTAATTTTTCATTTTCAGACGCGAAAGGATCAAAATTTTAACTAAGTAACAAGTTTTAAAAGTTTTGAAGAAAGCTATATTTTATTATTGTTACTGGTATTGTTTGTCGCTTTTTAAGAAAATGGTTCTCAATGAATAAATATATCCAAATTAAGGGCTTAAAAATATTTCTACATCACATCATTCACAATAGTAGTATATTGAGTATATATTATTCCGTAGGTGTCGTAGGTGGCGACAAAAGGAAAATTAAACAAGAGATGGGCGCAGTATGTTTCTGATAATAACTCAAAGTAATAATTAAAAAAAAAACTGCCGTTGCAAACCCGCCGCCTGCTGCTGCCCGCGTGGCAACAATGGAAAATATTTTGCAGTGGACTTTGATGGGTTGTATAGAGGACGATGATGATGGTGATAATGATAGAAAAGAATAGAATATTTTTTTATTCAATATTGATTATTACATAATACTTATTGAAAGTCATTTTTTATTTACCACTGGTTCGGAAAATACCTCTGTCCTGAAAAGAACCAGCAAGAAACCCAGCGGGACTTTTTTTTTTCAAACATATTTCACTTAACAATAATTTCGTTTATACAATTTTTAAATGATTTTTCACAGAACCTGCATGGTGGCGATCACCTTATTCCCAGGGGTTATTTTTATTCATGTATTCCTTGATACTATAATAACCCTTTTTGTACAGTTTTTCTTTAATAAAACTTTTAAACTTGTTTATTGACAAACTTTGAATATATTCTGGGATTTTGTTGTAAAAGCGTATACATTGCCCCATAAATGAAAATATTCTATCTCGTATGTAAATAAAACTCAGAGCAGAATCAAACAATATCTACCTTTAAAATCTCCAGATCAGCCGCGGAAAGCAGCGCCAAATTTGCCAAAGTTTGGTATTGGGATCACCAATCCGCTTGCCAAGCCTAATCTCAAAACTATGGAAGAGACCAACATCTTATAAGAGTCTCTTCACGGGTGGATAAAGATCAGAAGAACTCTTGTCTTCATTTAACGGGTTCTCTAAATAGTTTCTATTAAAGTATATGTATGAAATTATGTATAAGAGGAAATGTGAATGTTTAAGAAAAATAATTTCGTAGATATGTGAAGTCCGACCACAGCGCGACGGACATTTCCTTGCCCTAAAACCCTCTCAGAAATGAGGAAGTTCCTGCACCCAGCAGTGGAACGTATATATATATGCTGCACTTTACTAACTGTTTATAATTGAAAAGAGTTTTGAGACTATAGAAAAAAGTTGTGTACTGAATGTATATCTGAACGTATTTTTATTTAACAATTTCTTTTACAGGTACCCAACACTGGTGACTTGTTTATCATCTTGTGGTAAGAGTTGTTAAGGCTGGAATAACTAAGTCTTGTACTGTACAGAAGAGTAGTTGGCCTGTAAGGTGTTGTTCTGCTCTTTTCGGTAGGTAACGCGAATAGCTTAACTCAGAGCTTTTTAAAGTGTAAATATAAAATGTATTAATAACTTGCCCACTGCACCTCCTATTGGGTTCAGATTTTGTGATATTGTTTTTTTGATACTAAATATAGAATTTGTAGGTAACTTGACTACAGCGCCATCTAGCAAAGCCATAAACCATCGTTCGACAAAACAAAAATATTGTGTGAATATGATCTCAATCTTTAAAGTCTTCCAGAAATTACACGTTCACTGACGGGATAAATATATATATATAAGGATGATGACTAGGTGGAGTGACGACCTGGTAAGACGTGCAGGAAGTCGATGGATGCAGATGGCTCAGGACCGTGTTTTTGTGGTGTTCTTTGAGAGAGATATATCTTCAGCAGTTCAAATGTGAAGGGATCTAACAATCATGATGATGATGATGATATATACCTACAATAAGTTAAAAGTAAGAAATATTCGTAGAATATAATAAAAATAGATTTACTAGTCAATGTTTGTGAACAAGAGGTAAATATGGGTAATATTAAAGTTGTTAGAACTTAATTTGCTTCTTTCCGCGTAATTAAATAAAATGATGTTTGAAAATCACCTCATTTAATTCGTTACGCGGAAATAAACAAATTAAGTTTTCACAACTTTGATATAATGGATATCCACAAAGTAACGCCTTATTATATATATAAGACTAGATGTTCCCTGCGACTTCGCCCGCGTGTTGTTTGAGGTTTTAATTTTTTTTGCGCGGGACCCTAATTCTTTTTCTAAAATAAAAGTAGCCTAAGTTACTTCTTGTGATGTCAGATATCGGTCAGTGAAAATCCCGTCAAAATCGGTCCGGCCGTTTCGGAGATTAGCCGGAACAAACAGACAGACAGACAAAAACTTTAAAAATTGTGTTTTTGTTATTAGTACCGTATATACTTTCATATTGCTTTAATAAAAAGCTGTAATTTTGACATTACAAACAGACACTTCAATTTTATTTATTTGTATGTATATGTATGTATAGTTGAGTAAGTTAAAGTGGCTTTTGAATAGCAAAAAGAATTTACTCTTACTACCAATTACTGGACTAGATTGATAAGATGTTTTATTAATAAGGTAACTTTGTAGCCTGCTACACACTATTCTAGATAAATAGAAACAATATAAATGTCTGTCTAGGTTAAGACCATGGTGACATCCTACTTCCTCCTTTCTTCCCGTATTTCGCGTGAAGAATGCTTGGTATCAGGGTCAGAGACACAGGAACATTCAAATTGGATACAGACTCGAAAACTGTTGATATTCTGCATTAGCTTTGACTACGATTGAGAATCCCAGAATTAACAATCCACCCTCAGTCAATGAGTGATAGCGTTTATCAAATTGTAAAAGTACAAGTAAGTATAACGCTTAGATTTAAAAAAAAAATTGTAATATAATAAAATGTTTAGAAAATTCAATCTCGCAGTATGGTAACCCTAGACACGGGGCAAATGTAAAAATTTCATATCTCGAACGATCGTTACTGGCGGAATGATTGATTTTATTGCTATGAGTTCCTGAATTGATGTTTCGGAATCTCGCATTTAGCTTTTTGCCCATCCGTGTAAAAATACCAGGAAGCACTCGCTGTTCATTAGGTGATTATTGTATAATTACTGCATGATTTTTTTAATTTTCATCGTCAATATACTGTATATGGCAGAAGGCTGCTAGGCGTTCATTTCTGTTTTATAGAGAAATATTTTAATTATATATATATGTATTTAATGATCATTTTTATATAGTTAATAATATATATTTCAATTTTAATTTTTTCATCGTCACTGTGCTGTATAAGGCAAAAAAGCAACCACTGTCTTATTCCAATTTGGTGAGTAAGACACTGTATATCTTACTCACCAATACAGTTATCAATATACAGTTTAGTAGCCTGTGTATATACTATCGAATTGAGAATCTCCTCCTTTGTTTAGAGTCTGTTTAAAAAGGTTTCGTTCCCGTTCTAAAGTGCAAAAAGTGCACGAAAAACATTTTATAAATTAAAAAATACTGGTCCAACGACTTAAGAAAGGCTTAAAGTTGGTTCATATCAAATCTTCTCAAATTTCCGAACGAATAATTACGAATAAAAAGAGTTTTAATGAGGGAATGGTCTTCATCATTACAACCCTTCTGTCTACTGCTGAACATAGGCCTCCCACAAGTAATGTCACGAAGTACGGTCCTGAGCCACCTACATCCATCGTCTTCCGGCATGTCACTTAGCAACGGTCACTTCGTATATAATAAGACAGATCGTAAAGAAGAACGAAACGTATTTTGAGTATAGGAATCGGGTATAAGCCGGTAGTCAATTTGATAAACTTGGCTATATCACAGATATATGGTTGTTGAAGAACATTTTATTTAATTGATTTAAGTGACAGTATTATGTGCCACAGTATATAAATCCAAATTATGAATTAACAACCCGTCAAAATAAATTTTATGTTGTAATTTTGTAACAGTTTATTAAACTAAAAATTGTTATCGTTATTGAAAACATCACCAAGCTAAAACCTAAGTTGAAGTAACCCTTACATTTTGGAAATCTATAATATAGAAATGTATGTAGGGATGGAAATAATGTAATGTGTATTGCTAAATGCTAACAGATGAATTTCGTTATTTTTTTTAATGCTTCTATCATAAAAATTCCAAACGTAATGTAAAGATACAGCCTATATACGAGGGTGATGAAGCAATTAGTCCATTATGTTTTTTTTTTATATAATAAGGGTGACTAACGAGCTCACTATCCACCTGATGGTTAGTGGATGTTGTGACTCATAGACATCTACATCTATCCTCGATTACGAATTAAAATGCAGATGCGTTGTCAACCCTGAGGATTAAGATGGAATGCCTCGTTCCCAGTAAAAAGGGTCTCCGGTTCTCTACACTAACCATACAAAACACAGCAGCATTAAGCTGCTATTTTACGCAGGTATTCTATGAGAGCGTGGTCCTTACCCGGTCGAGCGGACCCATTCGTGCTGCAACCGTAATATAGCGACAGCAAGGCTCTAACACGTATAAATTGTTTAATCCTAATTATTCAATTCTCAGACATGCAAATTTTCTCACGATTTTCTTTTGTTTCACTGTCGAGCACGTAGTAGATGGAAAAAGGTTGAATTCATTGCGAGCCCTTAGCACCTGAGCAACCACGAGTCTAAAAAATCACACAAGTCATAATCCAATAATGATTTTGTGGTACTTCGATATTTAGGGATACACTTTATAGTGCTTATATAAAGTAATGAAAAATAAGTGACAATACATAAGTTACAATTTTTAATAAAGGTAATCTATTAATAAAACATTTGACAAAATTTGTTAAAGGAAGCTAGGTTTTCTTGATGATGACGCTAGACTCTATTTTACAGTAAAATATAGTATACGGCACAGATTTTTTAAATTAAATAACGTTACACGAATAATAGCAATTAATGTTGTATTATTAATATCAATTACCTACATTCCTGTCGTCATTATTATTGATATATAATTATCGTATTATTTCTGTAGAATTGATGCAGTATAAATACAAAAGACAACTTTATTTTTCTTTAGGTATCTTCTCATAACGTCTTAACGCGCTTTTAAGAATAATTTATTAAATACAAACAAATAAACTAAGCAAATTCTCACACTGCGTACTTTACACAGGAAAGTATACCAGATGTGTAACCGATATTGAGAAGAAGCAGCCGCACTAAACTGGGATACTCTCGATATTATTTTGTTTATTTTCTTAAATGTTTTATAAGTACTGGCTGGTAATTGACTGATTTTATGACTGTAATTAATTTTAAGTTCATTGTATTTTCACGGCGGCTTTATATTGTTTGTCAACTGTCCTTTGCATTGAGAAAACTACTTAAAAGTTTTAAAATAAAATAGGTCGATAAATAAATGTCAAATTAAAAATAAATGAATACAATGAGGGCTAATAATTACATTATCCTAATTTTCTGCTCACCAGACACCGAGGTAAAGTTTTTTTGTTACACAATGTAATTTAATTGAGAAGTTGTTTTTTAATAAAAGTTTATCAGTTTCTAGAGTATTATATTAATAAACAAAACAACGCGTCAGTGGGTTTGCTCTATAATTTATTGCACATTTTTAACTTTTTTTTAATTATTCTACTTTTATGAATATCTGTGATTTGGTTTATTTATTTTTAATGTTATTAATATAAAATATAGCTAATAGTACAAAGAGAAACAATAACTTTTACATTTTCCGAACAAATTATGTTCCCCGCTATGAAATCAATCAAGTATTATACCTCACTTTCTAGTGGCGCCGCCCTGGTGGCAGAAAAAGTCGTGGATCATTAGTTAGGTACTAAAAGCTAGAAGTTAAAACAATATTATGAATATTTTAAAATTAAGCTTTAAGTCGTTAGGACAAATATTCACTGGGTAAGGTGCTCTTAATGACACTCGGAGGAGTGAGTATTAAGCGGTATCAATGTTATGCGAATTTTAAAATAACTAGATGTTCCCGGTGATTTAGCCCGTGTGTAATTTATTACGATTGAATTACATGGGTTTTAATTTTTTGCGCGGAATTCTAATTCCTTTTCTAATATAAAAGTAGCCTAAGTTCCTCCTTGTAACATCAGCTATCTGTCAATGAAAGTCCCGTTCGTCCATTTGTGAGATTAGCCGGAACGAACAGACAGACAGACAGACAAAAAAAAATTAAATTTTTTTTTGTTATAATTACCGTATATAATTTCATATTATGCATTTAGTAAAAAGCTGTTATTTTGACATTACAAACAGACATTTCAATTTTATTTATTTGTATAGATTTGTATAGATTTAACAGTTCTAATAATGAAACAATTACTTCTATAGTTATAAAAATAACTAAATCTGTAAAAAATTATATTTATATTGTTTGTAAACTCTGTTTATATAAATAATTTTGCGTTTTAATTCCGGGAAGTTAACTGAACTATTTCAAAAACATACATAATCAACATTATGTTAAACCGAGAGGAAATCTTGTAAGCTTGAAAATCTCATATTGAGGGTTCTAGACCTGTGATGTACCTATACATATTTAAGAATCGGTTACACAAATGAACATTGAATAGTGTTCATCGTTTTTGGGCTGTTGAGGGTACAAGAATAGCAGATGACAAATAAAGACATGGCTTAAAGGACAATACAAGCCAAAAATCTTAATTTAAAAAAAGTAGCAGATGACAAATCCCATGGCTACATAAGCCGTTTATATATAAGTTTAGGGTCTTGTATTACTCCAATATCACAGGTCTCATATACTTGGACAATATCGTAACCTTTAGTGATATCCAGCATTAATTATTATCCTGACTATGCTGATATTTACTATCTTGACATTATCGAGGAGCAGCTTAATAAGCTTGAGCGCATTGAAAAGAAGAGATCACATTTAGAGTGATAAGACCGCTTGTTGTACATATTATACTTTACATTTAACTCTACTTGTTATTCTGTATTTTAGTGTATAATAAACAATATATAAATAAATTAATTGTATCACATTAAACAGTGGCATTATGTCACGTTAGTAAAGCCAGTACTTCTGGTCATAACGCTAACTTTGCCGAAGTAGAGTAGTTGGTGGAACACAGATAGATCAATCACGCGTGTAAATATAGATACGGTGAACATTGCACTCCTAAACGAAACTTTCATGCGTATTATTGTGCATATATAATGGCGGTGAATACGATTGGAAAAATTTCAAAAACTTTTCAATTCTTATTATTGAATAATTTTAAAACGTGCTCAGCTGTGAAGAAAACATCGTGAGGAAACCTGCATGTCTGAGAAATAAGAAAAAAAAAATACTTCGAAGACAAGTGAAGTTCGCCAACACGCATTAGGGCGGCGCTGCGGACACTTCCTTGCCCTAAAACCATATCAGAAATGAGGGGATGCCTGAGCCGAGTAGTGCGACTTATAAAGGCTGTAACTTTAAAGAGATTAAACATAAACCAACATGGACCATGGACTTCCATTTGACATGATCCTGACACACCTCACCCGCTTCTTTCACATCCATATATCTAAGCAATCATGCTTGTGGGTTAAGGGTGCTCTTAACTTTGCCCATCTTCAATTTATCGTGAATTTGGTCGATACTATGAGATTATTTTTTTAATATTAAAATTACGAGTGGGCTTATTGTTCACCTGAACATAATTGTCTAGTATATATCATGTTCACTAGAAATCCATTTCACTCAATGAAACTAAAGATTTGTTTTACACGAGATGAATGCATGACAGCTTGACAGGAATATTTAAGGTAGCATTAGACTAAATTGACAGAAAGGCATATGTCTCTTTTAAATTGGAAGGATTTCGGCGGTTTGTTTTGTGTACTTCTATAGTGGATAATAATATAGGTTAGTATAGCGGGGTAGTGTATCATTGCATCCTATTGGTGTCGTTAAAGGCGACAAAGAGATATGAAACACGAAATAGGCAGCAGCATCTTCCTGACAACAAATCAAAATATTAAAAAAAAAATTGCCGTTGGCACCCCGCCTGCTCAGTGTGACAACTATTGCAAGTATCTCCGTTATGAAGCCTATGTTAAGCAGTGGACTGTATATAGGCGGTAATGAAAAGATTACACAGTGGCAAATATGATTTTAATTTATTTTGTAGATTAAACTTAAAAGTAAGTTAGTGTTAAGTTAGTAATTATATCTTAGTTAAATAAAATCTAAAGCCAGCCGTCTTTCTGATGTCTCTTTCAGAATGAACGAAAATATCATTAAAGAAAAGAAAATAAAGCTTAGCTTTGGTTTAATGAATATTTGGATTGAAAATAATAACTGCGTCCATTTATTTGTTAAAAACAATTCTTTAGATTCGTTAGGGAGCCACTGACGCGTCCAATCACTAGTCAGCTTATGAATTTGGAATTTGCCCGTTTTTAGCCAGCTCCCATTCCGCGCCGGCAAATTAAAAATGTAAGAATTCTCGCTTGCAGAAGGAATTTATATTTTATTTCATTTCATTAAAATCCGCCATCTTTTGTTTCCCCGGGGCCGTCCCGATCGGAATTCATATTTTTCTGTGTTTTGTTTCAGTTTGCGAGCGGCGTATTGTTTTATTGTTGTGTCCTAAACGCTCCGTTTCGCGTCCCGGAGGGAGTATTAATTATTTTCTTATTTTTGATGAATGCGCCCGTCGAATTTTAAGACGTCTTTTAGTGGCGATTAAGAGCCCAGTTATTATTCTGTTTTAGGGGCTCCATTCTGGTTTTCATTTATGTATACCAAATATAAATCTGTCATAATTACGTTTTAGTTCTGATTACTTTCATTGAAACGTTTAACACAACTCAAATGTTATACGCAACGTCAACTTTTCACTGATGAGATATTAGATATCAGCTAAACTAATTTCGGGCCGATTTCATGTGAGTGACCCGCAGCCTCTTGCGTAAGTAACTTTCTGTCTTCCAACAACTTCAGAGATTTATACATTACTCATCAATCTCAAATAGACTCGGGCAATCTATTGTTCCCGTGACATTTAGATGAATTTATAAATACAACGCCGTCTAATAAATTTTCCATCTATTCATTTTGCCATTGCTTAAATATTTTTATGGCTTATAATGCTTAATAAATTAAAAATAATTAATTGATTTATAATTTACTTTTTTCACAGGTTAAAAAAGTAACGCAAAATATTAAGTATTCCTAAACATATTTAGTTCGCACTAACTTAAAGTTAATAGTTTAATATAAAATTACTGGCATTGGAATCATAATTTCTTTTTATAATTACACAACATAAGGTTGAATTTTGTATTATCTCAGTTAATGTCGTACCTATTCGTATTTTGAATTTGGAATAGAAGACATTCCTAATTGTTTGTGTCGCGCGTTGGCATTTTGGCATACGCTCTAGCGCTATTGGTCGATGCGTTTTCGTATTTCGAACGTCGCTTTGTATTCGAATTTAGAAAAGCGGATTATTTTGTTTTCTTTATGTCGTTGCACTTCATTGTGTGCTAATGTAATTGTTGCTGGCTGGTTATTGTAGTAAATATGAGCGCTAGGGACGTTACAAATGCCGCTCGGTATTCATACTAACTATCGATCATGTAAGACATTTCTACCCTACAACATTCCTTCGAGTTGGAAACTTCTTATAAAAATAAACAATAATTGCAAGTTATTAACTATAGTATGTTTAACTAGAACTAAAATATGAGTTTATCTTTAGACGATAATATTATTGAAAATCAAGTAATCGTTTATAGTCTAGGAAGAACTTGTAGTTATTGTTTTTCTGTATCAAAAACACTAAATGTTTTTTATTTTATTCAAACTCAATAATCCCTGCGTTTGTGTTGCGAACAAGGTTTTGTTTCCCGGGCTCGCATCGCATCCATAAAGATTACGATGTAGGATTCGTGTACCCGATGACGTACGGCGCTGCTCTGGAGCTGTTTATTAACGTTCGCCGCTGACGTTTTTCATTATTTTATTAGCAATATTCAAGATATATGATGGAAGAGACAAAATACTAAATTGTTTTATTATCTTAGGATTAAACATATAATATGATTTTGTTTTCATAAACTTCTTTTAAAAGTAGACTAATTAGTATTCATTAAATGCACATATTTATAACAAAATACTTTCAAAGTTTGTTGCGACAAGATAGAAAAAACACTAATTATTGTATTATTTATAAGTTCATAACAGTATCAAGCGGTAAAATTAAAAATTTTGTACAACCGACTTCAATATAAATAAAATGAGTCCACCACCAATGTGGTCAAAGTCAATTAAATACGAATTATTATGGATAAATCAAAAACTACTGGTCCGATCTTGATAAAATTTATATAGGACCACATGAAAAGCACCAGCTTTCAAATAAAAAGATAATCATCAAAATCGGTTAACCTAGAAATATGTTATGAGGTAACACACATAAAAAATAGAGTCGAATTGAGAACCTTTTTTTTTTTTTTTTTTATAGGAGAGGGGGCAAACGAGCATGCGGCTCACCTGATGGTAAGTGACTACCGCCGCCCATGAACAACCGCAACACCAGGGGAATTGCAGATGGGCCCGCAAGGGCCGACGCCTGCCGGGGCTGCGGGCTGTTCGAAAGAGATACCGCGGCTCCGGAACGTAAGGGCACTGAAGGAACACGGATGGTTTTTAGTCAGTAAAAGTCTGACACTCCCTTCCGCTCCACCCACAGCGAAAGGCGTCATTAGATGATTTTCCATCCGCAAAAAAAAAAAAAAAAAAAGGGGAATTGCAGATGCGTTGCCGGCCTTTTAAAAAGGAGTAGGCTCTTTTCTTGAAGGTCCCTAAGTCGTATCGGTCCGAAAAAATCGCTGGTGGTAAACTATTCCACAAGGAAGTTGTGCGAGGAAGAAAACATCTTCTAAATCGCACAGTGGTGGACCGCCAATCATCCAGATGGTGTGGATGGTATCGGGAGTTCTGCCGCGATGTGCGTTCGTGAAATTTGGCGGCTGGGATTAATCCGAACAATTCCTCAGAGCACTCCCCATGGTAAATGCGAAAGAAAATGCTAAGAGATGCAACATCTCTTCGCAGTGCCAATGAGTCGAGCCGATCGGAAAGGACTCGGTCGTCGACGATTCGAGCCGCTCTGCGCTGAATGCGGTCAAGTGGAAGAAGCTGGCACTGGGGAGCCCCAGCCCAGAGATGGGAACAGTATTCCATGTGAGGCCGAACCTGCGCCTTGTAAAGTTGCAGGCGTTGAGCCGGCATGAAATACTGTCCCGCTCTGCTGAGCACGCCAAGCTTTTTAGAGGCCAATTTGGCCTTCTCTTCCAAGTGAACCTCCTCCTTTCTTTGAAGTCGGTTGTAAAAGTACTACATAAAGTATATCTTTTATTATTAAAACTATTATAAAAACCATTTTCTTCATTATAAGAAAAATGTGTTGCATTACAAAGTTAAAATTAATGACTGTGTAAAATAGTTCTCAACAAGACCCTATCAGATGCGTCTTTAGCCTGTTTGTCTAGTAAAACAAGTAATTACGGTCCTTTACTGTCGCTCCTTGCGGTATTTATTGATGAAACAAAAACTCAAAAGATCGAAACGTTTTAAAATTGGTTCATTATCTGTGTTCCTTATTGTTTCATATGTATGATGTGGCCGCTTTGTGACAGTGACATTAATTTTAATGCCATTTACAATTTTTACGATTTTTTGTTTTATTATAATTAATAAAACAATTAAAGTAGACCGTTAATTTGAAAACGTTCAAAAAGGAAACTTGGAATAAAAAAAATTGATGATCAAACATTCAAACTCCTAAACAATACTTTTTAGGTATTTGCATTGGTATTGCAACAAAATGCAACTACATACTGGTTAAGGACAACGTTTTAAGAATAACATAAGTTAAAATTTTATCCGGTTCGAAGGACCTAAACATTCAACAGTAAAATCATAACACATTATTGATGACAAGATGTTTTTTTTATATAGGATAGGTCGACAAACGAGCACACAGTCCACCTGATGGTAAGTGTTTGCTGTGGCCCATAGACATCTACATTTATCCTTGTTTGCGAATCAAAATGCAGATGCGTTGTCACCCGTGAGGACTAAGATGGAATGCCTCTTTTCCAGTAAATAGGGTATCCGGTTCTCCACACTCACCATACGAAATACAGCATCATTAAGCTGCTATTTTACGCTGGTATTCTGTGAGAGCGTGGTCCTTCCCCGGTCGAGCCAACCCATTCGTGCTACAACTATACCCGAAATATAGCTGCAGCATGGCTCTACCACGTAGGTACGTGCTTTGATTTGATGGAATACTTACGCAGCCACGATATGAACTATTTAAACGGTACTTTTATAAGATGCGTGGATACACGTGAAAAGGGAAAAACAGGCAGTGTATGACGCACTAAATATTTTGTAAATGCAACTGGGACATAATAATGCAAGTAAACACAAATTGCATTTGGAACGCATTGTAACGATGCCAAGTAACATATTGCCAAAATTCGGATCTCGTACGGATTTATAGGCTATTTGCGTTTGATACAATTGTCACAGATATTTTGTTTCGTTCGTTTTAATGTGAAGTTTATTATGAGAGTCGTTAAGGAAGTATTTTGGTTTAGATGCCATTGTAAGATGTCATGGCGGGTTTGAAATTGACAAATGTTTCTTAGATTTATCTGTTTGCTATTAATTATTTATTACACAACATGAGCTTTCATCGGCATTTATAGAAACTGCTTTTCAAATATTTAAGAAGACAAAATTGAATAGAATTTAAAAAAAATGTTTTTAAGTAAAATATAAGTAAAGATACAGGCCCTATTTTACTTTCTATTGCATTATTAAGTTTTACATTATTTGTATCACTAATTTAGCAAAGAAAAGTTTTATTAATTTATTATATGTTAATAAAACACTGCGTTTTATTAATACATAATTTAATTTCAAACAAAGTTAATATTTTTTAAACATATGACACTTATTTCAATAATTTTAAACCTACACATTTTTTCAAATAAATTCGAACTTGTATTAGTTTCGTATCACATTTGTTTGCCTATTTCTATTCTATATATTTATTTGCACATCAGCTCGAAATAGGGCGCGTTTGCAACAATTATTTTAGCTCTGTCTTTCTGAAAATTGGCAGACGTGTGAGATCTTTTGCGAGTGGTATTCGGTTGAGAAACTGTTGTGAAGCCGTCCAATGTAAATTGACCTGCACGGCGCCCCCAAAGCATAATTTTCTCTATGCATTGGAGACAAGGGATAACCGTCTTGTTTAACTGAACGCGTTATATAAATAAAATGTTTCGATATGCGAATAATAGTAAGTTCGTCTGTACGTTCAAAGTATTATTTTTTTTCAAGTATATCCGTTTTATGTTAAAGGACATAATTTAGATAGATATCGCTGTAAATATATATATTTTATAATAGGAATAAATATGAAATTGGTTTTAAAATATAATAGGTAAATTAAGGATATTCCAAATGATAAGAATACCAAGGTTATTAAAATATTTGTTTAGAAATACTTTAATTAAAGTGGTACAAAGTGGGAACTGAGTTGTAAAAGAGGTACAGTCATAAATGTTCACTAGCGCTATTAATTCCACTACAATATAATACCATAAAGAGAAATCGAACAGAAAAAAGCCGACCAACGCCGTTGCGAGCTGAAAATTTACATTTGTAATCAGAGCCATTAGCGTCTACAATAAACTGCATTGACATGTAGAAAAGCGGGACGGAGTTAGCGCGAGTAAGGGAGACCGGTAGCGTTAACGTAGACTCGGCAGACACAATAGCGGCGCGTGCGCAGATAGAGCGGGAGGAATGTATAGAGAAAGAAGAGGACGTTTATAGTTCAGTTCGTTTCGTTTATTTTCAATAAAAGGTGCGTTCAGATATTATGCGTTCGCGAAAAATGCGCGCAGATTTATAGTTTCGCTTTCCGCGTAGTCTATTATCGTGCGTATAGCTGGATCGAAAGTTGTACTCGTTGATTTTCGATGTTGTGTTGATATGCAAATGAATGTAATTTATTGATCCTTTTAAATTTTATTGTTTGTATTTTTAATAAAAGTATGTACATTTATCTTACGTATCAAAAAAAACAATTATTTTTATTTTTTATTTATTTTGCACAAATTTAAATGGGTACATTTACTATAAGATTAAATAAGATTTAAATAAATAACAGATATTATGTTTGCGAAACGAGAAGAAGATATTATATTCTCTATTATTTAAAAAAAAACTATCAACCATTAATTTTTGTATTTTAGTAGCTTTTTATTATCCAAAAGAATGTTTATTTAAAAAAAAAACAAGAATATTTGTATTAGAGGTATGTAGTAATTGTAATAGTGATAAAAATATAATTTGATCATAAATAATATAAAACAATAAAAATAACTAGGCATATTTTATAACAAAGTGGTTGGCAGGTGTGCATAACCGCTCACGAATACGAGAAACTCTGTGCGCGTGCGATTAATTAATTTTATACTATTTTCAGCACAAAACAATATACGTTACCAACAATTTGCGTTTATTTGTTCGTTGATACAGTTATATTCTTAAAGTACAATTTACTTAATATTTTCGTAAATAAAAACCAAAGCTGTTATATTAGTAGTATTGATTTTAAAAATATATCAAAGGGTATTATTAAATAAAATATGACGGTAATTTACTGGATATGTATTTTATAATTGAAAACATCCTTATTTTAATATAAGCAATCTTTTAATTATTATGTACCATACAGTTAGATAAATGAAAAGCTAACTTTAGAATCTTTTTCAACAGAAATCTTTACGTTAGATACAAAGTGAAAGGTAGTGCAAGATACGAGGAGTATAAGATTTAATATTTTTTTAATGCTGACTTCTGACTGATGCTAATTTCCCAAATATGATAAATCTCTCGGTAAATTTACCAGATCTAGTATACCTAGTGCGACTAGTATTTGTGTATTGTATATGGGTTGAAATATGTCTAAAGTAATATAAAAAAAAATATTAACAGTTTTTGCAAACACAATTTCAGCATTATAATATTAAAAACATATCCTATATTAACAAACTAAGGTATTGCGATAGGAAAGTAGGAGGATGCTGTTTCACAATATATTTGAAAGTCGTGAACTTACAAAATCATCTTGGCTTTAAAGGATTTTTTTATTCCTCAGTTGTCTCTACAAAACATTCTAGAATACGATATCTTGTGTGAACAACAAGTATCGTAACATAGCGAATTATTCGTAGCACTTAAAACAACAAAATGTTTCACCGCAAATAGCCAGACGTCTGCCGCGTGCCCGAGCTTATGCCACAATTTATAGAATGTAGAAGATTATTAAGTGTAGACTTGTTGATTGCATGTCTACGATAATCTTTGACATAAAAAGTTTGACTTTACTTTTTGATCTAGAATATTTGATAATTTTTGGCTCTTTCACACTAACAGTTTTTCTTACCTGTCTTATCACTTGCGAATTTAGTCAAGTGTCCAATTGATCTTATCTTTTTGATTATTTTAAAATTGAGGGTGAAAAACGAGCACATCGTCCACCTATCTATATCTATCCTCGATTAAAAATCATGATGTTTGCGTTGTCAACCCTGGGAACTAATATGTAATCCAAGGTTTCCAGTCAAAAAGGTCTCTGCTTTTCTCACCATTCGTAACACAGCAGCATTAAGGTGCTATTTTAGGCTGATTTTTTGTGAGAGTGTGATCCTTTCCGATGCATTTGTTCTACAACCATAATATAGCTGCATGGCTCTACCACGAACAAAGGACAGTTGTATGCAGTCTTCCATCAATAGTATCACATTCTTGTGAATTTTGACAATTTTCCAAACAAAATAAAGTAAACTTAATATTAATTTTAAATGTGTCTTGTAAACGAAATATATATGATCTGTGGACAAGTTCTATGCGCGCTATGATAAATCTGTCTTCTGTCGATTTGAATTAGTAACGAACGATTTACTTGTGTTTGGAATACATAACCCACCGATCTTAGTCGTGTAAAGTATGCTTGAATAGAAACTTGACTTGTATATTGGTTCCTTGAATAGAAATACATAAAATTTATAATTGTATTCAATAACTGAAATAATACTATACTCAGGCTATTATTACTTCGTGTTTATGACAAGTTGCCCAAATCATAGCAATTCAATACACAGTACTTGTGTATTGAATTGTACATTTTGTAAAATATTCGAAGCAGTTTTAAATTTTCTTAACAAACCATCATTACAGCATAATATGTTATGTAAGAATAAAAATTCATTGTAAGGCAAAAATGGTTTTGATGATTGCCCTTACTCAAGAAAAGTTTTAACTGATTTATCTAGTCAAAAGTGGTTTTGACCAACGTTCTTAGTCGAAAGTGGTTTTGCTTGATTAAAGTTCAAATTTTTGGTCAAAACTCGCAATATCAATGACAGTAGGTTAAGGTGCGGCTGGGATGGCCCTTGGGCCACCCCAAAGGGGCGTACATTATAATGATATAAAATATAATATAGAAAGAATTGAACTTTTTAATTTTAAAAATTCAAAAAGTATAAGTCTAAAAGTAGTTTTGGATAAACATGTTTTAAACATTTTTGGTCAAAACCAATTTTTACAGATATAATTTGGTCAAAATCCCAATATTTAATACCCAATATTTTGACAGTTAACAGTGGTTTTGACCGGTTATGAGTTTTGACTGTAACAGGCATAAATACAAAAATACATTAAAATATGAATCATGAAATATGAATCTTACGGTATAGTAGAACTTTGATCCTAAATTTAAAAAAAATATCTTTACTTGCAACAATACTCGTATTTTACCTTATACCAAACCGTTGCATGCCAGCTTACCGTGGAACTCTGATTATAATTAATTATTTTTTTTATTTAGTCGTTTAACAATCGAAATTTTTAAACTATTTAATGTCGGTTCATTTAAAAGGCGTTACAGACGTAGTGGCTCTATACTCGGTAGTGCCGCTAAAACGCAGCGGTGATCCGTACACTACACTACGTAAGCGTCCATAAAATTGTCGTAAACGATACTGGCAATAAAACGTAGGGTTTTCCTCACTTTGTAAAATTTAGAAATTAGTGGAGAACATTTAACAAGATTTAAAGTATAAGAAGCTTTCAGAATACTCTTAGACTATAATATAAATTATACTTTTGCCTCGTATTGAAGAAAAAATGCCAGTAATAAGTTAGTGATGAAATGAAATGAAGTCGTTTTCCTTTACATGTGTGCGGATCAGTGTAATACAAGAGAACATTCTTATCTGTGTGCGCTAAAATTATACCAACATTATCATAAATACTCCCACAATGGGATATTCACTGTTTTTTTTTTGGTGCATGCAGCGGCTATAGTAAACCATGCGATACGTAGCATGTTTTGAACGTCACGCTTCAAGTGAGCGTATTATAATTTTCATTTATTTGTTACAGAATATCAATAGTCTACTGCAAGATACGCCTCTCCCATAGGTTCTCTCAAAGGTGGAATATTTGTGATAGTTACATTCGCTGTAAATTTCACAGTACGCGGGCAGCCCGCATTCGATCTCCGCCGACAATAACAAAATTGTTAATTGGAATTTTAAGTACTGATTTGTCACGTGCTCGGTGGTGAAGGCAAACATCCTGAGAAAACCTGTCTGAGAAATAAGAAAAAAAATATTTCAACGGCATGTGAAGTTAGCCAACATGCAGTGAAGCAGTGCGGCTGACTATTCCTTGCCCTAAAACCCTCTCAGAAATGAGAGGAAGTCTGTGCCCAGCAGTGGAACGTATATAGGATGTAACTTAAACTTTTTTTACCATATCTTCCCGTATTAAAGGATGGCCGTGGTAATTACCCATCTGGTAAGCCTAATTTCGCTGTGAACCTTTTCTATGAAAACCCCATAAGAGGGAATGAATGATGGTTTTCTTACGCTGCTACCACATGATGGACTTTTTTTTATAGAATTAGGGTTACAAACGAGCATACAGTCCACCTGATGGTAAGTGGATGCTGAGGCTCATAGGCATCTACAACTCTACATATCTATCCTCGATTAAGATTCAAAATGCAAATGCGTTGTCACCCCTGATGACTAACATGGAATGCAACGTTTTCCCAGTAAAAACGGTCTTCGGTTCTCTACACTCACCATGCGAATCACAGCAGCATTAAGCTGCTATATTATACTGGTAATCTGTAAGAGTGTGGTCCTACCCCGGTCCAGCTGACCCATTCGTGCTACAACCATAATATAGCTGCAGCATGGCTCTACCACGTTAAGTTATTGACATCTCCTTTACTATAGCAATAAGTGACAATAGTCCAGTTGCCTTGAAGACATGACTATATGACCAAACATGGCTAGCTATAGCAGTACATACACTTACTCATTTTGTTTTGTTTCAATTGACATACGATAAAGACGATGTTACTCTATTGGGTCATAAGGCCAAGACCATATATAAATGCGCCTTTAATGGACTCAAAGCAGCAAAGAAGTCTATTTGAGAATTACTGAGAAATAATCACAACTAGGTACTCGTAGAATGTACTATAGCATCAACACAAGTCCTGCTCCATCAAGGACTACACTGCGGTAGCCAGTACGAGGCTGCGACTCGAGAATTTTACGTGGTAGAGCCATGCTGCAGCTATATTAATAGTATAGTTGTAGCACAAATGGGTCGGCTCGACCGGGGAAAGGACCACGCTCTCACGGAATACCACCGTAAAATAGCAGCTTAATGCTGTTGTGTTCGTATGGTGAGTGTAGAGAACCGGAGACCCATTTTACTGGAAAAGAGGCATTCTATCTTAGTCCTCAAGGCTGACAACGCATCTGCAATTTGTCTATGGGCCACAGCAACCAGTTACCATTAGGTGGACTGTGTGCTCGTTTGTCACCCTAATTCAAAAAAAAGCATCATATTGTAGCATCATATATTAAACACTATTGTGTTTACAGGTTTTGAACGTTCCGGATCAAACTATTGATTCTTCTTCTTAATAACTGGCTTTACGGCTCTAGGATCTAGCCCTTTTGAGCCTGAAATTAAAATATATTGTAATAATTATCCTTCATAGTATACTGCTTCACAAGATGTTGTGGCGTCACATTGTGCAGCAACTTGAGCCAGCATACAGCTGACGGTTGGCGATGGTATCTCAAGACGCCTAAGCAGACAGACACCTTATTTTGAGAATCACATCACTACTAGAGCACTTGTTTCACAGTTTCCACTAATAGTTCACATGCGCATATACTTAATACATAAAATCGCACCACTTTTACATATCAAAGTCCGCTTCAAACCATTATTTAAACAATAATACAGGAGCAACAAACCGCCGCCGGTCAAGTTTCCGCCAAAACTCCTCAAACTATTGACAGAACCTACAACCACAGAGTATATGATCACAGAGTACTGAAACTCGAAATAATCCATTTGAATGATCGACCCGAATGACCCGAACGAATCAATACTTGAATGATCGGATCACTAGAAAAGAATGAATGACACATGTCTATTTCATGTGCTCTGTTAAAAGAAAACTTAACGCGAAAAAAATTACTGGACATTTGAAAAATAAAATCAATTTCGCAAATATGGTCGCAACAACTATGCATTAGAGAGCTTATTGGAGTACCATAGATCGCTGAACGATCTTGAGCTTCCTCATACGGCCAGCAGTAAAGGATCACGTTTCAGATCCATAATATATCATCACTGGCAACACGCACTGGTTGTATTTGTTTGTTTTCAAGTCGGAAGTAATCATTCATTTTTTTTATTAAAGTCAGTGTGCTAATTGCATACAGTCCACCGAATAGTTAGTGGATTCTGTGATCATAGACTCTTTACCTTTTTCTTGGGAATTGCGGACTAAGACGGAATAAATATTAAAGTTACAGCCTACATACATCCGACTGCTGGACACAGGCCACTCCTTATTTTCGGCCTAGGAAATGTCCGCCGGGCTGTCCAAATGCGTGTTAGCGCACTTCACATGTCTTTGAAATAATATTTTTTCTTATTTTTCAGACATGCAGATTTGCTCACGATATTTTCCTTCACTGCCACGCACGTGGTAAATCAGCACTTAAAATTGCAATTAACAATTTCATTAGCGCCGGCGGGGTACGAACCCGGGTTGCACGCGTACTGTGAATTTTTTTTATAGGATATGATGACAAACGAGCACAAAGCCCACCTGATGGTAAGTGGTTGCTGTGACCCATAGACATCCACATTTATCCTCAATAAAGAATCGAAATGCAGATGCATGGTCACACGTGAGGACTAAGATGGAATGCCTCTTTTCCAGTAAAAAGGGTCTCCGGTTCTCTACACTTGCAATACGAAACACAGCAGTGTTAAGCTGCTATTTTACGCTGGTATTCTGTGAGAGCGTGGTCCTTCCCCGGTCGAGCCGGCCCATTCGTGCTACAACTATACTACTAATATAGCTGTAGCATGGTTCTACCACGTATAGAATTACAAACTTTAAAATTATATTGGAATTTACAGCGAGCGCTTAGCCCTTGATCTACCACGGCTCAATAAATTTCGGCCTCGTTAAAAATAAAGAGGGTCATCGATTCTCCTCCCTTACGATTATTTTACTTTTGTATTCTTTCTATATGAGCGTTGCGCTTCCTAGATCGAGTGGACCCAGTATCGTAGCTATAGCGTATACTACTTTGATAGGTCACAACGATTTAGTGTAAAATAATATTATTTACAACAATAAATAATAGCTTGTTCTCAAAATATTCGAAAGAACAGTAAAATATCGTCAAATTACTGTGTGTAAGCTTAATGGTATTTCACTATTTTTCAAGTTAAACATAACTTGTTGATTACGCATTAGTATTTCTTTGATAAATCAAAATAAATAAATTGGTAACGACAAATATTTTAAATAACCAACATTATTGACCAGTTATAGCTTTAACTTCCTTACATTAAAAATTAAAGTCGCATGAAGTTACTCCCTGTCACGTCCTTTAGTGCTTAGTGAATTAAATAGTATTCTTGTAAGCAAATTTAGATCTTATCCCGTCCATGTAAACGTAATAATCACATGAATACGTAACTGCATAACAAATCCAACTCTTGAAACAAATAAAACCTAACCCGGTTTGATTTAACTACTAAATTCAAATGTTTGGAGTTGGGACGTACCCCAACTGATCAAATTTTTTGAACTTCTTACAGCTGCTCGTATTTCCCTACCTTTTTTTTAAATTGTCGCATCTAATGTATAAGAATATTATGAAGCTGATTTGACGTAACAAATTTATTCAACTGCATATCCTGTAACTTGATGAAACAAGAAACGTTATAACATACATTACTCACTTAGTTAGAATTCCCTGTTTACTATCCTTTAAAAGTAAGCAATTTACGTTAAATAGTGCGGGTTCATCCATAATAACCATGTGTTTCCCTCGTCCTGTCTAAGGACGTTCACCCGATTTTTTTTCTCGTAAACGATACTTCTTTTTTTTCTGGGATTTTTCTCTCCTTTAATTGTAAAGGGTTTTGTACAGATAATGTAGACATGTCATTTTGATGAATTATTGTGGTATTGATTTAAGAATTCTTATTAGAACCTTTTGGCATTTATACTTTATTATCTTTTATTGATATGAGAATACTACTTCATTAAGTTAGTATTAGAAGTAAAAAATCTATATATAAATTCCTATTTTTACTAGCTTGCCCTGTTCTTCCGGTAAAAATATTTAGTGATCTGTATATTGTTTTTGCTGAAACGTGTCACGTGTAGTAAGTTATATTTATGAGTACCTCTCAATCCACTTCTGGATAATAAGATTTTTCAAGAATGCTTCAAATAATGCAAACCATTACATATATATGACGATGATGATAAAATATTGTCTATTCTCACTACGCTGGCCTTAGTGTAGATACGAAGTGATTGCATATTCTAATGTAGGTAGGTACTTATCAACAGTCTGTGAAGTTGGCAGTAGGTAGTTTAGATTTAATATTTTCGAAAAAAAAAATTTATAGCTACATGTATACTACACGGTATGTCTTTTTGTTAGTTGGAAGCGCCAGTTTTGGATTAGTCTTTTTTCTTAAAAATAGTGTAAAAAGACTGTTTTAAAAATTTACGTAATATTTTTTAATTAAAATAATATCCATACTTTCATTTCATAAAATATATAAATACAAATTAGAAATGTATATTACAAATGTACATTTATTATTGGTTTATTTTTAAACGATTACACAATACACGAGAAATACAGCTTTGAATTCAATCCTCTAAAAATCGTTGGACACGCTTTAATCAATTGTGAAATACATAACAACGCAACACCCGCATATAAAATCTTATAAAAGTAACCCTTTGTCCCAAAATACACCCACATTACCCTCACCCTAAGCTAAAAATTGTTCCAGAAATATTAAAATAGTCAAAAGAGTTAAAATTAAAAGGGAGAGTCGTCACGTCACAAAAAACTATAATCCCAAAACCAACACAGCTGAACGGATCTTACAATGACTAGCTTGAATTGAATTTTAAAGCGACTTAACGCTTTAGAGCGCTTGATTGATAACTGACAAGAATTACCTCAATTTTATTTGTAAAATGTTATCGTTTTTTATGTTTCTTAGATCCTTAAATACTTTATCAACCCGTAGAAGTCCACTCTTGAACATGGGCTATTCCTGTTATAGAAATGATTAGACATCATTTTCTGGTTTAGCAGGCAAATTGTGATTACAGCAGCATACGCCTCGCTCGCTATCGTTTCAAGCTGGGGGTTCTTTCTGGCATTACCACAGCCAAATCCGGTGATGAATTCTCTTACATCACACCATTTGGAAAATGTACATAAAAATAACCTTTGAGTTATAATGAATGTTTAAGCATTTTATTTTCTAAATTATAATTATTAAGAAAATAAAATGTTAAATAGTTATTAATTGCTCCTAACTAATATGTAAGTTATTACTTACAAGAAAATATTTTGTCCCAAAAAATTGTGTATATTATAATTGCATTGTTCAATTTTAAAATTTAATTTCTTCCTAGTGCAACATTCCATTGAAAATCGATCGAAAGGCATTGGCAACAAAGGAAGCCGCATGACGAAAGCAATTTAAAAATGGAGGGGTTTCGTTTTTAGTTCCAATTTTAAAAAATGAACTTGCGACCAGTGATTTGACGATTGAAACGGATTGTAAAGTGAAGGAAATAATGCAAGAGTGCGTCATTATTTCTTAAAGGGGTAAAATTTTATTTATGTATGCGTATACAGTGTTGCTAGACATAGATTTCGGTACATCATTATAACATTTGCATAATTTATGAAATATGCACGATAAAAATATTTTTGTTAATATAATTCTAATTCAATATATATTTCACTATCTTTCAATTATTACTTAGTTCGAAGATAGAGAACTAGGCTTTGTATAATTCACATACTGTCCAAGGAAAATGAGTGACATTTCAGTTGTGAAGAATGCAGGTAAATTATTAATTGGTTAAGAAAAAGTCATAAGGGATACACCGTGTAACGCATTATGTATATAATTACAAAAACATATTTAACTCGTGACAAGTTAAAAAAAAAATTTATAATAATAGAATAGTATACAAATTTACTGCCCACCTGATAGCAAGTGGTCAAACAGTAGCTTATAGACACTGGCAACCAATATCAAACAAAGAAGGGCAATTAAAGGAAAGGAAACAGACATTGTCTCCTTTTAGGAATTAAAATTCCTTTTAAAAAATATTATTTAACCCGCGCAGATGTTAAGGTCTAATGTTCATAATTTTAAAATTATTTTAATAGCACAGCAGTGGCGGATTATGAGCTTAGTACATTCCCGCATTAAGATCAAAATCTGTCATGCGTTGTGAATTCCACTTGCCACTTTTTAAATTCGCTATGCAGTTTTAATGTGTGGTCAGAAATATGGCTATTGGGTTAAGGTGCATGTTTAAATTCCCCATATTTGTGATGTTAATATTTTTAAATTTACTTTTAAATAAATAAATAAATTTATTATAAACATAAACCAAATAATCGATGTGTCCTCTTAGTAAGTTTAAGAGAAAACCTGTGTCAGGAGTCCCCGCTCTTCCTTATCTGTAACAGTCTTAAATAGGAAAGCATTTAGTTACTTTCATATACATTTTTGTAGTTAATAGCCTACATTATATTAATAATACGAATATTAATATAATGTAATAGGATAATTTTCAACTTTTATAAGATATATTATAGAAGAAAAAACAGATATATTATCTAAAATTATCTAAAATTAAGGTTAAAACAGCTGAACTCACAGTCCACGATCAAATTGATAAAATACAATATTTAATAACACGTGCACCTAAATTTAAACGAAGCCTGAGTCAAAATATTTAATATTTAATGAAATAAAAGAACGCATTCACAATTCTAAAATTAACAGCATGAGTGAAAACAGAGCTTGAAATGTTCCCATCCACTTGAAAGTATATTACTTTTAAGTAATTTCTCTTGTGTACATAAACCCCTCGTATGTTCGTTCCGAAATAATGCGTACGCACACATCGCAGCGGCCGCAGATGTTGATTCCATAAAATAATATTTCATGTAAAGCACTAACCCGACCGAGGGCGGAAGGATTGAGTTCTATTTTAAAATTTTATAATTCGTGGCAATACACAAACGATCTCGTTGTACCCCTTTTTTAAACTGCATTTGAATCCTTTTTTTTTATAACCATTTTATGTGTTGTTGAAGTAATCTCACACATCATACAGGCGCTTTGTTTTGAAGTATAATTGATATAACAAAAGCATATATAACAATAAAATTTGCTTTAAGTTCGTGAAAATAGGTCTCAACAAGAAATATCTCTCGTGCCTGTTCATCAATTAAATTTGACGCAGGGCCTTAATACGAAAGATAATAAAAAATAAATAAATCACAGAGCGAGCTTAAAAAGCTCCGTTTCGAAGTAAAGAATGTTGTGTACAATCTGGGTTCGGACAAAAAAGTGACAACAGATAAAAAAGAAAATACAACACGGCCCAAGAACAGATTATCAGCGCTAAAAGGGTTGCTCCCGCGTTCTCCTCCTTTTGTTCCTTCCAAATTCAAACTCTGGCTACATACAAGGCGCGTTCGAATGCGGATTCTATTTTTGAATATTCTACCGAGAATTTTTAATTAATGCCGCTCGGTTTCGCTCGTATTTTTAATACAACCAATTCCTGACGACGTTGCCTGTTAAATATTTAAAATTCATGAAGTGTGTTAATTTTATTTGTGAGGAAGCTAATCTAATCTTACAAATTCTTAATTTGCCTCTTCGAATCTATCTCGCCTGCTTGTTCATACTAACTTGTCTAAATTATTGTAATTAGTAGTATGACTTATAATAATTTAACCTGTGATTTTTTCACAAGTAAGCATTAATGAATTAAGTTCAATGTTTCACAGTACTAAACATATATTTTAAGTTTCTTTTTAAACTGTACCGATTGGCAATTCTTTTTAATTCGACTGCGATACACAATTTTTGCGTTCGATTTCTGCGCTTTTTTTATTTATGTTTTGCGATAATGACGTTTCGCTTTAAGTGCTTTATTTCGATTGCCGATTTTATTTCGATGTTCTCCTTGAAGGTCGGTAGTTTTAGTGATTAATGGCCGAGATATGTAGAGTGCTTTTTAAACGAAATATTGAATTTAATGATGTTTTGTGGTTCTTTTCACGATTTGTTTTTTGATTTAACGTGTGAAGGTGAATTACTGAAGTAATTTTTAACACAAACGTTTGCTTGCAGGGCTACAATAACAGCATAATATACAGCATAATATAACCCACTATTTTTCTCGGCATTTTATATCGGCTTGATTAATAAGCAATTTCGTATTTATTGCCTCTGATATGTACTACAATGAGCCCTTATAAGACCAATAAGACTGATTGTCACAGTTTAGCGGCAAGTTTGATTAGATATGACAAGGAACAGTATCAAAGTAGGTACTATATATGACACATTGTTAGTCTGTGGCAACTCGTGCACTTATGAGTAACCAATAAGTCGCATTAAGGGGTCACTTAACGCATAGCATCAACGCAGCCAGCATACGCAAGTCGTTGACCCCGATACGCAAATAGGGACTTCTTATTATGACACCTATAATCGAAGTTTTAACATGTATCGAAGGCAAAAAAGGAACAATTACTATTTTATCATGTGTAGCGGACGAAATAAAGATTTTTTAATAACAGGCTACGATCGCTACACGTCATTTCGAAGCAATAGTAATCATTCGGCTGTATAATGGCCTCACTTAATATTCCATTTTCGAAAATATTTGAATCGTCATGGTCGTTCTATTCCTTTGTATCGGAACCACTACGGATGCCGTCGAATGGCTATCAGATTTTAAATTTGGAAGCGATCGATCGGACATTCTTATTGGGTTCCAAATTCAACTTAATTGTTGCCTTCGTTATTAAATTACTCAATCAAAATGTCCCCTCTCTTTTTGGTCGTTGTAACGAGAGTCAGCCCTTTAATTTTTCGACATTTGATAAACCATACTTCAAATATTTTTATACTTACATTAATCTTTTATATATTTTATTATAATTGTCTCTTTCTTATTTCCAGGTATTTTGTTTGATCTACACACCATGTTTAGAAATTGGCGCACAAAAGGTACGGCAAACGTAAGAATTGTCACGAACTCTTCTGAGAAGGAGTGCGATTCAAAATCCTGATTGGATTATCCACCCATACCTACATTTTTAAACAACTGCATTTTTGTTCGTATGTATATATCTGAAACCCCACATGTAACTTTGTTAACGTCCCCTCCTTTTCCATTGAAGTTTATTTAAAAAATGGAAAGCTGAGCGCGTTCACAAAAATAATTGATGATAGAACTGGACTCACCCCCTTCGTAATCTCATTGCCCCGTTAGGGATGTTGCGCACACATTGAATATGGAAAAATGTTATTATTATGTGTGTGTAAGTTTATAAATTCGAAAGAGGTGATACACTTATATCTCAAATTTAAAAGTACTTTACACAAATATTTAAGATAATGTTTTTAAAATATATGTAACTTACAATACACTTGATTAAAAAATATTATTAAGAATGTTAGGTTCAGCGCAGCGATTACAAAGGTGTCGTATGAATTCAAATTTAGAATTCCTCTCGCGCCTTCCTTTAAGGTCGTAATTTTTAAACGGCGCTGCGCTACGGCCAGCATTAACACCTTAATTAGAACGCACCTCTACGCGGCCACAATTGCAATCGAGACTTTACACCTCGTAACACAGTCGCACGTCGCCTGTCAAACCTTCACGCAATAACAGTTTCAACAGCTTTTTAATAAGAATAAATCTCGCTTGAATATTCAACAAAACAATGCAACGTGCTGCCAACCATACAATTACAATCAAGAATCGATGGCAAGGGGTATTAATATTAAAAATTGTGTTTTTGTTCGAACGTTGAAACAAAGCATCGGTAATTCGTATGAAGTGACTTGCATTTAGTTCGGTCTCTTTGTCCGTCCGTCTGTATTCACAAAACGATGTATCTATTTAATTTTTTTGGCTTTGAATATTTTCGTTAGTAATTGCTCGATGAGATTAGAGCATAGATGTATAAGATGAATGGTTAATTTGAAACTGGATTATTCTTCTCTTAATTATCTTACATTTACGCGAACACTACACATTGAATAAAACTATTTTTATCTTGTTTAATTTTACTTACTTATTTCCCGACGACGTCCCCGACGACATTTTCCAAAATTTCGGGAATTAAAAATAAGTAAAATTAAACTCAATAAACTCTGAATTATTCAATCTAATAACACTAAAGACTTTTTAGCTTAGTTGTTCTAAAATCTTTTTTAAAGCTGGTTAATTTCAAGTGCAGCCGTGATAGCTCAAATGCTCCTGTTCGATACCCGCCGGCACCAAAGAAATTGTTAATTGGAATTTTAAGTGCTGATTACTGCGTGATTAGATTTTCTGAAAATTAAAAAAAATATTTCAAAATTCGAAGTTTAACACAGTTTGCCATAAAACCTCTTTATAAATGAAAGCAGGTCTGTGCCTAACATTGGAACGTATATAGGTTACAAATTACTTTCCTCATTTTAGTTTTCTTTACTTTATTTAAACTTCAAGCATCAGAAGGAAGTAAATTCCCGAAGCCTTAATCGGGAGATTTAAAAAAGTTTATTTTATAAGTATTGCAACACTGAGGTGACTAAGTTCCGAAAGTATACGGCATGAATTATTTATGAACAACTTTATACTTCTTAAGTAGTTTCGCTGCAAAAGCGTGCTTTTTCGTGAATAAATTTTTCAAAAAACGCCTTTTATATGGCATTAACATTATTTATGTCGCGGTTCTGTGCGACCGACATGAAAATATGATTGTCAGGGACTCGAAACTCGATTGTATTAAGGGCTGTAAAAACTCTCTCTTTTTTCTCTAAATATTATGTTCAATACAACATTCGCAGCGGCCCAAAAACTGTATGAAGTTTTCTCACAATTCTGTCCACAATATAACTTGAAATATAAAGTTTATGTTCGAATCAGAAGTCACATTAATATTTTGCGCGTAACGTTCTAGGCGAGCAACTGCATCTGTACTATCTTTGCCTCGTTGAACTGCCTCTAGTCCCGGGTTCGAATCGGGCCAAAAATAAGTTATTGAGTTTTTCTGTCGAGAAATTCTCAGTAGCAGCCTGGAGTCAGGACTTTGGTGGTGTTTCACCTCCGTGTTTCGGAAAGCATGTAAAGCCGTTGGTCCTGCGTCTGATCTCTCTCCGGTCGTATTGGTTCGCCATCCCATCGGACTATGAAAGTGAGGGAATAGAGAGTGTATCTGTGTTTGCGCATACACTCGGGCACTATAATCCTGTCCTGTCGCATATGGCTAGTCTACATGTAGACTGGCCGTTGTGACCAAAATTCGGCCTGGATGACATTATTATTTATTGGGGTCTTATCTATATAACCGAATAGCGTACCGACAATAAAAAGGTAATTTAAATGATTTCTTATTCAGTTAACATTGCGTAGCAGTTCCTGCAAAATCAACAACTATTTTATGAATACCATATCAAGTTGTGTAAAAACAGACCATTCTCCTTCAATCCAAAATCGCTCAATGATTGGATCGTGAGATACTTCTTAACAATGCCATTATTGTGTTGTTAAAATAACTGGCATCGTGTATGTTTAGCTTCGGAAGTGTTTACGTGTTTTTTCGATACATTTTGTTTCGATTGGGTTCTTTTCATCAGAAATAAAACGCTGTCTTGACTTAAAATTGACTCATTAATGATTAATCAAACTGTAAATTTGTAAGGAAATTGCATAATTACAAATTTCGACTACCTTCGAATCAGATGTAAAAACAAAACGATATTCCTAAAATACACATATTAACTTTCTGAAGAAGTTTTTGTTAACTGGTGTCAGTACAGAAACATCATTTATAAATATTTTGAAATTTTATAGTTTATTACTTATTTTTTCCCTAAGAATCTCTATTATATAAAAATCAATTGCTGTCCGTTAGTCTCGCTAAAACTCAAAAACTACTCGTCTGATTTTGATTTTTGATGATCTTTTTTGAGTGTGTTTCAATGATACATTTGGATCCGGTGGTCGGTGGTAGTTGATGCAGTTGTCGAGATCTAGAAATCACCATATTTATTACAATTGCATTGAATAGCAAAAATATCTAAAAGTACTATCGCGGTACAACATCTAATTTTTATAGAGTTTCCTGGGTCCTTAAGCCGATAAACGGATATTGTCACAGCGTTCCAATTCCGAATTAAAAAAGAACAATCGGGAAATGTGGCGGCACGTCGCAGCGATAACGCAACGGATTCTAAATTTTAAATAGTTCCATATTCAAACACCGATTTCAAATATGGCGCACGCCGATTGTTTCCCGTTTTCGCTCGTACTTTAGCTTGGGCGATAGTTTTTAATATGCGGGTTACGCATGCGTTATTCAAGTTTCACAATGGATCCAAGTGGCAATATGGCGGCTAGAATTGCTGTCCATATAATTGTGATTTCTTTTTTATGAGTATATTTTATGCTCCACGCAACGGCACTTTAAAACGTTTTCATTGCTGCCGTAACGCCAAAAGGAGCGGCGACGATCCTTATATTCCTTCTATCTATTTCATAGATTTGACATGAATTTGACAAGGGCTTTGAAAGCCCTTGTTTATATCGTTAAACGTCTGCATGCTTAAGGAATAAAATATTTCAAACACATGTGAAGTCTTTCAGAAATTAGGGTAGGCTTGTGCCCAACAGTAGCACGTAAACTATTCTGCAACTTTACCACTTTTACTTTATTTTACTCACCACTACTCTTGCATGGGTAATGCTTTTCTTGTCACAAATCTATGAGATTTTTGTTCGACAATTTTGGTTGGATTTTCGCCGGTTCCAAAATTGAAAAATCATTATTACTATCCATGTTTATTACTTATGGCTTCAAGTTTTTAATTAATTATGGCTTGACTACCTCGTTGGTCTAGGGGTTGTAAGCGCAACTGTTGATCATGAGGTTCCAGGTTCGAATTCCAGGTAGGGCCAAAAAAAACAGTTATTGAGTTTTTCCGACAAAAATTCTCAGTAGCTGCCCGGAGTCAGGAAGTTGGCGGTGTGTCACCTCCGTGCCTCGGAAAGCACGTAAAGCCGTTGCTCATGTGCCTGATCTCTCCACCTGATCCTCAGAGGCCCATCGGACTATGAGAGTAGGATAGATTGCGCACACACTTGGGCACTATAATCCTGTCCTGCTCAGATGATGGCTAGTCTCCGTTGAGGCTGGCCGCCGTTACCGAAATTCGGTCAGGAGGACATTATTATTACATATGGCTTTTGATATGATGGCCGACGAGAATTAGGGATCCTTTTTAAACTAGTTAAATGGCCCAATTTTCGTCATCAACACGAGTTAGTACCTCAGCGACGACAATGCAACTATCTATATTTTTATTCGTAATCAAGTATAGATATAGGTATATATGGGCCACAGGCTACTGTTGCTCGTTTTTCACTTATAAAAGTAAAGTAAAGTTACAGCTTATTTACGTCCCACTGCTGGGCACAAGCCTCCTCTCATTTCTGAGAGGGTTTTAGGGCAAGGAAATGTCCGCCGCGCTGCCCCAATGCGTGTTGGCGAACTTAACGTCTTCGAAATATTTTTGTTTCTTATTTCTCAGACATGCAGGTTTCCTCACAATGTTTCCTTCACCGCCGAGCACGTGGTAAATCAGAACTTAAAATTGCAATTAACAATTTCATTGGTGCCGGCGGGGATCGAACCCGGGTTGCTCAAGTACTGTGAAGCTTACAGCGAGCGCTAATCATCTGAGCTACCACGGCTCTTCACACGCCCGTTTTTCACACTTATGGGCATAATTAATACAACCTCAAGCTAAATTACTTATTATTACTTCACATTGACCATTGATCACTTTTGACTATTTGATACAGTAAAAGCTATAATTCCGCAATAAATCTTATAACCTAGTTCGTATGCTGAGAATAAATTAATTTTCGCAATGGTAACACTTGCATAAAACGCGGTTTCATAGAAAACGTGTCTCATTTAACGTTGACGTAGCTGTTTACAGTTTACTACTGCACTTTTCGTACACGGCTCACGTAGAGTGAAATTTTTCATACTGACAAATATGTTATTACGACTTTCTACGACGGTTTCGATTTATTCAATAACTCATATATCGATAAAGTGCATTCATCGTATAATTCTCTGATTTGTAACACTATGAATTATACCAGGTTTAGTATCTACTAACTGTTCCCTGCGACTTCATCCGCGTAGAATTTATTACGATTGAATTGCATGGGTTTTTTATTTTTTTTACTCGGAACCCTAATTCTTTTTCCAAAAGTAGCCTACGTTTACTCCTTATAACATCAGCTATTTGGCAGTGAAAGTACCGTTGACATCGGTACGGCCATTTCAGAGATTAGCAGGAACAAACAGACAGACAGACAAAAATTTTAAAAATTGTTTTTTGGCATATGTACCGTACTTTCATAATCATTTAGTTAAAAGCTGTTATGTTGACATTAGAAGCAGACGCTTCAATTTTATTTATTTGTATAGATATAAAGAAGAGAGTAAGTTTCTATGATTTCCCGTTAGTGTCGTAAGAGACGAGATAGGAAAACGCGGAGAAGATATTGCAGCCATATAATGGCTGCATCACCATTAGACATGTGTCATTCATTCATTTCTAGTGACCCGATCATTCAAGTATCGATTCGTCTTACGAACCGGGTTATTCGGGTCGATCATTCAAATTGATAATTTCGAGTTTCAGTACTCTGTGATCTATGAGACCCGCTCGATAATGTTCGTCGTTGGACGTTACGTATACTCTTTGGTCGGAGGTCCTGTCAATCGTTTGATCCGGAACGATCAAAAAATTTAATGGCTATCATCAATACTTTGGTGCGACTCGGGTCAAATGAACGAATCGTTCACAATTGACACATGTTTAGACATATATTATTAGTAACCATATTATCATTTTTAGCGGGAGCAAATACAGAGCGAATACAGGGAGTATTTACTACAGGGAAGACCAGTGTCCAGCAGTGGTCTATTTATTTATTTAGTCACAAGCTTTTATCATCATATTAAGGAGTACGTAAATCGTAATAATTGATTTTATGTCATCTAAGAGCCGCGATAGCTCAGGGGCTTAGTATTCGCTGTAAATTTTACAGTACGCGAGCAACCCGGATTCGAACCCCGCCGGCACCAATGAAATTGTTAGTTGCAATTTTAAGTGCTGATTTATAACGTGCTCGGCGGTGAAGGAAAACATCGTGAGGTAGCCTGCATGTCTGAGAAAAAAAATATATTTCGAAGACATGTGAAGTCAGCCAACACGCATTGGGGCAGCGCGGCGAACACTTCCTTGCCCTAAAACGCTCTCAGAAGTGAGAGGAGGCCTGTGCCCAGCAGTGGGATGTATTAGCCTGTAACTACCTATATCATATATCATACGGGTATATGTATTGAGGAAATATTCTTCATCATCATCACCGCCATCATATTTCATAATTTTATTTCAATAGGCAACAAAATACAATAAACGAATTCGTAAAACTTGCTTTATAAAATATGTGACAACACGTACTTCTGTATAAGACCCTTTACAATAATCAAGACCAATTTAATTGCTAACGCATGCTATAAAACTGAAATGTGTAATCGAAACTGAACTTTAAATTCTTGACCATAAAATAGTTTTCCGTATGTAAAACACTCTGTGTTCCTTCAGACGTCGCAACAAATTGCTGACTTCCTCGAAGATTTTTATTTTTATTGATAAAGCGTCTCGGGTCAACAATTGGTACGGATTTGCCCATGAATTGGTCGAATTAGGAGCGCGTGCAATTGTTGGCTGCCTAAATCAATTATAATTAGTACTATGAAAGTAGGTGACAATGGTGCTATGGTAGCTCTGAGATTGCGTTCTTTTTAAAACCAATAAAATCAGTTTAAACTAGCTATTAGGGGTTTATCGCGCGTATGTCGGTAAAGAAATTTATTGAATGTAACCTTGCTCGCGAAAATATTTTGCAAGCCTGTGAACCTCGCATACAAGTGTCGTCACCGCGCGGATTATTATCTGCTCCAAGACTTTATCTCTCAAGAGATTCTCTTAAAAATTAAAGGCGGCCTGTTGAGGCAACCTCCAACATCTTCGTCCGTTCAATACCTAAAGCTCTCCGTGAGCATGGCAGCTACTAAGAGCTCGAAACGTCAGAAAAGTTAGAACAAAATATTTAAAATAAGTTCCATCAATATATACACATAGAAAATATATACGCATCTGTATGTATATTTTAAGTTGAGCCTTGCAAATGAAATAATACGTCTACAGGCAATGTGGTTAAGACGAATAGTGTAATACCATGCCATAAATTTTATTAGGCGATCCCTCCTCCTGGTGTTTTAATGAACTTCTATTAAGTGTTCTATAAATGGAAATACAAAGATTTATGGGACCGTTACACTTATCCTATAGTAGAAACGTAACTACTAATATCAAAGGTAATTTTAAATAAATTTTATAATATGTGCTGGTCATCATCAGATCGTAAAAAGTTCACAGCTGTGCAGCCTATACATATTTTTTTTGTATTTTTTTTTAAATAAAATGATAGTTGGTGACAAAAAGTGTTGACCCTATTTTTAGAAATAGTGTCCGCGTCAAATTTTTCATCGGATCCAAAGTCCACTTACGCAACCCTTCAAAACAAAATAAAAAAGGAAAACTAAAAAATATATAACGGAGGGGACTTTTAAAATCGTTATTATAATCTCGGACGCCATTTTGCCTATCGTGCTGGGGACGCGCCCTTCAATTTTAAATCCTTTTTTAACAAAAACCCCTTTGATGTTTATGCGTTTTGGCAATATCTCCCGCTCGGCTAGATACGCGACATTTGGCCATTTTGAGGATTTTACTGATGCATATTTAAGATTAAAACTTTAATCAGAGCTGCTGTGACGTTGAATATTGATTATGTTAATTAAGATTCACTAACATTTGCTATTAATGTAGTGTTGGTAGACCCATAAAGGGTATTATTTAGTATCAGTACCTTGTTCTGCGCCATGACGTGCTACACCATTCACCGCTGTAGTTGTAAACTGTAAGACTACATTCTACTACACAACGCATATGTAAGACGCAACAACAATCAACGCTAAACCGACCCCCTATTAATCAACTTATTTAAAAGACAAACATCAAGTAAAAAGACGTGTGGGAAAATGGACGTATCCGTCTCACGCATTCCAAATTCGAATGAATCTGAAAGGCGGGCAAGATATGAAAAGAGAATGAGATTTGAAAATAGAACGCGCCATTAGGAGTGAACACAATAGTCTCATTGGTCGATTTGAAAAAGGAACAATTTGTTAAACGTCAAATATGAACTTTTTATTTACGCTGTAATGAAACGCCGCTCGCTATGATGCCTAGTACACATCTTGAAGGTTTTTGTTGGATCACGTCGGTCGTTTTTCATTTGTTTTGTATGTTCGCGTCCGTTACACTTATTAATGTCGAAATTAAAACAAGAATCCGAGTAACAGATTGAAATGCCATAGGCGACAAGATTATTATGTTACTTAAGTCGTTCAGTCACGATGTACTAATTAATAACAGTTCGTTCATGTAAAATAGCCACACTCACCTAACCAACCGTTAGTAACTGTTCAAATAAAATAAAATGAAAATAATAATATAGTATTTCATATGTAAGATTTAAAGATAGTCCACTCCGTAACTTTTTTGCGTTCATTGCCTACGTATTGTCTATTCACTCATATTATTTGTTCTCCGAAAGACTTTCTATCTTCCAATCGTTTATCGCCGATCAAAACACAAGCAATGACATGAAACGATCAATATTTCTAATAACTTTTAAAAACAAAGTATTAGTTTCATATACCAAAGTGAACGCCATATTAATCATTGGAACGAATTTCCGTACACCATGTCATACGGAGTTCGTTTATTAAAAATGTGACGTATCAAGATCAACATCTTTTAGAATGCGATAGTTAGTTGCAAGAGTATGTAGAAAGAGTAAGATAGACATGTGCTGACATTTCAACGGGTCATCAACCCTACGGGCGTCCTGCTCTAACGAGAATTCGAAGATTTGATTTGAATTGTTCCTAATTTGAAATATTGGCTCGTTCGATCCGGGCTTCGAAATTTATAAATGTTCCTTTTTCAATTCACATGGTTTGTTAAAATTTACTTTGGCTAGATTTGTTGTTATCAAGCTTCCGTTTGATGTTCTTAATAGCTCCGGTAACCCATAAAAGAAGAATAAATGGAGGTAAAATAACGTTAAGTAATTTAAATCTTAACAATGATGAATAATAGCAATCGCTTCCAAATAAAAAGCTCGACCGCTAAATCGAGATTAAGGATTTCTTTTTGTTTTTGCTTTGCGGATTTTGTATTACGAATTGTTGTAAATGGTAACAACATATTTGTTACGAATTATGATAAATATGTTCGAAGGCTACATTTGATCATTTTTTTTCCCTTAAGATACGAATTGAATATTTTATATGTTACCATTAAATGTGTACTTTGTAGCTTATTAAAAAGTTAATATTGTTTATGTGTTTGTCATTGACAATGAGTCAGTGAATAAAAAGAGGGTAGTTATAGATGCTCCTAAGCCTTTATTAAAATGCACGGACACAGTTCTACTCGAAACAAAAGCTACAAAAATGTTAAACAGCGAGTATAGGAGAATCATAAGAGGTCATAACTGGTTATTTCGATCCATTTATGGCGATGTAATCCTATTGTAAGATCCTGCCTCCGCCTGTGTGTGTCTGTGCGTTCATATGAATACACATGCCTACGTTAAAATGTGTTCAATCATTAATTTCGCCTGTAATTGAACGAGTTGCGATCTGTGGCCCGGCAAAAAGCCGATGTTTCTCCGAATCCGAACGAAGTATTAAAGTGTACCGATCGGATGACGGGCCTCGGACATTGCGAATTTATACGTTCATAAAATACTTTTGTCAAATTTACGTCGGAGTTCCGAATAAAGTGGACACAGCCGGTGAACGTTGAATTCTTTAACGAAATCATCGTCTACGCTGTTTTTCTGTCGGTTATTATGTCCGAAGGCGAAATACGCGAAAGATATTTTCGCTTTCCATTAATAAGGCGCTACGACCTCGAGATTCTCACGCCCGTATATGCCCGTCTAGAAAAAGTCACCAATCGAAAAGAAAGTACTGAGGACCATCGAATACCATCGATAATTACTTTAGAAATGAGCCTCTACCGAAAACGCATTCATCATTTATCTGCACCCGATATCGAGCTACTTGGACAGACCACTTTTCTATTATTCATTAGCTCATTGTTGCGTGGTGAGGGGGACGCCTGTGCTGCAGCGACCTGAAATTCGGTAACTGACTTTACATTAATAATTACTTCTCAAAATAATGCTAACTTTGATGCACGACTCCGATAAAAGACCAGTACGGTCGGCATAGCTACCACGATACGACGAGCTTATGACATAGTGTAGCGTTATCGGTAAGACCACTTCGTGAAATTGAATGACTACTAAAAGCACTATGCAAAAAGTTTAAATATATTAATCTTAACAGAGAATAAATATCAACAAAGGCATTATTATTAATTTATCACGCGTGTCTTTAATTTTTATAATTAAAATTGCCGGATAACCCTGGTATTTTGCAAAAGGAGTACAGTGGATAATAAAATAAAACGACGATGCTAACTGAAATTAAGAAAGAAAAGTAAAGAGAAAATTGAAGATAATAAAATTTTCAAATCTTTCTTTACGATGTTTGTGACTGATATAATATTAACAAATAATAAAAATATAAATCTTACAGTAATTTAATGGTTAGAAAGCTAAACATATTTTTTCTGTATTGTGAGTAGATAATACATAGTATTACTGGCAATTAATTAATACTCATAAACTAAAAAACAAAAAATATATATCTTATTAGTAGGAATGTAACAAAAAAGGGCAGTGCTGCAATCTTAGAGATAATTTAATTCTTTGTAATTTTTTGGTGCCAGTTCACAAAAATAAAGTCTCATGGACACTACAGCTAGGTACATATACCATTGCATAACTTAATTGATATCGTTCACTGTCAGAATCGATCACATAGGATTTACTGTCGGGCACAGATTAAACAGTTGTTTGTTGACGTGACGGGACATCTGTAGTCAGCGTGACGCAATATAACTTGTTCTAACGAAACTCGTGATATCGAATCAATGATTAATGGTACGGGCTGTTGCGGGTAAATTTTTGGGTGTACAGTCACTACTGGATAATTAAGCGGCAAAGAAGTCTCTACTGATCTATTTCATAGACGTAAAGTCTTATAGATATAGTTAAATCTATAAGACTTTACGTCTTAGTCTTATAGATTTAGTTAAATCTATAAGACTTTACGTCTATGAAATATTGACATTTGGTATAAAAGTTAGGGCCTCATATAAGTAGCGTAATATTAATTGAGTTTTCGCTTTTTCAATAAATTTCATTTTTTTCGTCTTTTTACCACTGGGAATTGTACAAGAATGTCACTTTCTTCTTTCTTTAAAATAATATGTTGGAATTTTCTTGTTAAAGTGTTTTATATAAATTATTTAAATTGCATGTAGACAAACACCCAGACTCGGAACAGTTATTTGTAGACCATACAAAAGCTTGTTTCATTCCATGGGGCATTCGAAGTCACGGTCCCGCAGCACCGCGTCCAAACTGCAAGCCATCGCGTTGCACCGTCAAGTGCGAGTGAGCATAGAATTTGCGGCTTTACTCATAAAAATTAAATCGAAGTTAATTTGAAGAAAGCTTAAAACTGCTATCTCTCTCTCTCTCTCTCTCTTCCCTCTCCTTACTAAACGACTATAGAAAGAGACAGATGCCTAATATAGTTGTAAAAATTACTAAAAAGACAATGGCTAACATTTTTTGTACGTGGTAAGTACCACGATGTGATGCCTTACAGCCTGCAGCACGAATGGGTCGCCTCGAGCGGGGAAGGACGACGCTCTCACAGAATACGAGCGTAAAATTGCTGTTGTGTTTCGTATACTGAATATAGAGAACCGGAGATCCTTTTTATTAAAATTTAGGCATTCCATCTTAGTCCTCAGGAGAAGTCAGAACGCATTTTTTTTATAGGATAGGGTGACAAACGAGCACACAGTCCACCTGATCGTAAGTGGCTGCTGTGGCCCATAGACATCTACATTTATCCTCGTTTACGAATCAAAATGCAGACGCGTTATCACTCGTGATGACTAAGATGGAATGCCTCTTTTCCAGTAAAAAGGGTCTCCGGTTCTCTACACTGACCATACGAAACACAGCAGTGTTAAGCTGCTATTTTACGCTGGTATTCTGTGAGAGCCTGGTCCTTCCCCGGTCGAGCTGACCCATTCGTGCTACAACTATACTACTAATATAGCTGCAGCATGGCTCTACCACGTTTAGACGCATCTGCATGTTGATTCTTAATAGAGGACAAAGTGGATGTCTATGGGCCACAGTATCCACTTACCATCAGGTAGACTGTGTGCTCGTTTGTCATCCTTATTCTATAAAAAGAATGCAACCGCAATGACAACTGGCAAGGCAATGATACTTTCGTTTCTTCTCCGATCAGAGGAACCCAATACGAAAAATTAAATTGTAATGGCTTATGTCGAAGAATTCATGGTACGATTTGGTCTGCTCTCACTACCGATACCATACTTCCTATGTGATAACTTCTTGTAAGTTTGTTTTTGTGTTTGTAACATAATCGATTTCAACGTCGAATGAAACATACTTCGTGACGATATTTTTAAAGAAAGATAGAGTTGCTTGTTTGCTGTCTCTACACAACTGCCACGTGCTTGAGAGAATAACCGCTGTCATTGCGAATATTAGTATTTTTGTCTACCGTATCTAACGATAATAATTAGACTATCGCGAGCTAACTCAGATATAATCTATGCAAAATAGCGTAACACTGTCTCATTTACATTAGAAGTAGAGTTGATATTGATAACATCGATATACTTATATACTAACAAATATATACTGTTAGACGAATTATTAAAAGTAAATTAAAAATTAGATGAGTCTTCATCACTCATGTCCACTGCTGGATATGGGCTTTCCCATTGTAGGAATGATCTGCCTCAATTATCACGCATGGCAGGCGCATACCAGGACTTTTCATCCCTTCTCCTTACTATTTGGGTATTTTACGCCTGGCGTTTTCGATGCTTAATTGACGTAATATGCTGAAAGCCTTAAGACTTTTTTAGCATATCCAACAGTAGCCTCTTACGAAACCCATGGAACCACACGGCTAGACAAACTTTGTCCCATCATCGTATCGTATAACAGCACAGTTTATACTAAGATTGCTTTCAATGATTTTGAGACATACATAATTGCGAACGCGTACGCATGCCTTTATATACGGTAGAGCCACTTACCGTGTTAAAAATGTAAGTCTAAATTAATATTTCCGGGGTCTGACGTCTTTACATACAAGTTATGACTTAAGAAATAATTAAAATAAAAAATTTTGTACAACCGACTTAAATAAAAACTATTTAGAATAACTCAAAAGCTGTTGGTTAGACCTTGATCGAAGTTCCAGCTTTCAAAGAAAAAAAAAACAAGGAAATCGGTTCACCCAGAAAAAAGTTATGAGATAACACACATAAAAAAATAAATAAAAAACATACATTCGAATTGAGTACCGTCTTCTTTTTGGAGTTGGTAGAAAAGGAAACTTAATTATGGTATCAGTATGTACTAGTAAAGTAGTAAAGAACTTAGTTAAGGTATCAGTCTCCCACAATTTTTTAACTACAAGACAGGAACCTTCTTTCAATAGTATTGTTACCTCTGAAGACTAAGATGTGTAATGCCTTACAACGTGTAATTAAACTGGATCTATTTGACGATAGAAATATGTAAGTAGGTGATTATCTATTTATTATTAAATAATTTAAAATTAAAAATTTTGTACAGCCGACTTCAATATAAGTTATTTAATATTTAAGAATAACTTAAAAACTATTGGTCTGACCTTGATCAAATTCATATGGGACCACACGAGAAGTACCAGCTTTCAAATAAAAAAAGAATCATCGAAATCGGTTCACCCAGAAAAAAGTTCTGAGGTAACACACATAAAAAAAAACGAAAAAAAAACATACAGTCGAATTGAGTACCGGCTCCTTTTTGGAAGTCGGCAGAAAAGGGGCCCACTCGCGTACTGTTGCATTAGAAAAATAATTGTGAGACAGTACATTTTTAACTTTTTTATGAAATACATTTAAATTGTTTAATGTATCTTTAAATAATCATCATCTCTGACAGTAGGCAATGACTGATCGGATTCTACTAAAAAAAAGTCAACACCAATTTAGTTCGTATCTCAAAGCCGTTACGCTCAAAATGGCGCGCATTAATGGCTCAATCGATACGATTTTTGTGCCTCTGTGTATAAACATAAGAAATAAAATACGTTGTTATGCTAACATGAAATTGCTCGAGGCGTTTACGGTACAAACTATGCTCCACATACCTTGTCTGTCAGATTCCGATTAGAAATTTGGCTTTGATGGAAAACTGTTATTGCACGCCCATTACTGGCCATTCGAGCGTTTTGTGTGTGAAAGATTACAGATTAAACTTGTTTGTGTTGTATAAAACGTCTTCTTTCACTTCGGAAATAAGTAAAGATTATTTTAAATTGCCTTAATGTAAAAAACAACATGTTTTTTTTTTTAGTATTTTAAATAATTGTTATGGAAATACTGTGTACTTACGAAAGAATTATTACAATATTTTGTCAAAGAAGATATAGAGGTATGAAACTGCAATTCTCTGTGCACTACGGATAAGCTGTATTTTATAACTCACAAGTTGGTACATGGCGCGTTGCTGCCGCTGAAAAAATAATTGTGTAAATATTGTTTCAAATTTATAATAAATTTGTCAGTTTCGCTGTGTACGTCACATACTGTAAGTTAATTGTACTATGCCTATAACCTTCGCGCAAGTGCAAGCAATAAGTTGACAAAGTTTTACCGCAATCTCTTAACGGTATGTGGCAGCGCATAAAATACGAACAAACAAACATTAATTCTTATACATTAGATTTGATAAAAAAAATTAAACTTATTTCTATCACAAAATTTGCTTGTAAAATGGAATTATCTTTATTTAAAACGGACCAATCAGACCATGAGATGAGAGGCCGCCGTAGTGTCTACGCGCGTAGCCAGAATTTTACCTTGTTCCCAAGGCGCCAAAATCACATTTAGTGCATCTGTTCAGAATAATGTTGAAGGCTTCAGAATGTGTAAATTATACAGCTACTTTACACGTATAAAATAACAAACTTTTGTAAATACTGGCCACATTAAATTGAATCAAATTTTTTTTGTATTATAAGCATATTGTTTGTGGCCAGTGTCTATTAAACTTTTTCTGATATTTAAAGGGCAATTTTTTATACCTGTTACAGTTTTTTATTCTGTAACAAAGTATCAATTATAATTATTGTACTCCTAAAGAATAAAAGGTGGCATAATCCATTATCTCATATCCCGTGGGTGGTGTACAAGGCGACTATGGAAAATGTCAGAAAGACCTTATTATGGTCTTTATTATTTTATATATGATCAATTTTAGACTAAAGCCACTTGCGAAAAAAGTCCAAATAAAGAACGCCAAAGATGCGTTGGCAACTCTAAGTACTTAAAAGAAATAATTCAAAGCCTGTAATTATAATGTCTCTTACTCTTTACAGAGTTTTATATTTTGGGTTCATTGTTGATAGATGAAGTAGGTAAGAGGGTAGTACATAAACTCCTGGGCAGAAAAAGAGTTTAATCTACAAGACTAGGTCTACTACTACTAGGTACTATACTAAAATTTACTAATACCAGCGACGGATATCAGCGTCAAAGGTTCGCTTGCTAAGGGTGACGATACGGCACAAATCCTTACTGCAATGGACTCTACCACTAAATTCATTCGTCAACTATGGACTTTTAACTACTGATGGATTGATGTTTCATTATCATTATAGCCACTGTCCACTGGATGCCCAAGGAATGCCACAAAGCACGGTCCTGAGCCGCCTGCATCCATCGACTTCCTGCATATCTTACCAGGTCGTCACTCCATCTAGTGGGGGGACGCCCTACACTTCGTCCGCCGGTACGAGGCCGCCACTCGAGAACCTTTTTTCCCCAACGGTTGTCGGTTCTTTGAGCTATATGGCCGGCCCATTGCCACTTCAGCTTACTAATCCGTTGGGCTATGTCGGTCACTCTGGTTCTTCTGCGGATATCCTCATTTCTAAGTATATCACGCAGAGAAACTCCGAGCATAGCCCTCTCCATAGCTCGCTGAGCGACCTTGAGCTTCCTCATCCAGCCAGCAGTGAAGATTGATTGATGTGAAGAGCATGATTGAAATATATGGTAGAATAAGTATTACGCTTTCATAAAAATCTAAAAATATATCACCATATTTCCTTGAACTACGGTACTACGATAGGTAGATTCTTTTATAATATAATTGGCCGTTAGATTTTTGCTATAACACAAGTAAGTAAAAAAGTATGAGTAGCAAATTAACAATACTCGTAGTGTTTGTACTCCTTCCAAATCTTTAAGTCAATACTCTGAAAACGAGATAATGTAAATTTTTAGACGTTCATCTCATATGAGTGTTTGCCTCTTCCATGTTCTTAGTTGTTCTTGAGAATCATAAATACACGAGGTTTATTTTAAAGAACAACACTAAACGAGCACACTCGAAAAGTAAGTTGCTTATTTCTTATCTGTATGTGACTATAAATATATTTAATTATTTAAAAACTTAATATTGGCAATTTATGGTTCTATAAATGTGTGATAGTTGTTTGAAAAATTATTATTCTAGAGCTTTGTTTCGATAACTATATGAGTATTAAAATACTCGCAACAGTCATGTTCCTGATCGAATCATGCCTCACGTATGCCGAGGAATTCGAATTTCAAAAACTATAATGATTGATTGTCAACCAATGACAATTGCGTATTCAAGTTCCTATACCAATTTGAATGTGAAACGAGTTCTTTTTCCTGTTGGGCCACGCATTGCCTGTACCACCATATACAGTAATACAATAAGCAATTACTACTATACGAAATTTTCTAAAATACGAATGTTTTATTATTTGTTATATCAAGGTGATACGTTATAAGTAAATAAATAAATCACTGTTTTATTTTTTTATTATGAAAGACTCACTGTGCTACAGGAGTACAGGAAAGTAACCTAATATAATATACACAAGTACATTCGACACAGATTAAACAACTGCTCGTTCGCTTAAAAAGCCATATGTTTATCTTATAATTATTGATGTGTGGTTGTGTGCGTGCATGGCGTCCATGTGGGTGTCTAAGCATGTAATTAAAGTATGGAAATAGTAATATACGTTTTGAAGTGTTTTCTCTATAAAACAGTCGAGTGGCTGGGAACACTCTTGTGTCGATGACCTCGATGATTTTTCCCTTCTATTATAATAACAGCTCTGTTTACTAACTTGCGTCTGTTACCGCTGTTCCTTTTCGAGAATTCTCGAAATATCGACTTTATAAACTCGCCTATAAAAAGTTTTAAAAGGAATTTTATGCTTTTGGACGTTTCTTGGAATCGCCGACGTATGATATTTCAGTATTGCATTCTGAGTTTATTTTATCGATACAAACGGCGATGGTAAAAAAAAAGAAATTAAAATTATTTATTACTGTAACAAGTTTGACCGGTAATTTGACTAGATGTTGCGAAATTCGACTCGGACAGTTAGTGAGGTCATTAATCGTGGGTGATCCAAAACTGTCTAATTGTTTGAAAAATGTTCGGTGTTTTTGTAACCAGAACGGGCCCCGAAACTAGTAATTATTGTACGTGTTTCAGAGTGTTTTAAAATACTGTTAATTAAGGATAAAGTCGTGTGAAAGCGACGTACACGTAGATATCAGTTAAAATGCTACTAATGTAAGGGAATCCGTCACTTTCATTCCATGGGTGTCGTAATGGCGACTATGAGATATGCCAAAAACATCTTATGGCTTCCGATAGTTTTTTTTTTATAGAATAAGGGTGACAAAGGAGCATACATTCCACCAAAAGCTAAGTGAATGCTGTGGTCTATAGACAGCTAAATCCATTCTCGGTTAAGAATCAAAATGCAGATGCGTTGTCATCCCTCAGGATTAAGATGGGATGCCTCGTTTCCAGTTCAACACATCAGCACTGAGCTGTTATTTTACGCTGGTATTCTGTGAGAGCGTATTTTTTCCCCGGTCGAGCTGAACCATTCGTGCTACAACCATAATATAGCTGCAGCATTGTTCTACCACCTAGGCTTTATAATCATATCATTTAAGTCAGAGTCAAAAAACAAAATTTTAATTTCTTACATTGAAGAAGCAAATATCTGTATTTAATTTAATTTAATTTCAGTGAAGCCATATGCTATCCCATAAATTGTCACAAATTATAAAGGCTGTATTTATTATTTTTGGCAAACGTGCCACTAACAGTTCACCTGATAATAAATGGCTGCTACAGCCTATGGAGACCTGCATTCGGAAAAGAAACCGCGAAAGAAACTCCGCAGTTATATTATTTTTTGTTTTTTCATTACCCAATATCCCGTGGGTGTAGTAAAAGGCAAGAGAGGGAAACCGAAATAGGAGATGGGCAGCAGCATTTTTCTGTATAAATTTAATAACGATATATGAGGTGACATATAGGATAGACCTAGTTTTTAGCAGTGGAATTATGAAGGGATATAATAATGAATGAATAAATGTGTAGGCTTGTGATGACGAAGAAATAACAATAAAACTGCAAATAAACACTTATTTCATGTTTGTACGTAATAATAGGCTGTGCTGTCACGAATCCTAAATGCTATAACGAAAACTTTTACTCTTCCTCCATGGTTTTAGTTAACGCATTGTAAGCTACGACTGAACACACACAGCTACACGAGAGAAGTGACTGATCTACGTGTAAATTTTCTGGAAGAACTCTGCCCGCTACTGGTCGTCATCGCTAGTGACTAAAAAGTTATTTTTGTGGCCCAAAGTTATGATTATAGAAAAAATGACAGAATCGATATTTTAGTTTCTTACGTCGAAGATATTAATATATTTAATTTAATTCATTTCAGTAAAAAATGCAAGCAATATCTTTCGCGTTATCCTAGATCGAGTAGGACGATGTAGGAGTTATCTTATAATAAAATTAAAATGTTAAATTTGAATATGCTATAGTGGTAGAGCCATGTTGTATGATATATATCAATTGTATAGTTGTAGCACGAATGGGTCGGCTCGACCGGGGAAGGAGCACGTTCTCACAGAATACCAGCGTAAAATAGCAGCTTAATGCTGCTGTGTTTCGTGAGTGTAGAGAACCGGAGACCCTTTTTACTGGAAAAGAGGCATTCCATCTTAGTCCTCGCGGATGACAACGCACCTGCATTTTGATTCGTAAACGTTGATAGATGTGGATGTATATGGACTACAGCAACCACTTACCATCAGGGGGACTGTGTGATCGCTTGTCACCCTTATCCCATAAAAAATGTTCCGTGAATAAATTTAGTAAATTTCAAATTTATTAACAAACAAATACGAATTTAAATAGAATGCTATTAAAAAAAGTTCGTAGCAAAAATTAATACTACAAAGAGGTTGCAAAATTTTATATAATATGGTTTTAACAAGTTATATTGCCTTTTCGTGCAACTATAGTATTTTGTTCTGAATAAAAAAATAACTAGGACAATGGTACGCCGCTCGCCTCACGACCAGACCACGGTAATTGAAAATAATAATTGAATTCGAATTAAGAATACGAAATCAGAATAGAATAGGGTTACCATATTTTGTAAATTTTGCATAACTTATTAGATATTGTAGATTTGGGCAAATGTATCTTACGTTTTTGTAAAAAGACATATCCTAGGGTAATCATACTGATCAAAAAGCACCTGATCTTTGGATAAGATTTAGCTTCTATTGTCACAATATTTAAATATATCTGATTTATTATTAAAAAATACATGGTAACCCTAAAATCTTCCATAATAAAATCCGCGCGGTTGCGTACCAACGCTACCCGTTGCCTTTTTTAATTGAAATTTGAATTTGGAATCGTGTATGTTCGCTCTATTGTGTAGCAAATAAAATTCTCGTTGCGTATTTTGTTACTTTTATAAATTGTTTACTTTAAAGTGACATTTTATCGCTTACAATTAGTTTCCACATAGAGGTCTGTTTAAAATGGCTATGATGATAGATTACATCATATAATATGTTGATAGATAATTTATTTTGCAAATTTTAGAATAAGAGATCTATGCTGATAAAAAACTTTTGGCCATTAGTCATTACGCAATAAGGTTACGTTATTAATTATTACTCAAGTCCAACCTAAAATAAGTGTTAATAAATGAAAAAGTAATAACACAGCAGTCAATTAGATATGACGACGGAAAAAGATTTTGCGTTCATATTTATTGAACGGACAGTAGGCAACAAAATGTATGTCTCTAGGAATGTGTGTGTGCAATCGGTCGAGCGTGCTGTGCGTAGCAATCACAATTCACTTACACCGGAAATTTATGAATTTAAATGAGAAAAGTGTTAGGAATTTAATGACGAGCTTCGAAGTAAAACCGCGCCATGTCTTCCTGGTGCCCTATTATATAAATATTGAATAGCTCCATTGTTTACTAGGTTGTTACTGTATTGAGACTTTCTTAACGTCAAATTTTAATGTTAGAAATAATATAGCAGTCTTTTATTGTAGTGTTTATTAAATCTATTAAAAACATAGAAACGAAAGTACCCGATTTATTTTACCAACCAGACCGATTAAATGAACCACCGCTTAAAGTTATAAGCTTCAGAAGAAGCTGTCAACAATTTACCTCTAAGCATGGTGACAAGGGCTCCCCTAGAAAGAATCAGAACAGCACTGGATTATTTAAGGACTGGAGGAAACATGTTGACGTTTAACAAACGAAATATTAATTTTTACGTCGAAAAATAAAGAGTTTTCATTTCATTTCATTCATTCTTATCACCGATTTTGATGACGTGAAGACTCTTTGGTCTTTAGTCTGTAAAATTCCACTGCTAGTTTTGAGCCTTAACTATTAGTTGCTCTACAGAAGAATTGCCATTACCGTCACCATTGAGTTATATGTACTACGTACTAGAGAAGCCATTCCAAACAAAAATTGTGTCCTACTCTATGTCTTCGCGCATGCGCAGTAGTACCTAGTAGTCGCGCATGCGCAAAGACTTTAGTTTAATATAAAATAAGATATTAATATAAAATAAATATAAGAATTTAATATAAAATATGTTATTTTAATCTAAACAAACATATTTCCAAATAAAATGTAATATTAATTATCTTATGGAATTCACAAATCTTCAATTTACGCAATAATTAGTTTGTACGGATTACAGTACAGTTCAGTTGAACATAATCAATGTTCGGATTGCGAAATCTAGTGCGTAGTACATATATATCGATGACCGTCACGCTTTACCAGCATATTTGTAATCGAAGTACCAGATATCTCGCTCCCTGTTGGGGTATTTTGCTTTTGGCGTAAACGGGATGACTTTACCACCATCTGTTGGAATCCATATGCACTTTCTAGCATTTAGTAGGTAGTCGCCTCTTCGATCCAAACAATATGGGAAAATAACTTCTATAACCCCACCATCACACAACGTGATAGAGCCAGGCTGCAGTTATATTATAATCGGTAAGAATCGGTCGGCTCGACCGAGAAAGGACCGCTCTCTCGCAGAATACCGGCGTAAAAAAGCAGCTTATTCTGCCATAAAGTAAATCGAGGTACCTCTGACAACCCATATTCATTTTGGTTCTTAATCGCTGACAGATGTAGGCGTCTATGAGCTTAATCCACCAACCACTAACTTAACCTGTGTGCTCATTTGTCACCCTTATTTTAAGAACAAACCAACATTTTTCTTATAGGATAAGGATGACAAACGAGCACACAGTCCACCTGATTGTAAGTGGTTGCTGCGGCCCATAGACATCTACATCTATTCTCGATTACGAATCAAAATGCAGATGCGTTGTCTCCCGTGAGGACTAAGATGTAATGCCTCCATCCAGTAAAAAGGGTCTCCGGTTCTCTACACTCACCATACGAAACACAGCAGCGTTAAGCTTCTATTTTACAATGGTATTCTGTGAGAGCGTGGTCCTTCCCCGGTCGTCCCGGTCCATTCGTGCTAAAACTATACCTACTACTAATATAGCTGCAGCATGGCTCTATCACGTAAAAGATACATGGAATAATTACGGTTAAAATATAAATTTTAATACATTTCCTGTCTCTGTTTTATTTTCTAGTAGTACGTATGTGTATTTAATCTCCACAGTTGGAGTTTTGATGACTTATGTTCAACGTAGTGTTAAATATTTTTCATTATATTGAATAGCTCATGGTAAGAAAACTAAGTACTTACTTTTTTCTCATTTAAATTTTTTATGTCTCTATGTTTATTTTTCTATAGATATAAGGACAGCTTTGAAGGTGTAATAAGCACTCGTGTAAATTAGTCATCAATTCACGATCCTACATGATGTTAATATGTAATTTTATAACAATATTTAATAGTTGAGCAATATAAGCGAGGCTCATGCCTAATTAGGTTACATATGACAGCTACAAGGCGTGGCCTCTTATAATATAAGTACTGTGACACACGGACGCACAGCGAGACGGTAATTCTCCTTTGTATGCTAATACAGAATTATCTAGCCACTCGAAATTGTAATCTTAAAACTTGCTTCGAATTTCTTCATCCGTTGTTTAAGAATTGTAACTGATGTTTTACTGTCTATGATGGCCTTTGAACATTTTGAACTTATTTTTTTTATCACATAGTTACGAGTCAAGCAAATGTTCTAAATTTAAGTTTTATCTAACACTACTTACATTGACAATCATTAAAATACTGCCAATTATAAAAAAGAAAACATTCTTCTTTATGAAATACTTTAAACATAAAAGGAGGTTGGATTAATTTTATTTCAACGGCTGATTTGAACGAAATGGAATCATCATTTGAATAAAATCACAAGGGGGACTATGGGTTTAAAATTAAATAAGATAGAATCTGTAGAATTAGTTTTATTCGATGTGTAGTAACACAAAACATATTTATATAATTTTTTTGTAAGTACTTACAAAAATTTTTTGCGCACGATGACTATTTTTGAGTACAGTCAAGTCTGGCAACTTTACTAATGGAAGGTAACTTTGCCATCAGTGGTGTACTGGTACAAAATTACGATTAACATGGAAAACGTAACGTTTTTTGAGATTTGTCATTTTTTGTAAGAAAATTTAATAACTAACTAACAGCATTATTTTCAATACGGCAATATCAGAGTAAATTTAGACATTTTATTTTACCGCGAAATTGTGCCGGCGACTTAAACACCTTTTTCAGTGCTCCAGAACTTTTGTGGATTTTAGTTTAAATACTGAATGTACATATCTATATCTTTGTAACAACGTAATATTAATGGTTAGGAAATGTAATATTTCGTTTTTAATATAGTATAGTCTTAATATTTGTCTATAAAACTAACTTGGCAAAGTTACCATACTAGTGGTTTCACGATGTGACGGTTACTTTGCCATGTTTTGCTACAACCAAGGGTTGTCACTTTTAGTTTATATTTTGACCCGACTATGGCGGTTCAAATTATCATTCTATGTATGTATGTTTTAGATGTTTCACCGTAACAGACTATTGGACCGATTTTATTTTTAATGAAAATTAATCGATTAACATTTATTTGATTAATTTTAATTAAAAGAAAAAGAAAAGAGAAATCTATATTATTTTACTGCGTTGTCGGGTATTAATAATATTATTACTTTTTAGTATTTTTCATATTTTCAACTTAGAGTATTAATAAAATTTGCACCCAAAGAACAATGTCATTTTAATCGCTTACTTATACCTTAACTTAACTAGTTTTGCTATTGTTGGTAATCAAAATTTATGTTGTTTATAAATAGAAATCCTGATCTTAATAATATGATATCACTTTAGGAAAATGGGTCGCAAAGTAGTAACTATATTATCTGACGTTAAAAATACACTAAAGAACAAAAAATATTTTGACTTGTCACAATATGGTCCAATAACATAAAACAGATTGGATTTAAATTTTGACATTTGTCAAAAATCTGGTGGGTATTACAATAGGTGAACAAGGTTTTGATCTATATGAAAACCCTGTGGCGAGCACATCTAGACTTAATAATAATAATACTCAATCAGAGAAGCGGAAATTGTCTAATAAAAGCATAAAGCCGACGAAAAGGCGAAAAGTTGAATATCTTGATAGTGACGATGACTCTAGCAAATAAAATTATTCATAATTATTCTTATGTTTATTTATTTATAATTATTGAGAATTTAATTATAAAAAACGTATACCTCCTAAAAATTATTGTGAAAATATTGAAATAAATAATTTAATTAAAGTATGTAATTAAGATTTTTGACAACCCTGAAACATATCTTTAAGTTTGTATGAAATATTGAAAAATGGGAGGGCAACTTTGCCACAAGAGTAAACTTTGCTATTTACAACACAATTAAAGGAGCAAATCATAACTCTGAGTATTGTGTATTATATTATGAGGTAAACTTACCTTCAGCCTTGAAGTCAAATCTTATTATTTTCATTATAAACCCCAATGGCAAAGTTGCTACAAAGTGAAGTTAACTTTGCCATTTTCTTTTTTTAAGTATTTTGTCTATTTAATGTTATTATTTGTTTAAATCACTAATAAATACCAAATCTATGAAGAATATAATATTACATTTAACATTGATGCCCAGTGTGACAGTACATTTTTAGTTGGAAAATTGGTCCTAAACTTTTAAGTCCTTCAAAAATGGCAAAGTTGCCAGGTTTCACGGTATTTTTAAAATTTCTTCTATTTTTATAGCTTTTTTACGTCAAAATTAAGGTTATCGAAAAACGAATAAGTAAATATGAACTAATTTTAGGATAGGAAAAGGAGAGAAGTAAAATTTGGATAACCGGATGCTAAATAATCCGATCGCTGTGAGACAGTTCGTGATCAGGGAGTTAATAGCTAATGCGAGATCTATTGTTATTCGATATTCTTTGATAAAACTGGATTATTATTTATCTTATAAGTTAAAACTGGTTAATAATTTTGGAAACGAAAAAAAAAACAGTAATTTATAATGCAATGTAATTTATAGAAAATTAGTCAAACGAAGGTTGCTTAAATATTGTTAGAGGGCGTAATGAAAGTTATAAAATAAAATTCTTATTACGGCTGTCTATCACGTATAAATATTATGGGTGTCAAAATGTGTTTTGTTCCCCGATGTATATATTAACACTGAACCACTTAAATCTCATTCTTAGAATAACTCCAGTCTTATAACAAACAGCCAGAGCATTTGATATAAATGCGTAAACAAACCGATGAGAAGAGACACGCAATGACACAGTAAACAATGTTGTCACACTTACGCAAAATATATATATATGTACTATAAATACAAGATATATAACGTATTATAATATATTTTCATCAAGATACTAATTGCTCTATTATTTAATATTTTGATATAATATACTTCAAAAGCTGTGACTACGCGATATCAATAGCAGATTCAATATAGGCTGTTCTCTTTAAAGCTACAAATTATTTTACTTGATAGAAAAATTGGTGATCGATTAGCAAAGTCCGTACATCTTTATTTCATGAAAATATTAAATATCACAAGCTTTGCAGTCAATTTAAATTCCTAAAATACTGTTTTCTTTAGACTTAACTGTCATCGAATTAGATGTAAACGGTTAATGGTTAAATGAAAGAATTAAATTAAAAGTCAACGTACTGAATTAGAATAAAAAAACACGTCTAAATTATGATTTAAAACGTGTTCGGGAGAAACTCGACGTTTCTAAAAATGAACATCTAGCGGCGACCGCCATCATTATACATACGGGTAATGAGGAGTTTACTTAGGAGTAAGTCGGACGTTAAAAATCTTACAGAGGTAAGCGTACGAATTATATCATATAAATAGGTAGTTTAAGGATGCCATTTTTTTTCTCAACTTTAACACAATTTATTATTTTTGTTAAACTTTTTATATAAAAAAAATCAATGTCTCTTCTTTTTAATATGACACGAAAATTTAAGTTGAATTTAAAACAAAATGGACTCTTCCTCTGGACGTCATAGTTTTACAACTTAATAATTATTTTAATTCTATTTTAGTTAAAAAAAAATTAAATTAAATTTTAACTTCAAATAGAATTGGAGGCAATAATAAATGTAGCGAATACTAAATTTATGTGAAAGATGTAGAGATTAATTAATGATGGTAAACTACCGAATTATTTTTCAACAACAAAACTATTAATAAAGATAAAAAAATACTAATATTTTTAAGATATAAATGATGAAATATGGTCTTAGACTGTAGACATAATTAAATGTAATTTTTAAATATTTTTCTATCAATATTTGAGTTATTATAGCAAGACATGATAAGTTAGTTATATCAAAAAATTAAGTATTATAATTAACTTCAATTGCTTTAATGACCGCTACGCTCTTGCGTTGAATGAAGATAGTGTACTTTATAATAATATAATGTTTCAAATATTTCAAGGCTAACCGTTCTCAGCTGTCAATCATAATAAGATATCCATCTTTGTCGGATTTACATGTTTTCATGTATATCTATCTCATTCATCCACGCACGCTCGATCGACCGCGTTCAGTTCTTTATTTGAAAATTTGATTTTAAATGTGGAATGAATAAGCATTATCTTAAGGATTCCGTTCTTTTATTTGAATTTTTAATTCCTTTTTTCGGACTGACTACCGCTTATTTTATTTATTCTCTTTTGATCATTTCGGTAAGGATTTTCGTTTTCGGTTGTAAGATTTATTAGGCGATGTAAATGTGTTTGGCGAGTCGTAGAATTTGCGTTTAAATATATATCTTTTTAATTGACCGCCGTTGTAAACGTTATAAATTTTATGGGAATGGTGTATGATTTGATGGAATTCCACCAATCTATTGCAATGAGTAGTGTTTATTACATCATTACTGTCTATCAGAAGTCCGCTGCAGAACATAGGCCTCCCCCAAAGATTGCCTCATATAGAAGATACACACAAATGCATTTTTTTAGAGTTTTCGGGAAATGGTGATGTCCCTCTTCTGTTTCATTTACCTTTGTCGCCTCTTACAAAGCCCACAACAGGGGATTCTCTTAAGCCGCCACTGCACAGCATGGCAAGTAGGGTTGCCAGATGGTCGGAATTCGTCTGCATTCTCCCGACATTTTAAATGATCTCCACACAAAACTCGAAATTTCCAGACAAACAGCTTCTCTTCACATCAAAGCTGCCATCGATTTAATAAAAGCTGAGTTAGTTAGTAATTAGACTGAACTTTTAAGTAAAGTGTTTGAATTTTAAATCTTTTCTGGATACTAATAAAGGATCCAAATTAGTGGACTTACTGAGTCCAATGCCAAATACATATGCCAATGGCAACCTAAAATTTAAGTGTACTTACTTAAAGTTGGGTCAACATTGTTTTAAAAAATAAAATAAATTACTGTATATTGCCAGGTTTTTGTTTAAGTAATTTGACGCTTGAATGTTACAACGTATACCAATAGGAATTTCTGTAAGAAGAATTTGTCGAGTTTGTTATTGTAAGACAACGCCGCTGTATTTCTAGACGTTAATAATTGCAGAATAAGCGTCTGGGATCGCCTGCACCTACTCTTGATGCTTTTCGAGCGAACTTTTAATCGTTAATCTGTATATGAAAATATATCTTAGTACTTTCACATAAGCGTTATTATTAAATATGATTTTTTTTTAATAAAATGACTTCATTATGCATAACTAGTCACGTTGGTTTCAAGATGACTCATTTTTATCAAGAACTTTTAAGGACTTTTTGGTGTTTATTTTGTTGCTTATTACCATATCAATGATAAGTACAAACTATATTGTACTGAATATATATAAATTACATTTCATAAAGCTTTTGGTATGTTTCCAGACCACCATGAAATGCCTAGACCTACCACGATTCCCGATAATAAATCCTACGCACAAATCTGCGAATCGACCTCAGTAATCATAAGTAACATTACACCCGTGATATAAACAACGCAAAAGTGTTATTGTTAAACAAACACCACGTTTAAGAGGACCTTAAGTTTCTTCTCAGAAGCATTCACCGTATCAAAACATGACGGGCCATTTTTATATACCATCGGCGAACTGATTGCTCTGCTAAATTAATTTCTAAATCAAAGCATTAGAGTTCATATCATAGCTTCCACGGCGTTAATTGTCAACTGTCGTAATAAACATTCGAATTTAAGTAGAAACATTTGAAACTAGAACGTAAGCATTGACGGGAATAATTTAATTTGCGATTTCTAAAACATGATGTTTAAACCTTATCGGTGTATAGTCAAGTTTTAATTTTCAATGACTAGCAATATGTTTTATAATTTAATAATTTGAGTCTTTCAATTTTTAACCGTTATGCTGTAAAACTTTTTTTAGTCTGTAATAATCCTTTTCAAAAGAACTTATCTTGGCCTAAAGGTCTAGATACCAGGCCATAAACTCCAAAACAAAAAAGAACTTATCATGTACTTATTCATTTCTTGATTTGTTCTTTTCGAGAAAACCAATGCTGTATCTGCTGTGGTAAAAATAAATCATTACCATCAGCGCTTAAATGGTAACTGCTGGACTCCTATAGAAGGGAGGATATGGCTAAATCGTCATGTTTTGCAGGTGAAATAATGATCGCAGGGCCAGATAACTCGCACATTTAACTTTGCGACTCGTCGCAAATCTGGGTATGTTAAATCTGTATACATACAATAATAGACAAACTATAATAAATACAAATTTCAAATAAAGAGGTTCAAAGGAGCTTTATCCTCCCATCTTTATACCCCTAAGGACTAAATAGAATGCCTCAGTCCTTAGATTATTATACTGACGCTCTTATCTCTCGAACCGGCAGACAGGAGTAGTCGCTGCTTGGCAGCAGGAATAAGTAAAAAGATGGTACTAATTGAAATAAAACATTGAGTTATATGTACTACGTACTAGAGAAGCCATTCCAAACAAAAATTGTGCACTACTCTATGTTTTCGCGCATGCGTGGGAGATAATAGAATCGGCTATGCGCGAAGGCTTTTATTTAATACTAGCTGTTCCCCGCGACTTCGCCCGCGCGTAATATATTACGATTGGATTTCATGGGTTTTAATTGTTTGCGCGGAACCCTAATTCTTTTTCTAAAATAAAAGTAGCCTAAGTTACTTCTTATAACACCAGATATCTGCCAGTGAAAGTCCGGTCAAAATCAGTCCGGGAGTTTCGGAGATTAGCTGGAACAAACAGACAGACAGACAGACAGAAAGATAGACAGACAAAAAATTAAAAAATCGTGTTTTTGTCATAAGTACCGTACATACTTTCATATGCATATAGTAAAAAGCTGTTATTTCAACATTACAAACAGACACTTCAATTTTATTCATTTGTATAGATAAAATAAGATATTAATATAAAATGAATATAAGAATTTAATATAAAATACTCTTATTTTAATCTAAATATGTTTATTTAGATTAAAATAAGAGTATTTATAAATAAAATGTAATAATAATTATTTTATGGAATTCACAAATCTTCAATTTACGCAATATTTAGTTTAGTGTACGGATTGCAGTACAGTTCAGTTGAACATAGACAATGTTCGGAATGCGAAATCTAGTGCGTAGTACATGTATATCGATGAATTAAAACTAGTTTTAAGGATTTTATCGCGTTCAATTAAGTGCCCATGAAAACGTCGGGAAATAATATAAATGTAAACAGTTTTATTTCAAACTAGCTGTTCCTCGCGACTTCGCCCGCTTGTTATTTAGGGTTTCAATTTTTTTGCGCGGACCCATAATTCTTTTTCTAAAATAAAAGTAGCCTAAATTACTCCTTATGACATCAGCTATCTGCTAGTGAAAGTCCTGTCAAAATCGGTCCAGCCTTTTCGAAGATTAGCCGGAACAAACAGACAGACAGACAAAAATTTTAAAAATTGTGTTTCTGATATAAGTCGTATATACTTTCATATGCATTTAGTAATAAGCTGTTATTTTGACATTACAAACATTTTATTTATTTGTATAGATATAAGAAATCATTTGAATGATACCAATCCACACGGTCTCATTTAGCCCTACTACACATTAAGACTTTTTTGAATAATGATCTATCTACGGCAGTGCACTTTAGACATTTACACATGGATGTCGTATGGGTAATATTTTCTATCGCCTTAGGTATTATTGGTGTTAGAAGTACAGTGCAATATTTGATGAAATGCTACACGTTATAAATATTAAAATATAAATATTCCGTCTAATGATCGCCATTTTCCTGCCAACGAAGGACGATGCGACAGACGGACATTAACAATGCGTTTGACTATTGTCAAGCTGCGTACGGAATATGTAATCGTGATAAATTATTGCAATAATGGACGATAGGTGTAATCGATTAATTATAATTCATAACACTAACATTATAAACTATGAGTTTCTTGCCAGTACTTTGACAGAGCCCACTGTTGGTAATAATTAGAGATGTCACTAACGCGCGGGACGCTTAATTTAGCAATGGGAATGAATTTCTCAACAAACTATGCCCGCGGTTGAGTTTCATTAATATAACGACAAAAGTGTAATTAGAATAAATTTTAAAAGCCTTATAATCCTTTGTATTATATAGTATGGCAAATAAAAAAAATGATACTGCCTTGTGATAAAAATATCCGTATCCGTACCTCTCATAGTTTTAAAAATCTGAAATGTTTCATTCTTAATTTTCATAAATAGAACGAAACGCATCAAACAAAAGTGAATCAACACCTGCCAGCATCATTTCAACTCTTATTAGCAGGTCACAAATTTTACTCGTGTGTTTGCCGGCAAACGTTCGTGTTTGTCATTTGAATATTCAAATGTGGCGCTAATCTGTTTTATCGGCGGTTTTACGGCCTATAATGATCACCTGTAGAATAAGCGGGAGTTATTCGCTTGGCGCAGACGACAGAGTATTAAAATTTATGTCATGGGTGTGGACTAGTGTTTTGTCACTGTCTGTATTATGTGTAGTTTATACTTGCATCGTTGCACTAATTTTATCGGTGGCAAAAATGAGTTTATCGCTAAAGGGAGATGAGTTACAATCTTTATTTAAACTTTGTGTAGGTATTCATAGTAAGTATTTATCGAAGCATGTCAATATTGTAAAATTATTTTAAGTAGTTTTATACACTTAGACAAAGAGATAGTAAAAGAATATCGTTCGACAATTTACTTTAATTCCAAATGCACCAATTAAGAATGGAACAATAAATAATTTTTTAACAATGTAAACGCAAACCGTGTACACTGTGCGCAATCGAGTACTTTCCTTATATATAATCGAGACATCGAATTGTTCAAGCCGTTATCGACTCCATCGAATCCAAGCGGTCGACATAATTAAATTAGATCAAGTTAGCCGCGTGGGTGTAGAGCATGTCTTATCTATTTTCTATACGAATTAATTTAAAATCGGCGGGTTTCCAGCAATAATTTATTAGTCGCTACAGGCGATTCATTTTTTTTTATTAACTACAACAAAGCGTTAACGACCCATTCCGTATGGGAACCGTGTAGGCAGTAATTAGTTTGCATATCTCGATTACCAAAATAGAAAGAATTTATTAATTTTTAAGTGTTATATACATCGTCTGCTATTAACGCAGAAACTGTCTCTCAATGATTTGTATAATTCTTCCAATTTAGTATATATTTACAGCTTTTTTATTTCAAATAACATCTAAACGTAAAAAAAAAAACATTATGGAAGAATATTTTCTAAATTAGTAAACCTTGTTCACACATTCAAAAATGTTATGCTTGCTGGCATATACTTAGAAAAACTCAAAAATTTACTCAGGAAGGCTAAAGAAAAAGTTTTTCATAGGATAGGATGACAAACGAGCACACAGTCCACCTGATGATAAGTGGTTGCTGTGACCCATAGACATCTACATCTTTCCTTAATAAAGAATCAAAATGCAGATGCTTTATCACCCGTGAGGACTATAAGATGGAATGCCTCTTTTCCAGTCAAAAGGATCTCCGGTTCTCTACACTCACCATATGAAACACAGCAGTGTTACGCTGCTATATTAAGCTGGTATTCTGTGAGAGCGTGGTCCTCCCCCAGACGTGCTGACCCATTCGTTCTACAACTATACTGCTAATATAGCTACAGCATGGCTCTACCTGAAATCCTGACATTTCCAAAATCCGACCGCAATTCTGACAAGAACCCAAAAGTCCTGCTATGTCGGAACAAATTCTGACGTATAATAAATAAAACTTTCAATAACGATACAAAACAAATTTCATTACCTGTTTTTGCTAGTGCTGTTGTTTTTGATAATAAAGGTTTTGTCTTTATCATTTTGAGACGTTAAAGCAAACACTGAAGGAATGAATGATTTAATACAACTAAAGTGCTAATATACAATACCTACATTAAAGGGCCCCATTCATTATCCTCCACACGTAGGAGTCTCAAGTAAATCCATCAATGCGTTAACAGTCGCCATAAATGTAAAACTGGCCTTTTTCGCGGCAGCCTTGCACGGAACAATATCCAATAATAACAATAAAACAGTCACAATTACATGCGCCGGCGCATTATTAATATTGATCGGGGACTAACATGGCGGAGTCAAGATGGCGTCAGTGTGCGAAGGACGACGGAAGTGGTTCAAATGGCGTGATTGGATGTTGAAATTTTCATAAAAGTATGCCTTCAAAGAGATTTCAGAAGAAACGACAACTGATAGCTCGTTACACTCATCAATTATTCTTCCATTATCAATTTACGAATCGTATGTAGTTTTTTGTGAGCCGTGGTAGCTGAGATGGTTAGCGCTCGCTGTATCTTCCACAGTACGCGAGCAACCCGGGTTCGATCCCCGTCGGCACCAATGAAATTGTTAGTTGCAATTTTAAGTGCTGATTTACCACGTGCTCGGCGGTGAAGGAAAACATCGTGAGGAAACTTGCATGTCTGAGAAATAAGAAAAAAGTATTTCGAAGGCATGTGAAGTTCGCTAACATGCATTGGGGCAGCGCGGCGGACATTTTCTTGCCCTAGAACCCTCTTAGAAATGAGAGGAAGTTGTGCGCAGCAGTGGGACGTATATAGGCTGTAATTTTAACTTTTTAACTTTAATGTAGTTTTTTTTTTATAGAAGAAAGGATGACAAATGAGCACATAATCCACCTGATAGGTATTGAACCTATTTTATCAAATTAACAATCAAAACACAGATGCGTTATCACCCCTGAGGATTAAAATGGAATGCGTCGCACAATTAAATGCAGTATAAGGAGAGGCCTAAGTTAAGGATTTATAGAAGACTTTAATGAATTAATGAAAAATTAAAAAGTGAGACCCTTTGTATACAAAATACATGAGTGTTATGCTTATAAGCGTGGATGTTCCTAGGTTGAGCTAGCTTGACTCTACCACGTAAATACGGGTAGAGTCACGCTGCAGCGTACGGGTTGCGGACGGTCATGGGTAAAGTATTCGAAACGAAATCGATTTCGTAACATTATTAGATTGAAAAATATACAATAAAAAACTGTAATAAACAAAAAAAAAAAACTATAACTAATAACTTAAATTATCATACAGTAGTTCCCTTGGAATCGTGCCATGAACGCTGGCTGCGTTTCCTCGCTGAATGGCTATACTCGGCCTTTTAGCGAGAAAAGAACCAGCCCTCTTATCACCAGCAGCGACGATCAGTCGCGGATAGAGTTCCTTTAGAAACTTCACCGCACTTGGACCCCAAGGACCGATTGTCTCTATTTTTGTGCCGACTTCCAAAAAGGAGACGTATGTTTTTTTTATGTGTGTGTTACCTCATAACTTTTTACTGGGTGAACCGATCTCGATGATTCTTTTTTATTTGAAAGCTGGTAATTATCTTGTAGTCCCATATGAATTTGATCAAGGTCAGATCAAGAGTTTTTGAGTTATTCTTAATAACTTATATTGAAGACGGCAGTGCAAAATTTTTAATTTTTAATTATTATTTATTTTATATAGAATAAGGGTTACAAATAAGCACACAGTCCACCTTATGGTAAGTGGATGCTATGACCAATAGATATTTACATTTATCCTCAATTAAGATTCAAAATGCAGATGAGTTGTCACCCCTCAGGACTGAGAAGGAATGCCTCGTTTCCAGTAAAAAGGGTTTTTTTATAGGATAAGGGCGACAAACGAGCACACAGTCCACCTGATGGTAAGTGGTTGCTGCGGCCCACAGACATCTACATCTATTCTCTATTACAAATCAAAATGCAGATGCGTTGTCACCCGTGAGGACTAAGATGGAATACCTCATTTCCAGTAAAAAGGGCCTCCGGCCACCTGCACCCACCAAGCGAAACGCAAAGGTAAACCTCTACTTCACGCTGGTATTCTGTGAGGTCGTGGTGCCACCCCGGTTCGAGCCGGCCCATCCGTGCGACAGCAAAAGCTGCCGCGTGGCTCTACCACTGTTTCCGGTTCTCTACACTCACCATACGAAACACAGCAGTGTTAAGCTGCTATTTTACGCTGGTGTTCTGTGAGAGCGAGCGTGGTCCTACCTCGGTCGAACCAACCCATTCGTGTTGCAACCGCAGTATAGCTGCAGCATGGCTCTACCAAAAGAATGATTACATATATTAAATTAAATACCAAAAAATCCATAAAACTGGTTATATTCAATGTGCAGTATTATAATGTAACTTCATTCCTTGCAACCGCAAAGTTTCCGATTTTGTTCAAATAACAACGTTTCGAACGGAAACGTGACGGTCCTTTAGGTCAGTCGTTATAATAATCATTAGCATTGTGCCACATTTCTAGCGCGCATAGCGAGTGATTGAAATTCTTTGCTTGTAACAATCCTTGTAGATGACCTAGAACCTTTAAAGAAAGAGTAACAGACGTTGGTTTACTATCCAGGACCTTAGTAACGTTACCGTTACAGGTTATTAAAGACCACTGCTGAACATAGGCCTCCCCCGCAGATTACCTCATAGGGAGGATATATGTCATATTTCCCACGCTTGGCCATTGGGTTGGCAACCGTAGTTTTTTTTAGTCGTAATTAGGAAGACGCTGCACGAATCTCCTGATCTGTTTCCCTCTGTTGCCTCTTACGACACCCACGGGATGATATGGGGTAGTGGGTATTCTTACACCGCCACTACAGGGTATCCATGAGCTTATTACCTATTAATATTATGTAAATCTATTACTCCAGAAGCCATTCCAAACAAAAATTGTGTCCTACTCTATATCTTCGCGCATACGCAGGAGTAGTAGTCGCGCAGCGCGAAGACTTTATTTAATATAAGATATTAGTATAAAATAAATATAATAATTTAATATAAAATATCTTAATTTAATCGAAACAAACACATTTCTAAATAAAATGTAATAATAATTATTTTATGGAATTCACAAATCTTCAATTCACGCCATATTTAGTTTGTACGGATTGCAGTACAGTTCAGTTGAACATAGTCAATGTTCGGAATGGCCTCTCTAGTAAGTAGTACATATAACTCAATGATTACAAATAAATAAAATTGAAGTGTCTGTTAGTAATGTTAAAATAACAGCTTTTTACTAAATGCATATGAAATTATAAACGGTACTAGTATGCAAATAATAAAATTGAAGTGTCTGGTTGTAATGTCAAAATTACAGCTTTTTACTAAATGCATATGAAAGTATAATTGGTACTAATAACAAAAATACAATTTTTTAAGTTTTTGTCTGTCTGTTTGTTCCGGCTAATCTCCGAAACGGCTGGACCGATTTTGACGGGATTTTCACTGGCACTGATAGCTGACGTCACAAGGAGTAACTTAGGCTACTTTTATTTTAGAGAAGGATTAGGGTTCCGCGCAAAAAAAATTAAAACCCCTATAAGCCCGCCTCCTTCGGAGGTTCTTACAGTCTTTACTTACCGCATCCCAGTCGTTAGGTATCGATTTCGTATAGGATTAGACACGATACTTGCAAGTTCCACTGATCTATGTTCCACGAAGTCTATTTTCTGCCGACTTCCAAAAAGGAGACGGTACTTAATTCGATGCGTATGTTTTTTTTATGTGTGTTACCTCATAACATTTTACTGGGTGGACCGATTTGGATGATTCTTTTTTATATGAAAGCTGATACTTCTCGTGTGGTCCCATATGAATTTGATCAAGGTCAGACCAATAGTTTTTGAGTTATTTGAGTTATTCTTAATAACTTATATTGAAGTCGGCTGTACAAAATTATTAATTTTAAATTATTTTGAATAACTATAATGTAATATCACACAGACAAAGTATAAATAGATGCTTATCAAATTACCTCTTAATAGAAGCTTACAAAGTCTCGCAGGCTTTTAGTAACAATATAGAGTTAACAAAAGCGTTAGCCTGAAACGTTAACATAGTTACTTAATATAATTTGGTTTTACGTTCACGTTTATGTAACTAACCTAACGATCTTTATTAGGCTGCATACTTACTCTAAAGTCTACATAAAAGTGAAGTTTATAATCATTATCATGCATTTAGTTTAAATAAACCTTTTAAAGCTTTTTTACATGAAAAGGATAGTGCCTTTGAGATTATTATTTTGTTTAATGTAAAAGTTTTGTTGTGAGCAAAAATATTACGGAAAAGATTTAAAATAATAGAAAATGTATTTTGATACGCCCTAGTCGACGAATGACCTTAAAAATTTAATTACTTTGGATACGACCTTTGCCTCTTGTATAAAGAAAAATTCTAATACTTCATTAACAGTTTAATCATTAAACAATGCGTTCTCTATTACAATTTTGGTACGGACATTAAACAACAATAGCATGTTTTCATTGAACCGCATTCTTTAGATTTATCATTCAAGGTTAGAATTAGGTGGTTTGAACGCTTTGAAAGTTTCTAAATATATTTTAGTCACTTTATGTTGACACAGTTTATATGCTGTTTGAAAACAAAATCCATTTCATCATCGTCATCATCATTATTCAGCCCATCGCAAGTCCACTGCTGAACACAGGTCTCTCCCAAGGAACACCGCAAAGCACGGCTCTGAGCCACATACATCCTTCGACTTCCTGTATCTCTTACCATGTTGTCACTTCATCTATTGGCGGGGGGGGGGGGGGGAAGGCGCCCTACAATTCGCTTATCACTACGAGGCTGCCACTCGAGAACCTTTTCTCCACAACTTTTTATAGTGTTATACATTTTTTTTAAATTGGCATATTGAAATCCATCAAATCCAATCAAAACTTATATTTATCAAAATAATAATTTTTATAAGCGATACGTCACGAATTAGTATCGGAGATATCGATCATGTCACTGGCAACCTTTGAATTTATTAAGTAACAAAAATCGCAACAAAAAAAAAACAACTATCATTTGTATCTAGCTAGCTATATATTCCTTGTAGAAAACAACCTCACATATCCATAGTAATGTTGACATTTGCTTGTCCATGTCGACATACGTAAGCTTACTGTGATATCCGGTGACAGGACTTATCGATACATCGATCGAGTAAATTTTGGAGGTTGTTCCGATTAGATTTAGCCTCAACGTTTTAAGGGTTAAGGGCAGTTATAAATAACTACAATATTACTTACTTAGTAGATTTATAAAAAAGATTTCTGTTAAATTGCACATCATTATCATCATCATCAGCATGTGCAATCCACTCATCATAGCATCGCATCATAGACCTCTCACAAGGCGCGTCACTTAGCCCGATTTTCAAATTATACATACCGTACATTAATGAAGTAGAAAGTATTATTATTGAGAATTTAGATATTTCGAAGCGGTTTAACTCAATATTGAGCCGTGGTAGTTCATAGAAGCTCCGGGAAGCCTTAAATATATAAACTTAGATTACTATATATATAGTAATCTAAGTTTGATCCCCGCCGATACCAATCAATGAATTTGTTAAAGTGTTTGATAGCAATAAAAAACATTGTGAGGAAATCTACCTGCCTGAGAAATAAATAATCGAGTACTTGTGAAGTCTGGCAACACGCATTGGAGTAGCATAGTGTACTAACCGTTCCGGGATGAGAGAAGGCATTTCTCCAACAGTGGCACGTATACAGATTGCTTCAATATTTAACTCAATAATTGTTGTATAATATAGAACCTATTTAAGTAAAATTTAAACCTATTCGCGCCTATAATTTAGTACCTATATGTCATTATTTTAATGTCATTATGTATCACTGGTGGAAAAATAAATGTAGTTACTATCACCATCAAGGTTTAAACTTTTATAGATAGATAATTTATAAATATTGTAGATAATTTATAAACCGCTAATCATAATTGGCTGTTAAAACCTACTTTAAGTTAAGTATAAACGTTTCGTAATACTGGTCACGAGCTCCCGCTATCAGTCGCCACTTACGTTACACGAAGCGTTTCAATAAACTTTGGACAACTACTGCCTACCTAACGATACTTGGAAGGCGCAGCTAAAATATTTTAGGAGTCTGCGTCATGAGATCTCTATGAAACCTCATAACTAAGTGTTGATAAGTAACTAACGAAAGCTCCTGTAATTGACTTGATAGACTGATAGATTTTTTTTGCTTTCCAAAAAAAAACTCCTGAAATTAGCAATAAAAAATTTAGGGTCACTTATAACTGGATAAAAACTATCCTATCTCTCAAGTTGGGCCAAACTGCACACAGTGTGCAAAATTTCATTGAAATCACTTCAGTAGTTTAGGAGTTCATCGCGGACAAACAACGCGACACGTAATTTTTTTAGTAAGTTTTTTTAGTAAGATTTTGGCACGGGTTAGGCACTGTTAACCCAGGTTTAAGTTTACAAAACAATTATATATCATAATATTTAAGTATTTTAATAATAATTAATAACTTATTATCTTAATTACCCAAAATCAAAGTCAAAATATTATTGTTTGAAATTCGCTTTTAAAAAGAAGCCAAAAAAGTTACGCCATCGCTTCAACAATTCCCTACTGTTACAGGCCTTGTGAAGAAACGGCATAAATAACACCAAGAGTGATTTTTTTTTCATAATATATTATCCATACAAGCGTATCAAATAAGTATTTTTAAATTGCTTTATTGATATAAATGTATGAAATATTAATTTAATATTAATATTATTTCCACCATGCTGCAGCTATATTAGTAGTATAGTTGTAGCACGAATAGGTCGGCTCGACCGGGGAAGGACCACGCTCTCACAAAATACCAGCGTAAAATAGCAGCTTAACGCTGCTGTGTTTCGTATGGTAAGTGTAGAGAACCGGAGACCCTTTTTACTGGACAAGAGGCATTCCATCTTAGTCCTTACGGGTGACAACGCATCTACATTTTGAGTCTTTATAGAGGATAGATGTAGATGTCTATGGGTCACAGTAACCACTTACCATCAGGTGGACTGTGTGCTCGTTTGTCACCCTATCCTATAATATATATATTCAAAAAATAATTATCATATTAATTGGTTTTTGTTCTATTTGACTTTTTAATCGATTTAACAAAAAAAGATTGCGGAATCCATGCGCGATACGACGGTTCGTATTATTTATACACTGGTATGGATTGATTTCAAGTGTAATGATGTGAAATTATGAGATATAACCAGATACTAAATGTAATATTATTTAATACGAATAAAAAAAGAATTATTTATAAATATAAGTCACAAAAGAAACACATCTGCAATGAAATGTAAAATCTACTGGAGCTTTTCTCATTGATCTTAGTTTTTCAACAAATACGACCTCTACAAAAACATGATCGACTATTTCAATTTTCTATGTTTATACTTGACGAACATAATAAGTACTAACTAGATAGTTAAAATGTAATATGATCCACTGTTGTGTATTTCTCTTGACTTCATTATTTTCTTTACCAAAACATTATTCTAAATATAACAAACAAAAAAGAATATTTTGTAATTCCATGACATTTTCAATAACGGGGTCGTGTCGTTAGCAAAGCCAAGAGAGCTGATGAAGGTCGAATCATTGTATTAGTTTTAATAAGTAATTGTACACTAAAAACACGTTACCAATTTCGACATGAATACATGTTATTTTTTCTCTCCACTCGCTCGGAGCTATCTCGTATTCTCGTAAATAGATCTTATATTATGTTGAATATAATTAATTTCATACAGAGTTGATCGATGCGTGTTACACAGCGAGGTGGTTTTTTAGTTAGTCTTTTTAAATTGCTGTATTACGTCAATTCGTCTAGAAAACGAATGTTTTTTGCCGACAATCGCTTTACGCCAAATTCGCATGTTTGTTGGTTTTTTTACAGCATCAAATGCCATGTCCGTAGAGTTTTAGCGTCCATTTCGTTATAAAAGTAATTTTGACCATAATGATACAGTATTATATCTTGTGAAATTGGACTAGATATGTTATTTAAGTGTATAAATTAAAGTTCTGTTATGTAATTTTAGATTAAATCGTTTGATTATAAACCATTTAAGATAAAATGTTCTCTTTTTTGTTGTAGATGGTGAATTTGGCTGATATAGAAGACTGATAATTATTACATCGAAGCCAATCATAATGTATTCATGAAGAAAATCCATCGGTAAGCTTATTCAACATTATTAAAATAATGCAACGTACGCTAATCGATACAAATTCATTATTTTCAAACAACGGAGAGAAAATTTAAAAACGTATTCAAAAACATTCCACAGTATTCAGCTAATCTCATTGTCAACAAAAGACTATTGTTACCTCTCGATACATTGTTTCAATTTAAATCGAACGAAAATGAATCACTGTTATGATTGGATACTAAAATATGTTGAATTAAGTTTGATTGTTTGTATAAAACTAAAGTTGAACGTATGGTTTATTGTTTTTGCAGGACGGGCTCGTTTCAGGTTGTGGTCCTCGAAAGAGTCCAAATACTGCAATGACTACTGCGATGGCAGCTCACCAAGATTCTATACATGAGAGACTTCAACCAACATCGGAAGAACCATTATATCTTCATCATGGAGCGGCATCTTGGACGACGGAGGCATCAGATAACCAAGAAGATCATAGCACTGATATGTCCCCATACTACAATATGCCTAAAAGAAATAAGCGAAAGAATTTCAAGCCCAGGTGCGCTCCTAATGCTACAACCTTTTCTGATGACTCTAATGGAGGAAATTGTGACATGGAAAGTCCTGTTAATGGGAATGATAGAACCACACCTGATCACATACCTGAAGACGAAACCGATGATGCAACCTACGCGAAAATTGGCGTAAAAAGTTTCAGTCTACTTAAGGGGGGTGCAGTCGATCTTAGCAGGAGATTAAGTACGGATTCAAATGAAAACATAGATTCAAATTATCAAAATAGTATAATCGAAGATAAGAAAGTAGATTCATTTCAACGATCTTATATACACAGTCTGCAAATGAACCAAGAAGCGGAAAGAGATAGGACAGTTTTAAACTTTAGTAATTTACAAAATAAAACATTTTGTGCCAAAAACCCTTTTGCTATATCGCAATTAATAAAAACTAACTCACCACCAAGAAGAAGGGAATCAGATTCTGATGAAGACACTAAAGATCAAGATATAAATGCTAATGAAAGACTAGGAGATAATCAAGAATCAATAGAAGTAGGGGAACCTCAACAAAACGGTGATGTTAATAATACTACTAGCAGAATTTTAAGAGATTACGCAATGAATACTATGAAGGAGCTTTTAGGAATATACGGTTTGTCTTCTAACGAAGTCGCGGACGCTATTACCGGACAAATCAGAGCTTTGGAAGCACTCCAAGGTAATTAATATTTTTTAATTGTATATTTGAATACAATAATATGGCATTAAAGTAAAATAATTAATCCTTTATCAGGTAAACCATTGACGCAAATACCTTTAGGACTAAAACGTAGACATGATTCCGGTGACGGGATTGAAAGGACCTTAAGAAGGTCATCTTCTGCCACTGAAGATGAAGGGTCTACAAATATAACACCGCCTAAAACACCCGATAATGACATAGAAGCTCAAAGGTATTCATTTAATATTCCTTTTTTGGATAGAAATATGCTTCATCTTAAATACGCGTAATTCATATTATACTTAAAATACAAATATTTTGGTTAGGTTTAATTAACAAACTTGTGCAAATATTAGTTTGGAATGAATGTTGACTTCTACATACCACGTAAAACAGATGATTTATTATTTACATGAGCAAAAATAGTTTTAATATTATATATTCTTCACGTTTATTTTCAACAGGCAAAGAGCATTACAAATAATTAACCATCAGTCTATGAGATTGTTCGGAAGATTACAAGGTCAGGAAGAAGATGGCAGTGGTTCCGATGATGGTGAACAAACTCTTGATCTTAGCGTTTCTAGAGATACGGATGGACAGGTAAAAAAAGTATATAATATATATTTTTTTATTTTTTTATAGGATTTGGTGACAAACGAGTCAGTCACAAACAGTCAGTAAGTGGTTGCTGTGACCCATAGACATCTACATCTATCCTCAATAAAGAATCAAAATGCAGATGCGTTGTCACCCGTGAGGACTAAGATGGAATGCCTCTTTTCCAGTAAAAACGGTCTCCGGTTCTCTACACTCACCACACGAAACACAGCAGCGTTAAGCTGCTATTTTTTTACACTGGTATTCTGTGACAGCGTGGTCGTTCCCCGGTCGAGGCGACCCATTCGTGCTACAAACTATATTACTAATATAGCTGCAGCATGGCTCTACCACGTATAAAAAATATAGTGTTGTTATAATATTATAAAGTAACTTATTGTAATATCAAAGTACCATAAATATGAATTAGCCTGTTTGCTACAGCTCTTATCGTACTTATTCAAGTAAAATAATAGTTATGAAAGTACTCGTATAATCTAAGCAAACAACTTTAAAACTAAGGTCGTATCATAAGCATTATTTTTTACTGCAAAGCAACTTTTGGTAATATGCAATTGAATTTTCAATGATATGCCAATATAAAACAACTTAAACTGGATTTTATTGAATATTTATTTTACTTAATGATTTCTTATATTTACGTGAACACTACACATTGAATAAAACTACTTTTATGGACTTTATCGATCTATTAAAACCTGCGTAAAAGAACATATAGCTGCACGTGAAACACCAACGTTTCGGGAAGTCTGTAGTGTGTGATCATATCCTAGACGGCCCTCGATATTACATTAGATTTGATAGACCACAAATTCAAGAACATCCATTCCTGCCAAGGATAATACGTAAGGCTATTGAAATACAAAGAAAAAACTCCAAATTTAAATAGAGAGGGAGGCTGGGTAGTATCATCTGCTTGGAATCCTGTAATTAATAAAATTAAAACTAAACCCAAACATAACACTGCAATACTTCAAGAAACAGTAAGTTAATTTTGCGTAGATCGGAATAAAACTAATAATTAAAAAGCTGAAGGCACTCCAGGTTAACTCTGACATCGGGATGTCAATCACCTCAGTCCCAGTGACCATGGGTGCTGGAAAGCACCCGAAAAGTCGGTAATTTAAAACTAAGTATAATTAAACGCGATGACATCCATAAATCCGTAAAAGTAGTTTTATTAAATTTATTCTGTTGTTATTTAGGAACAATCCACGACCTCAAGCACGGGCAATAGCGTATCAGAGTTCGATCAACAAAATCTTCTGATGCGGAAAAATTTGGAAGATCTGGCTAATTTGCAAATGCAGGTAAGATTTGTTAAATTTTAATAGACAAGTAAGACGAATTATTGATTGATTTTTCTATAAAGAATCGTTGATTTCTTTAATTCAACCCTAATATTGGCACAGAAGTAAGATTTAAGTTTAATATTGAACGTAATAATAAGAATTCAATTCATTTAACGTTTGCAGGGCTTTTTTCAAAAACAATCAATGATGGATGCAGACGACTCACAGGAAAGAAAACTCCAAGCGAGTGGTAAGTCTGTCATATTTTTCTTAACTTTTAAAAATACGATACGTTAACCGTGACCAGAATAATAAACTGAATACATAACTATTATGGTATTTTCGATTAGTTACTTTAGTAACAATAATAGTGACAGTTCATTTCTTAAAAAGTTTTTGGAAAAAATGACAGAGTCCGCCGAGTTGCCCCAATGCGTAATGACACTTGACAAGTCCGCAATTAGTTTTATTTTCTCAAACATGTAGGGTCCCTCAAGATATTTTTAATCATCACCGACCACATGGTAAAAGAGACCTAAAATTGTAATTAGAATTGTCATTGTTACCGGCATCAAAAACCTTTCCAGAAATCGGATGTCTAAAGTTTAATATAGCATATATTACATAGAGTTAAAAATATCGTTAGGGATCGTTGCCATGTAGTTACAGCGTAAGAGAATCCACTAACCTATATCTTCCCGTGGGTGTCGTAAGATGTGACAGAGAGTAATGAAGCTGGATAAGGGTAGCAACATCTTCCTGGTAACAACTTAAAATATTAAAAAGTTGGATTACCAAACCCGCTAAGCGTAAGCTAACTGTGGTAAATATTTGCCCTATAAGGCATTCTATGGGGTAGGCCTATCTATGTTCAGCAGTGAACTCTTGATAGGATGAAGAAATGATTGTTAATTAACATAAACAGAACACATGTAACACAGTGGTACTGTCTAAGTATTACCGAAAAACAACCACATGTTTTCAAAGCAGCTCTTAACTCTCATTTACTAACCAAGCTAACCAAGTGAAATTTCAAAGCAATCGTGCAAATCTAAGTAACTGGGACATTTCGCGACAACCAGTGGCACATTTCAGCCGGACTGCTAAATGCAACATTTCTCAGTGTGAGCCTAATTAGATTCACTTAGTACGTACCAGATGCCTGTGCCTAGAAGCTGTTGCTATATTGTACATAATTTAATATTAGTTCGATATTAATAGTTAAATATACTTTATTCGTTCTTTGTATTGCATTTACTAATTATGTCTTACGTCTTACGTCTTAGCAATTCTTAAACTTCAATTTTTTTAAGCAATATTTCCTTTATGTTTTGATCGTCATTGCCCTGGTTTCGCACGGATGAGATTCACTTGTGCTGCATGGTTTTATTACACAAGGTTTAAATGGTTAATGACTTTTTCTGTCAAGAAATTCTCAGTAGCTACACGGATTTAGGAATTTGGCGGTGTCCAACCCCGTGTCTAGGAAAGTACGTAAAGCCGTTGGTCCTGCGCCGGATCTCCCTCCGTTCGTGTCAGTTTATTGTCCTATCGGACTATGATATTGAATAGAGAGTACACCTGTGCTAGTGTCTCTCGACCCGTCTCGACCGGTGAAAGACCACGATTTCACAAAATACAAGTGTAAAATAGCAGCTCAATGCGTTTCATATGGTTTCAACTGGCAACCCTTTTTAATGACTACAAGGCATACCATCTTAGTTCTCAGGGGTGACAACGCATCTACATTATGAATCACACTTTTTTATTCTGTAAATTTTACTATAATACATCCTGCGCAGATTTTAACTTGTTATACCATTCTAAATTTACCGCGACATCTATTAGAAGAACATCACTAATAGTATTATCATTTTATTTTTTAAATATCTATGGTCTTTAGTCGCCGGTCTTCTGACAAAGGCACTGATATAAGCCAGTAGATCCGTTTGTTATATAGAGGCGACGTAAGATAGTCTATCACGTTGTATGTTCGTGTATCGTAGTATGTTGTATGTTGTAGCAAATGTCAGATGTAAGATACTAAGCAGAATATAGGGGGGTGCCATCTGGTTTTGCAATCTCCTAACATAGCAATTATGACATATTATGTCTGACATTTATCCTCCTTAAAGAATCGATATGTGTTGATAAAGAAAGAAGATGAAGAGAATACTACAATAGTAGATCAGTCGACAACTTAATGATTCATGCAAAGTGCCGATGGATGCAGGGGTTGAAAATTGTCATTTGAGGAAATAGGTAGAAAAGGTCTATATTTTTATAATTATTCAGATTATAAGAAAACATCAGGAGTTTTGTTTTCTTTATCACGCAGTGTACATGTGTCTACGGAAACTCGCTTATAAAAACAACCTTAAATACCTTTCCAATGTTGTTTCTTGTTTACATTGTCAATAATAACGTCGTAACTGTCTGAATAATGAGTCTCGTTCACTACAAACAATCATTTGAATAATGACCGCAGCCCGATTACAATGTGTTTCTCCAAAAACTCGTGCATTTTTTACACGTCTCCGTGAAAATTGACATGGCACTAATTTATTCTGTGATCGGCTATTTCGGATATTCCTGTCTTAATTATCGATTCCACATAAATATTTAGACTGTTGTTCATTGAACTTTCAGTGAAAGACACTTGTGAATGCCGTGAGAGATGTGACACAAACCATTAAATATTATGCTGCTATAGAACAATATTTTATGTTTGTTCTTAAGGCCTTCTTGTACTACGGCGTAGTAGGTGTGAAAAACGTTACCTTGTTTCACGTTCAATTTAGTAGAGGAAAACACAATTAAAAGAAGGCAAATTAAAAAAAAAAATTCAACTTACGTCCACCCTTAAAGATATATCAGCGGCACTAGCCGCGGCGGCCGCTAGCGCAAAAATGTTCGATTTTGTTTAATTTATTTATAAGATAATTGTCAAATCAAGTTTGTGAAATTTATTCTCAACATTCCTTAAAAAAAGCTGTATTAATTAATGTAAGTTTTACACGGTTTTATTATGAATTATCTACGTAAAAAAGATTCCGATGAATTGAGAACCTCCTCTTTTGAAGTCGGTTGAAAAGTGGTACAACGTCGCCTTAATATTTGCATTGATGTTGAAATATGTATGTCTATTGAAAGTTAGCTTCGGTTGAATAATAAACACATTTAAATTATATTTCAATTGTTTATTACTACATTTAGAATAATACACTTTTATAAATTTTCTATTAATATATACATTATCATATTTCATCCTCAGATGAATAAAATCCAAATAGATTTGTATTTTACTGGTGTATCCATTATGTTCATAAAATACCATTCAGTTTGAGGTAACGCGTCCCGGCTTCCTGAGCGGGCCCCCAGATGTAATTGTAAAAACCTCGGCTGCTCTAATCCACTCCAATAGAGGCAAATTCACTCAATTGAGCTCTGTTGAGCGTTGGGAGAGGTCCCGCTCGTTAATGGCCTGTGTATGTACTCCAATGATACCGTAATGTGCGTGTAGGTAGGTAGTTGGTGCGTAATTGAATCTTAAGGATTCACGTATAAAGTAATTTTAATGAATATTTTGTTACTTTTGCATTGTCTGTATACGTGGCAGAGCCATGCTGCAGCTATATTAGTAGGATAGTTGTACCAAGAATGGGTCGGCTCGACCGGGGAAGGACCACGCTCTCACAGAATACCATTTTTTTATAGGAGAAGCGTGACCAACGAGCACACAGTCTACCTGATGGTAAGTGGTTGCTGCGGCCTATAGACATCTACATCTATCCTTAATTAAAAATATAAATGCAGATGCATTGTCACCCTTGAGGACTAAGATGGAATGCCTCGTTTCCAGTAGAAAGTGTCTCCGGTTCTCTACACTCACCATACTAACACAGCAGCGTTAATCTGCTATTTTACGCTGGTATTCTGTGATATTTATACAATACACATCAACAGCAGATTTTTATAAAAATATCCGTTTAAGAAGCCATGAAGGAAAACTTAATCTCACTGTTAGAATTATAGGTAATGTCTACTTTTATTTTATTACGTTCTAGTTAATTGCTTTTTCCCATAATAATCACGCTTGTGACAGCTAGTCTTGTCGGGTTTGCTAAGCACTTATGTCTAGTTTTTATTTATAGAATGCTATACGGCCCTAGTTACCAATCAAATTATTATGATATTTTCTTTTTTATGTAAAATATCTATTTCTTGTTTAAAAAATTTCACTAAGATATTCTTCTGTATCGTGGAGGCATTTCACACATTTTTTTTATAGGATAAGGGTGACAAACGAGCACACAGTCCACCTGATGGTAAGTGGTTGCTGCGGCCCATAGACATCTACATCTATCGTCTATTACAAATCAAAATGCAGATGCGTTGTCACCCGTAAGGACTAAGATGGAATGCCTCTTTTATAGTAAAAAGGGTCTCCGGTTCTCTACACTCACCATACGAAACACAGCAGCATTAAGCTGCTATTTTACGCTGGTATTCTGCGAGAGTGTTGTCCTTCCCCGGTCGAGCCGACCAAAAAAAAAACTATACATAACAGTAAGTCAGTCTTCAAACAATTACTTCTGACCACATATATGATAACATATATACCGTATAGTGTCAGTCCACGAATATTCACTATTCCATATCGTTCCGAGGACGTCGTAAGAGGTGAAAGACGAGATGGGCAGCAGCATCTTTCTGATAGCAACTGAAAATAATAAAACACTGCGGTTACCAACCCGCTTGCCAAGCGTGGCAACTATGGCAAAATCGAAGAATTTGCCTCCCTCATATATTGATATGAGGGAGGCTTAGGTTCAGTAGTGAACATTTATAGGCTGTAATGGATGGATACTATAAGATTGGATTAACTCTGGTTGCATTGTTATAGATATGGGGACAATCATGCAACGACTACACTAAAAGTAATTTGTGTTTGTGTTCAAAGTCATATATATAATAGGTAGGATATAGGATAGTTAGGAGATGGGCAGAAGGATCTTCCTGATAATAAGTTAAAAATATAAAAAAACTGCTTTTGTAAACTGCTTACCAAGTGTGACAACTATAACAAAATCTCCCCTATGAGGCAATCTATGGGGGAGGCCTACGTTTAGGGGTGGACTTCTATAGGCTGTAATGGGTGGATGGTTCAATGTTTGGTGAATGAAATGATGATGAAAAAACCTAAGATCCACCGCAAGTAGATTTTGACAGCGTGGTACCCAACATACGTCTTAGAAGTATCTACATACATTGCACGTATATTATGGTTGTAGCACGAATGGGTGGGCTCGACCGGGGTAGGACTACGCTCTCACAGAATACCACCGTAAAATAGCCAGTTAATGCTGCTGTGTTTCGTATGCTGAGTGTAGAGAAACGGAGACCCTTTTTACTCTAAATTAGGCATTCCATCTTAGTCCTCAGGGGTGACAACGCATTTGCATTTTGTTTCTTAATCTAAGTTAAGTGTAGATGATGATGCTCGCATGTTACTATAAAAAAAATCTGTTTATTTTTTGACGGGTCACTGGTGAAAATAGTTTTGTATAGCGGATCTAAATTGCTCGTAGAATTTTCTGACGGCCGATGGGGACACGCTGGGGATCAACGGGGATAAATAGGCAAATAGCGTTTCCCATTTACTGTATAATAGAGCAGCTTCAGTGCGTCCGTCCGGTGGGCGACGATTTATTCTTTATTGTCGTGTGAGTGCTCCCGTTGCGGCACGCAGCGATTGGACGCGTTCTGTTGCATGGTTTATTTAAAAAAAATTTATGTTAACTCACACAAACGCAATGTTGTATGTAATACGCATATTTAAAGCTGGCTATGGAAGTTACAATGAAGGGTAAAAGGGAGCTTATTTTTTTAACCGACTTCAAAAACGAAGAGGTACTCAATTCGACTGTGTTTTTTATGTGTGTCACCTCATAACTTTTTCTATGTGAATCGATTTTGACAATTATTTTTTTCACGATACATTTGATCGAGGTCTGATTAGTAGTTTTTGAGTAATCCTTAATAATTTATATTAAAGTCGTTTGTACAAAATTTTTCAATTTACCACTTGTGTTATAGCGCCACGAATAGAATTTGGAAGCTGTTGTTGGAAAGTCCGACTATCGGGAATCTAAATGTCAATATATTTTCTCGTTTTAAAATTCGATGGTAGAGCCTCACCCAAGTACAGGAAGGGATCACTCACAGAATACTAGAATAAAATGGCAACATAGTGCCGTATTCTGTACTGTTGGAACCATTTTTACTGGTAACAAACCCTTAACGCATCTACATTTTCATTTTGAATTGATGAAAATTGTATAGGTTTATGGGTACAGTATCAAGTTACTATCAGGTGGAATATGTACTCATTTGTCACTCCTAATTCTTTAAAAAAATCCTTAGAAACCGACACGACACTACTTATTGAAATATGTTTGTGTAATACGCTCGTACGGTCATAAGTAAGTAAACTTTTTGTCTCACACTACTTCAGAAAAAATATTCATTGATGTCATCTCCGAAGGAATTTTATTCGATGCTTAATTGTATTATCGAATACATGATTAAGTTATAATTTAAATCGATCTTAAAGATTACTACCAAAAAAAAATACTTATTATTCGTCGGGGAAGCATTTTTCTTATTCTAAACTCTCCTTATCGCTTACACATTACAGTTTATTTTCGTTAAGGCTTTCCTCAAAATTTTTTTTTATATTAAATTAATAAAAGAAAACTAAAATAATATTATAATTGTACATAATACTTAATTTTATTTACAATATTAAAAACTATGATAATAAAAAAAAATAAATAAATAAAATAAATATAAAATTAAATCACCGAAATAATCTGTTTTTTCTATAAACATAAATAGGTTGTAACAAAACACATAAACGAAAGATGTTTCAGTCAATATAAGGCAGCTATTCACCTTAACACAGACAGTACGTGTTATAAAGTAAAAGTCATTAGCTTTCTAACAATGGTATTAGCATTTGAAACATCTATAGAGCCGCCTACGTATCATTGGAGTGATTCTTCATAAGGAATTAATGCCGAGTCACATGGTATCATGAAAACGTTGAAGACAATGCAAAACTAAACTATATGCTAATTGCTAACTAAAGTTGTTACTTCACATCCGCTTAGTTTTGTGGGTAATGTCACTTGTCTGTCATCATAAAGTCAAAGATTGACAATAATCCCATTTGCTTTTGTAAAATTTACGTGCACGATAGTAAACTTGGTAATAGTTGGCAACTTCAGCCCACAGACATCTGATACAGATACGCTGTCACCTCCGTTATCTAAGATGGAATGCCTCTCAGTTTGTAACTATACTGGCTCTCTATACAGATCGTAACGCAGCAGAATAAGTAAGAGAAGGTATATATAATCGTGTAGCGGCCGAAAGTGAAAACGCACCGAAGCCTAAATCGCGCTATCAAAGTTCTGAACTTAACTCGCTATATATAGAACAGTTCCGAAATAACACATGGAGCATTTTAAGTGGTAGTGCCATGTTGCAGCTATATTAGTGTATAGTTGTAGCACGAATGGTTCGGCTCGACCGGGGAAGGACCACGCTTTCACAGAATACCAGCGTAACATAGCAGCTTAACGCTGCTGTGTTTCGTATGGTGAGTGTAGAGAACCGAAGACCCGTTTTACTGGAAATGAGGCATTCCATCTTAGTCCTCACGGGTGACAATGCATCTGCATTTAGATTCGCAAACGAGGATAGATGTAGATATCTATGGGCCACAGCAACCACTTACCATCAGGTGGACTGTGTGCTCGTTTGTCACCCATATCCTATAAAAAAAGCACTGTCCGCTCCCCGAGCAGAACACCTTGCCCGGCAGGAGTCTCCCCTTTTCCTTCCACGCCCAAAATCATAATATGGCTGAGACATAAGAGAATCCAACAGCAAATTCTTCTACAAACGCATCACAATATCAAACTAAGGACATTGCTAGAAAAAGTTAAGTTCCAATAGTTAGTGGAATACTACTATGATGAAAATTGTCGAACCGATGTGTAGTTTGACAAAAGGTGGTGTCAATCCGCTGATCTCCCACCAATCACCACCACCGCTCCAAGCATAGAGGTTACGAAAACTTCTCCTTTGTCCAGGTGTAGCAGTCTTACAGGGCGGCGATAATGCCGACATTATAGAATTATGAATACTAAATTAAAATATTGACCCTGATAAAGCGAATATAATATAGTTCGATGAAACTTTTGTAAAATTAAAAATCACATTAAACAGTCAAAAAAGAAAGAAAATGATTAATCGATTATTGGATTCGATCACCAATTATCTAATTTAACTTCCCACTCATTAATTTATTCATATGGAATCAAGTGTTTCCTCTCTGTTTAGCGCTAAAGAAAACTATATTTGTTTCGTTCTAACGAGTTCTATCAGTTCGTACACTCCTAAGGCGATAAAGTTATAATTTATTTAGTAAAAATTGTTAATTATAGTCATTTAAACATTGCTTCTAACATGTTTCTGATTACTACACGTGTTTGTGAATATTTATACGAATAAGTTCGTTCGTGAGTTTGGGGTTCCTTGAGAAGTTTAAAAACCAATTTTGTTTTGTATATATTCCTTATTCTTTATTATTCCATCAAACGTGAGTCTCCTCCATTGCAAAGAAGGTTTAATTTAATCGTCAGGCTTGGTAGGTTGATTAAAGATCGCAGTTCCAGACGTCTCACAGCTATGGCGACAGGGTAGTATGAGAGTTACATTGCCATTCATCGAAAGTCATAAAATCTTTTTCGTATTTCCCTCCCACTTCTAGGTCTACTTCATTGTCGTTCCCGTAGTCTCACCACGTGATAAAATAGGGTGACAAAAATGTTTCACCGTTATTACACATTGATATTAATTAGTAGGAATAAATGGGTAGTAAAAAATAAAATGTCCTAATCGTGAGAGACTGTTTTTGGAACGAAGTTCCTTATCGGACGGTACGAATTTGCGGATGGGGCCTAGGCGAGAAAAGTGTAAGATCTTTCCGTCACGACCCCCTTTCTATAGTGCGAGCGAGATAGAATAATATCCATCTCCCTCTCACTTTTTCTTATCTTGCCATGAAAGAAATATGTATTATTTTAAATGACGCTTCATTTTAATAGACGCTAGTAATTCATTTATTTGTATTTCTTAGTCAATAATATAATATGTTTATCAATAATAATATACTACGAAAGGAACTTCAACCAATCCAATCGTTCCAACCGAGTGTTCCACGACACTCACGCATGTTTTTTTTTGGTTCACTCCTTTTCTGCTGAGTCCGTCTGAATATCACCATCATCATCTTAACCATTTCTGCCGCCAAATAAGCCTGCACTGCTGTGTTCCAGTCAGCCTTCTTTGTTTGAAGTTAGATTGTTAGTTCGTTTCACTCTTCAGTTTTACAAACAAATACTAACCCGTTTACTCAAATTTAGTATAGGCAATCCCACTTGGAACATTCTTGAATGAATCTAACAGTAGATGACATAAAAAGAGCGTTCAGCGGGGCCTGTGGCGTGGCGGCTTGTTTACATATCGAGTAGCGGGCACCCAAGAGACTAAAGTACAAACAGCGCGTTTTTATTTTTATTTTATAGAATAAGGGTGACAAAAGTGCACACAGTCCACCTAATGGTAAGTGGATGGTATGAACCATAGGACACATTTATCCTCTTTTAAGAATCAAAATGTAGGTGCGATGGGGGGGGGGGGGGGTGATCCTTTATTAAAATCGTTCTTCCGCCTTACTGGCGTGAATAGCAGCATTAAGCTGCTATTTCACGCTGGTATACTGTAAGAGCGTGGTCCTCGAGCCGACCTGTTCATGGCGCAACCACAATATAGCTGCAACATGACTATACCGCGTGTGTTAGTTATGATGCTTCGCTGGGAACTGAGGCATTACTCTTTGGCTGTAGATGAGATGAATTACGCGTAACATATAAATGCTTTGTTTTTGTTAATTTAGCTACTTTAAGATCGTTTGTTAATAGGTATTAAATATACGGAACTCAATTCAGATATATCTGTTTTTTTGCTGACCATGTCCATAGTTCTTGATTAACTTGGTGCATTCTAATTTGGACGGCGGTCTTGAGATTGTTTTGATATGATATTGTATCAGTCGATTAATAATGTTATTGGAGTTTTTATTTCGTTAAAGTCGGATCTCTTTATTGTCAAGAGTCTGCTGGTTTTTAGGAAAATATTGAAATAAGATGCTATAAAATGTTAATGAACATTCTAGTAAAGATGTTAAAGTTAATTAGCTCATATGTTTCACGCAATTGAGTGAAGGAGAGGAGTGGTGCGATTCAAATTAGAACACATCATTTATATTTTTCAAACGGATCTTAGCTTTTATTTCGACGTGGTAGAGCCACGCTGCAGATATTAATTGTATAGTTGTAGCACGAATGGGTCAGCTCGACGAAAGGACCACGCTCTCACAGAATACCAGCGTAAAATAGCAGCTTAATGCTGCTGTGTTTCTTATGATCAGTGTAGAGAACCGGATACCCTTTTTACTGGAAAAGAGGCATTCCATCTTAGTCCTCACGGCTGATAACGCATCTGCATTTTGATTCGCAAACGGGGATAGATGTAGATGTCTATGAGCCACAGCAATCATTTACCATCAAGTGGACTGTGTGCTCGCTTGTCACCCTTATCCTATAAAAAAAGCTTATTAATTATAACATCTATACTTGTCTTTCCGTAACGCATGATCTAGTATTTCTAAAGATTCTAGTATTTTTCAACCTATCTTTTCTGATTAAATGATATTTTTTGTTTAATTATATAATATTATAAGTCTCCTTACCGCTTACTTGATTACCGTGTGCGTATTACTTAGACAACCTTAAGAGTAAGGCTTCATTAGAGAGCGTTCGGTGGGGCTTGCGGCGTGATGTCAAGACAAACACATATATAAGGATCCTAAATGGCGGCTACTATACATACTACAGCCTCACAGCAGCTCTTTACAGAAGTATAGAAAACAGAAAAAGTAAAGGAATGTAATTTTATATCACAATTATTTTATTACCAAAAAGAAAACTTAAGGGTAAATTTTTCATCCAAATTAAATCTAAATTTTTGATATCAAAGGTTTCTTAATTGGGTAGAGGTAAATAGTTAAACGCAGGCGGTAAGCGCATCCCACACGTCCCGTGGGTGTCGTAAGAGGCGACAGAGGGAAACTAATCAGGAGATTAGCAACATCGTCTTGCTAATAACAAATAGAAAAAAAAACTGCGGTTGCCAACCCGCCTGCCAAGCATGGCAACTATGGCACACCCATTATGGGGCATTCTATGGGAAGGCATACGTTCTGCAGTGGACTTTGATAGACTGTAATGAATGAATGAAAGCTCATGTTGATGAATTTCACTGAAAACATGTGATATATTTCTAATACCCTAGTGAAATAATAATCAACTAAAAATTATACAGTCATTTTGTACTGTATCCATTTTAGTAAATTTTTTCAGCCGATTTTTTCAATATTTGTACAGCCGACTTCAATATAAGTTATTAAGAATAACTCAAAAACTATTGGTCTCACCTTGATCAAATTCATATGGAACCACATGAGAAGTAACAGCTTTCATATAAAAAAAAGAGTTACCGAAATCGGTTCACACATAAAAAAAACATACCGTCGAATTGAGTACCGTCTCTTTTTTGGAAGTCAGCAGAAAACATTATTAATTATAAAAATATTTTTTTTTATTAAAAATAAATGTCTGAGTTAATATAAATAATTGCAATGATAAACGCCACTATTAAAACTCTTATTTTTTTCGGTAATTTAAATTAAATTATGTATATATGTACTTTACTGCCATCATTTCTGCTGTGAAATAGAAATCTACTAGCGCCAGATTCGTGACCACTCAATAAATCGCCTTCTCTTAGGCTGTATTTTTAGTATATTTCTTCTTAATAACATCTAATGGAGTCCTGATCAAATGTTAGCCCATACGCAACCAAAATGTACTGAAATATAATTCTCTGATATCAGTTCTATGGCCACAGCACATTGGTCGACGATAGTCAGCATGTGTTGCGCGCGCGTCCTCTCCACTCTTTTGTTAATTAACCCCGGACTCGCCTCGTCTCGCATATCCTTGCGAGTGGAACAGAAGAAAACATAGAGTCGATCTCTTTAGGTTTCTTTTTCTCTAACAAAGTTCATAGTTATAAGTAATGTAAGAAAACTTTACTTAAGTAAAAATACTAAAAAGTCTACTTTTATTTTGCATAGTTTGCATTTTTTACATGCGTATCCTTAATTCAAGTGTTTATTCCAAAGGATATTACTTTATTAATTCTTATTTCCACGCCCATCCTCTGATATATCTATATCGTATCATGTTTGTATTCCTAACAATTATACTATAATTTTAAGAGAAACAAACTTCAACTCTCCGGGTCTATTCAAGGTTCTCCGCACACAAAATAAATCGTTATCTATACCGCGTTGTATGGGTATAACAAAAAAAAATCACACCTCCACGGATTTAATGCGCGTATAATTTCTTTGTGGCACCGCGCAGAATGTGAGCAGACGTCATAAAATATGCATTTCTTCGGATGCTCGCGCGCACCACGCACACAGCAACATTCGTCACACACTGTTGCATCTCACGCACATACCCATGTACTTACACACGCACACAAACGCAACACGTGTAGAAGATGTAAGCCTCCACGCACACTATCATCCGATCACAATAACTCAATCGCAATACATGCGCATCGCTTTTGCATATTCATTTGAGTCTTGCAGTTTGTATCTTTGTATAAAATTATAATGCATTATGTGACCCCAGTGAAGCGTCTTGCTCGTTTTTACTTTATAAAAGGTACTAGTGAGCGCACGTTGTTTTTTCACCTTCCATACGGAATTTCAACTTCAAAGATGAATACATTCCGAGAAATTTTTATTTAACACCTCATTAACATTTTGTGTGCCGAAGTATTTTTGTAATTTGAATAATGTTTTACTGCTTCTCCTTTTGTAAAATATAGATAATTAATATTCAAATTACTAGCCTGTAATGTATTCGAAGTACTCATACGTCGTTGAAATGCACTGTTAACCTTTTTGGTTGTGCTTTGTTTTTCTGTTAAAAGGTTAAAAACTTGACGACAACACAAAGCTTTTTAAAATAATTAATAACTCAATTAAGATAACTATGAATTAAGACAATAACTATCGGACATTTTTATACTTTTTAAAATTCATTCATGCAAATTGAACGGAAGTTAATATAGGTTCAGAATTACGTAAGGGACTTATGTCGAGGAATTCGCGTCCATCTGTGTGCCCTCGGTTGAATCCTAATCGGTTATATTATGCAGATTTTAATATATTTCGTACGTGTTAAAGTTACACGTTGAATCGCTTGATTTGTGGACGTCTATGCATATTACTTTGATGTTACGAGTATAAGATTGGTACTATTTCGAACTTAGAACACTGAGTAAATTAAGTATTTATGATTATCGTCATCAGCCTATAGATTGTATCTTATGGGGAATTTTCCATAATTACCACGCTTGGCAACACCATTTTTTAATAATTTTTTATAGAACAAGGGTGACAAACGAGCACACAGTTCACCTGGATGGTAAGTGGATGATGTGGCCCACAGACATCTAAATCTATCCTCGATTACGTATCAAAATGCAGATGCGTTGTCACCCGTGAGATGGAATGCCTCGTTTCCAGTTAAAAGCATCTCCGGTTCTGTACACTCACCATACAAAACACACCAGCATTAAGCTGCTATTTTAGGCTGGTATTCTGTTAGAGCGTGGTCGTAGCCCGGTGGAAGCGACCTATTCGTACCACAGCCATAATATAGCTGTGTGGCTCTACCACGTATAATGCTGCCCATGTCCTATTTTACTTTTCCTTTGTCGCCTCTTGTGATACCCACGAGATGATATAGATAGTGGATTCCGTGACGCAGCAAATACACGGCGGAATTTGGGATGGCGATCATCTATAAGAAAAAAATATTTATTTATTTATTTAGAAAACCAACAGCTTTAAAAAAAAAGATTACATCAGATTGAATTATCTTAACATAAGCCTTATTACAGGTTTTCCTATGATTATTTATGTTTCCTATATGATTTATTATGTATACATAATTAATAATTTAAAATTAAAAATTTTGTACAGCCGACTTCAATATAAGTTATTAAGAATAACTCAAAAACTATTTGTCTGACCTTGATCAAATTTATATGGGACCACACGAGAAGTACCAACTTTTAAATAAAAAAGAATCATCGAAATCGGTTCTCCCAGTAAAAAGTTATTAGTAGGGCATCGGAACCGGTTTTTCCCGGTTTCAAAAGAACCGGGAATTCCCGGGTTTCAGGGGTATCATGACCCCTGAACCGGTTCCGAAAATTTAAAACCCGGTTCTTTCGGTTCCTTTACAAAATTTCTTAAAAAGTATATCACTGCAATTTAGTGTTATAAAAAACGTGATTATTAATCATTTCTGCTATTTATAGCAAACGGTAGGATTTCTTATGATATTTAATTTAATTTGGTAAACATTTTCAAGGGTGCCCCCACTAAAAGGGATGAAATTCTTCAAAAATATATCGTAGCTGATTTCGGATAAGAATATTGTTTGGTTTTAGATGTAAAGACACGCTGGAGCAGCATAGCCGCGATGTTTTCTGACGTTAAAAACTATCAGAAAGGCTAAAATCTTTAAAATCTGATATTGTACATTTTTACTAAGGAAGACTGGACAAACATAGAAGAGTTAAATAATATATTGGATGTTTTTAAAAATATCGTAGATGCTCTATCCCGTCGCGATGCAACATTGATTACAGCCGATGTTTCTTTAAAATTTGATATAAGAAAATTAAATGAAATGAATAATCATCTTAGTAATAAAATGGTCACTGCATTGTGAAAACAATATAAAAAACATGCAAGCATCAATACTGCGATTCTTAACCAACCTTCACAGTTATTTTGCCAGTATGGACGAAGATGCAATGATCCTTTCCCGACCTACAAGTGATGAAAGGTTACACGAAATTGAAAATTTTTACTTGGTAGAACCATGCTGCTGCTATATTATTACTGGTATAGTTGTAGCACGAATGGGTCGGCTCGACCGGGGAAGGACCACGCACTCATAGAATACGCTGCTGTGTATGGTGAGTGTAGAGAACCGGATACCCTTTTTACTGGAAACAGGGCAATCAATCTTAGTCCTCACGGGTGACAACGCATCTGCATTTTGATTCGTCATCGAGGATAGATGTAGATGTCTATAGGCCACAGTAACCCATTACCATCAGGTGGACTGTGTGCTCGTTTGTCATCCTTATTCTATAAAAAAAAATGCACAAAATCTAGACAAAAAGTATCCCTTGAAGAAACGCCAGCAATTGGATGTCAAAATCTGCAGGAAGTGCAATTACATGAATCTCCCTAACAAATGAAGAGGAATTTAATAAAGAGCTGTCTAAAGCTGTTAAAACTACTCCTGAATCGATAGATCAAAAAAATAACTTAGTTACTACTGTGAGAGTTGAAATGGCTCTATTTGAAAATGGTGGGAAAAGACAACGAGTACTACTTATCGATAGCTTATGAACATTTAAAAACTATTTCGCCCACCAGTGTAGAGCCAGAGCGTATATTTTCTTCGTTTGCAATAGGCTGCGCTCGTCTTTGAGTGATAAAATTTTGCGTGCATTAATTTTTCTGCGTTTTTTTATTTAATTAAAATTAAGAAGTAATGTTTAATTAAAACTATTTTTTTTCATAAGTGAGCTGATTTATGTTTTGTTATAATAACATTATCCTTAAAGTATATTCTATGATAGAATATTGTAATTTGTTATAATAGAATAGAATGACCTTTCTAAATTATTTTTATGTTGGAAGTAATGTGAATTAACTGTTAAAGTGCAATTGTAACATGAATGTTCCTTGTTAGTGAGATGTTTGATTATATTTAATTAGAAAGAAACTATAATAATTACTTTAACTCACGATTTGCAATAAACTGTTTTCATTATGAATATTATTATCGTTATTCACATTGAACGAAATAGCCTCCAACCTAAAAGAAATAAAAGAACCGAAAGAACCGGTTACCCGGTTCCGGCAAAATTTTAGAACCGAAAGAACCGGTTCATTCATCAGGTAACACACGTAAAAAAAACACAGTCGAATTGAGTACCGTCTCCTTTTTGGAAGTCGGCAGAAAAGAAAGAGCGACGCTTCTCGTTGTATCAGTGTAAAATGTATCAGTTTCTCCACATTGCGTGTGCGTTTGATTTTTTAAAACTTCAGATAATTTCTATTATTCAGAGACTTAATAAAATAATGTTGTGCTAGATTATACTCGGATAAATTATCAAAGTAGTATATTAGTTATTATACTATCTCACAGCGTAGAACATGAAGATTGAAATTGTGTGGTTTCCTTCTTATTGTTTAATGATTTTAGTTTTTTAGCTCTGTTAATGCTCCCATGTTAATCTCCAAGCTTTGCTTTTAATCATGGTTATAATTAAGTATCGTCATTACATAATTACAAATAATTACATAATTATAAGAAAGAAAAAAACCATCCACAATTAATGTAAAGAGCAACAAGTCATCGTTTTGGGTGTAAAACCATTAAGCATGAAAAACATGCTCAATTAACATTTTATAGTAAACTCCAACATTATAACTATAAATAAAATTTTACGTATATTTGAATCGAGTATTGTCACCTGCTTGATCAAAGTCGATTGTTTATAAATCGATCGCATTAAGAACAAAAATAATCGATCGGCTCTCTTTAATCGATATATGGCGATGTTAATGTGGTAGTAGTCTACCTATCATTGTTTGGTTCTTTGTTGTTAAATTTATCTGTGATGTTATTTCCATACTAAGGGTGTTACAATTGGTCACAGTATTAATGATTTCTACTGATTAATGTGTTCTTTATCAGAGATTTAGTCCAGTATGTATTGACCCTTTCAATATACATAAATTGGCACATATTATAAATTTTTCTCATTATCACGTTTGTAGACACCAATAGTCTGCTGAATTTGATAGTTATCTAACTTTTTAACTTCACTTTTTCATTATACTTGTAGAAAAAAAGAAGATATTTAAGCTTTATAAATTTACGTTTATGGCAACATCGTTAGTTCTACGCTGCAGATAAAGATTATAAATTAAGTAAAAAACATCACAATCTTAGCAATACAAAGCTCTAATTGACTACCAGGCATCATTCGTTCGAAAAACGAACTAAAAAGAAGCATCTAACCGTCAAGTACGACAGTGTAAACAGAGCAAAAACTAAACAAGATCATGCGGAATCATTTACTCCAATCACCGCTTGCGCAGCGGCGGAGGAGGGCAAAGGAGGAGAGGACGGAAACGGCCGAACAAAGCCGAGGATGCACAACATCGTCCAGATTACGTATGGTCAAAGCGATGATAGCCGAATCAAGGGAATTCTAATGAAATCTACTAACAACATGTCAAATTACATGACAGTTAAAGATGTTATGCTTCTGTATGCTATTTCTACAGCAAATGTTTTTATTCCTTTTTTAAAATATGTAGACCATTCCAAGCTCTTTAAAATTTGTTTGGAATATTGTTACATAAAGTATATTAGTTATTACATAATAAAGATTTTTCCAAATATAACTTGAGGTTCTACTGTTTATCATGTTTTCTTTTTTCAAATGTCTGTCAAGTTTAGATAAGAGAAAAGGTATTATAGATCAATTTCGTTATTAAATAACACTTATTACTTATTATTAGTACAAATATTGTAAGAAAAAATTGGGCTTTTCAACAAAAAAACTACCTTAATTATTACATTGAACATAATATTGAATTTTTTAAATTTCTAAAAAATTTTATGATAATAGTTTTCTATGTGAACAATCTCCATCAGAACACGTAACAGGGGACTCTGGTGCTACACATCTAGATTCTTTATCGATCGATGGATCTTGATTTGATCTACGCATGCGTACGTTAATAATTATTTGCGCTCTTTCATCCGCCGACTTGACTTTATGACCGCCCGCGCCGTGTAAACGTCTCTAATCATATTGCCAAGTAATTAATGAACATTGCGATACGTAATATGGATAATTAAGTATACATTACATACAGAGAAATATAATTATTGTATGACTAATGTGCTCCTATTTGAAAAGTTCCGAGCTTTTGACTTTTGGATCGTTTATTTAAAAAAAAAACGATTAATTTGTATTTAATGCATTATTGTTAATAAAGAAGTGTGTCAGCCTTTCTAAACATAGTAATATAAATAAACGACAATTGTTTTTCGTCTTTCATATTGGTATAAAATAGTTTGGTTACGTCCTATATATTATGTCCCACTGCTGAGCACAGGCCTACTCCCATTTCTGAGAGGGTTTTAAGGCAAGGAAATGTCCCTGCCCCAATGCATGTTGGCAGACTTCAAATATCTTCGAAATATTTTTATTTTCTTATTCTCAGACAAGCTGATTTCTTCACGATGTTTTCCTTAGCCATCATACACGTGGTAAATCAGCATTTAAAATTGCAATTAATAATTTCATTGGTGCCGGCGAGGATTGAACCCGGGTTGCTCGCGTATTGTGGAATTTACAGCGAGCGCTTGGCCCTTGGCTTGGGTACCATGGCTCATATTTGTATAAGTTACTTCTAAAATAATTTTAGACACCTAAAATTATCATCAATTAATAATCAAAATGCAGATGCGTGATAACTACTGAGGACTAAGATGGAATAACTAGTCACCAGTAAAAAGTCTCCAGTTCTTGTCACCCACAATAGGAAACACAGCACCATTACGTTGTAATTTTACGCTGGTATTCTGTGCGAGCGTGTGGCGCTTTTCCGGTTGACCCTGTCTATTCGTGTTGCAGACTTAACACGCTTCAACGTGGCCCTACTACGTAAAATGCCATGGTTAAAGATACTTATAACATAAAAAAGAGATTTAAAAATGAAAAATTTTGTATACGGTAAACACATTCATAAAGATCTCACACTGCTGATTGGAACAACAATAGAATATTTTTATCTTAAACGGAAAACGTTTAAAACATTATTTCCAATCTGGTAACAACAATACCTAATCGATCGTTGGCTACATTCTTAGACATATTCCTTATCGTAGCATCTCTACCAAATAACGCAATAAAAAGTACTTAGTACTATACTCTAAGTGAAAACTTGTCACGACATTGAATATATTCATTATGATCTTGGTAGTAAAGACCGTTTTCGTTTAAAAAATATATTTCAAAACGCAAACATCGCCGGTAACTGACGTAACGCTACAAGGAATCATGTGATTCATCTCCGTGTCGTACAAATCGGGTATGATATTGTATTTTGATTCAATTAGTTAAGCAGGAACTTCCATATTGGACCGAGCATTCAAAAATTTGTTTGGTAAACCAAACATATTCAATGCATGATCCGTCGTGATTTTCGTGTCAGTTTTTGGTTTCGTGTATTGTTCGTTTCCAATAATTTCTTGAGTAGTTTTGCGTTGGCGTTAGTAAATATTAGGAGTTAAAACTATTTTTATGTTGCTTTTATTGTGATTAAGTATATCTCGAAAATGAACATTGTGTAGGGTTTCTTAATTTTGGAACATTTTGAACGTGTAGGTTTCTTTAATTAATGATAAATGACAACTTTGAGAGGAGCCAAATTAATTTACTATTGCAAATTAGCGCAGGCAAATTAACAATCGTGTGGTTTATTGGTTTGCTTACCTGTCTGTAGAATAGAACTAGTACTATCTAGTGGTTTATTAGAAGCGACAGCCCAATGGCAGACTGCGGACCACAACCTTAAAATGTCGTGGGTTTGAATCCACCATTCAACTACTGTCGTGAACAACTCCTAACACAAGCATTTTAAACTTACCAAAAGTGGTTACAGGGAAAATTTGTTATATTAATTAAAATATCATTTCTAGTATTTTTTTAACAAAAAAAAATGCCTGACTTACTGTCCTAATATTGTGGTGTTGAAGCTTAATATGATAAAACGTTAGGTCTGTGCGTTAAAGTGCTTTAAGTAGCGCTAAATGAAATTTTAACATTAAATTTACTCTTGCCCTAACGACACCCACATTGTAACCAGACGGCAAGCTAGATGCTGACAAACGATCCGATTTTACTAGAGCAACATATTCCGAATAATCGACAGCTATGGAGGTGAGTTTATTGTGCATGAACATGACTGACACTGCGTTGATGTCAGTTTTCAAAATTATCGTATAAGATTCAAGTAAAAATGTCTGTGTTACCAACTGCCGAATACAGCCAGAAGCTATCAAATGTGCATGAGATATTATAGTGCTACAAGTGTATGCATTAGTACAAATATACTCACTTGTTTTAATCGAATCAATTCCGATGTAACGTTTATATAATAAGTTCCAAGGCAACCTAGCAAGCAATGTGAAAGACATAGATATATTTACAATTCAACAAAACCCCAAGAAAAGAAACCCATTAACTATTTGGCTGTATAACCTTAACATGTCGCCGAAAGACAGATAAAACTTCATGTATAATGAAAAAAATTAACCTAATTTTAATTCTCACGTCATGTTTTAATGAATGTCAAAAAATTAGAGTTGCTCGATATTACAATGTTGTAAAACTTGTATCAATGAGAATATAAGATGTTAACAAATCTACTCAATGTCATTCATACTAAAAGCATACATAATATCTCCGTATGTTAGCCAGATCTTTGTCCGTATATACACCCATTGCCCCGCCTCATTACCTCCTCTATGCAATATACTATGAAATTTACTAGCACACCAAACAAGAAACCAGCGTAGTAAGATCTCCCTTTTCAATAAAACTCTCTGCAACACCAAACAGCGCTATATATCGAGATACACTGGATATTTACAACCAGAAACCTCGTTCTTGCATTTCAATTGATCAAACATGTTTTTTTAACATAGTAATAGAGTTCAGAATGCAATGAAGCAGGCGCTACTAAAAGCAAATTCAAGCTTGTGAATTGGTGTGTATAGTAACCACATTTACATTTTAGTGATACTTGCAGGGAATAAATGTCAATTGAGACGAGCGAGTAGATACGGATGCAGTGAGTTGCAGCAAGTTTTCAGTTATTGAACTCTTACATGATAACAATCTGATCGGAGATGCTCACATTGATGGAGTGATTTAACTTTTGCATCTTAATTGATGTCTTATTGTCGATAGTTGATATTATAAAACTTGAAAATTCATTTTCAAAAAATTTACTAAAGCTAATTAGTTACTAGAGACGAAGTAAAGGATTGTAAAAGCAATTAGATATTTAAATGATAATAACGTTTCGGTTACTAATTGACACTATAATGGCGTTTCTATAGATGTAGAGGAATTCCAAGAAGTTTATTAGTAGATTGAATTTCTTATCTCAAATCTTAAGCCGTGTGGCTTCAATCAAAAGAAAGCAGCAGCAGACTGAAAAGACAACACGATGCTGCTGACATTTATTTAGTTTTCACTTAAGCAAATGTCAGTTACGGATTATAAGATCATGGAATACGTCAAGTAATAGTGACCGTAATTGTCTTATCAAATAACGAGTAAAATCGTGGGAACGCACGTCACGGAATAATTTTAAAGTCATCATCATCTTAAAATAACTTACATTTTTATAAAAATGTGTTATTAAAACTTTAACTGGCACCTATATGTTGTAAGAATTTTAGCGTAGTTATTGACATTTACCTCCATTATTATTAGTTCATTATATCATGTGTGTTGGATTATTTTAAGGGAGGTGTTGTGGACTAATAAATGATAATATTTATCATAATTGCTATTTGGACTAGCTGATACCTGGTACATTGCTCCCACAGAAAAAATAATTGTCGAAAAATCGTTTTAAATTTGGAAGAGTTACATTGCTTCATTAGGAATAATAATACATTCATTGAAGTTGATGTGATGTATAACTTTCAAATAAGTTTGTTGGTACGATACGCGCGCCACCTATTATAGGTAATTGTACTATGCCTATAACCTTCACGCAAGTGCAAGCAATATGTTGACAAAGTTTTAGCGCAATCTAATGAACGGTATGGCAGCGCATAAAATACGAACAAACAAAAAATAATTTTTATATATTAGATTATGGAACGGAACAACATAAGCTTGTAATAAAACTAAGAAATAATTATTGAGCATAAGTTACTGGAAAATAAATCTTTTTTTTATTAGACCAGTTGAATTAATTTTCAATATAATTATTACAATTGGCAAAAGTACTAGATAGATAGAAATATTTAATATTATAAATAATAATATTTTTGTTAATCGTATAATTTCTTTAACATAGCATCAGTGATTCAAAAACCTCATCGGAGGATGTTACACACCCATTTTGTCTGAATTACAACTCAACGCGCCAAGAACTTTCGTCGATCACAACGTAAGGTTCCATTGAGTGAATTCAAAAACCCATTATGTAGAACATTATGAGGACCCCATTGTTTCGGCTGAATGAGCCGGCACAATATCTTACGAAATTTCCTAAAAAACCACCTCCGTATTATAAATGTTTATTATGTCGAACGTACATTATCTGATGCGGTCTCTGCCAAGCACCATTGTCTTTTTGTTTTCTTCATCTTCGTGTTTTATAGCTTACACCGCAGTCAAATCAGAATCAAAACTCATCGAGACTGTTTTAACATTCACACGAAGCTTTCTCGAACTAGATTCACCGTAAATTGCCGCTCTTTTTTCATTATCTTTAATCTACCTAAATTAAAGGCAATAAATTCGTTGCTCACATAGTTTATTGACGTCTAACAATACACATTTTTCGATATCATTTTCGCACAATCGCTTACAAAATCGTGAGCCATTAACGCGATCAGAAACAACCTACGAAGCAAGTGATCTCTCTCTAGTTCATTTATAATAACCTGCTCTCACTAAAACCTCGCCTGTTATTACAATCACGAGTATTCATGCACGACTTATGTAACACACCAAATTATCAAGCAGTATGTTAACGTCCATTGTGTTGTGAGCGCTAATCTACATAAGTATAGGTATTAATTCGTCTTTCAAAAACGATTTTGTAAAAAAAGGCGCAGAGGTGGTATTTCGTCAGCGAGCGGTGTCTAACAAATACCCAGGTTAATCTTCCGACGACGGTGAACACAAAACCGAATTTTCAATACAATACGACGTGCGTTCAGGTTTGGTACAGTTGTGTCGTATTTGGACTGCCGTAGTGGCGAACGCAGAAGTGTCTTTGTACCTTGGTGCGATCGTTATTATCAATACCTATTCTATTTTAAAATCAAAAACCAATTCTCCATCAAAGACGAAACCAATATAAACAAAAACATTTATGGAGATCAAAAGTCAAATATCTCTGATAGACATAACTTGCACTACATCTTATTATTAACTGATAAAATCACACAGGATATTAAAACGAGTTGATTTACAAAAACACTTTCGTGATGTAATGTACGTAGACGTAGAGTCGACGATCACTCACAATAGCGAGCGCTCTAGAGTGACTAGGAGAAAACATTGATTAATTACCATAATAATTTATTTGATACTCCAAAACTTGATACGGGGAGGGGCCGGTTACACAAGCGGCGGGACGTTTAAGTTCTTTTCAAACTAAAAACTTTAAAAGAACGAGATGCGAACGCAAACGTGGATGTTACCGTTGTTAGTGACTTGGAAGTTATTAAATGTTTCCTACATGATGAAAACAGTACATTGTTCATTTGAATATGATGCATGGAGGTGATTTAGCTGCTTCAAACAAAATAATAAGTTTCGTAGAAGAGGAATGTTTGAATGTATCGTTATAAAGTATTAGCATATTTTTTAGTAATATATTTTTTTCTTTCTTTGTAGGTCTTCTATCAGCATTGAATCACTTGGATCAAGTGCGGAAAAACTCCTTACAGACGACTGTGGATTACTCGAGATACGTAAAAAGGTACAGTTTAAATATGTTAGTAATCTAAAACATCATATCTACCGGTCCAAATATTACTTAAAAACCGCAAAAAGAAATCATTGTACGTAGCTGAAATAAGAATTTAAAAAAGTGGTATATTCAGGCTTAAAATTGTGTCTGCTAGGCATAGTTTTGAATTTAACACAGTTTGTGGTTAGATTCTTTAAGATCTAATCTAGATCTAGTAGCACCGATGGACAGTAACGATGTAAAAAAAAACCTATACTGTATACTATAAAACTAATGACCAAAAGCATTAACACTTTACGATTCTTTAAATTGGCTTTCGTTCTTTTTAATATTCCGGTAAAGATTTAAATCAGCAAAATTACGAAGTAGTTTTTTTAAATCAGATACAATATATTATAACAGAGTTGACCTCACATTTTTTGTTATCTTAGCTATATTATTACTCATAACGCAACATCTGGTAAAATCGTTTCTATTGCTTTATGTGTTGTTTTTTCCATCGACGATATTAACATAAGTCATGAATTTATCAGAGTCGTAAGAGTTTTTTTTTGTCTATTATTTTATTTCAACGTTTGTTTTAACAATGAGTCTTATTGCTAAAACATGTGTTTTTAATTTGATTTTTGCATGTAACTCTGATATCCGTATCGGTTTATATTTTTATTTAACATTATATTTTTCATATTTGTTTTTTTGTTAAGCATATATAAATTCGGTAGTTTTGGTAGTTATTTTATTATTATTTGTTTATAACGTGCAGGTACAGTTCAACGTTAGAATGTGGTTCATCCTATTGCAAGGATCTAGGCTACCGAGAGCACTTTCATTGTATGGATTGTACCGCGAGAGTGTTTTGCAAGAAAGAAGAAATGATCAGACACTTCAAAGTAAGTAATACATGCGTTATTTTAACTGCCCATTGATTTAAAAATCAGTGGTATCATGCTTCTTTCTTCAGCCTATAAACATTCCACTTTTGGATATGGGCCTATCCGGTTTTCTTAATTTGTCTTTTTAATGAAATCAATAAGGTTGTTTCATTTACTCTTGAACTTGTGGTGGTTGTTTTTACAATCTACTGCCACATATGAGTCCTCTTCCTCCAATTTTCACCGTATCTGTCAAAAGGAAATGGTATTTGGATGATAATTTCTTACATTATTCGTATAAAACTCAAGTACAAGTACACAAGGTATAATCCAATCCAATACGACCGGAGAGATCAGGCGCAGGACGAAAGGGGCACGGTGCTGAAACACCACCAACTTCCTGAATCCGGCCTGCTACTGAGAATTTCTTGACAAATAAATCCAATAACCGAGACCTCATGTACATCAATCGCGCGCTTTACACAACTAATGAGGCAGTCAATCTTTCTCTCTTTGTATGTATATCATACTAGCGAACTGCCCCGACTTCGCACGGGTTATATCTGGGTCTCGACACAACGCCACCTACCGCGTCCAATTGTAAATCTACATCATCCAGGGACCCACTCAAACTCACACAAACATTTCATCACAATCGGTCCAGCCAGTTTCGAATTTTAGCGAGACTACGGACAGCAATAGATTTTTATATATCTAGTCAGGTCATAAATTCTGTCACATGTTTAATATAAAATAATTGAAACAAGTTTATTCGTTATGTAAACATTTATATACCAAAATGAATTTTACAAAACATAGATTCTTATGACACTAAAGTTTATTCAAAATGACCTCCGTGATTTTGAATACAGGCCTTCAATCTACGCGGCCAGTCGTCTATTGCAGCACGAACGAGGTCCATGTCAATATCGGCGGCTGCCTTAATCAAGGATGTCTTGAGTGACTCCAAATTGGGATGAGGCTTTGAGCACGCCTTTTCCTCTAAGTGTTGCCATATCTTGTAATCTAATGGATTCAAATCTGGACTGGAGGAGGGCCAGTCTTCGTGCCGGATGAAGTCAATTTCACGCGCCGCCCGCCAGTCTTGTGTGCTCTTCGCTCTATGAGCTGGCGCCGAATCTTGTTGGAATACTCAGTGCCTGTTATTGAACATGGTATGAGAAACAGGTTCCACAAGGTTCGTCAGGACTGTATTTTGATACACAACTGCATTCGTTTTTACACCTTTCTCACAAAAATGTACCTCTGTTAAGCCCCAATAAGAAACTCCCAACCATACCATGAGCGAGGATGGAAAATGACCTCGTTGGACACGCGGAATATGGTTCACTACTGTGTGCGTACACCTTATCATTTTGTTTGTTGTAGCTCTCTTCTACGGTAAAAATTTTTTCATCCGAAAAAAGAATTTCCCGATATTTTTTTCCCGCGTACCGCTTCAACAAAGCGCGGCATCTCTTCAGTCTCAGGTCCATTAGACGAGCATTCAAACGATGTCCTGTTTTTCTTCGATATGCCCGAAGCCCTAAGTTTTCATTTAACACCCTTTTCACCGTGGTTCTGCTTAACCCCATCTGAAGGGCCAACAGTTTCTGCTTACGTTTGGGATTTCTTTGAATTCGCGCCTTCACAGCTTTTATCACTGCTGGAGTCCTAACAGACCAAGGGCGACCCCTTCTTGACCTGTCATCTACACTAGAGTCTTCATTGTATCGTTTGATGGTACGATAAACGAATCTTTTGGTTATATTCAAATTTTTCAGTATGTCAAAAATTTGAATTGGCGCGTAACCGCAACGATGCAACGCAATAACTGCAACACGGTCTTCTTTAAGCGTCCACTCCATATTTAAAAATGAGTAAAATTCTAAAAAGTATACAGTTTTATTTTCATGAATAATTCGAAATTCGAATTCAATAAACTTTTTTATGGCCAGCATTCTAAAAGAAAAGTTTTTACTATGTGACAATACTTATGACCTGACTAGGTATAGAGATATCTCTTTGTATATCATATATTTCTTTGTGTCTAATGAAAAAATCTTTCAACAGTGGCACAAGAAACGGGATGAGTCGCTAGCACATGGGTTTATGCGTTACTCTCCTCTCGATGACTGCTCCGAACGCTTTAGTGACTGCCCTCACAACAGGAGTCAAACACATTACCACTGCATCCAAGATGGCTGTGATAAGGTATATTAAACCGTGATAAAAGCCCTCAGCTTCTATTTAAAATGTATCCATAAATTAAAAAAAATATATTTATTCATTAATTAAAATATAAATTGCATTCTTCATTTTATAAATTATACAAAAAGGCGCAATTAATATTTATAGGTATTTTCTACCAAGTAAATCGGTGCGGTGGGATTTTGATGTGGCTGAAACAATTAAAAAAAAATTATTATAGTTCAGAAAATACAAATATCTAATCAAATACATCATATTCATATCATATATATAACCAAATATATTTTGATATACAAAATGTTGTAAACGTATACATATAATGTCTTCTATATACATTAATAACTCACGTAGAGTTGCAATTTTATCTATACTTTATTAATGTAATAAAGCGGAAGAGCTTTTTTGTTTGTTTGTTTAAACGTGCTAATCTCTGGAACTACCAGTCCGATTTGAAAACTTCTTTTTCGATATTATAGCCAGATTCATGTGGAATAGTATAGGTTATCTAACATTAAGCTATATCACTCAGCTAGCCCTAAATATGGATATTTGTTAAGCAAGTCAGAAGAAAAAGCACTCCCGAAATGATTTATCCGCGTACGCTGGTGTTATCGTTAGGGATACGTAAATACAATGTTTTAGAAAAATATAGACCTTTACTTCGTCTAAAAAAGAGTCCGCGATACCATATGTCTATTTCTTATACATAAGCCATAATTTGGTATTTTGTGACAAAAAAAATTTTAAAATTTAAAAGTGATTTATGAGCGTTATTATTAGGCATGGCCTATTTATCCTTATGAACAAAAGTTACTTCATCATCAAGACAATTTTTTGAAGATAAACTTTATACCATGTAATTTGGACGCATAGTTTAAGAGATAATGTAAAATTAAAATAATTCAATACTTGGCTGGGCGCGCGAACGACGATTAAACCCTAGCTGTTATAAAATGCTTGAAATAGGTCATGTCGCGCACCTCGGACACGTGATGACGCGAGTGAAACCGCGGGGCACAGCTAGTAATATAATAATTACGAATTTCTCAGGAATTGGGCTTAAATAGATATCACTTAATACAGAAAACTATATAACAGTTACCGTTTCCCTTACAGCCTAATAAAAGTTCATTGTTGAACGTAAGCCTCCTCCATAGACTTCCATAGTGAGAGACCATAGACTTCCTGAAGCCGCTAGAAGATATTTGCCGTAACTGCCACGGTAGGCAGGCTGATTGGCGACCACAGTTTATTTTCAAAATTTTTTAGTTATCATTAGAAGGACGCTGATACCCATCTACTTACTGGTTTGTGTCCCTCTTCTTACGACACCGGACGATCTGGTTTTGTGGATATTCTTACAACGCACCATTACATGATCAATCTAACAGTTATTAGGATATTATCCGATTTTTGGAACGAAGTTCTTTATCACGCGGTACGAATTTGGCGAATGGGGCTAGGCAAGAAAAAGTGTAAGATTTTTCCGTCACGGCCCCCTTTCTATAGTGCTGCTCGCACAATAATATCCATCTCCCTCGCACTATTTCTTATCTTGCCATGAAAGAAATATTATTTTAAATGACGCTTCATTTTAATAGACGCTGGTAATTATTTATTTGTATTTGTTAATCCATTATAACGCCATTAGCGTCATTTAACGTTTATAAATAATAATACACTACAAAAGGAACTTCGTTTCAACCGAGTGTTCCGCGATACTCACGCATGTTTTTTTAAAGGAAACATATAGTACAATAATCAATTAGATTATAAAACATATAAAAGTTATCCTAAAAACCAATGAAGTTTCCACAGATATCTAATAGCTACATAATAAAAGTTTGCCACCGCGATATTATATTGTATAAAAATTTTAAAAAATATAAAAGAAGCGAAATAACTGAATGGTATTTATAATTAAACATTATGTCTAAGCAATTAAAAGTAATATTATATAAACAAGCTGCAGTGAAACTACCATTTATAAATTAAGCTTTACAATATTTTTTGTAATTATTATATTTAAGATGAAAGATAATAAATCACAATATTTTAAGTTACATTTTTTACATGTACGAGATACACACGATTTCTCATATTTGCATTCTAAAATTTGCTGTTTATCTTCGTTTCCGTACTTCTAATATAATTTTTTAATGACTTCAAGATTAATATTATTTTACAATCAATTAAGATCATAATTTTCTATCCCTTCAACTTCAGGTATATATTTCAACGTCAGACGTCCAAATGCACGCGAACTATCACCGTAAGGACTCGGCCATTCTTCAGGAGGGCTTCCAAAGGTTCAGAGCTACTGAAAGTTGCGCCGCTCCTCACTGCATGTTCGCTGGCCAAAGAACCACACATTTTCACTGTAGGCGACCGGGATGCACATATACATTTAAGAACAAAGCTGACATGGGTAAGCATATGGTATATTTAAACCAAAATAATTCATATTAATTGATTTTAGTTGAAAATTTATTAGAGTGTTCATCAAATATTTAAAATTATAATTTTCCTAATAATCCACATCAAAAATCTATTTGTTAAATAGAAAAACACAAAACCTATCATATCAAAGACGAGGCCCTGTCAAAGGATGGCTTTAAAAAGTATATGAAGAACGAAGCTTGTCCTTATCGCGACTGCAGGTTCAGTCGAACCTGTAACCACATACACTGCATCCGACCTCACTGCAACTACGTCCTACACTCAAGCAGCCAGATCTTTACTCACAAAAGGAAACACGAGAGAAAGGAACAAGAAATGAGTTTTGGGTAAAATATTTGCTTTTTGATTTTCTTATCTTGAATATTTTTGCTTTGTTCGTAATTTATCATTCATTAATTCAATACAGACTATCAAAAGTCCACTACTGAACATAGACCTCCCTCATATCTTGCTTCACAGGGGGACGTTTACCATAGTAGGCAAGCTTGGCAACTAAAGTTCTTTTCTTATTTTTTGTTTTTGAATTTTTTTGTTATATGCTGCCCATCTCCAATTTCATGTCATAGGAAACTGTTGTCGATATTTAACACATTCGGACCAAACGGTTTGCTTCACATCATCATCATTACAGCCCTTCACAAGTCCACTGCTGAACAAAGGTCTCCCCCAAGGAATGCCACAAAGCAAGGTCATTGGATAGCAAGAGTAAATAAGCTAGGAATGACTAGGTTGAGGTAAGACAGTGCGATTTACCATCTAGGGCTTTATGTCCACTAACCGCTAGGTGAGATTGTGGTCGAACACTTATTAAAAATAATAATAAGTAATTTAAACTGAAACAAAGAGTAGTTAAATTTCAGTGTTTTAAGTATAATCTTGATAAATTTATATTAAAATGCATCTAATTTAATAATTTATCAATATTTTTAAAATTTTGTATTTATTTAACCTTAGGCTTCCTACATCAGTAATACAAAGCGCGTTGATGCATCAAGGTGCAGATCTGAGTCTGTATTCACCTGGAAGTAATCTTCATGGAGATGATGATATGTCCAGCTCAATGCTTGATGATTATTCTAATCCATACGTAAGTACACTATAGCATGAATAAGTTGTAACATTGGGAGAATTTAATAGAACAAATTTAGAACTACTTTTAATTTAGATTGATATGTAAGTTAATACGTATGTTAGTTAATACACAAAAATGGTATGTAGGTGAACCTAACGCAATAATTGTATTCTCTACCCGGTAATGTATCGCAGTGTGGTGATAACTATTGCTATAGTAGAAGAATAACAAACAAAAACATTTTAAACGATCTATATAAAGCAACAGCATAAAAAAGTCGTTGGTTCGAATACGCCATTCGATTAACTGTCAAACACTTCTAATACAAGCATTAATTAAGCTTATTTGAAGTGATTGGCGGGTGTTTTAGTAATGTTCACAGCTTTAACTAGGATTATTTAAAAAATATCAATAGAAATGAAATAAGAAATGCATTTGATTATAATAATAAAAGCCATATGGTAATGATACAATCAATGTTACAGAATCCAGCGTTAGTAGAAGAAATTTCTCGAAAATATATAGAAGTTTTTAATGGTAGCAAGGAGGTTGAGGATAAATGTAGCAAATGCAGCGCTCTTAATAAGCATTACCATTGCTTATTTGATAGCTGCAAAATGGCACATAGGTGAGTATTAAATTAAATAATGCAACTTTGTGTATTCCCAAAGCATTCTAGTATTGAAATAACTTATTTAATACGGTTCTAATATATTATACTATTTTTATAAGTTTAGTAATGAAAATTCCTTTGATGTAACATGAAATATTTTTTTTTAATTTCTAGAAAAATTAATAAATGTATAGTTCATTAATAATAAATAAAATGAAAATCAAACAAAAATTAACTTAAACTAAAAAATTAATTGAAAATTACCAGAAAACTAATTGTTATAATCTTATAATCATAAAGTTAAGAAAAAGAAACTAAAAACAGAAACATTGTTAGACTTAAAATCAAAATTGTAACTAAATATGTTAACAAAAATTATTTCCCAACAGCTGTCATAATACTATGGTTAAGCACGTATTAGAACATGAGCAACAAAACCAAGTGACGGACGCATACTTCATGACCTTTTCGCGAAGCAACCCTTGCAGTAATTCTGCATGCCAGCACATCAGAGAAATCACACATTATCATTGCACTTGGGTAATATCTTGTAATTTCGTATATACGAGATAATGTTTTTAATTATCTAAAAATTTCTTGTCTCTTTTTTGTCTTTTATTTTATATTTTAATGCATTACATATTATTAATTTTTTTTTTTAGGAAAACTGCGGTGCTGTAATCCTTTCATCGGAAGAACATCCATTCAGACGTTTAGAACACCACCGCCAGCATGCAATTTTAAGCCCAATGTCTCCAAACCTAGCGGCCAGATTTGCACCAAACTTTACTCCACAACTCTCAGCCCAATTACACCCGAATATGGCGGCGCAGCTCGGTCAGGTGTCAAACTTACCAAATCTTCCGCCAAACTTGGCTCAACTAGCTCAAATGGCACCAAGCCTTTCCTCACAACTAACTCCTAACTTACAAGCTCAATTAAATCTGGGCCCGAACCCTGGAATAGTACCTCAGCAAGTTAATCCGTCTAGTTCTTTAGACGAAATGTTTAGTAGAAAGAGAGGAAGACCACCGAAAAATAGAGTGGTCGAAGTTTGGACTGACAATGTAAGACAAATTTTCGGATTGAATATGTATCCAAACTATTGAAATAATGTTTAATTTATAACTACGACAATGTTTGATTTTAGGTGACTCCTCAAGCTATTTTCACATCATTTAAGTTACCAAAAAGCAATCAACTACCGCCTGTAGTACAATCTTCAGTAATAACTGCTGTTGAAGAATTTCCTGTAAGTAAATTATTTTTGCAAATTTTCAATGCACTTCTCTCATTATGAATTATAATTAATTAAACATTTACAATGAATAGTAAAAATTTCATTATCATCGTCATCACAACTGCTCATCACAAGTCAGTCTGACCACACTTAATATGGGCCTCACTAGGAACGTGAAGTGACGGATTGACGACCTGGTAAGAAATAGATGCAGGTGACTCAGGACCATGCAGACAGGCGTGTGTATGTGATTGTGGAGGAATGGAGGTCCAAATCATTCCATTCAATAAAGATATTACAAAGTTTTAAGATATGTTTAATTTTTTTTAGCGCATCAAATTCCAACATTTTGAAGTCTTCACAGCCCCTGATACCTGTACACAATATTATCCCAACTGTCAACTGCGAATGACTAGGCTCCATCTCCATTGTTTCAACTGTAGCTTCACTGGAGATACCCACATTATAATGGAAACTCACATGAGAGAATCTCATTCTATTTCTCCTCTCCTCGATGGATTCGATTATTTTTCTTCTTTCGATCAATGCGGAGGAAAGAGTTGTTATAAAAACCAATTGAGATCTCACTTCCACTGTGCTCAAGGCAATAACTGCCCGGCAATTTTAACCCAATACTCGGCCTTAGCTACACATAAACATGGACGAGGAACTCCAGTTATCAAAAGTGAGATAGATCAAGACAAACCATTCGAAGAAGCCAAAGACTATTCTACAAAAGACAGAGCATCTGCAGATAGTGTCAGTTCTATGAAGGAACATAATGAATCGTATACTCCCACTAACTTTTCTATTAAAAGTGAATTTGAACGAGAACCAGATAATGTTTCGGGTAAGTGTTATTTCATTACTTTTATAACAATGACAGATTTTCAAAATCAAAAGACTTTTTACCTGTATAATTATTATAAAATAACCAAGAAAACTTCCTATTATAACCCAAATATGTAATACACAGGCTCTTCTGTGTCTATGTGAGTTGTTAATTAACTAAAATCACTTTAACTGGCGATTGTTGGTTGAACTTAACAAAAAATCTTAATTTCAGTAGTAAAAGCGACGGGAACCTTCTACCCATCATCGCACCTTAGAAGCAATACTTCATCGCCATCGCCGAGAAGTATCTACGATGCATCGCCATCAAAGGACATGAAGCTTCGTATAGACTTTGATCAAAAGAGGCCTTTTGAGCCGCCGAAGCTATCGGGGCCAACAATACCACCGTCATGCCATGATCAGTCTTGTCCCTTAAATAAAAACGCTGGGGGAATGAATTTACATTATCATTGTCCTCACTGTAGTCAAGCATACGTTGATTTGAAATTACTGTTTAGTCACATGGTAAAGAAACATAGCAACAGTATGGAATCAGGGCCAGTGGGGCTGCAGGCTACTAAGGTAAATAAAAATTAGAGTTTTCGTTTGATGAGAACTGTTTAGAGTTTTTCTAGAAGTTATATAATCACGAAAATGATGGAAGGCCATCTCTTCTTTTAGGTCCTTGATTATTATCTGTTTTTCTTCAATTTTCTTTGTATTTTGTATATTAATATTTTATAATACAACCATATTGTGGTAATATTGTGATATTAATGATTATTATTTCTACAGGAGACCCTGGAAAGAGAATATCCAGAGATTTCAATATTACCCTCTACCGCAGCTTCATCATCAGCTCCTCAAATGCCTTCTCCAAGTCAAAGACCACCTAATCCAGCTGAACAAGTAAGAAAATTTTGACTTAGCTCCTTCTATTGATTGCAATATAATAATTTGATTGATAGAAATTATACTGAAATGCTCAATACTATCGGCTATTTGGAATGGCTAGATAATTTATTACGTACTTCTAAATTGTATATTTTGTGGGATAGAATGGTACAGTTTTCTAAGCTTTGCTCATTTTAACGCCTTGTCTTATAATAAGCAAAAAAATATTAAATTGTATTATTCATTTATTGATTGACCAAGGACGGTTAACGGTCTAAAAATTACATATTTTAAATAAAGAGGATATCAATACGATCCTTTCACATTTCTAGGTCCAAGCAGTACAGAGCCTACTCCTACAGCAGTATCTGGCGGGAGGTCGCAAAGGCAGTTTGCAGGATCAGATGAAAATACAACAACAATACACTGCGTCTTTGGCTGGTTTGCCTGGATTGGCGCAAGTTGCACTATTTTCCCAAGGGTTAGTATTAAAACAAAATTGATATGAGATTTCTTGCAGTTTTCAACGGACTTCAAAAAAAGGAGGAGGTTCTCAATTCGACTGCATTTTTTTATGTGTGTTACCTCATGTTTTTTTTCTTGGTGAACCGATTTTGATGGTTTTTATTTTTATATTATTTTTTATTTTTTTATTTTTATATATTTAAAAGCTGGTACTTCTCATGTGGTCCTATATAAATTTGATTACGATCTGACCGATAGTCTTTAGTTAGATTAGAGTTATCCTTAATAGTGCGTATTTAATTGACTTCGACTACATTAACGATGTTCTTATTTTATTTATATTGAAGTCGGTTGTACAAAATTTTTAATTTTACCACTTGTTTACAAATAAAAAAAAAACATACGTGGTAAAGCCACGCTTCAACCATGTGTTACAACCAATATAATGGTTGTTCACGAATTGGTCGGCTCGATCGGGAAAGGTCCACGCTCTCACAGAATACCAGCGTCAAATAGCAGTTTTATAACAATATTCTACCATTACTATTATTTGATAGCATATCAAATAATAGTAATGGTAGAATATTGTTATAAAACAACGTATTTTTACGTGGTAGAGCCATGCTGCAGCTATATTAGTAGTATAGTTGTAGCACAAATGGGTCGGCTCGACCGGGGAAGGACCACGATCTCACAGAATACCAGCGTCAAATAGCAGCTTCATGCTGCTGTGTTTCGTATGGTGAGTGTAGAGAACCGGAGACCCTTTTAACTGGAAAAGAGGCATTCTATCTTAGTCTTCACGGGTGACAACGCATCTGCATTTTGATTCGCAAACGAGGATAGATGTAGCTATGTCTATGGGCTACAGCAACCACTTACCATCAGGTGGACTGTGTGCTCGTTTGTCACCCTATCCTATATTAAAAAAAATCATACATATTTTTTCGATGATTTTATTTAAAACCGATATTTAGAGCGGTTTTTTATTACATAACAATTATACTTACTTGGATTTTTTTATTGCATTGCAGTGGTTCGCCTTTCCCAATTTACCCAACAATGCTCTACCCACCTGAACTACTCCTCGAACAGAGTCTTCTCCAAGGTCATGGAATACCACCTGGATTGGACAAAGAAGCAGAAATGATTGCTAAATCGTGAGTATACGTTTTGATATAACTTTGTTATCATTTTTGATTAGATCTTAGATTAGAACAATATACCCGTTGTTCAGTTTTATATAATGTATCACCTATTTTTTTTATTTTAATATTTCTTTGGATAGAAATCACAAGGTATTTGGATAGACAAAATAAGACAAAATTATATTAAAATAATATAAGACCAAATCGTGAACGAATTCCATAACATTCGTTATTCGTTGAGTTTCGTTGAGAAACACAAGGAAATAAATTAGCAGTTCATGAACGTTTCCATTGGATTCATATTTCATAGTTCCTAATAGTGGTCGGTCTGCCGGCTCCGTAGCGCAGTGGCTTAGAATTGAGTTGCGGCGCTGAGGACCGTAGGTTCTATTCACGCATGGGAAAAATATTACAATGGCCTATACATTATTATCCCGTCTTTGGATGTTGTTCTTGAGAAATTTATGTAAGCTGTTAACTTGTAATATCCTCTAATTTATTTTTATTTCTCTAATTGAGAAGGATTCTCCAAGTTGTATACGGTAGAGCCACGCTGCAGCTACTTGTATATTGTGGTTGTAGTACGAATGTGTCGCCTCGACCGGGGTAGGACCATGCTCCCACTGAATACCAGCGTAAAATAGTAGCTTAACGCTGCTGTGTTTCGTATGGATACTGTAGAGAGCCGGAGACCATTTTTACTAGAAACGAGGCATTCCATCTTCTAGTCCTCAGGGGTGATAACGCATCTGCATTTTGCATCCAGGTGGACTATGTGCTCATTTATGATCCTTATTTTATATAAACTTTCTTTTCACCGCCAAACCAAATAATTTTATATTTAGAAAATTACTCCGAACTTCAACAGTTTACCGTTCTATACAACTTAAAGGTAAAAATATTTATATATATATATATACTTTTCAGCTACCGAGTTTTTCGTATATGTTTGATATATTAAGTATAATATTCCGTCTTAATTTCGTAAAATATTGTTAGCAGGCGCACACACACAACCAGAGGACCTCACATGCGAGTGATGAAGGACGAGCCGATCCCTGAGGGATATCTTAGGTTCAGATTCAATGAGGATTGCGCGTACCAACACTGCGGATATAGGTAAGTTTCAATTACTTTATAAAATATATATTTTTTTATTTAAGTATATTTATGCTAAATCATTGTGTTTCATTGTGTATCGATGAGGGTGTGATCAAATCATAATACAGATGGGTGACAACGCATCTGTATTTTGATTTGTAATAGAGGACAGATGTAGATGTCTATTGGCCGCAGCAACCACTTACCATCAGGTGAACTGTGTGCTCGTTTGTCACCCTTTACTATAAAAAAATAAAAGAAAGTAACAGCCGTGAGTCTTGGCTGACACTCCGTTAATTTATAAAAATGCTTTGACTTCACATGTCTATGAAATATTATTTAAATTCTTAGACATACAACTTTCCTCACGCTTGTTGTAGGTATGTAAACCTTTGAAATTGTAGGTAACAAATTAATTGGTGTCTGCGGGAATCAAACTCGGGTCGCGTGTACTTAGAAATTTTAATTGTGTTAATATGAATTTATTTTCGCAGAGAACATCAAACACACTTCCACTGCACCAGAAAAGACTGCGGCTATTCTTTCTGCGACAAAACAAGATTCGTTCAGCACACCGCCAGGCATGAAAGGTTATTATTTAATTTTTCTTGTACCTTATAAAAGTATATGATATACGATTCAGACAAAATATAACGTACCTTTTTTGATAAAAGGCTTTATTTGCTTTATTCCAAGTTCTTTTCAAAATAAACAAAAATAGGTAATTATAACATTCAACGCCATCTATGTTGAAAATGTTCCACTATCTAAACACGTAAAGCTTGTAAATCAGTTCAATATAAAGACGTCTCGCCTTATTTGATGTAGATTTTGTAGAAATCAATAGATGGCGTGACGGATCGTGATAACAGTTTAAATAAAATTTAACGGAACGATTTTTTTCGTCCGTTAACTACACTAGCTTAAAAGAGGAAAACTGAATATTTAATTTACACAGCCACTTACCATTAGGTGGACTATGTGTTCGTTACTTTTATCAAAAGTGGAATGAACAAATTAAGAATACTGGAACAGCCATTACTTACTATATACTACTATAGCTTTTTAATATTTTTTTTTTAAATTTAGTTACAGTTATGTTATTATAAAATTTAAAGATTCAATAACTATTTACTTTTATTTAGATTGGATACGCTAATGGGCGGTGACTTCCAACAGTATCGGGCCAATGTTTACTGCCAGAGGCCTGAATGTCCACACGCTACTACATTTGGTAGGTGTTGTCAATTTAGATAATTCATATTATGTGAAAATATACTCATTCAAAAATGATAAACTCTTTTCTTTATATTTAAATTTATCGCTATTCGTTATTATATTTTATCTCATGGTGGTGTTGTATGAGAATCCACTTCACATCATGTCATGTGTGAAGGTGTCGTGAGAAGTGACAGAGGAAGTGAAAAAGAAGAAGGGCAACACCATCTCCCTGAACAAATGAAAGTAATGATAATTTAAAATTACAAATTTTCAACAGCCAACTTCAATATAAGTTATTAAGTATAACTCAAAAACTATTGGTCTGACCTTGATCAAATTCATATGGGACCACACGAGAAGTATCAGCTTTCATATAAAAAAAGAATCATCGAAATCGGTTCACCCAGTAAAAAGTTATAAGGTAACACACATAAAAAACATACAGTTGAATTGAGTACCGTCTCCTTTTTGGAAGTCGGCAGAAAAGATGCGATTCCTAAACCACCTGCCAAGCGTGGCAACTATGGCAAAATATCCTATAAGTTGCAATCAGTGGGGAGAGACTTATGTTCAGCAGTGGATTTTCAATAGTTTGTGATAATGCTGTCGTGTTAAGCTTTCTCTGCTACCTTATTCTGAGTTAAGAAACATCAACGATCACGTAGTGGTATCGTGAAACCTTTGCTTCTGTTTTAACTCTCATCTGGTTGTTTCCAGGAACAGGTCAAAATAAAGCCTCACACTTCCATTGCCTCAAGTGCGATTTCGTTTGCACGGACACTAACAAAGTGGTCGCCCATCGGCGTCAGCACCAGAAACTCGATTCGATTCAAGCCGCTGGCTTCGAGAAATTTCCACCGAGCAAAGGTAAAATAAATAATACACTACAGTACGGTATAATTTGATTTTATGAAATAAATATTATTTTATATTATATATATTTACGTGGTAGAGCCATGCTGCAGCTATATTAGTAGTATAGTAACTGGAAAAGAGGCATTCCATCTTAGTCCTCACGGGTGACAACGCATCTGAATTTTGATACTTTATCGAGGATAGATGTGGATGTCTAAGGGTCACAGCCACCACTTACCATCAGGTGGACTGCGTGCTCGCTAGTTCCAATAAAAAAAATGCTTGGGAATTTAAAACAAATATGTAAATAACATTTTTATAATAATTACTCAGCTAGTAGAAACTTGGCAGCTCTAAGTTTTGTCGTAGAAAATATAATATTATGTATTTCTTATAGAACTTTAGTGACAAGCAAACTTCAGTCCAACCGATGGTAAGTCCATGGACATCAGTAGCCAACTTCAAGCAGAGAGGCTACAGATGTTTTGTTAGCTCTGGGCAAATCCTCCTTACCTAAAGACAATGCCCAGCTGTAAACTGTTAAGGACTGTTGATGTTATTGTTATGGTTATTGTGATTGTTGTTGTTGACGATGATGATGATGATGAAGATGATAATGATAAGGATAAAGACGGGGTAACGAGAATCTGGATATGTAACAAACAACCAAACCGCTGTACTAACATCCACACAAATAATATTAGTGTGGATGTCGCGAAAAAAGCAACAAGGACCGGTGATCGTTTTAATTAACGTATGTTATTTTTTCAGGTTGCGGCTACGAGCCTCAATGTATTCACAGTAAGAAACAAACTCACTACCACTGCCTGCAATGCGGCTTTGCAGTGTTAGGTCTTTCACAAATGACCTCGCATAAATACAAACATCAGGAAGCAAGCCTTGGACCTTCTACCAGTGCTACCAACTGACCGGACGTTATATTTCGATGGTTTCACATTGTATACGCAAGTGTTTTGATATTAAAAATAACTTGTAGTGTGTGTATGACAAAATACTTGAAATAGAAGAAATCCAACGGAAAGAAATTAGAGAAAAAATAAAATTAACCGAGTGTTAAATAGTATACGTGATTGCTTTTGGATCAAAATATTGATCGAATGTTTTATAAATATGCTTTCTTGATATTCGCAAGTGTCAGTGTCCATCTAAATTGTGCCTTAGATGCAAGTGTTGATAATACGTAGACGCAACACGTGGTAAATCGTGTGCCAAAATAGATTTTATAATAGAGACATTATATGAAAAAGAATATGGAATTACTAAAAACAGTAGATTGTTGTGTGTTCAAATCGTGAAAATGCATTTTATAAAATATGCAATTGATATGATTATTAGATATGGCGTAACGGTAGTGCATGTTAAAGTGTGTATTTTCCTAAACCCCGACCAATTTTAGATGATAGTTGATTAAAAAAATATTTATATTTATTACTTCCCCATGAAAAAGACATTTTTACGAATAGTATTATTAATTTAGATTTCGTAAAATGAAGGCAATAAAAGTTGGGTTTAAAACGCCATTTTGTGCCTGGACGAACAAAGTCGAGACAATACGCTTTTGCGATAGTTTCTGATAAAGACAATTAATTGAAGCGTTAATGTATACAAATTAAAGTCAATTTAAAGCAATACAATAGTTACGATAGAGTATTTACTATTCAGAAACTGTCGCAGAAAAAATCATAGATTAAAAACAAAAATATATTGAGAAAAAAAACGTATTTAACAAAAGAAATGTCAATTTTATAAACTTTGTAAATAAGAATAGATTATATATCGAAAATTAAAAACATTATGTTAATAATTGTTACAGATTTTGGGATTAAAGAGTAATGTATAAAAAAATCAATTCGATACTAGTGTACAGAAAAACGAGTGCTAATATTTTGTGATTCATGAGGTAGCCATTTAATGCCATATAACTTCATACATATTTTTAGAATTAATGTTAAAATTTCGCTAAATTCTTCCCTGAATATTGATAGAGTGGTTGGTTTGGATCAGATATTGTAAGAATTAAAAAATGACAATATAATTAGTGATACCAATTAAACATTTTTATCTATATTATATAGTATACTATTAGATTTTTACAAAATCAACCAAATATATATCAGTAAACGAAAAATACGTTTAAGTATATAATATCATGATCTTAGCATTCCCGAAGTTTTCCCGGTGACCGAAATCCATTCCCAATGTTAGTTTTAGCAGCTGGTCAAGACCGTTTTCGCGGCCAAACCATTTTGTGTCCTATTCCTAGCTTTTATCAGTATTTTTTGTAGATTAAGCCCTATCCTATTGTTCCTACTACATGACGTTTCATCTCTTTTACTCTCGTGTTTATATCTACATTTAGCCCAGTTTCTTTTATATCTAAAAAGTTATTATAAGTGATTTTTTTTTCTGTAATTTGAACTTCTTCTCTGGGGTTTAAAATTTCTTGGATATTTTATTTAAAAATAGTCCGTGCCATAAACTATATAGTCATGTTTTTGAGGTTAATTTTATATATGCCTTAAAGTAAACTCCGTCGTAGGAAGTTTTTAAGTAAATGGTTCTTTTTCTTTGAATCTAATCCAATTAATAAACCATGAAAAATTCTTAAAAATTGTCACAAATAAGCATTTTAAAAGTTATAAATTGTAACATTATTGGTTGTTATGAGAATCTTTGTTTTGTTATGTAATTTTACGTTTCGTGTTTTTATTTCGCGCTCTTTTAAGTTTTTTTCTTCTTTTACAAACATTTTTGATTATTTTAATCAAGGTATTTATGTCTCTTAGTGTACGTAGTTTAAATTTTAGATATTTAAAATTAATTTAAATTCATCCTTGAATGCATTATTCTATCAGTACAGTATATTATACCGAATATAGTGTTGAATACAAGAGGAATTTTTGAAATTCTGCGTATCATATCGCAACAAAATGTTTTTGAACAGCGTCACTCATACATAGTTTCAGGATGTAATAAACGAATTATTATTTTAGCCGTTTCCTTTTGAGATTAAATTTGATTGGTATAAAAATAGTTTAGTGTTGTTTACCTCATGAGTTCTAGAAATTAAATGAGAATATCTTAATTTTTTTCGTTTTATTATCGACCCACTTCCTTAAATCATCTCTTTTTAAATCTTGCCGGTGAACATCAGCGCACATGATGGCCGCAATGAAGCGTTTTTTTTTATAGGATAAGGGTGACAAACGAGCACACAGTCCACCCGATGGTAAGTGGTTGCTATGACCCATAGACATCTACATTTATCCTCGATTACGAATCAAAATGCAGATGGGTTGTCACCAGTGAGGACTAAGATGGAGTGCCTCGTTTATAGTTAAAAGGGTCTCCGGTTCTCTACACTCACCATACGAAACACAGCAGCATTAAGCTGCTATTTTACGCTGGTATTCTGTGAGAGTGTGGTCCTTCCCCGGTCGAGCCGACCCATTCGTGTTACAACTATACCAAAAATATAGCTGCAGCATGGCTCTACCATGTACATGGCGCGGAGTAGTTCTCAGCTCAATTTTTTAGTACCTAGTGATCTAGGAAAAGATATTTAAGTTATTACAATAATATGTTATGTATTATGTTATGTATCTATGTCCAACCTCCAACATTTTCATTCATTCATTCAACAAATGAACCAAGAGTCCAACTGACATTGTAATATTGTGGTCCATAGACACCTACAGCAATCCTCGATTAAGAATCAAAATGCAGACGCTTTGTCACTCCTGAGAACTAAGATCGAATGTCTCATTTTCACTAAAAAGATTCTCTACATCCACCATACACCAAACATCAGCATTAAGCTGCCATTTTACGCTGGTATTCTGTGAGAGCATAAACCTTACCTGGTCGAACTAACCCATTCGTGCTGCATCCATAAAATATCTAGAGAATATCTCATAAGCGGCATTATTGCCATCTGGAAGTTATCACTCATTTTGACGTTTCCGTGGGGCAGTGGCTTAGAAATGAGTTGCAGTATTGAGAACCGCGGGTTCGAGTCCAGCATGGAACGAGTATTTGTATGGTCTGCAAATAATTGTTCCGGATCTGGATGTTTGTCCTTGTGATATTTATGGATGTAAACTGCTCCCGCGATACACGAGAAAATCCTAGTGAGGAGGTAACGTTTTAAAAAAAAAGAGAGTAATGTGACCTACAGGCACAATTGTGTGCTGGGTTGGTGGAGAATAAAACCGCTGAGATATTTTCTTTCTTCTATATTCGATGTTTTTCTTGAGGTAGCTGACCGCGGACTGTGTCGAACGACGAAAATCGCCCCTCTTTTATACCACCTCGGCTGGGTCAATAGATACGGTGTACGTATCGCACAAACGGCGTCGACCAATCAGCGCGAGGCGTGACATAGCAAGTGACGATGTTAAGTGACCACCTTGCTGAGTCACGTCACATCGTTTACCTTAAGCTAGTTCTACTATACAAAGTGACCACCTTACTGAGTCATTGTTTACATTAAAACTAATTCTATTATACAGATAACACTAAACTATTATTTCCTTATCATAACATAAATGCTTATACCCTATTTTATGTGTAATTCTATAATCTTTATTCAGTTTAATATAACATAAACGCTTAAATCCTATTTAAGTATAAACTCTAAACTATAATATTTATTCCATATATATAACATAAAATGTTTGTCTTACTTATGTATTATTTTATCACTATTTGTTTTCACTTGTCCCGCACATCACTCCTGCCGTGCGACCGCGTCGAATCAGCTTCCGGTGCGGCCTCGACGTCCGTATATAGAGGCAGGATCACAAGCTTCCTCACTGGCCGGCGTAGGACACCTCCCTTGGTCAGCACGTCCACCGTCCGCACGACGTTGTCGGGACCCGGATATGTAGCGATGACTCTTCCTCGTATCCACACGTTGCGGGACAGGTTGGGATCGACGATCTGTACTAGGTCGTCGACGCGTGCTGCTTGGCCTCGTCCGTGGGGCTCCCGCCAGTGTTGGAGCTCAGGGAGGTATTCCTTCACCCAGCGTAGCCAGAAGATGTCGGCTAGCCTCTGCGCAGCTCGCCAACTTGACCGTGAGAGGGCGTCTTGTTCGGTGAAAGTGCCTGGCTGTGGTACTCGTCCCGGTCCTCCCAATCCTTCAAACCCAAACCTTCGGGATCCTCTGGACTGACTGAGACGTGAGTCAGCGGGCGGCTGTTGACGATGTATTCTACTTCTACCAGTAGTGTCGTGAGGACTTCTTCTGTCGGATGACGTTCGTGTAACGTCGCGATGAGAGCGGTCTTGACGGAGCGAACCATTCGCTCCCAGGCTCCGCCCATAAATGTAGCTCCAGGCGGGATGTAGCGCCAGGAGATAGTCCTCTTTGCTGCTTCTTCTGCGGTCGCTGCGTCGACCGTCTGTCGTAGTTCCTTATCGGCTGCCTTCAGGTTGGTGCCATTGTCTGATCATATTTCTGTCGGGCAGCCTCGCCGCGCGATCATTCGCCTTATGGCCATTACCGCGGAGTCAGCGCTGAGTGAGCCGGCGACTTCTAGATGTATGGCTCGCGTCGTGAGACATGTAAAAATGGCCACATATCTCTTTTGTCGAGTTCGTACGACGGTCACCGAAAGAGGTCCGAAATAGTTCACCCCGATGTAGGTGAAGGGGCGCTTGTGGTGAGCTAAGCGACATGTTGGCAGGTCCCCGGTTCTCGGATGCGGCGATACTTGCGTCTTCATTCTGCAGAATAGGCATCTTCGTAGTATTGTGCGTACAATAGGGCGCAGTCTCAGTACCCAATACTGCTGCCGGCACTCGTTGACTGTGGCCTCTACACCGGCGTGATGGAGTTTTATTTTTATTTTATTTTTATTTTATTTAATTAGATTACCAACGATTGTTACATTACTCGAAATCTTAATTGCTAAAGCTTAGTATCTAGTACATAATGCACAATCACTTATAGGTAATCATCGCTTACACAATAAAACATTAAATAATAAGGCAAAAGACTAAAAGCTACATCTCTAAAATAGTTTTTTTAAATTTAGTGGTTGTCATACAATGTACGTCAAGGATTTGGTGATGGTCACAATATTTGTTATAAATATGGCTCATTCTAGAGATCGGGGAATTCGATCCTAGTAGCGTCCTACGGAATGGGCATACTAGAGGCTTAATAGGAGCACGAGGTATTCTCCGCGGCACTCTAAAGCAAAATTTTGAGAGGAGTTCTGGAGAGCATATGTAGTTTCTAATAACTTTATAGAACAACATTAGGTCAGTTATATCTCTTCGCTTGTCCAGTGATGTTAAAGTATTTTAAGGATTTAGATTACGAATAGGGATTACTCAGCTTGCCAACGGAGTACGATAAATGACGTATGAACCTTTTTTGAATCCGTTCAATCCTTATATAGGTGTTTTCGATCCTTCGTATCCAAGATGAGAGCTGTTGAGTTTATCGTGAACAGGTTTCGGTTTGTTAAAGTTTATAGCTGCGGCCATGAACAAATTTCTGGATTGAATGGTGTTGAATTGAGCAACGGTCGATCTGGGTCTTTTGCTTCCAGGATTTAGTTTAGCTATGCGAGTACAATGGGAAATATTGTCCCTGGAAATATTACAGTTAATGACTTTGCCAATGTTGGTTATAATCTCAACAATATTTTCATTTTTCTTCTCCGGGATGCATTGGATTTCCACATTGTTTGAGCGTGCATTTTGTTCCAGCATGTTAAGTCGTGTGCATAAGTCTTTTACTGTGTTTTTAAGAGTCAAGTTTTCTACCTTTAGATCCGACAGAGTTTTTTTAACTTCGGCTTGCTCTTTAAGGACTTCCTCAAATTTGCTGTTCATGAAGTTCATTGAGTCTTTAATATCCTTCATTTCATTCATAACGGCTCTCAATTCAGTACTGAATAATTGAAGGGAGTTGCTAAGATTAGTATTCAATCCATCTATTTCCTTGCGAACCACTTCCTGAACAACGCTACGCATATCTTCTTTAAATGTATATTCTGATGCGTTGTCAGGGGGGATTGTAACGCCTGCCTTTTTGTGGCGCGGATTGTTATATTTGGATTGAAACGCACCGGAGTCTCATCGTTGTTAGGGTTTCTTGACTGGGGAGTAGTGCATGTTGGACAATTCCAGGATAGTTCAATCAGATTTTGAGGGTTAACAGTTGATGAAGTCAAACAAGCCAAGTGAAATGTCTTGCGGCATGTATTACATAGAATGTACCCATTGTCCTCTTTATTAGACCCTCCGCAACATCCCCATTCATTATTTTTACTGGACATTATTATAAAGTATAATTTATTAGTACTCCTACTACTTCTAATATTTCATTTGACACTATGTAAGATTGATTTTAAAAAACTTGCAGGCGTTGTGGGTTTAGAACGACTGGGGTACTAAAATATTTCAACTTTTTATACTATTGGGTCTTGATTTGTTTTTAAGTTGCACCGCCGTAAAATGACGTATAAACAATTTAAGAAACAAAAAAAAAATAAAAAAGTTCGAAAGTAAAATAAATCTTCATCTATGATAATGATTGAAGGTTTGAACTTGTGCCGATAGAGTAAGTAACAGTGTCGCGGTAATGCGCAACGTTCAAACCGCTAGATTTATGTTAAATAAGCCACTGGTTGTTGACACAGTCAAATTAATCAATAAAAATGCGGGTCTTTTTGTTTCTTAACAATACTACACAGACACTCACGGTAGCAATTTACCCTCAATGATTTCTGTGAACACTAATGTTAATCGGCACTTTTTGTTTACTTTCTTCCTTAAAGTTGAATTAATACACACAATGAATTATGCTATTTAAAAGATGTTTGTTTAACGCACTGACTAATATAACTTCCACCACTAACTTCGCAGTATTATTCACTTAAACTATTATTTTTCTGTGGAGATATAACTTATGCGTCTACTTCGTTAGAGCCGAACGATATAAACTAGTTAGAGTTGCCGATGTATAGCCTGCATCCAGAGCTTGACTGTATGACGATCACCGTCAATTATCAACGGGTTCTTAAATTCTTCCTCCATGTCGCGGACCGCTCGAATACGGCTTCTAAGTCGTAGTATGCCGTTTATTGACTCGACGCTGAGCTGGCGAAGGCGGCTCTCTTTGTTGATCGGCCTCCCGCTGTTTAGGCTGTCTATTTCTTCCGCAAAGGATTCTTCTTGGGAGGATCGCATCAGGAGTTCTTCAGCTGTTTCAAACAGCTCGGCTGAGACCATTAGCGGCTTTATGTCTTCTGGCGACCGCTTCTTTATCGTCGTGTGCGCCTGATATTTTACTGTAGCTTTGTTCTTTTTCTAAGTGGGATCAGCCTCTTTATTCTTTTGTAGTTGACTCTCTGTTTGGTGGTTCTGCAGAGTTGAATGAACTGTAGAACACGTGCGGTTGAGTATCGGAGTCGGTCCCAGTTGGAGAACTTCGCTGGATCAGGTAGACCTTCTGCAAGCTTCAATCTTCCTTTGTTGCTCACGTGATGTGTCCTTTCTTCATCGGAAGGTTCTTCCGCCGTTGCTCTTGTGGTTTACGTCGGCCAGGAGTCTTCTGTTAGGTATAAGAAGTCAGGTCCTTTGAACCATCGATGGTCTTTATTAAATGCTGCTGGTACGTCTCGTGTGGCGTCATCCGCCACGTTCAGCTTTGTCGGAACCCAGCGTCAGTCGTTGACTTTGGAACTCTCTTCTATTGCTGCTAGACGATGAGCTACGTAGGGCTTGTATGAACGTGACCCTGTCCTTATCTAGGTTAGTACTATTTTGCTGTCCGTCCAGAATACTTTGCGGTCAGGTTTCCTCTCGTGTTCTTCGACCACTGTTTCTGCGAGTCTGGTGCCCATGACTGCTGCCTGTAGCTTCAGTCTTGGGATGGACGTCAATTTTAACGGTGCCACCTTTGCTTTCGCCATAATGAGGGATAGGTGGACCTCGCCTACTGCTGTTACAGCTCTCCAAAAGAGAACCGCAGAGTAGGCTGACTCGCTGGCATCGCTGAAGACGTGGAGTTCTAGGGAGGCTGCTTCGCTGTAGTGAAGATATTGCCGCGGGATTGCTACCTCTTGGAGGCTTTTCAGATGCTCCATCCACATCTCCCACTGCTCCGCCAGGTCTTCATCGATCTTGTCGTCCCATGCTGTTACTCTACGTCAGACTTCCTGTAGGAGTTGTTTTGCCCTGATGGTGATAGGCGAGGCGAACCCGAGCGGATCGAAGAGCGACATCACTATTCTCAGTGCTTCTCTTTTCGTTGGCTGCTTCCCTTCTAGGAGTGTTGAGGGTATTCTGGCTAAGTTGAGGTTGAAGGTGAGTTCGTCTGAGTTGATCTTCCAGACAACACCCAGAACTCGTTCCGTCTTTTCTTCTGTTTTGTAGAGTTCCATGTCCTCTCTCTGGTGTCTTCTCCAAGTGTTTCTAGGAGTGATGCTGAGTTCGATTTCCACTGTTTCAACTCGAAGCTGGCTTTCATGTGCACGGCTCGTACACTCTTCGTGATGCGTTTGGCATCTTCGAGGGTTCTGAAGCTGTCCAAGTAGTTGTCGACGTAATGCTTCTTTATGATGGCAGCTGCGGCTTCTGGGTGAGTTTCCCCGTGCTGTTTGGCGTTCAGGTTCTTGACGTATATTGCTGTTGAAGGCGAACTCGATGCTCTGAAGATTAAAGATGTCATTCTGTATTCTTCCGGAAGTTGATTGTCTCGTCGATCCCCGCGCCACAGGTAACGCAGTGCATCCCTGTCTTGTACTCGTAACTTGACTTGCATGGACATCTCCTTGATGTCCGCCGTAACAGCGATCATGTGTTGCCGGAAGCGCATGACGACACCTGGTAGCGATTGTAGTAGGTCAGACCCTTTGAGTAGCATGTCATTAGGTGCCACCCCTTTGGTCTTGGCTGCGGCATCAAGTACCACCCGCAATTTCTCCGGTTTCATTGGGTTGACTACCGCAAAGTGAGGTAGGTACCAAGTCTTGTCAGCTGTCTTCTGTTTTGGAGCTGGTTCAGTGTACCCCTTTGCGACGAGAGCGTCCATTTGTTCCACGTATTTCTTCTTTAACGTGGGATCACGATCGATCTTCTTTTCTATATTGAAGAGCCTCTTCAGCGAGTTTTCGTAGTTGTCTGGTAACTTGACATCGTCTTTGCGCCAGAGAAGACCGGTCTGGAATCTTCCTTCTTCTATCTTTGTTGTGGTCCTTTCCAAGATACGAAGTGCTTGTTCTTCTGGATCAGTCTTCGGTCTCTTGGGTTTTATGCAGAGTGCGTCCATCTCGAAGTATCGCTTCACGAGGTCTTCTAGATTCTCGTCTGGATCCTCTGCGATGTGTGACACGAAATCGATGTTCTGTCCGAAGTTTCGTGTCTGGCTTCCGTGGAGTACCCAACCTAGTGGCGTGAGAGATGCCACTGGGTGGTTCTTGTCTCCTCTTCTTACTTCCGATGTCAGCAGAAGATGCCAGTTATCTTGACCGATCAGCACTCGTGGCTTTGCGTTTGCATATGTGAGATGTCCTTGGATAACAGAGAGGTGTTGACACTCTTCCACTAGTTCCTGTGGGACCCGTTGAGGTTAGACTTGCAGGTTCTTCACTGTGCGTGCTTGTATTTGCTCTTCATGATCGTTGAGCCCCTTTAGTTTGATGGTGACTCTCCTTGATGCTGACTCCGATACTTTCTTGTCGTTGATGGTTTCTATCTTCAGTGGCCGTCGTCCATCAACGCGAAGGTGTTAACAGCTCTTTTTGGTCCTTTCACCTGGATTGGTAGGATTATTAAATACGATTGCTTCTTGACGGTCCAAGTTGAGTTGATGACCTCTGTTGCCCCTTGATTTTCTTTTGCTTCTGTATCTTCTGACTTCTTTTCGTAGTGCAGCTTTTTGTGGAGAGAGTACTTGCAGCTGTTACATGACTTGGATTGGCAGTGGTGTGTCTTCTTCCTATAGCGAAGACACCTGAAGCAGAGGCGCTTGGACTTGGACATGTCCCATCTTGCATTTGCATCTAACTTCTTGAACTGTTCACATTCTGTGGCGTTGGTGTGCCCCGTATCTTCACATACGACGCACCTTGGTATGTAGGTCTTCTCAGTTACGTTGTTGATCCTTTGAGTCTTCCTTTGTGGTGCGGCTGTAGGAGGCGGTGTCATCTGTTCGGGCGGCGCATAGGGTCCACACAATTCTGCTTCCCTTTTGAAGAACTTCTCTATCTTGATGAGGCAAGGGTCTTCACGTGGCTGCATGGTTGAGAAGTCGTAGTATCTATAACGCAGATTTGGCGTCAGTTTGTCCACTATTGTCTTCGCGAGTTCAGGATTGTACATGTAGTTAAAACAACCCAAAGTCTTTAGTGTCGCCACTCCGTTGGAGACCTTGGTGGCGAATATGCATATGTCTCTTGGTGACTCATTAAGGCGCGGCAGACCTCTAAGCGTCTCCATCTCCAGCATGGCTATTGACTCTGGTCTTCCAAATCTTGACTCCAAAGTCTTCATTACTTCAGCTGCGTGCGTTGGTGTGCGTTGGTCACATGTAGGCCTTCTACTGCTTCCTTGGCCTTCCCTTTCAAGTTTCTTCGGAGTCGATTTGTATTTTCAACTGCGCTGAATGTCGCTTCTGTCTCGTAGTAGGCAGCGCGAAAGGGTAGCCATTCCTGATGAGACCCACTGAAGAATGGTAACTCGACGAACTTAGGTCGTTGGGCGGCGCTGACAGCCCGAGTGATGGCTTCAGCCAGGAGGGCTACGTCAGTTTGACCTCCCGCCGGTGACTGATGTGTTTCTTCATGCTTTCCCTGCCTTGGTTCTTCTGCGTGGGCGGTCGGTTCTTCTATGAGGTTCGTTGGTGATTGCTAACACCGGACGATTCACTTGTTTCTCCAACCAGTCGTGCACTCTTGCGTTGACTTCTGATCTCGAGTAGAGGGAGTCGTCATCTTCTTCTTCCTCCTCTGAGTCTTCCCTTTCCAAGGCAGCAAGGCGTGCTGCGGCTAATTCCACTTGAAGGCGTAGCAAATCTTCTTTCGCCTCTGCAAGCTTGAGCTGTTTCGTTCTACTGCGTGTAGATCCCCCTCCTCCTCCCTTCTTGCTGGGAGGGAGGGGTTCCTGAAGTCCGGTTTGCTTCGATGGACCGGCGGTGCTCCTTATAGCTCGCTTCACTGTAGCAGTTTCTGTTTCTCGGCGAGTTGCTCTGGTGACAGTAGCGGGCGGCTTCATCAGCTGTTTGGCCTTCGCACCCGCAGTTAGCGTCGTCGCCGTGGATGGTGTTACGGAAGGAGCGACGGCGCTGGCGGGGTGCGCGGCGGGGGCGGCGGTTGCAGCTGAGGCTGAGGTGGCGGCGGACGAAGTGGTTGCTGCGGTGGCGGAAGTCACGGTGGATGGATCAGTTGCCGAGGAGGTGTCTGTATACTCCGAAGTCTCCGTGGCGGTCGTCCCTGTAGCTGTCGATTCCGTACGGGCTTCCGCACTGGTGATACCGTTCGCCGAAGTGGTTGCCTCGGACGACGACGGCTTGCTGCCCTTTCCCTCAGAGCGCGTAACGACCATGCTGTCAGTTGACTTTTTTCTTCGAAAAACTTGAATCTTGAAAACGATTTCCGAGAGGTCTTCTTAACTCGTTGTAGCACTATTTGAAGTCTTCAGGTAATTATTCCCCACAATATTCGGCTGGCGAAGGACCATTGAATGTGCCCTACAGGCACAATTGTGTGCTGGGTTGGTGGAGAATAAAACCGCTGAGATATTTTCTTTCTTCTATATTCGATGTTTCTTTTGAGGTAGCTGGCCGCCGACTGTGTCGAACGACGAAAATCGCCCCTCTTTTATACCACCTCGGCTGGGTCAATAGATACGGTGTACGTATCGTACAAACGGCGTCGTTCAATCAGCGCGAGGCGTGACATAGCAAGTGACGATGTTAAGTGACCACCTTGCTGAGTCACGTTACATCGTTTACCTTAAGCTAGTTCTACTATACAAAGTGACCACCTTACTGAGTCATTGTTTACATTAAAACTAATTCTATTATACAGATAACACTAAACTATTATTTCCTTATCATAACATAAATGCTTATATCCTATTTTATGTGTAATTCTATAATATCTATTCAGTTTAATATAACATAAACGCTTATATCCTATTTAAGTATAAACTCTAAACTATAATATTTATTCCATTAATATAACATAAAATGTTTGTCTTATTTATGTATTATCTTATCACTATTTGTTTTCACTTGTACTGCACAACTAAGGAGAATTCTATAGGAAAACGCTAACTGTCAATCTTCTGATTTCTTCCCCTCTGTAGCCTCTTACGACACCTACGGGACGATATGGGATAGTGAGTATTCTCACACTGCCATTACATGGTTTTTCTTTATGGTTTCCAACGGAAGGTACATCCCCACCGGCGGGAGTATATTGTGAATTTTCGCAATATTATTCATTTGAGATACGATTTTGCTTATTTTTATAATACGCACATGGAGTAGGCTACATATGTCTGCGATTTGATATATAGTATGTTTGCCTTTCCATATATTAGTACGGTTTGTTATTACTTTATTACAATGTATATGATTCGGAATTAATAAAATTATGGCTAATTTACAAAAATATCTTGTTTCAGTCATTGAGTTATACAAGACTAGAGGAGCAAACCACATTACTGCGCGTCGAAAAAAGTGAAGCCACTATCTAACCGCGAGAACGTAGCTTTGAAACTACTAAAGCTTTTTAAGTAAACATATAACTGTCTCACTTACACAAGTCGCGAAAACAATACCGTCGCTAAGATTAGATAAAGTTAGACACACAAACATGCAGTGACGGGTTGGTTTTGCCTATTATATGAAGTTTTACTCAAAAATAAGCAAAAAAAAACAAATCCAAACAAAGAAGATCTGAGTTTGAAATATGCATCGACTGTAAAAGCATCGGCAAGTCTTTGTCTTCTAAATTTGGTCTCATGACATTAGCTACAAAAACTGTAGTTATTAATAAATTTTTAAGACAATACTAAATGGTGTTAATCTGTCGTACTAATCCGCTTAAATAAACACGTTCGCCAGCGCTTTTTGGTCCTAGTTTGTCTTGATCCCGGAAGTGCTTAGAACTAATGAGAGTAGATTTCGAAGGCACCCAGTGAATCTCATTTCTCAGCAATCGTATTATTTCCACCCACTTCTTACGGTGTGCTGCATCGTTAGGTACCCTGCAAAATTATTAATATAAAATAGGTAATGAAATATTATTAATAGATCTAAGTGTAGATCTCTAGAATATTCTATTTCATTACAGCCCTTCACAAGTCCACTGCTGAACATAGGCCTCCCCAAAAGAATGCCACAAAGCACGGTCCTGAGCCACCTGCATCCATCAACTTCCTGCATGTCTTACCAGGTCGTCACTCCATCTCGTGGGGGGACGCCCTACACTTCGCCTACCGGTACGAGGCTGCCACTCGAGAACCTTTCTTCCCCATCGGTTGTCGGTTCTTCGAGCTATATGGCCGGCCCACTGCCACTTCAGCTTACTAATCCGTTGGGCTATGTCGGTTACTCTGGTTCTACTGCGGATATCCTCATTCCTAAGTTCATCACGCAGAGAAACTCCGAGCATAGCCCTCTCCATAGCTCGCTGAGCGACCTTGAGCTTCCTCATACGGCCAGCAGTGAAGGACCACGTCTCAGTTCCGTAAGTCATCACTGGCAACACGCACTGGTTGTACAATTTCGTTTTAAGGTTTTGAGGTATGTCTGACGAGAAGATGTGTCGTAGCTTCCCGAACGCTGCCCAGCCGAGTTGAATCCGTCGATTGACCTCTCGGTCGAAGTTGGACTTACCTAGTCGGACTATTTGTCCCAGGTAAACATACTCGTCAACAACTTCGAGCTTAGTGCTCCCAACAACTACCGGCATAGGTGTGACATGGACATTAAACATGATCTTTGTTTTGTCCATGTTCATCTTAAGACCTATCCGTTGGGAAACACTATTGAGGTCATTGAGCATAGTGCTTAGGTCCTCCAGCGATTCTGCCATAAGGACTATATTGTCGGCAAATCGAAGGTGAGTGATGTACTCGCCATTGATGTTGATACCGTATCCTTTCAGTCCAGAAGCTTGAAAACGTCTTCCAATGCAGCGGTGAAGAGTTTCGGGGATATGACGTCACCCTGTCTTACACCTCTCTGCAATTGGATAGGTTTCGTATTCTGGTTCTGTACTCGGATAGCCATCGTAGCCCTACTGTACAAGCACTTCAACACTTCGATATACCGACAGTCAACTTGGCACCGCTGAAGGGACTGCAGCACCGCCCAAATTTCGACGGAATCAAAGGCTTTCTCATAGTCCACATACGCCAGACATAGTGGCAAATTATACTCTTCGGACTTCTGTACAACTTGCCGAAGGGTATGTATGTGGTCTATGGTGCTAAAGCCCTTTCGGAAACCGGCTTGTTCGGGAGGCTGGAAGTCGTCAAGTCTGCGCGCGAGACGATTCGTAATGACTCTCGAAAACAGCACGTAGACGCGGCTCAGAAGGGAAATCGGTCTGTAGTTCTTCAAGAGAGCGTTGTCACCTTTCTTGAAGAACAAGACCACCGCACTTCTGCTCCACGCCTCCGGTGTAATGCCACCATGGAGGACGGAATTAAAGAGCCTCTGAAGGACTTCAAGTACCGGTCTTCCACCCGCTTTCAGAAGCTCCGCTGTAAGTCCATCCTCGCCTGGGGCCTTACCGTTTTTAAGGTGCTGGAGAGCCATTCTAATCTCGCTCAGACTGACGGCCGGGATATCTTCGGAATAGTGTCGGATGAGACTCGCTCTTGGATCGTTACTCACAGTTGCGTGTGGCTCCAACGATGATGTGTACAGCTGCCCATAGAACCTCTCAATCTCACTCAAAATCTCAGGTGTCCCGGTAACGATGCTGCCACATTCTATCTTCAGCTTTGACAGTTGGCTCTTTCTGGCAGACAGATCTCTGGCAAAGACTTTGGAGCCTTGGTTCCGCTCGATTGCTTCTTCAATACGAGCTGTATTGAAATTGCGTAAGTCCCGCCGCATGCAGTTGGAGATCTGTCTGTTCAGATGCCTGTATGCTGTCAAGTCTGTTGAAGAATGTAGCTTCATCTCCCGTCTAACAGCCATGAGATTAAGAGTGTGATCGGAGAGTTTTTGTGTTCTTCTGCGGCGGGTCTTGCAGAACTTAGCTCCGACTGCATGGACAGTTTCCACGAGCTTATCATTCATATCGTCCACTTCATTGCAGTCTTCCAGGCACTGAAAACGGTTTTGTAACTCGAGCTGAAAGGTTTCTGGACTTTGGAACAGAGCACGAGGGGGACGGAGCGTTGACTTCATTAGACGAGACCTCTCCAACTTAACGTTTAGGTTCAGTGTGCCTCTAACCATTCGGTGATTGCTACCAGTTTTCACCCTCGCGATCATGGAGACATCACTGAACAGTTGTCGTCTGGTCGTCATAATGAAGTCAATCTCATTTTTTGTCGAACCGTCGGGGCTCGACCAGGTCCACTTCCTGTGGGGCCGCTTCTGGAAGAAAGAGTTCATCATAAAGAGTCCCACTTTCTCCATGAAGTCGGCCAGCTGCTGGCCCCTTGGGTTCCGTTGCCCTATTTCATATTTCCCTACCTTCAGCTCGCCGTTCTCTCTTGTGCCTAGTTTTGCATTGAAGTCTCCCATTAACACCGTATATTGGGTTTTGGCGGAATGCATGGCTCTAGAGATATCCTCATATATTTCCTCCACCTCCTCATCGGGGTGTGCCGAGGTTGGTGCGTAAACCTGTATGACATTCAGCGAATACCGTTTGGTGATTCCGAGTATAAGGTACGCAACCCTTGTCGACACACTCCCGATCTTTACAACGTTGTTAACGAGAGACTTGTGGACGATAAATCCGACACCTCCTTGGGACAGATGGTCGCCCTCCCGATGATAGAGCAAGTTGCCGGATTCGAGGATTACCGTGTCTCTCCTCTCTTCGGACTTCGGATAATCCTATAATATGCCAGCGCAACTTGTCTATCTCTTCTTCCAGCTCCACGATCTTCTCGTCAGTCCTCAGGGTGCGTGCGTTGTACGTTGCCAGGTCGAGTCGTCTAAGGTGGCAACCGAACCTCCACCGGAGATTCTTAGCAACCCCTGCCCCGCCGTTACCATGGTCGCCACCTTAGCCAGGAATAGCGGGGCCGCCGGGGACTGGGGGCCGTCTGTTTGTTGCTTTATTCATTGGGGGGTATTTGCCATAGCTGCCAAGCTTGGCGAGCGGGTTGGCAACCGCAGTTTTTTTTATTGTAATTTTGGCTATTATCAGGAAGATGCTGCTGCCCATCTCTTGCCTGTTTCCCTTTGTCGCCTTTTACGACACCCACGGGAGGATATGGGGTAGTGGATATTCTTGACCGCCACTACACGACAAGAATATAATATTCTAAAATAAAATAACTAATTCCTTTGTATAAAGATTGAAACATAGTTTTTATGACAATTTCCACAATATTTAAAATCAGGGCTAACAACTTAACTTATTCCATAAATTATATAGTCGTAGTAGTGTAATGTGGGAAAATTGCAAAGGCAGAAATGTGGCAACATTGAACCTGAATTGCAATATTCGATAAAAGCTATTTTTAAACGTCGAACCCTTATTTATAATTTTAAGTACTTTATCGTAAACGTGAAAGAAAAGATCAACATATTTTATCTGTTTCTAATTATTAATATTTCAGAAATTGAAACGAAATATTTTATTAACAATTAAAGAGATAATAAAGATTATATATATATATATATATATATATATATATATATATATAATCTATATTATATATTTATATATATGATACCAAGGTCACCGCCGGCCCCCTCTCCCGCTCGCATTCCATTTGAGGGCACGGCGGTCGAGACGAGTCTAGAAGAATCAGTTGCTAGCGCCCTCGGCGTCATCGGAGACGGCCTGGAAATTTGCACCCGGAATAGCCTCTGAATAGCGTTGTCTGATCTCGTACGTTTTACGTGGCAACGAGGCTAGTCTTGTTATAATTCGTGTTGTAATATTTTTGAGTGATTAACTTAACTTCGATTACCATTAATTTGCGTCGACGAGTTGCTTTGTGGCATTTTAATATCGTGCGAAGGAATTTTGCTTTGTCGTGTGGAACGCTGAACTTAGTGACTCGAGAAGAGATCGCGATCGTGCTCGTGGTTATAATTTCGTGCTAAGTGAACCTGGGACATTGAACTTTGACCGACCGTTCTTAAGTTGTGCAGCGTGTCACTTGTTTTAATTTCGATTAACGTTGATTTGGTTGAATTTGAAGTTAATTAAATGTACAATAAAGTTGATAAACTAATGTAGTGAAATAAAAGCAGAAGGTTTCAATTGGTGAACGCCCACTGGGGGGATCGCACATTTGGAGGAGAGCGGCGCCTGTGGGTCCGCTCTCAGAATACGTCGGTGACGTCAGGTTACATCTACACACTTTCACACACTACTTACATACACTTCACTTACCACCTGACTTCGCCTTGTGGTCAACACTACCTCCGGAACTCGGTAAGTTTGTGCTTGCTTATCCAGCCCTTTTATATAATAAGTATCCCTAGGTCATTGGACCCGAACCCTCTGTTGCTCTGTTGCCGAAGATATTACTCATGGGCCCTAATACAGTCGACTTCTGTCTGGGTAACTGGGGGCCGTAACATATAAAAATATATATGATTTGGACACATCTTATTTTTTATTTCAAGAATATTGATGTCATAAAATTCAAAAAAGGATTTGTGGCTAAATTTATCGAAATTGACCTTCAAAACTAGTCTACATTGATGTTTCTCTGGGTCAAAAACATATGTTTCATTACACGCATTTTTATTATATATCTTAAGAGACTTACTTAATAAGGGAGAAAATTATATAGCCGAAAAGCGCCCTTGTTTTTTTCCCGAAGTAGCCTAAATGGCGACCAGTCGCCAATCGCAATTTTTGATCGCCCCGACACCCTTCGAGATAACCTAAAAGGCGAAAAATCGCCTAACTTGGCAGCACTGGCTGGGCATATGGCTGTGGCCATATGTGAAGTGGCAACGCTATGGCGCAGCAATTACTTATCTAGTGTAATATATAAATCAATGGTTTCAGTAGTCTCGCGTATACCGCTGGATATATACGTGAATTATTAAAAAAAAAATCTTTGATTATAATCAAAGATTTTTTTTAATAATTACAATATGAATCAAACCTTAAAAACAAAAGAAATTTTAATTAAAAGAAAACAAAATGTTATTTTAGTTCAAATTAAAGACATATTGGTAGAATAACTTTAAAACTTTAAGGAAATATAAACAAGTGGAATTTAAAACTAATCAAAATAGTAAAATGACATTAAAATTCTCTTATGTTCTTCTATTTATCTTTCTATATTATATTCTGTACACCCCTTCCGCTATCTTTTAAAAATAGTATCCTCTGCCCTAAGGTTGCCTGGAAGAGATCGCTGTTTTAGCGATAAGGCCGCCTGTTGTACCAATGTCCCTTTAAATATATAAATTTTGTTATATGTTCCTTAGTGTACAATAAATTATATTTTACTTTTACTTTTACTTTAAAAAAATCACTACATGATTACGAAAAGATATACCAATTATAATAAAAATAAGATAGATAAAGCAAAAAGTGACAGAGGAAACGTTTCCTTGACTCAGGGGAAATCAGAAATATTAAAATAAAAGCTGTGGTTGCTAACCTAACTGCCAAGCACAAAAACTATAGCAAATATTGCTAATACAAAGAGGCTACCCCCGCCATTCTAGGCTACAGTAGCTACCATGGTAACGGCGGGGGTGTTAACAATCTCTTGGGGATTTAATTTAGATTCACAAACGAGGATAAATGTAGATGTCTATGGGCCACAGCAACCACTTACCATCAGGTGGACTGTGTGCTCGTTTGTCACCTTATCCTAAAAAAAAACCTTACGTAGACTACTTGACCTGGCAACAAATAACACATATAAACTAAGGACTAACGGATAGGTCATGGGGCTGGAAGAACATATAGACAAGTTTTTTTTATAGGATGGGGGTGAAAAGCGAGCATACAGTCCACCTGATGGTAAATGGGTGCTGTGGCTCATAGAAAATTACATTTATCTTCTATTAAGAACGAAAATGCAGAAGCGTTGTCACTCCTGTGGACTATGATGGAATGCCTCGTTTCCAGTAAAGAGGGCATTCCATCTTAGTCCTCACGGGTGACAACGCATCTGCGTTTTGATTAGTAATTGAGGATAGATGTAGATGTTCAAGGGCCACAGCAACCAACCTTAGGTGGACGAGCATACGGTCGTTTGTCTCCCTTATCCTATAAAAAAATATTTTCTATTTCTATTCAACGGTGTTACCGTTACGTGATTCTGAGTGTAAGGTACGCACGCAACCCTTGTCAACTCTTGACTAAGCGATTAATGAGAGCCTTGCAGGTGCCTTTGCCCTCGCTCACGCCCTCCCCGTGATATAGAATAAGTTGTTGGATTCGAGAATTACCGTGTCCTGAACTTCTCTTCGTACAAATAATCCTATAATATCCCAACGCAACTATTTTTTTTTACATTTAGTTTTTTTACTTGATAGGACCACGTTCTCACAGAATACCAGCTTAAAATAGCATCTTAATGCTGCTGTCTTTCGTATGGTAAGTGCAGTGGCGTAGCGAGCCTTAGATGGGCCCTGTATCAAAATTTGATGGGGGCCCTAATGAAGAGTAAAGATTTCATAAAAGGAACAAAAACGCTTGCATTGAATTAAAATATTATATATTGATTATAAGTTTGTGCGGCGCTGTCGTCGCGCTACATTCGAAACACATAGAAGCATAAATCGCGCTAACAAAGTTCCGAAATTAAAGCAATATATATAGAATAGCTCCGAACTACCAATCGGAGCGTTAGCCGCTCCCCGGGCAGAGCACATTGCCCGGCGGGAGATCTCCCCTTTTCCTTCCACCCGCCACAGTGGTGACCATCCTATGAACATGCAACCAACAACCTTCGGAAACTACAACTTCAAAACCTTCGTCATCGTCCTCAAGTACCCCATTCATTCGCTCCCGAGTAGATATTGTCTGCAGTCTTCACATTCTGCAAGCCACCTAGCTTTACAAAGGTTCTTCGCAGCTCTGGAATAATAATGCTTCCTGTTCCTTCAAGCTACTCTCTGCGCTACAGTGTTCGGCACGGCGCTGAGCTTCACTGCTCGTCTATGCTTCACGGCACTCTCGCAGATCACTTGCCTTCTTCTCGACTCACCGCAGACTACTGGCACATACACCGGCGTCACTTGCCCTTACGCACACAGCATGCAGGCCCCACCGGCATTAAGGACACACCGGCAATGGTACTGCACTATCGACCTCCGGTCTGAGCAGCGGGGTGATGTGGCGGCGCTGTCGTCGCGCTACATGCGAAACACATCGAAGACTAAATCGCGCTAACAAAGTTCCGAAATTAAAGCAATATATATAGAATAGCTTCGAACTACCAATCGGAGCGTTGGCCGCTCCCCGGGCAGAACACCTTGCCCCCTTTTCCTTCCACCGGCTACAAGTTAATTACTTACAATTAATACTCTTAGGAACTAAGCTAGCCAAATAATTCAAATCAATAATACACTTTTCGTGCCTTTTGTTCAGCGAACATAGCTGAAGACGATTCGGCGGCATTCATAGCTGATGACGTTTTCAGTTTTACTAAATTCTTTGCTTGTATAGACAGACAATAGTGATAGCCTTTCCTGTTCCATAGAAGTCCTTGGAATTTTTGCTTACACACGTTCGGGGCCCCTGTAGCCCGGGGGCCTCGTATCATTGATACAGCTGATAAGGCGGTAGCTACGCCCCTGGGTGAGTGTAGAGAACCGGAACTCTATTTACTGTAAACGAGGCATTCCATCTTTGAGTACAACGCATCTGCATTTTGATTCTTAATCGAGGATAGAATGTAGAGATTTATGGGCCAAAGTATTCACTTACCATCAGGTGGCCTGAGTGCTCGTTTGTCATCATGTTTGGTAGCACGACATTTTTAACACAATTTTATGATTTAAAAACTAAATTAAAATGACACTTATCTTAGCTCCTACCTTTATCTTGCAAACTAGTATTGTATCGGTATGTAAAAGCAGTATAATTTAGAGCTATGACACTTTACATTTTCTCAGTACTTAGGAGTGAGAACGCATCTGTAGCTTTCTTTATTTGATCGTGATTGCTGGTTTTCAAGAACTGCCGTAGCCCCTTATAGATGGTAATTGGTACCTGTAAGTCAAGGATATATGTACCCCACTTCAAACAGTAAATGCTTAAGGTTTTTCCGGACGGATACGACTTAGGGACCTTCAAGAAAAGAGCTTACACCTTTCTAAAAGGCCGGCAACGCATCTGCAATTCCCCTGGTATTGCGGTTGTTCATGGGCGGCGGTAGTCTCTTACCATCAGGTGAGCCGCATGCTCGTTTGTCCCCTCTACTATAAGAAAAATGCGATGTCCCTACAAAGGACTGTTTGCAACGATTGCAGTCCTTTAAGTAATTTTAATTTAAAAATCTTACATCTTTACATTCTTGGATCCGACTTTACGACTTTTACGCAAACCGCCCTTACTGTGTTTAAAGAGACGTTTGACAAAATTTAGAGAGGAGGTTAAAATTGGCTATTTATGCAACGTTTTGTACTACAATAATTTAAAATGGAATTTTTTTAAAAATAAAATTCACTTTATTCAGTGTAAAGTATTTCCGTTAATATGTTTTACTATTCCTCCCCCATCTACTTCTCTGGTAAGGCGCACCAGAACATAGGGACACTTGCATCCAAATTTTAAATGTAGCACGAATGGGTCCGCTCAACCGCGGAAGGACCACGCTCTCACAGAATACCAGCGTAAAATAGCATCTCAATGCTGCCGTGTTTCATATGATGAGTCTAGAGAACCGGAGACCCACCCTATTTACAGAAAACGAGGCATTCTATCTTAGTCCTCATGGGTGACAACGCATCTGCATTTTGATTCGTAGTTGAGGATAGATGTAAATGTCTATGGGCCACAGCAACCAATTATCATCAGGTGGACTGTGTGCTCGTTTGTTACCCTTATCTTATTAAAAAAAAGAAACAAACACAAAGAAGGCTTTATATGCAATTCCAGCTCTAAGGACTCAGATTGAATGCTTCTTCACAGACTGTGATAATACTGGTTTATTATACCCTTCAACCCGGAAAACAGCAGTGCGGGCAAGGCACTTTGGCTGTAGAAATAAGTAAGCGGGTGGTACCTACCCAGACGGAGTCCTAGGCAAGGATTCCTATCATATAGTAAAAGAAATAGAAAAAAATGTGTTTAGTTCACACGCGCTAGAAGTGAAACCTTCAGAAAAGAAGACCGAATAATAGGAAACACTGTATATTGCTTTCTATTTCATTTGGTCGCATGCTAAATTCTATAGATTTTTTTTTATAGGATAAGGGTGACAAACGAGCGCACAGTCCACCTGATGGTAAGTGGTTGCTGCGGCCCATAGACATCTACATTTATCCTCTATTACAAATCAAAATGTAGATGCGTTGTCACACGTGAGGACTAAGATGGAATGCCTCATTTCCAGTAAAAAGGGCCTCCGGCCACCTGCACTCACCAAGCGAAACGCAGAGGTAAACGGCTACTTCACGCTGGTTTTCTGTGAGGTCGTGGTACCACCCCGGTTCAAGCCGGCCCATCCGTGCGACAGCAAAAGCTGCCGCGTGGCTCTACCACTGTTGATAAGATATATATGTGTGTAGTAGATGTATATGTCTGTCTCATTTTAGTGTTCGCTTCTTCGTTTCACCGAGTTTTAAATCATAACGATTCTAGAGACGTTTTCACTTCAAAAATATTTATGGAAATTGTTTGTTGAACGCTGTGTTCAAAACGATTTTAGTAACGGAAATTTTCAAATTGATTTCTGAGAACGGGTAAATTCCGAGATTTCATTAATGGAAATTTTATCGTTTTATTTTATCATGGTATCGTACTTTTATTTTCAACATAATTTTGAATGCTAGCTAAAATGATCCTTGCTGGTCGAAATAAATAAATAAATAAAAAATAAAAATAAAAAGAGAATGTTTGTAGGGAGTTGCGAAAGTAACTTCAAACTTTTACTATACAATGTCGTACAGTAAACTTCAACCTTTTAACTTATTCATTGATACGTAGTCAATAGATTCATAAACATTTTTTTTAATGGGGTTTTAATTTTTTTGCGCGAAACCCTAATTCTTTTTCAAAAATAAAAGTAGCCTAAGTTACTCCTTGTGACATCAGCAGCTCTATAAAGTTAGCAGTGAAAAGTCAGCAGAAACCTTTAAATTGTATCTAGGAATTTGTAGATAATTTGTTGCTAATTAGTTGTCAAAATCGCGATTTTGTTGCTCCAACCGGTTTTGAGAAAATTGATTTACTGCTATCTAACCCCGCCGTAGCGGATAAAACGGGATAATTTGTTGCTAATTAGTTGCTGAAATATAATGCAAAAAATATTTAAAAAATCAAAAATTAAAAAAAAAAATTAAAAAAATACTAAAAATCAAGTTATGTTTTAATACAAGTTCAGAAGTTCCAAATTAATGAAAATTTTGCTGCTGAATAATAAATAGATCAATAACTCCCAGACAGCCTACAACAACATAAAATCGGTCGATAAGCTGTATCAAGTAATAAGTTACAAATAAATGTGTATATGACGCCTATACGGGAGATTTAATACAGATAACGTAAAGAGCCAATAACAAAATAAAATAGATCTATGAGCTGCACCAAATAATTAGTTAGTATTTTTTTGTGTATTTACAATATTTACATGAAAATTTTAGTAAAATTGATAGCAGATATTTTTTGTCAGTTATCTAAGCAGCAAGTCATAAAGAGCCAATAACAATATAAAATCAATCGATGAGCTGACCAAGTAATTAGTTTGTAATTATTTGTGTACAAGCTATATCATGAAAATTTTGGGAAAAATATAGCAGATATTTTGTTGCTGGTCAGTAACGGGAGCCGTAAGTCACAAATAGCCAGGAACAAAGTAATATCGATCAATAAGTTAAACCAAGTAAGTAGTTAATAATTATATGTGTACAAGCTATAACATGAAAATATTAGGGAAAAAAAAACAGATATTTTGTTGCTGGTCAGTAACTGAAGCAGCAACTCATAAAGAGCCAACAACAAAATAAATTTTATCGATAAGCTGCACCAAGTAATTAGATTACATTACATTTGTGTACATGCAATATTTTAATGAAATTTTAGGAAAAAAAATTCATGTATATAGCATGTACACAAATAATTACTAACTTATTACTTATTATTACTTGGATTACTAACTTATTACTAATAACTAATAACGTGGTGAAGCTTATCGATTGATTTTATTTTGTTGCTGGCTCTTTATGACTTATTGCTTTCGTTACTGACCAGCAACAAAATTCTGCTAACATCATCATCATCATCATTACAGCCCTTCACATGTCCACTGCTGAACATAGGCCTCCCCCAAAGAATGCCACAAGGCACGGTCCTGAGCCACCTGCATCCATCGACTTCCTGCATATCTTACCAGGTCGTCACTCCATCTAGTGGGGGGACGCCCTACACTTCGCCTGCCGGTACGAGGCTGCCACTCGAGAACCTTTCTTCCCCATCGGTTGTCGGTTCTTCGAGCTATATGGCCGGCCCATTGCCACTTCAGCTTACTAATCCGTTGGGCTATGTCGGTCACTCTAGTTCTACTGCGGATATCCTCATTTCTGAGTTTATCACGCAGAGAAACACCGAGCATAGCCCTCTCCATAGCTCGCTGAGCGACCTTGAGCTTCCTCATCCGGCCAGCAGTGAAGAACCACGTCTCAGTTCCGTATGTCATCACTGGCAACACGCACTGTGTGTACAGTCTCGTTTTCAAGTTTTGAGGTATACCTGACGAGAAGATGTGCCGTAATTTCCCGAACGCTGCCCAACCGAGTTGAATCCGTCGATTGACCTCTCGGTCGAAGTTGGACTTACCTAGTCGGACTATTTGTCCCAGGTAAACATACTCGTCAACAACTTCGAGCTTAGTGTTCCCAACAACTACCGCCATAGGTGTGACATGGACATTAAACATGATCTTTGTTTTGTCCATGTTCATCTTAAGACCTATCCGTTGGGAAACACTATTGAGGTCATTGAGCATAGTGCTTAGGTCCTCCAGCGATTCTGCCATAAGGACCATATCGTCGGCAAATCGAAGGTGAGTGATGTACTCGCCATTGATGTTGATACCGTATCCTTTCCAGTCCAGAAGCTTGAAAACATCTTCCAATGCAGCGGTAAAGAGTTTCGGGGATATGACGTCACCCTGTCTTACACCTCTTTGCAATTGGATAGGTTTCGTACTCTGGTTCTGTACTCGGATAGCCATCGTAGCCCTACTGTACAAGCACTTCAACACTTCGATATACTGACAGTCAACTTGGCATCGCTGAAGGGACTGCAGCACCGCCCAAATTTCGACGGAATCAAAGGCTTTCTCATAGTCCACATACGCCAGACATAGTGGCAAATTGTACTCCTCGGACTTCTGTACAATTTGCCGAAGGGTATGTATGTGGTCTATGGTGCTAAAGCCTTTTCGGAAACCGGCTTGTTCGGGAGGCTGGAAGTCGTCAAGTCTGCGAGCGAGACGACTCGTAATGACTCTCGAAAACAGCACGTAGACGCGGCTTAGAAGGGAAATCGGTCTGTAGTTCTTCAAGAGAGCGTTGTCGCCTTTCTTGAAGAACAAGACCACCGCACTTCTGCTCCACGCCTCCGGTGTAATGCCACCATGGAGGACGGAATTAAAGAGCTTCTGAAGGACTTCAAGTACCGGTTTTCCACCCGCTTTCAGAAGCTCCGCTGTAATTCCATCCTCGCCTGGGGCCTTGCCGTTTTTAAGGTGCTGGAGAGCCATTCTAATCTCGTTCAGACTGACGTCCGGGATATCATCGGAATAATGTCGGATAAGACTCGCTCTTGGATCGTTACTCACACTTGCGTGCGGCTCCAACGATGACGTGTACAGCTGCCCATAGAACCTCTCAATCTCACTCAAAATCTCAGGTGTCCCGGAAACGATGCTGCCACACTCTGTCTTCAGCTTTGACAGTTGGCGCTTTCTGGCAGACAGATCTCTGACAAAGACTTTGGAGCCTTGGTTCCGCTCGATCGCTTCTTCAATACGAGCTGTATTGAAGTTGCGTAAGTCCCGCCGCATGCATTTGGAGATCTGTCTGTTCAGTTGCCTGTATGCTGTTAAATCTGTTGAAGAATGTAGCTTCATCTCCCGTCTAACAGCCATGAGATTAAGAGTGTGATCGGAGAGTTTTTGTGTTCTTCTGCGGCGGGTCTTGCAGAACTTAGCTTCGACCGCATGGACAGTTTCCACGAGCTTGTCATTCAAATCGTCCACTTCATTGCAGTCTTCTAGGCACTGAAAACGGTTTTGTAACATGAGCTGAAAGGTTTCGGGATTTTGGATTAGAGCACGAGGGGGACGGAGCGTTGACTTCATTAGACGAGACCTCTCCAACTTAACGTTTAGGTTCAGTGTGCCTCTAACCATTCGGTGATCGCTGCCCGTTTTCACCCTCGCGATCACTGAGACATCACTGAACAGTTGTCGTCTGGTCGTCATAATGAAGTCAATCTCATTTTTTGTCGAACCGTCAGGGCTCGACCAGGTCCACTTCCTGTGGGGCCGCTTCTGGAAGAAAGAGTTCATCATAAAGAGTCCCTCTTTCTCCATGAAGTCAGCCAACTGCTGGCCCCTTGGGTTCCGTTGCCCTATTCCAAATTTCCCTACTTTCAGCTCACCGTTCTCTCTTGTGCCTAGTTTTGCATTGAAGTCTCCCATTAACACCGTATATTGAGTTTTGGAGGAATGCATGGCTCTAGATATATCCTCATACATTTCCTCCACCTCCTGATCGGGGTGTGCCGAGGTTGGTGCGTAAACCTGTATGACCTTCAGCGAATACCGTTTGGTGATTCTGAGTATAAGGTACGCAACCCTCGTCGACACACTCTCAATCTTTACAACGTTGTTAACGAGAGACTTGTGGACGATAAATCCGACACCTCCTTGGGACAGATGGTCGCCCTCCCGGTAATAGAGCAAGTTGCCGGATTCGAGGATTACCGTGTCCTCCCCCTCTCTTCGGACTTCGGATAATCCTATAATATGCCAGCGTAAATTGTCTATCTCTTCTTCCAGCTCCACAATCTTCTCGTCAGTCCTCAGGGTGCGTGCGTTGTATGTTGCCAGGTCGAGTCGTCGTAGGTGGCAACCGAACCTCCACCGGAGATTCTTAGCACCCCCTGCCCCGCCGTTACCATGGTCGCCACCGTAGCCAGGAATAGCGGGGCCGCCGGGGACTAGGGGCCGTTTATTATTGTCATTGCTCATGGGGGGTATATTGCCATAGTTGCCACGCTTGGCGAGCGGGTTGGCAACCGCAGTTTTTTTATTGTTATTTTGGCTATTATCAGGAAGATGCTGCTGCCCATCTCCTGCCTGTTTCCCTTTGTTGCCTTTTACGACACCCACGGGAAGATATGGGGTAGTGGATATTCTTAACCGCCACTACACGGCAAAAATTCTGCTAACATTTTTTCCTAAATATTCATCTAAATATAACAAGTTCACAAATAATAACTAACTTATTAATTGGTGTCGCTTATCGATCTATATTATTTTGTTGCTGTCTATGACTGTTTTGTTTATGACTTGCTGCTTAGATAACTGACCAGCAATAAAATATCTGCTATCTATTTTCCTAAAATTTTCATGTAAATATTGCATGTACACAAAAAATTACTAACTATATACTTGGTGCAGCTCATAGATCGATTTTATTTTGTTATTGGCTCTTTACGTTATCTGTATTAAATCTCCCGTATAGGCGGCATATACACATTTATTTATAAGTTTTTACTTGATACAGCTTATCGATCGATTTTATGTTGTTGTAGGCTGTCTGGGAGTTATTGGTCTATTTATTATTCAGCAGCAAAATTTTCATTAATTTGGAACTTCAGAACTTTTATTAAAACATTACTTGATTTTTAGTATTTTTTTTAATTTTTGATTTTTTTAAATTTTATGATTTTTTAAATATTTTTTGCATTATATCTCAGCAACTAATTAGCAACAAATTATCCCGTTTTATCCGCTACGGCGGGTTAATTGAAAGTTTTTACTACTATCTTAATGTAAAGATAGCAGTAAATCAATTTTCTCAAAACCGGTTGGAGCAACATAATCGCGGTTTTGGCAACTAGGAGGTAGTATTTTAGCCCTTCCCTCGGCATGGACTCTGCCGGAGGTGACCGAATTTTTTCCTAGCTAATCATGGGACCGAAATGGACGAAAATTGACATTTGGACAAAATAATGAACTCTTCTTTAATGGAACTGTCTGTAAGTCTGGAAGAGGCTCTTTTAGCCTCACCAACACCCTGCAACTCTACGCCCCAACCTGGGACGAGCCGAGAAGTAGAGGCACCTCTGCAGCCGAACCACAGTCGGTAACGACCAAGGGAGGGGAAAAGTAAAAGTTCGCTAGGCCTTATAAGCTTAGTGGGGCAGCACGGACGAGGTACCGAAGGTTGATAGCAGCTGAGATAATAATAATAATAATATGGCGTAGGGAAGTGACGACCCCACCGCCCGCTGACGTAACAGATAAGTGACAAAACTGCTACGTCAGCGCAGTCAGTCAGCGCCTTGCCAAGAGGTGCGTACGCCGTGCCTCGGCAGAATTGAGGGTGCAAAGGTCCGTCTGTACTTATGGCCGCACTAGGCCTAGGCGTCTCCCGTTGATTGACGCCCATTCAATGGATGATGGAAAATAAAAGAGTGCGCAAAGGGCCACTGCCTGGAGGTCACCAGGGCGCGTTTGGAGCTGGCGCTGGACGCGACAGCATGCGGGTCGACAGCCAAGCGCAGGGGGCTGCAAGACCACCTCGTAGCCGCCCGCATCCATGATCCCAACCAGAGGGCTTGGTGTCGGCTGGGTCATCTCGGACTCAGCAAGCGGCACCCGCCGCTGGTGGAATACATCGCATACGTTGGACAGAAGTGATGAACGCAAACGCATTGCGAGCGTATTTTAGGGCAAAAGGGGAAGAAACTGGAATGTTAGCGTATCGGGCTCGGATGCATCGCTTTTTCGCGGAGCTGGCTCTGGCAAATGGCTCTGTTCATGTATCAGAGCAAAACCTGGCAGACCGAGTTCGGTACATCCTGCACTCCAACATATTTGGTGACGCCGAACTCGAACGACTACGACCTGAGGCTGTTCACTCATCGGATGAAAATGTCACAGCTGCGACGCCACGAATTACAGAGCAATCTGCACACGCATTTTCCAGTTATGGTTGATTCAGACGATGATGGAATAAGAGCAGATGGAGGACCTAAGAACTAGAGCAGATGAGGAGCGAATTGGAGGAGGTGATTGTGGAAACGCGCAGTACGCCTCTCGAAAATCGACCGCAACTCCCGCGTATACCCCTAAGCAAGCGGAATCGGGCTATCGTGAGGGCTCTTAACCCAATGCTGGTGACCTATTTGGAAGCCAGCCGGGACCTTTTTGAGACGCACTCAATTCTTTTTGGCGCCGCACTGGCAGTTTGCCGTATTAGTGGCGCCAAACTTCCCACGGCTGGACGCGCTACTAGACAAAGTAGCGCCATCCCAGCCTGGAGAAGAAGGATTGAGGACCGTATCGGAAAGGCAAGGGCTCTCATCGGCAGACTGATAAGCTTCAGGTCGGGCAATAATAGGCCGAAAATTGTGCGCACCGTCAGGATGGCGTATACTGGGACAAATATCAGTTTGTCCCAGCCGGATATAACGCAAAAACTGACGGAGCGCATAGACGACCTGAAGCATCGCTGCTTGGGGGAAGCGGATTCGGCGATATACCGAGAGGTCGACACGGTTCAATCAGAATCGTCACTTCCAGAGTGATCAGAAGAGGCTCTATGAATATATGAATCATTGGAGCGACCAATGGTATGTGGAACGGGCTCAACACCGAATCAGGCCGACACTATCGCATTCTGGCGCGGCCTGTGGTCAGAACCCGTAAACCAAAGCGAGGGCACTTGGACGGAAGTTGTGGCGAGTCAGTGTGCGAATATTACGCCCATGGACCCCGTCATTATAACGCCGGATGACGTAGCTGAGGCGGTCCGTAGGGCCCCAAACTGGAAAAGTCCGGGACTTGACGGACTGTATCACTACTGGCTGAAGAGGTTCGTGGTGTGTCACGCTGTGCTTGCCCGACAGTTTCAAGAGGCTCTCGACCAAAAGGCGCTCCCGAGCCTCTTCACTACTGGGATCACTCATTTGGTTCTTAAAGACCGGGATTCCACAGACCCGAGCAAATACCGCCCCATAACGTGTCCATTTTGAGCGCGAGAATCACTCGTCACCTGAACTCAAATCAGGTGATGTCGCGCGCTTAAAATGGATGTCAGGGCGGTAGTCGTGGAACCAAGCAACCACTCCTCACTGACGCGGTCATTGGCAAGGTGGTTAAACGCAACCGTCGGAACCTCTCCGCTGCCTGGATACACTACAAAAAGGCTTTCAACTCGGTGCCTCATACATGGCTTAAGAGTGTTCTCGAGCTGTACAAGGTCGAATGTACGGTTCCAGACTTCCTCGGGCAGTGTATGGGGCAGTTCAGTACGATCCTTTGTCATCTAGGTCAGCGGATGACGGCTGCGGAGAACCACATAAGGATAAGAAGGGGTATCTTTCAGGGCGATTGTTTGAGTCCAATCTGGTTCTGCCTCTCTCTGAACCCTCTCAGTACCTTTTTGCTGTCGCACGGATGGGCCGGCTCGAACCAGGGTAGTACCACGACCTCACAGAAAACCAGCGTAAAGTAAAGGTTTACCTCTGCGTTTCGCTTGGTGAGTGCAGGTGGCTGGAGGCCCTTTTTACTGGAAATGAGGCATTCCATCTTAGTCCTCACGGGTGACAACGCATCTACATTTTGATTTGTAACAGAGGAAAGATGGAGATGTCTATGGGCCGCAGCAACCACTTACCATCAGGTGGACTGTGTGCTCGTTTGTCACCCTTATCCTATAAAAAAATACCTTACTGGAGGGCTCCGGGAGGGGATTTCGGCTTCGCAAAGGAGGTAAAAATGTGACTCACCTTTTCTATATGGATGATCTCAAGTTATTCGCCTCCAGTCGCTCCCATCTTACAGAATTGCTAAACATCACTTGTGATTTTAGCAATTCTATTGGAAAAGGGACGGGTTGCAAACTTTGAGGGCATAGACTTAACTATGCCCAACAGCATAAGGACCCTTTCCGAGGCTGAACCATACCGATACCTGGGTATGTCACAGAACATCGGTGTCAATGAGGCGGGTATGAAGCAGTCAGTTTGAGATGTGTTTTATGCACGCTTGACAAAAGTACTGAACAGTCTTTTGTCGGGGGTTAATAAGACACACGCATATAATGGTTGGATCATGCCTGTTTTCATGTATACTTTTGGCATACTCAGGTGGACTCAGACCGAATCGAACGCTCTGGATAGAAAAGTCCGCACTGTTATGACTTCCGAGATCGTCGGTAATGAGGCTTTACTTGCCGCGGAAACATGGTGGGCGCGGCTTTTAAGCGCGCTTACCATGCATAATCGCGAAGTGTGCAGTCTCCGTAATTACTTTCTGACGAGAGCGGATATATAGGGTAGGGACGTTATTTTTTGTGATAAAGGACTTACCCCTCTATCCTTAGCCAACGAGCAATGGCAAGATCCGGCAGTACAGAGCATTTCCGACCGGGAGACCGTATGGAAGGAGAAGGAGCTCCACGGGAACTAGAAACAGTTGCCTCCCTCCACTGGCTACGTTTTGGTGACTTCTTCGGGGAAACCGAGGGTTTTGTCTGTGCAATACAGGATCAGGTTATTAAAACCAACAAGTATCGGAGATACATCCTAAGGGATGGCACCGTCGACCTTTGTCGAGCTTGTCACCATCCCGGTGAATCACTTAGGCATATCATCTCCGGTTGTTCGGCGCTTTCTAACTCTGAGTACATGCATAAGCACAACCTAGTAGCCAGGATTCTACACCAGGAGCTCGCTTTGAAATACGGTCTCGTGGATCGGAAACTGCCTTATTATAAGTACATGCCGGAAGCCGTACTCGAAAATGACCGCGCCAGGCTCTACTGGGACCGGGCCATCATCACAGACAGGATCATTCTTGCGAATAAGTCTGATATTGTGCTGATGGACCGGGCACAGTCAAGGATATTTTTGGTCGACATTACCATTCCGTATGACGAGAACCTCGTGAAAGCCGAAACAGATAAGCGAACAAAATATCTGGACCTGGCTCACGAGGTGACCGACATGTGGGGTGGACTGCCGGCCCAAATTATACCTGTAGTCGTTTCTGCGAACGGGTTAATCCCAGTCAGCCTCTCGGGTCATCTGAGGCGACTGGGACTCCGTGACGGACCACTCCAAGCTCAAATGCAGAAGGCGGTGCTTCTCGATACCATCCGCATCGTCCGCCGGTTTCTTTCCCTTTCCCCCTAACCCTCAGCCGTTTGGTCTCCCCTGCCGAGGGCTTCCATCTGGTTGGGCTTTTATTTATTTATGTATCTATTATATTTTGTTGATATTTATGTATGTTTATCATTTTCATTTACAATTATATATTTATACAGCCCAACCAGATGGGTAAACTATATAGATGCCCCAAATAATAATAATAATAATTTTATTGAGATAATATGAGATTTCAAATAGCTTATGAAGCCTAGGATAGGAGTCGAAGAGGCCTACTCTCTCTGCCAGAAGCCCTGGAACGAAATTCCCCTGCCCAAACCTCCCCCAGTTCAGAAGACGAAAAAACGCATTCAGTCTGAGGAGGAGAGTAAAGATCGGCCCAGGAAATCTGTGAAGCTCGCAACGGGGGAGAAGAAGCTCAGCTTCAGTGGCAGTGGCCGTAGCTGGCTCCGCGCATGTAGGAATTCGCAATTCTAATCCTATGAGCGTAGAGCAGATGCCGCTGGTCCACCGGACACTAAACGCAGGCTATCGCTAAGACGGCCTGTGGTGCGCAGCCGGGAATGGGACCGAAATTTTCGGGTTTCACCTGTTGCCAGGTTGGATTCTTGTAACATGCCTGAATAAGGCAAGCCACAACTGGGTTGTGGGTGAGGTCAGAAAACTGAAACCCTGGTTGGAGGCAGAGCAGAGAGAACTGCCTAAGCCTCAGCTGGGCATCACCTCTCTGCCCTGCAGCAAATCTAACTCTCCAGAGGAGGCGGCTGTGATGTTGAGGGCATAAAATAAAGGGCTCCATACCGAGCCCCGGAAAATCCTCCACTGTGGGGATGATGAAATTGGGTTCCTAGTAACCCATCAGCTGAGGATCGTCGACAGGCAGCAGGGTCGTCCTTGGCTTTAAGTTGATAACTTTTAAGCCCTCCACCTCGCGGGCTGAGACTGGAACGTCATGAGCGAGAGTGACTGTGTCAGCGCTGATCTCGCCTCGGTTCGCGTGGCCTCCGCTGTTTACGGCCAGGGGTATGGGGAAGGGAGTTGGGAGTAGTAGACCGAAAGGTACGGCGGGAGTCAAGAGCGCCACTAAAGGACGTTTTCATCCTCTGCAGGCCTGACTGGACACTGTTGTCTTAAAAAGTACATGTCCATCCTGGGACTAAGCAACACAAGGATGAGCCAGTTTTGCTCCCTAGAGGAGGAAACTCATTTTCACATTCTGACTAATGACCTGAATGAATGAAATGAATGAATGAATGCACCTGTGACTCCTCTTGTGTTGCAGTTGTTGGTGGGCGGCGGGGTACACTTACCATCAGGTGAGCCGCATGCTCGTTTGCCCCTTCTTCTAAAAATAAATAAACTCAAAGGATTGTAGGGGGGCCCTTGGGACCACAGTCATACAGTAACTTTTTATAGATTTAAATAGCAAAAACACGTGTTTAAATAATTATAACAAACTTCAAGCGCAAAGCGCATTCGATATATTTTTTTCGATTTTTTTCTTTTAGTCAATAGTTTTTTTTGCACACGAATACAATCGTGATCTTATTTCGCACTACACTAAGCGACTTGTCACCTTTAGGTAATCCATTAGATTACGCTTTGTCCCGACTATCGCAATTCTGAACAATCAACAATTCTCGGTGATTCATGCACATGAGTTTTTTACATTGAGTGTGAAAGAACATTTTTATACGGCGGTTTTTTTTTTAAATCACATAAGACACATTTTTTTCTGAGATCCACTGAGTTGTGTTTGATCAGCGCATGCAGTGTCGCCGAGTACTTCTACAATTTTTCTTTTTAGGCTTTACGTCTATTTGGCTTTTTTATAGAAGAAGACAAACGAGAACATAGTCCGCCTGATAATAAGAAAATGCTGTGGCCTTTAGATATATAGATATCATACCTCGATAACGAATCAAATTAAAATGGAATGCCTCGTTTTCAGTAAACAGGACCTTCTGTTCTCTATACACCATACGGAACTCAGTAGCATTAAGCTGCATTTTGACGCTGGGATACTGTGAGCGTGGTCCTCCCTTAGTTGAGTTGTAAAGTAGGAAATATGATAATACATAAGACGTGTTGTATATACAAAATATTTAATTATACTGCTCCAAATTCTAAGCTTAACACTAATATATACACTACACCTCCCACCGACAAAACTATAAAAGAATAATTATATATTTTTTTATATAATAAAAAGTTAATGTAAGTTAAAAAAAAACTTACATTCTGCTAACGTATACAGTTTTTTTTAAATAAAATTATATAAATATTATCTCAAAGGTATATTATACGCCTAGTCAAACCCCCTATAACACAATCATTGAGTTATTGGGCGCGGGTTTGCTTCTCGCCGGAAGATTCCAGCGTTGTTGCTGATTCTGTAGCTGATGTGGTACTTCAGAGTATGGAACATTTTATTCCATCCTGTTGATCATCGGAGGCAGATCCCAACCATGGCTTGGTCGCTCATGTAAAATAGCATCACGCTATAAGCTGGAGTGCTACCGGGCCTGGGCTGACGCATCAACGTCTGTATCATATACAACGTCCGTGTGTATGGGATGTAAACACCAGCGTTCTTAAAATAGTATAATTCCGCCTCCAGGTTCTTCAAAAGAGTCATTGCCAAGGCATGGTCTGAGAATATCGGCAGAATTGGCAAGAAGCTAGTTCGCCTTCCTTCGGGAACCCCGGGATGATTGTTCCAGCCACCCATCGCACATCGCGTCAAAATTCACGATACCATCCTCACCATCTAGATGCTTAGCGGTTCTCTACTGTGCGTTTTCTAGGAGTTTCTTTCCTCGTACAACTTCTCTGTGAAATTGTTTACCACCGGCAATTTTTCCGGATCGATACGACTTAGGTACCTTCAAGAAAACAGTTTACTCCTTTCTAAAAGCCGGCAACACATCCGTAATTCCCCTGGTGTTGCGGTTGTTCATGGGCAGTAGTAATCAGTTACACTATTGAGGTCATTAAGCATAATGCTTTGGTCCTCCACTGATTCTACTCTAAGGACTATATCGTCGACAAATCGAACGTGAGTAATGTACTCGCCATTAATATTAATACCGTATGCTTTCCAGTCCTGAAGCGTCGTCCAATGCAGCGGTGGAGAGTTTTGGAGATGTAAAGTCATCTTGTCTTATACCTCTCTGCAGTTGAATAGGTTTCTTACTCAGGTTCTGTACTCGGATAGCCATCGTAGCCTTACTGTACAAACACTTCAGCAGTTCGATATACCGACAGTCAACTTGGTACCGCTGAAGGGAGTGGAGCACCGCCCAAATTTCAACGGAATTAAAGGTTTTCTCATAGGCAAACTTTGTACTCCTCTGTCTTCTGTGCAATTTGTCGAAGGGTACATATGTAAGTGGTCTCTAGTACTAAAACCTTTTCGGAAAGCGACCAGTTGGGGAGGTTGGAAGTATTACATCATCGCAATATTTTTACGAAAATGTAATTTATGTACATAAAAACATAAAAAGCTTTGATAATAATAAAGATGTCCATACTTTAAACACTAGGAACAAACATAAGCTTGTAATACCAGTTACTAGACTCCACAGAATTAGTAATTCATTTATGGGGCTATGTACATGCTTTTACAACAAAATCCCAGAAAATGTACAAAATTTCAGAATAAGCAAGTTAAATGTTTTATCAAAGAAAAATTGTACAAAAAGGTTTATTATAATATCAAAAAATACATAAGTGAAAAAAACCCTGGGATTAAGGTGATCGCCACCATGCTGGTTCTATTAAAACTCATTTAAAATTTGTACAAACAAAAATACAAAATTAATTGTAAAGTGAAATATGTTAAAAAAAGTCCCGCTTAGGTTTCTTGCTGGTTCTTATTTTCCGAACCAGAGGTAAATAAAAAAATGACTTTCAATAAGTGTTATGTAATAATCTATATTGAATAAAAATTATTCTATTGTATTCTAGTCTAATGTATTTCCTCCTTCTTTATTGAAATCGTTAAAAAATTATACTATAATCGACTTATAAAGCTCGAAATACATCAAATGGCCTGCAATCGGAAATGTATGACAGAGTCTCGTCGAACCGGATATTGCGTGCGTTGGACTGAAATCGTATCTCTATTTCTATTAACCTTTTATCGAACCATTTGAAGAGATATTGTTGGAATCAGAACGATGTATTTAAGAAACGAAATAAAATCAACTGAAAGAATAAACTATACTAAATAATTATAGTTATAATTTCAGTTTGTTGTAGTCTCACAGTCCGTGAACATAAGATATACAGTATATATTCTTAAAGCCTAAAAACCGGTATCTGGAGACCAGATAGTCAAATAAAGAGTACCTAATTATCAAAAAAAGTAATTTTGCTTGTTACTTTCTGTTACGGATCGCCGTAACGCCGTTCGAAAAATGAGTGAAACACGTTGGTCTTGCTTAAACTGAAGGCAAGCGGCGGTGAGGAGGAACTTTTTCTTTTCTTGCTGCTGTTTTCTTTTCTGTGGCTGGAGAGCGACTACCGACCGTTCTTTTTTTTTTTTTTTTTGCGCCCGAAGCAATGGGAAAAGGGCTACCCTTTATTTAGGGAGGCGGAAATGCATTACGCATACCACGACAGCCGGTCTATCGTAGTTATGAGGGACTCACTGCCTACCGGGGGAACCTAAGTGATACCCTCTAAAACCGCCTTTGGGGACTGGCAACTAGCTGTTTAAAGCTTCTTATGCCGTATCGGAAGCGACCCTCTTTTGGGAAAAGAGGGCGCAGGCGGCTATTAGCCGCTGAGGGAGTGCCTGGGAAGGCAAATTAATTATGAATAACTTAATTAGAATTGGCCTGAGCCGCCAGGAGGCAGTTCAGGTCGTTTGAAAGTTTATTAGGCGGGTCCGAGAGGGAGTTCCTCGGCCTGCGGACGCTATAGCGGGAGGGGAGTGGGGCTGCATAATTAGCTGCCTCACGAATAAAATGATTTGAATGCGACTCTGAGGCTTTGACGAAGTTCTCAGAGAGTTTTTTAAGGAATTGTTGGATTGTAGGGAGCTCTAAGTCCCGATGAAGGTCGGCATTACGGACGTACCAAGGTGCGTTCGTAGCTCGACGACAGAAGAGGTTTTGAACTACTTGAAGTTCATTAATGATTTTAGGGTCAGCGTGGGCAAAAATGGAGCCCGCGTAGGACTGGTCCCATGACTGGTCGTATACAGACCTTATAAAGGGTACGCTTGTTTCTGATGGACATTTTACTGTGTCGGCCCAACATACTGTTGAGCCGACCCAGGTAAAAACGTGCGTGACGGGTTACTCTTTTGACGTGGGACCTAAAAGTGAGGCTTGTGTCAAGAGTGACGCCTAAATATTTGGCAGTCGTATGCCAGGGGACAGGGGTCCCTAGCATACGTATTGGTGGAATGTTTTTGAGTCGGCGTCGTTTATAATCGAAGTGAACGGCGGAGCTCTTCTCCGGGTTCACATCGATGCGCCATTTTTTGAACCAAGCTCCTAGGTCATCAACTGACTTTTGGATCTTGTTCCGTATGAAAGGTAGCGAGGTACCTTTACAGTATAGGGCAGTGTCATCTGCGAAGAGGGAGAGCTGAACACCTTTCGACGGGATGGGAATATCGTTGGTGAACAAAATGTACAGGAGAGGAGCAAGTACTGAGCCCTGAGGGACACCAGCTTTGATGGAACGCTGAGAAGATAGCGTGCCTTCGTGTCTAAAACGAAAGGTACGATGCTTTAGATAAGAGGCCACGAGACGTACTAGACGATCGGGGAGACCTATTTTGTATAATTTGTAGATAAGGCCTTCATGCCAGACTCTATCAAAGGCTTTAGCTATGTCGAAAAAGACCGCGATGGTCTTATGACGACGAGGATAAAAACCGCTGAGGATATATTCCACAATACGGTGAATTTGTTGGGGACAAGAGTGTTTCGCTCGGAAACCGAATTGGTGGGGTATGACAATAGGGTCACCGTCTGTGGGAAACAGATAGCGCCTCATTCGATTTTGAATGACTCTTTCAAAGAGCTTGCCCATGGCCTTGAGGAGGCTAATGGGACGATGACTGGAGGGGAGGTTAAGAGGCTTGCCTGGCTTGGGAATACCAATCACAGTTGCCTCTTTCCACGTAGTGGGAAAGTAACTAAGGTTGAAGCAGGCATTGAAGATAATAGATAAAAGGGTTAGCACCTGCTCAGGAAAGTGTTTTAGGGCTTGGTTGGAGATGCCATCCGCGCCCGGAGCCTTTTTAGGCTTAAGTCCTTTGATGAGGGATGAAATCTCATCATTGGACACAGAGATAGGTTCGGAGGTTGTAGGGGGCAAGTTCCGGCGGCGGACCTCATCCTCCACTGCCTGGACGTGTGAGGGGTCGACGGGTTGAGAGCTAGGAGAGCATTGAGCGGCAATGCTGTCTGCAAAGCACTCAGCCTTTTCCTCGTCCTCGAAGGCTACCGTACCGTCGGGACGGGAGAGAGGGGGAGTGTGGGTGATAGCGTCGATGCGGAGGGCTCTTGCCATCTGATAGTACGCTGTATGAGAGGGAGAGATATTCTCCATGAGCTTACTCTTTTCGAGGTCTCGAAATTCAGAGAGGCGGAAACGGAGTTCTCGTTGAAGACGATTGGCCGTGCGCCTATATTCGGGCGTGGGATATTTTGCTGCTCTCCGGAAAGCAGCTTTTTTGGCTTTTAATAGGTTGCTAATATGCAGGGGAAGCCCACTATTATTAGCAACCGGGACGACCCTTTCATTCTCCTTAAGGGAGGTTTTAATAAGGGTGGAGAGTGAATCGACCGCAGTGTCGATTTTTTCAGGACTGTCTAAGTCCGACGATAGGGAGATGGGGGAGTCCTGTGAGTCCAGAGCTTTCGCTAAAGACTCCTTGAAGCCCTTCCAATTTGTGAAGGTTTTAGTAGAGGGTGTTGAGGGGGGTGGCTGATGGCCAAGAATGAGGGAGACCGGTCTGTGGTCGGATCCTAGATCGTCTAGTGTCTCGATTGCCCTGAGGTTGAGGGAAACACTTTTGAATAGTGCAAAATCTAAATCGTCGGGAGCGTAATCGGTGATATCGGGATAGTGAGTAGCACCGAGGGGACTGTGGACGGTAAGGTCAAGAGACTGCGTGATATCAAGCAGTATCCTGCCGCTACGTGAAGTAGTACCGACCGTTCCGGCCGACTCGTCTTATATACTATTTGGCCGTTGCTGGCGAGCGGACCCTTGCCTCACCCCCGCGCCTTTCTTTATTAGGTAGATTTCTTATAAACTAATGCACAGACTTAAATATATAACATTCTTACAACTACTTATTAAACTAATACTTACATAACAATTTTTCTATATACTAAAGGTTACAATGTTGTCTTTCTAGCAATTTTAAGCCGAGGACCCTGCCCCCCGTACTATAAATATAAAACGTCGTGGCGCGGCGCGCGTAGCCTCATTCGCTCCGCGGCCGCGTCACGGTAACATGCCCTGTTTATTATTTATCGTGCCTAAAGGCTTAATACATAAGGAATTAAATTGCACTATACAAGGGAATATAATTTACAAACAATACTTATTCTACAATTTGGCATTAATTAATTTCTATATTCTAAATCTATGTTAACTCTCGCCATTTGTTCGGTGCCTTTATTGCGAGAGTTATTACATACTTACAATACTATTTATTTAAAAATAAAAACTATATTTCTCAATATTATTGCCACGGCTTTTCCCGCGTTGCTGTGGCCAACCACCGCTAGTTGTGGAACCGTGAGCGCGCCCCGACGATCATAACATCCTCCTGGCTCCGCCCACCGCCCCTAGGTTGTTCAACTAGCGATGGTTACGACAAGCCATTCGTAAGTCATTTCGTTCGACGTATTACTATGTTTGCGTCGTGCACATTCTCCCGCCGTCGCCACGCTGCGATCCCTCTGGTAGCACGACGATCTTCTTTGTCGGTCTTCGTAGTACATGCCCCGTGCTTGTGGTTACGTCCACTACTCGTACCTCTCCGTCGACGCCAGGGTATACGTTGCTGATTTTTCCCCTGGGCCAGATGTTGCGTGGTAGATTGGAGTCACAAATGACTGACTGATGACTAGGTCTCCAATCTTCGGCGATACGCCTATGCTGCTGGGCTCCCGCCGGTGTTGGAGTAGGGGCAGGTATTCCTTTACCCACCTTCTCCAAAACACGTCGGCCAGGGCTTCAGCTCGTTTCCACTGCTGGCGGGTCGTCACGTCGCTCTCGCTGAAGTGTCCCGGCGCAGGTACGTGCTAGTTGGGACCGATGATGATGTGATTCGGCGTGATGGCTTCTGGGTCTCCTGGGTCGACTGAGACGTGTGTGAGAGGTCTTGAGTTGACCGTGTTTTCGACCTCGGCGAGCAGGGTCACCAATGTCTCGTCACTGGGATAGCGCTCGTTGAGGGTGACGCGTAGAGCTTCTTTCACGGAGCGAACCATTCGCTCCCATGCGCCGCCCATGAACGGTGCTGATGGTGGTATGTACTTCCACACAATTTGTCGACATGTGGTTTCGTGCTCGAGGGCTGCGAGTGCTGCTTCGGCCAGCTCCTTGTCGGCTGCTTTGAAGCACGTAGCGTTGTCACTCTATATTTCCTTTGGGCATCCTCTTCTGCTCATAAAACGCCTGAGCGCCGACACGGCTGAGTCGGCGCTTAAAGAGTGGGCAGAGAGGAGGTACTATGTGTATTGCTCGTGATGTCATGCAGGTGAATAACGCGCCATAGCGCTTTTCACGATGTCGTCCCACTATGACCTCTATTGGCCCGAAGTAGTCCAGTCCGATGTATGTGAACGGACGTGCGTGATGAGCGAGGCGTGCGGACGGCAGGTTTCCTGTAGATGGTGATGCAGGCTTGGCTTTTCTTAGACGGCACGTTAGGCAGCTTTTGACGACAGTTTTCACCACTGGACGTATTTTTCTTATGTACAGTCTCTGTCTTAATTCGTTCACGACTGTTTCCACGCCTCCGTGATGCAACCTCTCGTGTACGTGGGTTATGTACAGACGAGTGTATGCGTGCTTCCCGTCTAGTATGGGAGGGTCGTACGTGTCCTCTTCCACTTCTGATGCTGCTTTTATTCGACCTCTGAGGCGTAGGCTCCCCTCTTCATCGATGTATGTGCTCAGGTGGCCTAATTTGTCGTCACCTCCCGGAACACTTCCGTTGGCGATCCTCTTGAGCTCCTTCGTGAAGCTTTCCCGCTGACTGGCGACGTAAAAGGAAAACCTGCACCCACATTTGTTCGGCTCTTACGTGATAAGCGGCCGGTATTCCTACAAGTGATGAGACAGTAGGAGTTGCCTTTTTCTCCTTGGCGGGGATGTTCCGTTTGTTTGTTTTTTGCCAGCCAGGGTCGCTATCTTGTCTTGCTCTGTTGCGTTTACGCCCAGCCTTCACCACGTGCTTGTTTGGTCTGCACATGTCGATGAATAGGAGGACTCTCGCTGTCGCCCTTATGAGGCGAATCCATTTTGAAAATCTTTCTATTTGTGGCAGATATGTTGTTGGCGAGTCTACCCTTTTAACTGCGATGTTACATACTTCTCGTTCTTCCCCGGTGTCGTATTGTGTCGTTTTCTCTTACTGCGGCCATTCTGCTGGTGGACGTTCCAGAAACGGGGGCCCTCGGAACCACCGGTGCGACTCGTCGAATCTTTCTGCCGTGGATCGGGTCGCGTCGTCTGCCACGTTTTCTTTAGACGGTAGCCAACGCCATTCGTTCTTCTTGGTCGTATCTTCTATCACCGCCAGACGATGAGCGACGAAAGCTTTGTATGCGCGAGGCTCCGACCTTATCCACACCAGTGCAGTACGAGAGTCGCACCAGTATGTCTTGCCCGCTATATCACCATCGTGCTCATCGACCACGGTCTGCGCGAGACGAGCTACCAGCAGTGCCGCTTGTAACTCGAGCCGTGGTATGGAGACTGGTTTCAGTGGTGTTACGCGGCTCTTGGCGGCAGCCAATGATACGTTAATGCTGCCGTCTGCTCGCTCCGTTCTCCAATACACGGCTGCTGCGTAGGCCTCCTCGCTTGCTTCGACGAATGTGTGCAGTTGGCGCGTCGACACCGGGTTGTGATCGTAGCATCGCGGTATTCTCAGTTGTTCTATGGCGTTAAGTGAAGTAATCCAGTCTTCCCATTTTTCTTTTAATTCTGTGGGCAGAGGGTCGTCCCAGTCCGCCTTGTAACGCCATGTGTCTTGGAATATACTCTTCGCTGGGGTGGTCACTGATGATATTAATCCCAGTGGATCAAATAATGCCATTATGATGCTCAACGCTTCACGTTTAGTTGGCAAGCGTTGTTTTCCTTTTACGTCGGCAGGCATCTTCATATTGTGAGTATTAAATCCAATATGATCGCTTTGTACATGCCAGAGCAGGCCGAGCGTCTTCTCAGTTTCTTTTCCGCCCAGGCTCACGGTCGCATCGTGTTGTTTATGTTCTGTCGTTATTTCTTCTATTGTTTTCTCTTCGTTCGATGTCCACCCGCTGAGTACGAATCCCGCTTGTTTGTGGACGTGATCGACTGCTTTTACCGTTTGCTGAGCTTCCGTGACAGAGTGGAAGCTCTGCAAGTAGTCATCCATATAGTGATTTCTTTTTATGGCGACCGCAGCTTCTGGGTATGCTTCTGCATGTTCTTCAACATTTTTATTTTTGATGTATAATGCTGTGCACGGTGATGATGTCGCTCCAAAGATGATTGATGTCATCCTATATTCTTCCGGTTGGTCCTCCCGCCGCTTGCCTCTCCATAAGAAACGTAAAACGTCTCTATCTTCTTTGCGCACTTTGATCTGCATGAACATTTCATTTATGTCGGCGCTCACTGCATACGGATACTGTCGGAACCTCATGATTACTCCGGGCAATGATTGTAACAAGTCGGGCCCCGAGTTAAGCATATCGTTGAGACATATTCCGGCTGTCTTCGCTGCGGCGTCGTGCACCAATCTCGGCGGCTTGTCTGGTTTCGCAGGGTTGATGACTGGGAAGTGTGGCAGATACCATGTCCTTCCTTGTGGCGGTGGCATGGGCGCGCGCTCTGCGTAACCCGAGTTGAAAAGGTTCTGTATGCGTTCTTCGTACTGTAGCTTGAGATTGCTGTCTCGGTCGAGCCTCTTCTCTAAGGTGTGCAGGCGCCTTTCCACGTCCTTGTAATTATTTGGTATTTGGAAATCCTTTTGTTTCCACAACAACCCTGTCTCGAATCTGCCGTTCGCCGACCTCTGGCTGGTTTCCCTCAATATTTGCATAGCTCGCTGCTCGGGATCTTCTTTCGGTCTTCTTGGCTCGATGCACAGCGATTCTAATTTGAAATATTTTTTTATTTCCTCTTCTATTCTTCTATCTATTCGATTTTCATTCACGGATTCTGGCGCGAAGTCCAACCGCTCTACCGTATGCGCTGCTTCTATGTTGTGTTCCTCTTGCGCGTAATTTCCTCTTATTTTAAGGCTGACGATCTTGCTCTTCTCATGTTTCACCTCCGAGCCGACCCCTTGTATCCATATTGCGTGGGCTGGGCCGTCGGCACCGATGACGTCGGCGATCGAGGCATCGACTAAGGTGACCGTGCTTCCTTCATCCAATAATGCGTATGTTTCGACGCAGCTTAGCGGCCCCCTTATTGTTACGGCCGCAATCTTTAGATAAGCGCGGCGGTGTTTGTACGGTTGAGTCGCTGTGATGACCTCCCTTGCCGATGTTGCGGTTTCCTTTTCAATTTCTGCTGTTCTGTCGTGATGCAGCAATTTATGGTGTTTCATCATGCATCCGCCTTTTCCGCACGGTGGAGCTTTACACAGCAATCGGCGATGTTTGCCTCGCAGACAGCGGTAGCAGATATTATTATTCTTTGCTACTTCCCATCTGTCATTTGTGGACAGAGCGGCGTATGACTTGCAATCGGGCAGTTTGTGTTCTTGTTTGCATTGAGGGCAGCGTTCTTCATATTGTTTCTTGCTTGTGGTGAAGGCACGTTCTATTTTTCTCGGTCTTCGCTCTCTCGTCTCGCTGTCCTCTGCTATGAACTCCGGCAAGGCATACGCGCTGCATTTGTCCGCTTCTTCGTTTAAGAACATTGATATCTTCTTAAGCTCTGGGATATCTTCTTTCTTTCTGGCTGCATAGTCGTACCATTTGCTTCTCAATATAGGCGTGAATTTGTCTGTGATAACTCGTGTCATTTCCGGACTATGCAGATAGTGTGCTTTCTTGAGTGCTTCCACGGTGCCCACTACGTTTGCTGTGCGATTTGCGAATATACATAGCTCCCTGGGATTGTCCGTAACTTTGTTCAGCAGCTTCAGCTTCTCTATTTCTAATTGAATTAACGCTTCTGGTCGTCCGAATCTCCTATCCAAAGCTTCCATTATCAGGCTGGGATCTGGTTGGCTTATAAGTAGGCAACCGGCGGCTTCTTTTGCTGTCCCTTTTAAGCTTCGGCGTATTCTCGCTATGTTTTCGTTCATTGTGAAGTACTTTGAAGATTCTTCGTACGTTGTTTTGAAGCTGAGCCATTCTTTGCTGCTACCACTGAATGTAGGTAGGCTCCCTTGTGCTTCGTACTGCTTGTGATAGAGCAGCGGCTAAGGTAGCGACGTCGATTTGTTGCTGCGCCTGCCCATTGTCTTCTTTCTGCAGCGCGGGTTGTGATGCAAACTGCGGAGCGGGTTGCGATGCGAAGTGCGGCGTGGGTTGCGGCGCGGGTACGATGTAGACTGCGGAGCGGGTTGCGATGCGAAGTGCGACGTGGGTTGCGGCGCAGGCTGCGGCGCTGGTTGCGATGTAGGTTTTTCTTGCAACCATGTACTAATGCGTACTGATGCTAAATCGTCTTCTATTTCTTCATCTTCGTCATCGGTTGATCCGACTTCTGCTTGTAATCGCTGCACGTGTATTTCTTGCAATTCCGTTCTTGCTTGCAACTGAGCCTGCTCGAGCTTGAGTTCGGCTAACCGCTCTTTCGCCTCTAACTCCGCGAGGAGTCTCTTGCGTGAGGCTACGGAGCGGCGCGACCTAGTCTCGTCGGGCCTTAGTGTGCGCTGCGATCTTCGATCCCTTTCTTGCTGGGTTTCTTCCGTTGCGGCCGTGTTATCGGTCGCAGAGGTAGCGGTTGTATCGCTGACCGTTGTGGTTTCGCTCGTGGTGTTGGATGTACCAGTAGTGGTTGAGTCGCCCCCAGAGGCCTCTTCTGTGGCCCCCTAGGTTGTTTGTTCATCCTTGCGACGCTTCGATGATTCTCCGTTGTTACTACGTGTAATCACCATTTTTCTTCACAATAATATTTTTTCGTTCTTGCGGTTTGCTTCTTTTTTCCGGCAATACCAAGACCGATATTGTCTTTTTCTTCCAGTAATCCGGCTTTTCGAAGGACCATTAATGTTACGGATCGCCGTAACGCCGTTCGAAAAATGAGTGAAACACGTTGGTCTTGCTTAAACTGGAGGCAAGCGGCGGTGAGGAGGAACTTTTTCTTTTCTTGCTGCTGTTTTCTTTTCTGTGGCTGGAGAGCGACTGCCGACCGTTCCGGCCGGCCCGTCTTATATACTATTTGGCCGTTGCTGGCCAGCGGACCCTTTCCTCACCCCCGCGCCTTTCTTTATTAGGTAGATTTCTTATAAACTAATGCACAGACTTAAATATATAACATTCTTACAACTACTTATTAAACTAATACTTAAATAACAATTTTTCTATATACTAAAGGTTACAATGTTGTCTTTCTAGCAATTTTAAGCTGAGGACCCTGCCCCCCGCCTCAGTACTATAAATATAAAAGTCGTGGCGCGGCGCGCGTAGCCTCATTCGCTCCGCGGCCGCGTCACGGTAACATGCCCTGTTTATTATTTATCGTGCCTAAAGGCTTAATACATAAGGAATTAAATTGCACTATACAAGGGAATATAATTTACATACAATACTTATTCTACAATTTGGCATTAATTAATTTCTATATTCTAAATCTATGTTAACTCTCGCCATTTGTTCGGTGCCTTTATTGCGAGAGTTATTACATACTTACAATACTATTTATTTAAAAATAAAAACTATATTTCTCAATATTATTGCCACGGCTTTTCCCGCGTTGCTGTGGCCAACCACCGCTAGTTGTGGAACCGTGAGCGCGCCCCGACGATCATAACATCCTCCTGGCTCCGCCCACCGCCCCTAGGTTGTTCAACTAGCGATGGTTACGACAAGCAATTCGTAAGTCATTTCGTTCTACGTATTACTATGTTTGCGTCGTGCACACTTTCTTAACTCCTTCCGCGTTTGGATGTGACACCGCGGGGCTGCGGCCTCGAAATGTGTATGTAGTACAAGTGTTTCTATGGCTTAAAAATATTTATCCACGTTCTGGACTAGCTAGGCCTTGGTTCAACTTCAATCTAAAATATTCTTTCATCGCTTGACAGGCACATATTTCCAAACCACTGAATATGTTTCGTTATCAAAAGGATGGGAAAAGGTAAATATATAAGTTGATAGTGTAACACTCCCACCCCAACCCCTCTATACTTATTTTTGTCTTTCTTTAGAATGTATATTTATAAAATATTTCAAATTTGCGTAACTTTCTAAAAGTTTAAATATAAGTTTAATAAATTTATGGCGTGATCGTCGTAGTTAGGACCCTTATTTACGTTATGTTTGTATAGTAACTAGTTCTTTTAGGTGTCTCTTGGGAAAATGAATATTCACGAGAGCAATCGAAATCTGTTGGTAGCGCCTTATAAGCTTAAGAACTCCGTTCACGGAGACAGAGCTCAAAAAAGTTAAGAACAATAAATTGTCTCTATTCCACTTGTATCAGGTTCACAGTAGTTAATTTCTTATTAATTAATTCCTTCTCGCGCTCGAAAAAGGCTCACAATATTTATATCAAATACCAGATACAAGGGCTTCGCTCTCTCACATTAAAAAAAATGTGGGGAGGCACACGGCTCCCACACACGCCACGCGATTTTAAAGTTTAGCAAAAGATAAAACACTATTCAATAAATAATTATTTTATTGAGAAAGACAAAAACAAGCAATAAATATAATTAATTAAAACTTTCGTGTATCAATGCATCAGGCGGTATCATCGTTTATCTGTACCACACACAAATGTCAAGAACAAAAGAACTGCAAAGTACCCTGCTCCTAACAGGAAAAGCTCGATAGCAAGAAAGCATTACGAATATCTTGCGCCTCGGCTATATAATAGATTCAATAATTTAAAATTAAAAATTTTGTACAGCCGACTTCAATATAAGTTATTTAAGAATAACTTAAAAACTATTGGTCTGACCTTGATCAAATTCATATGGGACCACACGAGAAGTACCAGCTTTCAAATAAAAAAAGAATCATCGAAATCGGTTCACCCAGAAAAAAGTTCTGAGGTAACACACATAAAAAAAAAACGAAAAAAAAAACATACAGTCGAATTGAGTACCGGCTCCTTTTTGGAAGTCGGCAGACAAAACAAAAGTTACACAGAAGCTAAGCAACTTTAAATTAAAAATAGTTTTGCTAGATTGGCTAAAATAATGTGACTACTATGCTTGTGAAAGACTTCTGTGACACACACACACACACACACACACACACACACACACACACACACACACATACACACACACACACACACACACACACACACACACACACACTTTTACTCCATTTTACTATACCGAATGAGTAGGTAAGTACTGGTATGGCGTAAGTATTCACAGCTTTTATTAGGTGTTATCCAGACAGTTTAGTTTTGCAGATGTTAGTTAATCTGCTTTTATATTCATTAATGAGGTTTTCTTTTATTGTTCCGTGATCTAAGCCTTTGAGCTGGTGAAATCCCAGATGCTTATAAACGTCATTCGGTTCCATGACTGTTATTATCTGATTTTCATTGTCGTTTATTGCGTAGTGTCCTGTACTTATCTTACCCTTTATTATATGGACGGTCCTACATTTGTCTAATCCAAATTTCATATTGATATCTCGGCTAAATTCAGCAGTAACATTTATTACTTTGTCTATTTCTTTGTAGGTTTTTGTATAGAGATTGATGTCGTCCATGTATATTAAGTGAGTTATTGAAGTATCAGTGTTACCATGTTTAAACAGTCGCCTCAAAGAGTCGCCTTGATAGATGTCTTTTTTTATCGATATTTCTCTGGTAGTTATAGTGTTAGGATGACTATTAAGATAATAGGTAGTTCTCTAACTTGGCATTATGGATTTAAGGAATTCAATTAGACTGTTATTAATTTTATAAATTTTAAGTACTTCAATTAACCAGGAGTGAGGTATGCTATCGAACGTATTTTGATAATCTATAAACGTACAATGTAGATTTCGTTTTTTGGCAGCTGCATGTTTGTGAATAACAAAATACGAATCAATTATCAGTTGCTCTTTGCACCCCATGTGGTCGCGCCGACATCCTTTCTGTTCTTCAGCAATTATGTTATTTGTCTCTGCGTGTGTTCTGATTTTGTAAGTGATTACTGATGTATGTATTTTGTAAATTATAGGTAAGCATGTTATAGGTCTATATTGAGATGGTTGTAATGAATTTTGGCTTTTAGGAAGCATATATGTTATTCCTTTAGTTATAAAATGGGGTTAATCTTGTTTTTGAAATATAATTTCTGTTAAGTTTCTAGCTATACATTTATGTAAGACTTCTAATTTTTTTACCAAAAGTTAGGAATTTTATCTATACCAGGCGATTTCTTAGTTACCAGGTAATTTATATGTAATGTTTCTTATATCTTCAGCTATAATTTCCTCAAATTTCATTTCATCTATTGCTTCCCATCAAACTTTTTCTTCTAATATCCATTTCGCTTCAGTATTGTGAGTGACTTGAGTCTCCCAAATATTTGACCAAAAGGATTCTAACTCCTCTATGTTCGGTGTATCGTGGTATTGTCTGTCTATGTTGTCTGCTGTTGTGTTTTTTAAGCCTGCATTTAAATTTTGTGTAAAATATTTTTTCCGTTATTTATGAATAAATTATTGTTCTGCTTTCTCTGTAGTGATTTTTTATATCTTTTGAGTCTATTACATTTAAGGGATAATTTTTGTTTTAGGGTATCAAGGAATTCTTCCGGTCTGCTATTGTTGCTTTCATGTCTTGTGTGTAAAATTGTGTTTTTAAATATCGCTGTAACTCTATCTACTATTTTCTTAGATCTTCTGTTTATAAAAATGTATTGTAGAGTAATGTAGAGGGTTTCCTTTAGGTCTAATAGTCTTAAGCTATGGAGGAGATGATTTGGTATTACGCTTATTGTGGAGAGGACTATAGGAACTATATATACTTTTCTTGTCGCCAGATTCTAGTCACTTCATCTTTGAGCTTCGCGTACTTACTATTTTTTTCTGTGATTGTCTTCTGTATATTGTGTGTGTTGGGGACTGCAATGTCTATCAGGTAAGTAATTTTATTTATTTTGTCTTCTAGGATTATATCTGGTCTGTTATAATGGATTGTCTTGTCAGTAAGAATGGCGCGGTCGTACAAAAGCTTATGTGTGGTATTTTCTAGGGTAATTTTTGGTGTATAATTGTAGTAGGTAGTGTTGGTATTTTTAATGAGGGTGTGTTTGAGTGCTAGTTTTTGGTGAATGACATTGGCCACCTGGTTGTGCCTGTGGGTGTATTCGGTCTACGTCAGAGCTGTGCATGCGCCTGTTATGTGTTGGATGGTTTCTGGGTGGATGTGGCATTTGCGACATTTGTCATTAATTACTGTAGGATCTTTTATTATGTGTTTTCTTTAGTTTTTGTGTTTATGATTTGGTCTTGAATAGCTATTATGAATCCTTCTGTTTCTGGGAATAAGTTGCCTATTTTCAGGCATTTATTTGAAGCTAACTTATTTATGTGTGATTGCTCCAAGTCATGAGGGTGCCTACCGTAGAGTACTTATTATTATTTTGGGGTATCTATAAAGTTTTCTCATCTGGTTGGGCAGTATAAATATATAATTGTAAATGAAAATAGTAAACATACATAAATATGAATAAAATAAAATAAATACATAAAAAATACATAAATATATAAAAACCCAACCAGATGGAAGCCCTCGGCAGGGGAGACCAGACGGCCGAGGGTTAGGGGGAAAGGGAAAGAAACCGGCGGACGATGCGGGCGGTATCGAGGAGCACCGCCTTCTGCATTTGAGCCTGGAGCGGTCCGTCACGGAGTCCCAAACGCCTTAGATGACCCGGGAGGCTGACTGGGATTAACCCGTTCGCAGAAACGACCACAGGAATAATTTCGGCCGGCAGACCACCCCATTATTATTATTATCTGGGGTATTTGTATAGTTTTCTCATCTGGTTGGGCTGTATAAATATATAATTGAAAATGAAAATGATAAACTTACATAAATATCAATAAAATAAAATAAAATAAATACATAAAAATTACATAAATATATAAAAACCCAACCAGATGGAAGCCCTCGGCAGGGGAGACCAAACGGCCGAGGGTTAGGGGGAAAGGGAAAGAAACCGGCGGACGATGCGGGCGGTATCGAGGAGCACCGCCTTTTGCATTTGAGCTTGGAGCGATCCGTCACGGAGTCCCAGTCGCCTCAGGTGATCCGAGAGGCTGACTGGGATTAACCCGTTCGCAGAAACGACCACAGGAATAATTTCGGCCGGCAGACCACCCCACATGTCGGTCACCTCGTGAGCCAGGTCCAGATATTTTGTCACCTTATCTGTTTCGGCTTTCACGAGGTTTTCGTCATAAGGAATGGTAATGTCGACCAAAAATATCCTTGACTGTGCCCGGTCCATCAGCACAATATCAGGCTTATTCGCAAGAATAGTCCTGTCTGTGATGATGGCCCGGTCCCAGTAGAGCCTGGCGCGGTCATTTTCGAGTACGGCTTCCGGCAAGTACTTATAATACGGCAGTTTCCGATCCACGAGACCGTATTTCAGAGCGAGCTCCTGGTGTAGAATCCTGGCTACTAAGTTGTGTCTGTGCAAATACTCAGAGTTAGAAAGCGCCGAACAACCGGAGATGACATGCCTAAGTGACTCACCGGGATGGCGACAAGCTCGACAGACGTCAACGGTGCCATCCTTTAGGATGTATCTCCGATAATTGTTGGTCTTAATAACCTGGTCCTGTATCGCACAGACAAAACCCTCGGTTTCCCCAAAGAGGTCACCGAAACGTAGCCAGTGGAGGGAGGCGACTGTGTCTACGAAAGGCTCGTGTAGAGCCTTGTAGAACCTCCCGTGGAGCTCCTTCTCCTTTCATACGGTCTCCCGGTCGGAAATGTTCTGTACTGCCGGGTCCCGCCATTGCTCGTTGGCTAAGGATATGGGGGTAAGTCCTTTATCACAAGAAATAACGTCCCTATAGTGTGGATCATCCGCTCTCGTCAGAAAGTAATTACGGAGGCTGCACACTTCGCGATTATGCATGGTAAGCGCACTTAAAAAGCCGCGCCCACCATGCTTCCGCGGCAAGTACAGATGATGCATCCTGTGGGACGTCATTATAGTGCGGACTTTTCTGTCCAGAGCGTTTAGTTCGGTCTGAGTCCACCTAAGTATGCCAAAGGTATACATGAGAACAGGCATGACCCAACCGTTATATGCGTGCGTCTTATTCACACCGGACAAAAGGCTGTTAAGCACTTTGGTCAAGCGTGCATAAAACACATCGCAAACTGACTGTTTCATACCCGCCTCATCTACACCGATGTTCTGTGACATACCCAGGTATCGGTATGTTTCAGCCCCGGAAAGGGTTCTTATGTTGATGAGCATAGATAAATCTATGCCCTCAGAGTTAGCAACCCTTCCCCCCTCAACATGGAGGACCGCACACTTATCCGTCCCCAGCTCCATTCTAATAGAATTGCTAAAATCACAAGTGATGTTTAGCAATTCCATAAGATGAGAGCGACTGGAGGCGAATAACTTGAGATCATCCATATAGAAAAGGTGGGTCACTTTTGTACCTCCCCTCCGAAGCTGAAATCCCTTCCCGGAGCCCTCCAGTAAGGTACTGAGAGGGTTCAGAGAGAGGCAGAACCAGATTGGACTCAAACAATCGCCCTGGAAGATACCCCTTCTTATCTTTATGTGGTTCTCCGCAGCCGTCATCCGCTCACCTATATGACAAAGGATCGTACTCCACTGCCCCATACACTGCCCAAGGAAGTCTCTAACTGTACAGTCAATCTTGTATAGCTCGAGGACCCTCTTAAGCCATGCATGAGGCACCGAGTCGAATGCCTTTTTGTAGTCTATCCCGGCGGCGGAGAGGTTCCGACGGTTGCGTTTAACCACCTTGCCAATGACCGCGTCAATGAGGAGTGGTTCCTTCGTTCCACGACCACCGCCCCTACATCCATTCTGAGCGCGCGACATCACCTGATTTGAGTTCAGGTGACGACTGATTCTCGCGCTCAAAATGGATGTTAGTGTCTTGTATATCGTGGGTAGACACGTGATGGGGCGAAATTTGCTCGGGTCTATGGTATCCTGATCTTTAGGAATCAAATGAGTGATCCCAGTAGTGAAGAGGCTCGGGAGCGACTTCTGGTCGAGAGCCTCTTGAAACTGTCGGGCGAGCACAGCGTGGCACACCACGAACCCCTTCAGCCAGTAGTGATGCAGCCCGTCGAGCCCCGGACTTTTCCAGTTCGGGGCCCTACGGACCGCCTCAACTACATCATCCGGCGTTATGATGACGGGGTCCATGGGCGTAATATTCGCACACTGACTCGCCACAACTTCCGTCCAAGGGCCCTCGCTGTGGTTTACGGGCTCTGACCACAGGCCGCGCCAGAATGCGATAGTGTCGGCCTGATTCGGTGCTGGGCCCGTTCCACGTACCATTGGTCGCTCCAATGATTCATAGAGCCTCTTCTGATCACTCTGAAAGAGACGATTCTGGTTGAACGTATACCTCTCGGTATATCGCCGAATCCGCTTCCCCCAAGCAGCGATTCTCTGCTTCAGGTCGTCTATGCGCTCCGTCAGTTTTTGCGTTATATCCGGCTGGGACAAACTGATATTTTATTATTATTATTATTATTATTATCTTTTCTACTCCTTTTTTTCTCAAGATTTTCTAAGATCTTGGTTTTTAAGAAATGCTCACGGGCCTAAGCCAAGTGCGCGTCCCTTTGGGAATCAAAATTTGAGGTGTCTTCTTGCAAAAATTTTCGGACTATACGACAAGTGTTGAGTATGGCTGCTTTTTGCATGGTAATATAACTATTTTCAGGAAGATCTAATAGTTTAAGGGAGTGGGGCAAACATTTCGGGATCACACCAGTACTGGAGAGCACCAGCGGCACAATGTATACTTTGTTCATTTTCCAAATTCTAGTTACTTCTTCTTTTAGTTCTGTGTATTTAAGAATTTTTTCCGTAATGGTTTTTTGTAGATTATGGGTATTTGGGATTGCTATATCAATTAGGTATACTATTTTATTTAATTTGTCAATTAAAGTTATATCCGGTCTATTGTAATAAATCGTTTTATCGGTAAGAATAGCTCTATCAAAGTACATTCTGTGACTATCGCTCTCCAGAACAGGTTTAGGGGTATATTGATAGTATGGCGATAGTAGTTGGTTCGGGATTAAATTGTATTTATTTGCAAGCTTTTGATGAACGTAATTAGCTACCTGGTTATGCCGGTGGGTGTAATCAGTTTGTGCTAGGCTAGGACAAGCACTGGTGATATGTTGTATAGTTTCGGGTAGGCGGTGACATTTTCTACAGCTATCGTTCTGCATGTTTGGGTCTTTTAATATATATTTTTTATAGTTTCTTGTATTGATTACTTGATCCTGAATAGCAATAAGAAAACCTTCAGTTTCAGGAAAAAGAGAACCTAGTTTTAACCATTTATTAGAAGCCAGTAAGTCGACATGGGGTTGTTCTAAATCGTGTGCATGTCTACCATGTAATTCTTTACTACGCCACTTTGATAGCTTTTCTTTTTCATGGTCAATTACTGTAGTAGATCTATTGTCTTGTTTACTTAAATTAAGAGGGGTATAATTGATATCGGATTCAATAACTCCTTTATGTAACGGGCTGTTAGCTGATTTTTCATAATAGAAAGATTGCAAGTTTTTGATTTGCCCTTCCCATAGCCTTTTAAGATCGATCAGACTCCTACCCCCTATGGCTCTCTTTATCGTAAGTCGTTCAATTGCCGATTTAGGATGCACATATTTGTGTTTAGTCATTGTAGTCAAAACTAGGTTTTGATTTCCAGATTTCGTATATCTGTGGATGACCATTTAATAACTCCGAAAGAATAGGTAAGTATTGGGATGGCAAAAGTGTTAATAGCTTTGAATAAATTTCTAGAATTAAGTTGCTTTTTACAAATTAGATTCAACCTGCGGAAATATTCATTACTGAGGTCCTTTTTAATAGCAGTATGGTCTATACATCTTCCTTCACGTAAACCTAGATATTTATATGTATCATTTTCGTCTATCAATGTAAACATATCGTATTGACTTTCTGTATTACTGTCGACTCTACCTTTATGAAGTTTAAGTGTTTTGCATTTATCTAAACCGAAGGTCATGTTTATATCTTTACTGTACTCAGCTGTAATTTTTATGAGGGTATTCATTTGTTTTTCTGATTTGGTAAAAGCTTTATATCATCCATACACATTAAATGATTGACATAGGTGTCTTTAGTTAATTTATACCCATGATTGTTTTTGTTGAGCAAAGAAGATAAAGGGTTAAGAGCCAGACAAAACCACAGTGGGCTCAATGAATATCCCTGAAAAATGCCATTAGCGATTGGTATATCTTCTGTGACTATAGTTTTAGTGCGTCATTAAGGTGTAGTTTAGTTTTCCATTTGCTCATAACTCCTTTCAGGAAAGAAATAATATCCGGGTTGATTTTATAAATTTGCAAAACTCGTATTAGCCAAGAGTGTGGTACACTGTCGAATGCTTTTTTATAGTCAATATATGTTAGACTAAGATTAAGGTTGTGAGTGGTAGCGTGTTTTATCACTGTTGAATCGATAATGAGTTGTTCTTTGCATCCTCTGTGATTCTGTCTGCATCCTTTTTGTTCCTCCGCTAAAACTTTGTTATGTGTTAAATGCGTATTAATTTTTAGTGTTATACAAGAGGTGATTAGTTTGTATATAGTTGGGAGACACGTAATTGGTCGGTACTGTGAGGGATCTGCTGTATTATCACTTTTGGGAATCATGTAAGTAGTACCTACGGTTACAAATGATGGGATCTCTGACGCGCCTTTTAATATATCTGTAATAATTTTCGCTAAAATATCGTGGAGTGCCGAAAACTTTTTATACCAAAAGTTGTGAATATTATCGTTTCCAGCAGCTTTCCAGTTTTTCATTCTTTTGGTAATATGTTCTACCTCTAATTTTGTAACTTCTGTGAATTTCATCGATTCAATGGTTTCTGCTGTGTTCTCTTCTTCTTTGATCCAACTTGCCTGTTCATTATGTTCTTTATTTTTCTTCCATATGTCAGCCCAGTAGTTTTTGAGTTCTTCTTCAGTTGGAACTTCCTTGGGCTCATTGGATACATTACTTACATTATGTTTGAGTGATCTATAAAATCCTTTTTCATTATTCTGAAATAGTCTATTGTCTTCTTTTCTTTGTAGGGATTTTTTGTATCTAGCTAGTCTTTGGGTTTTAACTGCAAGTTTTTGTTTTAGAGTGTCTAAAAATTCATTTGGTCTAATATTATTTTTATTATGAGTTGAATGAACCTTATATTTATCAATTATTAAATCAATTTTCTTTACTAATCTAGGATGTCTATTATTGTTGATGAATTGTGTTAATCTGGCTACATCAGCACGCAAGATAGATATTACTATTTCTAATCTGATTTGCCAAGCCTGTTTATTGTAAAATGAATTTCGTTTTTTTAAGGGGCCATTTGAAATTTTGTATCCTAATCGTTTTGAGATAACTAAAGCTGAGCAATATATGAGGGTATGAATATGTAGTAATTGTATTGTAATGTAGTAACTCTGAATCAATACTATAGAATTTCGGTAATATATGACTATTGAAAATGTTTAGTAAACTATGTAGCCTCTTATTTTCTTTTAATCGCGGTACTTTTGGTTTGATGCTATGGTCAGTACCAGTATACAAAGCAAGATTAGTTTTCAGTTCGTCGGTTAACTTCTGTACGGTACCATCATCTGGGAGATTTATTTCAGCGGAATGTGAAACGCTAAAAATACTAGGTTGAGCCGTGCAGCTCATTGCTACAGTTTGTGTTGCAGAATTGAATGTTAAGGTATGTGATTGAGTTTAGAATAAAGAAGGGGGTGGAGATGTCTGACGAAGGCTAAAAATGTGATTTGAATTACCCGCTGTCAAATGATCGGTGTCTCTTGTATCTGATGTGAGCCCGAAATATTATTCCCAGCTTCCTCGTTTTCAATTATTATAGCTACTTGTTGTTTTATACTTTTAATTTGTTCATCAGATAATAATTTATTTCTTATTATTACTCGTCTCTGGTCTGCAATACGTTGAGATGTGATATTTAAATGAGGATATTTTAATTTAAATTGGTCAAATAATTTCTTAACGTACATAGTGCGATCGGTTTCTAATTTAGTAATGTAAAAGTAAGTACGCATAATGAAAGTATTTATTTCTTCATCCCATTTCATGCGCACTCTAGGTTTGCTAGCTTTGGTGGTCACAAGCTGAGTGGCCCTTGCCGCCCGTGAAACATCCGAAGCCGGAGAGACTGCTCTACTATCGCACTTGTATTCATCAGACGATGTTAGTACTGATGATGCGCTGGACTCGCATTGTTCGGGAGACCCGGCAGAGGGCCGTCCAGGTAAACCCTCGCCACCGATGGTTCGCATGCTGAAACGCCCAGCACCGGCTCCAGGCGTGCCCCGACGTTCACCCTCGGGAAGCGGTCCTTTACGAATACTTCTATTTCTCAACTCCATATTGATGGGTGCGCTAGATCCCCGTTGGTCACCCGCAAAGTATCTTCGTTGCGGGTGTCCGCCACTCACGTAAGCGTAGGTGTTCAGCTCGGACGTGGGGTTAGACTTGTGAGTGACTTATTATTATTATTATTATTTTTGGGGTATCTATAAAGTTTTCTCATCTGGTTGGGCAGTATAAATATATAATTGTAAATGAAAATGGTAAACATACATAAATATCAATAAAATAAAATAAATACATAAAAATACATAAATATATAAAAACCCAACCAGATGGAAGCCCTCGGCAGGGGAGACTAGACGGCCGAGGGTTAGGGGGAAAGGGAAAGAAACCGGCGGACGATGCGGGCGGTATCGAGGAGCACCGCCTTCTGCATTTGAGCCTGGAGTGATCCGTCACGGAGTCCCAGTTGCCTCAGATGACCCGGGAGGCTGACTGGGATTAACCCGTTCGCAGAAACGACTACAGGAATAATTTCGGTCGGCAGACCACCCCACATGCCGGTAACCTCGTGAGCCAGGTCCAGATATTTTGTCACTTTATTTGTTTCGACTTTCACGAGGTTCTCGTCATAAGGAATGGTAATGTCGACCAAAAAGATCCTTGACTGTGCCCGATCCATCAGCACAATATCAGGCTTATTCGCAAGAATGGTCCTGTCTGTGATGATGGCGCGGTCCCAGTAGAGCCTGGCGCGGTCATTTTCGAGCACGGCTTCCAGCAAGTACTTATAATACGGCAGTTTCCGATCCACGAGGCCGTATTTCAGAGCGAGCTCCTGGTGTACAATCCTGGCTCCTAGATTGTGCCTGTGCAAATACTCAGAGTTAGAAAGCGCCGAACAACCGGACATGACATGCCTAAGTGACTCCGATACTTGTTGGTCTTAATAACCTGGTCCTGTATCGCACAGACAAAACCCACGGTTTCCCCAAAGAGGTCACCGATACGTAGCCAGTGAAGGGAGGCGACTGTGTCTACGAAAGGCTCATGTAGAGCCTTGTAGAACCTCCCGTGGAGCTCTTTCTCCTTCCATACGGTCTCCCGGTCGGAAATGCACTGTACTGCTGGGTCTTGCCATTGCTCGTTGGCTAAGGATAGAGGGGTGAGCCCTTTATCACACGAAACGACGTCCCTATAGAATGGATCACCCGATCTCACCAGAAAGTAGTTACGGAGGCTGCACACTTCACGATTATGCATGGTGAGAGCGCTCAAAAAGCCGCGCCCACCATGTTTCCGTGGCAAGTACAGCCTCATTACTGACGATCTCGGGTGATGCATCCTGTGAGACGTCATAACAGTGCGGACTTTTCTATCCAGAGCGTTCAGTTCGGTCTGAGACCACCTCAGTATGCCGAAGGTATATATGAGGACAGGCTTGACCCAACCGTTATATGCGTATGTCTTATTCACACCCGACAAAAGACTGTTGAGCACTTTGGTCAAGCGTGCATAAAACTCATCGCTAACTGACTGTTTCATGTCCGCCTCATCGATACCTATGTTCTGTGACATACCCAGGTATCGGTATGTTTCAGCCTCGGATAGGGTCTTTATGTTGATGGGCATAGATAAGTCTATACCCTCAGAGTTAGCAACCCTACCCCTTTCGACATGGAAGACCGCACACTTATCCGTCCCCAGCTCCATTCTAATGGAACTGCTAAAATCACAAGTGATGTTCAGCAATTCCATAAGATGGGAGCGACTGGAGGCGAATAATTTGAGATCATCCATATAGAAAAGGTGGGTCACTTTTGTACCTCCTTTCCGAAGCTGAAATCCCCTCCCGGAACCCTCCAGTAAGGTACTGAGAGGGTTCAGAGAGAGGCAGAACCAGATTGGACTCAGACAATCGCCCTGGAAGATACCCCTTCTTATCCTTATGTGGTTCTCTGCAGCCGTCATCCGCTCGCCTAGATGACAAAGGATCGTACTCCACTGCCCCATACACTGCCCGAGGAAGTCTCTAACTGTACAGTCAACCTTGTACAGCTCGAGGACCCTCTTCAGCCATGTATGAGGCACCGAGTCGAATGACTTTTTGTAGTCTATCCAGGCGGCGGATAGGTTCCGACGGTTGCCTTTAACCACTTTGCCAATGACCGCGTCAATGAGGAGTGGTTCCTTGGTTCCACGACCAACGCCCCGACATCCATTTTGAGCGCGCGACATCACCTGATTTGAGTTTAGGTGACGAGTGATTCTCGAGCTCAAAATGGATATTAGTGTCTTATATATCGTGGGTAGACACGTGATGGGGCGGTATTTGCTCGGGTCTATGGTATCCCGGTCTTAAGGAACCAAATGAGTGATCCCAGTAGTGAAGAGGCTCGGGAGCGACTTTTGGTCGAGAGCCTCTTGAAATTGTCGGGAGAGCACAGCGTGTCACACCAAGAATCTCTTCAGCCAGTAGTGATGCAGCCCGTCGAGCCCCGGACTTTTCCAGTTCGGGGCCCTTCGGACCGCCTCAGCTACATCGTCCGGCGTTATAATGACGGGGTCCATGGGCGTAAGATTTGCACACTGACTCACCACAACTTCCGTCCAAGGGCCCACGCTGTGGTTTACGGGCTCTGACCACAGGCCGCGCCAGAATGCGACAGTGTCGGCCTGATTCGGTGCTTGGCCCGTTCCACGTACCATTGGTCGCTCCAATGATTTATAGAGCCTCTTCTGATTACTCTGGAAGAGAGATTGTGGTTGAACCGTGTCGACCTCTCGGTATATCGCCGAATCCGCTTTCCCCAAGCAGCGATTCTCTGCTTCAGGTCGTCTATGCGCTCCGTCAGCTTTTGCGTAATATCCGGCTGGGACAAACTTATATTTGTCCCAGCAAACGCTATCCTGACGGTGCGCACAATTCTCGGTCTATTATTACCCGACCTGAAGCTTGTCAGTCTGCCGATTAGGGTTCTTGCCTTTGAGATACGGTCCTCAATTCTTTTTCTCCAGGCTGGGATGGCGCTACTGAGTCTAGTAGTGCGTCCAGCCGTGGGAAGTTTGGCGCCAATAATACGGCAAACTGCCAGTGCGGCGCCAAAAAGAATTGAGTCCGTATCGCAAAGGTCCCGGCTAGCTTCCAAATAGGTCACCAGCATTGGGTTGAGAGCCCTCACGACAGCCCGATTCCGTTTGCTTAGGGGTATGCGGGGAAGTCGCGGTCGATTTTCGAGAGGCGTACTGCGCGTTTCCAAAATAGCCTCTTCCAATATACTCCTCATTTGCTCTACTTTCATCATCATCATCATCATCATCATCATTACAGCCCTTCACAAGTCCACTGCTGAACATAGGCCTCCCCCAAAGAATGCCACAAAGCACGGTCCTGAGCCACCTGCATCCATCGACTTCCTGCATGTCTTACCAGGTCGTCACTCCATCTCGTGGGGGGACGCCCTACACTTCGCCTACCGGTACGAGGCTGCCACTCGAGAACCTTTCTTCCCCATCGGTTGTCGGTTCTTCGAGCTATATGGCCGGCCCACTGCCACTTCAGCTTACTAATTCGTTGGGCTATGTCGGTTATTCTGGTTCTACTGCGGATATCCTCATTCCTAAGTTTATCACGCAGAGAAACTCCGAGCATAGCCCTCTCCATAGCTCGCTGAGCGACCTTGAGCTTCCTCATACGGCCAGCAGTGAAGGACCACGTCTCAGTTCCGTAAGTCATCACTGGCAACACGCACTGGTTGTACAATTTCGTTTTAAGGTTTTGAGGTATGTCTGACGAGAAGATGTGTCGTAGCTTCCCGAACGCTGCCCAGCCGAGTTGAATCCGTCGATTGGCCTCTCGGTCGAAGTTGGACTTACCTAGTCGGACTATTTGTCCCAGGTAAACATACTCGTCAACAACTTCGAGCTTAGTGCTCCCAACAACTACCGGCATAGGTGTGACATGGACATTAAACATAATCTTTGTTTTGTCCATGTTCATCTTAAGACCTATCCGTTGGGAAACACTATTGAGGTCATTGAGCATAGTGCTTAGGTCCTCCAGCGATTCTGCCATAAGGACTATATCGTCGGCAAATCGAAGGTGTGTGATGTACTCGCCATTGATGTTAATACCGTACCCTTTCCAGTCCAGAAGCTTGAAAACGTCTTCCAATGCAGCGGTGAAGAGTTTCGGGGATATGACGTCACCCTGTCTTACACCTCTCTGCAATTGGATAGGTTTCGTACTCTGGTTCTGTACTCGGATAGCCATCGTAGCCCTACTGTACAAGCACTTCAACACTTCGATATACCGACAGTCAACTTGGCACCGCTGAAGGGACTGCAGCACCGCCCAAATTTCGACGGAATCAAAGGCTTTCTCATAGTCCACATACGCCAGACATAGTGGCAAATTGTACTCTTCGGACTTCTGTACAACTTGCCGAAGGGTATGTATGTGGTCTATGGTGCTAAAGCCCTTTCGGAAACCGGCTTGTTCGGGAGGCTGGAAGTCGTCAAGTTTGCGCGCGAGACGATTCGTAATGACTCTCGAAAACAGCACGTAGACGCGGCTCAGAAGGGAAATCGGTCTGTAGTTCTTCAAGAGAGCGTTGTCACCTTTCTTGAAGAACAAGACCACCGCACTTCTGCTCCACGCCTCCGGTGTAATGCCACCATGGAGGACGGAATTAAAGAGCTTCTGAAGGACTTCAAGTACCGGTCTTCCACCCGCTTTCAGAAGCTCCGCTGTAATTCCATCCTCGCCTGGGGCCTTACCGTTTTTAAGGTGCTGGAGAGCCATTCTAATCTCGCTCAGACTGACGTCCGGGATATCTTCGGAATAGTGTCGGATGAGACTCGCTCTTGGATCGTTACTCACACTTGCGTGTGGCTCCAACGATGACGTGTACAGCTGCCCATAGAACCTCTCAATCTCACTCAAAATCTCAGGTGTCCCGGAAACGATGCTGCCACATTCTGTCTTCAGCTTTGACAGTTGGCTCTTTCTGGCAGACAGATCTCTGGCAAAGACTTTGGAGCCTTGGTTCCGCTCGATCGCTTCTTCAATACGAGCTGTATTGAAGTTGCGTAAGTCCCGCCGCATGCATTTGGAGATCTGTCTGTTCAGATGCCTGTATGCTGTCAAGTCTGTTGAAGAATGTAGCTTCATCTCCCGTCTAACAGCCATGAGATTAAGAGTGTGATCGGAGAGTTTTTGTGTTCTTCTGCGGCGGGTCTTGCAGAACTTAGCTCCGACCGCATGGACAGTTTCCACGAGCTTGTCATTCATATCGTCCACTTCATTGCAGTCTTCTAGGCACTGAAAACGGTTTTGTAACTCGAGCTGAAAGGTTTCGGGACTTTGGATTAGAGCACGAGGGGGACGGAGCGTTGACTTCATTAGACGAGACCTCTCCAACTTAACGTTTAGGTTCAGTGTGCCTCTAACCATTCGGTGATCGCTACCAGTTTTCACCCTTGCGATCACGGAGACATCACTGAACAGTTGTCGTCTGGTCGTCATAATGAAGTCAATCTCATTTTTTGTCGAACCGTCGGGGCTCGACCAGGTCCACTTCCTGTGGGGCCGCTTCTGGAAGAAAGAGTTCATCATAAAGAGTCCCTCTTTCTCCATGAAGTCGGCCAGCTGCTGGCCCCTTGGGTTCCGTTGCCCTATTCCAAATTTCCCTACTTTCAGCTCACCGTTCTCTCTTGTGCCTAGTTTTGCATTGAAGTCTCCCATTAACACCGTATATTGGGTTTTGGAGGAATGCATGGCTCTAGAGATATCCTCATACATTTCCTCCACCTCCTGATCGGGGTGTGCCGAGGTTGGTGCGTAAACCTGTATGACCTTCAGCGAATACCGTTTGGTGATTCTGAGTATAAGGTACGCAACCCTCGTCGACACACTCCCGATCTTTACAACGTTGTTAACGAGAGACTTGTGGACGATAAATCCGACACCTCCTTGGGACAGATGGTCGCCCTCCCGGTGATAGAGCAAGTTGCCGGATTCGAGGATTACCGTGTCCTCCCCCTCTCTTCGGACTTCGGATAATCCTATAATATGCCAGCGCAACTTGTCTATCTCTTCTTCCAGCTCCACGATCTTCTCGTCAGTCCTCAGGGTGCGTGCGTTGTACGTTGCCAGGTCGAGTCGTCTAAGGTGGCAACCGAACCTCCACCGGAGATTCTTAGCACCCCCTGCCCCGCCGTTACCATGGTCGCCACCGTAGCCAGGAATAGCGGGGCCGCCGGGGACTGGGGGCCGTCTGTTTGTTGCTTTAGTCATTGGGGGGTATTTGCCATAGTTGCCACGCTTGGCGAGCGGGTTGGCAACCGCAGTTTTTTTATTATAATTTTTTTGGCTATTATCAGGAAGATGCTGCTGCCCATCTTCTGCCTGTTTCCCTTTGTCGCCTTTTACGACACCCACGGGAGGATATGGGGTAGTGGATATTCTTGACCGCCACTACACGGCAACTCTACTTTGTGGGAGACTATTTCATCATCGTCTGAATGAACCACAACTGGAATATCCACTGCGGCATCCACGTGTGCGGGTTGCTCTGCAATTAGTAGCGCCACATTACCAGCTGCAGCATTTTCATCCGATGAGGGAACAGCCTCACGTTGTAATCGTTCGAGTTCGGCGTCACCAAATATGTTGGAGCGCAGGATATACCGAACTCGGTCTGCCAGGTTTTGCTCCGTTACATGAACCGATGGCTCCAGCTCTGCGAAAAAGCGATGCATCCGAGCCCGATACGCCAACATTCCAGTTTCTTCCCCTTTCGCCCTAAAGTACGCTCGCAATGCGTTTTTGTTCATTATTTCCATCCAACACATGTGACGTGCTCCACCAGCGGCGGATGCGCTTGCTGAGTCCGAGAAGACTCGGCCGACATCGAGGCCTCTGGTGGGGATGATGGATGCGGGCGGCTGCTAGGTGGTCTTGCAGCCCCCCGCGCTCGGCTGGCGGCCCGCATGCTGTCGCGTCCAGCGCCAGCTCCAGACGCGCCCTGGCGACCCCCAGGCAGCGGCCCTTTGCGCACTCTTCTTTTTTCCATCACCCATTAAAGGGGCGTCAATTAACGAGAGACGCCCAGGCCCGGCACCGTTTCATGGTGCGGCCGTAAGCACAAACGAGCCTTTGCACCCTCAGTTCTGCCGAGGCACGGCGCTCACACATCTTGGCAAGGCGCATTATTATTATTATTAACTATAACTTAATAATACTAATTTTATTATAACTTAAAAACATAAATGACAAAGTCGTAAACAAAGCTTTTAGATAAATTTCTTAATCTATTTCAATTTTACTATCTTATTTCTATTTGTTAAATATGTAAGTAAGTATATTATAGATTTTGGAGTGGGAAATTCTGTCAAAAGGGTTCCGGAAGTCGGATATTGCAATATCTGTTACGTCATTTGTTGGAAGGATTTTGTTTTTTATTCGTTTCAGTGTTTCGTATATTGCAGGATAGGGTATTTCTTCGAAGTAATGGACTTTCGTTAATATAAAATACTCGTATATTGTTTTATCTAAGTATTGTAATTTTTGGGATGAAAATAATTCTTTTTCGGCTTTTGTAATTTCCTCTTTATTTTCTAAATTTGATAGGATTTCGGATTTGATTCGTCTAGGTCAATGGAGGTAGGAATTATAATTGTTTTAAAGGATGATTTTAACAGGTTTTCGTTGTGTTCTTTTAAGTTGGTGTCCGGTATGAATTCTTTATTTGGGATGGATTTTAAGAATTCGAATAGTTATTGTTTTGCGTTTCGTTTCATTTTTCATTTTCTGATTCAGGTGTGGGTATAGTTGGAGATGGTAAATTTGGTTGGTTCGACAGGATAGGAGACGTTTCTGGTATCGGCGAGTGGCGGAATGGAGTTGGAAGTTGGTTTGGCGGAATTGGTAGATTTTCAAGTTGAGGTATAGGCAGATTAAGCGACTCGGTATTGATGTTGAGGTCATCCCCGTAAGCACCTATGTCTCGGAGACCAAAATTGTCAAAGTCAAAGATTCGATCGGTTGTAGAGGGTTGAGGATCTACTGAACTAGAAGGATTAAGGTTAGTGTTATTAGTTGGCTCTAGGATAGGACTATTAGTTAAGGGAATTTTGATATCTTCGAGGAGGTCAATTAAATGTGTTTCATTGCTATCAGGATTAGGTATAGAAGGGAGCTGCCTTTCTAATTCTTCGGGTGTAATGTGGTCAAATGAAGGAGGGGAATAATTTTCCACTTGCGTGTTGGGGACATGGGACTCCGGATATTGAATGGAATTAACAGGAAATCTGGAGAGAGCGTCAGGGTTGGTATTAATTTTACCCTTTTTATGCACGATGATATAGTCGAATTCCTCAAGTTTGAGTCGCCAACAGATAAGTCTGGATCCTGGGTCCTTGCAACTGAACAGCCATTGTAGAGGCGTATGATAAGTGACGATGGTAAAAGTGCGTCCATAGAGATGAGGACGAAATGCTTTGGTTCCGAATACGATAGCGAGACACTCTTTTTCGATACGGCACAATAAGTTTGATGCATAGAAGATATTAATTATTGAGGGCCAACGTGGAGAAGTTTTAATTGTTGCATTTCGAATATTATTTTTGTTAAGTGATGTTTACTGCAAAGAAGTATTGGATGTTTAACGTCGTAGCTATAGTTAGGTATATAATTATCAAGCCTACCAGGCTTCAAAGCCTAAAAAAATATTTATGAATTAAATTAATTATAAAAAAATCACTCGTCAAGCGTGATTAAGGTCAAACCTCCCTTAATACATACGGTTCGTTAAGTCCAGGTCCAAAGCTCACGCAAAGCGGCGGGGCTATATAAAGCACAAGTCCGGTCGTGTCCATACACTGGAGTGTCGCTGCGTCATAATAGGGTGCTGCAAAATGCCAGCTAGCGGCTTTGGACTCAATGGTAAGGCGTGCTAAGAGACAAATATGGTTAGAACCAATCTCGTCAGCCTCGAGCATGCGCGCAAAGTAGCCAGCCTTTCTTTTGCATGACTTAATTCCTCATCTCCATTCCATCATCAAACCACCAGAGGTTCGACTGGTCTTCACTCCTTTTTTTGTCGACATACCACGCATTCGAACCAAACAGTTTGCTTTGTCGTTCATAATGCGTAGAAAAAATTTGTGTCTTCTCATTCGATTACAATGAGCAAGGGTACGCTTTTGTTAAGCTAAGTCAGTGCGCTTTACCGTCTTGGGCTGCATCATCACTTACCATCGGATGTGATAGTAGTCAAGCATTGACTTATAACAGTAAATAAATAATAGTTACAAAAAAACACGCTTTTGTAGATAACCGAACTAAAAAGTAGAAAATAATTTTCAATAACTTTAACACAATAAAATCATTTTATTGTAGAAAAGCGTGGGGTGCTTTTTCAGATATTTTTGTGATGACATAACTTTACAAATATCCACAAAAATATTTACGACAAATTACGTGAAGCATCCCACGCTTTTATGCAATATTTTTTTATGTTAATCACTTTTTTCTTATTTTAAAGTTATTGAAAACTAGCTGGGCCACGCGACTTCGTGCGCGTGGAATTTACTACGATTTCATGGATATCAATTTTTTTGCGCGAAGCCCTAATTTTGTTTTTGAGTAATATTACCATCTTATAAATATTCACATTAATATTTATACGATACTAACGTCACTCAATTGTTTTGCCTTCCCGGAACCCCTCCACTAACACTTAAACCTTATGGTATGGTACTAAAGTTCAAATTGACTTTTAAGTATTATTACGAATCTTTTGTATGGAAATAAGTTTTGTTTTAAGACTTTTTCAGGCAATTTTTCTCTCCGTAAGAACCATCTTCGTACTTCAAGGAATATTATAAAAAAGCATTAGCGAAATCGGTTTAGCTGCTCTCGAGATTATCGCTTAGCAACACATTCAGCGATTCATTTTTATATTATAGATTATTTTCTACTTTTTTTAGTTCGATTATCTACAAAAACGTGTTTTTTTTAAACTATTATTTATTTTATATTTTTCAGTACGGCTAATTACAAAATCGTGTTTTATTCTTGAAATTCTTTTACGCGGCTTACAGTAGATTGAACTGGCAGAAATCGTAGTTATTTTATGAATTATTCGCAAACCCTGAGGATCCTGGCAAGGATAAGGGGATAAGCTATTTAAATTATTGCATTGTCATTGGTCCTTGATAAGTATGCCAATCAGACGTTTTGAATGGGATGAAAATCACATACGAAAATTCCGTTACACATGTAGATACATATCAAGCTAATAAAAGCGTATTAAAAAATAAAGGCCAATGTGTCATAATGGACTTTTATGAACAGAAAAAAAAAGAAAATGATAAACTCCTCAACGATATAGGAAAAATTCCTTCATTGTTAAAACCGAACAAAAAAGTTACAAATTTCAACACACATTAGAGGAGGAATCTTTACTAAAAGAATTATCAAAAAAAAAATCAGGACGTTAAGTCTAAACTTGTGTTAAAATTACTCATGTCACTGACACTACATTCTATATGATCCGCTCTTTTACAACGTTTGCGTGGGAAGCGGTATGAAAACTCTCTTCACAGATATATATTTTCATTTTAATTTTAACTTTATCTCATAACGACCTCAAGAAATTTAGTTGAATTTATACAAGGTTGTCAGATGAATAAAGAAAATAATTAAGGGGAGTACTTGCTCCTTAATTGCACGTCGCATATCTGGTTGGCTTCGGAAGAGTTAGTTAAAGTTACAGCCTATATACGTCCCAATGACTAGCACAGGCTTTCCCTCATTTCAGAGAGGGATTTAGGGCAAGGCAATGTCCGCCGCGCTGCCCCATGTTGCTGCTGTGTGTTCGCGAACTTCAAATGTCTTCGAAATATTTTTCTTTTCTTATTCCTCAGATATGCAGGTTCCCTCACGATGTTTTCCTCCAACACCGAGAAGAAGAAAAGAAGAAGAAGAAGAATCAAAATGCAATTGCGTTGTCACCCGTGAGGACTAAGTTGGAATGCCTCGTTTCCAGTAAAATGGGTCGCCGGTTCTCTATAGTCACCATACGAAACACAGCAGCGTTAAGCTGCTATTTTACGCTGGTATTCTGTGAGAGCGTGGTCCTTCCCCGGTCGAGCCAATTCATTCGTGCTACAACCACAACATAGCTGTAGCATGGCTCTACCACGTCTAAATCAGTACTTAAAACTGCAATTAACAATTTCTATGGTACCGGCGGTGATCCAACCCGAGTTGCTCGCGTACTGTGAAACATACTGCGAGCGCTTAGCCCTTAAGCTAGCACGGCTACAGTAAAGCCGAAGCAAATAAGGCCACAGATGCGTTATCACCTCTGACGACTAAGTCGGTATTCATCACAGTCTGTAATTTTACTGGCTCTCTTACCCTTCGGACCGGAATACGATAACATTTTAAAATAATTGACTTACGGAAGTAAAACTGTTACACAAGTAGAGCACTGCAACAACATATATTTACGTTCCAGATAACAAAGTTATCAGTTGATGAACGTTCGATATTGGCAATTAGTGTTTAGTATTACGTTACAAAATCCATTAATGTTCAATTTCGTGTGTGTATAGGTATACAGGTATATTGCTGCTTGTTAGTTCTTCATTTAAATTTCAAACTCGATGTTACGGTGATACGAGTATAATATTCAAAAAATAGCGTTGTTTATGGTCCGAGAGCTCATGGCGCATTTTTCATGAAGTGTTTGATTCATCATGAAACTTTGTTGAAATGTGTCAGTCCACTCAATAAGCAGGTATTTGACTGTTTGCCTTGGCAGCTTGCAATATTTACAGCTAATGGTAATAAGGAAGTTATTGTCGGGTTGATAGAAGTAAGATTTTTTTTCTGTAAAAAGTCTGAAGTCTGACAGTAAGAAAATATCTATATCTATCATCCATGATCTATCATTGACGATGATAACCTTGAGTTGGAGATAAAATCACTGGTAAAACGACATAACTATATTTTAGCTTATGTTCTTACGAATTTTTTACAATGTTCGGCACCTTTGTAATGTACTTTCTGAGAATATGATAACACTACCAACATTTTTCACTTTACGAAATACACAAGAAACAGATTTCATTGTACTCGATTGCTTGGATTAATAGTGTATTTTACTACTGATTTTAATATAAAATTACACACAAACTGCAAAAAATATTTAGGAAAACGTGGTTACAGTCGCAATGCGCATTAAAAGGTAGACGAAAATTATTTGAGTAAATACGATCCTGCCGGTACAGCTGTACAAGATCACGTGATCCGCAGCCAATGGGAGTGCGAAGAATCACCGAGGGTAAATCGACAATCGCCGATAAAGAGTGTGCCCAGAAATCATCCGCTAGGAGTAAAGTATTCTGTGCCAGAAATTACTTAATTGCATTATTTAATTGACTTAATTTCCCCTTTCCACCATTGGAAAACCAGATGGTGGTCGGCGGGTCTCCATCCCTTTATTGCTAATATTAAATTGAATTAAATTGAATACGTGAATTCAAATCAAACACCTTGTTTCGCTGTTATAGTTTGTACAGCAAAGGAATGGAATTATTTGCCGGCATCTGTCTTCCGTCCGATTAACATCTGGGTGTTTTCGAGGCAAGAGTGAATAGGTTTTTGTTACGCTTAGAAAGTACCATTTGAGGAGGGATTGAAGTCAAGTCATGTCGTATAATATTTTTTTGTTTAGTATTTATGCATTTATAATTTAGTTTTCATCTAGTTTTACTTCAGTAGATATTACATTACACAAGCTTCCAGAAAAGCGCTAAACACTTGAACTAAATAAAAGTGTATCCAAACCTAATGATTTCTAATGCCTAAAACTAGTTTTAATTAAATGTCCAAACCTGTTTAGTACCGGGCACTCTACTCGTACAAAACAGATCACACTCATAATCAATCACCTTCGCTGATCATTAAACATTTATTGACTAAACGTGTGTAGTAGTAACCACTAAACACTTTCATTATTTTAAAAAGTTGTAATCACTACCCGTATGATTACTATTATACTAGTTAAAACTTTAATCATTATATGACTAAAGGATGCTCCAGGCATGCAATAATTACTAACCAGATGTCCTTTTAAACTGTTATTTAACATAATACCCAAATTTTTGCCTATGCTATCACAATACATATTAACTTTATTTTTTAATATTTAAATTACTTTTTAAGTTAATTTTCTTTGTCATGGCACTGTTATAGAGTCTAGGTGAAAATAATGAATCCTTACTGTTTACATTATTATTTACACACTAGCTGTGCCCCGCGTATACCACGCGTCTGCGCCGCGTGACATGCGAACTTCGAGAGACACATCACGACGGACGGTTGTTGAATTAAAAAAGATTTAAAAAGTGAAATATATTACTAAAATTACATGGTTAACGTAATTGGTGGTTATGCATGGTAGATATACTGATATAGCCTTGAATACGCAGTGATTTATTTGGATATAAGGATAAGGATTAATACCAAGGTACGAATAATGTGGCCTAGTTCGTACCGGCGTTACTATTGCATATTTTAACATGAATAAGTAGTTTTAGTGACATAACTGTAATAGTTAGACATATGGTATCGCAGACTTTTTTGAAGATATTGATGTTCTCTATAAAACTGTCGTAAATCACTTTGCTCTATTGTCAATAGTTTCCGCAGCGTATGCGATATAAGGATTTTTCGGGGTTACTATTACTTATTTTAACATGAATAAGTAGTTATTGTGGCATGACTGTAATAGTTAGACATATGGTATAGCAGGCTTTTTTGTAGATATTGATGTCTTCTATAGAACTGTAATATATCACTTTGCTCTATTGTCAATAGTTTCCGCAGCGTACGCGATATAAGGATATTTTTTAGTATTTTTTCATACCTTGGGTTAACGAAGTTTTCATACGGATCCTTAACTTTTTGAAAATATTCTATCGCTTATGTTCATCAGGGATAATGTAGGATTCTAATGGTGAAAGAATTTTTCAATATTTCATATATTTAATAATGAAAATCAGTCGAGTAGTTTCGGAGCCTATTCAATTCAAAGAAATAAACAAACAAACAAATCTTTCCTCTTTATAATATTATTATTATAGTGTAGAAGTGTAGATAGATGTAGATATATGTAAACTAGTGTATTAGTAACTGAGCACTATGAAATGTATTGTTGTTAAATCCGGATATTTGTTCTGTTGTGTTATCGAATTCATGATAGGGATATTACTGTGAAACTTGTTGCTAATTTGTACATTAATGTTTGTTGATTTTCGTCAAAACATGCACAAAATTTCCCTTTTATGAAAATGTGTAAGAGATTTTTAAGACCCGTTTTTTAATAAAATTATAGCATGTAGGTCGCTGCGTGGGAGTAAAGTGCTCTCTTGACAAAATTAGGCTCAATCTACTTTTACTTATAACACAGAATAAATAACTTATAAGGCTATTGAACTGAACTGAATGTATTTTGAAATAAGTCTTTTTTTAATAGAAAATTATCTTTCACAACCAAATAAGATTTTTTTAATCTAAGTACATATTCGTAAGGTCTTCAGAAAATTAAACAAAAAAATATATTGAAGTTACAGCGTGGCTCTACCACGTAATAAAAATTGATGATGTGAAACAATTTTTACAAATTAAGTGTTTCAAATTATTAGACGACGCTTTAAATTTAAAAGATAAGAGTGCAGGGATACTTGGTACGTAAAATAAGTTTATTTATTTCATATTTTGATACATGTTGTTCAATGATTATGACTTTATATTATTTGTCTCTCTAACCCCACTCTCTTCCTCCTTTTATTTATGGTCACTGATCTTCTATCGCCTAAAGTCTGTTATCTTTTTAGTTATAGTAGTTCTTTCTCCTCTTTTAATTTAATTATTTTTTGGTTGGTCTGGAAGAATTTGCTAAGTAGCAAACCAGACCGTCATTTATTTTTCTTTAATATTTGTATATTTTGTTATATTTTTTTGGTGTACAATAAAGAGCATTGTATTGTATTGCATTAATACGTTAACATCAACTGAAAAACATATTTGATCTTAAGTTACCATTTGGAACTAAGACGATATATTTTAAATTCCCATACGAAATGGAAGGAGTCCTTCTAATAGAGGTACTATTCAGATTATCCGTCTAGTACACTGTCCAGATTTTTAAAATTATATTTTCACTTTGTCTCTATAACAACAATTACTGTGAAAACTTATATAACGTAAATTTTGGTTTTTCTCGCCCAATTATGTATGGCACAATTTTATCGGAATCAAATGGTAGTGGCCTTGCAAGAATCCTAAATCGACTTACTAGTATACCAAGATTTAGTAAAGTATAACAAGTATACCAAGATTAGCATTTTCTATAATTCATCTTACTCGAGAGAATCTAGGATTAAAAGCTTTTAGTTTATACGTCTTTTGGTGTGAAACCATACCTTACAATAGTAAGATTTCATCAGATATGTTTTTATAGGAAACGCGTTATCGCCCCCTAGAATATGACCTTAGGGAATTAAGTACGTTTTCAAAGCATGTTACTAAGGTCACCATGACTGAAATTTCCATCCTCCAATACCCGCCAATTGCAGCCAACATCGGAATATATAAAGTATTAGAGCAGAAAGCTATTCGTTTTCTTCTTTGTAGCAAAAGCTTTCCACCAACCAAGTAACCAGAAAAATTCTATGAATTATTCTAAGCAAATTTTACAGGAGTTAGATTATTGAATAAAACTATTTTTACGGATTTTATCGCTAGTTTTATTCAATGTGTAGTGTTCGCGTAAATATAAGAAATCATTAGGAGTTTGATTATTTACCAAAGCCAAAATTTTCACCCCGTGCCTCGGAAAGTACTTAAATCCGTTGGTCCTGCGCCTGATCTCTCTCCGGTCTTGTCGAATTACCGTACCATCGGTCTATGAGAGTGACGGAATAGAGATTATAGTGCTCAAGTGTAAGCGCACTATAATCCTGTTCTGCGCAGGTGGTTAGTCACTGCCAAACACGTGGTTTATTACAATTAATAATTTCATCGATGCAGACAGGGTTCTAATTCGGGTCCGTCAGGTACTATAGATATAGATATTTAAGACGACTGCTTATCCTAAGGGCTAACAAGGCTTCTATCCATACTTTATAGCCTATCAAAGTCCACTGCTGAACATAGGCCTCCCCCATAAATTGCTTCATAGGGAAGAATTTTCCATAGTTACCATGATGCCAGGTTGGCAACCGCAACTATGTATTATTATTTGAGTTGTTTTCTGTAAAAAGCTGCTGTCCATCTCCTGTTTTAGTTTCCGTCGTGTTATCGCCTCTTAAGGTATCCACAGTGGATATTCTTACACCGCCACTACACAATGACAGGGCTTGTCGTCTTTTAATTGCACATATTATTATTTATTTATCTAATATTTCACATAAGGCACTTTTTGTTTTTTGTTTTTGTTTTTATAGTGTAGGGTGACAAACGAGCACACAGTCCACCTGATGGTAAGTGGTTGCTGTAGCCCATAGACATCTACATCTATCCTCAATAAAGACTCAAGATGCAGATGCGTTGTCACCCGTGAGGACTAAGACGGAATGCCTCTTTGCCAGTAAAAATGGTCTCCGGTTCTCTACACTTACCATACGAAACACAGCAGCGTTAAGCTGCTATTTTACGCTGGTTTTCTGTGAGAGCGTGGTCCTTCCCCGGGCGAGCCGACCCATTCGTACTACAACTATACTACTAATATAGCTGCAGCATGGCTCTACCACGTAATTTTTACACACTTTAAACTAATGGTAACAATCAGCGAACTTAATGCCGTAATGACAACTTCATTTCGCCCGGAATAAATAGAGTTGGCAGATGTTACATAATATATTTATGGAATGTTACCTAATAAATAATATTTTACGAAATATATTTGTGAAATTTTACTTAGAAATTTTATAAATTAATTTAAAAATGTTACACAGAAACGTAGGAGCATGAATATTTGTTTTGTTCCATTTATTTCAATGCGGGCTTTTCGCAGCTTTAATAACTATAGAACAACAGTGAGCAGGATGACGTTGTTAACACAATAGACTGTATTTCATTTAACCCGAGGTTCAACTCGTTGAGCTGAATAAACATTAAAGGTATTTTCACACGATGCCTTTGTCTTGTGCAAGTAAAGCACTTCAGAGTTAATTCTACTAATGTGAAATACAATTAAAAGAAAAATACAATAGAAAGACGTGTTAAGAGGCTTATTGGTGACCGGATTTGGGTTGTAACCAATCGTACCAGTCTCGAACACAGACGCAAAGTAGCCAGACTTTCGGGTTTCTACAGGATGCATTTCGGAGAGCGTGCGCAGGAATTGCATAATTTAATTTCTTCATTTTTTCAAGCATTTTTCGTAAGATTTCACCCAAGTTAAAGATGCCGTGAATAAATCGTTCGTATATAGAAGCCCTTAATAAATTTTAAGCCCTAGTGTTGAGTCTTAGTGTACTGTTCAAACATTAGGTTAAGCTGGGATTAACAACTATAGAAGCCATCGTATTTCTTTTCAATGTTTTTTTTTTTATTTTAATTTTATTACTTTTTAAATGTCTTATCATCATTATCATCAGCCCATAAAAGTTATTCATGTTGTAGGTAAGATTTACTTTAATCGCCATTCTTGGACGATTTTTTTTATAGAATAAGGTTGACAAACCAGCACTTAGTCCACCTGATGGTAAGTAGATACTGTGGTCTATAGATATCTACATTAATACAACATTAAGAATCAGAATACAGATGTGTTGTCACCTCTGAGGACTAAGATGGAATGCCTCGTTTCCAGTAAAAAGGGTCTCCGGTTTTCTACACTCACCATACGAAACACAGCAGTATTAAGCTGCTATTTTACGTTGGTATTCTGTGAGAGCGTGGTATTGCTCTCATAGAATACCAATGAGTCGACTCGACGACCCAGAGGTCGTCGAGTCGACTCATTCATGCTACAACCATAACATAGCTGCAGCGTGACTCTACCATGTAAAAATTAGCGATTGCAGTATTGAAGTCTCGTATCTTTAATGCTGCTTCCAGTCGCTGTTCTGGTTGTTAAACGTCTAATGTGTTCGAGGCGGTTTTACCGCCTTAATGTATAGTATCGAAAGTTAGGTGTGGCAGAAGAAGTATGAGAGTAGTATTAATAGTGTAGAAATACACTCATCTAGAAATATGTGAAATTGTATGACAAGAGAAAGGCGTGGCTTGCAGTTGTAGATTGCTTGAAGTTGTCCTTGAAAATTATACAGACCGATCACGAGCGCAACGTACGGTAAGAGATCCCTTACACTACGATCATCAATTTGTCTTTCAAGCCTATTGTTTACTATCGCGTCACAAGTAAGAAGGCATCGAAGCCTAAATCACGCTATCAAAGTTCTGAAGTACTGCGCTGTATATAGAACAGCTCTGTACTACACAGAGCGTTGGCCGCTCCACGGGCTTATAACCTTGCCCGGCGGGTGATCTCTTCTTTTCCTTTCACGGCCAAACTATTAAAAGAGCTTGAACTTGTGAAGAGAAAATTTATCTCCTTGTAATTGGTCAACGCATAACAGTAATATTACGTTTCTTTCGTTGCAAGGAGAATTTGAACATATTATTTGTTGCGCGCTTCGTGGTGTTAGAACATCATTTGTCACAATTTGTTAAATAATATTAGTAAGATAGGAAATTATTTTTTATTTAATGGTTCGATTGCTTCCGACAATTGACTGTATGATATAAACATAAAATAATGTTTCAACTTTCACTTAGCCACTAACACGACTAGGCACCAGAGAAGGAATACGCTCTCACCTCAGCGTAGAATACCATAGTGTAATGCTTATACTTTTTACACTGGAAACGAGGTATATCATTTTAGACCTTAGGTGGCAACGAGAAGGGAGTAGTTATTTTGCTACCCTTAAGAATATAATTTAAATGGGACCACTCCAAAAGTATAACCTATTTAATAAAACGAGAATCATTAACAGCGGTTCACAATTGACGACGATATCACATAACATACACAAAAAATTACACTTCAATTGAGAACTTCCCCCTTTTTTGAAGACGGTTAAAACAAGCTTCTTGTCCAAACTGTCCCTTGTATGACAATGACCTTTGAATAAATGAATGTTGTTTCCTTAGTATAAACTTGTCTGAAATAAACAACCTAACCAGGAAAGGTTGTGGCTTGTGGTCAAACCACAATATTTGATAATAAATTAAAACCTTGATACAACTTTGCTTGAAATTAACAGACCTGATGAAAAGTTTTATCTAGAGTAAATAAATTTTAAATTATTTTGGTTACATGATATTTGAGTTATTAATGAAAGAATAGACCGATGATGATGAGATTTTAATGTCATGCGGTGCTTCAGACTGTAATGACTATAAAGTTTTATCTAAAATTTCCTACAAATTTACTATTTTAATTAGTTTTTTTTTTAAATATGAACAACAGGCTGAATACTGTGCAGGTGATGATGGTGCTTGGAGAAGAGGTCGGTATTTTTCCTCTTACACCTGAATATAGAAAGTAAAGTTACGGCTTATTTACGTCCCACGGATAAATTGACGTATATTACACATTGCATCCTAAAAATAATAGAGAGCGAATTTCCAACTAAGAATCCCGATCCAATAGGATTCTATATAATTTAACATTATTTTTAGGGTTCAATATGGAACACTCCTCCACATTGTTACAGGATGTCCTAAGAGGCGACAGAGGGAAAGTGAAATGGGTGATGACTGAAATAGCAGCATCTTCCTGATAACAGAAAATAATAAAACACTGTGGTAACAAGTGAGCTTACCAAGTGTGGCAACTATTGCAAATATGAGGCAATCTATGGGGGAGTTCTATTCTTAGCAGCGGATTTTTGATAGGCTGAATGGTAATGTTTAAAATATTAAGAAATACATCAAAGATAATAAGCCTGGGCATGAAGTGATCGCTACCCAGCTACTTTCATATTATTTAAAAAATTTATTGTAAAATATTGATATATCATTGTAAGCTGTTCCGTGTAGTGGCGGGTGAAAATACTCACTACCCCATATCTTCCCGTGGGTGTCGTAAGAGGCGACAGAGGGAAATTGAGGCAGAGGATGGGCAGCAGCATCTTTCTGATAACAGCAAAAAACCAATAAAAAACTGCGGTTGCCAACCCGCTCGCCAAGCGTGGCAATTATGGCAATATACCCTCCATGAAAGTAACGAACAGATGACCCTCAGTCCCCGCTATTCCTGGCTACGGTGGCGACCATGGTAACGGCGGGGCAGGGGATGCTAAGAATCTCCGGTGGAAGTTCGGTTGCCACCTACGACGACAAGACCTGACAACTTATAACGCACGGACCCTGAGGACTAACAAGAAGATCCTGGAGCTGGAACAAGAGATAGGCCAGGTAGGATACGGTAATCCTCGAATCCGGCAACTTGTTCTATCACCGGGAGGGCGACCATCGTCCCAAGGAGTTGTCGGATTTATCGTCCACAAGTCTCTCGTTAACAATTTTGTAAAGATTGGGAGTATGTCGACGAGGGTTGCGTACCTTATACTCAGAATCACCAAACGGTATTCGCTGAAGGTCATACAGGTTTACGCACCAACCTCGGCACACCCCGATGAGGAGGTGGAGAAAATGTATGAGGATATCTCTAGAGCTATGCATTCCTCCAAAACCCACTATACGGCGTTAATGGGAGACTTCAACGCAAAACTAAGTACAAGAAAAAACGGTGAGCTGAAAGTAGGGAAATACGGAATAGGGCAACGGAACCCAAGGGGCCAGCAGCTGGCCGACTTCATGGAGTAAGAGGGACTCTTTATGATGAACTCTTTCTTCCAGAAGCGGCCCCACAGGAAGTGAACCTGGTCGAGCCCCGACGGTTCGACAAAATATGAGATTGACTTCATTATGACGACCAGACGACAACTGTTTAGTGATGTCTCAGTGATCACGAGGGTGAAAACCGGCAGCGATCACCGAATAGTTAAGTTGGAGAAGTCTCGTCAAATGAAGTCAACGCTCCGTTCCCCTCGTGCTCTAATCCAAATTCCCGAAACCTTTCAGCTCGAGCTACGAAACCGTTTTTAGTGCCTAGAAGATTGCAATGCAGTGGACGATATGAATGACAAGCTCGTGTAAACTGTCCATGCGGTCGAAGCTAAGTTTTGCAAGACCCGCCGCAGAAGAACACGAAAACTCTCCGCTCACACTCGTAATCTCATGGCTGTTAGACGGGATATGAAGCTGCAGTCTTCAGTAGATTTGACTGCATACAGGCAACTGAATAGACAGATCTCCAAATGCATGCGGCGGGACTTACGCAACTTTAATACTACTCGTATTGAAGAAGTGATCAAGCGGAACCAGGGCTCCAAAGTCTTTGCTAGAGATCTGTCTGCCAGAAAGAGCCAACTGTCGAAGCTGAAGACCGAGTGTGGCAGCGTCGTTTCCGGGACACCTGAGATTTTGAGTGAGATTGAGAGGTTCTATGGGCAGCTGTACACATCATCCTTGGAGCCACACGCAAGTGTGAGTAACGATCCAAGAGCGAGTCTTATCCGACACTATTCCGTTGATATCCCGGACGTCAGTCTGAGTGAGATTAGAATTGCTCTCCAGCACCTTAAAAGACGGCAAGGCCCCAGGCGAGGATGGAATTACAGCGGAGCTTCTGAAAGCGGGTGGAAAACCGGTACTTGAAGTCCTTCAGAAGCTCTTTAATTCCGTCCTTCATGGTGGCATTACACCGGAGGCGTGGAGCAGAAGTGCGGTGGTCTTGTTCTTCAAGAAAGGTGACTACGCTATCTTGAAGAACTACAGACCGATTTCCCTTCTGAGCCGCGTCTACGTGCTGTTTTCGGGAGTCATTACGAATCATCTCGCACGCAGACTTGACGACTTCCAGCCTCCTGAATAAGCCGGTTTCCGAAAAGGCTTTAGCACCATAGACCACATACATACCCTTCGGCAGAACAGTACAGAAGTCCGAGGAGTACAATTTGTCACTATGTCTGGCGTAAGTGGACTATGAGAAAGCCTTTGATTCCATTGAAATTTGGGCGGCGCTGCAGTTCCTCCAGCGGTGCCAAGTTGACTGTCGGTATATCGAAGTGCTGAAGTGCTTGAACATACTTAATTCTTGTTAATACTTAATGTTTGACAGTAGGGCTACGATGGCTAACCGAGTACAGAATCAGAGTACGAAACCTATTCAATTGCATAGAGGGGTAAGACAGGGTGACGTTATATCCCCGAAACTCTTCACCGCTGCACTGGAAGACGTTTTCAAGCTTCCGAACTGGAAAGGATACAGTATTAACATCAATGGCGAGTACATCACTCACCTTCGATTTTCCGACGATATAGTCCTTATGGCAGAATCGCTGGAGGACCTAACCACTATGCTCAATGACCTCAATAGTGTTTCCCAACGGATAGGTCTTAAGATGAACATGGACAAAAGAAAGATCATGTTTAATGTCCATGTCATACCTATGCCGGTAGTTGTTGGGAGCACTAAGCTCGAAGTTGATGACGAGTATGTTTACCTGGAACAAATAGTCCGACTAGGTAAGTCCAACTTCGACCGAGAGGTAAATCGACGGATTCAACTCGGTTGGGCAGCGTTCGGGATTCGGGATTACGGCTCAAAATTTGAAAGCGAGACTGTACAACCAGTGCGTGTTGCCAGTGATGACCTATGGCAATGAGACGTGGTCCTTCACTGCTGGCCAGATGAGGAAGCTCAAGGCCGCCCAGCGAGCTATGGAGAGGGCTATGCTTGGAGTTTCTCTGCGTGATAAACTTAGAAATGAGGATATACGCAGTAGAACCAGAGTGACCGACATAGCCCAACGGATTAGTAAGCTGAAGTGGCAATGGGCCGGCCATATAGCTCGAAGAACAGACAACCGATGAGGAAAAAAGGTTCTCGAGTGGCGGCCTCGTACCGGCGGACGAAGTGTAGGGCGTCCCCCCACTAGATGGAGTGATGACCTGGTAAGATATGCAGGAAGTTGATGGATGCAGATGGCTCAGGACCGTGCTTTGTGGCATTTTTCGGGGGAGGCCTATATTCAGCAGTGGACTTTTGAAAGACTTAAATGATGAATTGTAAAAAAATATTGATAAATATCATTGTAAGCTGTTTTTCCTAAAGTCACCTTGGGATTCTTATTCGTAAATTAAAATACTTTCCTTATGGTTATAATATATATTTAATTTTTTTTCGACATCTATTTCTATTTCTTATGGTATCAGGAATCCTGTTTCTGTAGTATATGTTCTCTGAACTGAGCTTTAGTGAACAGTTAATAGATTTTGATTGCTTATTTTACATACTATTAGCCATTTTTTTAAATATAAATGGACATATATTTTTTGGCCTATTAATTATATGCAGCAGCGTCAAAAGTGTTTGATGATGAAAGTGAGGCAATTATGACGTATCTTTCCTACTATGGGACAGATCGATGTTTTAGCAGAAGAGTTCATATGTTAGTTATGTTAATATTTAATACTTAATTATAAATACCATTCAATTATTTTTCTTCTTTTATATTTTTATATTTTATTAAAATTTTACTATGTATTAGATATCTGTGGAACTTAAGTGGTTTTAGGATTACTATTATATTTTTAATAATGTAATTATTTATTGTACTGTATGCTTCCCTAAAAAGAAAATATATACTAGTCCTATGCTGCAGAAAGTTTATGAAAGAACAAAACATGATCAAAATATTTTTCTTATCTATCTTTTAAAAAATCTTTACTTCGCAAGTAGATTTTTTTCCTGTGACGTGGAAGCATTTACATACTATAAATTGCTCATGGATCATGGATCAACTTAGGTTGCTCTCGTGCTACGAAATTTATGGCGAGCGCTTAGTCTCCAAGCTATCACAGCTCTTTATACGTATCTCTAATAGATGTTTTATCTCACGTAGGCTGGCGAATCTTACTCTGCATTACACTAAACGTAAGACCAACTCGCCATCGTGAGATATAATATTATGCTAGCTATCTGCTCGCTAGTTGAGGTGCGATAGTATCTATTATAGGCGCAAAAATTTCAACGGATATCCTCCACATATCTGCGGTTTTCTTAATAATATCAATAATTATGAAACGTAAAATTTTACATTTTGTTTCAGTAATGATTCGGCGACGGCAGAAGAGGATTTCAGTGCATTCGGGGCTATGATCGCAATTTCAGTAAAATATTTCACTAAAAATTTTCCATGACATCGGGACGCTCAGTGATCATGGGTGCTATAAAGTACCCGAAATGTCGGGAATTAAAAATAAGTAAAAAAAAAAGTTTTATTCAATTTGTAGTATTTGGGTAAATATAAGATATCATTATTAGATTTAAATTATTACAATAAAAATTATTTTGAAACAGTCGTTGCTCTGCCTAAACCATTAAATTTAATTAGAATTTACTAAAATTGAATCACAATGTTTTTATTAACATCCTTCCGTTAGCTGTATTATCTCGTATTTACTTCTCCATGCAGATATCTAATATAAGAGAGATTTGAAATTTTAAACATAGCTCAGAATTGGATGACAATGTAAGAATATGAAAAAAAAAAACAATAAAAATTTTATATTTTTATTTCGTTTTACAAACGTGACATGTTAATTTTTTATACATAAAGTTAAAAAAAAAACTTATCTTCACGCACAATCCCTGACGGGGTAGCCAGAGAGAACAGATCGCCAAGTGTCACGATCCTTACAAACCTCTTTCTCTTCTTTCAGATTCATTATCTTCTTCATGCATGCACGTCTAGGTATCCGAGTACTTTTGACCCTACCCTCTTCGAGCAATTTGCTCACATGGCCTTCGAAGGTTAGTCTCGGTCTACCTCGACACCTTTTAATATTAACTTTCGCGCTATATATTTTCTTCATAAAGTTGTTTGTCATTTTATTTATTATTTTAACCAGAAGTCTAAATACTAAATTTTCATGGTCTTAGCTAAAAAAGTAACTGAACACCCATCCATCCATTCTGATTTCACTAACTTAACTTCATAAATGACAGATTTTCATACAAACTGACTTAAAAAACTAACTCGTTATAATCCGATATGTATCTAACGATTCCGAAAAATGCAGAAACGGGTCATTTTTAATTTATTTTTCTAAAGTAGTATAGTTTTGTGCACAAAATACTAACGAAATGGGTAATATTACAAAAAAGGACTATTTCAATAATTTAAAACAGGTTTATCTTATCACACAATTGCTGATCATGAAATCTCGGGTTCAAATCTCGGGTCGGTTTTATTGGGTTTTCCTTTAAGAAAATTATCTGTGACAGCTTGGAGACAAGAAGTTGGTAGTGTTTTACCCACGGGCCTCGAGAAGTCAAAATCAAAATGCAGATGCGTTGTCACCCGTGAGGACTAAGATGGAATGCCTCATTTCCAGTATAAAGGGTCTCCCGTTCTCTACACTCACCATACGAAACACAGCAGCATTAAGCTGCTATTTTACGCTGGTATTCTGCGAGAGCGTGGTCCTTCTCCGGTCGAGCCGACCCATTCGTGCTACAACTACACTACTAATATAGCTGTAGCATGGCTCTACCACAAAAAAACGTCGTGTAGAATAACTGTCCCATCGGACTATGAGCAAGATTAAATAGAAAGTGTATGTGTGTTTGCACATACACTCCGGCACTATAATCCTGTCCTGAGTTGATGGCTAGTCTCCTTGAGACTAGCCGCCGTGACCGAAATTCAGTCTGGAAAACATTTAATCATTATATTCAGATACCAGTGACACATTAGAACCATAATATGTGAAAAATAACACGGCATGTTATTTTGAAAGACAAGATTCGGAAACTTTTTTACTTGATGCTGGAAAACTATTACACTCCTCTGATAGTACGATGGTATATATAGACGTTGTTCTGCCCTCTCCGACGACCCTTTGTCCTATAAAAATTCTTAAATTCGTAATAAAAAAATATTGAGGGTCACTTCTAGGGATAAAAACTCTCTTATCTCTCAAGTTGGACCAAACTGCACACAGTGTGTAAAATTTCAATGCACTCAGTTTAGTAGTTTAGGAGTTCATCGCGGACAAACAATGTGACACGTAATTTTTATATATAAAGATATATGCAGTGAAGTTGTAATAATGATGAAAAGCATTTTCAAATTCTTACGCGATATTGCCACAATAAATTTTTAGATTTGTGTATTATTAAAGTTGGAAAAATTTAATAAAATAAAATGATGTGTCTTACCTAGTTTGAAGAGCACTTAGCGGTGATCCACCGCAGTCTAATACACCTGAAGATACCTCGTGTAGAGGCGAAACACATGTCATATTACCATCGGTGGTGTATAAAGACACACCACCGATGGTAAGCCTAGTGTAGTGGTGGTGGGAGTAGTGGTGCTGGGATTAGTGGTGACGGGGATAGTGCACGCAATTGAGGGAGGGCGGGAGGTGCTCTTCAAACTAGGTAAGACACATCATTTTGTTTTATTAAGCGGATATTGGTAAAGTGAATTTTTCCAACTTTAATATAACGGATTTCCGCAAAGTAACGCCTGATTCTATTAGTTAGTTTGTATATTAAACAAGCTCTTTATTTTTTAATAGATATAGGGTAGCAAATGATCACACAATTCACCTGATGCTCAGTGGATGGTGAGGCCCTTAAACATCTACATCAATCCTTGATCAAAAATCAAAATGTAAATGCGTTGTCTTCCCTGAGGAATAAGATGGAATGCCTTGTTTCCTGTGAAAATGGTTTTCGGTTCTCTACACTCATAATACGAAACATTAAACTAATATTTCATGCTGATATTCTGTGAGAACGTGTTCCTTCCCCGGTTGATCCCACCCATTCTTGCCAAAATCAAAATAAAGAAAGAAATTTCAACTTAAAACAAAATACACAGATATCTAATATCGATACATCTATATATCTATACAAGTTAATAATATTGAAGTGTCTGTTTGTAATCTCAAAATAACAGCTTTTTACTAAATATATATGAAAGTGTATACGGTCCTTAACAATCTTTCAAAATTTTTGTCTTTCTGTCTGTCTGTTTGTTTGTTCCGGCTAATCTCCGAAATGGCTACACCGATTTTGACGGGACTTTGGCAGATAGCTGATGTTATAAGGAGTAACTTCGGCTTCTGTTATTGTAGAAAAAGAATTAGGGTACCGCACAAAAAAAATCCAATTGAACGCGGGCGAAGTCGCGAGAAACAGCTAGTTCTAAATAAAAATAAAACATTTTTTGCACTTCACACGAAAATGCAAATTTTATATTATCCTGATTTACTATTTGCCATAGCAGAAAAAAAAACATCGAGAAAGCTATATCTGCTTGGTTGATAATGAATTGAAGACATATATATTATTATTTAGAAGCTCTAAGACTTCATACCATCCCGTGGGTATCGTAAAAGGCGATAGAGAGAAATGAAACAGGAAACAGGCAGCAATATCTTCCTGATCAAAACTCAATGTAGGTAACAAAAAAATCAGTCGTAGGACTGCACGTCACAAGTGAAAACTTCATAGCTTCACAAACTTGTAAACATTATTTTTGGGTTGCTAAGAAATATTTTTTGGAAGTATTTCTTATTATTATTATTTTTTTCTAAAAAAAAAACGTTACCTCCACACTAAGATTTTCTCTTGTATCGTGAGGACAGTTTACATACATAAATTTTACAAGGACAAACATCCAGACCCGGAACAATTATTTGTAGGCCATACAAATACTTGCACCGTGCGGAATTCGAACCCGCAGCCCATGGTGCTGTAACTTATTGCTAAGCCAATTATTTAATTGGCTTTAATTAAGAACTAGTGGATTTCATGCTGTTATGCGAAAGAAATCAGGCTCAATGTTACAGCGTCTGCGAAACAGTAATAGCAGCATTTAAAAATGATCGCGGCGAGACCGGATTGCCACTTTCAGCGACACTGGGTAGAGCTGGATTAAAAAGATAATGAATTATGTATGTATATATTATTATTACGTATGCATAAATACTAACATTACTAACATAGTTATTAAGTAAAATTGTTACTAATATACTTACACTTAATATGGACTAATTAAGACTGAAATAAAATTATATTATATTATATTAAATTGCCTCAATTATTTTATTAGAAATTATGTTTAACAACGTATTAATATAGTAATAAATAATTTATTACTATATTAATACGCTAATAATTTCCATTTATTGCGATATTTTACATGAAAAACAATGATTATTATCTATATATAATACAAACAAATTTATAAATACGTATCAATTTCATAAAATGTAATCAATTGTATTTTGGACATTACTTACATCAATTTTATGTATCTGAGCGTGACGTTCACGCGAGTTCACTGCTTTCCCCCCATCCCAAAAGTGCCTAACGTGCCTAAAAAAGTTTTATCAGTTTAATCAAATAAAAAATTGCGGTTGCCAACCCTCTTACTTAGAGAGGGCCCTTATGGGGCAATCCGTGGAAAATGTCTAAGTTCAGCTGTAGACTTTTGAAGGCTGAAACTTAATGAATGAATGATTGATAATATCTCGAGGGAGCAGAGAAGAAGGGTAATATATTCTATTTTTTTTTTATAGAAATAGGGTAACAAACGAGCACACAGTCCACCTGATGGCAAGTGGTTGATGTGGCCCATAGACATTTACATCTATCCTCGTTTGCGAATCAAAATGCAGATGCGTTGTCAGCCGTGATGACTAAGATGGAATGGCTCTTTTCCAGTAAAAAGGGTCTCCAGTTCACTACACTCCCCATACAAAACACAGCAGCATGAAGCTGCTATTTTACGCTGGTCTTCTGTGAGAGCGTGGTCCTTCCCCGGTCGATAAAATTGAAACAAAGCTTTTATACGATTGTTGACTATATCTACCTAGTAATTAGAAACCCAACTATGCCACGAACTATTCAATCAATCAGTCGTGATAACACATTACGTTGGTAAGATGAAACCTATACCGACAGACACCCAATATATTCAACTAAAGAGCTTCTCTCCTAATCTTAGTTTTGTGCTCACAGTACTGGATACTGTGCACACAAAACACACGTGTTGTGTATAACAGTGTTGTTAACCATTTTGCCAAACGTGGAAATTATCGTAAATCATCCCGATAATGGCCACCGGTCTAGATATTTTTAAGTGTGACAATTTTTGACGCTGCACGAATAAGTATTCAGCAGCATTCTAAAATTTAATTTTATCAGTTACTTATCATTAGTTTATTTAGCAGAAAGTAGAGGGCGCTATATTATATTAATAGTATGAAAGTCAAAACTATACTATCTAGTAATATCAGCTATAGAAGGTTGGGGTGCGTCTGTCTCAAGAGTCACCCCAAAGCCGAAAACATTTAATTTATTTATTATATAAAAAGGCATAATGTGATGTTGATTATGTTAAAAATCTGTTTCTGTTAAAAAACACGCTATCAGCGCCGCTAGCAGTAAAATACTATTTGACGATATGACCATATTATCATGAAATAGCAATGTTATGTTTAGTTATAAATATCGTTAAACGATCTCGATTCATTGATTTGGCTAAGCTATATCATGACATGGTCAACAAACAGTGATAAATATCATGAAATGACACTATTTAACGAAATAATGATCTAATAAGAATTTTGCAATAATTGCAGTTAGACCAGTTTTAATCAATTTACACACAGATGTAGTATCAAACGTATGAAAATCGATATGTTTTTTTTTTGTTTAAAAATAACAATTTTCATACGTTTGTTAGATATCCCTATCTTCTTTATGTATAAAAATTACGTTTCACGTTCTTTGTTCGCGATGGACTCCTAAACTACTGAACTAATTTCAATTAAATTTTGCACACTGAGATAGGATACTTTTTATCCCGATAAGTGACCTTCAATATTTTTTTATTGCGAATTTAAGGATTTTTTCATAGGAAGGGCAGAACAACGTCTGCCTGGCCAGCTAGTTATCTATTATTTTTAAATTTTAATTATTACACTTTTATAATTTAATAATGATTAAATAAACCGTAAGGATTTTTAAATAATTTTATAAGTGTTATTATCTATACAAATAAATAAAATTGAAGTGTCTGTTTGTAATGTTAAAATAATAGCTTTTTACTAAATGCATATGAAAGTATATACGGTACTAATAACAATAAACAATTTTAAAAAATTTTGTCTGTCTGTCTGTCTGTTTGTTCCGGCTAATCTACGAAACGGCTGGACCGATTTTGACGGGACTTTCACTGGCAAATAGCTGATATTATAAGGAGTAACTTAGGATACTTTTATTTTCGAATAATAATTAGGGTTCCGCGCAAAAAATTAAAACCCTTGAAATCATTGTAAATTCCACGCGGGCGAAGTCGCGAGGGATATACCTAGTTTAAATATATAAAAGTAAGTTATTTATATCATTTAATTTATTAGTTACTAAGGGCAAAATATAGGCTTTTTTATTTGGTGATGGATGGCGCTATTTTGATAATTAAAACGTATAACGTCAGCGGAGTTTCAAATTGTTAAGCAAACATATTTAAAACTTTATTTACAAATATGACATTTATTTGAAAAACGTCCGTAATCCCGCCTATAAACTAACATAATCATATATAATAGAAAATTAACATCTATAGGAAGAAATATATTTAACCTTCTTTTTTAAGTTCCGTAATCGAATAAAACGTAGCCTATAACTTGCCCCAGGCTACTAACTACCTACATATAAAATATAATGGAAATCGGTCCAGTAGTTTTTGCGTGAATCGGTAATACACAGACAGACAGACAGACAAAAATTCTAAAAGCCATTAATTTGGCTTCTGTACCTTTTATTTAGTCGCATAGACTTGTTTCTTCAACAGTATATTAGAATAACAGACACGACCTTTCTACAGATTTATTATATATATAGATATAGATTACGAACTGGATTCATCAAAATCTTTAAATTAAGTCATAGACTAAATTAATTTATCGACAACCTTTTTTTGTGTCGCTAATGCTGCATCAATAGAGGTGTTTATGGAATGGCAATGAAATATACAAACGGAAATTATACTCTCTGCATTCTTTCTATCTTTAAACATGCGAAAACTTACACTCCTCAGTGCCCGCAATATGCTTAAAAGGGGTGGCAAAATTTACCCTTTTTGTATTATAATATAATATAATTATAATATGATATAAAATTAAAAAAATACCTCCTGACTACTTTTGGTTCTTTTGAATGTCGGAACAAAACATAGGAAGTTTATTTTAAGCTACAATCAAATTTATTTAAAATATAATCCACCTCGTTAAAATTTCGGTCAACGTGGATATCGAAGCCTATCTGATTACTTTTTTAGATCAGCGCCAAAATGTTTGAAAAAAAAAACGTTTTTTTTTTTAAGTGCTGAGTTTTTATGTTGGCTTTAGAGGTTTATAAAATTTTACTATGGTATTTTTCTACTAGACCAGTTTTAAGATTCATCAAAGCTAATTAATTAAATACTTTCGTACATGAGAAACTTTAGATTATTCAAAACTTTCTGAAGTACAATAAAACTTTCCCTTTAGACTTTTTATTAAAAATCATCTGAATGAAGAGCGTTCAGTTATATCACCCGTCAATTTGAAGAAAAAAAAAATAAAGAAAAATATTCAAAGAATAAAAACTAATTTAAATAATTGGAAATTTGGTAGGCACATTAATTTTAATAGAAGATCGGGAGAAGGAGTATGCGGTACAGCTGATGTTGAGTGACTACCGTCGCACATGATCGACTGCAGCGACTGAGACTGTCGGTGTAAAGGTTCGATGCCGGCCTTTTAAAAGGTGTAGGCTTCTTTGTAAAAGGCCCGTATGTTGTTTTGGCCGGAAAAAATACTTGCGGTGGTCACAAAAAGCTCATGTGAGGAAGAAATCTTCTGATGAATGCGAAAGTAGTAAACCGCCAAGCAGCCTAGATAGTGTAGATGGTATCTTGGCTGGAATTCATCCAAATAATTCTTCCGACCTGTTTTCGTGGTAAATACGATGGAAAATGCAATGGGATGCAACATCTCTTCACAGCGCTAGTGAGTCCGGTCGATGTTTCTTCGAAAGGAGAACTTGGACAGCTCTGGCTCTAATTAGCGAGTCTCTGTAGAAATGCTAGTTAGGCATAATCGGAATAATGAATAGTTGAGTACAGTGATGAGTATTACACTTCAGTGACTTCATATAGTTCATAGAGTTTTTTTATAGATTAATGTGACAAACAATCACACAGTCCACCTGATGGTAAGTGAATGCTGTGATCCATAGACATGTACATATATCCTCGATTAACAATAAAAATGCAGCTGGGTTACCATTCCTGAGGACTAAGATAGATTGCCTGTTTTCCAGGAAACAAGTGGAAAATTTAAATTTTTGTACAACCGACTTCAATATAAACTATTAAGGATAACTCAAAACTACTATTCAGACCTTGATGAAATTTATATGGGACCACATGAAAAGCACTAGATTTCGAATAAAAAATAATCATCGAAATCGGTTCAGGCGTCTTCGAGTAATCGGTGAACATACATAAAAAATAACGGGCGAAGTGCGAGTCTGAATTGAGTATGAAGGGTTCCGTAACATCGTAATACACGTTTCTAGTATGGGAGCCCCCTTTTAATTTTTATTACTTGTTGTTATAGCGGCAACAGAAATACACATTTTGTGAAAATTTCAACTGTCTATTACGGATCATGAGATACAGCCCGCTGGATGACAGACGGACGGACGGACGGACGGACGGACAGCGGAGGCTTAGTAATAAGGTCCCGTTGTCCCGAATCTTTTAAAGATTTCTTACCCTTTGGGTATGGAATCTTAAAAAGATTCCGACGAATTGAGAACCTCCTGCTTTTTGAAGTCGATGGAAAAGGTCTCCAGTTCTGTATATTCACCATACGAGACATAGCTAAATTAAGCTACTATTTTGTGAGCGTATTGTGTGACGATATGGTCCTTTCTTGGTCGATCCGACCCATTATGTGCTATAACCATAATATAGCTGCACTATGGCTCCACTACAAAAACATTTTTTCACACACTAGAGTTTTCTCCTGTATCGTGGGGGCAAAGGGACTGCAGCACCGCACAGATTTCGACGGAATCAAAGGCTTTCTCCTAGTCCACATACGCAAGACAAAGTGGCAAATTGTATTCTTCGGTTTCCTGTACAATTTGCCGAAGGGCATGTACATACATATTCTCTTTTTAAGGTTTTTATTTTCTTTTTAAGGTGCTGGAGAGCCGTCCTAATCTTGCTCAGACTGACGTCCGGGATATCATCGGAATAGTGTCATATGATACTTGCTCTTGGATCGTTACTCTCATTTGCATGTGGCTCCAACGATGACGTATACAGCTGCCCATAGAACCTCCTCCATCAATATCTCCGGGAACGATGCTTTCACGTTCGTTCTTTAGCTTCGACAGTAAGCTCTTTCTGACATACAGATCTCTGGCAAAGACTTTGGAGCCCTGGTTCCGCTCGATCGCTTCTTTAAAACTAGTTTTATTGAAGTTGCGTAACTCCCGCCGCATTCATTTGAAAATACGAGTATGTCTATTCAGTTGCCACTATGCTGTCAAATCTGCTTAAGACTGCAGCTTCATCTACTAACAAAAATATCCGCAGTTTAATTTAAGCAGGTTCAATATATCAATGATATTAAATAATAAAGATTCAATATTCGAAGGCCTAATATTACGTTCGAAACCCTTTTTATATTCAATTCTATTTATCATGTTGCCTTCGGGTTGCTATTTGTATAACTTCAAATGAAAATTGTTGGCTCATTCTGGCTCTAAAACGAGGTCAAAAAAAGAAAGAATATCCTAAAACACAATAAATCATGTATAAATTCTTAATATCAAGAATTAATACTGTTTTTAGGTTAAATCAACGTGTTTTACTATCTTCGCCTGCATGATCACTTACTATCAGGTGGATGTAGTCAAGTATTAGTTTAGAATGCTTAGAAAAATGTAACACGATATACCTGTGGTAAGTATATCGAGTGAATAGCGAATAGAGTTGGATTGTGTTTTACAGTATCTTATGGTTCTTACTGTGGATTTTTTACACACGTGATGTTCTTAGAAACATGATATTTCTTGAACTATGATGCGTCACGTGCTAATGGTATATTAAGCAGCGTGTTGTATTGTGGCGCGCTCTAATTGTTCACGATGTCATGATCATCATTATCATCATTACAGCCCTTCACAAGTCCACCGCTGAGCATAGACCTCCCTCAAGCAATGCCACAAAGCACTAGAATAGAATATAATCATTTTTATTCAATATAGATTATTACATAATACTTATTGAAAGTAATTTTTTACCGACTTCAAAAAGGAGGAGGTGCTCAATTTGACTGTATGTTTTTTTGTTCTTTTTTTGTTTTTATGTGTTGTGTGTGTGAACTAATTTCAAGGATTTCTTTTTCAACTTGAAAGCTGGTGTTTCTCATGTGGTACCATATAAATTTGATCAAGGTCTGACCAATAGTTTTTGAGTTATTCTTAATAATTTATATTGAAGTCGGTTGTAATTTTATTTTATTTTATATTATTTATTTACCACTGGTTCGGAAAATACATCTGTCCTGGGAAAAACCAGGAAACCCAGAGGACCTTTTTTAAACATATTTCACTTTAGAATAATTTTGTTTGTACAAATTTTAAATGAATTTTAATAGAACCAGCATGGTGGTGATCACCTCATTATGTATTCTTTGATATTATAATAACCCATTTTGTTCAATTTTTCCTTAATAAAACATTTAAACTTGTTTATTGACAAATTTTGTACATTTTATGTGATTTAGTTGCGTATACATTGCCCCATAAAGGAATTACTGATTCTGTGGAGTCTAGTAACTGGTATTACAAGCTTATGTTTGTTCCTAGTGTTTAAAGTATGAACATCTTTATTCTTATCAAAGCTATTTATGTTTTTGTGTACATACATTACATTTTCATAAATATATAGTGATGCCAAAGTTAATATGTTTATTTTTTAAAATATTTCTCTAAGGGACTTATTACGATTTAAATTGTAAACCCGTACGGCTCTCTTTTGCAAAAAACATATGGCTTCGATGTCAGTCGCATTATCCTATAACAAACTTCCATAAGATATCACGCTATGAAAGTAACTAAAATAAACTGTCTGTTTGCAAAATGACTTCTAATCTTTCTTACAGCATATGCTGCACAACTGCTCTTGCCTATGGCCTATGGGGCCCCATTGAAGCTTCGCGTCAATCATTCTTCCCCACTTAGGAGCACATTGGTATTTGAATGTGTAACATTAGTGTTACGGCCTACGGCTGCTCCCATAAATGTCAAATCCTCAGGGGCCCATTCAGCTGAGTTCCGACGAGCAGACGTAGGTCGGGCCTCCTAAGGCCAAAGTGGAAAATCTCTAGTTACACTAAACTATATGGGGGAGCGTTCTATACTACGGCCATTCAACAGGGAGAATATTAGACGGAGCTTACTTACCTATATCCAAGGCAACTGGTCCCTCCGGAGTCGGTCAGGTCGCATGTGGTTGTGTAGTGCAAAGGAAATAAGGTGCTGTGATGTGTATCTGGGTGTGACTGATGGTAATTGACCTTAGTAGACCTTGGCCGTCGGCAGCAGCCCGGGCGTCGACACCGCCCCAAATCGAGGTAGTCTTCCGCGGCGCCGTCCACAGTCACTTTCCTCGTTCGTCACGATGACAGTCCATTAACTCTATCGTACTATTAACTAACATACAGAAGCCACTAACTCTCGTTTGTTACAAAGCCTAACACACAAAATGAACAGGGAGTGTCCGGATCAAAGGTCACTACCGCTTCGCGTAGCAACAGTTATTTCTAGACTATCAAAGGCCGCTTTAGCTGATATTATCGAATGCACTTATACCGATTCTGAGTCCGACACAATGAGTCCCTGGGAAGCTCTCCAGCAAGGAATGCGCGTCACAAATCCTAGACAGAATATTTACTATCCGCGCCTAATTATTCCGAGTTCCCGAACAAAATTGACAGTGTGCTGACGTTAGCACAGCTGGCAGACGACTCGTTTGCACTCGCGCGCGCTCGACACATCCAAGCTAGCCCGAACTACAAAACCGGTATGGCACCGAGCCGCGCGCCCTCTGACGTCGATTCCGAAAACAGCGTTTGGCGCGAACAATTAGGTATTGAAAATTTAATACATTTTGTCTTATTGCCGTTTAAGAGTAAATTGTTGGTGTTAAACTATTGTACTAAGTTCAACAACATTTGCAGAAGTAACCAATGACTGTTGTCAAAATAGGAATATCAGTAAAATATTTCTCAAACACCGACATCTTGATTTAATCTAGTCTATTCATTATTAATTTTCAGTTGATAATTTGTGTATCGAGGGTTGTCTTTACCGGTTTCGCTATTAATTATACTCCACGTCATTATAATTTAATTTTTAGCGGTCTTAATTTTGTTGCTAATATGTAAAGATTTGGCTGTGGAGCACACTCTTTTAAACAATACATTATTGAATACATTTTGACATATCCTCTAAAGGTATCGGAAAGATTATATGATCTTTCATGGTAAAGTTCATATTATAATCTTCGTCTGCTTTTATGAATTCTTACTGTCCGCTCACTCATTAAATGGCTTGCGACTGTTACTGGAAAATGTTTTAGATGTAAATGTTTTATTAAATTCATTGCTTATAATGGTAAATAATACTCCATATAAATAGTCTGCATTGTTCTTATAAAAAAGCGATGGAAGGTTTTTTACCATATTAATTCTAAATCTCTCTAAGCGTTTTGCATTAATAGTAACAAACACACTTTTCTCAATTTCCTATTTTTTGTGCATATATGTTATGTCCTGAGCCACCTACATCCATCATCTTCCTGCATGTCTTACCAAGTCGTCACTCATGATGTAAAAACTGCTAAACACCTACGCTGTGCCACGTGGTATAATGTGATTTACTGTATAACTGATACAATTACCTCCAATATGCAAGTCACTCAAATTTGCCTAATTTTAAATAGCACACTTCCCTTGAAATTGAAATTTGGTAGATTTTATCACTTTTAAGATTGTTTGGTAGATTTTTTCTAATTTATCATATCATGTATAGTTAACATGCTAACGTCTATTAAAAGAGAAGGAAAGGCACGCAAGGCGCACAAATTTAGATTGTTTGGATACGACGGTAAATGTGACAAAATGTACCGAAAATACTAGAGAAATGAATGCGGATTCAAATCAGACCATCTATACGTTGTACTTTTACAATGCAATAAGTAAGTCAAGAATTACTATGTATTGCGTATCACTATAAATTATGCACTGTCACGTCGATTTACACTATAATGTGTAATGTATTGTTATAAATAACGAGTTACTGTTATCAGTAGAGTCATCTTCATTATCAGCCTACAAAAATCCACTTTTAAATAAGATTTTATTAGCTTCGCATGTATCTGTTCCACGGTGACTCTAGTCCCCATAAAAATTCTTGGCTTACCTGTCCATGGTGACTATAGCGACCAAACGAAATCGTGCAGTTTTAACATGTACAGCGTTAAGATAGCTGTTAATAATACAGTAGAAAATTAAGCTATTTACTATTTAAAATATATCATCTTTGAGAGTGAATTTTATCTGTGTAATAGTAACAAAATATTTAGAAAAAAAAATGTGAAAATGACAGTTTGCCATTTTTGTTTGTGGACTATTAAAGTGTCAAGTGAGGAACTTGATCAATAATTTGATAAGTTTTCTGTTTTTATACGTTATTTCTAATGTTATTGGACATCAAATTAATTGTGAAGATATTTTCTTTAGGAAATATCTAGCATTACGACAATTCCAAAACGTTTACATATAATAACTTGGCTCTAAATTTTTCTATCCAGGGCGTTAAGTTCAGTTTGAGTCTACCTGACTATGCCAAAGGTATACATGTGGACAGGCATGACGCAACCGTTATATGCGTGTGTCTTATTCACGCTCGACAAAAGGCTGACAAGCACTTTGGTCAAACGTGCATAAAACAGATCGCAAACCGATTGTTTCATGTCTGCTTCACCGATACCTATGTTCTGTGACATACCCAGGACTCAGACTTAGACTCAAACAATCGCCCTGGAAGATAACCCTTCTTATCCTTATGTGACTTTCCGCATCCGTCATCCGCTCACCTAGATGACAAAAGATTATACTCTACTGCCGCATACACTGCCCGAGGAAGTCTCTAACTGTACAGTCAACCTTGTACAGCTTGAGGACCCTTTTTAGCCATGTATGTATGGGGTATATCCAGGCGGCGGAGAAATTCTGACGGTTGCATTTAACCACTTTGGCAATGACCACTTTAATGAGGAGTGTTTCCTTGGATCCACGACCACCACTCCGACATCCATTCTGAGCACGTAGACACGTAATGGGGCGATATTTGCTAGGGTCTATGGCATCATGGTCTTTAGGAAACAAATGAGTGACCCCAGTACTGAAGAGGCTCGGGATCTACTTTTGGTCGAGAGCCTCTTGAAACTGTCGGGCGAGCACAGCGTAACATACCACGAACGCCTTCAGCCAGTAGCGATGCAGTCCCTCGAGTCCCGGAATTTTCCAATTCTGGGCTCAACGGACCGCCTCAGCTACGTCATCGGGCGTTATGATGACAGGGTCCATGGGCATAACACTCGCAGAGCTCTGACCTCAGACCGCGCTAGAATGCGACAGTGTTGGCCTGATTCGGTGCTGGGCCCGTTCCACGTACCATTGGTCACTCCAATTATTTATAGAGCCTCTTCTGATCACTCTGGAAGTGACGATTCTAGTTGAACCATGTCGACCTCTCAGTATATCACCGAATCCGCTTTCCCCAAGTAGCGATTCTCTGCTAAAGTCTATTATGCGCTCCGTCAGTTATAGCGGCTGGGACCCAGCAACGCCATTCTGACGGTGCGCACAATTCTTGGCCGGCTATTTCCCAACCTGGAGCACATCAGTTTGCCGATGAGGGCTCTAGCCTTTGCGATACGTTCCTCAATTCTTATTCTCTAGGCTGAGATGGCGCTACTTCGTCTATTAGCACGTTCAGCCATGATGAGTCTGGCGTCAACAATAGGGCATACTGCCAGTGCGGCGCCAAAAGTAATTGAGTCCGTCTCGCAAATGATCTGGCTGGCTTCCAAATAGGTCACCAGCATTGGGTTGAGAGCCCTCACGGCAGCACGATTCCGTTTGCTTAGGGTTATGCGGGGAAGTCACTGTCGATTTTCGAGAGGCTTACAACTAATATATTCCTCATTTGCTCTAGTTCTAGTTTCTGCGGGACTGTTTCATCATCGTCTGTATCAACCACAACTGGGGGAATCACGGTGGCATCCGCATGTGCTGGTTGCTCTGAAACTTTTGGCGCCGCATCCTCAGCCATATTATTTTCATCCAATGAGTAGTAATGAGTAGTAGCAGTTTGTCACATAACCGTTACGTCAGCGGGCGATGGGGTTATCACTTCCATACGCCATTATTATATTATGAAGAGCCTGTTTTGTAGAAAGTCTGCCATAAGAAGCGGTTCTTTTACATACTTATGTTAATAATAATTTAAAATGTAAAACTAAAAAAAGATGTCGAAATATAGAGCGATTTATTGAACTTGCCTGCGTTGAAATGGAAAGACATATCAATGTAAGCGTATACATACCTCCTTCATCGGCTTTATTGGTTTTTCAGTCATGCATAGAAAAAAATAAATAATCGATTATTGTGTGTAGTGATTTTAATGTTAAATTAATTTCAAAGTCATCATATTCAGATCGAGTAATCAATTAATTTAATCATTCAATTTAACTAACTTATCTCATGACCCTACGAGAATTACAGCTAGGACAGCCACTTGCTTATACAATACTTTTTGTAATTGCGAGGCCACAGAATATTCGATTATTATCAAATTATCATAGAATCACTTTGTTCAATATGCTTTATTTTATGCAAGCAATAATAAGGCAATAGACCAAATTACATGCATAATTATTAAGGGGCCTCGGCTAGAAGGCTTTAAGAGGAGTCTTTTAAATAATATACCATCTTGCATTATTAATACAGAATCAAATGACTCCGGACACTTTATATAACCGATTAAAAATACAATTAAAAGTGAGTTTGACAACGCATATAAAATTAAAAATTTCATCAAAAAATCTATTTTTAATTTAATTAATGGACTACAACAGGAATTCATTATCATTATCATCATTACAGCCGTTCACAAGTCCACTGCTGAACATAGGCCTCCCCCAAGGAATGCCACAAAGCACGATCCTGAGCCACCTGCATCCATCGACTTCCTGGATGTCTTACCAGGTCGTCACTCCATCTAGTGGGAGTCGTTCTACTTCGTCGAGTATGAGGCTGACACTCGAAAAACTTTTTTCACCATCGGTTGTCGGTTCTTGGAGCTATATGGCCAGCCTATTGCCACTTCAGTTTACTAATCCGCTGAGCTATATCGGTTACTCTGGTTCTACTGCGGATATCCTCATTTCTAAGTTTATCACGCAGAGAAACTCCGAACATAGCCCTCTCCATAGCTCGATGAGCTACTTTGAGCGTCCTCATACGGCCAGCAGTGAAGGACCACGTCTCAGTGCGTGTTGCCAGTGATTACCTATGGAGGTAATCACTGGCAACACGCACTGCTTGTACAATCTCGTTTTCAAGTTTTGAGGTATACCTGACGAGAAGATGTGTCGTATTTTCCCGAACACTGCTTAGCCGTGTTGAATCCGTCAATAGACCTCTTGGTCGAAGTTGGACTTACCTAGTCAGACGTTGCTCCAGGTAAACATACTCGTCAACAATTTCGAGCTTAGTACTCCCAACAACTACCGGCATAGTTGTGACATGGACATTAAACATGATCTTTGTTTTGTCCATGTTCATCTTGAGACCTATCCGTTGGGAGACACTATTGAGGTCATTGAGGATAGTGCTTAAGTCCTCCAGCGATTGCGTCATAAGGACTATATCATCGGCAAATTGAAGGTGAGTAATGTACTCGCCATTGATGTTAATACCGTATCACTTCCAGTCCAGTAGCTTGAAAACGTCTTCCAATGCAGCAATGAAGAGTTTAAGGGATATAATGTCACCCTGTCTTACACCTCTCTGCAGTTGGATAGGTTTCGTACTCTGATTCTGTACTCGAATAGCCACGGTAGCCCTATTGTACAAACACTTCATCACTTCGATATACCGACAGTCAATTTGGCACCGCTGAAGGGACTGTAACACCACCCAAACTTTGACGGAATCAAAAGCTTTCTCATAGTCCACATACGCAAGGCAAAGTGGAAGATTTACTCTTCAGTCTTCTGTACAATTTACCGAAGGGTGTGATGTGGTGTATGATACTAAAGCCTCTTCAGAAACCGGCTTGTGCGTGAGGCTGGAAGTCGTCGAGTATGCTTGCGTAAAGACTTTCGAAAACAGCGCGTAGACGCGGCTCAGTAGGGAAATCGATCTGTAGCTCTTCAAGAGAGCGTTGACATCTTTCTTAAAGAACAAGACCACCGCATTTTTGCTCCACACCTACGGAGTAGTCCCACCATAGAGGACGGAATTAAGGATTCTACAGGAATTAACAAAAGCGGAAATAGATTTTACAAACTTCTTGATATGAAGACGTATAACAAAGGTGACAATTTCAAAAGCTGCGTAAAAAAAATAATCAAAAATATTTAAAAAAGTTTGTCACACGACTAAATCTCAATACACAAGTAAAATAATTACAAATTCAAATAAAAACAACATGGCATATCATAATTATGGAAACCGGTAAAACGAAACTAAAAAAAAAGAAGTACTGTTTGAAGATTGATGATCGCTTAGTTACTTCAAACATTGACGTTGCAAACGCATTTAGTTATTTCTTTGCTAATATTCCCAGCCACACAACAGAATCAGAATCAAAATAAGTTCTGCAAACCTATGTAGCAAAAACTCAGACATTTAGTTTCAATTCCATAGATGACAAAGTTACAATAAAAACATTATAAGATTTAAACATGAAGAAAACTGAATACTTATAAGTTTTTCCGTAAAAATATTTAGTTCTGTTATACGTTCTGGTATTTAGATGTTGCCCCTGTTCTTGATTTTATCTGCAATAAATGTATAGAACTTGAACTTTTCCTTGATTTATTGAAATATAACAAAATAGTACCTTTATTCAAGGCAGAGGACAAAGAGGACCCATCAAAATTTAGACCGGTTACATTTTTACCTGTATTTAGTGAAATATTATAAAGAATATTTTCGTACGTGGTAGAGCCACGCTGCAGCTATGTAGCACTCGACCTAGGTAGGACCACAGTCTCACAGAATACCGGCATAAAATAGCAGCTTAATGCGGCTGTGTTTCGCTTGATAGGTGTAGAGAAACGGAGACCCTTTGTAACTGGAAACGAGGCATTCCATCTCAGTCCTCAGGGGTGACAACGCGTCTGCATTTTTGTCTTAATCGAGAATAAATGTAGATGTCTATGTCATACAGCATTCACTTACCGTTAGGTGGACTATGTGCGTATTTGTCAACCTTATTCTATACAAAATGCTGAATCAATAACTACGTAATTCAACATTAACAATCTGTTACATGAAAAGTAAATGGCTTTGTATTTTTTTTTTATAGGAGCGGGGCAAACGAGCATGTGGCTCACTTGATGGTAAGAGACTACCGCCGCTCATGAACAACTGCAACACCAGGGGAACCAGGGTAATTGCAGATGCGTTGCCGGCCTTTTAAAAAGGAGTAAGCTCTTTTCTTGAAAGTCCCTAAGTCGTATCAGTCTGGAAAAGTCGCTGGTGGTAATCGATTCCACAAGAAATCGTTTTTTTTTTTGCGATTTATCCAAAGCATACGATTGTGTGGACCACGCTTCCTTACTTCTAAAAGTAAATCACTACGGTGTTGAGGGTGTGGCCCTCAAATTAATCGCGTTCTATCGATAGTAGAAGTTAATGGTGTTAAGGCACAACATTCAAGATTGCCTGCATGTGTTCATAGACTGCAATAGCCGCTTACAATCGCGTAGACTGTAAATTCGTTTGTTACTTCAGTTTTATATAAAAAATTATAGCGACTCTATATATAAGATTTTATATGATATATTATTTTAAGCAAATAGTTTATGCAAAGTTCAAATAACACAGCTGTCGAGACACAGAAACTCCATGCGGTTTACTGAATTTGTTCAAGCGTAGTTTACGAACATACATAGTTTGCAAGCAAAGTTAAGGTATTATACGTTCTACAAATATTAATATATAATATAAGCATACTATTCTTTAGGTTTATTTTCTTTCTTTAGGTTTTATAAAAATTCATCCTAAGTTCTTCCGGGATTTATAGATCTTATGGGACTTATGTACAACAAAACAGAATGTGCCAATTGTGACTAGGATGTCGTAAGAGGCAGCTAATGGGATATTGGGTTTGTGATTGTGTAGACGATGGACTAACCAGCCAATTTACATTTTTATTATAGGATAAGGGTGACAAACGAGCACACAGTCCACCTGATGGTAAGTGGTTGCTGCGGCCCATAGACATCTACATCTATCCTCTATTACAAATCAAAATGCAGATGCGTTGTTACAGTCCTCACGACTAAGATGGAATGCCTCATTTCCACTAAAAAGGGTCTCCGGTTCTCTATATTCACCATACGAAACACAGCAGCGTTAATTATATATATATATAAACTTAAAATGTATATACAATACACAAATGATTTGCTTCCTCTTCATAGTTACCTCTTACGATACTTACAGGATGAAATGGGGTGATGAATAGCCCATAGCAGTAATGCCGACACAGACCGACTCATCCATCACGTCCAAATGGCTACAGATTTCTTGCTACAACAGATCCCATCCGTAAAGATCGTGATACTTGGCGATTTTAACGCCCACCACGCTGAATGGCTCGGTTCACGTTTAACCGATTGTGCGGTGAGATCTGTTCATGGCAAAGTCATGAACAGATAACACAAGATAACACAACTGGTTACTTCACCTACGCGGATTCCAGATATGGAGGATCATACATCTTCTCTGTTGGAACTTCTGCTGACTTCTGATATGGACGGATATCAGGTTTCCATTTATGCCCCTCTCGGCTCTTCGGATCATTGTCTGATCAGGAGTCTGGTGCCACTCACGCTCCCCTCGCGGTTGCGTTCTGCAGGTTGCTGTCGTGTTAGGCATTACACGGCGGCGGATTAGGACGGAATGCGGTTTTCTTTGCATCATACCGATGGTGGCGGTTTTGCTTCTCGACGGATTATCCCAGGGCTATTGCTGACTCTGTCACCAATGTGGTGCTATAGGGAACGGAACTATTTGTTCCATCATCTGTGGTACCCATCGGTGGCAGATCTCAGGCTTGGTTTGGTCGCTCCTGTAAGACTGCATTACTCAGGAAGCAGGAGTGTTACCAGGTTTGGGCTGAGACTTTGACGGCTCGAGATTTAAACACCAGCACACTTAAAAAGAAGTATAAATTCGCCTCCAGGTCCTAAAAGAGTTATTGCCAAGGCAAAGTCAGAGCACATAAGTAGAATTGGCGAGAAGCTAGTTCGCCTTCCTTCGGGAACCCGTGCATTGTGGTCTCTCATCAAGGCTGTCCAAGGGAATTTCTGTAAGTCATCAAAACCATCTCCGTACAGGGAGAACGAGTCACTGGCCTACGCGTCAAAAGAGAAAGCCAACCTTTTAGGCTCCCTTTTTGCGTCCAACTTGACTTTTGATCACGGGGGGAACTCACCGCCGACCATCCCGCAGTGTGAGTGCTCTATGCCTGATGTGCGATTCACACAGCGCTCAGTACGGAAAGCACTCCTCTCCCTGGACATCCACAAGTCGAATGGGCCTGACAGAATCCCGCCAATTGTGCTGAGGACGTGCGCTTCAAAGTTGGCACCGGTTCTAATGCGTCTTTTTTGGTACTCCTACTCCCTAGGCATTGTCCCAAATTCATGGAAGATAGCTTTCGCGCACCCAATACCTAAAAAGGTATCCATCCAATTACAGCCCTATCGCCATCACCTCCTTGTTCTCGAAAATAATGGAGTCCATTATTAACTGCCAGCTCATGCGGTACCTTGAGGAACTCCAGCTGATTAGTGACTGCCAGTACGGTTTCCGTCGGGGTCGTTCAGGTGGTGATCTTCTTGTTTACCTAACACATAGATAGGCGCAAGCGATCGAGTCCAAGGGGGAGGCTTTGGCCGTTAGTTTGGACATAGCGAACGCCTTCGATCTGGTCTGGCACAAAGCGCTTCTTTCGAAGCTTCTTTCCTATGGGATTCCCGAGAAATTGTGCAATCGCATCTCCAATTCTCTGGCTGATCGGAGCATAAAGGTCGTAGTAGACAGTGCATGTTCCGATTACAAGCCTATTAACGCTGACATGGGTTCTCCCCCATAGATTATGTGCACACCTAATTAGTTTTTTGGTATGTTTTTTTATAATAATGCTTTTTAGTTTTATATTCCTATAAAGCCTTTGTGTGGCTTTTTGTGACGTAAATCAATTTATTTCTCTCTATCCTTTTTATAATAAGAAACGCCAGTTATCAGAAGCCTAGAGTAAAATTTTAAATTTTCTTTGTAATTTCGATTAATACAAATATAATTATCCAATTACGAAATTCCACTAATTAATTATGATTAAGAAAAGGATTGTTTTCAGTATCGGTTTAAATTTCCTTTCACTGTAATATTTGCAAATTAGCCAACTTTCTTGACACAATAACAATCTCCCACGCAGATATTAAGTTAAACAATAAAGTTTGACGAACTCGAATATACGTCACATACGGACATAATTATTTTATATAAGTTTGAACTTGTTTGTGTTAATAAATCTATTTGCGTTATAAAGAGAACTTTAACAGATATTATTGAAATATTTTCATTTGAGAACATCTATCAAATAAATAAGTATGCTTATTTACTTAATAGAATAATGCATCTTAAAAATAATATATGATAAAAGAATACGTTATTTTATAAGAAATCTGCTATTATTATTTGTACAACAATTAAACACACAGTCTAGTCTACCTTATGTTATGTGGATGATGTGCCCTATAAACATCTGTCTGCGGTTTGTTATTGGCAAGAATACTTTGCTATTGGCAAAACTCAGAAATCATTACCATATGTTTCATATGGTACTGATTTTGTTTGATTTCTATTTGAGCTTTTCCGTTTTTTGGTTAATTATACAGCTGCAGCGTGGACTTATTAATTATACGTAAGTAAATAACCATTAGTTGGAATCTAGGTTATCACCGCTTTTTTTACCTATAGCTATTATTTTCTTGTTTATTTGGACATCTGTTCAATTATAAATTAATATAAAAAATGCGCCTGATCTCTCTTTAGTCGTGTCAAATTACCGTCACATCGGTTACTTTTTAAGAGTTTTTTAAATAAACTAGCTATTGCCCGCGACCTCGTCAGCATCGAAGAAAATGGTACTAGTGTACCATAAGAAAATGGTTTTTTACGTTATTAATTTTGTTATAACATATAAATTATTATGTTAAAATGTTTGATATAACAATCGTTATTATGGTATAGGGGTTTAAAGGTTAAATAAACATAAAAATAATATAACATTTTATTATATTTTCTGAACGAAAACGAAACTCGGCGTTTGATCTGGTGAAACTGACACGGGGATATTATCTTTTTACAACGAAATCGAAATACTACACCTTCTGCAGTATTTCTTTGTAAACAATATTTTTTGTTTTTCCTTTGGGTGCTAGAATCAGCAAGCTATTGTGTACGCTTACTCTGGAGCATGCCACATACAACTGACCGTGGGAGAAACAGCTTTCTCTCAAGTCTACTCCCGCTACCTTAAGAGTTTGACCTTGAGCTTTGTTTATGGTTATGGCGAAGCAGATTTTGATAGGAAACTGAACTCTCTTGAATTTGAAGGGGTTTTTTGATGGTGTTAGTGGAATCCTAGGAATAAATACAGACTCCTCGAAAACAACCTGTCTCGTCTGTGTGCCATTGCAAAATTTTGGTGAACTTATGTTGCGCAGCAACATAATTGGCGCGCCAACTCTCAATTTTAATATGTGAGTTAGGAGACTGGAAGGCTTCAGTGTATTCAGGAACTTCACTGGATAATGAGTGGCATCATCGGTGCTTATTACTGAGTTGACGGATTTATATTGATATTCGACCCCTTCGAATGATCTCAAAAGTATTTCATTTATGACTAAGGCATGTTCGTTTTTTGTTATTAGAATGGCACGCTCGCATAACCTTTCTGCAGGTTCATCGTGAATATTATTAATATTTGGGTAAATTTTAGCTAACCTAACTCTGTAGGGAGAATTATTTTACTATCCAGTTCCGGACAATCACCATTTCATATTTTAAACAACAGGTTTGAGAACTGTCTGGTAGTAACATGGGAAATCTAAGATAGACTCTCATATTTTTGGTAAGGCTCAGTTTTGTCACTGAAGGTTGCAGCGTACACCGAAGTTAAAGCGTACGTGAAGATCGCTTCACGTACGCTTTAACTTCGTCCGCTCGCGTTTCTTTGGGCACTACTGGTAAAGTCTGCCAGAAATTACCTGCTAGTAATGCTACTTCAAATTCTCACCACTCCATGGGTTAACTGGTAGAGAATGCCACAAGGCATTAAGTCCGCCCTTTGTATTCTTTTAGGTTAAGGAATGCAATAAAGAATAAATAAATAAATAAATAAATAATGCAGTGACTCCTCCCATTTGACAATTATTATTCCTAATATCATGTTAAGATCTATTTAGGGCTTCGAAACCCCCTTTATGAGCCGTAGTACTCTCATCCCAAACAATTAATTTTGTTTTGCGGAGTATTTCTGCATTATTACTTTGTTTGGGTATATTGCAGAGTGGGGTTTCGTTTTGTATCAAATCGAGGAAAAGTTTAAACGCAATGTGTGCAGTTTTACCTCCTTCCAGCAGAGTGGCAGTAATTCCGGACGATGTAACCGCTAAGGCGATATCACGATTGTTTCTCACTTTTGCCAACAGTAAATTTAATAGAAAAGTGTTTCCTGTTTCACCAGGTACATCCAAAAAAAAGATATTATCAGGTGTTATCTGCGTCGATACTGGAAAGTATTTTATAATAGGTATGTCTTCGTTGGTTAGAGAGCCTTCACTACTTGATACCAGTTCCGCTAAGGTAGTCCCGGTTATTTTGTAAGCCTCCAGACCTTTGAGGGTGAGGCAACCAGTACTTCTGTAGGCTTTTCTAATGCTAAAACAGCTTCTTCTATTGTGACCAGATATTTATTGTAGATTTCATCTGCTAGATGTTCATCTATACTGCCAGAAAGCCTTTCCACTTGTCGTTTGTAGTGTTTTAATACGTCTGCAATCTGACAGAATGCCAGCATTATAGAAAAAAATTCACGAATTTAAAATGGCGACTCGCATAAGGCTGCTTCCTCTAGGGCAGAATCCCAATGTTTGTCATCCTCTAGTAAGCCAAGTTTCATGCAAGCTAATTGAAAAGTTGGTTGAAGGACAACGTGCACAGTCTTCAAGTCATCGAAGGACGATGGACCCCTAACCTCGTGCAGAAGTTAGCGAAGATGGTAACACTCTGTGTTATTCGGGTGAACCGTGTACACTCTACCTAGAGCTTGTTCTTTCATTATTCCTGGCCAGTCATCTACGGGTTTTCCTCTTTTCCTTCTCACGCATTTATTTTCTTGCCATACAAAATATGAAGGCACTTCCGCATTAAAGGGTTTTAGCAAAATCATCTGTTTAACATAAATAAAAAAAAATGCTAACAGTGTCGTTTTTGGTGGGCTATTAACTTCGTGGGCGAGTTTGTCGGAATTAAAATAGACTCGTTGTCCATTTTCAAGGTGGACAGCCTGCGTGAAATCTTTCATGTATGACTGCGTGAAACCTTTCATGTATGGAAAACCCTAAAATTCTCCAAACTGCCTCCGAACTCAAATAACGCCCACTCTCATTAAATTTAATTTCGTCCCTTTTGTTTTCTAGCACGAAAGCCGCCTGGTCACTGCCCTTATTAATGTACTTACAAATGTACTTTTTCGACTTAACAGAATTGCAAAGTTATGTTCGATGTATTCGACGGCTCCGTGGCGCAGTGGCTTAGTAATCAGTTGTTGCGCTGGGGGCCGCGGGTTCGAATCCCGCACGGAACAAGTATTTGTATGGCCTACAAATAATTGTTCCGGGTCTGGATGTTTGCCCTTATGTAATTTATGTTTGTAAACTGCCTCCACGACACAGGAGAAAATCCTAGTGAGGGGGTAACGTTTTTCTAAAAAAAAAAAATATGTACCTTAAATATCGGTGACAAAACCTTACTATAGGTTATAGTCAGTTATAGTGGAATTCAATTCAGTTATCATTAAAGAAAAGATGTTAAACGAAGTAAAAAGATTTAATAAAACGAAACCAAAAAGTGAGAAGTTAAATACTTCGCATTTAAATTACTCACAAAAAACATTCCCATATATGTCACCTTTTATTGACACGGTATCGAATGCTTTGGCCAAATCAAAGAAAATCACACGCAATGCTACCCGTATAAAAGTAATAATATCTAGACACACACACACACACACACACACACACACACACACACACACACACACACACACACACACACACGCATGCACGCACGCACGCACGCACGCGCACATACACACACACACACACACACACACACCCGCGCGCGCGCGCGCGCGCTCGCGCACACACAAGCATATATACATTTTACACACTCTTCTCCTTAAATTGCTCACACACATTACACTCATTACACAAATGCTTCTTACAGTCACCACATTACACATCTTAAGAGAGAGGGATGAAATTATTAGTATAAATTATTTTCTTGTTTGTGCCATATAATATATATATATATATATATATATATATATATATATATATAGTTTAAGTAATAACTTAGCATATGGAACATAATACGTGATCCATTAAATTTCAATGTACCTAGGCTATGTTAGCATAAGGTACAAACTCGTTAGACAATATTAATTAATTAACTTTTGCTTGCATCCTAATATTAATATAAATTAACGGTGGGGATATGGCGCTGACAGCTGATGCATAGGTCTCCTAGTTCGGCTGCAGATGCTATGTTTCAAATATGTACCAAATTAGCTTTATTAAGTGTTAAGCAAATATCTGGTTGTACTACCTTTTGGAAATAAAGAAATAATAATTATTATTATTATAGGGGACCACCCAGCTATTATCTACTTCAATGTCTTTTAATTTAAGTGTAAAGCCACCGTCAGCCAGAGATCGACTTCTGTACTGTGGGTAACCATATTCACATGTCTGTGTATCTATCGAAAATTGTCTGGGATATTTTTTTATGTGTATAAGGATGATTCCTTGGTCCAATCTACGTTGTCCCATACAACATTTGCCCCCGTTTTTTTACCCTCTTAGGGGTAGAATTTCGGAAAACCCCTTATTATCAGATGTCCACGTTATACAAAAAAACACCCTCCAAGTTTCAGTTCTCTACGATCAACGGTTTAGGCTGTGCGTTGATCCGTCAGTCAGTCATTCAGGACAAAGCATTTTATATGCATAGATGGCGATCAAGTATAAAATCGATTTGGCATCAAAACTTTGGGAGATGATAAAGTGTCAAACCTTTTTTGTGTAATTTTAACAGTATTTCGATTTCACGAAAAAAAAGTCCTGCATGATTTTCGGATACAATCTAGCCCTCATCACTCCATAGTATTACCCTTTTTATATTTTTGAAATTTCATCACAATCAGTTCAGCTTTTCTAAAGATTAGTTCAAACTATCTGTCTATACGTCTGTCTATATGTCTAGTAAGGACTTTAAGCGCTTTTGGAAGGCTACAAATAAATTAAACCCAACATTGAGCCTTCCGGTGAGTGTCGCTGGCCTTCATGAGCACAGTGAGATAGCCAAGGCCTTCCAAGCTCACTTCAGGGTGGACTCGTCTCTTGGGCCTGCAGCTGCGATGTGTGATGATGGGTATCGTACTGACCAACTTAATGTTAGATTCTCGGCGAAGGATGTGGACCGCGTAATTAAGGGCATGGTACGAGGTAAATCCCCTGGTCATGACCACCTCAGCATAGAGCATCTGCAGTGTGCGGGAATACATCTACCTAGGGTCCTATCTTTGTTGTATAATCTCTGTCTCAGCCACTCTTACCTGCTTGATGACCTTATGCGAACCATAGTTGTGCCAGTTATTAAGAACAAGTCGGGGGATCCGTCGGACTTGACAAATTACAGACCAATTTCACTGGCTACTGTGGTGGCAAAGGTGCTGGACGGTTTGCTTGATGAACACTTAAGTAGTCATATAAAATTTAATGATGCACAATTTGGTTTTCAACCAGGTCTGTCCACCGAAAGCGCTATTTTGTGTCTCAAGCAAACTATCAAATACTACACTGATAGGAGCACTCCAGTCTTTGCCTGTTTTCTTGACTTGTCCAAGGCCTTCGATTTGGTGTCATATGACTTATTATGGAAAAAACTTCAAAGTGAGACTGATGTGCCGTACGAGTTAGTTGCGGTGCTACGATCGTGGTATGAACGGCAGACCAACTGTGTTAGATGGATGAACTCATACTCCGATGTGTATAGACTTGAATGTAGGGTGAGGCAAGGTGGTCTTACATCTCCTAGGCTTTTCAATATGTATGTCAATGGCCTGATCGAGGAGTTGAGCGGCACAAATGTAGGCTGTCATATTGATGGTGTTTGTGTTAACAACATAAGTTACGCAGACGATATGGTGCTACTCAGCCCTTCGATTGGTGCTATGCAGAAATTATTAAATATATGTGAAGCATATGCAGTGTCCCATGGACTCAGATACAATGTGAAAAAGAGCGAGTTTATGATGTTCAAGGCGGGAGTGAAATCCCGACCATGTGCGACTACCTTCACACTCAACAACTCACCTCTAAAGCGTGTCTCACATTTTAAGTATCTGGGTCACTGGGTCACCGAGGATCTGCGTGATAATATGGATATCGAGCGGGAACGTAGGGCGCTGTCCATCAGGTGTAACATGGTGGCCCGTAGGTTTGCTCGTTGCAGTGGGCAAGTAAAGATTACCATTTTCAAAGCCTACTGCCAGTCTTTTTACACGGGCAACCTATGGGTTAACTATACGCAGCGGGTGTACAGCGCGTTGCGTGTCCAGTATAATAATGGGTTTAGGATGCTGATGGGCCTGCCGCGCTTTTGCAGCGCGTCAGTAATGTTTTCTGAAATGCGCACTGATGGTTTCCACGCCATTATTAGAAAGCGTGCTGCATCGATGCTGAAACGTTTGCGTGGCAGCTCCAATAGCATTCTCAACACAATGGCAGATAGGTGGGACTCGCCGCTGCTTGAGCGCTGGATACGGCTACATGCCACGGTATAAGTCACCGGTACCCTCGTGGCGGCTGGTCTCAAATATCTCCATTTACTTTTTACATTTTGTCATCATTATTTATGTAAATTAATTTAATTACTAACACTATAATTTAAGTTATATTTCATTTCACTGTTACTAACATTCTTGTATGGGTCCTGTGTTGCCTGAAATAAAGATATTTTATTTTATTTATTATTTTATTATACAGATAGGCAAATTTTTAAAAAATAGTGGATATGGACGTATAGTTGCTGTATTGGCTTATTGGGCCTGTTAAATCGAATATTTAGTGACGGGAAATAAGTAGTTCATTTACTTATTCATTTCTTACAGTCTATTATAAAAGTCCACTGCTAAACATAGGGTCCATCCCATAGATTGCCTTATAGAGGGGATATTTGGGTTGGCAACCACAGTTTTTACTTTTATAGAATATTGGTGAAAAATGAGCACTCCACCCGATAGTAAGTGGACGCTGTGGCCCATAGACATTTAACGGTGGTAGAGCCACGCGGCAGTTTTTGCTATTGCACACAGGGGCCGGCTCGAGCTGGGTTGGTACCACGACCTCACAGAATACCGGCGTGAAGTGGAAGTTTTGCTTATGCGTCTCGTCTGGTGAGTGCAGGTGGCCGGAGGCCCAATTCCCTTCCCCCCCCCCTCATCAACAAATACAAATTGGATCACTCCTTTGTGCCTCGGGCTGGAGTTTGCGTATACGTCAAAGAGGATATCTCTTCTCGACTCTTCGGCAGTCTTGAAGGTTCGGACCTATTTATCCTTCGGCTATGCGTAGACAGCGACAACCATCCGCGTCTCTACGGGTACCTCTATAGGTCCCATAGCGGTAACAGACCGACTCATTGACCACGTCCAAATGGCTACAGATTACTTGCTACAACAGTCTTTGCCTTGGCATATGGTCTGACACAATCGGTTACTTCGCCTACGCGGATTCCAGATGTGAAGGATCATACACCTTCCCTGTTGGAACTTCTGCTAACCTCTCATCCGGACGGATATGAGGTTTCGGTGTTTGCCCCTCTCGGCTCTTCAGACCATTGTCTGATTCGGAGTGTGGTGCCACTCACGCTTTCCTCGCGGTTGCGTTCTGCAGGTTGCCGCCGTATTTGGCATTACAGGTCGGCGGATTGGGATGAAATGAGGTCTTTCTTTGCATCCTCCCCATGGGGGCGGGTTTGATTCTCGCCGGATGATTCCAGCGCTGTTGCTGACTCTGTCACGGATGTGGTGCTACAGGGAATGGAACTATTTATTCCATCATCTGTGGTACCCATCGGAGGCAGATCTCAGCCTTGGTTTTGTCGCTCCTATAAGACTGCATTACGCAGTAAGCAGGTGTGCTATCGGGCCTGGGCTGAGGCTTCGGCGACTCGGGATGCAAACACCAGAATGCTTAAAAAGAAGTATATCTTTGCCTTCAGGTCCTTCAAAAGAGTTATTGCCAAGGCAAAGTCAGAGCACATAGGCAAAATTGGGGAGAAACTAGCTAGCCTTCCTTCGGGAACCCGTGCATTCTGGTCTCTCGCCAAGGCAGTCCAAGGGAATTTCCGTAAGCCATCACTACCATCTCTGTACAGGGAGCATGACTCACTAGCCCACACCGTAAAAGAGAAAGGAAAGGAGAAAGGGGAACACACCGTCGAACATCTCGCAGTGTGAGTGCTCCATGCCGAATGTGCGGTTCTCACAGCGCTCGGTTCGAAAAGCACTGCTCTCCCTGGACATCCACAAGTCGAATGGGCCTGACCGAATCCCTCCAATTGTGCTGAGGACGTGTGATTCAGAGTTGGCACCGGTTCTAATGCTTCTTTTCCGGTACTCATACTCCCTAGGCGTAGTCCCGAAACCATGGAAGACAGCTTTTGTCCACTCGAAGGTGACCGCTGAGACCCGTCCAACTACAGGCCTATCGCCATCACCCCCTTGTTCTCCAAAATAATGGAATCCATTATAAACTGCCAGCTCATGCGGTACCTTAAGGATAACCAGCTGATTAGTGACCGCTAATAAGGTTTTCGTCGGGGTCGATCAACTGGTGATCTTCTGATCTACTTGACTTATAGATGGGTAGCCACGCTGCAGCTATATTATGGTTATAGCACGAATGGGTCAGCTCGACCGTAGAAGGACCACGTTCTCACAGAATACCAGCGTAAAATAGCAGCTGAACGCTGCTGTGTTTCGTATGGTGAGTGTAGAGAACCGGAGACCCTTTTTACTGGAAACGAGGCATTCCATCTTAGTCCTCACGAGTGACAACGCATCTGCATTTTGATTCGTAATCGAAGATAGATGTTGATGTCTATGGGCCACAGTGACCACTTACTACCAGGTGGACTGTGTGGTCGTTTGTCACCCTTGTCCTACAAAAAAAAATTCAACAAGAAGTCAAGCGCTTTTGTCCCTATTTTCATTAAGTATCAAATATATTGTAAGTGTCAGTGAACATTAGTGATCTTTGATACAAAAAAGATACTCGAATCATGCTAAGGATGCTTAGCATTTTGAGCGTCTGCGTGGGCACTGTATTTGTTGACTATTCTTTTCCCTTTTTATATTTGATCGACAAGGCGATGTCTTCATTTTCATTGATGTTTCACATACTCGTATGAATTACTTAGTAAAAAGCGATTTCGGAGCTAAGTAATTGCAAATTTATTTTTTTATTTGCTACGTGCTCGGCGTGAGGTAAAACTTAGTGGATAATGTACATGTTCAAAAAAAATTAAAGATGTGGATGTCAATGCGCATAGTTGTGGAGTGGCTGCCAATTTATTGCTCTAAATCCCTATCAGAAAATAAAATGTAAGAATATCCAGCACCACATATCAGCTCGTGGGTGTCGTAAGAGGCGACAAAGAGAAACAAATGAGGAGATGGGCAGCAGCAACTTCCTAATAACGACTAAAAAATAATTCACATCTAACATCTTGAGTGGTGTCGAAATAAGATTGTGAATAGAAACGTACAAGTACTTTTGCTTAGGCTCCATCATCATGATCATCATTACAGCCCTTCTTGTGAAGTCCACTGCTGAACTTAGGCCGCCCTCAGTCTGTATGTCTTACCAGGTTGTCACTCCATCTAGTGGGTTGCCCTACACTTCGCCTACTGGTACGAGGCTGCCACTCGAGAACCTGTTTACCCCATCGGTTGTCGGTTCTTCGAGTTACATGGCCGACCCATTTCCACTTCAGCTTACTAATCCGTTGGGCTATTTCGGTTACTCTGGCTCTACTGCGGATATCCTCATTCATAAGTTTATCACACGAAGAAACTCCGAGCATAGCCATTTCCATATGAGCGACTGTGAGCGTCCTCATACGGCCAGCAGTGAAGGAGCACGTCTTAGATACATAAGTAATCATTGGCAACATGCACTAGTTGTACAATCTCGTTTTCAAGTTTTGAGGTATACCTAACGAGAAGATGTGTCGTAGTTTCCCGAATACTGCCCAGCCGAGTTTCAACTCGTCGATTGACCTCTCGGTCGAAGTTGGACTTACCTAGTCGGACTATTTGTCCCAGGTAAACATATTCATCAACCACTTCGAGCTTAGTGCTCCCAACAACTACCGATATAGGTATGCTATGGAAATTACACATGATCTTTGTTTTGTCCATGTTAATCTTAAGACCTATCCGTTGGAGAGACACTATTGAGGTCATTGAGCATAGTGCTTAGGTTCTCCAGCAATTCTGCCATAAGGACTATATCATCGGCAAATCGAAGGTGAGTAATGTACTCCCCATTAATGTTAATACCTTATCGTTTCCAGTTCAGTAGCTTGACAACGTCTTCCATTGTAGCGGTGAAGAGTTTGGGGGATATAACGTCACCCATATCTTCCCGTGGGTGTCGTAAAAGGCGACAAAGGGAAACAGGCAGGAGATGTGCAGCAGCATCTTCCTGGTAACGGCAAAATACAATAAAAAACTGCGGTTGCCAACCCGCTCGCCAAGCGTGGCAACTATGGTAATATACCCCCAATGATGAAAGTTACGAAGAGATGGCCCCCAGTCCCCGGCGGCCCCGCTATTTCTAGCTACGGTGGCGACCATGGTAACGGCGGGGCAGGGGGTGCTAAGAATCTCCGGTGGAGGTTCGGTTGCCACCTACAACGACTCGACCTGGCAACATACAACGCACGCACCCTGAGGACTGACGAGAAGATTGTGGAGCTGGAAGAAGAGATAGACAAGTTACGCTGGCATATTATAGGATTATCCGAAGTCCGAAGAGAGGGGGAGGACACGGTAATCCTCGAATCCGGCAACTTGCTCTATTACCGGGAGGGCGACCATCTGTCCCAAGGAGGTGTCGGATTTATCGTCCACAAGTCTCTCGTTAACAGTGTTGTAATGATTGAGAGTGTGTCGACGAGGGTTGCGTACCTTATACTCAGAATCACTAAACGGTATTCGCTGAAGGTCATACAGGCTTACTCACCAACCTCGGCACACCCTGATCAGGAGGTAGAGGAAATGTATGAGGATATCTCTAGAGCCATGCATTCCTCCAAAACCCAATATACGGTGTTGATGGGAGACTTCAATGCAAAACTAGGCACAAGAAAGAACGGTGAGCTGAAAGTGGGGAAATTTGGAATAGGGCCACGGAATCCAAGGGGCCAGCAGCTGGCCGACTTCATGGAGAAAGAGGGACTCTTTATGATGAACTCTTTCTTCCAGAAGCGGCCCCACAGGAAATGGACCCGGTCGAGCCCCGACGGTTTGACAAAAAAATGAGAATGACTTCATTATGACGACCAGACGACAACTGTTCAGTGATGTCTCAGTGATCGCGAGGGTGAAAACCGGCAGCGATCACCGAATGGTTAGAGGTACACTGAACCTAAACGTTAAGTTGGAGAGGTCTCCTCTAATGAAGTCAACGCTCCGTCCCCCTCGTGCTCTAATCCAAAGTCCCGAAACCTGTCAGCTCGAGTTACAAAACCGTTTTCAGTGCCTAGAAGACTGCAATGAAGTGGACGATTTGAATGACAAGCTCGTGGAAACTGTCCATGCGGTCGGAGCTAAGTTCTGCAAGACCCGCCGTAGAAGAACACAAAAACTCTCCGATCACACTCTTAATCTCATGGATGTTAGACGGGAGATGAAATTACATTCTTCAACAGATTTGACAGCATACAGGCAACTGAACAGACAGATCTCCAAATGCATGCGGCGGGACTTACGCAACTTCAATACAGCTCGTATTGAAGAAGCGATCGAGCGGAACCAAGGCTCCAAAGTCTTTGCCAGAGATCTGACTGCCAGAAAGAGCCAACTGTCAAAGCTGAAGACCGAATGTGGCAGCATCGTTTCCGGGGCACCTGAGATTTTGAGTGAGATTGAGAGGTTCTATGGGCAGCTGTACACGTCATCGTTGGAGCCACACGCAAGTGTGAATAACGATCCAAGAGCGAGTCTTATCCGACATTATTCCGATGATATCCCGGTCAGTATGAGCGAGATTAGAATGGCTCTCCAGCACTTTAAAAATGGTAAGGCCCCAAGCGAGGATGGAATTACAGCGGAGCTTCTGAAAGCGGGTGGAAGACCGGTACTTGAAGTCCTTCAGAAGCTCTTTAATTCTGTACTCCATGGTGGCATTACACCGGAGGCGTGGAGCAGAGGTGCGGTGGTCTTGTTCTTCAAGAAAGGCGACAACGCTCTCTTGAAGAACTACAAACCGATTTCCCTTCTGAGCCGCGTCTACGTGCTGTTTTCGAGAGTCATTACGAATCGTCTCGCGCGCAGACCTGACGACTTTCAGCCTCCCGAACAAGCCGGTTTCCGAAAAGGCTTTAGCACCATAGACCACATACATACCCTTCGGCAAATTGTACAGAAGTCCGAGGAGTACAATTTGCCACTATGTCTGGCGTATGTGGACTATGAGAAAGCCTTTGATTCCGTCGAAATTTGGGCGGTGCTGCAGTCCCTTCAGCGATGCCAAGTTGACTGTTGGTATATCGAAGTGTAGAAGTGCTTGTACAGTAGGGCTACGATGGTTATCCGAGTACAGAACCAGAGTACGAAACCTATCCAATTGCAGAGAGATGTAAGACAGGGTGACGTCATATCCCCGAAACTCTTTACCGCTGCATTGGAAGATGTTTTCAAGCTTCTGGACTGGAAAGGATACGGTATCAACATCAATGGCGAGTAAATCACTCACCTTCGATTTGCCGACGATATAGTCCTTATGGCAGAATCGCTGGAGGACCTAAGCTCCAGCGATTCTGCCATAAGGACTATATCGTCGGCAATGACTATGCTTAATGACCTCAATAGTGTTTCCCAACGGATAGGTCTTAAGATGAACATGGACAAAACAAAGATCATGTTTAATGACCATCTCACACCTATGCCGGTAGTTGTTGGGAGCACTAAGCTCGAAGTTGTTGACGAGTATGTTTACCTGGGACAAATAGTCCAACTAGGTAAGTCCAACTTCGACCGAGAGGTCATTAGAACCGCAGTAGAACCAGAGTGACCGACATAGCCCAACGGATTAGTAAGCTGAAGTGGCAATGGGCCGGCCATATAGCTCGAAGAACCGACAACCGATGGGGAAGAAAGGTTCTCGAGTGGCAGCCTCGTACCGGCAGGCGAAGTGTAGGGCGTCCCCCCACTAGATGGAGTGACGACCTGGTAAGATATGCAGGAAGTCGATGGATCAGTCAGTCGGTAGACGGTAAACGCAATAAACGTATGCATTGCGCTGTTGCCAGTCGATCGTTATTGTTTCTGCAGTCAGAGTTTCTCAAACTTTATCTTATCCAACATGTTTACGTGTCACCGCTGTAATAGTGAAGCCAGGGATGGTGTGCAGTGTACGATGTGCCTCAACCGTTTCGATTTCCCATGTGCAGGAATAACAGAGGCAGGATATCGAAAACTTGGGGATAGAAAGACTACTTGGAAATGCAGTACCTGTAAGACAGGAACCGCGAGTCCCAATCTTCCTTCCGAGAAAACAGTACAAGGAAGAGTACCATCTCACGGTGATCTGGAGAATATTCGACTGGAGCTTAGTAAGATTACTAAACAAATATCGTCATTACCACAGTTAATTGCAAGTGTCCAGACTATCCAGGCCGACCTTTCAGATCTTAAGGTTATGAAGAGTGAAATGATGGACGTTAAAAATTCGTTGAACCATGTGCATACTTCGGTTGAGGGACTTACTAAAAAACTGACCGAGATCGATCGAGAAATTCAGTCTTTACAAAAAACTAAAGATGACGTTGTACGTGTTGAAAATCGATTGGAGAAGCTTGAGGCTGCTGTACGCGAAAATCAGCAAAGATTGCGCCTGAACAACATTGAGATCTAAGGCGTTCCTGTAACCTCGTCTGAAAATCTGTTTACTATCATCTCTATTATTGGTAGTAAAATAGGTTACGAAGTTCCCAAGGAGCAAATTAACTACGTCGCAAGAGTACCTCAGCGTAATAATAAAAACAGTAAAAACATCATTGTGTCACTTCACACCCGTTACCTGAGAGATAATTTTATAGCTGCTGCTAAAAAATGTAAATATTTAACTGCTGCGGATTTAGGATTCAGCAGTGATGGTAAGATTTTCATCAATGACCACCTTACGTTTGAGAATAAACAGCTACTTAATAAGGCAAAAGCTGTTGCTATGGAGAAAAAAAATTCTTATACATGGGTAAAAAACTGTACAATTCTAATGAAAAAGAATGCGACCTCTCCTACACATGCAATAAAAACGGAGGCAGATTTAAAGAAGATTCTCTGAATATAAATTTGTCTATTTCTGTATTATTTGTAATTAGTGAAACAAGTTTGAGAAACACTGGTACGTTAAGTTTATTATATTTATTTGTTTTATCACTGACGGTACACGTTGTTGTTCTGTTGTCGCTTGGCTTAATAGCTGCTGGGTGCATTTTTTATTTATACCTTACACCATTTGTGATATTAGTTAAAATAGCGTTTAGCTTGAAAAATATTATATTACTTCTTGTGGTATTTTACTGTTGTATAAATAATCAATATTATTTCTTCGTAAATATTTATATTATTCATTACGCATCTTATTTTTTTAACGATTGCTACATTTTAAACAAATTGGCGATGTTACTTGCTGTATTTAAACACATTCATATACTTTTTATTAATATTATTTATTCACCACCACACTTTAGGTGCGTATTCACACTTCATTTTATGTTATGGTATGTTATTTTCGTCGCTATTTCCGTGTTTTTGTATGATTTTAATGATGGCTGTTGAAATTTACTATCAAAATGTACGTGGTCTGCGAACAAAGGCATCAACTTTTCTGAGGAATGTATGTATTAACAATTATGATGTTATATGCTTGACGGAGACGTGGCTTAACGATGACTTTTGTAATAACGAGCTCTTTGATGACCGTTATGTTGTTTGGAGACGTGATAGAAACTACAGTGTTACAAATCAAACGTTGGGAGGTGGTGTGCTTATTGCTGTTAGGCGTGAGCTTGCAGTGGAGGAGCGGGTCGACTGGCGTTCTTCTGCCGAAGACATATGGGTATCGTTAACTCTTCGGCGTTCCAAACCGAAAATGACATATAAATTACATATTTGTACGATTTACTTATGCAGGCAAAATCTGGGTAACTCGTTATCTGCACAGTTAGCTTGTTTTTATACAAAATTATACGACATAGTAACAACCAATCTAACTGATGCTTTCGTCATTTTGGGAGATTTTAATCTACCAAATATATCTTGGACTCTTGAAGATGATGGATACTCTCTTTGTCCTGAAAATATTGAGGGATCCGTTCAGTACGATTTTTTTGATACCTTAAGTACGTGTAATCTGCAGCAATATAACTCTCATACCAATGTTAACAACAGAATCCTCGACTTAATCTTTTGTAATAATCACTTATCCGCAACAAAATGTACCGACCCTTTAGTGCCTGAAGACCCTCATCATGTGGCTCTCAATGTCTTAGCCGATTTTGTCGAGTACCACACTTTACCAGTCCAGCCAAGGACTAAGTTTATGTATCATTTAGCTGATTTCTCCTCTATATCACGAAAGCTTGATAATTTTACATGGTCTCACGATCTTTTTAAGGGCACAGTGGACGATGCATTGTCACTATTGTATACTCGATTAAATAACTTGTGCGGCACTTACATACCAACAAAAGTAGTAAAATCATCTTCTAAATATCCCCCCTGGTATAAAACCCCTCTTATAAAAATATTAAAGGAAAAGTTTAAATATCACATCAAATATAAAAAATATGGCAATTTGTCAGACTATGAGTCTTTCTCAATATTACGTAATCGCGCCAAACAATTAGAATCCGAAATGTTCAACAATTATATAGAAAAGGTAGAACTCAGCATAAATAAATCGCCAAGGACCTTCTGGTCCTTCGTGAAATATAAAAAAGCGTCAAACGCTTGTCCATCTACAATGAAATATGGACACATATCATCAAACCAAGGGGATGTTATTTGTAATATGTTTAGCGATTTTTTTAATAGCAATTTTCACCAAATTCGCAGTAAGTATGACACCCGATACAAACCCGATAATTGGCGATCACAGACTGTGTCGGGTATAAACTCGATACAAGTTAGCGAAACTGAAGTCTTTAAGCTCTTAAATTCTATTGACCTGAATAAATCTGCAGGTCCAGATGGTATACCGCCCATTCTTATAAGTAAGTGTGCTAAAAGCTTGACTATACCGTTAACAATAATATACAGACGTTCGCTTAAGGAAGGAATAGTACCGCTTACTTGGAAATCTGCATTTATTACCCCCATCCATAAAAAAGGCCCAAATGACCGTGTAGAAAACTATAGGCCAATATCCAAGCTCTGTTTATTTACCAAAATCTTTGAGAAAATCGTATACTCGTCTGTATATCATGGCATCAAACAAACACTCAGTGATTATCAACACGGCTTTTTAAAAAATAGATCCACTGTTTCGAACCTTATTGTCTGTTCTGACTATTTAACTACCATCATGTCTAAGCGCTTACAAGTGGACGTAGTCTACACTGATTACAGTAAAGCGTTCGACTGCTTAGATCACGATATACTTCTCAGCAAACTACTCGAAGTAGGTATCAGCGGCGATCTGTTTAGGTGGTTTAAGTCTTATATTGAGAATCGTTGTCAGACAGTAGTACTCAATGGTTACACATCAGCAACTGTGCAAATCCCTTCAGGTATACCGCAGGGATCGCTATTAGGTCCATTGCTGTTTGCGATTTTTATAAATGATATAGGTTCCTGTTTTACTTACTCCAAAATAATCCTATACGCTGATGACATGAAAATTTTATGCCCCATCACAAATACTTCTGACTGCTTTGGTCTGCAGCGTGATCTCAATGAACTTGAACGATATTGTTCAAGACAACAAACTTGACTTGAATGTGTCCAAGTGTTTTATACTTACATTTACCCGTAAACCCAATCCCATTGTCTTTCACTACAAATTACAAAACACTAGTATAGAGAGATTACAATTAGTAAAGGATCTTGGTGTATTTTTCGATTCTAAATTACTCTTTGATGCACATATTGAGAATATAATTAAAAAAGCCAATAAAGCACTTGGATTCCTTTTGAGATTTTCCACTGATTTTCATAATATTAAAACACATAAGATACTTTATTGCGCTCTTGTTCGCAGCCATTTAGAGTACGCCTCTCAAGTGTGGAACCCAAATTATAACATTTATATAGATAGGATTGAGCAAGTACAAAAGCGTTTTCTACGTTTTCTGCAATTTAAAACGCAATTTTACACTGATAACTACATTTCGCGATGTAAAAAATTTCATATTTTGCCTCTGCACGAACGTAGGCGCATAGCAGATATGATTTATCTTTTCAAACTGGCAAATGGTAATGTTGACTGTCCGGAGCTACTGAATAAGCTAGGATTTACAACAAGAGGTACCCTCTTAAGAAAGCCTCGCTTACTTCACGTGCCGCATACCCGGAATAAATACAGGCAAAATTCTTTTATGATACGTGCATGCAAAACTTTTAATGACATTTCCAATAGCGTTGACTTGGATCTGTTTAATACCAGTGTTTCTCAATTAAAAAATATTTTAGCGCAAAAATTCTTTTGTTGAGTGTTCTTCTGTTTAATTTTGTTAATTTACTGTATTTGTCTTAATCGATGTTTATCTTTTACCGACTAGAATTATTGTTTTTAAGTTCATATTGCTTATAGGTGAAAACTTTTAAATGGCCTTCTAGTTGTTATTCATTTATTTATTGTTAATGTTAGCTGTAAGTTTTCCAAAAAGAATAAAATAAATAAATAAATAAATAAATGCAGGTGGCTCAGGACCGTGCTTTGTGGCATTCTTTGGGGGAGGCCTACGTTCAGCAGTGGACTTGTGAAGGGCTGTAATGATGATGATGAACGTCACCCTGTCTTACACCTATCTGCAGTTAGATAGGTTTTGTAATCTGGCTCTGTACTTGAATAACCATCGTATCCCTACTGTACAAACACTTGAGCAGTTTGATACACTGACAGTCACCCTGGCACCGCTGAAGGGAATGTAGTTCCAACCAAATTTTGACAGATTCAAAGTCAGGACTATGAGAAACATAGTCCACATACGCAAGGCAAGTGTCAGATTGTACTCTTCGGTCTTCTGTACAATTTGCCGAAGGGTATATATGTGGCCTATGGTTCTAAAACCTTTTCGGAAACTGACTTGTTCGGAAGGCTGGAAGTCGTCGAGTCTGCTTGTGAGACGATTCGTAATGACTTTCGAAAACAGTACGACAACGACAAAGACTTTGGAGCCATTGTTCTGCTCGATCGCTTTTTCAATACGAGCTGTATTTAAGTTGCGTAAGTCCCTTCATATGCACTGTCTGATCAGTTGCCTGTGTGCTGTCAAATCTGCTGAAGACTGAAGCTTCATTTCGTCTACAAATGGTCGCCCTCCCGGTGATAGAACAAATTGCCGGATTCGAGGATTACCGTGCCCTCCCCCTCTCTTCGGACCTCAGATAATCCTTTAATATCCCAGCGCAAATTGTCTATTTCTTCTGCCATCTCCAGGATCTTCTTGTCAGTGCTCAGGGTGCGTGCGGTGTCGGCAGCCGAACCTCCACCGGAGATTCATAGCACCCCCTGCCTCGCCGTTACCACAGTCGCGGGGCCGCGTAACTCTCATCATGTGGGGAAGTTTGCCATAGTTGCCACGCTTGAGGAGCGGGTTGACAACCGCAGTTTTTTTTTATTGTACTATTGCTGTTATCAGGAAGTTGCTGCTGCCCATCTCCTGCCAGTTTCCCACTGTCACCTCTTAAGACACCAACGGGAAAATATGGGATAGTGGATATTCTTAACTGCCACTACACGGCACTCGCTTAGGTTTAAGGTCATTTATTATGAATATTAAAATAGACTTCCTCCACAGATTTTCTAGGCAATCTTGTAGAACGTGTTAGCTATTATTAACAAATGCCATAGTTTGCTATGCTTGTCAGGCAGTTTAGCTGTTATCAAGTTTCATTTTCCCTCTGCAGCCCCTAACGACACCCACGAAATGATATGGGCTAGTGGATTTTCTTAAACTGTAAATTATACGTTTTTTTTTTATAAAATAAGGGTGACAAACGAGCACACAGTCCACCTGATGTTAAGTGGTTGCTGCGTCCCATAGACATCTATATCTATCCTCTATTACAAATCAAAATGTAGATGCGTTGTCACCCGTGAGGACTGAGATGAAATGCCTCATTTCCAGTAAAAATGGTCTCCGGTTCTCTACACTTACCATACGAAACACAGCAGCGTTCAGCTGCTATTTTACGCTGGTATTCTGTGAGAGCGTGGTCTTTCCCCGGTTGAGCCGACCCATTCGTGCTACAGCTATACCATTATTATATCTGCAGCGTGGCTCTAGCACGTTGCCACTATATGGCATACTTACCTTAGTTTAACTTGTTATAATAGTTAAAGTTATTTCATAAAATTATGTTTTACTCCGTGATGACGCCGTGACTGGCACGCCAGACCCGGACCTCGATGACACTGAGGTCATCAGTATGAAAGAGATTGAACGTGCGATTCGAAGTTTGAAATGTGGTAAGGCTGCGGGACTAGATAGAGTTACTGCTGAAATGGTCAAGTATGGTGGGCCTCGCGTCTGGGACAGCTTTCATCTGCTGTGCAATTTGTGCTGGCGGACGGGTGATGTCCCGGATGATTGGCGATCCGCAGTCATTGTGCCTTTATATAAAGGTAAAGGTTCACATTTTGACTGCGGGTGCTATCGGGCGATCAGCTTGACCAGTTTAGCAAGTAAAGTTTACTCGAAGGTTTTGACACGTAGGATGCAAGAGAAATCGGAAAGATTTCTATGGGAGGCACAATGCGGATTTAGACCTGGAAGAGGATGCACGGATCAAATGTTTTCTCTCCGTATGATCACGGAAAAGCTTCTGGCTGTTAACCAGAAGATTTTCTGTGCTTTTGTGGATCTTGAGAAAGCATTTGATAAGGTTGTAAGGAAGAAAATGTGGGAACTGTTGCCGGGGTATGGTGTGGATGGCCGATTGCTAAGGGCTGTGCAGTCTCTTTACTGTGACTGTAAAGCCTGTGTGCGGGTAGGTCATGACCTGTCACCCATGTTTAGCGTCCAAACGGGCGTAAAACAGGGTTGTGTCATGTCTTCCTGGCTGTTCATACTGTATCTCGACAGCTGTTTACAAAAGCTGAAAGATAGCTGTTTGGGTGTGAAATTGTGTGACATAAAAGTAAATTGTCTGCTGTATGCTGATGATGCAGTGCTTATTGCACCATCAGAGGCAGAACTGCAGGTATTAGTCACGTGTATGAAAGAGGAATGTGAAATTAAAGGTCTCCGTTTGAATGCTAATAAAACTAAGGTTCTGGTATTTGAAAGGGACGAAGAGAGAACGAAGTGTGAAATATGGGTAAATCAGGAATGTCTAGAACAGGTAAATGAAATTGTATACTTGGGGAGTGCGTTTAGCCGGGATGGAAGATGTGATTTAGATGTGGACAGGCGTGTCGCTGCCGGGAACAAAGTCAATGGTGCCCTGACTGCGTTAGTCAAAAGGCAAGGCGTAGCAAAGAGTGCACGCCTTGCAATACATAACGCAGTGTTGGTACCGACTTTGTTATATGGCAGCGAAACCTGGGTATGCCAGAAGAAGCATAAAAGTAAGTTGAATACAGTGGAGATGCGATCTCTTCGTAAAATGTGCGGCGTTACTATGGCCGACCGAAAGCGAAACGAAGAGATTCGCAATATGGCAGGTTTGAAAGATGACCTTATCACAAAAATTGATAAGGGCGTGCTTCGGTGGTTTGGGCACGTTGAGCGAATGAGTGAAGACCGAATGGTGAAGAAAATATATAGCGCGAAAGTTAATATTAAAAGGTGTCGAGGTAGACCGAGACTAACTTTCGAAGACCATGTGAGCAAATTGCTCGAAGAGGGTAGGGTCAAGAGTACTCGGATACCTAGACGTGCATGTATGAAGAAGATAATGAATCTGAAAGAAGCGAAAGAGATATGTAAGGATCGTGACACTTGGCGATCTGTTCTCTCTGGCTACCCCGTCAGGGATTGTGCGTGAAGATAAGTAAGTATGTTTTACTCCCAGCTTCTGAGAAATTATTAACTGTTTTAATGTGTTGAAAGTGCTTACTACACGTTTAGTTAATTATATTTTATTTATAGAATAACGGTGGCAAGCGAGCACACAGTCCACCTGATGGTAAGTTGATGCTATGGCCCATATACGTCTACATTTATCCTCAACAAAAGCGTGGTCACCCCTTGTAGAATAAGATGACATTCCAGTAAATAAGGTCTTCGGTTATCTACACTCACTATACGAACCAGCAGCCTTAAATTGCTCTGGTATTCAGTGATAGAGTAGACCATACTCGGGCCCATAATATAGCTGATTCTACCACGTGTATCTGTATGCTGTCAAAACTTCTTGGTCTCAAATATTTATATAGCCATCGTTATTAGAACATAATTATCTGGAAGTGTCTAAGAGCCGGTTTTTCAAACGCCAGACAAAATGTCTAATGAGACTACTTAACCGATAAAAGATTTCACCTGATTACCTGCCGAACAATTGGTTGTCTACTTTTGATTGTGATTTATCTCATGAATAAGTTATTTATTGAACGGAAGCTGCGGTAACTTCTTGGACGCGAAACAAAAATATTACGTAAACTAGTTTTAAAGCAGGACAAACTACTTCCATTTTTTAAGACAAATAAAGTAAATGGCATTTTATGTCGTGAGTTTAAGTTCGAGACTAAATTTGGCTAGCCAAATATATAATATAGTAAAATAATCACCAGTGATTAGTCACTAGTCAATATTTAACCGCAATTTAATCAAAGAATAAATGGGCGTATATGAGTTTGGTCGAACGATATAAACAAATTTTAGAAAATAAATAGATTGATGGAATGATAAGGAATCTGAAGCGGAAAAACAGAGATTTTTTTTTAATTCAAGATGTGCAATTACAAAAAACGTCCGTTAATTGAAGAATTTAAAGCTTAAACAAGTGAGAAAAACGTTAAAAAAAATAATCCTCTCTGCAAAGATAAAATTTATCTAAAACCAGAGTGATACCTTCAAATGCTTCCGATATCGTACAATAACAGTTTTACTTTATAATAAATGCAAAATCTAGATATCAAATAAAAAAGTAAATAAAAATCATGTCGTTGAATGAGTTTGTGTCGAGTGAGAATGAGTTGTGATATGATCCTAAATGCAACATTTCTATCAACCTATCTATCGAATAAGCGGTTATCTGTTTGTCAAAAGAACAGATATACTTATTCCTCCACTAGTCAAACTATTAGTTGAATAAAGCCATGACCATTAAAAACGTTCATTTATTGGCTATTTGTTGAAGAAACGCTATTTATCCCCAATTAAACGTATGTTTAATTGGGGATTCAATAATCAGCAATATGGAGTGTATGGGACAAGGGCAACGTCGGTATCAATATACCAACAATAACAAAATGATTATGCTCAGGAGTAGTAACTATCTTTATTTTAAAATTAAAACCACCAATAAATATACATTTTAAAACATTAATTATTACAGGGTACAGGGTACTTGTATAATTATACGATAAGCGCGGTCTAGAGGAATATTCGAAATACTTATCAACAGTGCGAAGCCGAATGTGCTCCGAAAAAAGTTATTTGTTATTGTCATCGCCTTTATTGTCAATAACTAGACCGCGCTGTATATTTAAACACTTATTTAATTAACATTTAATAACATTATTGTCAATTATTAAGTTTACCGAATTGTCTAACAGATCGATTGCCGAAGTCATCTTCAACAATCATTACGTGATTTCGATTCAGTTAGATTTGCTTAAATAGGATATGATTGTTTCATACATTTTCTACTCGATATATATTCAAGATATGTTAAATTGGAACAAATACAATTTTTTTTAACGTTTCAGACATTTTAAGTTCAAACACTTATTCACAATTGCAAAATATCGATCAACGCCACCACGCGTCATCTCTTAACTACCTACCAGTGGCTTATCAGACTGTAAAATAATTTGTAAACCTACAGAATATTGATAGAAAATTATATATATATAAATCATCGTGTATACATATTTTGCTAAACCGTAACGTGTAGGATTAGGACACGTGTTCGCCTGTACGTCACAATAAATAGAAGTTTAATGAATTCTTTGACTCGCTTAAAGCCGTTATATATGAGTAATATAATTTTAAAGCCAAATTTTATAGTCTGTGAGGTTATGCCGACGGCTAGCGTCGATACTTATAAGTAGATAGACGATTAGATACAGTCAATATACCTAGTACATAAATAGTTAACAATCCGTAAATACAGCCTTCATCCTTTCAGTGCAACTCAACATTTCTTCAGAGACAGAGTTACCTATATACCGTTGATATTTTTCAACGGTTTTATTATTTTAGACAAAGCTGAAACTGATATCCAATATCTCTTGAGTTCAAAGCTTAAAAGCCGGTGAATTTTTATATTTTGCTCGACGCCTCATTTGTAGTCTTTCGGTTTGCTAAGCTTATAACTAGGTCCAATAAATAGATAATACTATTCCAATCAATAAACGCCTCAAGACGCACTATTCAATTTACTATTAAACACGAACTGTTTAAACATAGTTAAAGCATTTATTTTAAAAGATCCTGTTGTCGAGGGTCACACATAGCCGATACCGGCGTAGCCGTCTCGAAGGCTTTTAACACAACATAATATAATGTAAGAATATGTTACACGATAACATTACACTTAGCGACTAATCACAACAATGAATATGTTTCAAGGAAAATGTTCAACACAGCTACGAGATTACAATATTTATTATTCTTATCGAGAAACTGAAATATGTAGCATTCTCGTTACTTAAATTTATAATAAAATGATAATGACTACACTACACAAAATAATCAATAAAAACCGGTATGTAACAAATGAAAAATAAAAATAATTTAATACCTTATTAAAAATAAAAACATTAAAATTTTTGCCATCTAATAAACCCATATATAATTTTGGCTTAAAAATTAGCAATAAAATTTTAAAAATGAAAAGTGTAAATATAATAAATAGAATTAAATATAATTTTCATTATTAGTTTTTACATATTAGCCAGTAAAATTGATTCGTGTTTTGAGTTTTTATTTTTTATCTGTGTTGCAACAATATTCCGACTTTTATTTTTTATTATATTTTCCTTCCGATTCTTAGATAATGCCTGGCTCAGGCTTTACGACGACGAGACGCTCAAATGTTTTAATATAACTAGTGTGAATCAGTAGGAAAATATTTACATTTCCGACATAATCGCATAACACAGATTATAAAGACGTGTATTAAGTATTAACAAATATTTTGACAATAGTACCTAATACATTAACTTGTAAATCCTACAGTAATATAGAAAGATATTTAAAGTCGAGTCCAATTATTATTTATTGTCCTATACGTTAACGTCATGGAAATTGACGGTAAAATTGAATGTATTGTCAAAGTTAATTTTATTGTCATCTTGGAAGTTCCATACTAATTAATATAAGTCCGTCGCCTATCGCTCCGGCCTCTAATAGAAGTTTCTAAATCTTATGTCTATAAAAATACAATGCGATTATTCAAAAAGGGTTAAAACATCGCATACCTACAGTGAAAACTTCAGCAATTTATGTAAATATAAAAATATTGATAACGCTCAGAAGCTCGCAAGGGTTAAAGAGGAATGTTATCAAGCGAAAGCTTAAAAAAGATATGCTTCCGATATGGCTATTTAATACTGATACGAATTAAAGCCTGCGTAGTTGTACATTTAAGAGGATCTCCCTCGGAATTTTCTAGAACATGCTAGAATATAGTCGTTTCGGTGCAACAGATGCGGGTAGAGTTCAATAGACGTAAGGAACGAATTCGGGAGTCGGGTAGTCGAAGTAAGGGTGGTAGTAGGTGCGACGAACCGGTGGCAACATTACATCAGAATAGCGCGAGAACTGTGATACCTGACGGCTTCCACTGGGAGGTTTTCTGAAATAAAAAAAGATAAGCTAGAATTCGATTAGTAGACCAATACCATTTATAAAAATTAAGAAAATCCTTTTTTCTTTTTATGTATTTCATACAAAAAACTTCTGTACATTTTATTAAGAAAATATGGTGTAATTTTAATTAATTAATAAAAATCAATTCACAATATCAGTTCCGAATGTTAGCTCTATGCGAAATATCATTTAGTTCAGTTATCGGAAAATTATTTCAATCTAATAAAAATTATTTTAATTAGTATGATAGGTATAATAAATTTGTTTAAATTTAATAAATTATTATTCATTCTGGTATGGCATTTTGCTAAGTGTTATAATATTATAATAATTGGTTTTTATGTAACCATAGGTTTAGTTCTTTGTAATTCTTTTATAGGATTAGGGTGATAAATGAGCAAACAGTTCACCTGATTGTAAGTGGATACTGTGTCCCATAGACATCATCTATACTCAATTACGAAATAAACTGCAGATGCGTTGTCAACCGTGATGCATAAGATGGAATGCCTCATTTCCAATAAAAAGTCTCCGGTTCTTTACACTCACCATATGAAACACATCGTAAAATAGCATTGACAGAATACTCTCTTACAGAATACCAGCGTCAAAGAGCATTGAGCTGCTATTTTACGCTGGTATTCTGTGAGAGCGTGGTCCTTCCCCGGTCGAGCCGACCCATTCGTGCTACAACTATAGCTAGTAGCTAGTATTATAGCTGCAGCATGGCTCTACCACGTGCAAAAAACGTTTCTACAGAATATTAATGAAATAATATTTAATTTGTCAGTGACTTACTTGGAGTGTCTAGCGCTGTCATCGACGGGATATTCTACCTGCAAGGGCTGTAGGCCTCGGGGTTCCGCTTCGCCATAATTACCATACGCGAAGTCCTCATTTCTGAAAGGAAAGTATTTTATTTAATATATTTACGTAACGTTTTAATCTCGAATTGTATATAATATTCATATATTGTGCTTAAAGCTTAATAATATTAATGTCATTCAGACCAAATCTCCGTCACGGCAGCCGGTGTTAACGAAGACTTACCAACTGCATAAGACAGGATTTTAATGTCTGGGGGTATTTGCAAGTATAGGTGTACTGTTGTACTGGTGCACTCTCTATTCTCTCACTCGCATTGTAAAAGATAAGGTACTTTGCTTTTCGAGACACTAGGAAGAAACACCGCCAACTTCCTGACTCCGGATTGCTACCAAGAATTTCTCGACAAAAAACTCAACCTTATGATTAGTAGTTGCGTTGACGATCACTTGATCATGAGGAAAAATTAAAATTAAAATTTATTTCTTTCATTCTCAAGATATAATAAATAATAAAGTAATTGTAGCCTCCTAGTAAGTTTAACAAAATATCTGTGTCAGGAGGCACCGCTCTTCCTAATAATATTAAATATTGAGATAAGTCGAGCAAGATTACCTTGGTGTGCGTATGCGTGAGAGTGTGCACGCGTGTGTGTATGTGTGATTGTAGGTGCTTAAATGGGTTACCATATCTATTATTTTTATGTTATTTTATTTAATAAACAAATATATATTTAATGGATATACTATTTAATTACGTGACGTAGAGTGTTTTCTTTGTTGTGATAGTTTATTTTTTTAAGATGGTCGATAAGTATTTATTTTTGCATTCGCGATAATTAAACCGGTGAAAGTTTAATTTTTTATTTAAATAATTGTAAATATATCTTGATTGGGCACTGTACTGTCTCTCAGCAAATTTATAGTTTACATAAACTTGATTCCCTCGTATAGATGGCTTTTGAGGATCATATGGCAAGTTAGTATGTTTTTAAAATTGTCTGTAACATTTATAGGTGCCTAACCGTAAGAACGTCACATATATTATACAGTTGTTCTGTATTAAATCAAATAGGTTTAAAATACACAACTTTAAGAAGGTATCGTTGTCCTCTTTTTATGTTCAGTAAGTTAGTTTTTGCGTCTCCTTCCCATACCGTAATGCAATATCCTAGAACTGATAAAGCTAAAGATGTATTAAATTTGATTTATCAACTTAGTCGTTGTAACGTAACGCAGTTTTTTAAATATCCAAATAAGCTTACGAATTCTGCCGTTTATGTATTCTATTTATAATTTTCAATTTTCAATTACAAACTAAAATACGACTAACCCACGTCCAGCTGCTAGTTCTTTGAGCTCTTGCTTCTGTTCAGTTTCATATTTCCTCTGTAACTCGCGAACATGTTCCTGTCGTATCAGTTTCTTCAAGGCTTCAAATCTAAAACAACATTAATTATTAAAATATAATATGGTCACCGTAAGCTTTGCCACCCTATGAAAGTAAAACTAGGAGGAGAATTTAAGAAAAAAAAAAAAAGCAAACAAGCTTTGACAAAAATTAAGAACACTTCGAAAAATTAACTTAAAAAAAAACAGTCAATGACCATATTTACGATAACAACTGAAAAAATGGCGTCGATAAAGGAGCGGCGCTTTGAACATATACATAATATTTGATTGACTGATAAAGAGCTATCATATGATAGAGCCTTCTATGCAAAAATGCTGTAGTTTTTGAGTTCTAAAAATGTTCAATATTAACCGGTGGACCATATTACTATTACGTACGCTAATCAAAAATTACCGATAACCAATACTGAACACGATTCATTTTCAACCGACTTCATAAAAAGAAGATTCTGAAATCGACTGAATTTTTTGTGTGTTAACTCAGAACTTTTTTCTAGGTGAACCGATTTTGATGATTCTGTTTTTATTAGAAAGCCGGTGCTTCTTATGTGATCAGATATAATAAATTTGATCAAAATCTGACCAGTAGTTTTTGAGTTATCCTTAATAATGCTTTTTTTTTAATAGGATAAGGGTGACAAACGAGCACACAGTCCACCTGACGTATTTAATCGACTTCGACTACATTGACGATGTTCTCATTTTATTTATATTCAAGTCGGTTGTACAAATTTTTTATTTTACCACATGTATTAGAATAATTTTAGTACATAAGTTTTGTAATTTTTCATAAACTATGTAAAAGGTTTAATACCCTTTTGTAGAATTGGGCAGATATATGAGTATAAATGTAAATACTAATATAATAACACATGATGAAAACGTTGCATAACGTCCTAGAAAATTCCAGGCAATTTTAAACATAATGTATTTCTAACAAAAAATTAATTAAAATGAAATTTAGTCCAAACTGTACGCGGTCGTAGTTTGAAAATTTATGAAGAGACACCATGATAGCGTTTTGCCTCGAGAGTGCCGTTTATATAGATTAATGGAAATATGATGCCACATATGACGATATAAGCCATGTAATGGCGGCGTAAGATAAACCACTACACTATAAATTATTATTATTAGATGATATTGTCATGTAATGGAGTCGACAGAGGGAAACTGACACAAGAGATGGCTAGCATCAGAATCTTTTTCCCAAGCCCTTAATAATAATAATTAAAAGAACTGCGGTTGTACACATCATGGGAAATGTACCCTCTATGAGGAAATCTATTGGAGAGGCCCATTTTCAGAAATGAATTTTTGATAGGCTGTAATAAGACGCGTGAATAACGAGATTGCGATTTATCCAATTCGTATAAGTTACAGCACTCTTGGGCACTGGGTTTTTGGGCAACAAAGTGTACACTGAGCTGCCCCAATATGTGTTGCACTTCTTTGAAATATATTTCTAATTTGTTTGACATGCAGGTTTCCTCACGATGTTTCCTTTACCGCCAAGCACTTCAAATTGCAATTTAAGATTTCATCGGTGTAGGCGGGGTTCGAACCCGGGTAGAACGTGTGCTGCAAAGGTTTTAACGAGCGCTTAGCCTCTGACCTAAGCGCTCTTAATTTGATTCAATTTGGTCAATTCATATAAATAAAGTACAATACTCAGACAATCCACTTGCAAAGCATAGTGACTATAGAAAATTTTCTACGGCCAAATTACACAAATATATATATGCAGAAGTATCTAACGTATCTGAACATAAATAGTTTTGTTTACCGATCTCTTTGTGGTGGGACCATGAAAGAAGGTTGTCCACGTGGTCTTGACGGGCCAGGGTATCGCAGTATTTTGCCAGACGTGTGGGGAACATTTAACATTCCAAACATCTGTAACAATATAATTTTTACAATGTAGAAGTTTAAGCTATAATTTAAAATACAAAAAAAAAAAACTTTCAGTACAGGCTGAAAAACAATTCTGTTCACGTTATTGACGAGTACAGAAAAAAGTAAATGATATTTTTTTCTATTTTATATTGATTTCTAATTTGCCTGCCTTTTCTAATAAGTCAGTAAGTGGAAGTAGGCCGGCCTTATTGCTCGAAGGAGGAAAAAAAACTTTCGAGTGGCAGCCTCGTACCATTAAGCAAAGTCTAAGACGATTCCCTACAAGATGGAGTGACAGCCTGATAAAAGATGCAGGAAATCGATTGATGCAGGTAGTTCGGGAGTATGTCTTGTGGCATTCCTTGGGCGCAGCAGTGGACTTGTGATGGACCGTAATGATGACGATGTTGATAATGAAACTCGTAATAGTTTAGCCTTCAAACCGGACCTCAGCATCGGGTGCATTGCTGCATTGGCGGCAATTTAATAGTACTAACCAACCTAGATAACTATATAGTTTAAATTTCTAGGCAGAAGTTCAGCTAACAAATCTTTGTTGTCAGTACCTTAAGCAAAAGAAAAAATCTACTAGTTGGCAGGATTTATTTTCTACCTATGAGTCTGTCTGGTAGGTACCATGTCTTTACCTACTTCTGCCACCCAATAGCAGTGCTGTGTATCTAAAAGATATAGAGAGTCAGTATAATTACACGCAGTAAGGCATTCCATTTAAGTCCCTAGAGGTCACCACAGGAGGTAACAACGCCTTGTACAGAAACTTTAGTCTTCAGGAGTGACAACGCATCCGTATCCTTCTTTGTACCTATAAAGTTATATGTATGTATGTATCATCATCACCATTACAGCCCTTCACAAGTCCACTGCTGAACATAGGCCTCCCCTGAGGAATACCACGAAGCACGGTCCTGAGCCACCTGCATCCATTGACTTCCTACATGTCTTACCAGGTCGTCACTCCATCTAGTGCGGGGACGCCCTACACTTCGTCCGCCGGTATGAGGCTGCCACTCGAGAACCTTTTTTCCCCATAGGTTGTCATTTCTTCGAGCTTTATGGCCGACCCATTGCCACTTCAGCATCTACTGCGGATATCCTCATTTCTAAGTTTATCACACAGAGAAACTCTGAGCCCCTCTCCATAGCTCGCTGAGCGACCTTGAGCTTCCTCATCCAGCAGTGAAGGACCACGTTTCAGTTCCATAGGTCATCACTGGCAACAAGCACTGGTTGTACAGTCTCGGTTTCAAGTTTTGAGGTATATCTGAGGAGAAGATGTGCCGTAATTTCCCGAACGCTGCCCAACCGAGTTGAATCCGTCGATTGACCTCTCGGTTGAAGTTGAACTTACCTAGTCGGACTATTTGTCCCAGGTAATCATACTCGTCAACAACTTCGAGCTTAGTGCTCCCAATAACTACCGGCATAGGTGTGACATGGACGTTAAACATGATTTTAGTTTTGTCCATGTTCATCAATTGAGAGACACTATTCAGGTCATTGATCATAGGGCTTAGGTCCTCCAGTTACCAGTTTTCACCCTCGCTACCACTGAGACATCACTGAACAGTTGCAAGTGAAGTCAATCTCATTTTTTGTCGAACCGTCGAGACTCGACCAGGTCCACTTCCTGTGGGGCCGCTTCTGGAAGAAAGAGTCCATCATAAAGAGTCCCTCTTTCTCCATGAAGTCGGCCAGCTGCTGGCCCCTTGGGTTCCGTGGCTCTATTCCACATTTCCCCACTTTCAGCTCACCGTTCTCTCCTGTGCCTAGTTTTGCATTGAAGTCTCCCATCAACACCGTATAGTAGGTTTTGGAGGAATGCATGGCTCTAGAGATATCCTCATACATTTCCTCCACCTCCTCATCAGGGTATGCCGAGGTTGGTGCGTAAACCTGTATGACCTTCAGCGAATACCGTTTGGTGATTATGAGTATAAGGTACGCAACCCTCGCCGACACACTCTCAATCTTTACAACGTTGTTAACGAGAGACTTGTGGACGATAAATCCGACACCTCCTTGAAACAGATGGTCGCCCTCCCGGTGATAGAGCAAGTTGCCGGATTCAAGGATTACCGTGTCCTCCCTCTCTCTTCGGACTTCGGATAGTCCTATAACATTCCAGCGCAACTTGTCTATCTCTTCTTCCAGCTCCAGGATCTTCTCGTCAGTCGTTATAAGTTGCCAGGTCGAGTCGTCGTAGGTGGCAACCGAACCTCCACCGGAGATTCTTAGCATCCCCTGCCCCGCCGTTTTCATTGTCGCCACCGTAGCCAGGAATAGCGGTGCCGCCGGGGAGTGGGGGCCGTCTCTTCTAACTTTATTAGTAGTAGGTATTCTTACTCGCAACTACACGGTATGTAATATATATATATATATATATATATATATATATATATATATATATATATATATGTATATATGTATATGTATGTATAATATGTATATGTATATGTGTATGTATATTTCTTTATAACCACCTTCGTAGTTCACTTCGTAGATCACTGCCCTAAGGTTGACTAGCAGAGAATGCTTTCAGCATTAAGTCCGCCTTTTGTGCCTATACTTAATATGTAAGGTTCAATAAAGTTTAAATAAAACAATAATATTAAAAAAGTTAGCTGCAGCTGTCCAAGGACTATAATTGTCACTTACCATCAAGGTGGAATATAAGATAAAAGATCACAGTTGGAATATAATGCAATAATATCGTTATATAATATTTCTATTGATATTATCAGGTGCCGTTTGCTTGTAAAGAACTATATTAACATACAGTGCTATTTGATTTGTTGAATTAAAAACAGAAGCTTACCTCGTCGTAATCCGGTGTACGTACTACGTTTGGTGGAGCTTTTGTAACAACTCTACCGTAAGCTTCCCGGGGAATCGAGGTATATTGGTATCTAAACCTACAACAAAATAAATTTAGTTAAATTTTTATTTATCAAATTCAATTCAAATAAATTGGGGTTTTCGGGATTTATGGACTTTCAAGAAAAAATCTACTGATTTTTCAAAGGCTGGCAACGCACCTGCGTTTCCTTTGGTGTTGCAGATATTTCTGAGCGGCAATAACCACCTACCTTCAAGTGAGCCGCATGCTCGTTTGCCTCCTTTTCTATATAAAAAATATGTGTATACAATTAAATAGTACAATTAGTATAGTAATGAAACAGCTTAGGAAAATCTTGCTTCTTAAAATATTGTACTTTTTAATTTCTAATGATATATAATAAAGAGTTTAGTATATGAAGAAATATATAATGAAAATACAAACAAAATCAAAACAGCTCTATCTTATCAAAATGTTTACACATATATTTATAGTGGTAGAGCCACGCGGCAGCTGTTGCTGTCGCACGGATGGGCCGCCTCGAACCGGGGTGGTACCACGACCTCACGGAAAACCAGCGTGAAGTAGAGGTTTACCTCTGCGTTTCGCTTGGTGAGTGCAGGTGGCCGGAGGCCCTTTTTACTGGAAATCAGGCATTCCATCTTAGTCCACACGGGTGACAACGCATCTACATTTTGATTTGTAATACAGGATAGATGTAGATGTCTATGGGCCGCAGCAACCACTTACCATCAGGTGGACTGTGTGCTCGTTTGTCATCCTTATCTTATAAAAAAAAACACATACATAAACTTTCACGGTTGTCATCCCAAGGGTAGGCAGAGATTGCGTCCTAAATTAGAGTGTATGTATCTATTTTTTGTGTGTGTTTCGCGATACCTTCGCAGTTTGTGAACCAATTTTAATGATTTATATTATACCCCCTCCCCCCGAAGGAGTGACGATCTAGTAAGACATGATAGAAGTTGATGAATGCAGTTGTCTAAGGACCGTGTAACGTAGCTAGCTATGATGATATATTATGTCTTATATAAAAAGTTATAAAGCTATTTATTAATATGCAAACTCAGAGCTACATCTAACATAGACTCACCATCAAAACTGCTCACGATTTTAGTATTGAAAAAAAATATAGACCTGAAAAATTCAACAGACAAAACAATTCGTTTTTTACCGATTGTACGGGTTACTACGTAATCGCTGATAGTACAACCTTAAATCAATTTGCGACTAAATTATAATATGATTTACAAAATTTGTAACCAGCCTGAATGGTAGCAATATAATCCTAATAGACTTCCATAAATTGTTACAGTGAAAGAGAATTGTCTTTCAGTAAGAAATAAAAATTCTGTACATTCAATAAAAGTTGTGGTATAATATAGTTTTCTAAAGTTATATATTTTAGTAAAATTTTTGCCGTCATTAATAAAATGACCCAAGGTACAACTAGTGACTTTGCCTCATAATAAAAAAATAACATTTACCAATGCGGGAAAGGAAAACTATAAATTGAAATAATTACGTAAATTAAAACCAATTTATATATTTACGAGCGATAACTAAACGATAAATTTTGTATTTAGTACATATAACATTTATTATAAAAAATTATGATTTTAAAATATATATAATTACAGTAAAATCATAATTTATATATTCACCTCATTGTCAATACAGCCCTTCACAAGTCCACTGCTGAACATAGGCCTCCCCTAAGTTATGCCACAAAGCACGGTCATGAGGCACCTGCATCCATCGACTGCCTGCATATCTTACCAGGTCATCACTCCATCTAGTGGGGGGACGCCCTACACTTCGTCCGCCGGTACGAGGTTGCCACTCGAGAACCTTTTTTCCCTATCGGTTTTTTATTATAGGAGAGGGGGCAAACGAGCATGCGGCTCGCATGATGGTAAGTGACTACCGCCGCCCATGAACAACTGCAATACCAGGGGAACCAGAGGAATTGCAGATGCGTTGCCAGCCTTTTAAAAAGGAGTAGTCTCTTTTCTTGAAGGTCCCTAATTCGCATCGGTCCGGAAAAAATCGCTAATGGTAATCGATTCCACAAGGAAGTTGTGCGAGGAAGAAAACATCTTCTAAATCGCACAGTGGTTGACCGACAATCATCCAGAATGTGATTGTATCGGGAGTTCTGCCGCGATGTGCGTTCGTGAAATTTGGCGCCTGGGATTAATCCGAAAAATTCCTCAGAGCACTCCCCGTGGTAAATGCGAAAGAAAATACTAAAGGATGCAACATCTCTTCGCAGTGCCAATGAATCGAGCCGATCGGAAAGGACTCGGTCGTCGACGATTCGAGCCGCTCTGTGCTGGATGCGGTCTAATGGAAGGAGCTGGTACTGGGGAGCCCCTGCCCAGAGATGGAAACAGTATTCCATGTGAGGCCGAACCTGCGCCTTGTAAAGTTGCAGGCGGTGTGCTGGCATGAAATACTGTCCCGCTCTGCTGAGCACGCCAAGCTTTTTAGAGGCCAATTTGGCCTTCTTTTCCAAGTGACCGCGAAACTGCTCGTTATACGATATGTCAACGTCGAGGATTCCGCTACTGGCTGAGTCAACAAGGGGAGTGCCTTGATACTGAGGAGATACGACAATGGGGTTCGTTTTAGCGGTGAACACGCAAACTTGTGTCTTCTGAGGATTAAACTGGAATAGATTTAGTCGCCCTTTGTCGGTTCTTCAAGCTATATGGCCCGCCCATTTCCTTTTCACCCTACTCATCTATTAGGCTTTGTTTGTCGCTCTGGTTCTACTGCGGATAACCTCATTCCTAACTTTATCACGCAAAGAAACCCCAAGCATTGCCCTCTCCATATTTTTCTGAGTGACCTTAAGCGTCCTCATACGGCCAGCAGTAAAGGACCACGTCTCAGATCCATAAGTCATCACCGGCAAAACGCACTGGTTGTACAATCTCGTTTTCAGGTTTTGATTATACCTGAGATGTGTCGTAATTTCCCGAAAACTGCCCAGCCGAGTTGAATCCGTCGATTAACCTCTCGGTCGAAGTTGGACTTACCTAGTAAGACTATTTGTCCCAGGTAAACTCATCAACAAATTCGAGCTTAGTGCTCCCAACAACTACCGGCATAGGTGAGACATGGGCATCACAAATGATCTTTGTTTTGTCTATGTTCATCTTGAGACCTATCCGCTGGGAGACACTATTGAGGTCATTGAGCATAGTGCTTAGGTTCTCCAGGAATTCTGTCATAAGGACTTTATCATCGGCAAATCGAAGGTGAGTGATGTACTCGCTATTGATGTTAGTGCCGTATCCTTTCCAATCCAGTAGCTTCACAACGTTTTCCGATGCAGCGGTGAAAAGTTTCGGGGATATAACGTCACCCTGTCTTACACCTCTTTGCAGTTGGTAAGGTTTCGTACTCTGGCTCTGTACTCGGATAGTCATCGTAGCCCTACTGTACAAACACTTCAGCACTTCTGTATGCCGAGACTCAACTAGGCATTGCTGAAGGGCTGTAGCACCGCCCAAATTTTAACGAAATTTAAGGCTTTCTCATAGTCCACATACGCAAGGCAAAGTGGCAGATTATACTCCTCTGTCTTCTGTACAATCTGCCGCAGGGTATGTGGTCCATGGTACTAAAGCCTTTTTGGAAACCGGCTTGTTCGGGAGGCTGAAAGTCGTTGAGTCTGCGTGGGAGACGATTCGTAGTGACTCTCGAAAACAGCACGAAGACGCGGCTCAAAAGAGAAATCTGTCTGTAGTTCTACAAGAGAGCATTGTCGCCTTTCTTGAAGAACAAGACGGTGGTCTTGTTCTTCAAGAAAGGCGACAATGCTCTGCACTTCTGCTGCACGCCTCCGGAGTAGCCCCATCATCGAAGAGGGACTTTAAGTACCAGTTTTCTACCCGCTTTCAGAAGCTCCGTTGTAATTTTATCCTCGCCTGGGGTCTTCGTTTTTAAGGTTCCATCTCTGCACAGAGAAGACGACTCACTGGCTCATGTCGCAAAGGAGAAAGCCGAGCTGTTAGCGTCCAACTCGACTCTTGATGACGGGGGAGCACACCGCCGACCATCCCGCGGTGTGAGTACTCCATACCCGATGTGCGGTTCTCATAGCGCTCCCATTGTGCTGAAAACGTGTGCTCCAAAGTTGGCACCGGTTTTAACGTATCTTTTCCGGTACTCCTACACCCAAGGCGTAGTCCCGAATTCATGGAAAACAGCTTTGGTCCACCCAATTCCTTTAAAAAGACAACCGCTCAGACTCGTCTAACTACAGTCCTATCGCCATCACCTCCTTGTTCTCCAAAATAATGAAATCCATTATAAGCTGCTAGCTCATGAGGTACCTTGAGGATCACCAGCTGATTAGTGACAGCCAGTACGGTTTTCGCCGGGGTCGATCAGCTGGTGATCTTCTGGTCTACCTGACTCATAGATGGGCGAAGATAGTAGAGTCCAAGGGGGAGGTATTGCCCATTAGTTTTGACGGTGGTAGAGCCACGCAGCAGTTTTTGCTGTTGCATGTATGGGCCGGCTCGAGCCGGGTTGGTACCACGACCTCACAGAATACCGGCGTGAAGTAGAAGCTTTGCTTCTGCGTTTCGTCTGGTGAGTGCAGGTGGCCGGAGGCCCAATTCCCCCCCCCCCATCAACATGCTAGCGGAATTACACGAAGAACTACCCCAGGAGGGTACCAGCACCCCTGGAGAATCCCTCGCTGAGCATCCACGACCATGTTATTCCGATCCTGAGCGTGGGTGCTCAGGCTGCCCCGCGTATTCTGGGGGGGGGGGCAAAATTCCGCTCAAAAGCATTACTGCTAGGGGCAAATTGAGCAAGAACACCAAGGCGACCCCTGCCACGCTATCCGTGAATTTCTGCAACATCAGGGGACTTCACTCTAACCTAAACGCCGTCCACTACCATCTCGAGACGGCGAAGCCGGCCTTGCTCTTTCTGACCGAGACGCAGGTTTCCTCTCCGGCTGATATTTCGTATCTCTCCTACCCGGGGTACAAATTGGAGCATTCCTTTGTGCCTCGGGCTGGAGTTTGCGTGTATGTCAGAGAGGACATCTGTTCTCGACGCCTCGGCAGTCTTGAAGGTTCGGACCTGTCCATCCTTTGGCTACGCGTAGACAGCGACGACCATCCGCGCGTCTACGGGTGCCTCTATAGGTCCCATAGCGGTAATGCCGAAACAGACCGACTCATCGACCACGTCCAAATGGCTACAGATTTCTTGCTACAACAGGTTCCATCCGCAGAGATCGTGATCCTTGGCGATTTTAACGCCCACCATGCCGAATGGCTCGGTTCACGTCTAACCGATCATGCGGGGAGATCTGTTTATGACTTTGCCTCGGCATATGATCTGACACAACTGGTTACTTCGCCTACGCGGATTCCAGATGTGGAGGATCATACACCTTCCCTGTTGGACCTTCTGCTGACCTCTCATCCGGACGGATATCTGGTTTCCGTCGATGCCCCTCTCGGCTCTTCGGACCATTGTCTGATCCGGAGTGTGGTGCCACTCACGCTCCCTTCGCGGTTGCGTTCTGCAGGTTGCCGCCGTGTTTGGCATTACAGGTCGACGGATTGGGACGGAATGCGGTCCTTCTTTGCATCCTACCCATGGGGGCGGGTTTGCTTCTCGCCGGATGATCCCAGCACTGTTGCTGACTCTGTCACTGATGTGGTGCTACAGGGAATGGAACTATTTATTCCATCATCTGTGGTACCCATCGGAGGCAGATCTCAGCCTTGGTTTGGTCGCTCCTGTAAGACTGCATTACGCAGTAAGCAGGAGTGTTATCAAGCCTGGGCTGCGGCTTCGGCGACTCGGGATGTAAATACCAGCACACTTAAAAAGAAGTATAACTTCGCCTCCAGGTCCTTCAAAAGAGTTATTGCCAAGGCAAAGTCAGAGCACATAGGCAGAATTGGCGAGAAACTAGTTCGCCTTCCTTCGGGAACCCGTGCATTCTGGTCTCTCGCCAAGGCTGTCCAAGTGAATTTCTCTAAGCCATCACTACCATCTCTGCAGAGGGAGGATGACTCACTGGCCCATGACGCAAAAGACAAAGCCGACCTTTTAGGCTCCCTTTTTGCGTCCAACTCGACTCTTGATGACGGGGGGAAAACACCGCCGACCATCCCGCGGTGTGAGTGCTCCATGCCGGATGTGCTGTTCTCACAGCGCTCGGTTCGCAAAGCACTGCTCTCCCTGGACATCCAGAAGTCGAGTGGGCCTGACGGAATCCCCCCAATTGTGCTGAGGACGTGTGCTCCGGAGTTGGCACCGGTCCTAACGCGTCTTTTCCGGTACTCCTACTCCCAAGGCGTAGTCCCGAATTCATGGAAGACAGCTTTTGTCCACCCGATCCCTAAAAAAGGCGACCGCTCAGACCCATCCAACTATAGGCCTATCGCGATCACCTCCTTGTTCTCCAAAATAATGGAATCCATTATTAACTGCCAGCTCATCCGGTACCTTGAGGATCACCAGCTGATTAGTGACCGCCAATACGGTTTTCGTCGGGGTCGATCAGCTGGTGATCTTCTGGTCTACCTGACCCATAGATGGGCGGAGGCAGTAGAGTCCAAGGGGGAGGCGTTGGCCGTTAGTCTGGACATTGCGAAGGCCTTCAATCGGGTTTGGCACAAAGCGCTTCTTTCGAAGCTCCCTTCCTATGGGCTTCCCGAGAAATTGTGCAATTGGATCACCAGCTTCCTTGTAGATCGGAGCATCAAGGTCGTTGTAGACGGTGCATGCTCTGACTACAAGCCTATTAACGCTGGTGTTCCACAAGGCTGTGTGCTATCACCAACGCTGTTTCTTCTGCATATCAATGATATGTTGCTAACTGGTAACATTCATTGCTATGCGGATGACAGCACTGGTGATGCTCTATACACCGGCCGTGCCAATATTTCTCGGGAAAACGTCGCTGAGTACCGGAACAAACTTGTGTCTGAAGTCGAGTCTTTGCTGAACAAAGTCTCGGATTGGGGGCGACTAAATCTAGTCCAATTTAATCCTCAGAAGACACAAGTTTGCGCGTTTACCGCTAAAAAGAACCCCTTTGTCGTATCTCCTCAGTTTCAAGGCACTCCCCTTCTTGCCTCAGCCAGTATCGGTATCCTCGGAGTCGACATATCGAGTGACGTGCAGTTTCGTGGTCACTTGGAAGGGAAGGCCAAATTGGCCTCTAAAAAGCTTGGCGTGCTCAGCAGAGCGGGACAGTATTTCATGCCGGCACACCGCCTGCTACTTTACAAAGCGCAAGTTCGGCCTCACATGGAATACTGTTCCCATCTCTGGGCAGGGGCTCCCCAGTGCCAGCTCCTTCCACTTGACCGCATCCAACGCAGAGCGGCTCGAATCGTCGACGACCGAGCCCTTTCCGATCGGCTCGATTCATTGGCACTGCGAAGAGATGTTGCATCCCTTTGCATTTTCTTTCGCATCTACCATGGGGAGTGCTCTGAGGAATTGTTCGGATTAATCCCAGCCGCCAAATTTCACGAACGCACATCGCGGCAGAACTTCCGATACCATCCACACCATCTGGATGATTGGCGGTCCACCACTGTGCGATTTAGAAGATGTTTTCTTCCTCGCACGACCTCCTTGTGGAATCGATTACCATCAGAGATTTTTCCGGACCGATACGACTTAGGGACCTTCAAGAAAAGAGCGTACTCCTTTTTAAAAGGCCGGCAACGCATCTGCGATTCCCCTGGTGTTGCAGTTGTTCATGGGCGGCGGTAGTCACTTACCATCAGGTGAGCCGCATGCTCGTTTGCCTTTGCCCTCTCCTATAAAAAAAAAAAAACATAGCGATCGGATCTGGCACAAAGCTCTTCTTTCGAAGCTCCCTTTCTACGGGCTTCCCGAGAAATTGTGCAAATGGATCACCAGTTTACTTGCTGATCGGAGCATCAAGGTCGTAATACACAGTGCATGCTCTGATTACAAGCCTATCAACGCTGGTGTTCCACAAGGCTGAGAGCTATCACCGACGCTGTTTCTTCTGCATGTCAATGATATGTTGCAAACTGATAACATTCAACAGGTAGGTATATACCCAAGCAGCATGCAAGCTGTATACGAGCTGTATTAAAGTTCGTTTTTATACCAGAATCTGTATTTTCTGGCTGTATAAGCGCTTATACAGTTCTAATAAGTAAAAAACTTGGCACAAATTATGCAGCTTTATGCGTTAGTAGCGCTGTACGTTATCTGTACAAGCATAAAAGAGGCTGTATAAATGCTGTATTACAGCTGTTATACACCCTCTTTTATGGTGGTTGCACACACATGACACTACAAAAGTTGTCTTATAAGTAACTTAAAAAGACAAACGTTCTAAATTGGGTTTTGAATGGGATTACAAATGAATATAAAACTAAAAGTACGTTTATTGACATTATATTTGTACATATATTTAACATATTAATATTATATTCGAATTTGAGTTGAGTTTGACGATAATAATTGGTGAATTGAACGTACCAAATTAGAGGTAGGTAAACTTGTATGTTTTCTAATGAAAAATTGGCGCGCCAGCAAAATAACAAAATAATATAAAGACAAAATACTAAATACGGTAACTAAATATCGATTGTATAGTTTAGAATAAAAAAAATTAATGGATATGGTGGCACAATGGGGCACAGTAGTCATTATTCAAACTGAAATAATGGTATAGGCTAAGACTAATGTCTAATATTCCTAAATTTATATTTTAATTTTGTTTTTATGGGTCTTAAAATGGCGACAATTTGCTAAACAACCTAAACGCTATTTCGAGGGTCTTATAGTCTTAGTAGCTGTACTATGTATGTTATGGATTATATCATGCAGCTATTGGTTTTTAATCAGTTCTATAATAGGATATTTTTATTACCTACACTGTATAGCAGTTTTTTTTTAACATAACATATAACTCTCTTTAGATATTCGTATAAAAGTTGAAATATCTTGTCTTGGAAATACGAGGGCGGGTCAATAAGTCCGTGACTTTTTGAATTCTGACCTCTTTACTGAAAAAGCAACACTACTCCTGTCAACAGGCATCTGTCAATTGACTCCTGTCGAAATTTGAACTTGCTGCGTCAGTTAGTTTGTGTTTGACAGCTATCTTTATCAGACTACCCAGTAATTTGAGGAAAAAATGGAAAAAAAGTGAATTTCGTGTGCTTATTAAGCATTATTTTTTGCGAAAAAAACCATTACTGAGACCAAGGCTAAGCTTGATAAATACTATGGAGACTCTGCACCATCGATTTCAATGGTAAAAAAGTGGTTTACTGAATTTCGTTGTGGCCGTACAAGCACTGAAGATGCCGAACGTCCTGGACGCCCAGTTGAGGTCTCTTCACCCAAAACAATCAAAAAAATTCACGATATGGTGTTGGCCGACCGAAGATTGAAAGTGCAAGAGATTGTGGAAGCCGTAGGGATCTCGCATGGCTCAGTGGTTTCAATTTTGAATGATCACTTGGGCATGAGAAAGCTTTCCGCAAGATGGGTGCCGCGTTTGCTCACAGTCGACCACAAACGCAATCGAGTAACAACTTCACAGGAAGGTTTGGCGTTGTTTAATCGCAATATGGAGGAGTTTTTGCGCCGTTTTGTAACCGTGGACGAAACATGGATCCATCACAACACACAAAAGACCAAACAACAGTCAAAACAGTGGGTTTCTAAGGGTGAATCGGCGCCAAAGAAGGCCAAGGTGGGTTTGTCAGCCAATAAAGTTATGGCGACTGTTTTTTGGGATCCACGCGGGATAATCCACATTGACTACCTTCAAAAGGGAAGAACAATCAATGGGGAATATTATGCCAACTTATTGGACCGATTCAATGACAATTTGAAAAAAAACCGACCTCATTTGGCCAAGAAAAAAGTTCTTTTCCACCAAGACAATGCAAGGGTGCACACATGTGCAGTTGCCATGGCAAAAATCCATGAATTGGGCTATGAATTGCTCCCTCATCCACCCTATTCTCCGGATTTGGCTCCGAGTGACTACTTCTTGTTCCCAAACCTAAAGAAATGGCTTGGTGGAAAAAGATTTGACTTCAATGATGAAGTCATCTCGCAAACAAAGGCCTATTTTGAGGACCTCGACAAATCGTATTTTTTGGATGGGATTAAAAAATTGGAGAAGCGTAGGACAAAGTGTATAGAGCTCAAAGGAGACTACGTTGAAAAATAAAATGATTTATTTATCAAAAAAATCTGTGTTTTATTCCAAAAGTCACGGACTTATTGACCCACCCTCGTAGTGTTCGATAAATTTAATTTAGATTTAACATGATCTTTTTACTGCACCAAATCTTTTTCTTTTTTGCCACATATTGATAACAAATTAATTATGTTCACTAGCAAAATATAAACACGCAGCGCATGCAAAATGGCGATATTCTGTTATTTAAACAGATTTAAGTTGTACTATGGCTGTTATTTTTTTTTAAAGTTTTATATCACTCTCATAGATAGAAGTCATAAAACTACTGTATTTACAAAAGTGTACAATGATACCATAAGAATAAGTTTTACAAAAGAGCTTTGAGCTTTTGAGCTTTGTCCAGAAATAAGGTTATAGTGATACTATAATAACACTTAGAGTTGTATAAGCAAGGGACAGCATGCAATAAAACAGTTTCTATACAGCTTTAATGATAAAATCAGATTGAAGTCTTACAAAATACTTAAAGTTGTAAACTAGAGATTTCATATTCTGATTAAGAACCCTAAGCTTATTTAGATCCCATAATACAGACTTTATACAGCTTGAGCTGTATAATAACTCATAAACTACTGTTATAAGGATATAACCTCTTTTCAACTCTCTTAAAGGCATTTAAAAGAACTCTAATTTCTATGTGGGCTGGTATATTGATGTTCATAACGCTTGTGTGCTGCTTGGGTATTAGCTAGATCACCGCAGTCGAATTCTTTGGAATTGCCTATGAAATTGCCATTTTTATGAAATAAGTCAATGTAATTTTTTCTATATTTTTTATTTTTAAAAATCAAAATAATCATCCATGCATCTTTTCCAACGCAGTGGCAGTTTATTGATGCCTTCTTGAAGAATTCAACTGAACGGGAGGCAACAAATTCTTCAAAGGTATTTTGTACTGCCTCCCAGGTATTTATTTTCTTTCCCACCAAAAAGTTATCCAAATTCTGGAAAAAGTAGAAGTCTGTAGGTGCAGTCTGCTGAGTACGGTGAATGACGGAGAGCTTGCAGTCCCAGTCCCAGTCTTGTGACTTGGAGATCGTCTGTTGTGCAGTATGAATTCACGTGTTGTCGTGCAAAAGCAGCGGGGACGAGCTATTGACACGTGTTGTCGTGCCAAACATGGTTGGAAACGTGTGAGCTTCTCGGTTTAGGTTTAGGTGCTGAAGATCGATCCAACCAACTTACTGAGCGCTTGCTATTGTCAAACAGAATGTATTTTTGTTGCAGGTAACAATGCAGTTCAAAATTCCTTCGTTTGTGTGCCTGTTGAGCAGTGCAAGGCACGTCTCGACGCGTACTTCCCGTGCACCCATTTGTCAAGTCTTTTTACCTTGCCAATTTAATTCAAATGGACCAATATTGTTTTGACGCTAACGTCGAAAGCTGCTGCTAATTCAGTCGTAGATTGAGTATCATCAGCTTAATCATCAATGCGAAATCAATGCTCAATAACGAATTAAAGGCGATTGTCGCCTTTAATTCGTCATTGTCGACCAAAGTTTTCGAACGACCACGGGTTTCATTTTTCAGGTTGAAAGAACCGAAGCGGGCAAAGCAATAACGGTTGTGTATTTGTTTGTAGTATTCGCTCCGTAAACGTCGTTGATGTTACGTGCCGCTTGTGCCACGTTGCCGAAACCACATTACTCATATTCCATAATTACTCGAATTTTTAACGTATCCATGATGTCTGAAAAGATTCTAATACCATGAAAACATAACGCTAATCATATATAAACAAATATAAAAACAAATGACTAACTTTGAATAAAGAATTAAATATTTTATAACAAAATTAATTTGAAATTAGAATTCTTAGCCAAACAGAAATTATATTGATTTGAAATGGCCAGTACTTCAGAACGGCAATTTCAAAGGTACCTATTACATATAATATAATATCTTCTAGCTTAAGTACTGACAAGGCGGGGTTAGCAAACTTACATGTACGAGCAACATTATGCACAATTTAGGTATAAATAATAGAATTAAAACGGTATTTTAAAAGCAAACTTAATATTATCTTTCTAAATGGGCGTAGGTTTTAATACTTTTCACTTTACAAACAATGGAGATACGAGTATTGTGTCAAAAATCAACATTTACCGCCGCCTACGCGTCACTACGGGTCGCTTATTTCAACGTGACAGAATGAACTTCGATGAATAGAACATTTCTCGAAATTAAATACACCAAATGGACATTGCAAATACTATAGCAAATAGGTCCTTGATAAAATGAAGCGAAAGAAGACGTAGGCACCAAAAATAAAATAAGAGAAAATATTCTAATGACATTAAAGTTTTGTTCAGATGTGTAACGAAACAAATGAATTTTAAATCAACGGTATTCAAAGAGATTTAAATATATAGGTATACTAACTACTAGTTAAATGTCTTTGACGGTATTGAACTGTAAGTAATAAAACATTTACAGAATGAACGCTGACAATTTCTACTAAAAAGAAGTTAATGATTAGATTATTAATACTACCGGCTTTCTAATAACCTCGTTTCAAATAATTCTTCTTCTTCATCAAAGCTGCTGAAGCTGGATCGCTTCCATTGTGGGATTCGCAAAATCGTCACACTTAGCACGGATACCTCACCGGAGCCATATCCGTGGGGTAAGATTATGATCACGAGTGTGCACGCAAGCACAGGTGCACTCTATATTCCCTTACTCTCATAATCCGATGGCTTTACGTGCTATCCAAATGCACGTGGGTGAAACGGCTTAGGTACAAGGTTTGTAATTAATTTTTTACTAGATGTTCCCCGCGACTTCGCCCGCGTGTAATTTAGGGTTTTAATTTTAACCCTAATTATTTTTCTAAAATAAAATTAAGTTACTCCTTAAGATATCAGCTATCTGCCAGTGAAAGTCCCGTCAAAATCAGTCCAGCCGGTTCGGAGATTAGCCGGAATAAACAGACAGACAAAATTTTTAAATTGTGTTTTTGTTATATGTACCGTATATACTTTCATATCCTGTAAAAAGCTGTAATTTTAACGTTACTAACAGACACTTCAATTTTATTTATTTCTGTGCATGTATAGACATAGATTTTATATTGTGTAGACTTGAAAACATTTAACTGCTTTTATCGCATTACAACCGACCAACATTATAATTCTGTTACTCGCCTGAGAATCCCTTAGCGGACGAAAGAACTGTGAATCGGTCGGAAAAACGGTCCATTTAGAAGAAGCACCAGCCCCAATCTCAGCCCCATCCAGAAGAATACGTCCGGGAATCGTGCATATGAGAAGTTTCTTGCATTTTCGTTCTTGCACTCATCTGTCCTTCTGTTTTGTTTTTTTCGTCCGCTTCAATAAGCTTCTCGGACGATGAAAGAGAATCCTATTCCATTATTGTTCGGTCTTAGTGCAAAAAGCGGTGGTATTAATTGAAAAAATAAATTAAAAACAGGACAACGTTTAGATAAAGTTCCACCAGCGTCTTTCCTTAATTTTATTTTTGATTTTAGCATTTAAAAGACCATAGTTTGCTAATGCATAAACCACTATGTGCGAATGCCAAAATCATTGCCCTAAAAATGTCATCCACATCATATACGAATAAGAATTCAAATGAGAACATCGTGCGAATGTTGATTCCGTCGCGCTCGCGAAATAAAAAAACGAGAAAGAGAACGAGAACGAGAAGAGTAACTTATGAAGTTCAGACACTCTCTAAGAAACGAGAGAAAGAGTAAAAAACTACTCTTATTAATTTTTTTTGGTGTTTTCCGTGGACCCAATTTGTTTATCCTATTACTGACAGGTAAGTCCACGAGGGTAGTTTATTTCTTGTCACCCTAATGCTTTTATTGATGACACATGTTTAATTTACAGCCTTATTGTTTAATAAAATACGAGGAATAAATATGATCGATTTCACGTGATTTATTAAAAAAATTAGTAACTTATGAAGTTCAGACACTCTCTAGGTATACTGCAACTGCAAAGTAAAATGGAATCAAGCAATAATACCTACATCTTAAATATCAGTATCAGTTGCGCCATTAAATAATCCGATGACAAAGGCACAACAATATGATCAAACTTTCATAAAAAAATTACATACGTGATATCACAAATATATCCCTAATTTCTTAAATTTATTTCCAGAAATTACATTAACAATTGTTATTATTATTTAAATGAACAAATTTTTATAAAATAAATCCTGAGGTGATATAACAAATATATCCCGGATTTCTTAAATTTATTTCCAGAAATTACATTAAAAAGTGTTATTATTATTTAAATAAACACATTTTTATAAAATAAATCCAGAAATTGTATCACTAATATATCATTTATATAAATTTATTTCCAGAAATTACATTAAAAAGTGTTATCATTATTAAACTAAAGCAATTTGGATAAAAGCAACAAAGGAAATAAAAATGAAATGGAAATTGCAACGCAGAATTGTTGACCTATATACTGGCTTTGGTATTATTGCATGAAAATCTCTTCAATAACGGTGTCAGTTTCATAAAAAGTGAAAGTTTCTGTGCCGAAAATAATTTTTAAAACATTTGGTAAACATGTAGTGGAAAAAATGAACGCCAATGTACAAAATATTCTGATGAAAAGAAATGAGGTGTTGCTTTTGTGTTTATTAAATGTATCGACTAAAATGATAAAAGAGCACGGTGATGAAAATGAATATCATCGACAAGAAAAGACAAACATCAAGATGATGGTTTTTTTTATAGTATAAGGGTGACAAACGAGCACACAGTCCACCTGATGATAAGTGGTTGCTGCGGCCCATAGACATCTACATCTATCCTCTGTTACAAATCTAAATGTAGATGCATTTTCACCCGTGAGGACTAAGATGGAATGCCTCATTTCCATTAAAAAAGGCCTCCGGCCACCTGCACTCACCAAGTGAAACGCAGAGGTAAACCTCTACTTCACGCTGGTTTTCTGTGAGGTCGTGGTACTACCCCGGTTCAAGCCGGCCCATCCGTGCGACAGCAAAAGCTGCCGCGTGGCTCTACCACTGTATTATAAAATATAAGGTGCAAGTCATTGTTTAGATAAATTAGGATAAATTATGTATTTAGGGTGTCTTAGTCAATGTATAAACTAACCGGACTGATACTGATATATGAAACATAGGTCTTACTGTCCGAGTTCCATTTTACTTTGCAGTTTCAGTTTACCTAGAGATACATTTTTATAGTATAAAGTGACAAACGAGCACACAGTCCACCTGATGGTAATGATGGTGATGAGGACTAAGATGAAATGCCTCTTTTCCAGTAAAAAGAGTTTCCTTTTCTCTACATTCACCATACGAAATATATTTAGCAGTTATTTTGTGAGTGTGTGATCCTTCCCCGGTCGAGCCGACCCATTCATGCTACAATCATAATATAGCTGCTCAACCGTCCACGGCGACTACAGTCCCCAAAAAAATGATTGCCTCACCTGTCCATGGTGACTATAGTCACCAAACGACATCTTTCGGTTTAAATGTGTACAGCACAAAAGATAGCTGTTATTAATACAGTAAAAAATTATAGATGGTGCTATTTGAAATTTGTCATCTATGAGAGTGAATTTTATCTGTATAATAGTAACAAAATATTTAGAAAAAAAAATTTAAATTAAATTTCGCCATTCTTGCTTGTGGACTGTTAAAGTGTAAAAAAATCAATCAAAAATATAATAACTTTTCTGTTTTTATAAGTTATTTCTAATGTTATTGTACATCAAACTAATTGTGAAGATATTTTCTTTAGGAAATATGTATCATTACGACAATTCCAAAACGTTTACATACGAGTATAATAATTTAGCTCGAAATTTTATTCACTAGTAACAAATATTAACACGTTGATAGCAATTTATAAACAAAATATCTGTTGAGATGTGTCTAGAAATTATTAAAACTTATTTTTATTTATTTATTTACTTATTTATTCAAATTTATATTGGGTAAACATTATATATTTATGTATATTGAGTATATAAGATATTATTGATATTGGTATCATTTTAAAGGGAATATCATGTACTATTATAATATAAAATAATTGTCTCCAGTAAGTATTATACTTTTCTTGTAAAACTCGAAATAAAAAATAAATACGTTTTTTTTCATATTCCCATTTTTAAGCCTTATTTTTAATTTGACTAATTTTCTTTAAACAAAATTAAATTTATAATTCTTTGTGTCCTTTGAGAATGTTTTTTATTTGAATGTAGCTATAGTAGTTTTTCAGTAGTAATCGTTTTTGTTGAGACAGTCTCGCGCGGTCGAAAACACAGTGATCGAGTCAAAGACTACAATATTATAGGGAAGATCGAATTCAGAGTTAGCCAGTACGTGTGGATACTACTGAATTCTTCTGGATACCACCCATTTCATAACCATAGTGTACAATAACTGAATAATAACGATGGTCCCCTCGAAAACATTTTTGTGAATGGTTAGTGTCATTTTAAGTGATTGCTTATTTAAGTAGTAAAATTATGATAATAAACATTACACCGTTCTACGCCGAACGCCGTACGCGCCGACGCAATGTTCAAATCGGCTGAGGTCGACAATACTTGGCACTATTCGCATTTAAGGCAGCTACTCACTTGCCTACCGCAGGGGCAATCTAGGATGTAGAGTGGGGATGACCCTTAATTGCTTCCTTAATTGTGATGTGTGTATGCAAGCAGGGGCAATATCCTAAGTCGGCCCTGCGGCAGGGCGGCAGAGGTGCAAGACCTTCCTTGCTCCCTACATCGTAGTTGCTGCTGCCACATGTGTACCACAATTGGGGCAATTTAAATCAGTTCTTATTAATTAATTAGTAATTATTAATTAATTAGTTGTTTTGTCGATAAATGTGATTATTTATGGGCCACAGTATCCGTTTACCATCAGGTGGACTCTGCTCATTTTTCACCCATATTCTATATAAAAAAGAGCCAAGGCTATATTTACCGATTTATTGATATTTCGATAAAACTGACGCCATTCTCAACGCGTGTGTCGACCGAGACGTACACTCTGATACTGAACAGCAGGCATGTGTGTAGAGACAGTACTGATATTGCCCCTATCGCTGTACACCCTAGATTGCCCCTGCGGCAGGCAAGTGAGTAACCGCCTTAATCCTGCATATTAACCGGCCAGTCCGGTCTTAAACTCAATGCTAGACGCTACGCTCACGCCGCCTCAGTAGCGTTATTTAAATCGCGTCAATCTATCATCGGCTTCCTAGCTCAGCTATCTTTTCTACAACTAATTATTTACGTTTATTCTTCAACTCTTTCCCTCGCTCTGTAGTCTAAACTTGTTTTTCGAACTGTATTTTGTGTGGGAGTAAAATATATTTAATTCGTGGAGTGTAGAATTTTTTATGCAAATAACATCCATCCCACACGCCGTAAAATGTAAAAAAAAAATATTTTATTTATTATGACGTACCTAAGTTTAAAGTATGAAGGGAAAATTGGAATCATAGTATTGAGCGTGTCATTAAGAAAGTAAATAGTAGACAAAAGCTCCGTTACGTAGTACTATTATTTAATCTGTGGCTCCGTGCACTTACTCGTACACACATGAGCGATATTTTGAAATAAATGTAGAAAACTTATTTACGCGTATTTTTAAAAACTTCAAAAAGTGTATAGCAGAACTTATATTTTGAACTTAATTATTAAATTAAGGTCAAAATATAAATTAAATATTAAATAAGGTTAGCTGGTAGAGAATGCCATACAGCATTAAGCTCGCCTTTTGTAGAATAGAATAGAATAGAATAGAATATTTTTTATTCAATATACATTACATGTGTAATTCTTATTGAAAGTCATTTTTTATTTTACCACTGGTTCGAAAAAACCCTCTGTCCTGGGAAGAACCAGCAAGAAACCCAGCGGGACTTTTTTTTTTAAATAAATTTTACAATAGAAATGATTACGAACTATTTACAAAATTTATTTTAGAAACTGCTTGGAAGCGATCACCTCATTCCCAGGGGTTATTATCAACCATGTATTCATTTATACTATAATAACCCTTTTTATACAGTTTCAGCTTAATAAAACATTTAAACTTGGTAATAGAGAGAACCTGTACACTTTCCGGGACCTTGTTGTAATAGCGTATACATTGCCCCAAGAATGAATTACTGACTCTGTGGAGTCGAGAAACTGGTATCACTAGCTTGTGTTTGTTCCTAGTGTTTACAGAATGTATATCACTTCTTTTACTAAAACTATCTTTGTTTTTGTGACAATTTTGTACAAATATTTAGTGCAATAAAGAATAAATAAATAAATAAATTCAGATCATTTGATTTGAATTTAATCAAGTCAAATCATTCATTTGCAATCCCACTTGGATTACATAAGTGATCTAATTTCTGTAAAAGGAAAAGGTATTTGTTGACTAAAAGTTGCACCGTTGTCGTATTAAACAATAACAGTTTAAATGAGGAAGATGTGCAAACAAAGCGCTAAGTAATGGCAGAGTGAACGAGAGTATGGAAGCTTTATACAAGCGTCTCGTAATGCACGAACACAAGCGTAAGGTTCACCTAAAGTAGCAGACAGTGAAAATAACGCGATATTTAACACTACGGGCTTTTTACTGGTGCAAGAGGAATATTTGTCAAATTTGGCAAATAATGTAAGAGCGAGTCAACATTTTGGAATGTACTACTTCAAATTTTATATCGCGTTACTCTTTACTCTACACATGCGAACTGAAGGGTGAGAGAGAGTGAGAACTAGGCACATGCTTCTTCAACACGTCTTTTTATAAATATCCTCCTTTCCTTCCTTCCCTAAATCGCCCTTTTATCAATTACGAATTGTGATGTATGTTGAACTGAAGTTTTTTTTTTTTATATAGAATCACGTCGACAAAAGAGCACACAGTCCACTTTAATCCTCGATTGAGAATCAAAATGCAGATGCATTATCACCCCTGAGGACTAGGATTGAATGCCTCGTTTCTAGTAAAAATGGTCTTCTTCTGTCCGTAGAAGAAAGGCAAAAGAAAGTCCGCAGGAGTCCTCTTTTATTAACCGACTTAAAAGAGGAGAAGGTTCTCAATTCTGTGGAATATTTTATTATGTATGTTCAGCGATAATTCTTTACCACATTGTCCGATTTCAATAATATTTTTTTTTATTAGAAAGGTTACATAAAATTTGGTCAAGATCTGATGGAATGGGATCCATGAGGAAATCATCGAACTAAATAATTCTTTAATTATATTTTTTTTTAGTTATTTGAAGTTGATTTATACTTATTTAAATGTTAAATTATATAAATTTTTTGTAATATATATATATATGTGTGTGTGTATATATATATTATTTACACAAGGTTATTGTGTAAATAATATATATATATATATATATATATATATATATATATGTGTGTGTGTATATATATATTATTTACACAAGGTTATTTTGCAATAAAAAATTAGTTAAAAAAATATCTCAAACAATCTATCCTTTTCATCTTTTAAATTAAAAATGCGTAGTAATGCATTATTTTAACTGATTTTACTGCACGCACATTCCTGAGAGTCGATCGGTAGGCAAAAACATTATTGCCCATAAATCATATTAAATTTGGAATAATTTCAAATAAAAGTAGAAACCTTATTTATTCGTATTTTCAAAAATGCAATAGCGGTATATCATTATTTATATATATGAACTTAAGTTTAAAATTTGGCTATTCTTTGAAAAATAGCGCTGTATTATTATATATTCATTTACTTATATAATAAAAAAGTACGTCAATACCAAGAGGAGATTTCAATTAATACTTCTTATGTAGTTGTTATAAGATTACATGAGCGTTCGAGGTGTGAATTTTTGGATTTTCCGAACTTATTTAATTTTTTTTATTATTTACAATCCAGAAAGAGCACCGAGTGCAGACGAATGAAACATCCACTTTTAACTCTCAATATAATAACTAGGCGACATTAGTTTCATAGTAAGGGTAGGGACCGCAAACTCAAGAAGTCATGGGTTTGGATCTGCCATTTGACATGTCATTCGAAGTTCACTTGGAGTAGTTATCGGGTAAACAGAAATAGTTTAATAATAAATAAATTGCTATATCTACTGAATATTTATAAATGGTTTATGCTTCATCATCATTACAGTCCCCTGTTAAACATAGACCTGCACTTACAACGAAACCAATCAAGATTCACTGGCATTCATCGACTGCTGGATATTCCCTTTATCAGCTAGTCACCTTGTTTAGTGTGGGATTACTCAACACTGCATTTGAGGCTGCCGCTCGAGAATGTTTCCTCTCCATCGGTTGTCAGTTTTTCACGCTCATTCACGACTCTAAGCGGTTACGCTAAACTAAATAAAGTCCAATGTTGGTCTGGGACTTACAGATCTCATATTTATGTGGAACTCATAACAAAAAAGAAAGTAGACATATGTCAATCGTGAATAATTCATTCATTTGATGATTGCAATTACATTTTTGAACGTTCCGGATCAAACGATTGAAAAACCTACGAGCCATTGACTTTGTGATTGTGTAGACGACGAACTAGCAATCTATCATTTCCTTTACAGTTTTCATTCTAAACACATTTCCATCTAAACACATTTTTTCGGCTAAACGTAGTTTGAATAGCGCGCTGCCCTTTAGACTCTACCGAACCTTGAAGATAACACGCGTAACTTCAAGTTTCAAATAAACAATGGAGGTTAAAATAAGATTTAGTACCTGGGTGCTGCTCTTGGTATAGCGGTGTACACGGGCCACTCATTATACATTAGCGGGTCTCTGTAGGAACTCACTTCATTCATTATCTCCGGTGCACGAGCTTGTCTTTTTGAGAACCTGGAAACATATAATCTTGGTAGATATCACAATGGGTTTGATATTAACTGAAGTGTATTTTTAACACAAACATTTAACAGAGGGAAACTGAAACGGGAGCTAGGCAGCAACATCTTCCTTACGTTAACTCAAAATAATAATAAAAAAAACTGCGGTTGCCAACCCGTTTGCGGAGTGTGGCAACAATGGCAAAAAGGATGAGGCTATCTATGGGACTTGTTTGTTCAGCAGTGGACTTTTAAAGGCTGCAATATATGGATGACAGAAATATAGTCTCATCTAAATTTCGAACTTTATATATATACACTTTATTATATTTTTAACCCATAAATATAATTATATAAACATTATTTTGCTCGTGTTGTGAGCTTACAATTTAATTTTGTGTGCATTGTCGTGTCGAATAGCTTAATAAGGTCGTTAACTGTGAAGTGTTCATGAAACCATTATGCAAATAAAGTTAATTTTACACCGTTTTGTAAAGTACATGTATACACAGTGTTCTTGTTGGTTAAGCAATTTAAAACGTGATTTTTAACCTGAACTATATCTTTATATGTTATATTCTTCCATGATTATAACTTTAGTATAATATTATAGGTGAAAACAGAATCTGATGCCACGTGTAGATTGTTTACGTGACAATGACGCACACACTGCTCACTTCCTACCATCAACAAGCTAATAATTACCTAATGTTCTTTTTTGGATCAGTCACCAAAAGTAAAGGAGGTTAACAAGCTCTCGAGGCATTAGCATTAAATCAATCGTAGGAAATAAAGAAAAATCAACCTAAGCCTAAAAAATAAAGTGTGGCGCAACGACAGCGCCGCCACATCACCGACGTGATCTGAACACGCAACCAACAACAATCGGAAACTACACCTTCAAACCTTCATCATCCTCAAGTTGTGGCGGCGCTGTCCGTTGCGCCACAAGCGAAACATATCGAAGCCTACATCGCGCTAACAAAGTTCCGAAATTAAAGCAATATATATATATAGAATAGCTCCGAACTATCACTCGGAGCGATGGCCGCTCCCCGGGCAGAACACCTTGCCCGGCGGGGGATCTCCCCTTTTCCTTCCACCCGCCACAAAAGATATTCGTTTAAATACACTACGCAAATAATAATAATATATTTCAATATGGCAGTATATTATGTAAGTAATCTAAAATAGTGAAATTATTAAAAATCAATGTTTGTGTTTTTAAAATTTCTCTCAGAACAAAACTGTGTGATGATAGGATCCAACATGTTGAAATGAGTAGGGTCGTTCTAAGTTCTGACTCTGACGCCATATACTTGTTTATTTTAAGGCCCTTCTTGGCCCTGAATCTTACAAATATTCCAAGTATTATTATCAGGACATATAGTTTATAGCTACTAAAACCATGTTTATGTCACGTCAGAGACAGAGAAACGTGTTTTATTAAGTGCACTACGCTTTATGTAAATTACTAGTATATTAAACGTCAAATTATATGCCCTGTCGTTAAACATTGACTAAGAGCTTTTTACTGTACGCTTAATGTAACTACTATGAGTGAATGCAGTAAAACATTAAGTCATCCATGATGAAATAATTATTTGGTTTACAATACCCTTACAGCCTATTAAAGTCCACAGCTGAACATAGACCTTCCCCACAGATAGACTCATAGGCGGATATTTGCCATAGTTGCTATGATTGGCAAGCGTGTTGGCAACCTCAGTTTTTTTTATTTTGTTTCCCTCTGTCGTCTCGTACGACACCCTCGGGATGATATGGGGTAGTAGATATTTTTACACACACGAAACACAGCAACATTAAGCTGATATTTTAAGCTGGTATTCTGTGAGAGCGTGGTCCCACCCCGGGCGAGCCGACCCATTCGTGCTGCAACTACAATACAGCTGCAGAATGGCTCTACCAGGTAAAAATTATACTATAAAAAATAAAAAAGGCAACAGGCGACCCTTTGTACTGATAAAGATGCATTCTATCTTAGTCATCAGCGGTGATAGATAACGCATTTACATATTGATTGAATGTGACATGTATGTGATTATGGGCCACAGCATCCGCTTACTATTACGTGGACTGTGTGATTATTTGTCACCACCAGTGAAAAAGGTTTTTGGTACCAAACAACAACTTTATACTGTTATTTGACACTAGTTTCTCTGAGAGCGTGAAAAGTCTGTTGCGTGAACATAATATTATAGTGTACCCAGTGTACGGCCTGTCATAATTTCACTCTTCGGTCAACTAGATATATGTTTTAGGTATACTTGGTAAAGCCATGCTGCAGCTACATTATGGTTGTAGTCTGAATAAGTCGGCTCGAACGCGGAAGGACAACGCTCTCACAGAATACCAGCGTAAAATGTTGCTGTGTTTTGTATGGTGAGTGTAAAGAACCGGAGACCCTTTTTACTGGATACGAGGCATTTCGTCTCTTTTTTTATCTAAAAACATTACCACCACACTATCGTTTTCTCTTGTATCATGGAAGCAGTTTACAAACACACATTGCACAAGGACATACATTCAGACCCTGAATAACTATTTATAGGCCATGCAAATACTTGTTCCGTGCGGGATTCGAACCCGCGGCACCCAGCTCAGCAACTTATTGCTAAGCCACTGCACCACGGAGCCGTCACCTTAGTCCACGGGGGTGAAAACACATCTGCATTTTCAATCTTGATCGAGGATAAATATAGATGTCTATGGGCCACAGTCAGGTGGACTGTGTGCTCGTTTGTCACCATTATTCTATGAAAAAAAAAATCTAAACTCACACAACGTCACTTTACAAAACATAACTGTAATTAAAATATACTAAATTATATACGAACCTCCACATGGCCTTTAGTTGATCACAGGTAGGCTCATCGGTTTTGGCCATTTCTCGGTCTCGGACTCGGGCAGGACGCGGCGATAGAAGCGGTTCCTGGTCGAGTCTTTGTGCAAGAACGACACTTGCGAATGTCAGCACACACAAAGCGCGCCACAACGACCACATTCTGTTAACAATATTAAATCTGTTAATGAAATGCTATAAGATATCTGTAAATTTTGATCACAGTTGAACCACAGTAATATATATGTATAATCAGAAGAATCTGTAAGCTAAAGTGCCCATGGGCCAGCCATATAACTAGAAGAAACGTCAAACGATGAGGAAGAAAGATTCTTGAACGAAAACCTCGTATAGGTAAGCAAAGTGTAACGCGAAACCCACTAGATGAAGTGACGAATTGGTAAAGTATGCGGGTAGTCGATGGATGTAGCCGGCTCAGAATCGTATTTAATATTATTAGATTACCATAGTCAGAAAGTTGGCGGTATTTCATTTCCGCATCTCGAAAAGCACGTAAAGCATGGGTCCTTCGCCTGAACTCTCTCCTTCGGAATATTAGAGTAAGACAATAGAAAGTACACCTTATACAAAATGCTTGCTAGATAGCTAGTCTTCATTGAGACTAGATCGAAATTCGAACTTGAGGACGTTACGAATACTCTAAAGTAAAGTAACGTCTATATACGTTCATGCGTCCTGGTCCCCCGCTCATTTCTGAGAGATTTATCGTGTAATTAGTTTGGCGCGTTGCTTCAGAACAGTTACTGTTTGTTGTCACAATGTGTCTTCTTCACAAAGTATACTTTACCGCTGAGCACGTGGTAAATCAGTACTTAAAATTGCAATTAATTCACTGATAAACATAGCCTCCCTCAGAACCTCACAAAGCACTATTCCGAACTACCTGCATCCATCGAATTCCTGCATCTCTTACAAGGTCGTCACACCGTCTTATCTGGGGCCGCCCTACACTTTGCATACTGGTATGGATCTAACACCCGAGAAATTTTCTTCCCCATTAATTCTTCAGATTTATATGGCTAGCCCATTGACAGCTTAATGATTTGTTCAGCTGTCGTTTTCTCTGGTTCTAAGACATCCTCATTACGGAGTCTATCACGCAGAGAAACACTGAGCATATCCCTCTCCATTATTAGCTCGCGGCGCAACCTTAAGCTACTCGAGGTTTACGAATTTATTATATGTAATTCTATTCTCATTACGCATTCCAAACTAAAAACTTTATAACCTAGAACATTCTGTAATACATGACATTAAACAGGGTCTCCCAAAACATTTATGGGCACTCAAAGCTTTATTATTTCACAGATATTTCTGATCCCAAAGGGTTTAGGGTTAACACAGATGTTGCGGTGCTAAACCGCTCTTTATATCAGTATCAAATATTTCACTTTACTCTTATGAAACAATGTTCCTTTATTTAAATATTTTTGTACAAATTTTACAAACCAGCACAGAATGTTTACGGCACCCCTGATGCTTGATTTATCGCTTTTCATTTGAGATACTAGGTAGATAAATATAAAACTTTTTTGTACGCCAAAAATATATAAATATTTTTTTTCTGGAATAGGGTGACAAATGAGCATACAGTCCACCTGATGGTAAGTGTTTGCTGTAGTCCATAGACATCTACATCTATTCTCGTTTGCGATCAAAATGCAGATGCGTTGTCAGCCGTGAGGACTAAGATGGAATGCCTCTTTTCCAGTAAAAAAAGGTCTCTGATACACTCACCATACGAAACACAGCAGCGTTAAGCTGCTATTTTACGCTGGTATTCTGTGAGAGCGAGGTCCTTCCCCGGTCGAGCCGACCCATTCGTGCTACAACTATACTACCAATTTAGCTGCAACATGGCTCTACCATGTATAACTGAAAACTAAATATGAACATAAAAGGAGAAAGAATAAATGCGGTACAATGGGTGGTCTTATCGCTAAAAGCGATCTATTCAAGGGATCCTTTGGATGGACAGGATTGCAAGAAAATAATAAAAACGTGTTGGCGACAACAATAACGTTATTTTTAGGCTACTGCGATCACCGAGTGGCATGACGCTAATACCCCTTACAATGGGATAGGTACAAAGAGATTTAAATATACTATTACTTAAATGTCTTTGGATAGGTATAAGCAAAACCATGAAAAATCTTTTACCAACTATATTTTGGATTTAAACCGTAGAAATAAAATTGAATTGTATGTCTGTAATAGCGAAATATCTGGCTTTTATTGAGCTAAGAGTGCCATTTGCATGCCATTACTTGAATAACCATTTTTAAAATTTTTGTCTGTCTGTCCGACCGAGCTAATCTTCGGAGTGGCCGAACCGCAATGAAACTTAACGAACTGATATAGAGCCATACCTGAAGTGATCTAGGATATATTTCATCCGAAAATCTTGGATATTTTTATTTGAAAAAAATTTTTTCAACGGTCTTTGATTATCTCACATCTGAATAACGCAACATTAATCGATCCTATCCAGGCAAAGCTGGGGCGGATAGCTAGTTTTTGATAAAATTTAATAAAAATGTCGTCTGTAGTTGTCTGTCGTAAATAATTTTTCTGATTATATTGTTTTACCTATTTGCCAACCCAAGTATACGATGATTTCATGAATAACATAAAGTTTTCAATAAAACAATTAATTTATAAACCAGCAATATTCGTTCAATAGCGAGGCATTCGAAACAATTTGTTCTGAAACTTGGCGACGGAAATTCGAAACCAAGTATCACTTGATAAAACATGTTGGAAATTTGCCAAAGTTATTAATGGCTTAGCGACAACTGCCTGTAGTTATAGATTGGAGAAGAGATGTTGAGGTGATAAAGTTTGTATTTAATAGATATTCCAAATTTTATTTACAGTCTTTTTAGTTAAATCTTTACCGTATTTTTAATTATGATTACGCAAGTAGTTTTTGAATTTTTTGCGCCTTCTTCATATTCTACTAGATTAATCAATAAGTATTTGGTAACGCAATGGAATTCTAGGATATGTAAATTGTATTTCTTTTTCAACGTAATTGCTTATTAAGCAAATACACCTTGAATAGCGTTTTGTAAGTTGGTTAATTTACTTGGAGAAGAAGGCTGCTGATCCTGGCACTCGAAAAAGGCCTCTACAGCACACATCACCTCATCGTCGCCATCGAATTTTCTAACACGGAAGCAAGTGCTTTAAAGGTGAGTAAAAGGTGAAAATCACCCGAAGCTAGGTTCGAAGAATATAGTGGGTGCTGCATCAACTGAAACCCAGATTGGCCGTTCTTGGCCGCCCAGAGCGAGTATCGTAATTGCAGACGGTTCTGCCACGTTTAAATTCAGCTCACCAGTATGCCCCTGTAGAATAAGACAGAGCATTGTCTGTCAAAGTAGACTGCAGTTCTTAAAAAACACTTTTTGTAAAAAAATATTTCAGGCAGAAATATTTAATAACCGCACGAAGTTCGAGTTACTCCATTTTGCATACTAATCAAATTACCGCCAAATGTGAAGTTTGAAAAATTATTGAAAAATTATTGGGTTATAGTTTTTAATTTAGTTTTTTCTGGCCTTGGCTCGTAACGAATTTAAAATTCAAAAAAAGCAATTCTATAACTCATTGATAAGTATCCTATTCCTTAGTACTTATTGATGAACCTACTAGAGCGCAAACATAAGGCTCTAGCCACATATTTGTAACATGTTGGCGCGTCGTTTTGCTTTGTGTTCTGAGGATGTTAAGATTACTCTGTTTAAAGACTTTTTATTACCTGATTATATAGTTTTTACACCGGACAACTTGCTTTTATTCTTTCTTTCTTTTCTTAAAAAGGATAGGATTTTTCTCCTGTATCGTGAAGGTACATACATGCATTTTACAGACATATATTATAGAAAGATATATAGAGAAGATATATATTATCGAAAAGTTGTATCACTTTTGTCCCTCCAATGTAAGATGTTAGTTCCAATAAGGTACTGAGAGTGTTAAGACAGAGGCAGAACCAGATTGGACTCAAAATATCGCCCTGGAAGATACCCCTTCTTAACTTTATTCAGTTTTCTGCATACGTCATCCGCTCACCTAAATGACAAAGGATCGTACACCACTGCCCCATACACTGCTCGAGGAAGTCTCTATCTGTACAGTCCACTTTGCACAGCTCAAACACCCTCTTTAGCCATCTATGAGTAGTCTATCCAGGCGACGGAGAAGTTCCGACAATTGGGTTTAACCACCTTCCCAATGACCACGTTAATGAAGAGTGGTTCCTTAGTTCCACGACCTTAATTTTGAGCGCGCCACATCACCTTATTTGAGTCCAGGTGACGAATTATTCTTGCTTTCAAAATGGATGTCAGTATCTTGTATATGGTGGGCAGAAAAGTGATGGGGCAGTATTTACTCGAATCTGTGATATCCTAGTCTTTAGGGACCAAATGAGTGACCCCAGTAGTGAAGAAAAGTAGTGAAGAGGCTCGGAAGCGACTTCTGATCGAGAGGCTCTTGAAACTATCGGACGAGCATAGCGTGACACACCACGAACCCCTCCAATCAGTAATAATGCAGCCCATCAAGTGCTGACTTTTTCCACTTCAGAGCCCTACGGACCGCCTCAGCTACGTGGTCTGGCGTTATAATGACGGGGTTCATGGTCGTAGCACTCGCACACTGAATTGCTACAGCTTCCGCCCAAGGCCTGTGGTTAGAGCCCGTAAACCACCCTCGCTGTGGTTTATGGGCTCTGACCACAGGCCGTGCCAGAAGGTGAAAGTTTCGCCTAATACGGTGCTTGGCCCGTTCCACGTACCATTGGTCACTCCAATAATTTATTTGATTCTGGTAGAGGTGCAGGCCGTGCCAGAAGGTGAAAGTGTCGCCTAATACGGTGCTTGGCCCGTTCCACGTACCATTGGTCACTCCAATAATTTATTTGATTCTGGTAGAGGTGATATACCGAGAGGTCGACACGATTCATGTCGACCTCTCGGTATATTGCTGAATCCGCTTCCCCCAAGCAGCGATTCTCTGCTTCAGGTCGTCTATGCGCTTCGTCAGTTTTTGCGTAATATCGCAGCCGGATATTACGGAACCATCAAATGCCATCCTGATAGTGCGCACAATCCTTGGCCTGTTATTGCCTGACCTGAAGCGTGTAAGTCTCCAGGCTGGGGTGGCCCACTTTGTAAAGTAGCACATCCAGAGAGACGTCTGGCCGTGGGGAGCTAGGCACCAATAATACGGCATACTGCCAGTGCGGCCCTAAAAAGAAATGTGTCCGTATCGCAAAGTTCCTGGCTGCTTCTAAATAGGTGACCAGCATTGGTTTTAGAGCCCTCACGATAGCCCGATTCTATCTTTTTAGGTATAAGCGGAGAAGTCGCAGTCAGTTTTCGAGAGGCGTACTGCGCGTTTCCGTAATTGCCTTTTCCAATGTACTCCTCATTTGTCATCACATCCCCAGCCGTAGCATTTAGCATAGGAACAGCCTCACGTCGTAGTCGTTCGAGTTCGGCGTCATCAAATATTTTTAAGCGCAGGATGTACCGAACTCAGTCTGCCAGGTTTTGCTCGGTGACGGCAGTAGATGGCTCCAACTCAACAAAAAAGCGACGCACCCTAGTCTGGTACGCAAAACCTCCAACTTCTCCCCCTTTCGCCCTAAAATACACCCGAAATGCATTTGAATTCATTTTCTTCATACAATGCATGCGGCGTACTCCACCAACAGCCGTTTGCTGAGTCTAGAAGGACCAGGGTCATTCTAGACTCAGCAGACGACTTAGTGTCAGCAGGCTGACACTAAGCCGGACTTAGTGTCAGCAGGCTGACACTAAGCCGTCTGCTTAGTGTCAGCCTGCGGGGGGATGTTTGATGCGAGAAGCTGCATGGTGGTGGTGCAGCCCTTCGTGCTCGGCTGGCGGCCCACATCCTGTCGCGTCTAGCGCCAGCCCTATGCACGTTTCTCGAAATGCCATTATCCATTTTATGGGCATCAATTAACGGGAGACTCCCAGATCCGGCACCGTTTTATGGTTCAGCCATATGCACAAACGGACCTTTGCATCCTCAATTTTGCTCGAGCTCACACCTGTTGCCCTGCCAAGCAAGCCTTGCCGCTGTCTGACTGCGCTGACGTAGCAGTTTTGTCACTTAATTGTTACCTCGGCGGAAGAGGGTTTCCCTACGCCATATTATTATTATTATTAAAACTACACGACACACAGAAAGTTCTAAAAGAAGTTCGAAAGCTATTTTACGTAAGTATTTCTTCTTCGTGGTCCTTCTTCGATCGAGTGAAGCCATTCATACTACAACCGTAACGTAACATAGCTGCAGCATCTCTCTACCACTTATGAAATATTGTGTTTTTGTAATAATTTACTTTAGAATATTTTAACCACAAGTTATTAACATCGAAGTTATTAATTTACGAAAGTGTCTAATAAATTAGCTTTATTGATCCTGAAATTGTGAAAGCAGATCCTAGAGTAATAAAACTTAATTACAACACTATAGCCGTTAATTAAAACGCTGTTCTCATATGATATAAGACTAAGCTTTATTCAGCGCTAATCTCAAGATGTATTCGTTTAAGTTCTATTTTCACGTTGATTAATTTTGATTATATTACATTTTTTATTAAAAAAATCAGTTTAGAAAAAAATGAAGCTGCGTAGGATAGAATGTCTCGCAACTGAAAAAAAGTATCTTCGCAGCAGCATACAGCTTCTGCAACCATAACATACTCATAGCTGCAGCATGGATCTACCACGTTAAAAACTTATTGTAATTTTCTGCCGACTTCCAAAAAGGAGACGATACTCATTTCGACTGCCCATCTCCTGGTTTTATTTCCCTCTGTTGTCTCTTACGACACCCATGAGATGATATGGGGTGGTAGATAGTCTTACATCGCCACTATATAATCATGGAGTGTACATATGAGTAATTGTATTTAAGTAAAAGGTACGTATTGGCATAGTTAAGAGATCTTAAAATATTTATTCTTTCATACAATTACCAGTTGCATATCTCGTGATTTCGTTCTTTAAGAAAAAATAAGAAACTTTTAGATACACTTGACAAAACTTAAATAACCCAAAATAATTTTCTTTGTATTTCAACTAAATGTTACTTGGCGCAATCGCTTTGAAGATTCTTATTTGTAATATAAGATATTTTTTTAATATGTCATGTCTGAAATTGAAAAAGACAACGTCTAAGCGTGAACTATGTCTTATTTTTTTTTTCTGGATAAAGGCCATTAGTGAATGTAAAATATTATTATATATTCGTTATTAGCGTTCGGCGTTTTCTAAAAAAAAATTGTCACTATTCGATCGTCAGAACAATAGTAATTCACTTCGCGACTTTACTTTACTCCTGCCAAGTACATAGCAGTGGACGAATGTATACTGTGACTTTGTTTATTTAACTTAAAATAAAACTGAAAAAAAACACAAATACTGAAACAGTTACTAAATACCACGTGCTTTCATTCAAGTTACCAAAACTTTGAAGTATCCTTTTAAATAACCTAAACATTTATTTAGTGTAAGAAAAATACGCACCCTTATAAACAATTCCCAAACAACTTTCAAGACGCTTTGCTATGAATAGACCTTCGTTAGCCATGTAAGCCATATATATAACAAAAATCACAAATAAAATATTCCACTACTTTTTCTGAACTTCGTTTAGCTTTACTATGAACAATATTGTATAACGAAGTCATAAAATTCCACGCTTGTCACCCAATAGGGCACGCAGATTACGGACTGTTATTTAGTATGATCCTGACATACCTCTCCCGCGTCTTTCAAATCCATATTAACTTTTAACAATTTGATCGATAAACTTTCGTCTTGGGCGTGCTTTGCCGACTCATTTATTCTTTCTTTCTAGATGTCACAACCAGCGTAGCATCATTTCTTAATTCTGGTCACAACATCTTGTAAATTACGCTTTTATCACACAATTTGCTCACCCTTTTATTTAGAGTCACCCCTAACATACTTCTTAATAAAAAATCATTACTATATTTTTTGTTTACGTTGACTAATGAACGATAGTTTAAAATGTTAGTTTGATAAGTTTTAAAACTGGTGATATTTTTAAAACTATATTTTTACTTGATTTCTTTAGTATGTAATTTTTAAATTAAGTAAAATATCGAAAATATAATCATATATACTAATAAAACTAATAACTTGAATAAAGAGTTACTTCGTATTAATGAGGACTATCATGCCTCTGCGAATTCCGTAAATAGCTACTTTGATAATATAGGTAAGGAGCTTGCTGAACAAGTAAATACTGAAGTAAATGACATGAATACCGATCTACAAAACACGCACGCACACAACAATGCACGCTAATCACGATGAAGTCAATAGTATCTTGATGAACCTTAAGCCGGCAAGTGTACCGGGAAGGGATAATATCCCAACTACTTTTCTAAAATATGCGAAAGTTGAAATCATTCTTAACGTTATTCATCTCTCAAATTTTTGTTTTGAAAAAGTAATATTTCTGGCTCCATTAAAGCAATAATTTATCACCCATGTTTAGAAGGCTAGTCATAAGGACGATTTGAGCAATTACAGGCCTATATCTCTACTACTAGCAATCTCCAAAATACTCGAAAAACTATTAAACTCTAGACTAATCGCGTATTTAAACAGATATTATATACAATCTACTTCTCAGTTTGTATTTAATAATAATAATAATAAGAATAATAATAATAATCTTTATTTGCAAGAATATGGTTGTACAAATGGTGTTATTCTACCTTACTGGTGTGCAAATATTAATGGTCAAGTAACCTAAACAACAACACTTATCGAATTTAACAACATATATTAATTTAACAAAATATAAAATTATTTAATATTATTTAGTTGATTTGATAATTAATTTATTATGCCACAATGTCATAAAATGCCATCAAAATATATAAGTAAGTATTATTATGTCAAGTAAGATTATTATTATAGGTCAATGCCATATATTAATTATTATTCTTATGTCAATAATTAAATAATGTTATATATCCAATTGTCATTAATTTCTTTCTATTTTACATCAAATTTATTAATAAATTAAATACATAAGTCAAATTTTATATAAAATAATACCAAAAACATTATCTTTTTAAACATTGGAATCTTGTAATTACGTAATATGATTAATATTCTAAAATTATCATTCATTATTACTCGTATGTAGGTCGTTGTCGTTTAAGAACTCTTCTACAGAATAATAACATTTAGTGAGCAACAATGCCAAAGCAGATTTCTTAAATGACAATAAACTTTTACGCTTTAAATTATCAGGTAATTTATTATAAATTCTTATCGACATTGCAGAAGCATTTCTTTTTGTAACTTTTAGACAATTTGCTGGAACCTATTCTTGTATCTACCCTTACTTTCACTCACTTCACACTTACGTTGAAATAAATGTGGATGCTTATGAACAAACATGCACATTTCAAATATGTATAATGAAGGCAAAGGCAGGATCTTTTTAGCTTTGAACAAAGGTTTGCAACTCACTAAAGGACCAACACCACAAAGAGCTCTTATGCAGCGTTTTTGTGCTTTAAATGCTTTATCCGAATCCACGGAATACCCCAAGAGTAGAACACCATATCGTAGTATGGATGTGATATATCCATGATATGTCATCAGTGCAGCTCTTTCTGATACAATATTTCTTAGTCTATGCAATGCAAAAACGAAACGATCTATTTTAGTACATAAGCTTTCTATATGCGGCTTCCAACTACAAAATTCATCAAATATTATTCCTAGAAATGTCGTGGAAACGACTTCTTCAATTATCGAGTTGTTATATGTGAGTTTAATGTCATTTGAAATGTATTTGAGGGTTTTATATTCAATAAATTTCGTCTTATTTACATTTATATCTAAATTATTTATATTCATCCATTGTATGACCTCATTTAGAGCACCATTAGCTGCGATTTCAAGTGCAGATCTGTTATTACCTTTAACTATAAGAGTAGTGTCATCAGCGAATAAAATGCATTTGCTTGTAGTAAAGTCAGGAAGATTGTTAATGTATATCAAGAACAGCAAAGGTCCCAGTACACTGCCTTGTGGAACACCAAAACTGTTTATAAGATATTGGGAGCGTTTTGATATCTTTGTGTTCTTTATGACTTTTGTAACTTCAACACACTGCTTACGATTTTTAAGATAATTCTCTATCCAGTTTTGGGCTATTCCTCTTATTCCATACCTTTCTAATTTATCTAGTAGAAGACTGTGTGATACGAAGTCAAAAGCTTTGCTCATATCAAGAAATATAGTTAAAAGTGGAGTTCGTGAATTTAAGCTTTCAGTTATAATTTTAATCAGTTCATAACATGCTAATATTTCTTCGAAAACCGAATTGTTCTGGTTTTAGAATGTTAAAGGCGCTAAGAAAACAATATAGTTTTTCATGCATTATTTTTTCGAAAACTTTTGAGAGCACAGTAATAAGAGTTATTGGTCAGTAGTTTCCAACGTCTTGCCTATGTCCCTTTTTATACATAGATTTAACTATGGAGAATTTCATAGGCGTTGGAAATACACCCTATTTTAGAGACATATTTATAATATAACATAATGGTTCTGAGATGTATTCAGCGCATTGTTTTAGAACTTTTACATTTAATTCATCATAAGCTGTTGAATTTGTATTATTTAAAGATTTAAGTGTTTTATAGATGTCCCTAGGATGAGTTGGCGTGAGATACATACTACTGTTATTAAACGAAATATTTTTATAGTTTAAATATTTATTGGTGTTATGTTTATTTGTAAGGTTAATAAAGTATTTATTGAATGTTTCAGCAATTTCCTCTGGTTTCATTGGCAGGTTGTTATTAAAGATAATATTAATATTAATAATATTAAAGATAATAACAACCTGCCAATGAAACCAGAGGAAATTGCTGAAACATTCAATAAATACTTTATTAACCTTACAAATAAACATAACACCAATAAATATTTAAACTATAAAAATATTTCGTTTAATAACAGTAACATTTTTTCAATATGACCAACATCTTTCTTGTTAGTGGCTTTGTTTTTAATCAGATCCCAAGTTGCCTTACATCTGTTTTTAGACCGATAAATATATTTATTGTTAAAATTCTCTTGCCCTTCCGAAATACATCTCTTTAGTATTTTACTATATTTTATGTATTGACGTCTTTTATTTTTCTTGTGATTGGATAGTCTATATTTAAGATAGAGACATCTTTTTACTATGCAGCATCTTTTGAGTCCTTTAGTTATCCGTTTATTTTTTGTTACCTTGTTTACTTTTTTAATAGTGATAAGGGGAAAGCAAAGTTTATAAAAAAGTACTAACATGTCATGAAATTTTTCAAACGCAGCATTGGTATCAGTTTCGGTAAAAACCTCACTAAACGACAACGACGAAATACATTCTCGAAACTTATCAATATTATTAGTATTTCATTTTCTCTGGGTTATAACAGATATCAAATGTAACACTTTGAGCTGTTTCATGATCGGATAAAGCTAAACAATGTATCTGAGGTTTTACATTTTCTATGTTGCTAACAATTAAGTCTATACATGATTATTTTCTTGTTGGTTTATTAATGTGATTTGATAAATTATGACAGGTCAAAATAGACAATATTTTTTTGCGTTTTTAGTGTTTTTAAGGATTTCTATGTTCCAATCACCGCACAGCAAAATTTTCTTGTTTATAAGTTTATGAAGTTATAATGATAAATTACTGAAAAACTGATCTACGTTTGATGTAGGTGTTCTGTATATGCATATCACAATTATATCCACTGACAGTATTTTCACGGCGCAGTATTCAAAAAAATATGGCATCGGTGGTATAAGGTTATTCAGTAACTCGCATTGTAAATGTTTTTTGACTAAAATACAGGATCCTCCTCTGCGTTCATTACTTCTGGAAAAAATTGATAAGAGATTGTAATTTTTTAATTTTACATTTGACTCGGAGCCATTCCTTACAAATATTTTTTTTATAGGATCGGGTGACAAACGAGCACACAGTCCACCTGATGGTAAGTGGTTACTGTGACCCATAGACATCTACATCTATCCTCAATAAAGACTCAAGATGCAGATGCGTTGTCACCCGTGAGGACTAAGATGGAATGCATTTTTGCCAGTAAAAAGGGTCTCTGGTTCTCTACACTCACCAAACGAAACACAGCAGCGTTAAGCTGCTATTTTACGCTGGTTTTCTGTGAGAGCGTGGTCCTTCCCCGGTCGAACCGACCCATTCGTGCAACAACCATAATATAGCTGCATATGCATAATAGGAAAATGGCTGTGTTGTAATAGATTAAACACTACTAAAAGTAGATACAAACATAAGTATAATACTACAACACATACATAAAATTATCATTGTCCTACTATTCATAAAGTAGAACAAGTAAAATACTTGGGTATATTATTAGACTAATGACTCTCTTAGTAAACATAATTTGAACACGTCACGCAAAGAATAAGAAAAGAAAAATACATAGATATTCAAGACATTGCTACATGTAGTGCCAAGAACAGATACAGAGCCAGGAGATATGAATAGAAATCTTCTCGGAGATATTTATACCTGCATACCTATATGGGGTGGAGCCTCTAAGACATGTTTCCTTGAGCTCGAACGAGCTCAGCGCAGCCTCATAAAGCTTATGTTTTTCAAATAGCGAAGGTTCTCGACTGAGAAACTATACCAAAGTAGTCGAGTCCCTTATTAACTTAACTTAAACCATCCTCAAAAAGCATAAAACCATAATATATGATCCCGTTAAGGCTACAAAAATAAGGCAGATAATAATGTGTCCCGAAATCAAACACTACTTTTGCTACCATGCAGTATATTGATCGTTTGGCGTATCTTTATAAAAGTATTGACAAATACCTAAATATATATGGTAAAACATACTTTGAATGTAAAAGGCTTTTGCAAAACAGGTTAGAAACAGAAGCTTTACTAGACAAAGTAAAATAGAATATCCACATTATTTTAGAGCGTATTTCAGAGCTAGGGGAGATTGCGGCCTCGTGCTGCTACCTCCGATCCCGAGACATTATCGTAGGACTAGTGCACATTCACAAACACACACACCCACACACACACGTTTGCATACACATACATACATCACTTAGATCTTTTTATATGCATGCACTGTGTATTATTTGAAATGATCCTATATATAACTAAAGTTTTAATTTTACCTTTGAACTGCTACAATTATTATTAAACTGACAGTTTTTAAAACTGACAGTTTTAAAAACTGTCAGTTTAATAATAACTGTAAATTTTAGGACGAGCGGTACCCCCTGACACAGCCTCTTTATCTTAAAAAGGGACTCCAGTGACGATTTAGTTTAAAATAAAGAATCTTAAAATCAGTCGACAACTGACGAAAATCTCGCGTAATATACATACAAAAAATATGAGTCGAATTTGAAGTGGGTAGAAAAAAAATGATGACTATCGAGGAATGAAGTCAGTAATGTGTTTGCTGCAGCAGTCCATGAATTGTTTTTTTTTTTAGAATAAGAGTGACAAACGAGCACACAGCGCACCTGATGGTAAGTGGATGCTGAGGCCCATAGACATCTACATTTATCCTCGATTAAGATTTAAGATGCGTTGTCATCCCTGAGGACTAAGATGGAACGCCTCGTTTCCGGTAAAAAGGGCCGGTTCTTTACACACATCATACGAAACACAGCAGCATTAAGCTGTTATTTTACGCAGGTATTCTGTGAGAGCATGGTGGCTCCCCCAGTCAAGCTGACCAATTCATGTCATAACCATAATAATATAGCTGCAGCGTGCTTCTATCACTTTAAAAAAAACTGTCGCTTACCAACAGGTGGGCCGTAAGTTAATTTTTCTCTCCAGTTTTATGAAAAAAATGTCCATTGTAATATATTTCGTCTATATTTATAAAAATACCTAAATACGAAACTAAATAAGTTTCCCGGATTAAATCGAAGTTCATTGAACCGGTAAAAAGGGAGAACTGAACGGACATCCTGCGGAACCACAAGCGTGAAATTGATGCAAGATATTTTTAGCCTAACATTACAGAGAAGCAAAGAAATGGTTTTTCTTGTATACTCTTCAGATTTATAGCAAATCTTTTACATTCAGTTTTATTTATACTAATATTATAAAAAGGGAGCGAATTTTATGAGCTTGTGTATATATGGATGGTAATCTTTAGAACTACTGTACCTATTTGATTTTGTTTTCACAATTTGAAAAGTAAATTATTCTAGATGGATATAGAATATATATTATAGATATACATATATTATCTCTAAATTTTATAATGATATTCATTAACCAATTCGAAAAATGTCGTGGCTCTTAAGTGTTTTCATAGCGTGCAAAAGAGTCAGTAGTTGAAGATACATACAAAGTCATATAACAATATATAGAGAGACACATAAAGACATAATATAATGTGTAATTTTGCATTCCGCGGCCACTAGATATAAAATAAAATAGGTTTTTATTGATCACATTATGTGGGTGTGGTTACCGAAGTTTTATATTCTTAATAAATGTCTTAATAAATATCTAACCATATCATGTAGAGTCACACCTTACTAAATAAAATAAGGAATGATACTGCAGATGTTGGTCACTTTGAAATCGATTTTAAAGAAGGGGCTACACACGTGGCAACGCACGTGGCATTACTTTGTAGCTTTCTTTTCAAGTCTAAGACTAAATCTAGATGGCCAAGAATGTCTTTAACTAAAAAAAGAAAAGTAAATTGATGTTTGTTAGCAATAGTAAGAGCTTAAGGGTAGTACTTCACCCCATGGACACCGATGCAGAAAACGAGTGCCAACCACCAAGTAAACATCTCAGTGCACTTAATAGTTAGTGGCTAGTACAATCTACAATTGCAGCCAAATCTAAGTTGTTATAGATAGTTGGCACTCATGGAAACTAAGATGGGAGATTATTATTAGATTACTAATTATAATTATCTAAAAGACGTTAATTAATTAGACGGCTCGTAACATAATGGTTAGGCGTTTGGCAGTGGTGCGGTGTGGGTCGCGTTTTCGAACCAGCACATCGTGATCCTGTTCAAACATGGCATGTTTGAACACGATCTGAATGTCGGGTTATATGTAATTTTTGCATGCTAGAGGCGTCCACGTAACAAGAGAAATTACTAGAATGAGTTTTCGTTTTCAAATAATCAAAAAGAAAAACAGTAGACGACAGTATTTTTAAGCATTTTTCCAAAAAAAAATAATATGTAAACCTATTTATTAATATCAGGAGGTATATCTTATTCGTTTGGCAATAACTATACTTACATATATTATTATTATAGGTTAATGATTTACGGTATTACTTAAAATCTTTGATTATCGCTTATTTAAATTACGTATTAGTTATTTCTATACCTGTCTCTTTTTATTATCAATTGTCAATTACTAATACGTTCTCATTCTCTCATGTAAAAATTCCAATCTACGAAACATATATATGCAGAGATTTCGAAACGCTCATTTAATATCCGGCGAGTGGAGTTCATATCTGAAATGATAGAGGCAAGCATAAAGTCTTGGTTATTAATTCGTGTATAAAGCAACTTGCTGTTTCACGCAAATGCAAAATCGTTAAGCGGATTTAAATTCAATTTGTTGAGTCGATTGTATACGATTACATTGATTATCGTTGGAGTATGTCGTAATGAATTTATCAACATAATATTAAATTGAATTAAGGGTTACTTTGCGGAGATCCATTAAATTAAAGAATTTATAAAATAATTATAAATATAGCTAAGATGCGCGTAAAAAATAAAAATGATGTGTCATAACCTTGCTTTAAGAACACCTCCCGCCCTCTTTTAATTGCGTGCATTAACCCCGTCACCCAACACCAATACTCCCAACACTAGGCAAGACACCACCGTCGATAAAACGACACGAGTTTCGCCCTTAAACGAGACATCATTAGCTATTGCTATTTCACGCTGGTATTTTGTGAGAATGCGTTCGTAACCCGGTCGAGCCGATCAATTTGTTAAAGTTACAGCCTATATACGTCTCACTGCTGGGACACAGGCCTCCTCTTATTTTTGATAGGGTTTTAGGGCAAGGAAATGTCCGCCGCATTGCGCCAATGCGAATGCGAGTTGTCGATATTTTTTTCTTATTTCTCAGACATGCATGTTTCCTCACGATATTTTCTTTCTCCGCCGTGGTAAATCAATTAACAATTTCATTGGTTGAAGCGTATTTCGATCGCTAGTTCGCCTTTCTAGCGTGACAGAAACGTAGCAGTACTATAAGAAAATTTATCTTAGTCGGAAATAGATGTATATCTTGTATATTGCTATATGTAAATATGTGCTATGATATGCGATACAATGTAGATGATTTTTAACGTATAAAAAACGGTTGTTATTAATTTCAATCGTAGAATGTTAATCACCATTATTTTCATTGATTATGAAGCCCCGGGGTTTGAACCATCATGATCGATTGCGCTTGCAACCACTAGACAGTCACACACATATAATTAAGCTCACTTGCTCGCTCAAATGTTCTTCATTTTAATTTACATGACAGTTTTATAAATTTTGATTACGTATGTGAATTTATAGTGCTTGTTAGTATTACATATACGTGGAAAAATTGCTTTACAAATAATGCAATATATTACATGAAAATCGAACACATGAATAAAGACCTCTCCCATCCAATATACGGAATGTAAAAGACAAAGATTTATTGTTTTGTTCTCATAAAATAAGGATGAAAAATGGAATAAAGTATATTTTTGTAACGGGAAAAATATATTTCGCAACCCTTGTTATACTACTAATATTTATTTTTCTACGTAGATCTACAAGAATATAAACGTAGTTAGTTGTGTTTGGTTTGTTTTTATAGAATACGAGTGACAAACGAGCACACTGTCCACCTGATGGTAAGTGGTTGCTGTGGCCCATCGACATCTACATCTATCTTTGTTTGCGAATTAAAATGCAGATGCGTTGTCAGCCGTGAGGACTAAGATAGAATGCCTCTTTTCTAGTAAAATGGGTCTCCGGTTCTCTACACTCACCATACGAAACACAGCAGCATCAAGCTGCTATTTTACGCAGGTATTCTGTGAGAGCGTTGTCCTTCCCCGGTAGAGCCGACCCATTCGTGCTACAACTATACTATTAATATACCTGCAGCATGGCCCTACCACGTTTAGAATATTGTTCAACATTCTTCACATTCGTATTTTCAGAATTTCCACCACCTCATTCTGTCCCGTGGGTATCATATGAGTTTACTATGGGAGATACATATGACTTCCGATAGATGGTAAAATAACCATTTCGGACACAACAAAGGTGAAATACTAGACCTGTGCCGAGGCGCAGGATCAAAGGTTCCTGGTACTGTGACCAAAAACCCGCCTGCTAAGCGCTGATGATAGTGATGATTACGTACATCTTCCTCCTCATCAAATCATATACTGTACTCTGCTGGCCTTGGCCTCTTACATAGTAATGCGATTGGTGTCAAATTACCAGACATCTCGCATCTTTGACATTTCTCTCCGTTGCGAGCAGAGTGCTTATATCTTATATCTATCTAGTTAATAGACAGAAATGGATAAACTGCTATTTAAATACCCCAAAGTCTACCCTACCATGCTGAGTAGGCAGATTTGTGATATTTTCACCAATGATAGCAAGTGAGATTTGTATTAGCGGCTATTAGCAAACTTCAAAAATGGATGAAATTTCAAAATTCTCAATTCGATTGTATTTTTATTTATTTATTTTTTATTGCACCAAATATTTATACAAAAGTCGAGCTTAATGCTATATGACATTCTCTACCAGCTAACCTCGGATAGAACAGAGAGTGAGTTTGGGGATATAATTCAGTTCAAATATATACATGCAACACATACATAAAATATACACAAATATATAAAATATATATATATAACTTATATACATATATAAATAAATATACACATTTATACATATATATCTCAATAAATGTATATAAAAAAAACTATAAACATATAAAGTAAGTTGACTCAACTTTGTAGGCTACGGATATGCTCATATAGTTTGCTTTTAAAAACATTTTTGGCAGGTATTGTTCGCAGGTCAACAGGCAATTTGTTCCAGAGGGTAATGGAAGTAACTGTGAAAGAATTTGACATAGACCCAGAATGGTGGAGAGGAGTGGACAGGAATAAACTTGGTGAAGAACGGAGATTGAGAGAATGAGTGTCACTAAGGACTTGAAATCTTTCTTTTAGATAAAGGGGTGACGAAGGATCATTAAGAACTGAAAACAGAGTGGACAGGATTCGGAAATCTCTGCGCTGGCGTGTAGTCAACCACTTTAACTGAGAGCGAAATTCTGAAACGTGATCATATTTGCGCAGGCCATAGATGAATCGGATACAGTTGTTAAGTAACCTGTGCAACCTCTTTAGCAGCTCCTGAAAAATATTAGTTAGACAAACATCGGCATAGTCAAATAATGGAAGAATTAGAGATTGGACGAGAAGACGTTTAGTTAAAGGAGGCAAAAAGAACTTAAGGCGATAGAACGAACGAAGTATGCCTGTGACTTTACGACAAACCTCGTACACCTGTGATATCCAACTAAGAGACGGGTCGATAATTAAGCCCAGATCCTTGACACTATTTCTGAAGGGTATAACGCAGTTTTCACAGTAAATGGATGGTAGTTCTTTATGATATACTAGTTGATTAGTATGTTCTTTATGATATAATAGCTGTTCCCCGTGAATTCACCTGCGTGGAATTTTTTTGCTCGGAACCCTAAAATAAAAGTAGCCTAAGTTACTCCTTATAAAATCTTTTCACAGGTTTTTGCGTGATGCGTATTCACGCCAAAATAACTCGCAGATTTCATATTTTTTTCAGACTTACTTAACATTTATCGTTATATTTTGGCCAATTTTCACATTATTTTTATGAATTATAGCTTATATGTTATAATTATGTACTCGTATGAGCTATATCATTGTAAAGTTTCATTAAGATCCATTCACTAGTTTTTGCGTAAAAGACTAACAAACATCCATACATCCTTACAAACTCTCACATTTATAATATTATTAAGTAAAGATGGTATTGGTCCCTTGGGAGAGAGGTAAATCCCTTGTGTGGGACGCTACTTACTTGTGTAGACAATTTGGCGACCTCTCATCTCAGGGGTACCTCGTTTAGAGCCGGCATCTCTGAGAGATGACTACATGTTTGTGCCATTTGCTGTAGAGACTATCGGTCAGACTATCGGTGAAGTTACTACAGGAACTCCATCCGCGGCTGGTCGTTGCTGCTAGTGATAAGAGAGCTGGCTCTTTTCTCGCTCAAAGACTAAGTGTAGCCATTCAGCGGGGAAACGCAGCCAGCGTTCTTGGCACGATACCGCGGGGAGTAGGACTGTTTGATAATTAAATTACTAGTTTTAGTTTTTTGATTATAGTTTTTAATATTGTAAATAATATAAAGTTAAAATAGGATCCCTCCCGTGTAGTGGCGGTCAAGAATACCACTACCCCATATCCTCCCGTGGGTGTCGTAAAAGGCGACAAAGGGAAACAGGCAGGAGATTGGCAGCAGCATCTTCCTGATAATAGCCAAAATTACAATAAAAAACTGCGGTTGCCAACCCGCTCGCCAAGCGTGGCAACTATGGCAAATACCCCCCTATGAATGTAACAAAGAGACGGCCCCCAGTCCCCGGCGGCTCTGCTATTCCTGGCTACGGTGGCGACCATGGTAACGGCGGGGCAGGGGGTGCTAAGAATCTCCGGTGGAGGTTCGGTTGCCACCTTAGACGACTCGACCTGGCAACGTACAACGCACGCACCCTGAAGACTGACGAGAAGATCGTGGAGCTGGAAGAAGAGATAGACAAGTTGCGCTGGCATATTATAGGATTATCCGAAGTCCGAAGAGAGGGGGAGGACACGGTAATCCTCGAATCCGGCAACTTGCTCTATCACCGGGAGGGCGACCATCTGTCCCAAGGAGGTGTCGGATTTATCGTCCACAAGTCTCTCGTTAACAACGTTGTAAAGATCGGGAGTGTGTCGACGAGGGTTGCGTACCTTATACTCAGAATCACCAAACTGTATTCGCTGAAGGTCATACAGGTTTACGCACCAACCTCGGCACACCCCGATGAAGAGGTGGAGGGAATGTATGAGGATATCTCTAGAGCCATGCATTCCTCCAAAACCCAATATACGGTGTTAATGGGAGACTTCAATGCAAAACTAGGCACAAGAGAGAACGGTGAGCTGAAGGTAGGGAAATTTGGAATAGGGCAACGGAACCCAAGGGGCCAGCAGCTGGCCGACTTCATGGAGAAAGAGGGACTCTTTATGATGAACTCTTTCTTCCAGAAGCGGCCCCACAGGTAGTGGACCTGGTCGAGCCCCGACGGTTCGACAAAAAATGAGATTGACTTCATTATGACGACCAGACGACAACTGTTCAGTGATGTCTCCGTGATCGCGAGGGTGAAAACTGGTAGCGATCACCGAATGGTTAGAGGCACACTGAACCTAAACGTTAAGTTGGAGAGGTCTCGTCTAATGAAGTCAACGCTCTGTTCCAAAGTCCCGAAACCTTTCAGCTCGAGTTACAAAACCGTTTTCAGTGCCTAGAAGACTGCAATGAAGTGGACGATTTGAATGACAAGCTCGTGGAAACTGTCCATGCGGTCGGAGCTAAGTTCTGCAAGACCCGCCGCAGAAGAACACAAAAACTCTCCGATCACACTCTTAATCTCATGGCTGTTAGACGGGAGATGAAGCTAAATTCTTCAACAGACTTGACAGCATACAGGCATCTGAACAAACAGATCTCCAAATGCATGCGGCGGGACTTACGCAACTTCAATACAGCTCGTATTGAAGAAGCGATCGAGCGGAACCAAGGCTCCAAAGTCTTTGCCAGAGATCTGTCTGCCAGAAAGAGCCAACTGTCAAAGCTGAAGACAGAATGTGGCAGCATCGTTTCCGGGACACCTGAGATTTTGAGTGAGATTGAGAGGTTCTATGGGCAGCTGTACACGTCATCGTTGGAGACACACGCAAGTGTGAGTAACGATCCAAGAGCGAGTCTCATCCGACACTATTCCGAAGATATCCCGGACGTCAGTCTGAGCGAAATTAGAATGGCTCTCCAGCACCTTAAAAACGGTAAGGCCCCAGGCGAGGATGGAATTACAGCGGAGCTTCTGAAAGCGGGTGGAAGACCGGTACTTGAAGTCCTTCAGAAGCTCTTTAATTCCGTCCTCCATGGTGGCATTACACCGGAGGCGTGGAGCAGAAGTGCGGTGGTCTTGTTCTTCAAGAAAGGTGACAACGCTCTCTTGAAGAACTACAGACCGATTTCCCTTCTGAGCCGCGTCTACGTGCTGTTTTCGAGAGTCATTACGAATCGTCTCGCGCGCAGATTTGACGACTTCCAGCCTCCCGAACAAGCCGGTTTCCGAAAGGGCTTTAGCACCATAGACCACATACATACCCTTCGGCAAGTTGTACAGAAGTCCGAAGAGTACAATTTGCCACTATGTCTGGCGTATGTGGACTATGAGAAAGCCTTTGATTCCGTCGAAATTTGGGCGGTGCTGCAGTCCCTTCAGCGGTGCCAAGTTGACTGTCGGTATATCGAAGTGTTGAAGTGCTTGTACAGTAGGGCTACGATGGCTATCCGAGTACAGAACCAGAGTACGAAACCTATCCAATTGCAGAGAGGTGTAAGACAGGGTGACGTCATATCCCGAAACTCTTCACCGCTGCATTGGAAGACGTTGTCAAGCTTCTGGACTGCAAAGGATACGGTATCAACATCAATGGCGAGTACATCACTCACCTTCGATTTGCCGACGATATAGTCCTTATGGCAGAATCGCTGGAGGACCTAAGCACTATGCTCAATGACCTCGATAGTGTTTCCCAACGGATAGGTCTTAAGATGAACATGGACAAAACAAAGATCATGTTCAATGTCCATGTCACACCTATGCCGGTAGTTGTTGGGAACACTAAGCTCGAAGTTGTTGACGAGTATGTTTACCTGGGACAAATAGTCCGACTAGGTAAGTCCAACTTCGACCGAGAGGTCAACCGACGGATTCAACTCGGCTGGGCAGCGTTCGGGAAGCTACGACACATCTTCTCGTCAGACATACCTCAAAACCTGAAAACGAAATTGTACAACCAGTGCGTGTTGCCAGTGATGACTTATGGAACTGAGACGTGGTCCTTCACTGCTGGCCGTATGAGGAAGCTCAAGGTCGCTCAGCGAGCTATGGAGAGGGCTATGCTCGGAGTTTCTCTGCGTGATAAACTTAGGAATGAGGATATCCGCAGTAGAACCAGAGTAACCGATATAGCCCAACGGATTAGTAAGCTGAAGTGGCAGTGGGCCGGCCATATAGCTCGAAGAACCGACAACCGATGGGGAAGAAAGGTTCTCGAGTGGCAGCCTCGTACCGGTAGGCGAAGTGTAGGGCGTCCCCCCACGAGATGGAGTGACGACCTGGTAAGACATGCAGGAAGTCGATGGATGCAGGTGGCTCAGGACCGTGCTTTGTGGCACTCTTTGGGGGAGGCCTATGTTCAACAGTGGACTTGTGAAGGGCTGTAATGATGATGATGAATGATGATAAAATAGGATTCGTCAATAAGGTGAACAAAATGGGGGATGAAAGTTTTAACGTAACTATTAAGACGGTATTCTATTTATTACTATGAGCTTGTAATATTACTTACTGTTGCCGTTACAGCCTGCCAAAAGTACACTGGTCAACATAGGCCTCCCTCATAGATTGCCAAATAGAAGGGATTTTCGCCATAGTTGCCACAATTGGCACGCGTATTTTTTATTTGTTTTTTAGGAAGATGCTGCTGCTCCTGGATTGTTTTCCTCTGTCGCCTCTTATGAGTGCCACGGGCCGATATGGGGTGCATACACCGCCACTACACGGTCAAAGTAATATTCCTTAGTTCATCCTAAAATCTGCTGCTCTCATATAAGGAACGTCTTGCCTATTTTAAACTGAATAGACTACAAAGGCGAAGATTGTTTTTGTATCAGTTGATTTTTTATAAGATTATCAATGGCCTCATTGACTGCCCTGCGTTATGGCGATCTGTCAATTTTAATATCCCATACAAGTTGCCGCGTCGCGTACGTTACGTTTCGTTCTCACCAAAAGGTGCCAAAAGTAGCTTAGGTAACCATGCCACCATGAATCGCTTACAGAGACAGTACAACATAATACTTAAGTCTTACAACATAGACATATTTTCTGACAAGCCGTTGAAATTTAGACGCACGCTCGGTCAATTTCTCGGGTCAATGGTATCTGTTTAATTCAAGTATCTATAACTATCGTTTGATTTTTTTCAACATAAATAAGGATTAAAATGTTTAAGTTTTCATTTGCTTAGTATTAACTAATCTATTTAAGTTTTATTTGTATACTCCACATTTGCATGCCATAGCAGCCTAAAATTAAGATGACGACTAGCTTTAGTTTGATATTCACGTTAGTTTAAATTCCATGTATTAGTGTTCGTCTTGTTGGTTGTCCTTTTAAATAAATAAAAATGAAAATAAAATGGTGAAAAAATTTAACTTTTAATTAAAAGATAAATTCCGACCGTAGGAAAAACTCAAACTTTGCCTTAAAATTTTTGCATTAAACTTTTGATAAAAAGTTTCTTTCTCGAATGTATTTTCCGCATCGCATTTAGAGAAAAAGATGGAGTAGGTATTTCCTCTTGAACCAAATGTACCAAAATAAAATCAAGATTTTGAACTATGATAAGGCTTTTATCAGTATATTGGCAGTTTTTATTTTTCTGATGGGATTTCTGCTCTCAGCCGGTTGCGAAAGCACTGTTCATCAATAAAGTAAAAATAAATAAAGTATATTTTGTACTATCATATGATTATTAACCAACATATTTGGAATTCACCCAAAGTAATTTACATACATTCATGTCGTAAATTACTTTTTATTATTAATTTGCCTAGTTAATACAAATAAACGGTGTATATTAACGAGTGAATACTCGTAACATAATATACACCGTTTATTTGTATTAAACATAGAATATGTTTAAAGCCATTTACATAAATATCAGAAGATAATAATGGTATGCTCGGAAGTTCTCTACGTGATAATATTCCTAATGAAGATATCCGCAGTAGAACCAGAGCAAACGATATATCCAAGGAATTAGTTAGTGGCAATAGGCTGGCCATATATATTGAAGATCCAACCACTGATGAAGAAGAAAGATAGTCGAACGGAAATCTCGTACCGGTACGCGAAGCGTAGGTCGTCTCCTCACTAGATAGAGTGACGAAGTAGATACATTCAGATGACTTAGAATTAGGACTGTGTTTTGCGACTGAGGAAGCCCTATGTTCAGTAGTGGACTTGTGAAGGTGTGTAATGATGATGATGATAATGATTAATATTTATCGATTGGAATTAATAAAAACAGTTTTGGAAACATAAAAATACTCTACATAAATGCATATCATCGTATAGAGGTCTATTCCAAACTGAGAGAAATTATTCTATTTGTTCTGTCACGTTTGAAAAACGTATTCTCGATCTGAATACTCTTAAACGTTAATTACTCCATTATTCTATGTATTTCTGACCTTGTAGGTGTCGTAAGATGCAACAGATGGAAACTTTAACAGGTGATTAGCTTCCTGATAGCCACTTAATTTTTTTAATACATAAAATATTAAAAAAACTATAATAAAAAGAAAATCTAAGCAAACTAATAACTTAATTATCATACAGTCGTGGCATCGTGCCAAGAACGCTGGCTGCTGTTACTCGCTGAATGGCTATACTTAGCCTTTGAGCGAGAAAAGAACCAGCCCTCTTATCACCAGTAGCAACGACCAGTCGCGGATAGAGTTCCTGTAGGAAGTCCAACGCACGTGGACTACACGGACCGATAGTCTTTACAGCAAAATGTTACAAATATGTAGTCATCTCTCAGAGACTCATACTTGCGCCACTTACTCAGTTCAGCTACCTCTGATGCCACCCCGGCTCTAAACGAGGTACTCCTGACTTGAGAGGCTGCCAAAGTGTCTACGCAAGTAGCAATGCCATTCCGTCGGATCTCCTGCCATAATTTCTAAATATATACTATGTAAACCTGCATGTCTGAGAAATAAAAAAATATATATATTTTTTTATTTCTCAGACATGCAGGTTTTGTCACGATGTTATCCTTCATCGCCAAGCACATGGTAAGTTAGCACTTAAAATTGCAATTAACAATATCATTGGTGCCGGCAGGGATCGAACCCGAGGTGCTCGCAGTACTGTGAAATTCACAACGCGTGCTAACTATCTGGGCTACCACGGCGGTTTAAATTTTGAAAAGATGTCTCTTTTAGTTGAGATGTAATTGATTTATTTATCGTTCTATCAAAATGAAAATGTGAATACACGAAAGTAGATAATTTTTGCCAATTTTTTTCACTATTAGTGAAACAATTTTGAATAGTGCATGACAATGCTTTAGCAAGCTGCATCCTCGCACCTCTAGGAATTCTTTAAACACCTGGTACATTACGATGATAATTTTAAATTTGCTCCGAAAATAGGGTAGAATTTGTGTCATTAGAGAAATTACTAATACAGTTATGAATTTCTACGGTAGCAGCTTCTACTGTGAATCCGAGTTACTTTTACTATGGCATCGTTTAATGTGTATATTTAATCCCCTTAACAACCTAAAATAAAAAACTTACCGTTGACAACCCGTCTCCATAGTGTGACAACACGGGAAAAATACCCCTATGAGGCGGTTGATGTGGGAGGCGTAGGTTCAGCAGTCAACTTATAATAGGCTTAATTTTTATTTTTTAATTGTGGCAGATACACCTCCCGTCCTTGACATATGCCCAAATAAGATTTTACTTAATATTCTAAAAAAGTAGGATGTCAGATTACAACCATGTCTTATAACCATGAGAAGTAATAATATTCTTATTTGCTTCTTCACTAAAAGATATTATGTTATTTTTTATATTGCGATCTATCTTTACTAGGTAAAGAAAAAAGACATCTGTCGTATTTTTAAATTACCTTTATATCTAAACGTATCAGAAAATCTCATAAGTTTGTGTTCTAAATCCTCTTATGATTGGAAATATGTTATTAAATTGGACAGGCAGATGTGCTGGTAATATTCTATATAATATTTTTACTTTATATACCATTTTAAATGCTTTTATGGTTCTAATAATGAGAATAAATCTTACATTTACTTCAAAGTTTTAAAATAGAGGAAGTCTGTGACCAGTGTTGGTGGGAGGTTTTTTTTTAAACTGTAGACAATTTCAAAGAAGGATACAGATACGTTATCACCACTGACGACTAAAATGGAATGTCTTACAGATTACTTGTAATTATACTACTTTACTATATGCTTCAGACTAGAAAACAACAGTGCAAGCACCGCCATTTTGCGGGAAAAATAGGTAAACGTTTAGTGTATGGTAATAGTGGCTTCTCTAAAGGAATCCTAGACAAAAAAACTCCTCCTAGCACCTAGTAAATCGTATCATTTAAAAATCGATTTATTTTATAAATAAGAATTTTACGACTATACATAATAATGTAAGTAATATTTTCGATTTCCGTAATTTACTTTAAAGTAAGTACACAAATTTCCCATATCAAGAAACAAGAAATAAGAGTGTTTTTGAAATTTTTAAACGTGGTAGAGCCATGCTGCAGCTATATTAATTGTATAGTTGTAGCACGAATGGATCGGCTCCACCGGGGAAGGACCACGCTCTCACAGAATATCAGCGTAAAATAGCAGCGTAGTGCTGCTGTGTTTCGTATGGTGAATGTAGAGAACCGGAGATCTATTTTACTGGAAAAGAGGCAGTCTATCTTAGTCCTCACCCTTATTCTATAAAAAAATTTGTTTGTAATAAATGACCAGTGAGAAATATGTTATGTTATATTATATTTTCGACTAGTTATATAATATGTAACGTGTTAAAGCTTAGTGGCTTCCACAGAATAAGATGTTTAGGAATTTTTGAAGTTATACTTCTTTTGGGGCGTTTGGTAAAAATGATGAGAGTGAATTTTTACGATGCACACCGACACCTGAAAATGACACCAAAAGTTGTTACGATGCGCGCGCACACTGACATCTCAAAACGATAACTTTAGTGGGTAACTGTCTCTCAAGTTTTCGTGGGAACTGATAACTATATTTAAGGACCTACGTGCGTATACACACACACACACACACACACACACACACACACACACACACACACACAAACACACACACACACGCACACACGCACGCACGCACATACGCACACACGCACACTCGCACACACGCACGCACGCACGCACGCACGCACGCGCGCACGCTCGCTCGCACGCACGCACGCACGCTCGCACGCACGCACGCACGCACGTACGCTCGCACGCACGCACGCACGCACGCACGCACGCACGCACGCACGCACGCACGCACGCACGCACGCACACACTCACGCGTTTTTATTTTTATTTTCAATAATATGTACAAACATTTAAACACGCATTTTAACTGACGAGCTACTATTTCACATGATGGTAAGTGGCTACTGTATCCTATGGATATCTGCAATCAACTGATAACCAAAGATAGATACGTTCTCATACCAAGGTTTTAGACGAAATCCCCCTCAGCATTCATTTATATAGGTTGTTTTATCCACAAAGCCAGAACAAAACATTGAGCACTATTTAAAAGTACTATTATTTGGAAATAAAGTATTTATTTCTAAAACCACACTGGTTTCACGGCTGTGAAGGAGCCTTGATATCTATTGCTTTATGCATGACAGGTCTTGAAAAATCTATATTAAAAATGCTAAAGGTGTGTGGTAACGGTGAAAGAAAATTCTACACCCCATTTGACCTGCGATGTCGTAAAAGGGGACTAGGAATCATAACTTCCGATATGTGGCGGTATTTTATTTAAACCTTTAAATCGCTTTTTTTAAACTAAAAGCAAAATACTCGAACTTGCGGCGAGCAGCAATGTTATAGACGCAAGACATGGTATTTTATAAAAATAAAATCTGAAGTGACGAACGAACAGTTCAATTAATGGTTAGTGGCTGTTGCAGTCAAAGAAAACCTGCAACTGACTTCAAACAAACAAGGCAACAGGTGCGTTTTCGCCGCTGAGGCCTAAAATGGAGTGACTTCTAGGCTGTAAATGTATGTTCTTAAACCTTTCAAATTGTAACGTAGCAGTGCAAGTACTATTGTTTGGCGACAAGAATAATTAAAACAGTGGTGGTACTTACACTAATAATCTCGCAGTGACTGTAGAGAACCGAATACCGTTTTACTGGAATTGAGGCACTCCATCCTAGTCCTTGGAGGTGACAACGCATCTGAATTTTGATTCCTAATCGAGGATAGACGTAGATGTCTATGGGCCTCCACTTACGATCAGCTGGACTGAGTTCTCGTTTGTCACTATTTTAAAGCTCCACTTGTAGTATATTAACCCACTACGATCTACAGAAACACTTCGCCTTTTTAATACAAAAATCAAATTAATATTTAGCAGAAAATAATAGTTAAAACAGTCGTAACTTTCATAGAATCGTAGACGTACGTAGACCATCGTAGACTAATGTAGACTTAGATGACTACGTAAAACTGTAGCAATGTAACTGTGTCGACATGAATATATATTATACAGTGTTATTTTTCACAACGTTTTTTGCCTACTGATTGACCCTTACAATTCTGTGAGTGCGTAGTAAAATAGTAGGCGTTAGGTATTTATGAATGACAATCAGTTAAAATAATGTATCACCGCTCATTCTGAATTAAGATATAAAGAGACCGAATATTTGAGACTTTTTTAATTAATTTCTCTTCACCAATCGCCTATGTTAATTATACTGAACCTTCTCTGCAAAGGCCGTACATTGCAAAATAACCCTGTCTATTTACCTTAAGAGTTTTTTTTTTAATTTCTGCCATCAAATAGCAGTGCCTGGTATGTTCTGGGTCGAAGAGTATTGGGAGCCAGTGTAATAACAGGCTGTGAGGCATTCCATGTTAGTCCTCAGGGGTCACAACGGACCTGTTACCTCCTTCGTTTGAAGTTGGCTACAGGTATATATGTGCTGCAGTAGCCCCAATATATAGGGACCCCTTATATATACCAATGGTGATGACCATGGGGTTTTAGCCGATAGGAGTCTGGCATAACTTTTTCCTTGGCCCCGCAGTGGAGTGTATCCATGAGAATTTCCCCACGTAAAAATAGACCACCACAAAATGAGACATTTCACCTTGTTTCAGACGAGAATACGCATCTGTGACCTTTTTGCTTGAAGTGAAGGGGAGACGCAATAACCATTTCGTTAAGTGAAACCTTAGCTTCGTAGTCATGTAAGAATTAAAAAAAATTATATAAAACACATTTTCGTACTTGCAATAAGATATCGTTGTAATTCAAGACAAACTTGACCTATTTTGCGTTTAAAATGTAAATAGACGACTAATAAAAGAGACTGCGACCATTATACGAATACCGTATTTGTATCACGATTCCGTTGTTTTTATACTGTAATTGTTTTTCTTTCGCTTAATTAATCAATGTCTTCCAACGAAAATTGCAAACAAAAACTCTTAGTCAAGAAGTATTAAACAAGTGTATCATTTATACTAAAAACATAAATATAAGGAAGTTTTTATTTTCTTTTGAAAAAGTTAGTTCTACACTAGGATTTTCTTAAGTATCTTGGAGGCGTTTTGCGCACATAAATTGCATCTAGACAAATTTTTAGCTCTGGAAGAATCGTTTGTTGGCCATATACACATAAATTGTTGGGGATATAAATGTTATATATAATATAAAATATAAATTTAATGAACAACTACGGTTCGATACGATTACGAATTCACCTTGTACATTTATAACGATAGTTTACACCTAGCCTCCTTTGTTTGTAGTTGGTTACAAGTGTCTGCAGCATCTACCTACCCTCAGGTAGACTTGAAGCTCTTCTGACTTACTTATTTTGTGAGGCGCACAAGCGCTTTATACTCAATTAATGTATAAAATAAATTAAGTAAAGCATTGAGTTTTCTTTTAAAATATTTTTCTTTTATCTACGTTTTGTTTATTTCTAACAAAAAAACATTTCAATATACGTTCATTAAATTATTTTCAATAAATTATTCGTTTGTGCCGTACTGTGTGTGTCTTAATTAAATCAGGATAGCAGATGTTAATTATCAATTTCTCAAACAAATGTCTTAATAATTTAATTAAAATAAGAAATATTATTTCTTACAAATGCTTCCTTCCTTGTTTTGTAAGTAACATACAAATTATAAAAACTCCGATTGTAAAACAAAAAATATTATTTGAAATGTTCTTCATTTTAATATGTAATTCTGTTCCCCCTCAGAATTTTTTTATTATAAACACTTGAAACAAACACGTAGATTTAAATTTAGTATCAAACCATTGTTACTCGTTTACTACATTTATTTTTTATGCGAATGGTTATTTGATGCAGTTTTTATATGTTTTCAGGTCACCATTAAAAGTTTTCACTAATCATGCAAGATTGGACACAAACAGTTTACCAATTACCAGGGGTCTTTATAGTCTTTATCGTGGAATAAAATTTAACAGCTATTTCAAAATAATTTAGATTTGATTTCACATACATCAGCAGTGGACAGTTTTGGTCTGAAACCATATTGCATATTCGATAATATGGATTTACTTTGTAAATAAATCATTAATCTATTGTTAATTAATTTTAAGGTCCTACGTGCGTACATAAGTACACACACACACACACACACACGCGCGCGCACGCACACACGCACACACGCACGCACACGCACGCACACGCACGCACACGTACGCACACGCACGCACGCACGATGAGAGTATTGAGAAAGGCCGATAATTGGAAACGCTTTTTTGTCCCTCGATTTATATACTGGAACTATGCCTTTTTAAACAATCAAAAATCAAATCAAACTTCACATATCGAGGTCTGTAGAGGCTCCATGGATCAATTTTGATTGTAATACTAGAATGCATGAATTTTACGTGGTAGAGCCACGCTGCAGTTATATTATGATTGTAGCACGAAGAGGTCGACTCGACCTGGGTAGGACCACGGGCTCACAGAATACCAGCGTAAAATAGCAGCTTTTAGAGACGTGGAAGGAAAAGGGGAGACCTCGCGCTGGGCAAGGTAATCGGCCCGTGGAGCGGGATATATAGGGCAGTAGCATCGGAACTATGATAGCGCGATTTAGGCTTCAGTGTGTTTCGCTTGTGACGCGATGACAATTCCACCACTATTTTTACTGGAAACGAGACCTTAGTTGTCAGGGGTGGCAAAGCATTTGCATTTTGATTTTTAATCGGAGATAGATGTAGATGTCTCTATAGAATAAGGGTGACCTTTATTTCATAAAAAATGCCAAAATTTCTTATTATGGTAAATTTGACGGTAAGAAAAGATTACTGGTAATAGCGGATTCCCCTTCAGCTTCAGATTTACGGAGTGATTCAACATAAATTTGAAGAAAAACCACTCCAAAAGGGTATGAAAATTGGGGATAACCCTTTTAAAGAATAAGGGAGAAAAATTAGTACACAGTCCACCTATTGGTACGTAGATAAAGTGGCCCATAGATACCTACATCTTTTACCGATTAAGAATTAAAAAGCAGATTTCTATAGTTACTCAAAAGGTTTAAATAATGTAACTTTTAATTTAATGAAAAAACCGACAAAGTACATACTAAAAATAATTAAATTTTCACAAACAGCTTCTGAAGCCAGGAGTTTATTTTTCATACTATATACGAAATTTTAGCACCGACTTCTGAAGCTGTTTTGTGATAATAATTATTTATTCTTTAGGTCTTTGAAGTCAGCTTATCATTATTTTAATTAAAAGTTTATTATTTTTGTAATTAATGATAAAAAAGTTGTATTTATACAAAGTATATGTTCACTATACCCAGTGAAGTCTATCCTACTATAATATAATAGAATAAACGTGAAAGTTTGTGAGGATGTATGGATGTATGGATGTTTGTCACTATTCTACGCAAAAACTACTGAATGTATTTTAATGAAACTTTACAATAATATAGCTCATACATCAAAACGACACATGGACTATAATTAATCTTTATTATAGTTACTATTATACTTATCGTTAGATTTTGACCAATTTACACAATATCTTTATGTTGTGTAAATTGGTCAAAATCTAATGATAAGTGTTAAGTAAGTCGGAAAAATCTGTTATCTGCTAGATATTTTGGCGTGCGGTGCAAATATTGTAAGAGTTACACAAATATAATGTACGGTGGAATTGTTTCTCCTAAATAATTCTACAAAAAAGTACGCGACAGTTTATATCTATCTTTTATGTGTAAGCCATTATTACCAATGTAGTAAACCATAAATACAATAAAATTTGATACTTTATTTCCAATGCACCTTTTGCAGTAATAGATGGGTTTTATCAAAATAAATACTTAAATCGCTTCTGATGTTCAAAGTAGATAAATTTTGTATTTTAAACTACGTAATTTGGTCAAATATATTAAAAGTAAGGACGATATAAAATTGTGAAGTCCGGAGCGCGCAGGGTCGTCAGGCGTACTGCGGGCGAGGTGGGTGAAAACATCGCTCATCACTGCGTGAGTATACCTCTTGACGCTTAAATCACTGAACCAATTTATATGAAATTTGGTATCGAGATTGTTTAAGTACCGAGGAAGGAAATATGATAGCTTTGATCACGGAAATCATCCCTAAAGAAGGCGATGGAATTTACTATGAAAGTGCGATTATTGCTGAATCACCTATGGTTTAAAGTATAATATCTACGCGGACGAAGTCACGGATAAAAGCTAGTATTTTATATGTTATTAAGAACTTTCTAGAAGTTTTAGATTATCTGCAAAGTTATATATACATTTCCCTCGTCCGTGATACGAGCTATTTGTTGAACATATTGCAAAGTTCTGATGTTTACTCGACATACTGTATTGACAGCGTTTGCCTATGGTACGGCAATATACTAGGACAACAACAAGTGAGTAACTTTATTCTCATATTAATAATGTTCAAAGACAAGTAAAGTCCATATCGCGTAGAGTGTGTTACACTCACAGTGCTGCATTCCCACCCCCAGTGCTACATTCTCATACAGACTGAATTGATATTTTTTTTATAACAGAAGTGAAGTCAAAATCTACAAAAGTCCCACCACTGGGTGCAGACCTCCTGTTATTTCTGAAAAATAGCAGTGTAGAACTCAATTGAAAAAATCCGATGTTTTATTTTCATAAGGACGGTTGGAGGTTATATGATCACCTTGAGTAGTAAATTAAATCTCGGATGATTTACAAGTGCCAACATTAATTACTGTAAGGAGAGCTGAGTGTTAAGATGTAAACAATCATGGTAAATACTCCTACCGAAACCGATGAAAAACTTTTATCGAAATTACTACAATTTTAGACAAATATTTACAATCAAATAAATGCAGTTTTAAAATAGATTTCAACTATTAATTAATATTTAAAAAAATTATTATATTAAAATATAATAAGATCAGGAAGAAAGATAAGGAAAGAACCGGCATACTCCCACAGTATGACTCGGAATGGTATTGTTTTACGTTAGGAGAAAGAGTTGTTTTAAAATTTACATAGGATGTATTTGCAATTACTGGGTAAATCTTAGATCCTATAGTACCTATATTCCAATTAAATGTGTGGGCAAATATCGTAAGGACATACAAATATAACCGTAGGGACGTATAAAATAATTAAATTGTGTAACAACATTGGCGTATGCAATATATTTTTCTATAGATCTAAAAGGGCAAACAGTCCAGAAAAATCGCTGGTGATATTCGATTCCACAAAAAAGTTGTTACAGGTTTCCTTAAGATGTTTTACTTCACCGACAAATACATGAGCATTTCAAATTGAAATTAATAATATCATTTGTGTCGGCGAGTACCCAATTCGAATTGCTCGCGTACTTCGAATGCTTTGCCCCTGAATTACTAGGAATCATTCCGCAAAACAACAAGTGGTAAAATTAAAAATTTTGTACAACCGACTTCAATATAAATAAAATGAGAACATCATCAATGTAGTCGAAGTCAATTAAATACGCATTATTAAGGATAGCTCAAATATAACTGGTCAAATTTCAATCAAATTTATATGGGAATGAGAACCACCAGATTTTAAACAAAAAAAGAACCATCAAAATCGCTTCACCTAGAAAAAAAGTTCTGAGGTAACACACATAAAAAATACAGTCGAATTGAGTACCTCCTCCTTTTTTGAAGTCGGGTAAAATAGTTTGGCTCGACAGAGTAAGGACTACGCTTGCATAGATTATTAGTATCTATCAAAAATTTTAATTTCATAATTTGTAATTTAAAATCATTCTTTTTAGTCTGGTTTTCACGTGTATCTGCTCTCTGAGCAACAATTATATACGTATTTACATGGTTAATTGAGTAATCAAAACATAAATGGTTCATAATATTTCGGAGAAATGTATAAACACATATTGGGACAGCGCGCCGGACGTTTCCTTATCTTAAAACCCTCTCAGAAATGAGAGGTCTGTGCCCCAGCTGTGGGACGTTTATAGGCTGCAACTTTTTAACTTTTAACTTTACGATAGTCCGTGCAAGCTGAGTACAAGATATAAATAATTTAAAATTAAAAATTTTGTACAGCCGACTTCAATATAAGTTATTTAAGAATAACTTAAAAACTATTGGTCTGACCTTGATCAAATTCATATGGGACCACACGAGAAGTACCAGCTTTCAAATAAAAAAAGAATCATCGAAATCGGTTCACCCAGAAAAAAGTTCTGAGGTAACACACATAAAAAAAAAAACGAAAAAAAAAAAAACGAAAAAAAAAAAACATACAGTCGAATTGAGTACCGGCTCCTTTTTGGAAGTCGGCAGATAAATCATAATTGACAAACTAGTTAATGCAGCATGTTGGTGTCGCGAACTCAAGATTTTACCCATCCAAAAAGCGACCAACGCGCATATCATACGCGCAACACGTCATACTTACAGCTACAAACACGTCATACTTACAGCTACCAACACGTCATACTTACAGCTACCAACACGTCATACTTACAGCTACAGATATATCGTACTGTTAACATTAGCATGCAGGTGACGCGAGCTCATTATACTTCGTTTAGACTCTCGCCTCGCGCCTCGCCTCGTACCTCGCCTCGCAGCTCGCGTGTTGTAGCGAGGTAACGAGTGCCTGTTTACACTCTCGCGATGCGGTCAGTTTGAGTTGAGCCAGCAACGATGAATGACATCGAAATAATAGCGGCATCAAATCTTGCCTTAATAAGTATTTATCGATGTTTGACCATTTTAAAAAGAAGGAAATTAATAAAAATACGTCGTTGAGGAAGAATATTACGGATGATATCTATTCATCGAAACAGAACTTTTTCAGTTTCATAATTTTATATAAATTGCTAGTACATATTGTGCAAGATTAAATAATATTATTTTATTAAAATTGTAATTTTAAAACAAAAGCAATTCGAATGTTATTATGGAAGGGCGCCGTAAACAAACTGAAACGAGACGCGAGTGTAAACACCACGCTCGCGTCCCTCGCGAGGCCCTATGTCTCGTGCCCAAAAAACCGCCTCCGACGCGAGCGCACCGAGTGACGAGGCGAGCTACGAGCTAGCGTTTACACTCGCGCCTCGTGGCTCGCCTCGCGACTCGCCTCGTCGCTCGCACGAGAGTGTAAATGGGGTATAAGATTTTACCACTCCGAAAATTGCCCATCCCGCCAAAATAAATTTTCACTTCAAAAAAAATAGAGGTGTCCTACAAGGACGGCAGTAGCAAACTAGCAAACTAAAACATTCTGGAAAAGGCTTAACATAACAATACACTTTGAGATGAAAAAAATAATTACACAATTTAAATTTTACATAATACTTAATTTTATCTACAATATTAAAAACTATGATAATAAAAAAAAAACTAAAACTAGAAACTTAATTATCATATAGTCCTATTCCCCGCGGTATCGTGCCAAGAACGCTGGCTGTGTTTCCCCGCTGAATGGCTATACTTAGCCTTTGAGCGAGGAAAGAACCAGCCCTCTTATCACCAGCAGCAACGACCAGCCGCGGATGGAGTTCCTTTAGGAACTTCACCGCACGTGGACCCCACGGACCGATAGTCTCTACAGCAAATGGCACAAATATGTAGTCATCTCTCAGAGACTCATATTTGCGCCACTTACTCAGTTCAGCTGCCTCTGATGCCGCCCCGGCTTTAAACGAGGTACCCCTGAGATGAGAAGCCGCCAGAGTGTCTACGCAAGTAGCATCCCACACTAGGGCTTTACCTCTCTCCCAAGGGACCAATGTCATACCGTCGGGTCTCCTGCCATCGTCTCTAAATATTCCACAAGGCTCTAAAACCGAGGGAACATTTATAGAGGCAAGAGCCCTTCGGATGACATCGTTCAAAGAACTGTGTCGTGAAAACCTACCAGCGCTTTTCTTACATGAAAGTCCGTGGAGCCCAAACTTGTCGACGCTGCTACCACAGGGGCATTGATGGGGTTGACAAATCGCTGCTCCTAGTCGGATTCCTACGGCAATACGGAAGCTTTCCCTATCAAGTAATGTGCCGAGATTACTTGATGGTAAAGCGTGTAACCAGTGACTAGATTCCTTAGTCGAAACAGCTAGAAGGCGTGCCTTATCTTGGTCACTATGGAAATTATGAAACAAATCCTTCTGCACGCCCTGTACCAACGGAATATCCCACTGTTTTTGTTGGTTAACTTCCAGTGGAATATTTTCACCAGGACAGAGCGTTTGCCATGTCTGCCCTGCCTCCGTAGCAAAGCATAGGTCTACTTTAAAGCAGGCAATGCAACGCTAGAAAGATTTCTCACACCAATGCCACCAAATTTTATAGGTAAAGTAGCTTGAGTCCAGGCTGTTGTATTTAAAGTTAAATTTAGAATTTTTTCTATAGCAATTTTAAGATTATTATCAATATCTTGTAAAATATCTGAACATTTCCAGACTGGACTCGAGCGGAGTAAGTATGTAAATTTAGGTACAAGAAGACAATATTTTAAAATAGTAAGAGCTATGTGGGGGTTTAATTTATACAATTTATCAACGTGGTTTAAAAACTGATCAAATTTTGTTTTTAAAACAGGTTTAATACTATCGAAAAACAACGGGGCACCTAGCAGGTATAGTGATTCCGTATTGACAGTTTTTATTCCTGGACAAATATATATTTAAATATATATTGTACATTATTAAAATATGAAATAATAAAGAAAATATAATGTATATAAAGCCGAAATTCCTTTTTATAATCGTATTTCGTTACCTAAATTAATTAACTTTGTTAAACATGAAAAATAAATCTTTTAATATTAATTAATCCCTTGAGTGACAGAACAAGATTAAAACAGTGGAATTTGTAGACTTTAATATAAGAACGATAATTTTCGCAACGGGTTTCGAGTGTAGGCGTATAAATTACTTGGCGCATGATTTAATATTTTCAAGGCTTGTAAAGTAGCGATTCCTAAAATGGGTTTTTTGATTTAGAATGGTGACTTACAACTTTGTAATTTTCTCTTTCCATTTTCATGCATATAAATTAAACTATGTGAGTATAGTTTCTAGAAAGAAAAACATAATAATACAATGGATAAAGATGAAGTACAGTAAAAACTAACGTGGAATCAGCCTGCTTAGCATTGTGGAAAATCTTTATGCTAAGATGTTGAATTAAGGGCTGGTGAAAGAAATTGATGGAAAAATTTGAGAAGTGGAAGCTGGATTTAGAAAGAAATGGGGTTTACGGATCAGATCTTTTTTAAAGCAAATAGTTGCAAAGATTTTGACCAAAACCAGAAAGTTATCGCTGCGTTCATGGACTTGGAAAAGGCTTATATATATGACAGAGTGGACAGAGATATTTTATGGCAAACACTGGACTCGTTTGGGTTAAGCGCTGGGTTGATACAGGCATTGAAATCTCTCTCTAGTGCTTTTATGTAGGATAAACGGGGCATACGTGGACTGGTTTGACATCCATAAAAATTTACAGTGTTGTGAAGCTTCCTTATGGCTGTTAAATGTATTTATGTTTGTTGTTTGGAAACTCTGAAAGCTGAAAAATGCGGAGCAAAGATGTATATCGTGTTTAATATGTTACATGAATACATTCTGAATTCTCATATTTTTTGCTTCACTAGAAGATTACAATAAAAATACTAGAATAGAAACTAATAGAATAGAAAATAATAGAATGGAAGAACTGAGTAGGAACTTATGCCCACGATCCGTACGATCCGTTACCCTAAAATAACTTAAATAAAAAGTTATAAAAGTTAAGTTACGTTTTTTCGTAATGTTTAACTTAATTCATGTTTAATTAACACTTTTTAACTTCATTCGTTAACAAAATATTTGATATATTTCCATCCACGCGGACCAATAATTACTTGCGTGAACGATTTATTGTTCTGAAACGATCGTAGGCTGAAATCGCTTTTTAAACATATTTCTCTACGTTATAAAAAGAACTTAATGAAGATTGCCTTTCATGTTTTATGATTTAATGTTAAATCTTATTTCTAAATTATTCAAGCTTATTTCAAATAGCTTATGCACTCATAAAAAGAGAGGTAAATGCCTGCTTAAAACTGCAAGTTATTTCGATAAAATTTATGCGGTACTTGATGATGTTTAAGATTATGACGGTGATGTTCTCCTGGATGATTTCAATTACGGCGACAGTTGTAAATACTACAAGACGACGACGCAGTTGCAGGATAAGCTAGTGTCAAAACCCCTAGTTTTAACATAGGGGCACTCGCTAGACTTAAACTACCAAAATTTGGTGTTTGCATACGTGTAGGCTGCTATAGCCACAAACCATCAGGTGGAGGAAGTCTCACAGCACGTATACTGGCTCTCTATATCCTCCTGATCGCAACACAGCAGTGCAAGCAATGCTGTTGGCGGCAGGAATTGCGGTAGTATCTACCCAGACGAACTTCTAAGTAGAAAATGACTTCTATTATTCAGTAGGAGTCACCGATGATGCGTTATCACCTTTGGGACTAACAAGGAATATGTAATTTAATTAGGCTTAGAAGTTTGTCGTGAAATAGAATATAGGACACTTTTTGTAACAAAAATTACAACAGTTGAAATCATCATCATCATCATCATCATCATCATCATTACAGTCCTTCACAAGTCCACAGCTGAATATAGGCCTCCCACAACGAATGCCACAAATTCACGGTCCTGAGCTACCAGCATCCATCGACTTCCTGCATGTCTTACTAGGTTGTAATTCCGTCTGAAGTGAATCCAGCTGAAGTGGCAATCGGCCGGCCATATAGCTCGAAGAACTGACAACCGATAGGGAAAAAAGGTTCTCGAGTGGCAGTCTCGTACCAGTAGGCGAAGTGTAGGGTGACCCCCCACTAGTTGGAGTGATGACAGTTGAAATACTTTGAGAGAATTATTGATTCATTATTTTTAAATGGAAAAGAAGCACCGATAACGACGCGGCGCGGGCGCAAGACAGAAATCAATATTTTAACTTTTTTCTGGGTGTATCAATTTCGATGATTCTTTTTTATTTGAAAGCGGTTGCTTTTCATGTGGTCCCATATAAAATTGGTCAAGGCATGACCAATAGTTTTTGAGTAATTCTTAATAATTTATATTGAAGGCGTTTGTACAAAATTTTATATTTTTTAATATTATCTATGTTTTCCTTCTTATACCTTGTATGTTTTATGTTTTTATTTACCTCTAAATTTATATTACGTGAGTGTATTGATGCCAAAAAAAAACATATCTATGTATATAATTTATAGCCAGCCTAGTGAACGGGTTACAACCACTCATATTACGTTATGTATTAATTTGTGAAAATGCTGATTGTATCAAAAGCACGAATAAAAAGTTAAACGGTAAATGTTAAACGGTTTATACTTGGTAGAGCTCTGTTGAAGCTATTATTGTAATAGTTTGAATGGCTCAGCTCAACTGGGAATATGATAAAATAGCAGCTTAATGCTGCTGTCTATCGTATGGTAAATGTAAAGAACCAGAGACCCTTTTTACTTGAAATGAGGCATTTTTAGTCCTCAGTGGTGACAACGCATCTGCATTTTAATTCTTAATCGAGGTTAGATAAAGATATCTATAGACACACAGCCACTTACGATCAGGTGCACGGCGTTTGTCACCCTTATTATATAAGAAATGGGTTGGGATCAATTTCGGTACACAGATAAAATGACATTCTAAATTGACATATGAGCATGATTACGTTTTATTGCCTCGTAGACGAAGCCGCGGGCAGAAGTTAGTGTTCAATAAAACAGAAACTAATTGAGTTGTGGAGGCTCCATTATTCCATGCTACTTTAGAGCGTAGTGAATCCACGTGCCCTATATATTATAACAAAGTATTATACATGAGTCGTCTTTCCAGCCTTTTAAATCTCTGTTCGTAAGAAAATTCAACGGCCTGGAGTAATATCGAGTGAGCACTCAATGTAATGAACTTGATACTAAAAATACGCTCCCGCAAGTTTCAAGTCACGGTTGGGTAAAAATTGTACGCAGTTTCCAATAATCAACCAAGGCCAAGTCCTTCAAGTTAACCGAGTTTGAGCTCCGCGCGCACCACTTATATTGTTAATTACAAAAGTTCACGGTAGAGAGGATTTCGCTTAATGGTAACGGTTGGCAGGTGTTTTATCGCCGTACCAGACGTTTTGCACCTTTAAAACTGCTCATATAGCTACATATATAACTGCATCATAGCTCTACCACGTTGAACGTTACGCCTTCTTGGCATATCTACGTTCGTGAATGAGATCTTTGTTTCCAACTATCAATAGATCATTGGTTCCCTCCCGGCGCGCATCTTGTGCAAGCACGATTAGAGTTTGTGAAAAAGTTGATATCCATTTCTTATATTTACGCGAACACTAAAAATCTATTGAAACTTGTTTTTTGCGGATTTTTTCGGTAAATATTTTTTTTTATATTCCTAATATCTCGAATACTTGGAAGTATCCATGGTTACGAGGATAATGAGGTATACAATGTCCTTACGGAGAGATCTACGCAGGAAGAACTAATAGTATTTTGAAGTTTTGCAGTGGTACTCTTGGGTCGGGATATACAGGGTTTTACATTAAGAGCGCTCGAAATTTGAAATGTAATAAAACAACTTTTTATAAATGATATTGCCACAATTTTTATTTTATTTTAAAGCTCATTCGGTGAAATCATGTATGGAATATAATTTCAGCCAAATTTTTACCATTGACTCCGATATTTACATAAATAGGGCTCATTTTATGAAAAACGTGAGGCTTTCAGAGCGACAATTGTCTGTGGTTTGTCTGCATAGACCAGAGATGTCCCGTAGCCCCACACAGAAAGTACTCGTGCGACGTTAAATCACACGATCTCGGTGGCCAGTTGATGTCACCACCACGCAAGATGGCGAAGCCCTCGAACTGATCATCCAATAAATTAAATGTTTCCCGTGCAGTATGGAAAGTGGCGCTATCGTGTTAGAACCATATGTTTATGAGGTTCATACTATCTATCCTAGGCCACAACTTTTTTTTATCATGGTCCGATATCGGTCACCATTGACAGCGAGCGCGGCTCCTTGTCCATCTTCGAAGAAATGAGGGCCGATGATACCGCCGGATCAAAATCCACACCAAACAGTGAGTTTTTCGGAGTGTAGGTACACCTTATAAATCCCCATTTAGTACACCTAATAAATCCACATCAGGTTTTCATCGCTCCAAATCTGGCGATTTCGTTAGTTAACAAAGCCATTCAAACAAAACCACACAAAATCAGAAATGAGCCTCATCACTGATGATGATTTTTTCCCGAAAGTAGGGCTAGCCGCTAAATGTTCTAAAGCCCAATCAGCAAATACACTTGGTTGTCTGTGGTTGTTGGGTTTTAGGTCTTGAGTTAACTCAACTTTGTATGGATGAAAACCCAAGTTTCGACGGAGAATCCGCCAAGTTGATATCGCAGAAAGACCCAGCTCTTGCACACGTCGCGGAATAGACTGTCTGGGGTTTTCTCCCACACTATCCCCAACGGCAACAATATTTGAATTGCAGAGACTGCTTCATCAATCACCGACCCAGTTGTCTCTAATTCATTCATTAAACGACGGATTGTGGACTCTGCAGGACGGCCATGAATGCCATAAAATGGACGCAACGCACGGAACGTTAGGCACACAGAGCACTGATTTTGATAATAAATTTTAACAATTTCAACCCCTTGTTGTTGTCAAGACTAAAGTAAGTATTCTTGTCAAATTTGGCAGTTATATGCTGACAAAGTTCGAGCATCGCTATTGAAAGACCCTTTATTTGTTGCCAAGCTAGGAAAAACAACCTTTATTTTAAAAAATTTAGGTATCTAAGCAGATAATAGCACCCAGCCATCTGCTTTAATGGAATTAGGATTTATATGTATATATTATAGAATAAGGGTGACAAATGGATACTGTGGCCCATAGACATCTACATCTATGTTGGAATGCCTCTTTTCCAGTAAAACGGGTCTCCGATTCTCTACACTCAGCATACGAAACACAGCAGCATTGAGCTTCTGGCTGGTATTATTTGAGAGCGTGGTTCTTCTCCGGTTGAGCCGACCCATTCGTGCTACCATCATAATATAGCTGCAGCATGACTCTACCACGTATATGTTTTTTTTCTTATTTCAATAGCCTCGCGAATCATCCATGGTAGTAATCGATGTCCCTTTGCGAGAATTTGTGGTCTATGAAATCTAGTATAATGGTATGGGCGAATCTTAATATGTTCACAAAAGATTTGTAATAATAATAATGTCCTCCAGACCATACGGTCACGGCGGCCAGTCTCTACGGAGACTACTCATCTGCGCAAGACAGGATTATAGTGCCAAAATGTATACGCAAGCACAGTTGCACTCTTTACCTCACTCTCATAGGCAGATGGGACGGTAGTCCGACACGACAGGAGAGAGATCAGACTCAGGACCAACGGCTTTACGTGCTTTCCAAGGCACGGGGGTGAAACGCCCACAAATTCCTAACTACGAGCTCCTACTGAGAATTTCTTGAAAGAAAAACCCTATAGCTTATTTTGGCTCTACCCAGGATTCGAACCCGGGACCTCGACCAGTAGACCAACGAGGCAGGAAGTGTAAAGTATAAGTAGAAGTGTGCGATCTGTTGTCTTTGTTTGGCTAATGAAACTTTTACTTGACGTTTCAACTTGTACAGTGCAGAAGAAAACTGGTCGTTATATGGCAATTATTTTAAACGAGGATGAACCATAATATGGATGAACAATACTTTTCTCGTACGGGATTCAAACCCGTGTCCCTTAACGCTGCAACTTAATAACTAAAAACCACTGCGCCACTGCGACGTCAGTATAAAATTTTCGAAACGAGGACGACGTACAAAACTGTTGTTACAAAACATTTTTAACAAAATGTGAAAAAATAAATAAAAAAGGTTTTTTTTTTATATATAAGATAGGGTGACAAACGAGCACACAGTCCACCTGATGGTCAGTGGTTGCTGTGATCCATAGACATCCATATCTATCCTCAATAAAGAATCAAAATGCAGATGCGTTGTCACACGTGAGGACTAAGATGGAATGAATCTTTTCCAGTAAAAAGGGTCTCCGGTTCTCTACACTCACCATAAGAAACACAGCAGTGATAAGCTGCTATTTTAAACTGATATTCTGTGAGAGCGTGATCCTTCTCTGATCGATCCGACCCATTCGTGCTACAACTATACTAGTAATATAATTGCAGCATGGCTCTACCACGTATAAAACAGTGAAATTGTAAGCATATAAATTTTATTACTCCTTTTTATTTGCTAGTTTCCATGCTGTTCTCAAAGGCTGTACTTTATGCTAACGTCTGTTACGGTGATCCTTAATCCGTTATTCAACCGCTTAATGAAGGCAATTTTCTCTATCCCCAAAGGGGATTATATTCTTCGGATAATTTATGAGTTAATCGTGGAAATGTATTTTCCTTTCTTTTTAAAGATAGTTACGATATTCAAATTACATGTAGTCACTATGATACATAAATCATTTTTATTGAAAGTATGAATATTCATAGAATGAAGAGATTTAGTGTGTCACAAGTACATACAAACGGTAATTCTGATAATTTTTGATATTTTAATGACATGTAGCCCCTCCCACCAAGTGTTAAGTGATTCTGCACTATAAAGAAATGTTCAGTTATGCTTCACTAATAGGTATGGATAGTCTAATTAAATATCTAGACAGAACAATACGTCTCTTTCTTCATTAACACCGCCTACATTTCATGGTGACGCTGCCAGGCGGTGCGCTGCGTCAATGCAAGCGCTCCACCGAGGCCTACATGCATTAAAAAAGTTTTAAAAATATGTTTTTAAAAAATAATAAGAAAAAAATACACAAAATGAATAAAATCATAGAGTAGATGGTTGTCATATCCAGAATATTACAAAAAAATCACTAAGGTGAATAACGAACGTGCGAAACAGCCACAATATTACATACTTTAAGCTTCTTTCTTTTGTTACGGTGATCGCTACTCTGTCATTCAATCACGGTGATAAAGGCAAATTATCCATCATCAAAAATAATTATCACATCTTTCGTGTTTATCACGGGATGATCATGAGTTAATTTTTTAAATAAGTATCAAAATGACCTGTATTATAATATTTAATCGGTCTATTTAAAAGTATTTAAAGTATTGTACAATAAGATTCGTTACATTTTGTTAAAGAAATGAAGTTAGTGTTGATATATTTGTATAGAAAACGAATATAGGTACTCGTAAGTCGCCATTTTTTTATTAAAACGATTAAAAATTTTATAATTTACACTAGCCGTGTAGTGGCGGCGCAAGAGAATTTCATATCATCTCGTGGGTGTCGTAAAAGATGACTGAGGGGAATAAAATAGGAAACGGGTAACAGCATCTGCCTGATGACAGCTCAAAATAAAAAAAAATGTCCGTCGTAAGACTGCAAGTCACACACGCACACATACATACATACATATATATATATATATATATATATATATATATATATATGTGTGTGTGTGTGTGTGTGTGTGTGTGTGTATGTGTGTGTATGTGTGTGTGTGTGTATCTCAACGTGATAGTCACGCGAATTCAGTGCTGCTCACCTATCCCAAATATGCCTAACGTGCCTAAAGAAGTTTTCACTTCAAAGAACCTGAAAGAAAGTGACCGCTATTGTTGATCAATCGGGGAAGCTTATGATCTGCAGTGGACTCTTGATAGATTTGAACGTGCTAGAGCCATGCTGCAACTATATTATGGTTGTAGCACGAATGGGTCGGTTCGACCGCGGAAAGGCCACGCTCTCACATAACACCAGCATAAAATAGCAGCTTAATGCTGCTGTGTTTCGTAGTGTAAGTGTGGGAAACGACGAACCCTTTTTAGACGAACCCTTTTTACTGGAAACGAGACATTCCATCTTAGTTCTTAAGGGGTGAAAACGTATCTGCATTTTGATTCTTAATCAAGAATAGACGTAGATGTGTATGCACCACAGCATCCATTTACCATCAGGTTTTCAGCGTTTGTCACTATCGTAACTTTCTTTAAAAAGAAAGGAAAATACATTTCCATGATTAACTCATAAATTATCCTAAGAATATAATCCCCTTTGGGGATAGAGAAAATTGCCTTCATTAAGCGGTTGAATAATGGATTAAGGATCACCGTAACAGAAGTTGGCATAAAGTACAGCCTTTGAGTACAGCATGGAAAGTAGCAAATAAAAAGGAGTAATAAAATTGATATGCTTACAGTTTCACTGCGTTTTATACGTGGTAGAGCCATGCTGCAGTTATATTAGTAGTTAGTATAGTTGTAGCACGAATGGGTTAGCTTGATCAGAGAAGGACCACTCTCTCACAGAACATCAGCGTAAAATAGCAGCTTAACACTGCTTTGTTTCTTATGGTGAGTGTAGAGAACCGGAGACCCTTTTTACTAGAAAAAAGGCATTCCATCTTAGTCCTTAAGGGGTGGCAATGTATCTGCATTTCGATTCTTAATCGAGGATAGACGTAGATGTGTATGAACCACAGCATCCATTTACCATCAGGTTTTCAGCGTTTGTCACTCTAATTATATAAAAAAATCAGCTGTAATAAATTAATGAATAATTTATACTAGACATTGTTTGTCTCTTGGTGAAACTCCATCTTTATTTTGATTGACACATGTACATGTTTCACATAAATTGTGATTTTTTAATACAACCGACCGTATCGTCTTACAGCATAATCAGGGTATAAATGTAATAAGGATAATTTACTACGTAAATAACTTATTTCGAACATATCCGTTGTTCTTATTATGTAACGAGTAATCGTTTCAATTTAAATTATAAACAAAATTTAATTAAAACTTGTGTTGAGTAACGAAGTCTCTAAATATTTTCATTTCATGACAAAATGAAAGACTTCAGCAGTTACATTGCAGTTACTAGTTACGTTACGTTTCGCAAAAATCACGTACGTAACCAGGTCTAGCAAAAAGTGTTTGTATTTCCTATAAATAATTTAATAATATTATTACTTGTGTTTGTCAATGTGAATTTGATGCATCTAAAACGCCTCTAGGACTAAAGGCTAATATGGAAGTTATATTTTTTTTTTTTTAAAAATTGTATGAATTCTGTAATGTCAACTAAAACTCTTGAATTCAATAATGTTGAATATTTTCTAAGTTTGAATAAATAGAATTGTCGGGATGACTTATGTACTCGGTGATGCTGTGTAGAAACTAGAAACCGCGCGTGACGAAACCAGACAACCAAAATCCCTTAGGAATTGTTGGAATTTTTCGGTGCATAATTTCGATTAACCTGAAATGTAAAGACAAAAAAACGAAATACTGAAATTAGAAAAAGAACAAATGTTATAAATGGTCTATCTCATTGTAAGAAACTTAAATGGAAATGAGCGGGGATATTGCACGTATGGAAGATAAAACATGGACTAAAAAGGTCACTACATGGGCTGGCTCTACTGGAAAACGAAAAAAAGGTAGACCTCTAGAAAGATGGACGGATGAAATTGAAAAGTTTGCTGGAGACGATTGGATTTCAGTGGCCAAGGATAGGGAAAAGTGGAAAAATTTGGAGGAGGCCTATACTCGTAGAGAGGTCCTTAACAATATTTTTTTTAAAAAAAACGTTACCCCCACACTAGTATTTTCTCCTGTATCGTGGAGGCAGTTTACAAACACAAATTTCACAAAGACAAACATCCAGACCCGGAACAATCATTTGTAGGCTATACAAATACTTGTTCCGTGCGGGATTCGAACCCGCGCCCCCCAGCGCAGCAACTCATTGCTAAGCCACTGCGCCACGGAGCCGTCAATTAGATAAATAAAAACAAAAATTAAAATTAAAAGTGATTGATTGTAACGATAATTTTATTTTATTTAAATGTATTTTCTTTCATGATCTGATTATGTTATAATTTTGTTTCTAATTTTAAATTATTTAATGAAATTAATAATTAATGAAATGTATTTTAATAATTTTGTTAAGGAAATAAATGGCTTTATAATAATAATAATAATAATTTCGATTTACATCCATTACAACCCACAATATGCATCGCAATGTATTTCCGATATTATCAGAATTACATTATTAGTATTCGAGTCAGAAATTCTTGAAATTTCAATAAAATAAAATAGGTAATAAGAATTTGGTTTTAATAAGTATAGCAGCGTTCTTGGCACGATACCGCGGGGAGTAGGACTATATGATAATTTAAGTTTCTAGTTTTAGTTTTTTTTTATTATTATTATTATAGTTTGTAATATAATATAAGAATTAGCTATTCAAAAATTCCAAAGTGTATTGACAATCTAGTTAAAATACTCTTCATTTTAGTCGAATTTTCCAAATAAAAAAGCTAATAATTTCGTCAAATTAAATTTAACTAGATTTCTGAATTCACATAATAGTATGACGTGATAAAAAAACGGTACTATTTACGCCTTAAAAACTTTTTAGTAATCAATTTTTTTTGAAATATGACAATATAACATATTCTTTCTACATATTTTATTATTAATTATTTCCCATACCTAAAATAAAACAATATCGAATCCGGTCGGTTATTTGCCATTATTATTAGATAATATTTTAACCTTAATCATATATATTTTTCTATAATAAATTAATAAAGTTTTTTTTCTGTTGTCGCATGATGTCAAGCCATATTTAAAGGCTATTTATAAGTAGCATCATCTTATATGTACACATCTCAGAGAGGTCAGCCATTCATCATCTCGAGCATTTAAGCAAAGCTGACCCGACACCACAAGCTTCTTAGTCAATGGTCTTTAATACCACTGCTAATCAAATACGTAATAGGAACCCTTTTAGTGTCAATCATCTTAATTTAATGTATTAGTTAGTGCTAAATACATATATAGGGATTATTTTTGAGAAGGAAAATATCGTAATGTTGGATCAAGTATTTAAAAATATACAATATTACGTAATGATTATAATATTTAATAATAAATATTTTTGTTTTTCATTAGATAAAAATAGTTTTACGCAAATTTTTTTCTGAATTCCCGGTCTTGGATATTCTTGAGTCCAATTAAGAGAGTCAAAAAATCAACTTATTGTAAAAACATTATAAACCGAATTCAAAGTATTAAAAGTTTGTCTTAGCACCGACTTCTGAAGCTATCATGAGGAAACTATTTTATTATTTTTATCTCTTTGGTAAAGAGTAAACAATAAAATTATATTTAACGTTTTACGTTTAATTATTAAGTAAAAACAATATATATTGTTTCACGTAATTCACACAATAAGAATAATCTTTAAATGTTTCTTTATTTGCAGGAAAGAGTTATTGTATAGTGTTATATCATATTGATGTATGATAAGCTATATTGTGTTTCTCTGTGAAAGATCTTTATTTGCAGAGCAATACAATGTAGTCTATTTGATTTGTCAATCCTAATAAATTGGAGATAAATAAACTTATATGTATACACAAAATATCAATATAAGTAACGTTATCTTCGATCTTACTTATCTTCTCTCCATCTTATTCTTATTTTTGTTTTTTTAAACAATCAAAATATCTTACAGTAGTTAAGAACGTTAATATCTTGCAAATATTACTTTATTATATTTATAAAGTTACACACTTAAAAATTCCGAGGAACATTCGGTTTCGCAGTTATGCTATAATATACATAACTTCTACTTTATTCTTTCTTATCTTCCTAATATCAACTGAAAATACCAAAAAACTGCCGTTGGCAACCTGCTTGCCAAACGTGGCAACTATGGCAAAATCTCCCCTACAAGGCGAGCGGGAAAGTTATGTCATCAGTAGAAGTTCCATAGGCTTAATGAATTAATGAAAGGCTGAATGCACATATATATATATATATATATATATATATGTATTCAGCAGTTTAGGAGTCCATCGCGGACAAACAACGTGACACGTAATTTATATATATATATATATAGATATATCTTTATATATAGTATATGCTATATACTAGCTGTTCCCCGTGACTTCACCTGCGTGGAATTTATAGCGATTGGATTTCATGAGTTTTAATTTTTTTTGCGCTGAACACTAATTATTTTCCTAAAATAAAAGTAGCTTAAGTTACTCCTTATTAGCTATCTGCCAGTGAAAGGCCTATCCAAATCGGTTTACAGGTTTTTTGTGATGCGTGTTCAGACAGACGTCGTGTTAGAGTTTTATTATAGTATATAAGATAGATCTATAGAAGATAGATATAAATATGTGATTGTCTTCTTTCTTGTTTTCACGTGTCATATTAAGATGACAAATCACATCAAACAATAAACATTTCTCAAATTCCGTGTCAATCCTGTAAACGCCGTGTAATGGCGACGTAATATAATCCACTAACCGAGGGTGTCGTAAGAAGCGACAGAGTGAAATAAAACAGGAACGTCTTCGTGTTATCACGAATATAATATAACTTAAATATACTTAATAATATACTATATAATAATACTATACTTAATAACTATTAAATAATTTAAAAAAGCTGTGGTTGCCAGATCGCTTTGGCAACAATGACAAATATGGGGAATATAAGCCATAACTGCCACTATATGGCAATTTATGTAGGGGGCCTTCGTACAACACTGGACTTTTAATGGGATTTAATGGTGAATTGTGATGAATAATAAAATGATTAGTTCTTTGTCTTCTTCATCAGTCTATTAAAATACACTTCTAAACTGCTCTTACATATAAGAGAGGATAGGCCTCGCGACTGCCCTTCGCCGGTCTTAGTATTTTTACGTGGCAGGGCCAGGCTGCATGCAGCTTTATTATGGTTGCAGTACGAATGGATCGGCTAGACCGAAGTAGGATTACGCTCTCACTGAATACTTCTGCTACTTGCGAGATTCGCTCCAGGGTGGCCCGCGAAATTCAAACTTTCTTGCGTTTTTTGTAATTTGCAGGTCAGGGTTAGGTTGTATATTTAACAAAATATGATTCGCGACCGTAGCGATTATGTGTTTACAGAATTATTATCATTAAAATCACCAATACAACCCAGTAAGTTCATATTAGCCCTTCGAATGAGTTTTTCTGGAAAAACTGAATAAACTGAAAGGATGGAGCTTCCACCTTAAAGCTGAATATTAAACCACGTTAATATGTAAAGGTAAAACTGAATCAAAATTTTACTACACTTTAACAACAAACTATTGGCTAACTATATTAACTGAATTAATTTTCTCATCGCACAGCTTTATACCTACTTCTTAGACCTTACCATGTTTTTGACGCTTGAACTAGTTAATACAACATGTGAACCTTCTTTTATTATACGAAATTGAAGTGACAAATGAACTCACATTCCACTTGATAGAGAGTCGCTACTGCAGCCCATGGATACCCGATGCTAACATCAAACAGAATGCCTCACAGCTAGTAAAAATATAAACGCTCTTCTTGACTTCTCTTATTTTTGTTGTAGTATCAATGTTTCTTCCCATAATATATTATTAAAACAATAATTTTAAACATAGAATAATAATATAGAAACTATTATAAAGTGCCTCGTAGTACAATATAATAAAAACTAGTCAAAACTTTGGTGGTCCTTCGAGCCGGATAAGTACCAGATGACTTCATCATTTCATTCATCTTGAATTCAAGATTATAAAAATAAATGTATATATTTAAATAAATACATGAATACTTACTTAGTATTCTACTGACGTTCAAAGGATTAGGTATGGTCGTTTACCGGCTCAGCGTATTACTTAAATGCACGCGGATTATGATGGCTTAAATGAAATTAAATTTCATTTAATAGCATAAAAGAAGTGGGTCGCTAAAATTGTCTGTAGACAGTTTACAGTGTATTCATTACAGAAGTTCCATGTTGGTCTGGGGCTTATAGGTTTTAGGTCCCGTGCTTATTCAAGTATGTGGTTAGGTTAATATATCTGCATATACTTGTAGATCATGTGATATCTCTGAAGGTCATGAATCAATGGACATATGTTGCGTTTGAAAATCAAGTTTATATGATGAAATTACTGTTATAATTTATATACCTAAAAGTTTTTCTCTTTTCTAGCGACAATAATATAAGCAATACACGTTTTATAATCAAAACACACAAGCAACCCTCTACAACTAAAACTTACTGAGTTGGTTACTTCAGTTTTTAGATTTTTATGGTGTTACCACACCAATTGATCGATCGTCGATCGATGTTATTAATCGATGTCGATCGATTGGTGTGGTAGCTTTAGCTGATCGATAGATACTGTTCGATAAAATGTCTTTTAATCATCGATCGACGTCGAACGACAATTAATCGATGGGGTTGTGGGTCATCAGTATCTTTCAAAACATATTCGATTAATCAAGCAGCTCGATCGATCTCGACTAATCCATACTAACATCGATCGATGTCATCGATCGATGTCATCGATCGATTGGTGTGGTAACACCCTGACGGATTTTATCGCATTTGATTTTAACTTATTTTATATCCATATAACAGGGTCCTTGAGGTGTTTGACATCCTGTGTTAAGCCAAAAGATATATGACGATAACGATTTAGAGAACTGAAAGGACTTTAATAAAGAAGAACGCTTAATTAAATTCGAACGTTAATGATAATTTAAAAAAGAGAATAGTGATAATTTCGAGGTTATTTTTTTTTAATTTTTTATAAGCTCCTCAAATCCACTCCAAGTTTCTCTAGTTTTATGGAGAATTTACCATAATGGTCTCACTTTTTGGGTTGGTGGACGATTGCAGTACATCTGGTACTGCAATCGTCCACCAAAAGTCTCACATCTTTGACGCTTCAAACCGTCGCCGGTCTGGATATTTAACGTATGGCGTAAACTAGACGATTTACCGCCATGCATCAAAAGAGAAAAATTCTTCTTGCTTTTCCTGGTGATAAAGCAGAACATATTCGTGGATAAATAATAAATAAATAAACAATACATTTATTTCGGTAATCTTGCTAACGACATAATACTGAGGCTTCCCAGTGAGTAATCAGAGGATACTCGTGTCGGGAATGACCCGCTACTTCTCTTAAGGATTACAAAAAAGAAGATTACAGAAAGTTTAACCTCTAGAAAATTTGTAATTAGTATGTGTATATTAAGGATTGTGGGAATGTGAGTGTAGGAGTGTTGATAGGATAGTGTAGGATAGCAGCAAGAATCTAACTATATTTGCATTATCCCGAGAGCTGCCACGGCTCTTAAAATTCATACGTATTTATTTATTTACTGATAGAGCACGTCAACATCATTACAATTTGTGTAGTTTTTTTCTTCAGCCAGCAATATAGCATCTAACAGTAAGTAACAGAACTCTTCCCTGAAACGGAAGGCTTCATATTAGCAATTCAGGACCAAACTATACACACACTGAACTACAGGAAACACTTTTAAAAACACAATTAAAGACCACACTCTACAATCCAAACTTTGCAGACATTGTTCAGAAACCATTCAGTATATCACTAGTGCCTGCAGCTCAATAACACAGATTGACTTTAAACACAAGTAGCTGCCACCATTGATCAGTACCTCGCATATAAATATAAACTTATAGTTGAAAAACTAGTATAAATACAAACCCGAAATCATACTTGACTGTCGTGAATTCAAAATCTACTATGACATAACTATATTAACTGAAAAGAATGTGTAGATATTGCTATACCAAATACAATTTGACCTCCACCTACAATGAAAAAATAGCCAAATACACTGATTTATCCATCGTAATAAAATCCCAGTGGAAAGTAAAAACTGTAAAAAATATACCTATTCTAATATCAGCAACTTGCGTCATTCCCCATTCACTCTTTCTAACTTAAAGGAGACATTCATAAACTTACCTTATTGCTTGCAAAAATTTTATTTGAAATTAATTAAATACTTGCAGTATAGTCCGTAAGTTTCTATTTAAAGATTAGACACTCAACCGAATCCGTTTGGTTAACATCTCGTGAAAAAGGCATAATACCTCAAAAACGAGAGAATACTAAGTAAAAAAATAATAATAATAATAATGTCCTCCAGACCAGATTTTAGGACGCAGGACAGTATTATATTGCCCAAGTGTATGGCGCAAGCACAGGTGCACTCACTCTTCCTTCACAATCATATTCCGATGGGACAGAAATTCGACTCTAGCGGAGATAGATCAGGCGCAGAGCCAACGGCTTCACGTGCTTTCCGAGGCACGGGGGTGAATCACCGCCAACTTTCCTGACTCCAGACTGCTACTAAAATTTTCTTAACAGGAAAAACTCTAACTATTATCTAACGACACATGATTCGAATCCAGGATTTCTTGATCAGCAATCGTGCTTGGAATTAGAAAAACTGCCTCTCCCATAGTAGGATACCATAGTATGAAATGATAATTTTGGATTTGTGAGCCACAGTCATGATTGGCAAGCGGATTCTGATTCGCTGAACCAGACGTCCCGCGACTTTGACGCTGCTGCTCGTCGTCGGTCTGGGTAATTTGGGTATTTTCTTTTACGAAGTAGAGCCATGCTAGATACAGCTTTATTATGGTTGCAGTACGAATGGATCAGCTCGACCGGAGTGGGACCACGCTCTCACAGAATACCAGCGTAAAATAGCAAGTGATTGCTACTGTGTTTCGTATGGTGAGTGTAGATTGGTGTACACATAGTTGGAATCCCTTTTTAGCGTACCATACCCAAAGAGTAACCAACAGGACCCTATTACTAAGACTCTGCTGTCCGTTCGTCTGTCTATCAGCGGGCTGTATCTCATGATCCGTAATAGGTAGACAGTTGAAATTTTCACAAAATGTGTATTTTGTTGCCGCTAGAACAATAAAAAATAAAATAAATTAAAAATTAAAAAGGGCTGAAGATTGCTAGAAACGTGTATTACGGTGGTACGGAACCGTTCATGTGCGAGTCCGACTCGCACTTGGCCGGTTATTACTGGTAAGTAAAAGTTGACAACACATCTGCATTCTTAATAGAGGATATTGTATGGGCCACAGCATCTACTTGCCATCAGGTGTGCTCACGTGTTACCCTCATTTTATAAAAAAGATTGAAATAAAAAAAAACAGCATTTTCTTGAAAACAACATAAAATATGAAATATAAAAAAAATGAAAAACTGCGATTGTCAACCCGCCTGCGAAGCGTGGCAACTATGGAAAAATATTATATGAGATAATTTATAGGGAAGGCTATGTTCGGCAGTGGACTTTTAACCGATTCATTGCGGCACCGATTTTCGATAACTTTTAGCTGTGGCGGCGAACAAATATATCATTTTATAAATATATATAAATATATCGCTTTTTTATGTTTTTTTTTTTACTTGTTTAGACCTAATTAAGTTTAGTTGACATCAAATATCAGTTACAAACGAAAGGATACTAGTTTTTAGTGGGTAACTAGCTACGTGTTATTCTACATGTTTTCTTTGAAATTGAGAGTAAGTGACTTTTTTATGCAGAGATTACAAACCTTTTGTACTATTTTGTGTTTTATAAAAAAAAACATTTATTTAAGTAGGTACAGCTAAATCACGCTGGATAACCTTGGTTTTTATTAAATTAAATTTTTACCTAATAATAACATTTGTAAATATCAAACAATCAAGAACCTTAATTTGGAAAAACTAAGGTTTTTCATTAATATTTACAAATGGAGGTTCAATAGGAAAAAACGCCGGCGTTATACGGCGGTGGATTGACGTAAGACTATTTAACTACTACTTTAGACTAGACTACTTTAGACTATAGAACTTTTTTCATGCATGAACGCTTTAGAAATGTTTCAAGCAAATTTAACCTTATACCATAAAAAAGAACATGGTACTTCGTATGTATATTCGGCCATATGATAGTAATAAGACGGCAGTTCAACCAATTTAAGCAAAAATAAACAATAAGAAAAACGCATTGCTTTTTTTTAACAGGAGACTTGTTTTCCCGAAATTTATTTACAACTTGAGTTTGTGAGCGATCGCAATGAGTGCTATTATTTGTTAATTATTAGACTATTTTTCCACAACATGATTGAAAACCCACAAAGTAAAAAGAGTACCACGTACAAGTTAAAAAATGGTTGTCAACCCCTAAAAATTTCAAATTGTCAAAATATCAAGAAACGAAGCTGTAGGCATGAACTACTTGCAAAATAATGAATATTTTGTTGTGGATAAATCTTCTAAAAACGTAATTTGAGCGAGTTATAACGATTTTAAAAAAAAGACACGACTCGCGTGTCATACGCCACACAAAAACACGCCTGTCGTGCCATACGCACTGAACCGGTTAATAGTAATGATGACGATGATAATGATGTTATACAATATAGATTTAGATTGAACTTGATCCCAGACCCCAGGCTGTTACGTCACAGTGCTGACGTGAAATATCTCCATACAGTAGAAGTAGCTTGACAAAATTAGTACAAAAATATGTGCCCACAAACTTTTCATTTACGGTTTACTTTTTAAATTAACCGAGCGAACTTCGTAAATTGGATTTTCATAGACATAATTCACTTGAGGCATTTACATATTCAAATTTCTAAGAGATACGTTCAACAATCATTTAAGAATATATAAGGTGGGTTTCGTATCCCGTCGTCATTCCACACAAGTAGAAGTGAAGACAAAAATATGCTTATTAGTATCTATATCTACACGTAGTGAATATATTCTCTTTGTCTATAATGTTGAAATTTAGTTTTTGAATTCTGTTCTCCTTTTGGCAGAAAACCATTGAATTTTCTACCAGCTTCAAAAAGGAGGAGGTACTCAATTTTTTTTATGTGTATTACTTCATAAGTTTTTTCTGCGTGAACCGATTTCGATGATTCTTCGTTTATTTGAAAGCTAATGCTTCTTTTGTGGTCCCATATTTGATCATGGTCTGACCCGATAGTTTTTGAGTTATTCTTAATAATTTATATTGAAGTCGGTTGTACAAAATTTTTAATTATTATGACGTGCTGATAATAATTTAACATATGTATTTATGTCTTGAATCCATGAAAACAAATCAAATCACGAAAATATAACGTCTAAAATTATAATAAAAACTTTTCATAAGACTTTAAAAAAATAACTTGTATTGGAAAATACTATAATATTAAAATAATAAATAAGTGCAAATTGTTATTACTTTTTTATAAGGGTAACAAGCAAGAACACAGTCCAGGTGATGGTAAGTGGTTGCTGTGGCCCATAGACATCTACATCTATCCTCGGCTATGAATCAAAATGAATGGAATGCCTCGTTTCCAGTAAAAAGAGTCTCTGGTTCTCTACACTCACCATACGAAACACAGCAGCATTGAGGTGCTATTTTACGATGGTATTCTGTGAGAGCGTGGTCCTTCCCCGGTCGAGCCGACCCATTCGTGCTACAACTATACTAATAATATAGCTGCAGCATGGCTCTACCATTTATAAATACATATAATATTAATCGTTTTTACCTGTGATATCGCCCGCGTAGAACTTAAATAAAATCTTTGGGCAAGTAAGAAATACTGAAACTCATTTTTTTTCTATTATCTCGAAAACTATGTGCGATATGGGAAAATGCTTCAAATAAAAATTACAGGTCTATTAATTTCACGGAAAAATCTCCTATAACCTTATTCTTAACGCTTATAAACTACAGACTGTTAGTTTTTTTTTTAACAAACGATTTAAGGAACAAATAGATTAATTTTCTTTGTGCAAAATTGCAAACAAAAAAGTTTTGTTCGAAACTTAATTTTATATCTCATTAAGTTCATGAGATAAACTATTAATTTTACCAGTTTTTCGATACCACAAAAGATATGCACGTTTTTCGAATAAATATATAATATCATTCTCCAATTGTTTGTGAAGATTCATCACAATCTGTTTACTCATACCGAATATTAGCCCTAACAGACAGACAGACAGAGAGATAGAATGAGACAAATTAAAAGAAATGGCTTTTATGTCTTAATAGCTTGCAGCCATGCATTAGGCGGGGAGTGGCGAAGGGGGGGGGGGGGGAAGAAGGGGGGGGGGAGCAGCTATAATATGGTGTAACACGACTGATTTGACTTGGCGGACCGGTGAAAGACCACGCTCTCACAAAATACCAGCATAAAATAGCAGCTTAATCCTGCAATGTTTCGCCTTTCTACTGTTAACAAGGCATACCATCTTATTCCTCAATTACTTGAAATGTAAGTAAGTAATTTTTTGTTGATCTGACTGTTGCATTCTCGAAAACATCTTTGTCCAGTAGCAGACTAAGCACTAATAATGATGAATCTGATGATATTAAAGGAACAAGAACACATGTGAAGAGTTTTGAAAACAAAAAGTGTGCTTCTTTTGTTATTTTTGAGAATATATATTTATTGATTTATGTGTCTTTCTATGTATAACTGATTATTGCGTTCTCTGAAACATACTTGTAAATGACCAGTAGTAAACTACTGCAGGCTATTGACGGTGATAATGATAATGATGATAATAACGATGGTGATAGTAACCAACGAGAAAACTTGTAAAAGTTTTAAAAACATAGAAGATGAGAGAGAGGAGAGAGAGAGGAGAGGGCCTCATAAGTTTTTTTTGAGAATATGTCTCCATTAATTTATCCTTAATTAAAAAATTTACTTCCGTCGCTCAAGTACTCAACCTGCAGCTTTTCCTCGGTGTTAGAAAAAAAATTTCCCAAAAATGACATCTTTATTAACTTGGAAAGTAAAACATTATCATATTACAAAATTTTGTTCAAATCGTTATAGCAGTATCCGAGAAACCATTCATATAATAGCTACTGTTCCCCGCAACTTCGCCCGCGTGGATTTTTTTCTTCCACGGAACCCTAAAATAAAAGTAGCCTGAGTACCTCCTTATAACATCAGCTATCTGCCAGTGAAAGTCCCATCCAAATCGGTTCACAGGTTTTTGCGTAATGCGTGTTGAGACAGACGTCGTGTTAGAGTTTTATTATAGTGTAGATATACGAGTGTACAAGAATTGCTGGCTTAAAGTAAAGGATTAATGTAAACCGAGTTACAGTCTTTACGGTGTTAAGCGTATTTCTCCGTATTTTTCTATAAATAGCAATGCCTATTAAATGACAGTAACCGTATGGTCACGTATAAAAAACATTATTTTATTAACCTTTCAGAGATTCTTGTGTTCCAGGAAATCCTTCGTAGACTTATGTTTATTTTCAGCATTATAATCTTTCAACTATTATACACTTTGTCGGGGAAAATGCTGACTGATATACCATTTTTTTTAAACTTGACAATAACGCTATTTTCGGATGTAATTTCAAATATTTAAACAGAAGGGTGCTGAAGTATTTTTATACATTTTTAAGAAATTCTCAAATATAAATTCAGAGATTTAACTTTTCCGCCCGAGATTGGCAAATGGTATTTGCTTAATTCAATTTTACTTTACATAAGCACTTGACTCAACAGTTCACTTAAGTACTTTTTGACTTGTAAGTGGTTCTGAATCATTGTGAAACTAGCAGTAAAACTTTGAGGGTACCGGAATAAGAGATGTCCTCATCGAACTCATAGTCGATGCGCAACGGACTTACGCTTATTCTTATGCCATACCTGTCTGGCATATCCTCTTTGTTGTGGGACATTAAGAATTCATAAATGTAAAACACTTAAAATTTGTACTCTTTCTTTCGATTTTCTAGTTCCACTTCACCGTTTTTACGGTCTTTGTGTATGCGTTTTTATCTGACTGCAAAAAAAGAGGAGGTTAACAATTAAACCTTCGTCTCTGTTAACCGATTTTTATGATTCTTAATTTTATTATATGCAGAATAATTATATTCGAATATGCAAACATTATCTATCAAAAGCTTTAAAGTATCATATATATATATTATCTATTAATTAGTATTATAACAAGGGTTATTATTATAATAAAAATCCCTGGAAACTAGATAGTCGCTACCATGCTGTTTCTAAATTTTTTCTCAATTGTATGAAATATAGTATTGTAAATTGTACTTTAAAAAATAGTCCCGCTAGATTTCTTTCTGGTTCTTCCCAGGACAGAAGTTTTTTTCTGAACCAGTGATAGAAGTAAAAAAAAATAAGCACCTATTACATGTAACCTATATTGAATAAAAAATTATTCTAATTCTATTAAATAAGTTTTCTATCAGGAGTGATCCTATACAAATTGGAAGAAAAATAGGGTAGCAACATAGGAGATGAAATTGTTAATGGAACTATCTAGATGACATTGAGGTTCTGATATTTCTAAGTCCGCTCAAAACGGAAAAATAATCTGTCTCTTCTCAATTCTGAGAGGGGTTTAGAGTAAATAGTACAATGAATTGCTCCAATTTTGTTGACGTCTTCACGTGTCCTCAAAATATTTTGGTCCTCAGACATGCAGGTCTCCTCACGTTTTTTTTTTCACTATTGAAGACGTGGTAAATCGATTACACATATGGTGAAGATGGTCGGTTTTTTAGAATAAGAGTGATAACCGAGCACACGGGTCACCTGATACACCATACTACTACACCATACTACACCATCCATACCTATCCAACACCTACATCTATCCTCCATTAAGAATAAAAATGTAGATGCGCTCCTGAGGACTAAAATAGAATGCTTTATAACCAGTAAAGGTGGTCTTTGGTTCTCTACACACACCATACGAAAAACAGCAGCATTAAGCTAATACGTTACTATGGTATACTTTTTTTTTTTATAGGAGAGGGGGCAAACGAGCATGCGGCTCACCTGATGGTAAGCGACTACCGCCGCCCATGAACAACTGCAACACCAGGGGAATCGCAGATGCGTTGCCGGCCTTTTAAAAAGGAGTACGCTCTTTTCTTGAAGGTCCCTAAGTCGTATCGGTCCGGAAAAATCGCTGATGGTAATCGATTCCACAAGGAGGTCGTGCGAGGAAGAAAACATCTTCTAAATCGCACAGTGGTGGACCGCCAATCATCCAGATGGTGTGGATGGTATCGGGAGTTCTGCCACGATGTGCGTTCGTGAAATTTGGCGGCTGGGATTAATCCGAACAATTCCTCAGAGCACTCCCCATGGTAGATGCGAAAGAAAATGCAAAGGGATGCAAAATCTCTTCGCAGTGCCAATGAATCGAGCCGATCGGAAAGGGCTCGGTCGTCGACAATTCGAGCCGCTCTGCGTTGGATGCGGTCAAGTGGAAGGAGCTGGCACTGGGGAGCCCCTGCCCAGAGATGGGAACAGTATTCCATGTGAGGCCGAACTTGCGCCTTGTAAAGTAGCAGGCGGTGTGCCGGCATGAAATACTGTCCCGCTCTGCTGAGCACGCCAAGCTTTTTAGAGGCCAATTTGGCCTTCCCTTCCAAGTGACCACGAAACTGCACGTCACTCGATATGTCGACTCCGAGGATACCGATACTAGCTGAGGCAAGAAGGGGAGTGCCTTGAAACTGAGGAGATACGACAAAGGGGTTCTTTTTAGCGGTAAACGCGCAAACTTGTGTCTTCTGAGGATTAAATTGGACTGGAGATTTAGTCGCCCCCAATCCGAGACTTTGTTCAGCAAAGACTCGACTTCAGACACAAGTTTGTTCCGGTACTCAGCGACGTTTTCCCGAGAAATATTGGCACGGCCGGTGTATAGAGCATCACCAGTGCTGTCATCCGCATAGCAATGAATGTTACCAGTTAGCAACATATCATTGATATGCAGAAGAAACAGCGTTGGTGATAGCACACAGCCTTGTGGAACACCAGCGTTAATAGGCTTGTAGTCAGAGCATGCACCGCTTACTACGACCTTGATGCTCCGATCTGCAAGGAAGCTGGTGATCCAATCGCATAATTTCTCGGGAAGCCCATAGGAAGGGAGCTTCGAAAGAAGCGCTTTGTGCCAAACCCGATCGAAGGCCTTCGCAATGTCCAGACTAACGGCCAACGCCTCCCCCTTGGACTCTACTGCCTCCGCCCATCTATGGGTCAGGTAGACCAGAAGATCACCAGCTGATCGACCCCGACGAAAACCGTATTGGCAACTATTGGCAAGTAGCATAATCTAACGTACTGTTAGATTATGCTACTTCCCCGGTCTAGCTAACCCATTCGTTCCGCAGTATATAGTAGTAGCTGAAGCTTAGCTTGTACAACGTTTATACACTTAGGTCGCTCCTGTACTGTGAAATTTATGATGACAGCTTATCACCTGAGCTACCAAGGTTCTAAACTTGGTCACTATGTATGCGTGTAACATTAAAAAAAAATTTCGAAATTTCAAAACTTTGTCAAGGAAACTGATTCATAGTATTATGAGGAATAAAAATGTGTGGGAATATATCTTAATTTGATCTCAATGTAAGATTCAATAATTTAATAAAAATGCCATTTATTTTTGCGGCATATAAGAAACCGTCACGTTCCGTCTGTCGTCCGTTCCGTCGTGTCGCAAGATGCGACTTTGAGAAAAGCAAGAAAGTCTTCACGGCCTCTAATGGCGGATAACATCTCGTATATGTCAGATGTAAAACTCTCAGATGGGCAACGGAAATAACAACATAGGTGCGAGATATTTAGTTTTAATGCCTTCCAAGCCAATCTGGCTGCCAAGCTAAGTAATTACGGCAAATTATTGCTAAAGTAGAAGAGATTTATCTTAAAGTACTACATTATATCTACACGATTGTGTTTTCTTTTAATTATTTTAAGAGCATTAGAAGATTTTTGATTTAATCGTTAGTTATGAAGCGTAAATATTTTATAATTAATTTTATTTTCTTAAACTCGTTCTCTCGTATTTGAAAACATCGTAAGAAACCACGCCCTTTTAAGATTTAAAAAAATACGTACTTACTTTTTAAATTAATTGTTTTAAAGCTATTTTACTGATTTATATTTAAATCAAGAATTCATTTGCGGAGAACCGTTATATTAAAGTTTTGAAAATGAATGAGCTAAGATTCGCATGAAAATTGAAAAGAGAAAACAAACAATCAACATTTTTACGCAAATTTTAGATTATAAATTTTTATACCTTTAATCTACTAGCTAAATAATACTTACTGCTTTTTGCCACACAATGATATTAAATTTTTTTATATGATAATTAATATTTTATTTACTATAATAAAAGCTCAATATTGTAAACTATGGAATTAAAAAAAAATACACAAAACTTCAACAAAAGGCTTGTTAAATATTTATTATTAACTATTCAGTTTAAACACACAATCATTTCTAAAATATAAAACATTCAAAATGATTCAGTGTAATTTTATAACTTAATTAAGACAATGCAAGGATATTTTATCACTCACCTGTTGGGCAGTATTTGCGTATGATGCCACAAAACACTTGTTCAAGAGTTCAATATTTTAAAAGTTTTCTTTATTTCAGAAACCAGACGCTATTGCAAGGGATTTAATACCGAATTATTGTCGAAATTTTATAGATCTAATACTTTGTCAAAAAATTCATCGCTGATGTTGCGATCGACCGATAAGGGTAATATAGTATGATTGTCGGTTTGTGTGGCTGCTTCTGTAGGCGTGCGTCCCGACTTGCGTCAGGGGTTCGACTGAATTGTGGGCTGAAAAACAGGGCCTGTAGCTTCGCTGTAGCGACGTAGGTGTGAGACGAGAGTGGGTGTTGAGCAGAATGAGATAGGTTTATTTAATTTCCTTTGGTTTGAGAAGGTACGTGCGTTAAGCTCTTAGGGAGCTCCGCTCACGTATTCTGATCCGACAGCCAGGAAGAATTAGTAGGCGTCTGTAATAGTAAATCTGATTGAGGTTTCCCGATCTCAACACATCCTACACTGTACTATACGACACATGTGCGTATAGTTTGCTATTATTACATTCTTGAAGTGACTATTTTTTCCTAAAATATATATTATTAGATATTATATTATATATAAGTTTACATTTTATTAAAAGTACACCTATAATAAATAGAAATAGATTTATTTCACCATCAAGATTTATTTCACTAAAACCAAATTACATTTTTAAACAATCTTTGGTTTTTGCACTAAGCACTAAGCACACTTTTTTAGCAAGAACCAAGAGCATTGACTGACACCGTTTACAGAGTTCAGAACACCGATTCAGTACAAAGTGTGCTAAATTTAAAGGAAGGACCATGCTCTCACATAATACCAGCGTAAAATAACAGCTTAATGGTGACGTGTTTTTTATGGTGAGTGTAGAGAATCGAAGACCTTTTTTACTGAAAACGAGGCATTCCATCTTGGTCCTCAGGGGTGACAACGCATTTGCATTTTGTTTCTTAGTCACGGGTATACGTAGATGTCTATAGACCACAGCATTCACTTACCGTCAGGTGGACTGTGTGCTGGTTTATTACCCTTAACGTATATAAAATATGAATATAAGTGAAATTACATAAGGGTTTATCTCATTTCTGATAAGATTTTTTGCATTAGAAAGTATTAAACTCTTTCTAAGTCCTTTGTGTTTCGTCAATAAGTGTGGGCGAATTTCACAATCCTGAAATATTTTTAATTGCTTGGGCATGATGACGTCATCACAATATTTTCTACTCATTTATGAACAAATATTCTTCTCATTTATGAACGACATTTTTAACGATATAATATTTTATTTATTACAACAAATATTAGAGTTTTCTTTTTAAATAAACAATACATTTTAAATAACAATATAATCAAGATATTTTTCAGTTAGACGACGTAGTGTAACTATAACATACGTCATTATATGTTATAGTGACACTACTACATATATTGTGGCTATAGGCTACCGTACTAAAGCATTTATCCTTTCCCGCCTTTCCTAACGCGTTGGCGGGAACTGATCGATACGACTAGTAACAGGAAAGTATACGAAAGAAGAAAGAAGAAAAACATCATTATTTCTTTTTATTTATTTTTTTATTTAAAAAACGTTACCTCCACACTAGGATTTTCTCCTGTATCGTGAAGGCAGTTTACAAACACAAATTGCACAAGGACAAACATCCAGACCCGGAACAATTATTTGTATGCCATACAAATACTTGTTCCGTGCGGAATTCGAACCCGCGCCCCCCAAAACAGCAACTCATTGCTAAACCACTGCGCCACGAAGCCGTCAGCCACTGCGCCACGGAGCGGTCATCATTTCTAAACCATGAACATAGCCATCCACCGCAGATTGTATCATAAGGGTTTTTTATGTAGCAGAGCCATGCTGCAGTTATATTAGTAGTATAGTTGTAGCTATCACAGAATACCAACGTAAAATACTCGTAGCAGCTTAACGATGTGATTTCGTATGGTGAGTGTAGAGAACCGGAGACCCTTTCTACTGAAAATGAGTCATTCCATCTTAGTCCTCACGCGTGACAACGCATCTGCATTTTGGTTCGTAATCGAGGATAGATGTAGATGTCTGTGGGCCGCAATAACCATTTACCATCAGGTGGACTGTGTGCTCCACAAAAGGGGGACTTTGCCATAGTTGCCACGCTTAGCTAGCGGGTTAGCAAGCGAATTTTTTTTATTATTTTAAGTTGTTATCGGGAAGATGCTACTGGCCATCTCTTGTTTCAGTTAACCTCTGTTGCCTCGACGACATCCACGGAACGATATGGGGTAGTGGATATTCTTACACCTACAACCACTACATGGTGAAATTTGTAAAGCATAAAACGTTATTTTATTATTCAATAAAATATTACAATTTTAATCTCTAGGGTGCTGGAAAGGTAAGTAGGTCTTAAATTTTTTTTTCCATAATACACTGAACTTTGTAACAGAATAATGAAATATCCTATACTTAATTTTAACTGAGATTAAATCTGTTCTACTATGTTATATTTTGCCTCATTGCAAGAATTTCCATAGACTACCGAAGCGAAATAAAAGCAAGGCATCACGCGTTCTGAACTGCTCACTTTCCACAGTTGTGACAATATTCAAAATTTTAACTCTGTATGAAATGCATGACAAAAGATGAATAAGCCAAAGAATATAAATAATCACTACGTTTAAGATGGGCCCAGTTTTCACCCGAAACTGAATGTAGAAATAAAATTTCGCATACATATACATATAAATTGCAAAATTTAATTTCTTCTTTCTACATATATACGTACGTATAAAGACGATATATATATATATATATATATATATATATATCGTCTTTGCTACAAAATTCACGCGTTGCGAGTGCGTGTCACGCCGTAAACTCACAGCACGATGAAATATTATATTTGTTCCGCTTTACAATTATCTGAATGAGTGATCCACACATAGTAATCGTGACACTGCCTAACTAAAACTGTACACTAAAACGTAAATTGTTAAATCATTTAACGCACTATCAAATTTAAAGTTTACAAGTCATTTAATTTTCGTTCGTTTATTTCTATTAAATGGGAACTGAGTTTTTGGACAGTGAAACGGTTGATACAGCTATATATTAAGCCTTAACCTATGAAATTGCCGTTTTGTATTATACTCGTATAAGTTAATGTAACTTTTTTACTATATATTTTATTTTTATTAATAAAAGTAATCACTCGTGCAATTGATGCATATTTGCCAACGCAGCGGCAGTTTATTGAAGAAATAAGCTGGATGGGAGGCAAAAAGTTCTTCAAAGGCCTTTTTATACTGCCGTTTTATACTGCCTCTCGAATTGTCTATCATATTGATTTTTTCCCGCCAAAAATTATCCGAATTCTGAAAAAAGTAGAAGTGTAGGCGCAAAGTCTGGTGAGTACGGCGGATGACGGAGAGCTTCCAACCCCAGCTCTTGTAACTTGGAGACCGTCTGTGGTGCAGTATGAGGTCGGGCGTTATCGTGCAGGAGCAGTGGGGACGAGCGATTGACCAAAGCTAGTTGGACAAGTGCGAGCTTCTCCATCATTAAATTCAGTTCTTCACCAGTACTCATCTGCATTAATACTCATCCCGTTCATTTAAACATCGTAACAAGCTGTCATAAATCACACCGACGCTAGAACACCTAACAGTGACAATCACTTTTCTAGGGGTATTTTTCTTTTAGGGCATTGTTTAGGTGCTGAACCAGGATACAACCAACCTGCTAAGCGCTTGCAATTATAAAACAGAATCCATTTTTAATCACAGGTAACAACGTGTTCAAAATTCCTTCCTTTGTGTGCTCGTTGAGCAGTGCAAGGCACGTCTTCGTGCATGCGATCATTGAGTTCGTAGGACACCCATTTGTCAAGATTTTTTACCTTGCCAATTTGACGTAAATGGACCAATATTGTTTTGATGCTAACGCTGAAAGCTGATACTAATACAGCCGTAAATTGATTATCATCAGATTCCACAAATCGTCGGCAAAAGTTATCGGACGGCCACGGGGTTCATTTTTCAGGTCGAAATTTCCAGAACAGAAGCGGGCAAACCAATAATAGGTGGTGCGTTCGTTTATAGTACTCGTATTTGCTCCGTAAACGTCGTTGGTTGATGTTAGTGCCGCTCGTGCCGCGTTTCTGGCACGAGGGTACACATATTCCACAATTACTCAAATTTTAACGTATCCATGATGACGAAAAAGATTCAAATGCGATGAAAACATAACGCTAATCATAATTTGAAATAATAATTCCATGTTTTTAAAATAAAATTAATTTGAAATTAGAATTCTCAGCCAAAACAAAGTTATTTTGAACTAGCTGTCCCCCGCGACTTCGTTCGCGTGTAATTTACTGCAATTTCATGGCTTTAATTTTTTTTTTGCACGAATCCCTAATTCTGTTTCTGAAATAAAAGTATCTTAAGTTACTCCTTACAACAACAGCTATCTGCCAGTGCAAGTCCCGTCAAAAGATTCGTCCAGCGGTTTCAGAGATTAGCCGGAACAAACAGACACAGACATACAAAAATTTAAAAATTGTTTTTTTTTGTTGTTAGTACCGTATATACTTTCATATACACTTAGTAAAAAGCTATTATTTTAACATTACAAACAGACAATTCAATTTTATTTATTTGTATAGATGTATAGATTGATATGGCGAGTAATGCAGAACGGCAATTTCATAGGTATAAACATATTAAATAGTTTGTTGTTCTTATCTTTTTCCGATGTTCCATTAACATTATTGGTTCTAACCAATGGGTTTCATTGAATTTCTGAATATCTATGTATAAAATTCTTTTTTATACAATATTAAAAACTATAAAAATAAAAAAAAAATAAAACTGGAAACTTAATTATCATAATATAGTCCTAATTACCGCGGTATCGTGCCAAGAACGCTGGCTGCGTTTCCCCGCTGAATGGTTATACTTAACCTTTGAGCGAGAAAAGAACCAGCCCTCTTATCACCAGCTGCGGATGGAGTTCCTTTAGGAACTTCACCGCACGTGGACCCATAGTCTCTACAGCAAATGGCACAAATATGTAGCCATCTCTCTGAGACTCCTATTTGCGCCATTTACTCAATTCAGCTGCCTCTGATGCCGCCCTCTGATTCTTTTTTTTTATTTGGGCTACAAGTCCAGGGCCACCGGCCTGACGAAATATTGAAATGTATGTATACATATTTTTTAAACTATTATTATTAAAATATTTTCTTATTAAAAACGCATGCTTTATTTGAAGAGGTTATTAGTAGCTCAGAAGTTCAGAGATCGGTGAGCAACTCTGCTTAAATCCCCACTGGCAGCGTTGACATTGTTAATTGCAAAATGTGATCCCTAATCCCACAAATCACAGTTATTTATATAAAATAAATATGTAAATATTTCATTGTTCAAAATCTTAAATCTCTAAAAGCTTTTTTACTGATTACTTTGAAATTTTGACACAACGTTGCATTCGAATAAACGCGTGATAGTATATAACTCGTACTCTTTGAACTTTTTTAACCTTAGCAACGCGTGGTTGGGTACAGATGGCAAGCAAAAATATTATTATTATAATCTTAAAGTATTGCTCTAAAGTAATGAAAATAATATGCTTGGGTTATGTTTTTATTCTATTATAGAATTTTTTTATTTAGATATACAGTGTTAGGTAGTGCAGCCCCTTCTCTGTCTATGAATCCGCCATTGTACATCCTTACCTATTTCTGCTGCCAGGCAGCAGGATGTGTACTGTTGTGTTCCGGTCTAAAGGTAAATATATAACAGGCTATGAGGCATTCTATCATATTCCTCGGTTATATATTCCTCGGAAGTGACAACGCATCAGTAGCCTTCGATGTTTGAGGTTGGTTTCAGGTCCATTTCGGTTGTAGTAATATATAATTTTAAATTATTGTAAAATGCGACAGAGGGAAAAAAACCAGGAGATGGGCAGCACGTTTTATAATAATGAAAAATAAAAAACGTAAAGACTTTTCTTTTATAGAAGAGGGGGCAAATGAGCATGCAGCTCATCTGATGGTAAGTGACTACCGCTGCACATGAACAACGCAACACCAGGGGAATTGCAAACGCGTTGCCGGCTTTTTAGAAAGGTGTAAGCTCTTTTCTTGAAGGTCCCTAAGTCGTATCAGGGAGGAAAAATCTCGGGTGGTAAACAATTCCACAGAGAAGTTGTACGAGGAAGAAAACTCCTAGAATTCCCCATTCGTCCCGTGGATATATAGAAGACCACAGCATCTTCCTGACAACAACTTAAAATTATAAAAAAAGTCATCCAAAAATAATTTTACCAAATTATTAGAGCTAATAGTAAAGATAAGTGGGTTGCCTTACAGACTTTTTATGCACTTTATTTTAGAAAAGATGGAAAATCAACTTGATATTGTATTATTTTAATAAGACAAATCATATCTACTATTTTAGTTGTGATGTACATCTTGGATCATAATTAATATTATCTTCTTTTTGAACCTATTATAAGTCAGTGCTTGATTACAATTTCACCTGATGGTAAGCGGTGATGAAGCCCTAGATGCTAAGTAGGACTGTATTAGCATGACAAAAGCCTATTCATTCTTGCCTTGAAGATACTTACATTGTAATCAAACGGAAAGACAGACTCCTGCAAATTATTCCACGCATTACGAAAGAAAACGCGAAGACGCAGCAATTCATTTGAATGCTTGGAGTATCGACTAAAAAGCATGAAGGTTGAGAATTTGACCACCTGGTTTTACGATTGTATAAAGGGGAAAGATGAGTTAAGGCATGTAACAATAACCACGTACACACTGATTGGATTGAATACATGGTTGATAATAATAAAGATAATAAATAGGGGTAGGGAAGTGACGACTCCATCGTCCGATGATGTAACAGTTAAGTGATAAAATTGCTACGTCGCGTCGGCGCAGTCAGTCAGCGCCTTGCCAATAGGTGTTAGCGCCGTGCCTTGGTAAAATTTTGGGTACAAAGTCCCGCTTGTGTATATGGTCTCTATGGGTCTGGGCGTCTCCCGTTAATTGACGCCCTAAAAATGGATGATGGACACAAGAAAATAGCGCAAAGGGCCGCTGCCTGGGGGTTACTGAGGCGCGTTTGGAGCTGGCACTGGACGCAACAGCATGCGAACCGCAAGCCAATCTCGAGGGGCTGCACGAACACCTAGCAGCCCCAGCATCCATTATCCCCACAAGATGGCTTGGTGTCGGTAGGGTCCTCTCGGACTCAGCAAGGGGCATCCGTCGCTGGTAGAGTACGCCGCATGAGATGGACAATTTAAAAAAATAAGAACTCATTGCGAGCGTATTTTAGGGCGAAAGGGGGAGAAATTGGAGACCGGGCTAGGATGCATCGTTTTTTGCTTAGCTGGAGCAATCTTTTATCGTCAGCGGGCAAAACCTGTCAGAACGAGTTCGGTACATCATGAGCCAAAAAGATTTGATGACGCCGAACTCGTACGGCTATGACGGCTGTTTCCTCTTCGAATGAAAATACTACGACAGGAGATGCGGCTTCATGAATTGCAGAGCAACCCGAACACCTAGATGCCGCTGCAGATCTCCTTGTGTTTCACTGAGACGACGATGGAATAATCGCCGCTCCACAAATGAAGAGCATTTTTTCACCAAATTTTTTACCGTTGTCGTGGTTGAGAGACGAAATCAATTCCACTTGGCGCTGCATTGGCAGTATGCCGTATTTTTGGCGCCAAGTTCCCCACGGCTGGACGTGCTACAACACAAAGTAGCGCCTTTCTAGCCTGAAACAAAAGAATTGAAGACCGTATCGCAAAGGAAAGAGCCCTAATCGGCAGACTGAAAAGATTTAGGTCGGGCAATAACAGGGCAAGAATTGTGCACACCGTCACGATGGTGTTTGCTGGAACATATGTCAGTTTGTCGCAGCCGCAATAACTGACGGAGCGCATAGACGACCTGAAGCAGAGAATCGATTGAGGAAAACGGATTCGGAGATATACTGAGCGGTCGACACGGTTCAACCAGAATCGTCTCTTCCAGAGTGATCAGAAGAGTGAGTGAGTGAGCGACCAATGGTACGTGGAACGAGCCAAGCACCGAAACAGGCCGAAACAATCGCGTTCTGCCGTGGCCTGTGGTCATAGCCCGTAAATACAGCGAGGGTCTTTCAAAGTATGCGAATGTCACGCTCATGTACTCCGTTACTATAACGCCGGACGACGTAGCTAAGTCGGTCCGTAGCGCCCCCAATTTCAAAAGTCCGGGTCTCGACGGGCTGCACCACTACTGGCTGGGATTTGTGGTGTGTCACGCTGTGCTCGCCCATCAGTTTCAAGAGGCTCTCGACCAGAAGTCGCTCCCGAGCCTCTTCACTACTGGGATCACTCATTCAGTTCCCAAAGACCAGGATACCAAAGATCTAAACAAATATTGCCCAATCACATATCTACCCACTATATACAAGACACCAGCATCCATTTTGAACGCGAGAATTACTCGTCACCTGAACTTATATCAGGCGATGTCGCGAGCTTAAAATGGATGTCGGGTCGGTGATCCTGGAACCAAGGAACCACTCCTCATTGACTGTCATTGACAAGGTGGTCAAACGCAACCGTCGGAACTTCTGGATAGACTACAGAAAAGCATTAGACTCGGTACCTTATACATGGCTGAAGAGGATCTTTGAGCTGTACAAGATTGACTATATAGTTAGAGACTTCCTCGGGCAATGTATGGGGCAGTGGAGTACGATCCTTTGTTATCTAGGCAAGCGAATGACGGCTGCAGAGAACCACTTAAGGATAACAAGAAGTATCTTCCAGGGCGATTGTTTGAGTTCGATCTGGTTTTGCCTCTCTCTGAATTCTCTCAGTACCTTACTGGAGGGCCCCGGAAGGGGATTTCAGCTTCGAAAAGGAGGTACAAAAGTGACCCATCTTTTATACATATGGATGATATCAAATTATTATGGAATATATTTATGGAATTGCTGAACATAACTTGTAAGTGTGCAGTCCTCCATGTTAAAAGGCGTAGGGTTTTTAACTCTAAGGGCATAGACTTATCTATGCCCATCAACATAAGGACCCTTTGCGAGGCTGAAATAAACCAATTCCTGGGTATGTCACAAAATATATGTTTGCGATCTGTTTTATGCACGCTTGACCAAAGTGCTTAACAGCCTTTTGTCGGGTCATGCCAGTCCTCAGGTATACCTTTGGCATAGTCAGATGGGCTCAAATTTAACGCCATGGATAGAAAAGTTCGCACTACCGTGACGTCCAGTAATAAGGTTGTACTTGCCGCGGATGTATGGCGGGCGTGGCTTTTTAAGCCCACTCATCATCCATAAATTTCTAACTTTTATTTACAATACAATACAATAACTTTTACTTAAAAATTAAGAACATTGGCCCAAAGCAGTATATACCTTAACCTAAATATATAAATAAAATATAGACATAACACTATTTGGGGAACTTTCTTCTTTGGCGCGTCCCTGTATCGGCGAAGCACTACGAAGTACTTTTGTCCAAACAACATCATCATCATCATCATTACAGCCCAAACAACACAACACATAAATTGTAAATGTTTTGCAAATCGTCGTTTCATAGATTCTAGTTTCTAGCATATCGATATAATATAAATATCATATTATAGATTTCAAAAATGGGATAAATACTGAAATGATCCACATTTATGAATATTACGGCTTACAACAAATACATATATAAAAATCCCTTGTATCACGTTATTGATCCTATATTTAAACGACGAAAACGCGTGCGGAATTTGAATCGGACGCCTTCGTAATATCGTCGGTTGTATCGGTAGTGAGGAATGTGTTTAACATATATAGTTGGTTTCCCTACTTATTGATAAAATTCTTATGACATTTTAAAGTTTTTGGGGACGATTTCAAGTTTTCAGGAAACGTATATGTACAAAAAAATAAATGAGACAGCGCAATGGAGTGCTCTGAGGAATTATTGTTTGGACTAATTCCAGCCGCTCAATTTCACCATCGCACATCGCAACAAAACTCACCATACCATCCATACCATCTGGATGATAGACGGTTCACCACTGCGCGATTTACCAGAAGTTTTCTTCCTCGCACAGCTTCATTCTAGAATCGACTACTGCCACAATTTTTTCTGGACTTTTAAGACTCCTAACCCTTATTCAAGAACTACCTTTTCAAAAGGCCGGTAGTTGTTCTAGGAGAGCGATAGTCATTTACGATTAAGTGAGCCACATTCTCCTTTGCCCCCTCTTATATAAAACATAAATATTTTAGTAGTCCAGAAACCCTGTCAGAAATTAGAGGGGGCCTGTGTCCAGCAGTAAGACGCTTTACTTTTTTTTTTCACGTTTCTTTATACACTTCGATGTTTTATTTTACGTTTAAGCAAACAAGTTTTATAATACTTAAAGCAAAAGCGTACTATAAATGTATCTAAACAATTGTGATGCAAAGGCCACTATTTCATATTAATAAAGGTTGCAATATTTAATTTTTTTTTTAGGAAAAATAAGAAGCTTAAAATGTTCATAAAATGTAAGCCTGAAATATTTTTTATAGAACAATTTGTAACTCAAACGGGCATCAAGCCTACCTGATGGTAAATGAATGCTGTGCCACATAGATATCTATATCTATCCACGATTAACAATCAAAATATAGATGATTTTTCACCCCTTGAGTATTAATGCCAGGTTATTCAAACAAAAGTCCTTATTAATAAGTGCTTAAGCTGCCTCCTGAAACGCATTCGCGCATCCGTGGTGTGTCATTACTTTCAATTAAACTGTTAGTTTTGGCCACGGAGAAAATATACTCCGTGGTTTTGGCAGTTTGATATTATATATACAACTAGCTGGCCAGGCAGACGTTGTTCTGCCCTTTCCGACGACCTTTCCCATAAAAAATCCTTACATTCGCAATTTAAAAATATTAAAGGTCACTAATCGGGATAAAAACGATCCTATCTCTCAAGTTGGACCAAACTGAACACAGTGTGCAAAATTTCATTGAAATCAGTTCAATTGTTTAGGAGTTCATCGCGAACAAACAATGTGACACCTAATTTTTATATATTATAAAGATAGTAAAAGATCAGAACAATGATTATATGCTCTTTGGATCCGAATTAACATCGGACTTCACACTTGGCTTGCCATTACCATTAACATCGGAGCCTATAAAAGTCCACTGCTGAACTTATGTGATATAAATTGCCTCATTTGGAGAAATTTTACCGTCGTTACCATGATTGGCAGACGGGTTGGCAACCGCAGACTCGATGTAAATTATTTTTTGTCAAACATGTAAATATATATATTGCTTCATGAAATACTTATGTTCATGGCTAACAAAAATTTAAATTACTCACTGGACTCAGGTCTGTATCCAACATTGTAGAAAAGAGTACGTATTAAAGAGGGTTGAAGAGAATAGGAGAGGAGTGGATATGCTTTGAGAGGATAGGAGAGGATGGGAAAGCATTGGAGAGAAGTGGAGATGCTCGGAGTAGAGTTGAGATGCTTGTAGTGGATAGGAAAGGATAGAAGAGGATTGAAGAGGATTCGAGAGGATTGGAGATGCTAGAGCAGAATACTACGGAACAGAATAGAATAAAATATTATTAATGCATATTACTGTGTACAAGTTGCGGAAAAGGTTTTTTTTTATGGAAGAAGAGGCAAACGAGCATACGGCTCACCTGATGGTAATTGATCATCGTCGCCCATGAATATCTGCAACACCAGGGATTTGCCTTACCTAAAGGCCAACACTTTGCTCATATGACTGGTTACAATATTTAAAACAACTGTCATTGAATCTGACATTTTTTTTACGAACGAGCCCTCCTGAAACCACAGATATAGTATATACTAATCTATGCCTGAAACGCATTTGCGCATGCCTGTTGTGTGATTTCTTTAATCTGTTAATTTTGGCAGTATAAATGTCAAAAAATTATACTTCAGTCTCAGAGTAGTTAGTATATTACATAGATTAGTATATTGCATAGAGAGAATCCAAAACAAAATTCTCATAGCTGAACTCTTTATAAATATTATTATGACGTTTAACATAGTACAAAATAAGATAGTTATATTATTTTCAACTTCTTTTTTTTTTCAAGGTTGTTGCCGTTTTTCCATTACTATACTACCTCTATTAATAGTCCATTAGAAAAAGAAGAAACGTTGTCGTTATATCACTTAGTCTATGACTTACCTAGTAAAATTAAGGATTCTTATTAATTGGGTTCACGCCGGTTCGTAACACTTATATAAATCAATCAAAGCTCATAGAAACTTCTTGTCAGATGAAGCTTCTATCACAAACAAAACTCTTACAACAAAAACGTTATCGAATAACGCGGCATTTCACACGATCGTTGTATAATTTAAAAATATCGTGAAAAGGTCACTAAGAAAAGTACCTAAATTCAGCCGGTATATTTCCGCCAAATTATTCTTAGACTTGTTATGGGTTTCATACGGAATAATAACTGTGTTTGTTTAATCGACACTGGGTTTGAATCGATTTACGGAAGGTACACAGAGGGCGCTGTTACGATAGTACAATAACAGCAGCACAATCACGGTGTGCCTGCTCTTTTGTCGCTAGATCACAACTGCCAAAAAATTGATTACGAGTATTATCCGTTTTGCTCTCTGCGCTCACATTGTACAGTTTTATAGGATAAGGTGACAAACGAACACAAAGTCCACCTGATGGTAAGTGGTTGCTAGCCCATATACATCTACATTTATCCTCGTTTGCGAATCAAAACTCAGATGCGTTGTCACCCGTGAGGACTAAGATGCAATGCCTCTTTTCCAGTAAAAAGGGTCTCCGGTTCTCTACACTCACCATACGAAACACAGCAGTGTTAAGCTGCTATTTTACGCTGGTATTCTGTGAGAGCTTGAACACACACACAACTGGACCCGGTAACGGGCCCTGTTGTCGAGATCTAGAAAACAGTCGTGCGAAGCCAGCGATCATTAGTTAGCGTATAAAATTAGGATTATAAATGGGATCCAACTCGCTTATGTACCGAATGTCTGTCAAGACATAGTATTCATACCTCTACTCATTCATAACTATCAGTTTTTAATGTTTGCGAAACGAATTTTCGCAATGTAATATAATTATCAAAGCCTATGTTCAGCAGTGGACTTTGATAGGCTGCAATGGTGTAACGGTAGATCGAAAACGAATTTGAAGCAGAATTTAACAATTTAGTCAGCACAATGAATACCTCAAGATCACTCCTATTGTCTATCTGAACTCTTCATGTTAATATAATTACAGCACTAAACGTAATTTAGTGCTGTAATTATATTAACATGAAGCATGAATAAAAGAAATACACCACTAAATTTAATTTAATAAAACACTTTTTTATGTCGAAAATGGCGATTAAGAATATAAAGCACGCTCAATAACTTTGACAGCTTTTATATAAATACATTAAAAAAAAATTCATACATTTATTTGTGTAATAGTCTGTTCCAGTGGCAATTTATGGAAAGTTCTATGCTTAGCTGTGGAACTTTTATGGGCTGGAATGGTATGACGTACGGACTTATATATTAATAATAATATGTAAGTCCGTACGCTTTACCATCTGCGGTTACATCACCACTTACCATCAATTGGGATATCAGTGAATTACTGTGGCTTATAGTAGTTTAAAAATTACGAGTGCAAAGACATCAGACTCTGCATTCACCAACCCAATGGTGTTTATGGGATAATGCGTGCCATAGATAAACAAGCCCAGTATTGCACGCCTCATAACGCTAAGCATTATTAGGTAGTGTATTACTCTCGACACGTCAAGGTTAAGCAATTTTGTGCTCTTAAAATGCCTTTGGCATAACCATATTGCACTTATACAATAATATGAGTAGCCGTATATTAAGAACTCTAATTAATCCATCTTATATTTTGTTTCAAAAACGCTTGCCTCGTCGCGTCATCCGATGGTACCATAGGTGACGTAAACGTCGCCGGGGGGGGGGGCGTGTACCGCTTCCCGACTTTCGACCGCGTGGGCCGACGACAGTGTCTTGACCGCCATGGCGTTGTCGATGTATAGTGTCTGCGACCGATGAGTTGGTTGCACGCGGCCGGCGTTGATTTAAACGGTCTAATTTTTGGGTTAGTTGGGCGCGGCTGGTGTCAAGAATTGTGCGCGTCGTTTTGAATTTACTATCGAATATTTGGGTCTTTTTTTTTTCTAGACCGCCTCGAATTGAGTTGTCTGATTTTGAAATAAAAGTTGAAAATTTCAATTGGTGAATGCCCACTGGAGGGATCGCACATTTTGGAGAAAAGCAGCGCCTGTGGGTCTACTCTCGGATCATATCGGGGAAGTCAGGTGACATTTATACACACTTTCGCACACTACTTACATACACCTCACTTACCACCTGACTGGTACCCTGTGGTCAACCCTACCTCCGGAACTCGGTAAGTTTTGTTTGCTTGTCAGCCGTTTTAGAATAATTATCCATAGGCCATTGGGCCCGAACCCTCTGGCTGCTCGTCGAGTAGGCTACTATGGGCCCTAGCCCAGTCGACTTTTGTCGGGGCAGCTGAGGGCCGTAACATTTTCTGGTAGCAGAGCGTGGTTGATTGGTTCTCCAATCGCGGCCGGCCGTAATAAAGATTTTTTGTGTTTTGTTAGCGGATCGGTGCGTAGAATTAGGAACCACGCCCGTTAGGCTGCGCAAGCGGGAGTGTAGTTTTGGTTTAGGTACCCACGCATCAAGTATTTCGGGTAGGTAGAATAATTATCGTTATCATATAATCGTATAATTATCGTTGATATTAATTGCCGAAGGGTTGGTCGCCAGAGCAAGGCATCTTTGCTGACCGACTGTAGTGTGTACTTGCCGTGTAGTGTAATTTGTATTTAATTTAATAAATAGTAATTTGTATTGCATTTAATTTGATAGTAAATTGTATTTAGTAGTGATGTCATCGCATAAGCTACCGGCGCTTCGCCTGCAGGCGCGGCCGCGAACGCCCATACCTTGTTAGGGCGACCCGATCGGGTCCATAGTTTAGGGAAGCGGCTCAAGCAGGTCGAGGCCCAAAAGGCCGTAGTGGAGAAGGCTTACACAGATCTCGTGGCCTCAGATGTGGAACAGGGAGTCCTAGACTCCTGCCTCGCGGACTACGAGAAATTTTTTTCGCTCACGGACGACTTGATCGAGGAGGAGGCCAAGTATACTAATGAAGCGCGTGAAGCTAGGCTGAGGGGCCTGTCCGAGTCTCCTCGGAAGCAGCCTACTCAGCAGGAGCTGTTGAGACGACTCCGAACTCTGGACCTGCCAAGGTTCTCCGGGCCCTCTCCGACTGGCTGACCTTTGTGGGCCTTTTTGATAGCTTAGTAGATGCCCGGAGGGACTTGATACCAAGGCAGAAGATGGCGTACCTCCTGGCCTCACTGGAGTGGGAGGCCCTAGGCGTCGTTAGGTATTTGAGATTGTCGGACGACGCCTATCAGACTGCCCAGGACCTCCTAGCCGGAAGGTACGCCAACGTCCGGCGAATTGCGGACGAATACGTTAGGCAGCTTCTAAACCTCCCGCTGCTTAGGGACCGGGCCAGACTACGTCCGGACATCGTAAATCCAGTCGTGGTGGCCTGTAATTCGTTGAGGCGGCTGGATTTACCGGTGGACGAATGGTTCTTCTTCTTGCTCCACATCGTGCTGTCCCGCCTGCCTCTCGACCTTCGAATCCATTTTGAGGAGAGGTACGGCGGGGACGGCGGGGACGGCGGGGACGGCGCCTCCTATATTCCGCCCTTCAGGGACCTGCAGCGGTTCTTGGAGGAGCAGTGCCGGCAAATTGAGAACGCGGCGGGCACCATCGACGACTTACGGGTTGCCAAACGAGCCGTGCCCAGTGAGAGGCGGAATCCACCGGGCAAGTCGTTGTCAACCCCCCTAAGGCCGATCGGAGCTCCTGCGGGAGGGCGCCGCCCCCTACCGTCTTATAGTGGCCTAGAGGCCAGGGAGGCGCCCCCTGCACCTATTGTCGAGCATTACATCATCGGGTGACGTCGTGCCCGAAGTTATTGGGTAAGCCGGTTCCCGCGAGACGAACTATTGCCAAGGAGCGCCGCTGGTGCTACTCGTGCTTGGAAAAGCACCTCCAACGAGACTGCCCGCACCAGTGGCCCTGCCCGCACTGCCAGGGCAATCACCATGCCGTTTTGTGTCTGGATCCGAACGGCGTCTCCTCTCGGGGCTCTGCCGGGCCCTCGACCCCACGGGCGGGGGCGCTCAGCCACGCCCTCTGTCGGGCGACGCTCGGCGCTCATTTGCCAGCCACCGTGCCCTTAGGTTTGAAAGGGTCGTTACCCCAGGGGCGGGGAGTCGTCGCCCCCCCCTCAGCATGTGGAGAGGAACTTCACAGCCACTCAGCAGTCAGCTAGACCCTTCTCACCCCCGTTAGCTGAGTGGCCGCGACTGGGATACCACCGTCCCTCCTTTGATGGAATAGAATAGAAGAGAATAGAATAATATTTTTATTCAATCTAGATTACATGTGTTATTCTTATTGAAAGTCATATTTTACTTTACCACTGGTTCGAAAAAAAACCCTCCTGGGAAGAACCAGCAAGAAACCCAGCGGGACTTTTTTTAAAAATAAATTTTACAATATAAATGATTACGAACTATTTACAAAATTTATTTTAGAAACCGCTTGGAAGCGACCACCTCATTCCCAGGGGTTATTATCAACCATGTATTCATTTATACTATAATAACCCTTTTTATACAGTTTCAGCTTAATAAAACATTTGAACTTGGTAATAGAAAGAACCTGTACACTTTCCGGGACCTTGTTGTAATAGCGTATACATTGCCCCAAGAATGAATTACTGATTCTGTGGAGTCGAGATACTGGCATTACTAGCTTTTGTTTGTTCCTCGTGTTTACGGAATGTATATCACTTTTTTTACTAAAACTATCTTTGTTTTTGTGAACATACATTAAATTTTCGTAAATATACTGAGAGGCCGTCCCATATACGGAGGCAGCCCCAGCTAGGTAGCTGCCGCCCTGGCTCCCACCACGGCCGCCTCCACTGACTCTTTGAGCCGTTAACAGTCCACTTGTCAAACTGTTCTATTGCCGACGGCCTCAGTGAAGGTGTACCATCCGAGTGGCGACCGTTTAACGGTTCGCGCTATTGGTTTCGGGTTCACAACGCTGTGTAGCCTCCACTTGGTTGGTGGGAGACCTAGGGCTCCCCTGGAGCTTTGAATGCTTGAAAAAAACATGTTTTGGTTTTTCCGCGAAATGTTTCGTAGTTGTTGCGGTTGTGAGTAAAAACGTGAATTTAATATACTCTTTGAATACGAGTACATAATATGTTTGTAAATATATCTAATCATTATGTTTGCTTTGTTGAAAAGAAAATTGAAATTGAGTAACACTATTTGTGCCAAAGGAAATAAAAATCAATCCTCTCTTTGTTTTCACATTTTTGTTAGCATTGTCGAAGATATTTATTTTGAAAAAAAAAATATGGCTATCTCTTATGTTTATCGTTTTGCTTAATTCGCCTGTTTTGATCTATGCGCATCGGGAAATTAATTTGTTGCAATTTATTTTCAAGTTTACATAGTAGTTTTGAGTATTGATGCTTTTGAAACTTGTTTGAAATATAAGCATAGAACTACATGTTTAAAAGGCTAGCTAGTTAGGATATTATCAGATTGAAATTAGCTACTGCACAGTTAAGTAACTGGTTGTATGGTAGATGGCTTCTTGTCTACTTGCGTGAACAAAATCATACTAAGGCCTATCTGTGCGTTTTCGTGTGCCTCGCCACTAAGGCCGTTCACTTGGAACTTGTAAGTGCCCTCAGCACCGAAGCCTTTGTGGCCATGCTGGGCCGCTTCGTATCGCGTCGCGGTTTGCCGGAACTGGTCCGGTCTGTTGCGGAACGAATTGTGGGGGCACGGACAGATATTTGAAAGAGGTCGTCGGGTTTCTGTCCAGCAACAGGACTCGACTTGACTCGGCATCCAGTGGAGGTTCGACCCTCCGGCTTGCCCGCACTGGGGCGGTATTTTTGAGGCGGTGGTTAAGGTTGCAAGATCTGATGGGGTGCCTAGGGTGGCCGAAGTTTTGGTTGGAGATTCGGTCTTGCAACGTGCCGTCGCGACCTTATCCCGTTTGCCAATTGCTCGCGGACATAAGTTCTGATGTCCGGGACGGGGGTTTGTTTAGGCCTAATCTAAAACATTCAAAAACGCTTGCCTCGTCGCGTCATCCGATGGTACCATAGGTGACGTAAACGCCGCCGGGGGGGGGGGGGGGGGGCCGTGTACCGCTTCCCGGCTTTCGACCACGTGGGCCGGCGACAGTGTCTTGACCGCCGCGGCCTTGTCGACGTGTATTGTCTGCGACCGCTGAGTTGGTTGCGCGCGGCCGGCGTTGATTTAGACGGTCTAAATTTTGAGTTAGTATGGCGCGGCTGGTGTCAAGATTTGTGCGCGTCGTTTTGAATTTACTATCGAATATTTGGGTCTAGCTAAGACCGCCTTTAATTGAGTTGTCTAATTTTGAAATAAAAGTTTTGCGCTTTTGCATTTTCTAAACTATTTTAAAGTTTTACTGAAAAGAGAAAAAACTTGTGTCACTTTCACAATTAAGACAAATTTAATGACATCCCATTTGTTAAAATCAATACAGCCGTTTAAGCTGGCTAGAACACATAGATTACTGTATAAGACTAGAACAAAGACTTTTTATGGGGCATCCAAGTAAAAGGTTGAAATAAAGAGATGCGGATTAGTTTTACGGTATCCAAAATGCCATTTGCTGAAGAGATCGTATTTGCATCGGTCCGTGAGGTCCAAAAGAAGAAAAAATTCTATCCGCGATTTTCTCGCTCAAATCTAAGTATCAGCGAGGAAACGCAGCCAGCGTTCTTGGCACGATACCAAGGGGAGTAAGACTGTATAATAATTAAGTTATTAGTTTTAGTTTCTTTTATTATAGTTTTTAATTCTGTATATATTTCAATGTTATGTAAATAATATATTAAATGAATCCAAACCTAAAATGCATTGTGATAAGCTTCTAAAAATTACTGACCGCTAAAATGTTTATTCGGTGCAGTGAGTGGAAATGCGGATTAAATGGAATTCAGTCCATTGTGGCGAGAACGTTATTCTCAGTCTTTGTTTTGGTTTATTTTTACAATTATTGTGAATCGCTGCTCTAAAATGAATGGCATTATGTAAATATTTTATAAGTGACTAGACGAAACGTATTTTGAATTTATATGAAATCGCTTAGAAATTGTAATTGTAATTTATTTTTATTACAAATTACAACCTATCAAAAGTCGTATAGATCATGGGAGAGATATTTACCACAGTTGCCACGCTTGGCAAGTCGGTTGGCAACCTTATCTTATCCACCGGTTGTATTCCGTGGCATCAATCGCCAGCTGACATACCACTTATGCTGCCTGGGTTGACCAGCCCTCTCGCTCCATTGCCGGGCTGCTAACAACTGAAGATATATTTACTCAAGTACGGTACCTAAGTGCAGACTTCAGTGCGAGTGAGACGCAGGCCTATAACTCCAACCTAACCCTGGCAATCCAACTTTGTAAATCCAATTTAATAAATCTATTATTCTGTGACATGATAAAACTATAATTTATTTTTCTACCTAATAAACCTAACACGTCACAGTGGCGCCCAACGTGGGGCACGAACCCACGATCCTGAGATTAATAGTCTCATACTCTATCGACTGAGCTAACCCTACGTGGTAGAGCAATGATGCAGCAATATTATGGTTATAGTATAAATGAATCGGCTCAACGAGGTAGGACTACTCTCATAGAGTACCAGCATAGCAGCTTATTGCCGCTGTGTTTCGTATGGTGAGTGTAGAGAACTGGAGACCCTTTTTACTGGAACCAAAGCATTCCATGTTAGTCCTCAGAGGTGACAGCGAATCTGCATTTTGATTCTTAATCGAGGATAAATATAGAAGTCTGTGGGCCACACCATCCACTTTCCATGAAGTGGAGTGTGTGCTCTTTTGTCACCCTTATTTTATAAAAAGGCGCATTTTTATTTGTATTCAGCTTTTATCAGAAAATTGCTGCTACCTATCTCTTGGTTCTGTTTCCTTTTGTTGTCCCTTACGATACCCATGGAACAATATGGGGTAGATATTGTATTCAACTGTTAACAGAAATATGCTGCTGCCCATCTCCTGGTTCAGTTTCTCTCGGTCGTCGCTTGCGACACCCATGGGACGATATGTGGTAATATCCACATATTTTCACTTCGCCACTACACGGTTAAATTTATTTACTTATTTTATACTTAATAATTTTATTCCTAAAAGTATATTTTTAATTAATTAATGAAATTCTTAACAAAAATCAAAAATTCTGTCTACTCAATGTTTAAGAGTATGACGGCATGACGTCCTGATAAATAAATCCGGTAAAGACCTTACACTTCCGTGGGCACAAAACGACTTAGGAACGGTCCGTTGCGTTGGTTGACTTGTCTGTTTTAAACTAATTGACTGGTACAATCGCTTGAGCCCAGCTAAGCTATATCGTCCATTAGAGCTTTAGAGGTCTTCAGTTTATGTGTCAAATAGATTGCACAACGCCCAGATTCACAAGGAGCTCAGCTTGTTTATGTCGTCCACTGACAGTCTTACCGGGGTACAAATACCTCTAATTTCCTTATTATTTAGAAAGTGTAAAAATTAAGTGCATAAAGTCTTTAGATACATATAAATAAAATTAAAGTGTCTCTCTGTATTATTGAAATAATTTGCTTCTATTAAGCTCAGGGGGCTTTTTGCCCGCTAATCTATACAAAATAAATAAAATTGAAGTGTCTGTTTGTAATGTCAAAACTACAGCTTTTTACTAAGTGCATATGAAATATATACTGTACTAATAACAAAAATATAGTTTTTAAGGTTTTTGTCTGTCTGTCTGTCTGTCTGTTTGTTCCGGCTAATCTCCGAAACGGCTGGACCAATTTTGACGGGACTTTCACTGGCAGGTAACTACTATTATTTTAGAAAAATAATTAGGGTTCCGCGCAAAAAATTAAAACCCCAAATAACACGCGGGTGAAGTCGCGGGAACAGCTAGTAAGATATAAACAACCGTTTTTAAAAAAAATGTCTTTCTGTGTGTCTGTCTGTCCGGGCTAATCTTCAGAATGTTTGAATAAATTGTAATGAAACTTCATAGACAAAAAGAGAGACAATGTGAGGAAGGATCTAGTCTATATTATTTTATCCAAAAAACTTAACGATTTTTTTCGGAAAAAGAACGACTAATTATAAAATGAACGGCCTTTGATTATCTATTCTAGGCAAAACCGGTATAAAATAAATTTACACTTGAATATTCTAACAGGATTAATAATGGGCTCACCTTGTTGACTTAGTGGTCATAAGTACGACTGCTGATCATATAGCCTCGCGTTCGAATTCTAGATCAGACAAAAATCAATGATTGGACTTTTATGTCGAGAAATTCTCAGTAGTAGCCCGGATTCAGAAAGTGGGCAGTGTTCCACTCCTGTACTACCGTGACGATCGTGTCAATCTCTCATAGATTGTCCAATAGGACTATGAGAGTGGGGGAATTCAGAGTGTACCTGTGCTAGACCACATATTATATACCAAAGTACCTCCCAAGCAGCACACAAGCGTTATGAACATCAATATACCAGCCCATATAGAACTTAGAGTTCTTTTAGAAGCGTATAAGTCTGTCGAAAGGAGTTTGTACCCTTATACGTGTTATTATACAGCCCAAGCTGGATAAATTCTGTGTTATTGGATCTAAGTAAGCTTAGGGTTTTTAATCAGAATATGAAAACTCTGCTATACAACTTTAAGTATTTTGTAACACTTTAATCTGATTTTATCATCAAAGCTGTATAGAAGCTGTTTTTGCATGCTGTCACTTGCTTATTACAGCTTTAAGTGTTATAATAGTATCATTCAAAAATTATTTCTGTACAATGGTGTATGTGAACTCCCTTATAAAACTTATTCTTATGGCGTAATTATACACTCTTGTAAATACAGTAGTTTTATAACTTCTGTCTATGAGAGTGATATAAAAATAAAATAATTTAAAATTTAAAATTTTGTACAGCCGACTTCAATATAAGTTATTAAGAATAACTCAAATAACTCAATAACTATTGGTCTGACCTTGATCAAATTCATATGGGACCACAAGAAAAGTATCAGCTTTTATATAAAAAAAGAATCATCGCAATCAGTTCCCCAGTAAAAAGTTATGAGGTAACACACATAAAAAAAAACATACGCGTCGAATTGAGTACCGTCTCATTTTTGGAAGTCGGCAGAAAATGCACAAGTTTTATTATTGCATAATTATTCATTATAGGAAGAAGTTTCCTTGCTTCGGATTTTTCTTTTGTTTTTCTTTTTTTATTTTTCTTTTAAAGAAAACTTGCGAAAAACCACACAGCGGTGAACCGCCAAACATGCAGAAACACTGTTTCTTTAAGTTGGTACTTTTTTGTTCTGAACAAAATTAGGAATTATATTTTTAGCAATAAAATGTATTCAGCTTTGTATAATAATCAACATCAGCCCATCAACAGTCCACTGCTGGGTATGTTTGTCTATTCCACAATGAGGGCTAGTAATCTTTTGGCTCAACAGATGTCGCTAGTTAGGACTGAGGTTAAGTTTTTTGTCACATAATGCCATTTAATCGAAAAATTAGTTTTAAGTAAATGTTCATCAGTTTCTTGAGCAGGGGTCGGCAACCTTATACAGCCTTAGGGCTCATTCTAAAATAATTTACTCCTGAAGGGCGCATGAATGGTTAACGCAAATAAAATATTACACAAAGACAAAAGATAAACATCTTTTGTCTTTTGTTATTACTTGAGACATACCTACAGACAAATACATAAGTCACTAGTTATTACAACAATTAGTCACTAATTATTATTGTGATTCTTGGCTTTGCATTTCTTCCGACAACTTGATGAAATCTGATTGACTCATACAATAGTCCAAAGGAGACTGATACGCTTTCATACATTCTTGGGCCCAGATTGTAAAAAGACAAAAGTGGTGTCAATTAATAGCTTATATATTTTCCAAACATTAATGAAAATTCTGCGAAATTTGACAATCTGAGATCAGAATTATAAGAGTTTTACTAAAAGTGAGGTTATGCAACAAGCTGGCAAAAACCTATGCTAAACAGCTGCTTTTTGAAGTGCGATTGCTATTTTGGAAGGATCGTGGGCCTATTGTATTACAGCGACTAGTCGCTATGCCACAATTCACACAGGAATCCATTCAGTCAATATCTAATAGATAATATCCAGGCCGTAAATTCTACAGTAACGAGCCAAAGTTAAACGAGTAAACAAGGTTATCGGTGTTCGGTATGTTAGCAAGGGTCGTACAATTTAAGTAAGATCAGAAGTCCGTAGAAAGAAAGCAGTGATCGAGCAATTTAAATCAATAAAACAACGAGAAAAACACACACATACTAAACGATACGAGACGAGTGATCATAGATTGAGTTGATTCAGGCAGGAGCTGTCACTATCAGCACAGATTAAAAATACAGTTGACAAACACATGTAATAAATCGAACTGTACACGTGAATCGATTTTAACATTTATTTTAATTATGTGGATATTTTATTTTTTAAACTGTTGACGCTATGTTAATATATTGTAATGTACCTATCTATTTACTTTGATCGAATCAATCATCTGATGTAAGCTGTTCTTATGTTTAATTGTTAAAACTCATTCAAATTTATCGACTAAAGTTATCGATTTCCTATTTTATTTGTGACATAAATTATTTTCAAGAGTTCTCATCTTCCAGATTGTGAATTGGGAAAATTTTTTATATCTTGAAATAGAAAATATAACGCATTTTTTAAACCATATTGCAACTTTTACAATTGGGCCCAGAAATCCCCGTCTCCTTTACATTTGTCATTCTGCTTCTATATTTTGATTTTAAGTGCTTCATTGTTGAAAATGTTTTCAAATGCGTGTTGTCTACCATTACACCGTTACAACCTATTAAAGTCCACTGCTGAATGATGATTAATTTATTTTATTTTATTGCTGGCTTTGATGATTATATTACACTGCAAACATTCGTTTCGCAAACTTTAAAATTTGATTTTTGATTGATTGATTGACTTGGACAAAAAATGTCGATATATCGAAATATCGATATTTATTTTAGAGTATCGAATTCGTATCAATTTCGATATATTTAAAAATTTGTATTAATGGTCAAAACATGAAACAACAAAATAAGCTACAAAAGCATTCATGTGTGGTTGTCGTTTTTTTTTCGTCGTCCAACCGTCAGTAATGTTCAAGTTTGGGCCTTACCCTTACATCATGCATATGATGCCGATATATCAATATTTATCACGCGATATATATATATATATCGGCGCAAGAGGACAACCGCGACGAGACCTGACGCGATAATATCAGATCACGTGATGCGCTCGCTCTCCCGCCATACGACAGTATAAAATAGGCGTGCACTGCGTGCTGCGGGCAGTCACTCTCTAACGCCGATCGCGTTAAAGTTGTGTCGCGTAAACGTTGTGAGTGTTCTAGTGAAGTAAAACATAGTCAAATACTTAACAATAAACGTGAAGTGATTATTTTGTGAATGAACTAATTAATCTATGTACAAATAATTATGTGAATTGTGTAATTAACCTGTAAACAAATATTTGTGTGAACATTTTGTGAATTGTGTAATTAAAATTGGTACAAATAAGTGTGTGATCTGTAATAGATTATCAGCATGTAAGGCAATAATGTTTTTAACGACAACCAATTATACCCTGCTTCAACATCAGAAGAGAGGACGTATCAACGCCAACAATCTTCGGTTACAACAAGCAATACAATGAGGTCAATTTTAGAAAAAACACTGACGGATACATTGTGCGAGATTATGACACAGATATCTCAGGAACACCGTTCTATCTTCTCAGAAATGTTCAAGATGATATGACCGGATGATCAGCCTAAAGTTCGTATATCCGACGTGTATTTCCCGTCTTTTGATCCTGATAAAGGTCGAGCACAAACATGGGCTGATGACTGCTTGCATCGAACCACTACCTGGGCTGAAATGAAAGATGATATGCTCCAGACTTTCAAGCCGGAAACAAGGTACTTTTCTAATGTTTTAAAGTTCGGCGATACATAAATGATGATGCTGACAGTGTCTCTGAATACATATCAAATGTTTGGAGGATGTTTAGGAAAATAGGCAAACTAAATCTGACTGATCAAGATGCTGTCGAATTTGTCATTGGAAGCATTACTTATGAGACTCACTTCGTACCGAGCTCTGAACCAGTAGGTCAAATACCGTACCCGAACTGATTTCTATACCCAAAACTATGCGTAAACGTAACCATTCACCTGCTAAAACAGATGTGTCTAGTAAAAGGATGAAAAGCGATCAAGGCAAACCTTGTTTTGTGTATGGTCAGACAGGACACACAGCTCAATGGTGTAACCAAAATGTTTTTGCTGAATCGCATAATGAAAAGAATGAGGCTGCTTTAAAAGAGGATACAAATAAAAGTTATAAGGGAAAGAATAAGAAACAACGAAATATTTGCTCCATAACTTACATATGAAATTTTTTAAGCAGATCAATGCAGGGAAAAATATCAGTAATACAAACAGCCTACACAAAATTCGTGGTACTACAGTATGCTAAAAACAGATCCCTGGTAGGCGCATTACAACAACTCCAAGGTATTGTCTTCCCCTTTGGCACACCAAAACGCAATTGAAGTTGATTATGACGGTGCTTTCGTATCACACTATAAAGCGTACTGTCAAGAATATGTGATTGAATTACATCAGTATGCCGGTTATACAAGTAGAGCAAATGGCCAAGTGGAAAGAATAATAAGAATAATCAAGAATGGCCCGACAGTCAAAAGAATACTCAGAAGACTTATTGGCAAAAATCATTAAGTACTTTTGAAATAACCAAACACTAATCGAAATGTTTACTAACAAAAAGGAAGAGGATGTGTTTCTCCTGAACCATCGCGACTTATTAATGAATAAAACATTTCCCTCATTATATATTTATGAAACAAGCATTTTTGTAAAACGTAATATTAACTTGTATAAAAATTTGTGGAAAGTCAACATCGATCAGAACCAAGTAGAACTGTTTTTTTTTACAGAAGAGCGTATACGCAATAGCACCAAAAGTATATAACAAAATACCTAAGTGCATGAGAGATTGTGACTACATAAATATTTATAAACGTAAACTTTTTGATCTACTAAATGATAAAGCATATTATTCTATAGATGAATTCCTTAATGATACATTTTGACATAAACATATTATATTATTAAACTGCATTGACTACATAACTATCATGACATTTGCCAATTAATACTTGATGACAATTAGACAAAATGATAACAATCATTTTTGTACACCATACCTTTCTTATCTTTAAATTTTTCATAATTATTAATATATTATATAATGATTTCAATTAGAACGTGACATCAGAAGAGAATTTTTTTATAAATGTTACTAATTAATGATGCACTTATTAATTTTATATTTTGTATGCCTGATGGCTAGACATAGAGAACCTACGTTATATTTATTATGTACATATCGAGATCTGCAAATTAACCTATGTTCACAAAAAAACGAGGCAGGCACACCAACTCAGAATCACAGAAGAAAGTAGTTTGTGAAAGGATGACCGATCGGGTTGCGAAAGATACACTTCGGTACAACTCAGGGAAGGCTAAAGTGATGGGGTTAAAGAAAAGGGTAATATGGGCCGTACCGGCAATGAATAATGAAATTGGAAAAAATGAAAGCGATGTCGAGAGTGAATTGCTGATACAGTTCCGGTGCACGAGTAAACAAAAGTTGAGTAAGATACTATTTTTATTTTTGTAAACGAGAGATAATTGAACGCTGTGGTTCTGAGGTTGAGGCCAAAATTAGCGCTGAGGCTATGAGGTCTAATACCATCTATGTCTTTGTAAACGCGAGCCAAAATGAACGCCGAGGTTCTGAGGCTGAGGCCAAAATTAGCGCTGAGGCTATGAGGTCTAATACTATCTTTGTCTTGTAAACGGGAGCCAAAATGAACGCAGAGGTTCTGAGGCTGAGACCAAAATTAGCGCTGAGGCTATGAGGTCTAATGTGAACTTCGCTAAACGAGTTCTTACGTGGTATGTTATGTTTCTTACATGGTATGTGTTATGTCTTACGTGGTATATGTGTTCTGTATCTTACGTGGTATATGTGATGTGTCTGACGTGAATTCTTGAAACTGACACTGTCAAGCCGAGGATGAGAGCTTAATTTCGTTTTATTCCACAGAGTGAAACAAGAAGTAAGGTGCAGGGACGCGCCTATTGCAGAATGGCCGTATCGGCGCAAGAGGTCAACCGCGACGAGACCTGACGCGATGACGTCAGATCACGTGATGCGCTCGCTCTCCCGTCACACGACAGTATAAAATAGGCGTGCACTGCGTGCTGCGGGCAGTCAAGTTGTGTCGCGTAAACTTTGTGAGTGTTCTAATGAAGTAAAACATCGTCAAATACTTTACAATAAACGTAAAGTGATTATATTGTGAATGAACTAATTAATCTATGTACACATAATTATGTGAATTGTGTAATTAAGCTAACAATTAAGAAAACAAATATTTGTGTAAACATTTTGTGAATTGTGATGTTTCTTTTACCGTTTCAGTCTACTAACGTCCACTACTGAACATAGACCTCCCCCATAGATTGATATTTGCAATAGTTGCCACGCTTGGCAAGCGGGTTGGCAAACGCAGTTTATTTTGATTTTTAGTCGTTATTAGGAAGACGCTGCTGCCCATCTCCTGACTTTTTTCCATCTGTCGTCCCTTACGGCACCCACGGGATGATAAGGGTAATTTCTCGTCACTACATGGCCCTGTACGGTCTTCACAGAAATGTATTTGTAAATTTACAACACACACACAGAGTAATATAATAAAACAAATCATTTGGAACATTCAGAATGAAAGTATATTTGAACATAAAAATATATCATTATTTGGCAAATGAAAATAAATAAAAACTACACTTGGCTCCTCGAGAAACCAAGTGACATCAACATGTGATATGGGTAATGGGTATCAAACAAATAAATCCAAATTATATAAGGTCGGGGAAAAAGTTTCTTCTTATATTCAATTCACTCAAGCACATCAAAATGCAAATATATCACATTCACAACAAAAAATAACATTATTAAATACACTTGTTTGAATCGGTATCTTTAATTAGAGATCTAGGATTGTCCTTAGACTCTAAACTACACTTTGATGAACACGTAACGCACATATCCAATAAAGCCTTTCAGCTTTATGGTTTTATCATGCGGACATGTTCTTCCTTCCAACATCCCACCACATTTTTAACATAATATAAAACCCTAATAAGATCACAGGTCGAATATGCATCAGTTATATGGAGTCCAATATACCTAGTCAGGTCATAAGTATTGTCACACAGTAAAAACTTTTCTTTTAGAATGCTGGCCACAAAAAAGTTTATTAAATTCGAATTTCGAATTGTTCATGAAAATAAAACTGTATACTTTTTAGAATTTTACTCATTTTTAAATATGGAGTGGAAGCTTAAAGAAGACTGTGTTGCAGTTATTGCGTTGCATCGTGCGGTTACGCGCCAATTCAAATTTTTGACATACTGAAAAATTTGGATATAACCAAAAGATTCGCTTATCGTACCATCAAACGATAGAATGAGGACTCTAGTGTAGATGACAGGTCAAGAAATGGTCGCTCTCGGTCTGTTAGGACTCCAGCAGTGATAAAAGCTGTGAAGGCGCGAATTCAAAGAAATCCCAAACGTAAGCAGAAACTGTTGGCCCTTCAGATGGGGTTAAGCAGAACCACGGCGAAAAGGGTGTTAAATGAAGACTTAGGGCCTCGGGCATATCGAAGAAAAACAGGACATCGTTTGAATGCTCGTCTAATGGACCTGAGACTGAAGACATGCCGCGCTTTGTTGAAGCGGTACGCGGGAAAAAAATATCGGGAAATTCTTTTTTCGGAATAAAAAATTTTTTACCATAGAAGAGAGCTACAACAAACAAAATGATAAGGTGTACGCACACAGTAGTGAAGAAGCGAGCAACCGTATTCCGCGTGTCCAACGAGGTCATTTTCCATCCTCGCTCATGGTATGGTTGGGAGTTTCTTATTGGGGCTTAACAGAGATACATTTTTGTGAGAAAGGTGTAAAAACGAATGCAGTTGTGTATCAAAATACAGTCCTGACAAACCTTGGGGAACCTGTTTCTCATACCAACAGGCACTGGGTATTCCAACAAGATTCGGCGCCAGGTCATAGAGCGAAGAGCACACAAGACTTGCTGGCGGCGCGTGAAATCGACTTCATCCGGCACGAAGACTGGCCCTCCTCCAGTCCAGATTTGAATCCGTTAGATTACAAGATATGGGAACACTTGGAGGAAAAGGCGTGCTCAAAGCCTCTTCCCAATTTGGAGTCACTCAAGACATCCTTGATTAAGGCAGCCGCCGATATTGACATAGACCTCGTTCGTGCTGCGATAGGCGACTGGCCGCGCAGATTGAAGGCCTGTATTCAAAATCACGGAGGTCATTTTGAATAAACTTAATGTCATAAGAATCTATGTTTTGTTAAGTTTATTTTGGTATATAAATGGTTACATAATGAATGAACTTGTTTCAATTATTTTATATTAAACATGTGACAGAATTTATGACCTGACTAGGTATAATAAATATAGTTTACAGTTGGAGCGTGTTCAACGAAAGTTTTTAAAATCTACAATGTTCAAAAGCTTTGAAAGTTATTTTAATGAATGTTATGAGCTTATATTAAGAAAATTTAGTATTCTTTCTTTACAATCAAGAGGAATACTCTTGGATCAAACTTTGCTTTACAATATCTGCCATAACAAATTTGATTTTAATGAACTCGAATCGAATCGAATATACATTCGTATACCCAGTCGCTCGAAGCGTATACGTGAGCTTTATTCACATCAAATTTTCTTTCCTAAACCAAGTAGAACAAATGCCGGTGCGCGTGCACCTTTAAATCGTATAATGGAACTATACAACAACAAATTTAATGACATAGATATTTTTGGATTCTTTGAACTTCTTCTAAATTTAAAAAAGCTGTGTATGAGGTTCTATCTGGATTAGATGCAATTTAATGTAATTGTTTATTTATGTTTTATTAAATTTACATCTTTATATTAACTATTTATGTGTATATGCGTGCGTATATACACATATATATCAGTTTGTTTTTCTCTGTATCTACTAGTGAACGGGTCGTTTTAATAGAACATTAAAAAAATAATTTTAATTGTTTAGTACACTGGTCCAATAGTAATATGTGGATAACGGTGTTGATTGTATGATTATTAACCTTAAATATTGTAATGTGTTTAATAATAGGATTATATTGTACAATTGTTTGTTATCCCAAATAAAGAGGAAAAAAACTATAAATAATTTTTGCCATTTTTATTTCTTCAAAAAGTATTTATTTTAAAACTAGAGACCCGACCCGGCTTTGCCTGGATCTATTTATAAATACCATTCATGTCATCATTTAGATTTATGATCGACCGAAGAAGAATCAGAGACCATATTTTATCATTGTTTGATTTCACAAATCAAGCTTTTAAGATATAATATAGGCTAGAATAGCATTGATCATTTCTAGCATTGCTTTTTATCTGTTCGTGATTTTCATCGCAATCGGTTCAGTAATTCCGAAGATTAGCCCGGACAAACTGTTAGACAGACAAACATTTTATTAATATATATATCAACAATTTATATATATCAACTAGCTGACCAGGCAGACGTCGTTCTGCCCTCTCCGATAACCATTTGCTTTCCTAAAAAAACTCCTGAAATGAACAATAAAAAATTGAGGGTCACTTATCGGGATAAAAACTATCTCTCAAGTTGGATCAAACTGCATACAAAATAAAAAACTGTGTGCAAAATTTCATTGAAATCAGTTCAATAGTTTAGGAGTTCATCGCGGACAAACAATGTGACACGTAATTTTTATATATATAAAGATAAAGATAATAAGAGTTGAATAAAACATATACAAACGCCTGAATGTACGCGTTGTGAATCATCACTCACGTTACAATAATGTGATAGTGACAATCCAATAATTTGAATCTACAATAACATGTAATGGCTGCAAAAAGAAATAAACTATATTTAGATAAATCAGACAGTGATTTTATGATATATCGTGAACTATATTTAAATAAACTATTGGTAAATCCAATTGTTTATTTAAATATAGAATTTTTTTAAAGTAGTTTAAATATACACAAGTTTTCCAGTAATTTTTTGTCTAACTTTAATTTTAAAAAATGTTTGGAGAATCCAAAAGTGCACGACTCATATGATAATGCTCATATGATCATCATATCATCATTCAGGTTACTCCATAAAGTCCAAGATGTATTTAAATACAAATGTACTTAAATATATACACCCTACGTACTTTTAGTACGTACTACTACATATTATTTATTCTGTACTTTTAAAATATTGATTATTATATTAATCAGAGATTTATGTAAGTATGAAATTTGGTTTTTGGAATATTTTATATTTATACAGCGATCTTTTTGAGCCGCTGCAAACAACCAATACAATATCCACTCACGACGGCGGTTGACGCCAAACTGAGTGAGGCAGTCAGAATGCCGCAGTCTATTTACAAAAAATAAATTAATACGAGGCTGCTAAAACACCGAAAATTTCGACATTTCGTAGCCGAAAAAAATTAATTAGAACTAAACAAAACAAAATTAAACTGTCGTTTACATGGCTTCCCACGTGATAGATGAAGAGATTAAAAAATAGATTGAGTTAAACAAGCAATATTTTCAAAAGTTATCGTGTTTACCACTCCATGTGGACTTGATAAATCTACACCGTAAGCCACTAAAACCACTTTATTATGTAAAAATAGCAATTAATCGATTTAAGAAAAATTATAAGTTCAACAATCATTTATCTTTCTAACAATGTGCTTTTTATATCATTTATATGTTTAATATGATTGTTAGATACGATTTTATGCGACAAAACGTAGGAATCTTGATTTTTAGGCGCTAGTAGAACATACCTACGCGCTTTGCGCTAGGCATGCAATATCATTATTTTCAGTATGAAAACGAACATAATAATAATTTATATAAAATTTACTTTGCTTCATTAACCATTATTTGAAATACCTTTAGCAAGATTAAAGAAAGCCTTTATTATTGTTGGATTTTTTTATGTCCACTGGATCGGATATGATGCAGAAGTAACAAATCGCTCATATTTTTTGTCATAATAGTGCATTTATTTATAACAGAATGAATTCTGAGTGACCTAATGGTTCTGACATAACGTATAAAAAAGATCTTTGATGATATTATGACTGCGCAAAGTCATATTATCAATTGAATAAGAGAAGCAGAATAAAAGAGCTTGTAAATCCCTCGTATACGCAGTTTTTCTAAATATCTTGTAGGTATCTACTTACTAACCCTCGTATCTCTTATCCACTTATTCACGGGTTCTGAATTGGAACCAAAAACATAAATTTTTATTACCGACTTTCTAGGTGAACCGATTTTGATGATTCTTTTCTATTTGAAAGCTGGTGCTTCTCATTTGGTCCCTTAGAAATTGATCAAGGTCTGATCATTATTTTTTGAGTTATCCTTAATAATTTATATTGAAGTTGGTTGTACGAAATTTTTAATTTTACCATTTGTTTTCGCATCAAATTATGGTATCTTGTGAAAATAATAGGTCATATGTATGCAATTATTGTATCGTCATCGGTTCTTAACACGTTTGCAAATTTCAAAATATTCAAACGTCTAGTTACGTTAGTTGCAGAAAGTTGATGGATGCAGGTGTCTCAGGAACGCGATGTGTGGCGTTCCTTAGGGGAGACCTATGCTCAGTAGTGGACTTGTGACGGAGTGTTAAGTATGTTATGTATGGGTGAAAACTGAATATATTACATTACATTTATACATACATATGTAGATATATATAAGTTAAGCTGAAATGAAGCGTGTAAAAGCGTATTTTAAATCACTATTACGCTCTTAACGACATCTAACTAAACTCGGTTATTCAATAATTTTTGTAAGCTATATGTAAGCAAGTTTACAATATTTCTTTAATTTACATCGGGTTCTGTTTAAATGAACGAATAATTTTAAAACTATTTGTGTTTGATATTGGGACTCTGATTTAGGCATTTCGTGGAAACAACCGTTCCGTCGTTTCTTTATTTATTTATGCTTTATTGTCATCACCTTAATTAAATTACAAATGGCGGACTTCATACCACTTCATGCCTTTTGGCATTCTGTCCCAATCAAACCCGGGCGTTATGAAATATAATGGTAAGCGCAAAATAAAAAGAAGACATTAGCAATAAAATTAAACATAATTGTTCAATGCATTTCTTTTTATAGGATAAGGGTGAGCACACAGTCCACCTGATGGTAAGTGGTTGCTGTGGCCCATCTAAATCTATCCTCGACTACGAATAAAATACAGATGTGTTGTCAGCCGTGAGGACTAACATGGAATGCCACTTTTCCAGTAAAAAAGGTATCCATTTCTCTACACTCACCAAACGAAACACAGCAGCATTAAGCTGCTATTTTACGTTGGTATTCTGTGACAGTGTAGTCCTTCCCCGGTCGAGCCGACCCATTCGTGCTATAACTATATTATTATTATTGTAGCTGTAGCATGGCTTTACCATGTATATATGTTTCAAATTGATATAATTTTTCAAGTGTATTAATATAGTTAATGGAATTTCGACATTAGAAATATCGATAGGGTAAATATTTTATATGGTTATATAAACTTATATTTTTTGGTAAGTGTTAAAAATACATCTTTTGGAAAAAACATCCTGATGTACTTCTGGATTTTTTTAAGAACTATCCCATTTTGAATAACGTATTATGTTACATTCAAACTGATAACAATCAGTTACGAAATAATCTGCTAGAACACTTTTTAGTTCCATTCTGTATAACTTTACGCTGAATATTAAGCTAGCAGACTACGACAAACTTGTCGTAGTCTGCTATCTTTACGTCTACGCTTAATACTTAATTAGGGCTAACACAAAGGCCCTCCACTCGCCTTCACCTACTATTGTTTGCTTATGAAATGAAATAGGTATTAAGTGATCCTTTTTATATTTGTGTAGAAATATATTAAAATTTAATTAAAGAAGGTACCGTTACAGCCTATGTTCAGCATTGGACTTGTGAATGGCTATAATGAATGAATATAGTCTTTTATCTTTTATTTTACTATATTATGACTCTAAGAGGACTATTTCTGTATATAATAATTTTTATTATTATTACACAGATGCCAAACAACAATTTTTTGGAGCGTTGTCTGTTTGTCTGTCTGAACGCGCATCACACAAAAAGTAACGAGCGCATTTGGATGAAACTTTCTATATACTGTTACGTAGAGTTCAAACCGTTAGAAAGCAAAATGTTCGTGATGATATTTCGTTATATTAAAGGCGCTGGGTGGTAGCTTAAAATATCTGGATACATGTCATGTATAAACTTCTAGACAAATTAAGTTAGAGCTTTCAACACAATTACAGTCGTGGTAGCTCAGGATTTAAGCGCCCGCTGTAATTTTCACAGTTAGCATGCAGTGTATTTTAATTATTGATGTTGATCTTAATATCTCTCATTAACGAAGTAACTAGAACTATGGGGTTACAATGCATTGTTTTGTGAGCATTTCTAAAAAGACTTTTACAGTGACTTTTTAAACAGTGGTAGAGCCACGCGGCAGCTTTTGCTGTCGCACGAATGGGCCGGCTCGAACCGGGGTAGTACCACGACCTCACAGAAAACCAGCGTGAAGTAGAGGTTTACCTCTGCGTTTCGCTTGGTGAGTGCAGGTGGCCGGAGGCCCTTTTTACTGGAAATGAGGCATTCCATCTTAGTCCTCACGGGTGACAACGCATCTACATTTTGATTTGAAACAGAGGATAGATGTAGATGTCTATGGGCCGCAGCAACCACTTACCATCAGGTGGACTGTGTGCTCGTTTGTCACCCTTATCCTATAAAAAAAAAGACTATTACAAATGTAAAAATGTTGTAATGTAGAGTTAGAGAGTATGTTGAAAATTGAATTTCGACGGTTTTTAAAAGAAAGGGGCTGTAGCATTAAAATCGAAAAGTAACATAATTTATTTAGGTATTTAGATTTAAGTTAATCAGAGACCATTTATCTTTACAAACAAAAAATCTCCAAATTTTCGGATGAAATAGAACCTAGATCACTCCTGGCATTGATCCATCTGATCGTGAAGTTTTCCGTTCTTAACATTATCTTAGATACGAACAAAAATTTAATTTTAAAAATGGTTTTCGTATGTGTGCAGAGATTGGTGCGTAAACATCCAGCACCCAGCACCCTCATCGACACACTCACAATCTTTACAACGTTGTTAACGAGAAACTTGTGGAAGATAAATCCGTCACCTCCTTGGGACAGATGTTCGGTGATAGAACAAGCAGCTGGATTCGAGAATCACCGTATACTCCCTCTCTCTTCAGACCTCAGATAATCCTGTAATATCTGAGTGCAACTTGTCTATCTCTTCTTCCAGCTCCAAGGTCTTCTCGTCAGTCTTCAGGGTGCGCGCGTTGTATGTTGCCAGGTCGTGTCGTCTTAGGTGGCAACCCAACCTACACCGGCGATTCTTAGCACCCCTTGCCCCGTCGTTACCATGGTCGCCACCGTAGCCAGGAATAACAGGGCCGTCTGGAATATTTTAACGACATGCAAATAATCCCTCAACCCATTTTTTTACAGAGATAGACATCAAATTTATTTATATGTTTAGATAATACATACACTCAGCTTGTTTATTTACTTAAACTTTCATTCAAGCGATCTGATATCGTACTTCTAAAACAATTTATCTCGGAAACGACTCGAGCACTATATAGAGATGAGCGTAGGAGGTTTCAATAACGTATGTAGACTCTTAAAATATGATTTGTTATAACTATCGAGTGGTCGTTCAGAGTTTTGATGTTTAGATAGCGACACAATAAATTTTGTTTAGTACCTTTGAATTTCCCACAAACCTGTAAAGAGAACTGAATCAATAGAAAGGAGAGGAATACATTGCTACACATAAATCCTTCAATCGATATAAGACAGAAACAAACAGAAAATTCTGTATCATTCTAAATGTAATAAACTACAGTACACGTGCGGTATATAGCTGTGTAAATAGATATTTCTTTAAGAGGCGGGTCCATATTGATAGCGGAAAATCTCTACATAATATAAAACAAATTACGCTTTCCGCCATCTGTACGCTTAGATCTTTTTCATTAATAGATAGAACGATTTAAGAGGAGGGTTTTTATGTATAATATGCATATTATATTAGAGAAAAATATATAATTATGTATATATAATTCTTCTGTCTGTGTATATGTGACTGAACTCCTAAACGGCTGGACCGATTATAATGAAATTTTGTGATGTGATTAATTTGATTCGAGAATGATTTAGATTCACAATTTGGCGGTAGGTGGCGCTGATGTAATATATTATGATCTTTAAATATGGTGTATAATCTTCCGACTACAGCGCTGCGTAACTGTGATGTGTATATTAGAGGCAGTAAAATTATTATGGGCTCTGATGTTACCAAAAGTCTATCAAAAGTCCACTGCTGAACATAAACCCTTTTGTATAGTAAGTTTGAGTATTATTATAGATGTCAGAGGTGACAACGTTTCTGCCTTTTAATTTTTTGATGATCTTCACGGTACAATTGTAGATTTGATTTAGATTTGAAGCATGCATTATCAGTTCTTAAGATGTCTACATTAAAACATTAGAATATCCAAGCCATCCCGTGAGTTTCGTAAGAGACAACAGAGGAAAGCTGAAATAGAAAATAGCCAACAGCATCTTCCTGATAACGTCAACAACTCTAATTATTATAAAAACTGCGGTTGTTAACCTGCCTGCGAAACGTGCCAATTATGGCTTATATCCGGCAATCTATGTGGTAGACCAACATTCAGCAGTGGCATTTGTATAGGCTGTAATGGATCTTCCATATTTGTTTGATTATTGACAATCTATACCTTTGAAAAAACGTAATCAAATAATATGTTTATTAATAATATTTAATCCTAATTAAAAAGTAATATTTTATCTCGCAATCGATAGAAACGGTCACTGCGGTTAGTATTTGTCGATCGTTTGACCAACAAGCAAACTTTGTTTATCAACATATGCGAATGACTGCGTATGTGGTAAATATAACTATATAAAAAAATCGGCACCAGTGTGTAGTAGTTATCGATTGTTAACAAGTGAAATTAACGATCGACCAATTCGAACAAATATATACAAATTAATAAAATTGAAGGGTCTGTTTGTAATGTCAAAATTACAGCGTTTTACTAAATGCATATAAAGTATAAACGGTACTTATAACAAAAATATTTCTTTTTAATATTTCTGTCTGTCTGTTTGTTTCGGCTTAGCTCCGAAACGTCTAGACCAATTTTGACGGGACTTTCACTGGCAGATAGCTGGTATTATAAGAAGTAACTTAGGCTACTTTTATTTTAGAAAAATAATTAGGGTTCCTCGCAAAAAATATTATAACCCTATATTACACGCGGGTGAAGTCGCAGGGAGCAGCCAGAATGTCTATATAATCGATACACCTCGTTAACCAAGAAAATACAGCCTGCCGAAAGATGAAAATAGAAATATATAGGCACAGTTATGATTAAGATAACAATTTTACTAATTGGTAGCCCTTTTATTTGAACTACCCTCATATCTATTTGTACGCTGGGCAGCGTTCCATCAACAGCCGTTTAGTGACAACAACAATTCATTCCCGAGACATTTTATTTGAGAGCGCAAGAGTGACAACGCATCTACCATAACAGTCTATCAAAAGTCCACTGCTGAACATAATCCTCTCCTAAAGATTCTTGAGAGTTCAGAAGTCAAGTTCAGAGTCTTGCGGGTTGGCAACCGCAGTTTATTTTTTATTGTTACTAGCTGTTGCTTGTGACTTCACCCGCGTGTTAGGGTTTTTATATTTTCGCGCGGAACTCTAATTCTTTTTCTAAAATAAAAGTAGCCTAAGTTACTCCTTATGAATTCAACTATCTGCCAGTGAAAGTCCCATCAAAATCGGTCTAGCCGTTTTGTAGATTAGCCGGAACAAACAGACAGACAGACAAAAATTTTAAAAATTGTATTTTAGTTATAAGTACCATATTTACTTTCATATTATGCATTTAGTAAAAAACTTTAATTTTGACATTACAAACAGACACACACACAGAGCCTGCTACCAGTATCCTGGTTTGTTCCTCTCTGTCACCTCTTAAGACACTCACGGGACGACTTGGGGTACCAGATATTCTTAAACTACTACCACACATTGTAGAGACAACACATATGTGGCCTTTATTGGATTTATCATCAGATGGACTGTAGGCTCGGGCGTGTTTCTTTAAAAATAACGTTTTTCTAACACCTAGAAAAGTAATTAAATTTAGAATAATTTGTTATTTATCAAATATCTACATGTTCTTTCTATCTGTCTGTTCACGTTGGTATTACTCAATAATCAATTGCGGCCGATACTAAAACGTAATTAAATTTAAAAAAAAACGGAGAACCTTCTGAAAGCTTCAATGTTACATCAGTATTTTAAACGATCAGTTGTGGGTCTTGATATTTTTGTATAATTAGATTTTTAAAAAATATTTTAAAAAAATATTTTTACCCAGGGGCATATTTAATGAGGTGCCGAAAATTCGTTTCTCCCACTGTGCTGAGTGACGTGAGCATCGATGAGACGAACATTAAAATTCTAGGAACACACTAGTAATCAAATAAAATTTTAATTTTAACTCATTTCAAATACAATAGAGCCGTGCTAGTTAAGGGCTAAGCATTCGCTGTAAATATCACAAGTGAACAACACAGGTTCGATCCCCGTTGGCACTAATTAAATTGTAAGTTTCAATTTTAAGTGCTCATGGACCACGTGTTTTACGGCGATGGAAAAAAGAGGAAACCTGCATTTCTAAGAAATTAAAAAAAATTGAAGACATATGAAAGCCACGGACACGCGTTGGGGCAGTACGACGGACATTTCCTAGCCCTAAACAGCTCTCTGAGAAGAGGCCTGTGGCCAGCACTGGGACGTATATAGGCTGTAACTTTAACTTTGAACTGAAATTGAATGAACAAGGAGAAATACTAGCAACAACTTTCTTTTCAACTATTTCAGCTATTCTGCTAAACAAGGACAAAAAGACTCTTTGTTCACGCCCAAGCGCTGTTTTCGGGATTTGACGCCGGAGGGTGCTCGGCTCAGTGCCATACCGGTTTTGACGCTCGGGCGAGCGGAGTGGGTTTGGCAGAGGGCGAGCAGAACGGAGTCGCTTGAAAGCAGTGCTGTCGATAGCACGTCGTGAAGTCGCTCGGGATAACCTCCATTTTTTAGAGTCGGTTTTGTTAGCAAATGTGCAACGACGAGGAATTGTAGTCTAGAATTAGACGCCGGGTTGACAAATTGTTAGGAAGTTAACATTGATTGCGATCAACGTCTGAATTTGTGTGTTATTCGCGCCTAATTTACCGCGAATTTGGTTATTCTAATTTGATAGCGTATATAAGTGCATTTCACAATATTAATTTGCTCGTGCGGCATTTGATATAGTTCGGAGACATTTTCGGTTGTCGGTTGAACGCTGAACTTTGTGACACTAGAGAAGGTCGTGTTAGGTTCTAGAAATAATTTGTTGCCACGCGAAACGGAAGTGACCTTTGATCCGAACATTCGGTATTCGTGCTGTGTGTTACGTTTTTGACTATAAGTAACGGGATTTAGTTGCGTTTTGAAGTTAGTTAAATGTACAATAAAGTTAATAGTCAGTCTAAAGTTAATAGACTGACATAGTGAAGAAGAAGAAAGAAATTGACCGTGGGAGACGCCGCTGGAGATTACCATACTTTGGAGCGGTGCCGGAGCCCGGGTAGCTGCCGGCTTCAACGGTTCAGTCAGGTCAATCACAATTCACACCACCAAAAAACATCACTACACATGCACATACACACCTCCGTCCTGACCGAACCTTGAGACAGTCGTCGCCTCAGATACCTGTAAGTACTCTTTATTTGACTAGCCTCCCCATTAAATTGTAGTAGGATAGAACATTTTCCATAAGGCCATTCGGGCTCGAACCCGCGGCTGCCCGTTTAATCTTCCGCTCATGGGCCCTGGGATATTGCACTTTGCAGAGGCAGCTGCGGGCCGTAACACTCTTTGACTACTTTTCTAATGAAAAATACTATTCCTGCTTTATCATACTTTTAACTAACTTTTAACTTATTAATTAAAAGTATGGTCAAACATACACCGTTTTGATTATTGAAGTGACTTGGTTAGGCTGATACTATTAAAATATAATAATTTCTGTTGTACTTAATGGCAAGAGTCTTTTTTATCTTTGATGATGCGATGGGTCACGAATTTGCTGGTCTTACAGGACGAATGAGTAGAAAGATTAGAAAGACTTTGGCCGTGGGAGGAAAAGGGAACATCTCCCGCCGGGCAAGGTGATCGGCCCAGGAAGCGGCCAATGCTCCATGTATTTTTCGGAGCTATTCTATATATATTGCTTTACTTCGGAACTTTGATAGCGCGATTTACGCTTCGATGTGTTTCGCTTGCGGTGCGACGACAGCGCTGCCACATGTCTAAGTCCGTTTGGGCTGGTACCAATTTCTTAACTATTTTTGCCACCAAACAGCGTTCTGAAAAACCTGCAGTACTGCGTTCTGAACTGAAGGGCATAAAGAGATGACATCGCCTTCTTTGTTTGAAGTTGGTCTCAGGTGTCCATGGGCAAGAGCAGCGTGGACTGTCACTTCAATTTTTAAAAAAAATATTACGAACTGAATTAGTCTTTAACCTTCTCACTTGGTAGAGTAACGCTGAAGCGTATTATGGCTTGAACGAATAGACCGGCTTTTACTCCTAGCTCATAGTAGTATCATTTTCTACCTAGAAGTCTGTCCGAGGTATTACCGTTAGCGTTACCGTTACAGACTATTAATCTCCACTGCTAAACATAGTTTTTATTTTTTATTTTTAGTTGTTATTAGGAAAATGTGCTGCCCATTTCCTGATTTGTTTCCCTCTGTTGCCTCTTACGACACCCACAGGATGATATGGGGTAGTGGATATCATTACACCGCCACTATACGGTACCGAGGTATTATCACCATCTTTCTGCTGTCAAATAGATGTGAGCACTTCTGTGTTTTGACGTAAAGGGTATAGTGTCAGTATAATAAGATGCCGTGGGAAAGACGTGAGCATTATGGAAACGTCTTTTTTCTTTATAGCGTACAGATAGTTTATAACCCACATAACTGTCCATTTCTTATAATGATCTGCAACGTTGTAACGTTGTCACGTTGCGTTTGCCTGAACGAGCCGGATCGTGATATTATTATCACATTAGAGTTTGTTTTTATGGTGGTAGATTTATTTTAATTTCAAAACCATTATCATCATAGGAATCTCAAATGGGTGTAAATTTACAAAATTATATTACACAGCTTACGACTTGATAGTTTGCGAAAGAGACTTATATGCTCAATAACAGAATTTTGGACGGTGGACGCCAGTTGATAAAAACGGGATAAAAGCCTTTTTAGACATTTTTATAATAATGGGTTATAATATTCTGGCCAGCATAGACCCTTATTAGTCTTCTTACCCTGGACTCAGGATGGATGAAATTACATAAATTATGGCACTGAGAAGATTCAAGAATATTGTGCTATTGCCGCATTATTATTATTAATAAAAATTAAAATAAATTAAAAATTAAAAGTGGCTCCCCTACTAGAAAATTGCATTACGATGGTATGGAACTAACCCTTCATGCAAGAGTTCAATTCGCACTTGGCCGGTTATTTTTAAAGTCGATTGAAAAGTATAGGAGAGAACCCCACTCGCACAAAATAGCGTTTCCGTTTCAAAAGTATATCACTAAATATAAGCCTCGTCCATAGATAGACGTGATACCGCATAGACGGGTTGGCAACCAGTTTTGTTGTTATCAGGAAGACGCTACAGCCCATCTCCCGATTTGTTTCCCTCGTCCGCCTCTTTCTTTTTTCCAATTTTACCGACAAACATTTGCATGTTTCAAATTATACCGAATCTAAGTCGCATAAGGTTGACAACAAGTCACTAAGCATACAAAAGTTAAGTAATCTCTAACAAAATGCCTATTACACCTTGTTTTGAAGAGCCTGGCCTGAAATTATTTAAAACTAGCGATCCACCCCGGCTTCTCACGGGTGATTTCTAGATCTCCACAACAGCTTCTACCGGGTCTAATTGTGCATCTAAACTATCCAGGGCACTCAAAAATGCACAAAAAATTTCATCGGAATCAGTCGAGTCAGTTTCGAGTTTTAGCGAGGCTAACAGACAGCAATTGATTTGTTATATACAACAGATTGGAATCCAAAACTAAGTAATTTTTTCATCAACTGAAAGTATGCAATCAAACATGTGACTCAATATAAATTAGAATATCAAAAAAAATGCCATACTATAAGCCACTATTGGGTAAAAGGTTACTTACTACTTGTAACGTAATTCAGTTTATTGTGTATTCTGCAAAATGAGGTCCTTTCATATTCGCAATTTCGGTTGCCGAATGATTTTTAATACATTTCTATTTCTAACTAGCTTCAAAAAAGGATTAACGAGCTCAATTCGACTTTATTTTTGTAAGCATAAATGCTACATGGTAACTTCGCCAATTGTGAACCTATTGCAATTTTTTTTTAATAACCAAGTGATTCTATTTTCTATTAAAAAAAATTTGGGTGTAAAAATAGGATGTGGAATTATTAAGGCAGCTTTTCAGTCGTGTGTTGGGTGTTGTTTATTTATTTATTTATTCCTTATTGCACCAAATATCTGTACAAAAGGCGAGCTTAATGCTATATGGCATTCTCTACCAGCTAACCTTGAGTAGAACAGAGAGTGAGTTTGGGCAGTTAAGTTGTCATGATATAATTCAGTTCAAATATATACATGCAACACATACATAAAATATACACATATATATAAAATATATAGATAATTCATATACATATATAAATAAATACACACATTTATACATATATATCTCAATAAATGTATATATAAATAACTATAAAGTTGACTCAACTTTGTAGACTACGGATATGCTCATATAGTTTTCTTTTAAAAACATTTTCAGGCAATTTGTTCCAGAGAGAAATGGAAGTATGAAACTATGAAAGAATTTGACTTAGACCCAGAATGGTGGAGAGGAGTGGACAAGAATAAACTTTGTGAAGAACGGAGATTGACAGAATGAGTGTCACTAAGGAATTGAAATCTTTCTTTTAGATAAAGGGGTGAGGAAGGATCATTAAGAACTGAAAACAGAGTGTACAGGATTCGGAAATCTCTGCACTGGCGTGTAGTCAACCACTTTAACTGAGAGCGAAATTCTGAAACGTGATAATATTTGCGCAGGTCAAAGATGAATCGGATACAGTTGTTAAGTAACCTGTCCAAACAGTTTAGCAGCTCCTGAGAAATATTAGACAAAAATCGGCATAGTGAAATAATGGAAGAATTAGAGATTGGACGAGAAGACGTTTAGTTAAAGGAGGCAGAAAGAAATTAAGGCGATAGAAGGAACGAAGTATGCCTGTGACTTTACGACAAACCTCGGACATCTGTGATATCCAACTAAGAGACGGGTAGATAATTAAACCCAGATCCTTGACACTATTTCTGAATGGTATAACGCAGTTTTCACAGTAAATGGATGGAAGTTCAGATATGTTAAGTAGTTATGTGTGTTGTTACATTACTTTGTCAACTCTAAAGGGTCAAATAACTAAAATTCACGACCAGTCTCTACGGAGACTTCTCATCTGCGGAGGACATGATTATCCATTACTAAATAAAATAATTTTCTCGTAATTAAATAACTTCGAAAGTCGGTGCTAGGACAACGTGTAACCAATAACAAAAACGACTTCAGAAGCAAGATATTTCGGCTATTTGATAGCGATTTTTACTTTTTAACCGTCCGACGAAAACAGAGGATTGTTATAAGTTTATATTGTGTATCTGTGAATGTGTGTATCTATGTATATGTGTTTATATCTATGGCATAATAGCTTCTGAACGGATGAACCGATTTTGATACTTTTTTCGTTTGAAAAGTGTCTGAATCAAGAGTGTTTTTAGCTGTGTTTCAAGGAAATCTGTTCAGACGTTTGGAAATCATCAGGACTTTTGTTTCGGTGATTTTTTTAATTTTTAATTTAAGTTATTTTAAACTTTAATTATTATATTTTACTTTCACTGTTAGAAGTTAAATGAATAATAAAAAAGAGGTATAAAACTTTATAAAGAAATTAATAGATTTATCTTTTACGCTCTTATCGGTAACTCGGAACCAACACAAAGCATTCAGCACTGTTGTTTGCAATGAAATATAGCTCTAGCTACATTGAAGGAACTCAATAAGTCTGCAATGGAACCGACATTTATTACTACACGCCTTGATGGTTGGTTCAAGTAATAAATGGACGTGTAAATTTTAAAACTACCCGTACAGGTTTTGGATAATCAAGTTTTTATGATTAGTATTTGAAAACCAACTTTATCATACTTTGCAGAAGACGCAATATTTGGATTACTGACGCCTTGACATTTAAGTCGGACGTATGAATAGAGATAATTTTGGACCGATATTAATGCTTAATGAAATTCTAAAATTACATTCCTATTCAACTCATACATATTTTTGACTCGGAAGCATTTTTAATCTTTTTATAAATAAAAGAAACCTTGATGTTACATATTGTATTGCGTTATATTTACTATATTATATATATATATATATATATATATATATATATATATATATATTATATTTATATATATATATATATTATATTTATAGATACTTGGGTAAATTTTAAAGATACTAACTAATGTGCAAAACAAATTGGTTTTGTTCGGGGTTATAGATCTTATCTTATTGACATTTCTCAAGTTGTATGCCATCATAGACCATTGGATCAGCAAGCAAATGTGGCAGTAGGCTGGTCACCAAGCGAAGTGAGGTGTGGCCCACCAGTTGTTGGAATGATATAGCAAGACATGCAGGAATGGATGCAGGTGAATCAGTACCATGTTTTATGCAAAAATCGACATCGATATACTCGTTTTTGTTTAGTTATTTTCTTTTTTTACAAACAGACAGACGGTACATAAGCAAGTTGGATCAAATGTGTAATCCCAATTATATATGCTGACTAAAGACCCGCCCCGACTTCGCACTATTGGTTTTTGGATCTCGCCAACAGCGCGACTTACCGGGTCCAATTGTGTGTGAGTGTTCATCAAAATCAGTCCAGCCGTTTACAAGTGATGATCTTTTATACATGCGGCAATTGATTTATATTTATACAATATGCAACAAAAACCCTGTGGTTCCCGTTAAGTACGTTATCAGGATCATTAGTCAAATGTATAGAAATAACATTTTTTAAAAACTCGAACAATATTTTTTTATTTTATTTAAAAAAATAATTGTGTGCAAATTGTATGTGTTTTATTACCTCTGCATTGTCTGAGCACGTTTCAAGATCTGAACTATGTTCAAAGTTTCAAGTTTCATAGGAAATTAAAAATTTGTACCAAACAGACAAACAGAGAAGAATCGAGTTTTTATTAAAACTTGGTAAAAAGTTACAGAGGCAGTAGGATTTGGATAACAGGAGTAAGCGAGGAGTGCTTAATATGCTCTAACGATATTTTATAAATAACTTAAAAAAAAATATTTATTTATTTATTTATTTCAACTAACAACTATCATGACAGGAAAAAACCTAATGCGACAGTGTGGTTCTTTTCATGCATAACAAAAATGTGATCATTAACTCTAACATATTGTAAACAATCCTACCCTAGTAATTTCACATAAGGAGTAAGAGAATAGGTTAATGCCTTCAGCCATTGTATCAAGAATGCGTAACGTTTGCGTTAAAGGCGCCTTATCGAGTAAATGCGGTGTAGACGCGGCCGCCGCCATTTCCATACGTACCCGTCTGGAACACACAGCCCAATTCGCCCCAATATTATATATTTTTCCTCTAAGCATTTTAAAAATATATAAGGTAGATTCCATAATAGCATATATATAAGTATCTAATAAATTTATTTTGTACACGTTTCAGCACTGCACTATAACTATTTTCGTGCGGTGACCAAATTAAGGCGTTAAACTCCAGATTACTCCTTACCAGCGTGTTATATAGAGTGATGATTACCTTAATGTTCGTGAAGCCGTGAACTGTGCGAGTAATGAATCCCAAGTTTCTATACGCTTTTTACAGCAATAGATAATGTGTTCCCTAAATGATAATTCACTATTTAGTCGAACGGCTAGATCTTTAACTTCTTTAATTTTACAATTTGCAAACCATCTACTTCATAGTTATATACAATGGGCGTGCGCTTTCAAGTAAATGAAATGGTTACACATTTGGAGGCGTTAAACTGTAAACGGTTATTCTTGCTTCATTCCACTACTCTGTTTACGTCCTGTTGTAGCTTTTCAGTTTTCCCACGTTTCTACGACATGATACAACTTGAGGTCATCAGCAAAAAGAAAGCACTTAGATTCCTTAACTACAGTACACTACTACTACACTACTACTTTAAACAGTGGTAGAGCCACGCGGCAGCTTTTGCTGTCGCACGGATGGGCCGGCTCGAACCGGGGTGGTACCACGACCTCACAGAATACCAGCGTGAAGTAGAGGTTTACCTCTGCGTTTCGCTTGGTGAGTGCAGGTGGCCGGAGGCCCTTTTTACTGGAAATGAGGCATTCCATCTTAGTCCTCACGGGTGGCAACGCATCTGCATTTTGATTCGCAAACGAGGATAGATGCAGATGTCTATGGGCCGCAGCAACCACTTACCATCAGGTGGACTGTGTGCTCGTTTGTCACCCTTATCCTATAAAAAAAAAAAAAAAAAAAACCTCAGTCAAATCGTTAACTAATAACAAAAACTGAAGTGGCCCTAAATTACTGCCTTGGCTTACTCCAGATTTTGTTACATATGTGTCCGACGTATGGCCGGCATACTGGTTTCTACCTGTCATATAGCTGGCAAATAATTTTAAAAAATGTTGAGTGAAGCCAACTGCCACTAACTTTTTTAGCAAGACGTCGTTATCCACTAAGCTTCTTTAAAATCAAAGTAAGCGGCGTCGACTTGCACCCCCCTATCCACTGCGGGCACAACTTCAGCCATGTAACTAAGAAGGTTGCTAGTGGTGCTTTTCATTGGCCGAAACCTGTGCTGCGCTTCCGAGAGCTGCTGATTCACCTTCACGAATATTTTATCGTACATGGCCGACTCAAATACTTTAGCTACTGATGAAAGCACGGCAACAGATCGATATTCGTCCACCAGCGATCCTGCATTTCCCTTTGGAACAGGAACGACCCTTGTTTGTTTTCCATCTATCGGGAAAAATAGCACTGTCCAGGCATTTTGAATAAATGTACATTAACGGCTTACTTAAACCGAAACGGCAGTCCTTGGGTATATACGGCGGAATGCCATCCGTGCCTGCGGACCTCTTAGCTTTTAGCTTTTACAAGGCGCGTTGCACATCCTGAAGACTTAGACTTTCGATATGCACCTACGCAGCTGCAATGGTATTGCCAGCCGCTATTATTGCCTCGGTAACGCTTGAGCGAGATTAGAATGGCTCTCCAGCACCTTAAAAACGGTAAGGCCCCAGGCGAGGATGGAATTACAGCGGAGCTTCTGAAAGCCGGTGGAAAACCGGTACTTGAAGTCCTTCAGAGGCTCTTTAATTCCGTCCTCCATGGTGGCATTACACCGGAGGCGTGGAGCAGAAGTGCGGTGGTCTTGTTCTTCAAGAAAGGTGACAACGCTCTCTTGAAGAACTACAGACCGATTTCCCTTCTGAGCCGCGTCTACGTGCTGTTTTCGAGAGTCATTACGAATCGTCTTGCGCGCAGACTTGACGACTTCCAGCCTCCCGAACAAGCCGGTTTCCGAAGGGGCTTTAGCACCATAGACCACATACATACCCTTCGGCAAATTGTACAGAAGTCCGAAGAGTACAATTTGCCACTATGTCTGGCGTATGTGGACTATGAGAAAGCCTGTGATTCCGTCGAAATTTGGGCGGTGCTGCAGTCCCTTCAGCGGTGCCAAGTTGACTGTCGGTATATCGAAGTGTTGAAGTGCTTGTACAGTAGGGCTACGATGACTATCCGAGTACAGAACCAGAGTACGAAACCTATCCAATTGCAGAGAGGTGTAAGACAGGGTGACGTCATATCCCCGAAACTCTTCACCGCTGCATTGGAAGACGTTTTCAAGCTTCTGGACTGGAAAGGATACGGTATCAACATCAATGGCGAGTACATCACTCACCTTCGATTTGCCGACGATATAGTCCTTATGGCAGAATCGCTGGAGGACCTAAGCACTATGCTCAATGGCCTCAATAGTGTTTCCCAACGGATAGGTCTTAAGATGAACATGGACAAAACTAAGATCATGTTTAATGTCCATGTCACACCTATGCCGGTAGTTGTTGGGAACACTAAGCTCGAAGTTGTTGACGAGTATGTTTACCTGTTTACCTACCTATGGGACAAATAGTCCGACTAGGTAAGTCCAACTTCGACCGAGAGGTCAATCGACGGATTCAACTCGGTTGGGCAGCGTTTGGGAAATTACGGCACATCTTCTCGTCAGGTATACTTCAAACCTTGAAAACGAGACTGTACACCCAGTGCATGTTGCCAGTGATGACATACGGAACTGAGACGTGGTCCTTCACTGCTGGCCGGATGAGGCAGCTCAAGGTCGCTCAGCGAGCTATGGAGAGGGCTATGCTCGGAGTTTCTCTGCGTGATAAACTTAGGAATGAGGATATCCGCAGTAGAACCAGAGTAACCGACATAGCCCAACGGATTAGTAAGCTGAAGTGGCAATGGGCCGGCCATATAGCTCGAAGAACCGACAACCGATGGGGAAGAAAGTTTCTCGAGTGGCAGCCTCGTACCGGTAGGCGAAGTGTAGGGCGTCCCCCCACGAGATGGAGTGACGACCTGGTAAGACATGCAGGAAGTCGATGGATGCAGGTGGCTCAGGACCGTGCTTTGTGGCATTCTTTGGGGGAGGCCTATGGTCAGCAGTGGACTTGTGAAGGGCTGTAATGATGATGATGATGATCATGAACGCTTGAGATTTAGAATGGCTTCTTCTGTCCTATATACTGAAAGGAAATACAGAGCAAACTCTTCTACACATTGCTTACCACTCAATACTTCCCCATTTTTCAAAATTTGTTTTTTGTATTTGCAGCTTCTTCTGGACCGTATGTAATTCCAAAAAGCTTTTGGATCTTCTACGAGATGGTTTTGAAAGCGACTCTGATGTTGCTGCTGAGCGAGTTTTATCATATTCTTAACTCTCGCTCGACACTGAGAAAATATTTCATAATCGTATTTTGATTTACTTATCTTATACCTCTTATGGCGATCTGCTTTTAATTTTAATTCGCGCATTATCTCAGCTGTGTACCACTCGGGATAAATATACTTCGACTTTACCTTACTTATTTCTTTCCTAGTTACGCAATTATTTATTATAGTATTTATAGTGCAATAAAAAAATCAAGACTTGTTTCTAAATCTAAACCATACATTGGAGAGCAGTCTATTTCCTCTATAGCTTTATACAAGAGAGGAAAGTTAGCATTGCTAAATTTCCAAGCAGGTTTCACGTAGCATTCGCTGTCAATGTATCCCTGCGCGGCAGCGGCTCTTCTGCGACGAATTGCAAACACACTGTATCTCAAGCGGAGGGTGGTGAGCATCCACTGGCACAATTCCAGTATTCGCCGCATACACTCTCACCGATTCCTCACCATCAAATGTACTTAACACTAATTCTAACTGTCGTTCATTGCAATTACCTATTCTATTGCTTTGACAAAGTTCACAGTATGTCACAAAATGTTCCTAGTAATTACGTATAGTAGTGGAGCATGAATACATATAAAATCTCCTTGTACTATGACTTTACGGTATTTACTACAATATTGCTCAATTATTTCGAATAATAACATATATTCATTATTACAACTACCTGGTGGAATGTAAACAACACATACAAAAAATATAAATCTTTCTCTTAAATAGACCCTAGCATAAACCATTTCAAACACCCGATAATCTATGCTGACGTCACTCGATATAGGTACAAATTGCAGCTCGAAGCGAGATGCGGCCACTAGACAAGCGCCGCCTTGTATCCGCCAGTCTACGCGATCGCACCTTAACATTTTGTATCCAGATGGGATAACTTCAGAGCCTTGAATGGATTTACTAAAGCCGGTTTCCGTAATAGCAAACAAATCGAAACTCGAGTTAGCAACACCCTTCTTCTAATTTCGTTTTCAGACTTCTTACGTTCTGGTAGAAAATTTCAACAGTTGTCATAAGGCTTTTTTGGTTTTTCGGTGTACCGATGAAACGTTCACAAAATTCAATATTTATTTCCCAATTCTCTGGTGAACATATATTTTTATAGTAACTTTCTGGAACCCCTATTATAAACGAAGCATAATCCCGTTCAGTCTTATGTTTAATTTGTTCGAACTTAACTTGTACTTCAGCCCCACTTCTTAACATGTTTTTCTATGCTTTCTACTGTAGTTTCCTTCTTCAAACGCCAGACGTGTAAATACTTCTTACGTTTAGTCCCTTGTATATCCGCTAAGCTCGTGTTATCTCCTCTTTTTACTTCATTAATAAGGTACTTACTGTTTTTTCTTTGTACAACTGTCCAATTTTCCTCTTTTTCCAACCTGCCCTTCGCGTTCTTAATTGAATTTACTGACACTGAATTTAATTGTTTTTCATTTATCGAAAATTAGCATTTATCAATACTAGATAATCCTGCCGATTTTGTGGCCACACCATCTTTCTTGGATTCATTATTAAAATTCGTTGAGCTCGAGGTCGGTGTTTTTAAGTTTATTGATACGGTACTATTATTACAATGAGGCAAGCTCGGCGATTTTGCGGCTACCCCCTCCTTTATTATTTATTATTTTACGTATTTTACGGCCCGTTATTTTTAACTACCATATTTTTATTTTGCTTCGTTATATTTGCAAATGACACTAATTAATCCACATTTGTTTGTAATATCTCCTTGGTAGTATTTTTTACTTTTGAGGTAGCTTCCAAATGTACATTTTTCCGTTGAGCTACTTTCATAATGGTTTATAACTCGCGCAGCTCAGTTTCGGTATTAATAAATCTTCCCTCTAGCCGTTTATACTCTTTTATCTGATTATCAATCCGAGAAATTACTTCCATGCGAAACTCTCGGATCTCTTCTATAATCCTACTTTCGTTAGCGATCATAGATATTTCGCTATAATTGTGACGATCTCTTCGTTCCTTATTCAAATAGCAAGACAGCGTAAACGGTTTGTCCATTACTCCTTGAAGCGATGTATTGGAGTTATGTCCTTTGGGAATATTACGCCTGCATTCTGGACAAACCCATTTACCTTTCTCTTCTTTAGTAAAATTTTCGTACTGCTCTGCCGTTATTGAAACACACATTAGATGATCCACTTTTCTGCGTTTTTGTTGCGAACACTCTATGTATAAAATATCAGAAATCAACTCATTGCACCCACTACATTTCGTCTCCATTTGATTAGCAATATTATTATAAAAATTATTTATACGTAATAATTTGTCGACACTATTCGCATACGCCTCCGTTCGCTTAGCGTCCTACAATTATTGTAGTTATAGTAATAAACTTATCATATCATATCATATATAATAATAAACTTATCATCAGTATATATTATTATTTTTTTCTATATTTTGGTGCCCAATAAATTTAGCATTTTATTTAACAAAAGCATAGAATTTTTTTTTATAGAATGACAAACGAGCACACAGTCCACCTGATGGTAAGTGGATGCAGTGACCCATTTATCCTCGATTACGAATCAAAACGTTATCACCCCTGAGGACTAAGATGAAATGCCTCGTTTCCAGTAAAAAGGGTCTCCGGTTCACTACACTCCCGTTATTTTACGCTGTTATTCTGTGGGAGCGTGGACCTTCCTCGGTCGAGCCGAGCCATTCGTGCCACAACTTATATAGCTGCAGCGTGGCTCTACCACGTAAAAAATACCACGTAAGACTTCGATTTAGCTACGTGATCTTGTTAGCCAAGTATAGGGAAAAATAGGTAGTTAGAAATAAGACTTTTAACGGTGTTAAAAAACCATTACAGCCTGTCAAAAGTCCTCTGCTGAACATAGGCCATACCCATAGATTTCCTCATATTTTTTTAACGTGGTAGAGCCATGCTGCAGCTATATTAGTAGTATAGTTGTAGCAAGGATGGGTCGGCTCGACCGGGGAAGGACCACGCTCTCACAGAAAACCAGCGTAAAATAGCAGCTTAACGCTTCTGTGTTTCGTATGGTGAGTGTAGAGAACCGGAGACCCCTTTTACTGGCAAAGAGGCATTCCATCTTAGTCCTCACGGGTGACAACGCATCTGCATCTTGAGTCTTTATTGAGGATAGATGTAGATGTCTATGGGTCACAGTAACCACTTACAATCAGGTGGAATGTGTCTTCGTTTGTCACCCTATCCTATAAAAAAATATATGGGAATATTTTTGCCACGTTTGGCAGCCGGGTTGTCAAAAGCAGTTTTATATTTTCTAATTGTTATATTAGGAAGACGCTACTGCCCATCTGGTTTGTTTACCTCTGTCTGTTCTTACGTAACCCACGAAACAATATGGGGTAGTGAATATTCTTACACCGCCACTGCACGGTAATAGTGGTAAGACACATTTTAGGCTAATAAAAATAAAGAGAAAAAAATTATCAAGTGGTACAGTGGGCGGAAAGATAAAAGGAAAATATCGTACCGTTTCCACAAAGCTTAAAGAGCCTAAAAATACATTCCAATCCTTTTTACGCTAAGACCGTGATCCTTCGCGAACATACCGGTCCATTAACGAAAATCTGTAACAGATGTATATCACTGTCACGTTATATATATGCATATATATATATATTTGCATTACACATAAGTATGAGTGAGAAATATATGTATTAAAATTATTATAGAATAGAATAGAATATTTTTTATTCAATATACATAACATGTGTAATTCTTATTGAAAGTCATTTTTTACTTTACCACTGCTTCGAAAAAAAACCCTCTGTCCTGGGAAGAACCATCAAGAAACCCAGCGGGACTTTTTTTTTAAATAAATTTTACAATATAAATAATTACGAACTATTTACAAAATTTATTTTAGAAACTGCTTGGAAGCGACCACCTCATTCCCAGGGGTTATTATCAACCATGTTTTCATTTGTACTATAATAACCCTTTTTATACAGTTTCAGCTTAATAAAACATTTAAACTTGGTAATAGAGAGAACCTGTACACTTTCCGGGACCTTGTTGTAATAGCGTATACATTGCCCCAAGAATGAATTACTGACTCTGTGGAGTCGAGAAACTGGCATCACTAGCTTGTGTTTGTTCCTAGTGTTAACAGAATGTATATCACTTTTTTACTAAAACTATCTTTGTTTTTGTGAACATACATTAAATTTTCGTAAATATACTGAGAGGCCAAAGTTAATATATTAATTTCTTTAAATTTATCTCTAAGAGACTCTCTCGGTTTTAGATTGTAAATAGCTCTAATGGCCCTCTTCTGTAAAACAAAAATAGTATCTGAATCAGCCGCATTTCCCCATAGCAAAATCCCATAAGACATTATGCTATGGAAATAACTAAAATAAACTAATCTAGCTGTCTCGACACTAGTGAGACCTCTAATCTTTTTTACAGCATAGCCTGCAGAACTTAGTCTGCTTGCTAATTTGGATATATGGGGGCGCCACTGGAGCTTTGCGTCAAGAGTGATGCCAAGAAAAACAGTGGATACAACAGGGCTCAATTCCTCCCCATTTAAAAACACATTGGTATTCAGATTTTTAACATTCGTTGTTGTAAATTTAACACAATTAGTTTTATTTCTGTTCAAATGCAGATTATTAACGTTAAACCAATGCACTAATTTTGATATAGCATTATTCACTTCGTCACATTTAAATGATTGACGTTTAAGTTTAAAAATCAAGGAAGTATCATCAGCAAATAATACTATATCATGACTATCCCCTACAAGGTGAGGTAAGTCATTAATATACACCAGAAACAGGAATGGGCCGAGAATCGAGCCCTGAGGAACACCCATTAGTACAGGTGACCCGGAAGAACTTTTACCATTGATAATAACCTTCTGTTTTCTATTACTTAAATATGAAATAATCAGTTTAAGCGCTGTGTTCTTGACACCATAGTACTGTAGCTTCCTGATTAATGTCTCATGGTGAACACAGTCGAAGGCCCTGGAAAGGTCACAAAATATACCCAAAGCATCCTCTGAATTCTCCCATACACAAAAAATATGTTTAATAAGCTCAACTCCAGCGTCAGTTGTCGAGCGACCCCTTGTTAAACCGAATTGATTTTTATGTAGCAATTTATTAATATTAAAGTAACTTAACATCTGATCTAAAATAATTTTTTCAAAAGTTTTACTTAATGTTGGTAGTACAGAAATTGGTCTAAAATTGGCGGGGTCTAATGTACTACCAGATTTAAATATAGGTATGACTTTACTATGTTTCATTAAATCAGGAAACACACCAGATTCGACGCTTATATTAAATATAGTGGCTAGATAAGGTGCTAATATATCTATTATAGATAAAATAACTTTAACGGAAATCCCCCATAAGTCTGCCGTTTTCTTAACATCAATAGTTTTAAAATATTTAACGATATCTTTTGGCAGTACCCTATGGAATTTAAAAGTATTTGAACAAGCCTTTACATTTTGTTTGAGCAATGATTCGGCGACAGTAGGAGAAGAATTTAATGATTTTGTTGTCAAAAAAGGAACATCAGTAAAATGTTTCTCAAAAGCCATAGCAACTTCTTGATCAGATCGCGTTAAATTATTGTTAATATTCAATTGAAAATCCGAGTTGCGCGGTTTGACCTTGCCCGTTTCACTATTTATTATTCTCCAGGTCATTTTAATTTTGTCAGATGCAGTTTTAATTTTGTTGCTTAAATGTAAAGCCTTAGCAGTGGAGCACACTTTCTTAAATATTTTAGAATATGTTTTTACATAATCTCTAAATGTAACACTACTATTATATGATCTTTCATCATAAAGCTCGTATAACCTTCGCCTACTTTTATAAATTCCTACTGTCGCCCATTCATTAAATGATTTGCCACTGTTCAAAGAGAAAGTTTTAGAAGTAAATATTCTACTAAATTCACAACTTATAATTTCAAATAATGTAGCATACAAATAATTAGCACTATTTTTAAACGAAAGTAATGGAAGTATTTTTATTATATTACTTCTAAACCTCTCCAAGCGATGTTCATTTAATGGAACAAACACAACTTTCTTATTTTTCTGTTTTTTGTGTATGTAAGGTAGTGATACTAACTGTCCACAGTAATCTGAACTTAAATTTTGAATAATTGATTTATGCAAGGGCTTAACATCTGTAAAAATGTTATCTATACAGGTCGCACTAGGCCCAGCAATACGTGTTGGTTCTAAGAATAAATTTACAAGATTATACGATTTAAACAATGAGCGAAACTTAATACTAATGGAAGAAGTTTCAAGGAGATTGATATTAAAGTCTCCACACATTACAACAGACTTGTTCTGTTTACTAAGTTTGAGTAAAACTTCTTCCACAATCCTTTCAAAATGGTCATAAGTAGCACATGGGGGTCTGTAAACACTTACAACAATGAGGTGCTCAAGCTCGACACAAGCCATTTCTACAGTTCGTTCAACAGAGAGGCTCACAACATCCTTACGTTCTTTATATAATAATGATTTATCTGCTAATATTAAGGAGCCACCACGTAAACTTTTTTCTCTATTGAAGGAACTGACCACCTGGTGATTTCTGAAATTAAACATGAAATTATAATCTTTTAGCCTATGTTCAGTAATACAAAGGATGTGTATATTGTTACTATTTAAAAACAATTCAACTTCCAATTCTTTGCCCAAGATGCCTTGTATATTTTGATGCACCAGGTGTAAACAATTTTTATTACTTATTTGTGGACTGTATTCAAAATTAATTAAACTCTTATTATTGCTAGAGATTGCCTCTATTGTCACATTCACTAATTTAAATTAGTTGGAACTGATTCCAAATTAAATTTCAAATGATTATGCTCAATAAAAGCAGTCTTGGTAGCCAAAAACTTGGCTGAGTTAAAAAGTAAATAATAAGATAGCACATTTGCTATCAGTCTTAAATTATATTTGGATAGGTAATACCTATCTTTTGTCCAAAACTTTTTTATTAAATTATTTATGTCAATTACATGAAATTTATGATTATTATCATTACAATTATATGTCAAATTTAAATTATTATTACATATTAAATTATGCATTTGTATGTATATAAACGTATTTGTATATATATATATATATATATATATATATATATATATACGCATTTGTATACATATAATTATGCATTTAATAAATGCGTACGAGTCAAAAATGGCGCCTAGGGCACGCATTAAAATTACGCCACTAAGCAAAACAGTCATAACTCTTACAAAACATACAAACATAATAACATTATTTTCTATTTTACAACGACAGTAAGCCTTTAAAACCGTTTCACTTACAAATGCACCTACCTGGCCTTTTGCGACGCAATGCCAGTGACGTAGCTACCCAGGAACTAGGCGGGGCAGTGCCCCGGGCCCCCCAAGCTAAAGGCGCCCATCGGCCTCCAAGAACGACGTTCGAAAAATTATGTAGGTACTATGCTAGTTGTATAAAGAATTTTCGAGTTTTAACTTTTTAGGACCTGACAGCGAACGGCTCGAACTGAAATCACAAAAATTACTCCCACTTCCAGAAAATAAATATAACATTGTTAAAGATAATTGTCTACTTCGTTTTATTGTCTTTTTTATATAGAAGAGTGGGACAAACGAGCAAATAAATATAACACCAGGGGAATTGCAGGCGCGTTGCCGGCTTTATAAAAAGGAGTAAGCTCGTTTCTTGAAGCTCCCTAAGTCGTATCGTTCCGACAGTAGTAGGCCGCCAAACAATCCGATGATGTGGATTTTGGAGATATGAAATGCGTTGATGAAATTCGATTCGATTCAACGATTCAAGCCCCTCTGCGCTGAATGCGGTCATGTGGAAGGAGCTGGTACTAGAGAGTCCCGGCCCAGGGATGAGAACAGTATTCCATGTTAGGCCGAACCTGTCCCTTGAAAAGCTGCAAGCAGTGTGCCGGCATAAAATACTGTCCCATTCTGATAAGCACGCCAAGCTTTTTAGAGGCCAATTCAGCCTTCCTTGCCAAGTAACAACGAAACTGCACGTTCTTCGATATGTCCACGCCGAAGATTCCGATACGTGCTGAGGTAATAGGGGAGTACCCTAAAATTGAGGACTAACGACAAAGGGGTTCTTTTTAGTGGTAAACACGCAAACTCGTGTCTTCTGGGTATTGAACTTAATTAATCCAATCTGAGGCCATATCCGGCAAAAACTCGAATTCAGACACAAGTTTGTTCCGGTACATTTTATAGTGCCAAACGCGGCGGCGATCTGCAGAACGCAACCACGATGGGAGTGTGAGTGGCACGATAGTTAGGATGATGATTCAAGACAAAGGTCCAATGAGCCAAGACGGGCGTCGACCGAGACCTGATATCAATCCGGATGATAGGTCAACAGAAGGTCCTACAGGGCAGGTGCACGATCCTCCACATCTAGAATCCGCGTGGGTGAAGTAACCATTTGTGTCGGGCTATATACCAAGGCAAAGTCATAAACAGATTTTCCCGCATGATCAGTTAAACGAGAACCAAGCCATTTAGCGTGGTGGCCGTTAAAATCGCCAAGGATTACGAACTCTGCAGATGGGACCTATTGTAGCACGGAATCTGCAGTGATTTGGACGTGGTCAATGAGTTGGTCTGTGTCGGAATTACCTATAGAGGTACACGTAGACGCGAGTATGGTCGTCGCCGACCTTCAAGACTGCTTAGACATCGAGAACAGATGTTCTAACTGGAGATCCAGTTCCAGGTACAAAGGTGTTATAATTTGTACTCCGTGTAGGAGAGATAGAAAATATCAGCCGGAGAGAACACCCGTGTCTCGGTTAGAAAGAGCAAGGCCGGTTTCGTCGTCTCCACATGGTAGTGGACGGCGTTAAAGTTCGAATGAAGTCCCTTGACGTTGTAGAAATTCACGGATAGCGTGGCAGGGGCGCCTTTGTTTTGTTGCTCCGATTGCCCCGAGCAGTATTATTAGGGTTTTCTCGGGTCGAACCGGTCCACCCATTGATTACAGCTCTTCATTTCATGTCTTACCAGGTCGTCACTCCAGCTAGTCTGGCTCACCAAGGCGATAGCAAAAGCCGCCATGTGGCTCTTCCATTGTTATGTTGTCTGCCTATATTATTAACTGTAATCTACTTCGTCATTGTTTATGCGTTACACATAACACTTAGTATTAAGAAGCTTTGCTTTAATTATGCCCTGCATTGGGCGTCAAGGAGCTGATGATAAAGTAGTTTTGCACCTTTAAAGTATTTAGGTTATTTTAAATAGGGCACCAATTTTATTTTTGCCTCGGGGTATAGAATATAATATCGATAATGTTTTGAAATCAGTTCTTTCCGTTTTTTCTCGCTCTTGCTGAGAAAACTAGGTCGCATTACCTTTCTTGTTATTCATTCATTTATTGAAAATAAGAAAAAAAATATTTCGAAGACATGTGAAGTTTACAACACGTGAATAGGAATTTGATCTCTTTTTAATAATAAAATGCAGTAATTTGCTCAATCGACCTTTACTTGATCTCTAAATTTTACAACGACGACCGGTACAACATTTTTTAAACATACCTACACAGCTTACGGACTAATATTGGCATGAGAACTGCTAATATAATTTGACAGGCGCTTCAACATGCCCCCCGGCGTTGAAAGTCTACCTTTCAACCAGATTCTTCAGGTTCAGGAAGCGGACAAATTTTGCTAAATGATCGGCGAACTATACCAGTCGATGTTTTGATATCCGCCACCCTTGATACGCCGTCCGAGCCTGGATGGACTGCGACGATGCGACCCATCTTCCACTTTAATGGCGGTGAATTCTCCTCTTTTAGGAGTACCAGTGAATTTAACTTCAAAGAGCCTTTACAGGAACGCCATTTCATCCGCAGTTGAAGCTCTGATATATATTCCTTGCTCCATCTAGCCCAAAAATGTTGACGTAATTGTTCTATTCGTTGAAATCGGGTTAAAGAGCTTACGGAATGATCTTTATAGTCTGGTGTCGGCAAGGAAGTCAAGGGGCGTCCAATCAAAAAATGACCGGGCGTTAGTGGTAGCAAGTCTTCAGGATTCGTTGACAAAGGTGTGAGTGGTCTGGAGTTAAGTATAGCCTCAATTTGTATTAATGTGGTATTTAGTTCCTCGTAAGTCACATTACAATTGCCCAGCACTCTAACTAAATGATATTTAATGCATTTGACACCAGCCTCCGCAAGCCCAGCAAAATGGGGAGAATAAGGCGGTATGAAATGGAAATTAATTCCTTCATTTGCCATTACCTCAGATAAAGAATTACAATACGTCCTAATAAATTTTGAAATGTCATTGTATGCGCCTACAAAGGAGGTACCATTATCCGAATAAATATTAAGAGGTTTCCCTCTTCTAGACATAAATCTGCGCAAAGCTAATATGAAGGTATTGCTAGTTAAATCACCCACTAATTCAAGATGAATTGACTTAGTCGTGAAGCAAATAAAAATAGCTATATACACCTTTACAATTTTACAACCACGGCCATGGCGAGAAACAGATTGAATTGGTCCCGCATAGTCTAGTCCAATATTTTGAAATGAAAAACCAGAAAGGATGCGTTGGTGTGGTAGGTTGCCCATTATTGGAGAGATGGTTTTTCCTTTCATTCTATTACATCTTACACATTGTCGATAACAAGATCTGGCCAAATTACGACCTCTAATCGGCCAGTACATCTCTCTTATAGTGGCCAACATTAGCTGTGGTCCCGCGTGCATTAACCTTATGTGCTCATAATTGAAGAGCAATTTGGTAAAATAATGAGTGGACTGTATAAGTATGGGATGTTTTTTCTCATAACAGTAATCGGAATTTTCAAGACGCCCTCCAACACGCATTATTTTATTATCATCGAGAAATACATTAAATTTATGCAACGGACTTTTAGTGGGTAAACTTTTATTTTTAATTAACATGGTGTATTCCTCAAATGATTCACTCTGAGATATTCTTATAATAACATTGAGTGCGGTTTGCAAATCTTGATTGCTTAGAGGACCGTGAACGGATTGCTTTCTACAATTATTAATAAAACGCAGCACATAAGCAACGGTCCGATTTAATCTAGTATATTTAGAAAAGCGTTTAAATTCAATTAATTTATTCCCACCTAAATCTTCATTGTTGCTAGAATGAAGTATTCCGTGGAGGATAACATTTGACGATTTAATCTCAGGCAACTCGTGATTAATACTTAAGAAATTTGCAGGCCAGTGAGAGACCTCTTTCTTTAAAAATTCAGGTCCTGACCACCACTTACTCATGGATGAAATATTCTTACAACTCACACCGCGAGAAATATGATCGGCCGGATTACACTCTGTTGGGACATGCCTCCACTCGCAATTTCCAGTCTTCTCTAATATTTCAGCAACCCTATTTCTGACAAAGGGTTGTAGCTTGCTAGGTAACACCTTTAACCATCCTAACACGATGGACGAATCTGTCCAAAAGAAAGTGCGCTTAGCCTGTTGTCTCAGCGATGCTACAACCTTTTGGTAAAGGCGAGCTCCAACAAGTGCACCACAAAGTTCCAGTCTTGGGATTGTTATAGGTTTAAGCGGCGCGACACGACTTTTCGCCATCAATAATTGAATTAAAACCTCACCCTGATCATTAACACTACGCACATATAAACAGGCGCCATATGCTCGCTCAGAAGCGTCCGAGAAAATATGAAATTCAAACAAACTAGGCGAGTCACAAATAACACGACGTGGAATACGTAGAGTATTTAATTTAGGTAAATCGACTATTATCTCAGCCCACATCTTGCTGATTTCTGGCGTCAACTGCTCATCCCATGACAGCTTGAGCAGCCACAACTGTTGAAGAAGCATTTTCATCTTAATTACACAGGGAGATAGAAGTCCTAGTGGATCAAAAATCTGAGAAATCACAGATAACATATCACGCTTTGTTCTACCTGAGAATAGCCCTCCTATAGGGAAACAAAGTTGGTCAGTATGTGATTGCCAACCAAGGCCTAAAGTTTTAGTCGGTTCAAAGCCACCAATATTCAAATCCAGCGGAGAAATATCATTTTCACTAACCAGTTGAGATTCATTCGACTTCCACTTTCGCAAAACCATATGAGCTGATGCAAGTGTGGAAGTCACTTTACGGCGCAAATCTGTAACCTCGTTAATATCATCCCCTCCCGTTAGCAAGTCATCAACGTAAAAATCGTGAATGATCACTTGAGCAACCTTGTCATCGGTACACTCTAAGCCTAATTGTTGGAGGCACCTAGTTGCCAAAAAGGGAGCACTAGAGGTGCCGTAAGTCACGGTGTTAAGTTGATAAGCTTGAAGCTGTTCTGAAGGGTTATCACGCCAGACAATTTGTTGCAAATAGCGGTCATCGGGATGAATGACTATTTGCCGGTACATTTTCTCAACATCAGCTGTGAGAACGTATTTGTGTAGCCGAAAGCGTAAAAGAATGGACAAAAGGTCGTCCTGTACCACGGGACCTACCATCTGTATATTATTCAAGGAAACACCCGAAGAAGTCGGACTGCTAGCATTGAAAACGACTCTTAATATAGTAGTAGTACTACTTTCCCGAAGCACACCGTGATGTGGTATAAAATGCATCTTACGTGGTAAATTATCATTCTCACATTTCTCCATATGACCCAGACTTTCATACTCTGACATAAATTCTTTATACATTTCATAGACCTGAGATTGACCTGCTAACCTGCGCTCTAGCGATAGTAAACACTTTTTAGCTCGTGGCCAAGAATCACCTAATACGTCAGGATTATGTTTTAAGGGTATCCTCACGCAAAATCGACCATTTACCAGTCGCGTGGTGTTTTTTAAAAAGTGTTCTTCGCATAATTTTTCTTCGTTTGAATAAAGAGACGCAGGGCTTACCTCTTCGAGGTGCCAGAAGCGTACTAATTGTTTTTGTATATCTTCATCTAAATCTTTACTAGCCTCATCTTGAAATATTCTTGTAAAATTACATTTAATAAAGTTAACCCCTTTCTTTACATATCTATAATCTATCGGACCTGATACTAACCATCCTAAGCTAGTTTCACAAAGAATCGGCTGACCGTCCCCTAATTTTAATCTCTGCGTTCCTATTAAGTCCCAAAAGACATCAGCACCTATAAGCATGTCAACGGGAGCAGGTGAGTGAAAATTAGGATCTGCCAGAGAAATATTAGATGGAATTTTTAAGTTTGACAAATTAACATATCTAGTAGGTACATTTTGGGTTATTGATGGTAGGACAAAACAATGAAGATTACTAGAGAAGTTATCATTCAATGATTTTATCGATACCTTACAAATCTTCTTGATGTGTGCCGAAGCATTATTAATACCGACTACCGACTGATTTACATTTTGAGCGGGCAAACCTAGCCTTTGATATAACTCTTCAGTTATTAAACAAGCGTTACTGCCACTATCAAGAATAGCACGAGCAATATATGGACAACCATTCTTACCTATAACTTTAATTAATGCCGTCGATAACAATACGTCGCCTTGTTCACTACACGATGCAGTGCCTACCTTTGCGGATAATGACAGATGTGCGTTAGAATTGGATGACAACTGTGAGCCTGTCGAACTGTTTGTTTGTTCGAAATGACCTTGCATAACGGGCTTATTATTACCACTACTCGTGTTAGATGTATTAATATCTGTAATTGGTTTTGACTGGTAATCTGCGACGTGCACGAGAGTGTTATGCTTTCGGTGGCATATTTTGCATCCTGGCTTTTTGCAGTGATTTGCATAATGTCCTGAATTAAGACAATTGAAACATACTTTATACTCTGGCAGTAACTGTAGACGCACATCGTTACTTAATCCAAGAAACTGAGGACAACTGCTTAACTTATGGTCACCCTTACATTTAGGACACAGTTTGGCGGAAAAGGCCGAACCGTTTTTATTACCGGTATCCCGAACTGAAACCATTGCCTTAACTTTTGGAGCATATTTTATAGAAGAATTTAAACGGTTAGTAGCACCAGAATTAGACATTTCTAGTGTTTCGATTAAATCGGCTCGATTTTTTAAAAACATCAAAAATATATCGAACGTAATAGGTGTATCTTTCTCCAAACGACCTTTAGACTCTTCCCATTCACGATATGTCTTAGCATCTAATTTTTGAGTAATAATATGAATGAGAAGTGTGTCCCATTGTTTAGTTGGCTCACCGAGAGATTCTAGTGCACGTAAATTTTTATTTATTTGGTCAATAAGACGTTTTAAGTTGACAGACAATTCTTTATTAATTGGTGCTATATTAAATAAGGCTGTCACGTGATTTTGAATTAGTAGTCTTTTATTATCATATCTATCACATAATATAGTCCATGCGACGGTGTAATTAGCTGCCGAGAATTCGATTGACTGTATTACCACAGCAGCGGGCCCTTCCAACGACGCTCTCAGATAGTGAAACTTATTTATGTCATCTATCTCGTCATTTGAATGTATGAGGCTCATGAACGTGTCATGAAACTCTAACCAATTATCATAAGAACCATTAAATTTAGGTAGTTGAATAGTGGGCAGTTTAACAAATTTATGATTGCCGGAATGAGAGCCACCGTCACTGCTTACGTCATCTGACTTAATGCAATCTGCTAAGATCCTTTTTGCAAGAGAAAGCGATTTAAAATACAGGGATTCAAAATCAGTTCGTTCTGATATCTGGGCGTCTATATTATCAGTATTACACTCGATGGATAATTGTACCTCATCATATCGTTCATACATTGACTCAATCCTACTAATACGTAATTGCAACTCATTTACCTCAGTAGCAGCCAATGAAGATACCTTCAGTGAATTTAAATAATTTGAAAAACCTGTTATTTGTCCCTTGTAACTAGCTCGTTTCCTAATTTGCTCCTTATCTTCTGGCATGCTGGCTGGTATTGGGAGACTAGTGCAAATGCCTGAAATTTATACAAACAAGAAGTTCATATTTTATAAAATATAATTCATAAGTAGTTTTATACAATTTTGCTTACAGTTGTAAAGAAATGAAAACTAATTCCCTTACTTATTTTTCAAACTCTTAAATAATTAAACAAAATGGTACATGTACTACCTTGATATTTAACTTTATAATTAACAACAATTAAGGGTAACAAATACAATTCAGACCATCAAACAGCTTCACAGGTATGCCTTAGTATGTAATAAATAATATTATGCAATTTTTTCAATTATACACTCTCTTGACTTATTTTTTAAAAAACAGTTTAAACCAATAAAGAGAAAAAAAAAATTATAATATCGTCAATATAATTTAACTAAGCTTTATAATTTGATTTAATCATGATTTGACGGTTATTAGAAACTATATAAAACAATATTAAATGAATTTTAGCCGATTAAATACTTTAAGTTATACGTAATTATTTTATAGGTAATTTGGTACTAACCTGATAAATTAGCAGTCGATTTACACAAAATACTACCTGATAATGAGTGCTGGGTTAAATAAATTAAATAATAGTCCAATATCTAAGGGGCTAAGACTCCAGATTTCTTGGTTAAATATCTTCACTCCCTCGGTGGTATTTCCACAACGAATATTTAAGACTTCCCAAGCGTATTCCACTAAATAATATCTTGTCCAATTACGTTTTTTCAAATCCGGCTTCGATTTAGGACCATGAATAGGAATTTGATCTCTTTTTAATAATAAAATGCAGTAATTTGCTCAATCGACCTTTACTTGATCTCTAAATTTTACAACGACGACCGGTACAACATTTTTTAAACATACCTACACAGCTTACGGACTAATATTGGCATGAGAACTGCTAATATAATTTGACAGGCGCTTCAACACATTGGGGCAGCACGGCGGACGCTTCCTTGCCCTAAAATCCTCTCAGAAATCGATTGACCTCTCGGTTGAAGTTGGACTAATAGTTGGTCTATTATTCACCGCGGCGAGGAATCCTAAGTCTTCGTTGAAGTTAGACATCCAACGAAGATATTATAAGGCCTGTTTTTAAATTAATCCTTTAAGCCATTTTCCAAGCCTAACTGGGTCAGATAATAATCATCCATATTTTACTGCAAAATCCATTGACTGATACAGTTATTACTACAATAATAGTAGAATCAACGTCCCACGTAGCGACAAACCTCATGTGTTAAGTCAATATATTACACCGACACGTAAAAACGACACCATAAAGTAATTACGATGCGCGCGCACACCGAAAACTAAAAGCGACAACTTCAGTTGGTAATTTTTTTTATAGGAGAGGGAGCAAACGAGCATGCGACTCACCTGATGGTAAGTAACTACCGCCGCCCATGAACAACCGCAACACCAGAGGAATTGCAGATGCGTTGCCGGCCTTTTAAAAAGGAGTACGCTCTTTTCTTGAAGGTCCCTAAGTCGTATCGGTCCGGAAAAATCGCTGGTGGTAAACTATTCCACAAGGAAGTTGTGCGAGGAAGAAAACATCTTCTAAATCGCACAGTGGTGGACCGCTAATCTTCCAGATGGTGTGGATGGTATCGGGAGTTCTGCTGCGATGTGCGTTCGTGAAATTTGGCGGCTGGGATTAATTCGAACAATTCCTCAGAGCACTCCCCGTGGTAAATGCGAAAGAAAATGCAAAGAGATGCAACATCTCTTCGTAGCGCCAATGAGTCGAGCCGATCGAAAAGGACTCGGTCGCCGACAATTCGAGCCGCTTTACGCTGGATGCGGTCAAGTGGAAGGAGCTGGCACTGGGGAGCCCCAGCCCAGAGATGCGAACAGTATTCCATGTGAGGCCGAACGCCGACCAGGCACCCGTAGACGCGCGGATGGTCGTCGCTGTCTACGCGTAGCCAAAGGATGGACAGGTCCGAACCTTCAAGACTGCCGAGGCGTCGAGAACAGATGTCCTCTCTGACGTATACGCAAACTCCAGCCCGGGGCAAAGGAGTGCTCCAATTTGTACCCCGGTTAGGAGAGATACGAAGTATCAGCCGGAGAGGCACCTGCGTCTCGGTCAGAAAGAGCAAGGCCGGCTTAGCTGTGTCGAGATGGTGGTGGACGGCGTTTAGGTTCGAGTGAAGTCCCCTGATGTTGCAGAAATTCACGGATAGCGTGGCAGGGGTCGCCTTGATCTTGTTGCTCAGTTTGCCGTGGAATAGCATGGTCGTGGATGCTCAGCGAGGGATTCTTCACGGGTGCTGGTACCCTCCTGGGGTAGTCTATGATGTAATTCCGCTACCATGTTGATGGGGGGGGGGATTGGGCCTCCGGTCACCTGCACTCACCAGATAAAACGCGATAGCAGAGCTTCCACTTCACGCCGGTATTTTGTGAGGTCGTGGTACTAAACCGGCTTGAGCCGGCCCGTACGTGCAACAGCAAAAGCAGCTGCGTGGCTCTACCACCGTTAATTGTCTGTCAATTGTCAAGTTTTCGTGAGAACTGCTAACTATATTCAAGGTAGTTATTCCAATAAATATGAATCTATAAAACGTGTTTTATTTTAGTTATTTTTGTTTTGTTACGCTAAAGAAGTATAACTTCATACGTGCGTACATGAGTACACAAACACGTCTTTTTTATACTTCTCTGCTTTTCTTATTATTATTATAGTTATAACGCCAATATTGGCATGGTTATGGTTACCGTTCATGGCGGTTTTCTGTAACTATGTCTATCTGTTTTTGTTGGAGTGAAACTTCTTTATCGGGTTAGTAGAGTACGATATTTAAAAAAAGTGTGTGCGCAATTACACGCACAATTTTTTTAAAGGATATATGTCGAGTGCACTTATCTGTGACATTCTTTGATGCAAATTGTAAATAATAATTTAATATAGTTTAAAAATAAATTAAAAATGGACATAAAATTTTCTAGCATGCATAAATCAGTTTTCACTTAACAAATTTATTTGACGTCAGAATTAAAGTTTTGACTTTAGAAGGTATTAATTTGTTTTTTTTTATACTTTGAAGTAGATTTCCAATTTTTTACGTGTAATTTTTTGACCTTTTTGAGTGGAGTAAGCAATATCACAAACTCACGTCACATTAAAAAAAATTATTCCATATTTTTCCATTGTTGGAATATTTTATTTAAATAGACAAACCTTACAGATAACAATACAAAAACATAACATTACATAAACACTCACACCCATCACTCGAAGGGATAGGCAGAGACTACGAACTTCCTTTTGGTATGCTCCTGAAACATCTCACATGTCCTTTACATTCATATACCTACGCATACATGCTCGGCGATTAAGGGTACTCTTAATTTAGCTTACCTTCAATATATCGTCAATTTCGTCGATAGACTTCCGTTTAAAGCGTCCCTTGCCGACTCTGTCGCTCACTTCTGCAACATAAATTTGCTTTGTCACTCTTTCCTAGCATTCAAGCATTCTTATGTTAGTCCTGGTCACAACATCCTCTTACAAACAACACTTTTCTCTAATCACACAATTTTTCATCCTGTCATTCAGATTCGGCCCTAACATACTACTAAATGACCGCATCTCTACAGCACTTATTCTTCTCTTGTGCTTCTTCTGCCACACCCAACTTTCGCTAAGTTATATTTATAAGAACTTTTTCCTTTTTGTAATATATAAAATAAATTTATATTAATTTAATAGAAAAGAAAATGAACAAAATCTACTTATGAGATCAATATCACAATAACACTTATATAATATCATGCTTAAATAAATGTAGCAAATAAAATATGTACATCCAACTTAAGAGCTATTTACTTAAATAATAGTTAAATTATTTATAACTTCAAAGAAATATTAATTGAAATTCTAAAAGCATTTTGCAATTTGTATTTGCAAATATATCTTACATATTGATTCGGTGTCTCGTTAAACGTTAGAATAAAAATGCTACAAATTAAAAGCAAACCAAGCACATTCATCAATGTCGCGAAATATAAATTGAAGTAATGGTGACCCAGTACCTCAACGAGCGTTATTTCATCGATTTTATTCTATTGTTGGTAATTTGAAGTTTAAACGTTTTTATTTATAGGATAAGGGGGATAAGCGAGCACACAGTCCACCTGATGGTAAGTGGTTGCTGTGTCCCATAGACATCTACATCTATCCTCGTTTGCGAATCAAAATGCAGATGCGTTGTCAGCCATGAGGACTAAGATAGAATGCCTCGTTTCCAGTAAAAAGGGTCCCCAGTTCTCTACACTCACCATGCGAAACACAGCAGCATTAAGCTGCTATGTTACGCTGGTATTCTGTGAGAGCGTAGTCCTTCCCCGGTCGAGCCGACCCATTCGTGCTACAATTATACAATAATATAGCTGCAGCACGGTTCTACCACATATCTAAAAAAGTCTATCAAAAACCTAAAAACAAAAATTTCAATGAGGTTTAACTTGTTCTTAATCGCACATGGCGTAGCTTAATAGGATGCGCTTTCAAATTAAAGTAATCTGTTTTAATTAAAATTCTAAGATACAGCCTAACGTCCCATTGCTGTACATAGGCCTCTTTTCATTTCTGAGAGGATTTTACGGCAAGGAAATGTCCACCGCACTCCACCAATGCGTGTTGGCGTAATTTCACATGTCTTCGATATATTTTTTTCTTAATTCTCAAACATGCAGGTTTCCTCGAGATGTTTTCCTTCACCGCAGAGTACGTGGTAAATCAGCCCTTAAAGTTGTAATTACAATTTCACTGATGCCGGGGGTGATCGAACCCGAGATGCTCGCGTACTGTGAAATTTACTGCGAGCGCTCAGCCCCTGAGTTACCACTTCTCTTTGTTTTTAATTACTTTCTGTTTTTTATGTACCTAGTAAAAAATAAATGTAAAACGTGACTGTATGAGTATTTCATAGATAATAAATTACTGAAGGTACTCGTATAAATAACATTATTTTTACTTTTCTTTCACAGCCTGTAATAGTTCACTGTTCTATGTTGACCTCTCCTATAGTTACAAACTCATAGATACAATTGTGTAAAGTTTATTTAGCTTAACTTTCTTTTTTGTAATAAACTTTTTTCTTTATTAATTATGTAAGTACTTTTAAATCTTAAAAACTGTTAAATGGGTTGAAGAGCGAGACATCCCCAATATGAGTATGAAAATTATTCTCTGGGGCGTCTCAAAAACATGTATAATTTAGTTTTTGAGAAATAAAAATATTGCATGTATTGTCGAAAACGCAACGTATGTTCTAATATAGCCTAAAAATTAAGATTCCAACTTTTTATCGAATAAAAGCGTATCTAGCAATCTTATTATACATATAAATGATATAAAAAGCACATTGTTAGAAAGATAAATGATTGTTGAACTTATTACTATTTTTTTTAAATCGATTAATTTCTATTTTTAAATAAAAAAGGGGTTTTGTCCCCAAGGCTAGTAAACACGATAACTTTTGAAAATATCAATTGTTTAACTCAATCTATTTTTTAATCTCTTCGTCTATCATGTGGCAAGCCAATGAATGTAAATGGCAGTGTAATTTTGTTTTGTTTAGCTATAATTAATTTTTTTCGGCTGCAAAATGGCGAAATTTTCGTTGATTTGATAGCCTTGTATGTAAATTATTTCTATAAATAGGGAGCTATAACCACAGAGTACTTTAATCACTCACTCAGTTCGGCGTCAGTTGCCGTCGTGAGTGGACATTGTTTCGGTTGTTTGCAGCGGCTCAAAAAGATCGCTGTACAAATATACAAAATTCGAATAACCAAATTTCTTAAATAGGGTAAGGAGTACAATGATTGGCCCTTTAAGGTGATCATTGACTTTGAAAATTTCTTATGCCTAAATAAGGTTCATAATCATATAACATTTGCTGTCAAGTTGTGTCTTAAGAACCTGGGAAATTGAATAAATCAAAACCATAATCATTTTGCATCTAATTAATATTTTTATTGCAATAAACATAAAAAAGGAGCCAAAAGTACAATCATTGGCCATTGGTGTATAGAAATTGGCATATCAAAAGTATAATTATTGGCATGTCATGTCATGTCAATCATTGTACTTTGTGTTTATTAGCACTGCCAATTATTATACCATGTTAGGGTCAATCACTAAAAAAAATATAATATTTAACGATAGTGATGTGCAGGGTATAATTTTTTTTATCGATTTATATTTACATTGAGCTTTCGTCCATATTTAGGTATTCATTATTAAGAAAATTACTAAGTTCTTCTTCATTACGGAATGTCTCTCTTCTGTTTAGTATAGAGTTGGGTTTGGATAAAACGAATGGTACCTTTGTATCAATGCAACTGTTTTCATTAAAAATATTTCTTGGATTATGCATAACTGGCGCCTTCACAACAGACAAAATTTTAATGTTACTTTCTTTATTAGGCTTTGGAGTAGTTTTTTTAATCTGGTCTATATCTAATAACTCAGTCTTGGTATCATCACACTTAAAAATATTGTTCTCAGTCTCTTTATCACATACATCTATTTTAATTTTTTTACTGTATGCAGTGGTTATTGATTTATCATATTTTCTTTTTCGTTCTTTTATTTCGGTTTTTGTTTCCTCTTTATTTTTTCTGTTATTTTCTTCAATTTTTGAGTTTTTATTTAATAGATGCCTAGAAACTTTTTCTTCTTGTCTTAATATTTCAATGTTTTCTAAGTTTTCCGAATCGATTTTCATATTTTTGGTATGCTTTGATATTTTTATTACGCTTTTTAATGTCTGTTTTCTTTTCTCTTCTCTCTCTTTTTTACGTTCTTCTTTCTCTTTTTCTTTTGTTTTCTTCTCATTTTTTTTCTTTTCCTCGATTTCAAGCCATTCACGGCTAGTCAAGACATAAATGGGATTGTGGGTCATAATTTTCCCTTTACGTTGTGGTGTCTGGGGCCAATTGAGAATTTCCTTTAATTTCGGTGGTGTCATTTCGTTATCGCATTTAGCATTGTCAAAATTAAAATCATATTTTTTGTTATTTTCTGTCTCTGCTATTTGGTTTTGGTTATTAATATTTGATTCATTAATAGTCTCTGTAACGTTATCTATTACTAATAAATTTGGGTTTGTTATTTCATTTGATTCTTTGTTTAGAACATTAACAGTCCCTGTACTTTCGCTCGGTTTTTCAACATTATACATTTCAGCAATAGCTTTTAATTTAGGCGACATCAATTGATTAGGGCCTTTAACGACATTATCACTGGTAGGTTCCAGAACATTTAATATTTCATTTTTTAAGTCATTTTGTGTGTCTGAATCTGAATTCGCTATAAGTTGGCTCTGTTTTTAATTATTATTCATTTTAATAGTATTCCGAATATCTGCTGACAAATCGTAGGACTCTGTTAGGTTTAGGGTCTCCAAATCGTCAAATAAGTCTGTTGTAAGTAATTCAGTATACTCTGTAGTTTCAGTTTCAATAGTGTCAGTATGAGATTCTTCAATATTATTGGAGTTTGAAATTACGATCGGTATGTCATTTATTGTAATCAATTCATTTTCTATTACTAAATAATCGCTTGAAGTAGTACTGTCTTCCTGTTCTATATCTTTACCCTTCAAATGGTCGTATATGTCTTTTAGTGCTTTGTAAAAACAATTTGATTTATCGGGTGCCTCAGAAGTAAGACGGGATACGATGTTTTGTCCCACGATTTTTTCAAAGTCTGTGAATGTAATTGCCCTTTGTGGTCTGTTTTCTTGAATTCTGGTCGATTGGGTCACATTTTTGCCAAGGCATTTTTGGTAGTTAATTGCATTTGGATTCCAAGGATACAATCCACAAGCTCGAAATCCGTTTATAATAATTTGTTTGTCTATATATTTCTTTAATACAATGCTTAGTATTGTACCAAAATCAATTTTTGTCAAATTTTTTGTCGCATTTTCCCTTCTCCATTCTAATACTCCTTTTTTCCATGCACTTTTTATAGGCTTAAAGGCAGCTACATCTGCGGGTTGTAAGATGCGAGTCGCGTTTGGGTATAATGTTATAAGTATTATACCTCTTTCTTTGCATGCTTTGCTAAGTTCAAAATTGATATGACTTTTGTGTCCATCAACAAACAGAAGAATGGGGAATTTTGTATTTTCTTTTACAAGATGTGGATGTAAAACATTAGTAATGTATTGTAAAAATAGATCTTTGTTCATCCATCCATTTGATGACAGACCTATACCCCATTCTGGTGGTACAGACGCCGTAATATCTGCTCTGTTACGTTTGAGTGGGTAGATAATCATCGGTGGTGTAATAACTCCGGTAGCCGAAAATGTGAACATCACTGTCAGTCCACATTTCGCAGGCGCGTTATCCACTTCATACACGTCGCGAGTACCTTTTAGGGCTAAAACTTTGGAGGTTTTTGGACATAACAAGAAATTTGTTTCATCACCGTTAAAAATACGTTTAGGATCTCGTAGGATATGCAGGAATTCTTCTTCTTCTAACCAAGTTTCAATTTGCTGAAACCATTTTTTGATGTTCTTTTCTGATACATTGGCACTTGCCGAAGTAACAGCTTCAGCCGTTCTTTGTACTATTTCGGGGTGACGTTTAAGAAACAACTTGTACCACCCCTCTCCTGGCTTATTATCTATAAAATTATTTGGCCTAGGTGATTTCTTTAGAAAGTCAGTAACACTATGTAATAGATCTTCTTTACGCCGTGGAAAACCTTTTCTACTGCTTTGTATTATCCACTCAACCAAAGTGTTTTCCTCGTCATTTGTAAGGATTGTAGGCGGACCCGGTCTCGTTTTTAAAAAATTCCCTTGTAATCGAAACTGCAAAGTTCCTCGAGGTATCCCAAATACTTTGGCAGCTGCTCTTTTAGACATACCATTTTGAATTGCTTGGATTGCCGCTTCTAAATCTTCCTCAGTATATTTTTTTTTATATACTTCTCCTTTTGCAGACTTTGGCATTTTTCTGCAACAATGTATAAGCTAATTTTTTTTGTAAAAATCACAATGGTGTTTTTAAATATTGACTTGTTTTATTAGTTACTATATAGAACTTACGAAAAAGTAGAAATATAGCATGGAAACAAAAACTAATAAATTATTTTTGAAGTAAAACCAGATATATATGCTATACTAAAAAGATAAGAAAAATCTTAGGTTTCAAAAGTTTTAAACGATATTAAGCTGAATTAAACAACACATGACATTTGTGTGTGAACATTCACCAAAATGCTCAGGCAAAGAATTAGACATTTAAACATGCGTTTAATATGTAACCCATAAAAATACATTAATAAGTATACATAATTTAGTATTTAATTTAATTTAGTATTTACGCAGCCAGCGTTCTTGGCACGATAACGCGGGGAGTAGGACTATATGATATTTAAGTTTCTAGTTTTAATTTTTTTTTAATTATTATTATAGTTTTTAGTATTGTAGATAAAAATAAGTATTATTAAAACATCCATATTGGATTAATTTAGTATCGACATCGGTACATCACTGCGTATTTAAGATCTCTTTGTACAAAAATTAGCATAGCTAAAAGTATAATGATTATCACGGCTAATAACGTAAATGTATAATGATTGGCCCCGCCAAAATATAGTTACTGCGAACTTATGACATTTTGATTATTGTAATTTAAAAGGGAGTTGTCAGTAGCATTTATCAAAAGCTTAAAATATTGGAATTAATTTAAAACGCTTATTAGTATTATTGGCAGGGATGTCAATCAATTAATCTTTCATATTAACCATGGATACTAACTTTGGCCTACTTATTTTTAGGTTATCTTGAGTATTTTTCCATCAATTATAGTATGAAAATCTAAATTGAATGGTAATTAACATATAGAAATACATATCTCACAATTAGAATAAGAAGAAAACGGGTAAATATCAATATAAAAGTACTTACTTCTTACGATTTTCGCTACAAAACACTCCCTTAGTTGTAGTAGCTGCAAAGTGATTTTTTTTCGAGTGTTGCTAGCTGTTAAGTTTTAAAACTACCAGTTACGTTCTAGAGTGTTGTCATCAAAGAAAAATATAACAATTTTTTTCTACCTTGTACTCCAGGCTAACTCTTAATATATTGATTTTACATTCGAGAGGCCAATCATTGAGGGGGGGCCAACATTACTACTGCTTACCCTACTTGATTATAATAATAATTAGAGATTTTTTTTTATTACAATATTTTAAAAGCACAGAATAAATAATAGTAGTACGTACTAAAAGTAAATAGTATCAATTTTTTTGTCATGGGTGACATTTTCATGGTTTTCGAGAGTGTTGAAGCCGATAGTGCTGTCGAAATGTAAATAAAAGATGGCGGCTGAATTAGGTACCAATTTTTTCATCAGGGGTGTCATTTTCATGGTTTTCGAGGGTGTTGAAGCCGATAGGGTTATCGAAATGTAAATTCAAGATGGCGGCTGCAATAGATACCAATTTTTTCATCATGGGTGTCATTGTTTATGCCCAAAATTGGTCATTTTGAACGCCATCCAATCGTGTTCGAGCTGACAAGTCACCCGATGGTGTCGAGGTGAGGTAATGCCGACGGAGGGGGAGGCGGCTGCGTGCCGCGTGCAGTCGCTCAACGCGGGAGCTGAAGACAGTAGGTGACAGTAGCTCGCTGGCAGCGGTACGGTTAATCCGCGTATCTCGGTTATGGTTGCAGAAGTTTCGCGCGACCTGTGTACGGTCTAGATTGCTAGATTTAGTGCGTGTTACTTCGCTACGTAATTGGGGTTTTGTGAAAACCGCCTCGGTTTAGGTTGTCTAGGTTTTAAGTTCTTGACAAGAGGCTTGTATTGTGTTTGACTGATTAAAGGCGTCTCCCGGTTGATTGTTCTGGAAGTCATAGTTTAATTATACCGTCGCGTTAAGAACCTTTGTGTGTTGACTCTTTAGTTAATTTGTGTGTCAGCTAGGTTAATTTTGAATTCTTATTGCGGCGTGGTGTTTAATATCAAACGAAGGAACTTAGTTGTGTTTGTAACGCTGAACCGTGTGACTCATGAAGAGATCGCGTTAGTTCCCTATTTGTAATTTGGTGATAAATGAATCCGGGACATTGAATGTTGAACTTTGAACTACTGTACGTTACTGTGTCGGGTATCACGTGTTCGATTCTACGATGAACGTTGAATTGGTCGAGTTGAACTTAGTAAAATGTACAATAAAGTTAATAGACTAAAATAGTGACAATGAAGAAAGAAACTCTCCATGGTGGACGCCTGCTGGAGTGATGCAGCATTGTGGGGCAGCATGGAAACCGTCGCGCTGCCAGTTCACCTCAGCTGGGCCAGGTCACCCACATATACATACCACTAAACACAATTTTACATGCATATACTCTACCTATGGCCTGACCGAGGCTTGGGGCAGTCTAAGCTGCTATTTTCATAGCCTTCTCCTCATTTTGTAGTATGATAGGTCATCTTTCCATAAGGCCATTTGGGCCCGTACCCACGGCTGCCCGTCGAACAGGCTACTATAGGCCCTAGCCAAGACGACTTTTGCAAGGGCAGCTGTAGGCCTTACCAGTCATTCTCAAGGTTTTTACGGGTGTTGCCGCCGATAGTGCTGTCGAAATGTAAATCCAAGGTGGCGGCTGCAATAGGTATCAATTTTTTCATCATGGGTGTTATTTTCATGGTTTTTGAGAGAGTTGAAGCCGATAGGGTTGTCGAAATGTAAATCCAAGATGGCGGCTGCAATAGATACCAATGTTTTCATCATGGGTGTCATTTTCATGGTTTTCGAGGATGTTGAAGCCGATAGTGCTGCCGAAATGTAAATCCAAGATGGCGGCTGAATTAGGTACCAATTTTTTCATCATGGATATTATTTTCATGGTTTTCGAGGGTGTTGAAGCCGGTAGTGCTGTCAAAATGTAAATCCAAGATAGCGGCTGCAATAGATATCAATTTTTTCATCATGAGTGTCATTCTCATGGTTTTCGCGGGTGTTGAGGCCTATAGTGCTGTCGAAATATAAATTCAAGGTAGCGGCTGCAATAGGTATCAATTTTTTCATCATGGGTGTCATTTTCATGGTTTTCCAGGGTGTTGAAGCCGATAGTGCTGACGAAATGTAAATCCAAGATGGCGGCTGCAATAGATATCAATTTTTTTCATCTTGGATGTCATTTTCATGGTTTTCGAGGGTGTTGAAGCCGGTAGTGCTATCGAAATGTAAATCCAAGATGGCGGCTGCAATAGGTATAAATTTTTTCAACATGTGTGTCATTTTCATGGTTTTCCAGAGAGTTGAAGCTAGATAGGGTTGTCGAAATGTAAATCCAAAATGGCGGCTGCAATAGATATCAATTTCTTCATCATGGGTGTCACTTTCATGGGTTACGAGGGTGTTGAAGCCGATAGTGCTATCGAAATGTAAATCCAAGGTGCGGGCTGCAATATGTATCAATTTTTTTCATTATGGGTGTCATTTTCATGGTTTTCGAGGATGTTGAAGCCGATAGTTCTGTCGAAATGTAAATCCAAAATAGCGGCTGAATTAGGTACCAATTTTTTCATCGTGGGTGTCTTTTCATGGTTTTTAAGGATGTTGTAACCGATAGTGCTGTCGCAATGTAAATCTAAGATGGCGGCTGCAAAAGATTTCAATTTTTACATCTTGGATGTCATTTTCATGGTTTTCGCGGGTTTTGAAACCGATAGTGCTGTCGAAATGTAAATCCAAGATGGCGGCTGCAATAGGTATAAATTTTTTCAACATGGGTGTCATTTTCATGGTTTTCGAGAGAGTTGAAGCTAGATAGGGTTGTCGAAATGTAAATCCAAAATGGCGGCTGCAATAGATATCAATTTTTTCATCATGGGTGTCACTTTCATGGGTTTCGAGGGTGTTGAAGCCGATAGTGCTATCGAAATGTAAATCCAAGGTGCGGGCTGCAATATGTATCAATTTTTTTCATTATGGGTGTCATTTTCATGGTTTTCGAGGATGTTGAAGGCGATAGTTCTGTCGAAATGTAAATCCAAGATGGCGGCTGAATTAGGTACCAATTTTTTCATCGTGGGTGTCTTTTCATGGTTTTTAAGGATGTTGTAACCGATAGTGCTGTCGCAATGTAAATCCAAGATGGCGGCTGCAAAAGATTTCAATTTTTACATCTTGGATGTCATTTTCATGGTTTTCGCGGGTTTTGAAACCGATAGTGCTGTCGAAATGTAAATCCAAGATTCCGGCTGCAATAGATATCAATTTTTTCATTATGGATATCATTCTCATGGTTTTCGCGGGTGTTGAAGCCGATAGTGCTGTCGAAATGTAAATTCAAGGTGGTGGCTGCAATAGATACCAATGTTTTCATCATGGGTGTCATTTTCATGGTTTTCGAGGATGTTGAAGCCGATAGTGCTGCCGAAATGTAAATCCAAGTTGGCGGCTGAATTAGGTACCAATTTTTTCATCATGGGTGTCATTTTCATGGTTTCACGGGTGTTCAAGCCGATAGTGCTGTCGAAATGTAAATCCTAGGTGGCGGCTGCAATAGGTATCAATTTTTTTCATTATGGGTATCATTTTCATGCATTTCGAGGGTGTTGAAGCCGATAGTGCTGTCGAAATGTATTTAAACTACTTTTAATAAATCCGTATAATCATGTTATACGTAATTTTTTAATGCGCTTAAGGCATGCCCAATCGGATTTACCAATTTTATTTATTATTATTATTAGAAGAGGGGAATTTAGCTAGCATTTTTGTTTCTATTTCGTGTCCTTGCATGTGTCCGGGTATTTTACATTAGGTATATTATACGAGATGACTGCCTCGTTGGTCTAGTGATACAACCGCGACTGGTGATCATGAAGTACCGGGTTCGAATCACGGGTCGTGTCAAAAAAATTGTTAATTAGTTTTGCGTCAATAAATTCTCAGTAGCTTGTCAGTAAGTTGGCGGTGTCTCACCCCTGTGCCTCGAAAAGCGCGTAAAGTCTTTGGTCCTGCGCCTGATTTATTTCCGGTCGTGTCGGTTTACCGTCCCATCGGACTATGGGAGTGAGTGCAATAGAGAGTGCACCTGTGCATGCGCAAACACTTGGGTATTATAATCCTGTTCTGCACAGATGGGTAGTCGCCGTTGAGATAGTGAGCGATATTCGGTCTGGAGGACATTATTATTATTGTTATACGAGATGGTTAAACCGCTATCTGTTGAAAGCCATAAGATATGTCTGCTTATTCTATATTTGCCTCTTAAGATACCCACAGAATTATATGTGGTACCACATGGCAATCATTGTTGGATATTAATACGTGGTAGAGTCACGCTGCAGCTATATTATGGTTGTAGAACTAATCGCGTCGGGTGGTCGGGGAAGGCCCACGCTCTCATAGAATACCAGCGTAAAATAGCCGATTAAACTCATTCTGCATTTTGATTCTTAATTGAGGATAAATGTAGATGTCTATGGGCCACAGCATTTACTTACCATCTGATGGACTATGTGCTCGTTTGTCACTCTTATTAAATATTAAAAAAATATTATATAATAACCGCAGTTTTTAATTTTTAGTCGTTATTAGGTCGTTACTAGACGCTGCTGTCCATCTCCTGATTTGTTTCTCTCTGCCGCCTCTTACGACACCCTCAGGATGACACGGTCAATTATATCTGTACCTGCTGAATTGCTGAATTCCCGTCTAAAGATTACTAATCTTACGGGGTTAGAGAAAATCTATTAGAAATCCTGCCAGTTGATGCTTTTTGGGAATATGACTGCCAGAATGTTCAATATTAGCTGTTGATGTTAAGTGGGAATGTACGATACAATACAATGTATGAAAAAAGACAGCGCTAAAAATAGTATCACTTGTATTCCATTACTGTTCTCTTTTCTGATATAACCTGGTTATCAAAACTTCCTTATTATTCAAATTAACAGCGATGTTGTGATCGATTGACCTCGATCAGGGCCAAAAATAGGACGCTACAAATTTATTTTGGTATCTTTGTAAATCTGATCAATCACTCTCGCCCCACCATGCCCAAATTTAAAATGAAAAAATGCAACGACAAAAACTAAAACTGAACATATTATTTTAACCGATTTCAAAAAGAAGCAGGTTATTCGACTGTATAGTATATTTTTTGTAACTGTCGCCATGGGGGGTATAAAGTGGCAATGGGACGGCCATATAACTCGTAGATATAGATGCAGCTTCATACTGGTAGGCGGAGTGTAGGGCGGCCCCCCACTCGATGGAGTGACGACATAGTAAGACATGCACGAAGTGGATGGATGCAGGTGGCTCGGTACCGTGCTTCGTGGCATTCTTTGGGGGGGGGGGGGCTATGTTCAGCAGTGGACTTGTGTGGGGTTGTAATGTTATGATGATGATATTTTTTTTGTAAAACTTATGTGTCAAACAAACTCACAGTCCACTACATAGTAGGCGCCTACTGCAGCCCATGGATACCTATAACCAACTTCAAACAAAGAACGGTACAACTGCGTTGTCATCTCCGAAGACTAAGATTATATCTATACCCTTTCGATCGGAACAGCAGTACAGCAAAGTTTAACAGTGTTACTACATAAATTTTAACAAAATCCGATGATGATATTATATGAAGTAGTTTTAGGAGAAGAAAAAGAAGAAAAATATGTCCAACATGTCAGAAAAGTTAAAAACATTTCAGGATTGTGAAAACCACACACACATATTGAAAAAACACAAAGAAGTTAGAAAGAGTTTTGTACTTTCTGGCACAATCTTATGAGAAATTATATAAGCCCTGTGACCAACATTTGGACAAAAAATACGTTTCCTTTACCTTTACCAGATGGTAAGTGAATACTGTGGCCCAAAGACATCTACATCTATCATCGATTAAGATTCAAAATGCAGATGCGCTGTAATCCCTTAGGACCTAGATTGATTGCCTCGTTTCTAGTAAATGGTATCGGGTTCTTTACACTCACCGTACGAAACACAGCAGCATTAAGCTGCTATTTTACGTTGGTATTCTCTGAGAGCGCGTTCCTCCCCAGATCAAGCCGACTCATTTGTGCCACGAACATAATATGGCTGCTACGTGGCGCTACCACGTATAAAGATTGGACATGTCAGTGAATTATAGTTGTTTTCCATCAAATATTTTTTTTTTCATTTAAATACAGACAAAAGATTTTGGTTTTAAATAATGCGTGAATTAAATTAATTACTTAAATAAAATTAAAATGCAATGATTTCAATTCTCATTGGATTTTGTTAAGTATTGGATTACTATTAAAGTATATTTCTTCGATTATGGAGTATAATATTTTCGTATTTAATATACAATTTTTATAATGTATTCGAATTATTATAGATTCGCTCAGGAGATTAATATATGCAAAAAATATACTTTTCAAACTCCATTTTAATATCAATATTTTGAAATCGATTGGCATATTTTGCAAATATTAAGTTTTTTTAACGCGTTATAATCTACATTATTATTTCGTCAGTATGTTTATAGTTGGTAATAACTTTTTGTACGAGTACTTACCGTGATGAGGCTACCACTCGTTTCGATGGCTATCATCTTTTTTCCATCGGTCATTAGTTCCATTTATATTCAAATGTGATATAGGAAACCAGAGCACAGTTATAATTTTAATATACATTTATTTCACTGTGAATATATTATATTGCAATACTCTTAATAACTAAGAAAACTTACTTGCAGATATTAACGTGATTTCAATGAAACAGTAGACGCATCCAACGCAGTAAGAAATATTATAACCAAAAATTATTTGCTCAAAAACAATTTTATTAAGTTGTAAAATATACTGAATAATTCCTTTCCTGTGTCAATTCCAAGAATTACCAACTCTTTGGAAACGCAGAATATGCCCTATGTATTATTCAATTCAAGTCATAAAATGGAAATTCATCATTTATTAAAATATCATTTATTCATCTCCGAGGTGTTTGTAAAAAAAAAGATAAGAAATTTGAATATCAAACCAATTGAATATCGAGAATCCAATAACGTTGTAATATTTAACTATTCAAGTACCGGAATCACGCTGTTGATTCATCAGTATAGCCAGCTTCAAATCTGTAGTGGGCATCTACGGAATGGAGTAGACTATAATGTTGCGCAAAGCTATGTATATCATAATATATGTATAAACTTCATTCTGAAGGTGCCATGAATGGGTCCATTCAATACTTCGGCATGGTTTGCGCATGCGTGGAATCGATCCGTCGCCACCGCTGGAGGCGGAGCTCGGTGTTATTTCCATTTATGACGCAATGACGGATCACCCAAAATTATTCTTATTAATTCATTGAACACGCCACTAACTGCATCTTAAAAAAAACCATCTCCTATACTACATCCTAATAGTTAATTTTTCTAAGCTTTTTGTTTTCTGGGTCAGAGGTATTACAATACATACTTAATTATTAAAAATCAATGTTGAGAGTGCATAAACAAGTTCCAAATAGTTTAAAAACTAATTTTAAGTTAACCGTTTAAGAATAATGTCTTTGATAATTATTTTATTACATGAAAATTTAAAATAAAATTTCTGAACTTCGTTAATGCGTCAATTAGTTTTAAAGTCACTTGGAACATTCACGATCCATTAATAACGAGTGCAGCTCGACGATAGGATCTACTACGTTACGTACTCCTTACATCGACATAATAACACCCATTAACCTCAGGTGGAGTGTGTGCTCTTTGTCACATTTATTCTATAAAAAAATGTGTATCATGATTACATTCTTTCCGCATTCTCTATAGCTTAATAACTGAGATACTTCTAATAAAAATAACTTATAATAAATAGTAAAAGCCGACTCAAATAACTAAAAAAAAAAATAATTTTACATTCTGAATTCGGTGTTAAACCATAGTGTATAGAAAAATTAAAGTCTCAACTTCAAAATGTGAAATTATTTTAGTCTTTTTAGTTTTTTGCAAGCAGCTTTTATTTTTTTATTAAATGTTGTTTTTTTTTACTTTTTTAAGTAGACTAAGGAATAAATCTCATTGTCGTCTCAATTAGAAACAGCATCTCCTATTTTACCACCCTTCTATTGTAATTTTTTCTCCAAATGTATATGGGACACCCCTGAGGTATTTACTTAATAATAAAGAATCATCATAGTCGGGTCATAAACGATGAATATATCACGTTACAAAATACATAGAGTCGAATTATAAATTTCCTTCATTTTTTAAAGTCCGCCAATGATTTAAAATTTAAAAAAAAGAATTATATGTGACGTGTAAGTTCGCTAGAGAAAACAACGAGATGCCGACGTCAGCCGTACCAGATATCGCGTTATTTCTTCTTCTGCAACAGCACGGCTAGCATGGGCTGGAGCCAAAAAAATTATCCATCGATTATAATCACTGACAAGGGATAAAATTATCTTGCTCTTATGCCAATGCACGGCAACGGGGAGAAGTATATCCCCGTTTGAGATAACGAGTAGACATATATCCCCCGTCCGTAGAATGAAGCCAAATGAAAGATAAATAATTTAAAATTAAAAATTTTGTACAGCCGACTTCAATATAAGTTATTAAGAATAACTCAAAAACTATTGGTCTGACCTTGATGAAATTCATATGGGACTACACGAGAAGTATCATCTTTTAAGTAAAAAAAGAAAAAAAGAATCATCAAAATCGGTTTACCCAGTAAAAAGTTATGATGTAACACACATAAAAAACATACAGTCGAATTGAGTACCGTCTCCTTTTTGGAAGTCGGTAGAAAATTATGCTTTTTTGATATTTGAAAGGGACAATTTTATCCTAGTTCATCGGACACGGGTTTAAGTTTATATTCATACAAAAAATTTATCTAAGTCTAAGGCTATCTCCCATTTTGTGCCGACTTCCAAAAAGGAGACGGTACTCAATTCGACTGTATGTTTTTTTATGTGTTACCTCATAACTTTTTACTGGGTGAACCTATTTCGATGATTCTTTTTTTACTTAAAAGCTGATACTTCTTGTGTGGTCCCGTATGAATTTCATCAAGGTCAGACCAATAGTTTTTGAGTTATTCTTAATAATTTATATTGAAGTCGGCTGTACAAAATTTTTAATTTTAAATTATATCTACTGTGGATATTATATCCACCGGTGTGCCCATGCTTGAAGGGTGGATAAAACATTTTCTCCTTTCCTAGGGGATAAAATTGTCTCCTGCCCATACTAGCCTGGCAGTCGGTGAAACTCGCGCTTGTATTAAGCTTTTAAGTCTCTTTAACGTTGATAATAAATAATTAATGAGACCAGCAACCGACTTATGACGGTATATCCATTCAAACATGTCAAATCCAAATTTCATAGACTAGTAAAGGGAGTATCAACTCCGTACAAGCTCACCTATGGACTCCGCGCTAACCAACCCGCCCGTTCATTACGGTGAGAGTGAGCAATCTTTCAGTTTCCTGTTTTCCAACATTGGTTTAATAGGGACTGGCAAAAAAGTTTTAATAATGATTTTTATTTAAATCAAACTTATTCCTTTTAATTAAGGCTCTACTTAAATTAAAATGATTGTCACGAATAAAAAATTACACTCTATTCAACACAGATGGCCGGTTCGTCAGAGGTAAATTACTCTTAACCGAAACATTACGTTTTCCTCAAGCCTAAATATATCTTCTATGTACTTACGTATACGTAGGAGACCGTGTATCTTACTTTTATTTATAGTTTTATCATTTAAAAAATATATAGTCGCATTTATTTAGAATATTATTTAATAACTGTTTTCTTATCACGCAGAGAAACTCCGAGCATAGATAGCCCTCTCCATAGCTCGCTGAGCGACCTTGAGCTTCCTCATCCGGCCAGCAGTGAAGGAACACGTCTCAGTTCCATAGGCCAACACTGGCAACACGCACTAGTTATACATTGCCATTTTCAAGTTAGAAATGAACAACAACAGCAGTAGAACCAGAGTGACCGACATAGCCCAACGGATTAGTAAGCTGAAGTGGCAATGGGCCGGCCATATAGCTCGAAGAACCGACAACCGATGGGAAAGAAAGGTTCTCGAGTGGCAGCCTCGTAACGGCAGGTGAAGTGTAGGGCGTCCTCTTACTAGATGGAGTGACGACCTGGTAAGACATGCAGGAAGTCGATGGATACAGGTGGCTCAGAACCATGCTTTGTTAAGCAGTGGACTTGTGAAGAGCTGTAATGATGATGATGAGTGTTTTCTTATTTACCTATCATAAGCCATTGTTTGACTATCTTCTATCCCATCCTATAGTAAGAGCATGGAGCTGAAGATAGAAGAATGCAAATTATTCCACTCCTTGGCTGTATATCGCAATGAGATTGAACCCCACAGAGCGTCACGTCATCCGATAGGTAGAGTAGGGTGGAACTTAATCACGCAAATTCAAGTACGAAAAAGTAATTAATTAAAAACAATTATGTATATATTATTAATATTCTACACTTGGTCTAGTTAGTTATACTGCCTACGTCCTATTCTTCTAAATCTGATATGTACTATTCCTTTGTGTGTAATTTCGCAAAGATAAGATTGTGAGAAGAAGTAATTTACATATTATCTTTATTTATATGAAGTCAGTAAGAAACTTTGCAATTATATTTTCTACCGATAAAACTATCGGTTACTACAACCAAAACTAATACATTTAATCATAGGGAATCTCGTCATATCGAATGTTTTAAATCGTTGTGCAATTTTTACGTCAACGAAATAGGATCGATCGTTGGCCTACTTTACGATAATTGAATTACATGTGACGTATACTGACTAATGACGTATACTCGTCTTACGGTACAGGTCGGATTAGAGTTTAAAAGGTGCAACTGCATTAATAGCAAATTGGGTAATGTTTTTAAACGATTCTAACCTTTTCTGCCGACTTCAAAATGGAGACGGTACTCAATTCGACTGTATGTTTTCTTTAATGTGTGTTACCTCATAACTTTTTACTGGGTGAACCGATTTCGATGATTCTTTCTTTATTTGAAAGCTGGTACTTCAGATGTGGTTCCATATAATTTGATCTAGGTCAGACCAATAGGTTTTGAATTATTCTTAATAATTTATATTGAAGTCAGCTGTACAAATTTTTTATTATTAGAATACTATTATAGTATACTATAGAATACTATTGAGAAAATTTTTGGTAAGAGATAACTGTGGTTTACAAAAAGATGTTGCGACCCAAATTTATAAATTAGTACTTCGATGTCTCCTTTTATAGAACTAGCATGACTTAAAGTGGTAGATCCACGCTGCAGCAATATCAATTGTATAATTAATATTGCTGCAGCATGGCTCGAGCGGGGAAGGACCACGCTTTCGCAGAATACCAGCGTAAAATAGCAGCTTAACGCTGCTGTGTTTCGTATGGTGAGTGTAGAGAACCGGAGACCCTTTTTACTGGAAAAGAGGCATTCTATCTTAGTCCTCACGGCTGACAACGCATTTGCATTTTGAATCGCAAACGGGGATAGATGTAGGTGTCTATGTCAGGTGGAGTGTGTGGTTTCTTGTCACCCTTATTATATAAAAAAAGACAAACGGGCATACAGTCCAACTAATTATAAGTGGATGCTGTAACCAAAAGAAATCTACATCCACCCTGGATTCAGAACCAAAATGTACATGCGTTTTTACTAATGGGGACTAAGAATGCCCAGATAACTGTAAGAAGGGTTCCATGGTTTTCTACTATCACCATACAAAACAATGTAGTTTTAAGCTTGCTATTTTACGCCGGTATTCGGTGAGAGCGTGTCTCTTCCCCAGTCGATCCGACCCATTTGTGCAACAACCATAATATAGCAGCGTGGCTCTACCATTTTTTAAACGGCTTGGAAAGGTATAATGAATGAATGAATAAAGAGAAATTTGTTGATCGAATTGGCGATATATTGAAGATGGAACAAATAAGACAATAATTACACTTAACAGAGGAGTAACGTGTTTTTGCGTATAGGTGTATGTATGGGTGTGAAATTAGCGAAAGAATTGTGTCCGGATCGTGCCTAATGGAAGTCCACAGTCTCTGCCTATACAGTATGTATGTATGTATGTATGTACGTATGTATGTTCCATTGGAAAAACAAAAATTCCATAATATCACTGTGTTGTTCGTCCATCCATACGTCTGTCCGTCTATCGAAACCCTTTTTTCTCCCTGTCATTATAAACAGGTAGAACAATTTAATATAAACTACTAAGGTCTACAGTCCCTTGGAGGTGTAAAAGTCGAGCTTCTAAGTCACATATTTTCATATTTGAAAAACTCACTCATCAAAACCTTTACAATACTTCCCATTGACCTTGAATAGAATAAACCTTGGATAGTTGTCAGTCACCTCACAAGTATAGAAAAAATCCGAAAATCTATAATTTGTAGTTATGAAAAAATTTGTGATGTAGAGATGGAATATGGAAGACGTATAAGAGAACATTTTTACTACTACAAAGTAATGCGACGGAGTCGATACTCAATTCGACTGTGTTTTTTTTATATGTGTTTCATCATAACTTTTTTCTGGGTGAACCGATTTCGATGATTCTTTTTGTATTTGAAGGCTGGTGCTTCACATGTGCTCTCATATATATTATATCAAGTTCTGACCAATAGTTTTTGAGTTATTTTTAATAATTTATATTAAAGTCGGTTGTACAAAATTTTTAATTTTAAATTATCGTTAGAGCAATATCCTGTGTTTAAGTGGTCATAATTCCCGAGATATATGAACTATCCACTAACCTAATTAATTTCATACGGAACCCTCTCGCATGAGACAAACCTCTCTCGCTTCTCGTATACATGCATACATGCTCGTTGGTTAAAGATACTCTAAATTTGGACCATCTTTAAATCATATATCACCAATTTGAACCATAAACTACCATTCAGGGGGTTTACTGCCATACATTAAAGCAGAGAATAACACAGACTTTGATTATAAGGTACGTGAGGGTAATATCGTCGCCTTAAGCTTTGCGGCCTTATACAACCAAAACTAGGAGGAGGACAGAGACAAATACTATAACTAATATAGAAAAAAAAATAACAAACAAGCCTTGGCAATAATTAGGAACACTTCGAAAAATCAACTTAAAAAACTAACTATAGTACGTGAGGGTAATATGGTCATCCGGTTAATGTGGTCACTTTCTTATAACTCAAAAACTACAGCGTCGTTTGCATAGAATTGATCAGTCTATCAAATAATAAAGGGTCAAAAAGGCGCTCCTTTATCGACGCCATTATGACAGTTGATATTATTGTAAATATATTTTAGTCGATTTTTGTATAAGTGTAAGTGTTTCTAATTATTTCCAAAGCTTGTTTGCTATTTTTTTCTTAATATATTAGTTATAGTATACGACTTTGTATTTTTGTCTCTATTCTATTCCTAATTTTGGTTTTATAGGGCGATAGCTTAAGGTGACCATATTACCCTCACGTACTTACTATAATATCAACTGTCAAAATGGCGTCGATAAAGCGGCGGCCTTTTGACCCTTTATTATTTGAATGACTGATAAAGAGCTATCGTATCACAAAGCCATCTATGCAAATTAGAATGTAGTTTTTGAGTTATAAGATAGTGACCATATTAACCGGATGACCATATTACCCTCATGTACTCTATAGAGTTTTCAAACAGAAAGACCGTAGTACCACTAAACTACTAAGTACATTTTTTTAATTAAATAAGCGAAGAGCATCTGATTGTTTTCATTATCGATTTCAGTAGGACGAAGTATGCTAAAATATAGAACATTATCTCGTAAATTGAAAAACACTAGTACACATCATCCTTAAATTACTAATATGACCTCTCCTCAAGTTATAATAATTTTTCACGCATATACTTATACTTACGTACATACTTATCAATCGCTAATCAGCTTAGTGACAGAGTTAAAACAGAACAAAGCACAGCCCAAGAGTCGATCATTACTACAGCTTTGTAATAAAAATAATTGCTTATTTCAGACAACTGGAATCCATATGTGTTCGAAATCGGTTAAAGTTATGAGGTACTTTAACCGATTACGATGATTTTTTTAATTAGAAAGCTGGTGCTTCTCATGTCGTCCCATATAAATTTAATCAAGATCTGAAGAATAGTAATAAATAATTTGCTTTTTTTTATAGGATCGAGTGACAAACGAGCACACAGTCCACCTGATGGTAAGTGGTTACTGTGACCCATAGACATCTACATCTATCCACAGTAAAGACTCAAGATGCAGATGCGTTGTCACCCGTGAGGACTAAGATGGAATGCCTCTTTGCCAGTAAAAAGGGCCTCCGGTTCTCTACACTCACCATACGAAACACAGCAGCGTTAAGCTGCTATTTTACGCTGGTTTTCTGTGAGAGCGTGGTCCTTCCCCGGTCGAGCCGACCCATTCGTGCTACAACCATAATATAGCTGCAGCATGGCTCTACCACGTAGAAATTTAAATATATACTATTTTTGCATCGACCAATGACATTAATAAACTCTACTACTACAATTATGTATTTTTTTTAAGAAATTGCTTATAAACAAAATAGACAACTTTAGTATTTAAATTTTTTTTCAATTTAATTATCGTGCCAAAATTATGATTTATTTAAAAAAATCCTGAAATACATTTTTAACCGTTTATAATAGTTTTATTTTATATTTCTATTTATTAAATAATTAATTAAGAATTTTTTCTTTAAAACTCATTATTGGCATTTCTCTCTCTATAGATTAACAAAAAAAAAATTATAAATAATTTCATTGTTTATTAAGTTAACAATTTGTTAAAAAAAATTTTAAACTCCGGTTTATTTTTTTTCTTGAAAGCAAAAAAATTACAAAAACAGCCTTAAATAACAAAGTATTGACATTTAAATTTTTATAAAAAAAATTATAAAATAAATAAAAAAAAATTATGTTATTCATTATTATTTTATATATATTATTATATTACTCACTTGCATTTTTTATCAACAATCTGCCCTTTTCTCAGACACTTATTATAAACAGTAAATGCATTTATTAATATAGTTTACACATATAAATTAGCTTATATAACAGAACACTTAGCTACCATCGCGCGCGCTCATTGGTCAAATCAAATAGCGCACGCTTCCCCGGCTTACTGTTACACACTTCCGTCCCTTTTCACGAAATCACTCCCACAGATTGTAGGAAATCAAGAGGAAAGATGTTAGACATCAAAAACTAACGTTGCCAACAAGCTTACCAAGCAATTCAAATATAGAAAATGGTAATTTTGGAGGAGAACTATGTTCAGCAGTGAACTTTTGTAAATTTGTAATGATAAAATGGGAAAGATATTTCTGTAGAATTTTGTGTGTAGCATGGTGTTTTGACGACTCTTCTAGGCTCTAATAAGTGGTCGGTAACAAAAAAAATTTTTGGCTGTGGTATGAAAAAGGAGATCTCCCACCGGGCAAGGTGTTCAGTCCGAGGAGCGGCCAATACTCGGTTCGGTTTAGGCTTCGGGGCGTTTCGCTTCTGGCGCGACGACAGCGCCGCCACATATTTTTACCTTTCATAGCTACATATTTAAACACAGTTCAGTATTAGGCTAAGCGTCCACTAGGCTCGCCGAGCCGAGTCGAATCGAATCGCAGAAAGTCGCTTCCTATATATTTACTATGAAACTGCGTCCATTAGAGACGAGCCGCAGCGCACCGAATTGAATCGACCGCGCGAATTGCTTGACAAGTGAATTTCTTCGCCGATGCGATTCGATTCAATTTGGCGCGCCTCAGTCGACGCGGAGATCTGGATTCGCGCCAGCGTATTTTAATTGATTTTTATTTCGTTTTCTTAAAAATATTTTGTTTAAATAAAAATGAATGAAGAACTATTGATATCACTGGTCCAACAATATCCAGAATTGTTTAATCATGAAGATCCATATTATCACGATGACCAGCGTCGGATTAACATAATATGGGAAGAAATTGGGAAAATTATGAATCTCTTTTCAAAATGATGAAATTCACCGTAGTTATTTCTTTTCATATAAATGTCGTGTATCCAGTATTTGAGAGCAGGCCGTTTCCTTTTTCTTTTCTCCTCTTCTTCATCAAAAAGTATTTGAAATAAACATCTCTTCACCCGACCTATCTGTGACGCAAAAACGACCTATTTTGATGAAGAATTTGCGATGAATGAACAATTCGATTCGTTTCTTCAGAAATGGACGCACTAGAAATAAATGCGACTCGCTCCGATTCGACGCATTTCTGCTGTAGTGGACGCCAGGCTTTACACATGTTGTGACCGAGGTTAGATTTTGAAGATTAGTATACCCATAGGTTGGCGATACAATGATTTGTGGTACCAAAGAGATATAGAAAATAGGCGGAAACAGATACAAACTTACCATTTAAAATCTTAAATATTAACTTTACGGTAAGTTAATACTTTACGGTTGGGAATAATTTCTTTTGATATTTTTGGGTCCTCAAGTAATGCGACGAAAATTCAAAAGAAACACTTATTTTTAATTTTGAAGTAAGCAAATGACGATCATATTTGATTATATTAAAAAATATCATGAAATATTGATCCAGCATGGAACTATGCACTTGAGACACACTGTCTGATTGATCCTTTTTGAAATCGTCTTCCATTATTAATAAATTCTAATACTGTGAACCCCTACCCTTAAAAGGCAATCTATAGGGAAGATCAATATTCAGCAGTGTTCATTGAGACTGTAGTGATGATTATCGTTATTATTATTTTCGCGTAAAAAAAAATAATGAACTTCGTTGCTGTCATATAATTATCAATAACAACCTCACGAAAGTAAAGCTAAACATTCGTAACCGATTTTAAAAAGGAGGAAGTTCCACATTCGAAGCGTATGATTTTTATGTATATTCACCGATGTCTCGGAGACGGCTGAATCGATCTCAAAGAATATTTTCTTAATAAATAAGATGCCTCAAGTGTGGTGACATTTAAATAAGAAATAGGCAACAAAATAATTAATATACACATAATAAGTTGGGGGGTCTTAGAAGTTTCTTCGTATTTTGTTTGTATAAAATTGTAGAAAAGTCTCTTTAGTTGTACTATTAGTATCTGGTTGGTTTTAATATCAATACATATAGGACATAAAGAAAAACAAAAATAAAAAGTAAAAACACTTTTCCTCCATTTTTAATATTTTTCTGTCCGCCAAAATGAGTGAATCTAACGAAGAAATTCGATAGGTTCTAAAGTTTTACAGCAAAAAAGGGAAAAATGCGACTCAAGCTGCAAAAAAAATAGTGACGTTTATGGACCAAATCAGTAAGAGTAGCACGAAGTTGGTTCAAGCTCTTTCAGTCCAGTAAAAGATGCTGCTCGCTCTGATCGCCTTCATATGGATAATTTGGTAGGCATATTTGTAGTGACAAAATAGCCAAGGAATTGAGGCTTGACATCAAAACAGTTTTGACCCATTAGAAAAAGTCTGGCTATACAAAAAAGCTCGATATTTGGGTACCACACGAGCTCACTGAAAGAAACCTAATGAATTGAAAAACCTAACCTCCATTGAAACATAATAAAACCGAATCATTTTTAAAAGATTGATCACTGGTGATGAAAAGTGGATCACTTATGATAAGAACGTACGAAAAAGGTCATGGTCAAAGGGTATTCAAGATCCACAGACTGTAGCGAAATCCGGAATAACATACAATTAGGTGATGCTTTGTGTATGGTGGAATTGAAAGAGCATAATTTATTATGAACTTTTACTGCCGAGCAAAACCATCGATTCGGATTTCTACTGCCAACAACTAATGAGACGCAAGCAAGAAATTGAGAAAAAACGGCTGGAATTGATCAACAGAAAAGGACTGGTTTTTCATCATGATAACGCCAGACCACACACATGTTTGGTAACTCGAAATTTTTGGATTATATTACACTACCTACAAGATGACAACAAGTTATCGAACAAAATGACACATATACGAGTATAATATGTATAATTAAATATAAATAAACTTTGGAAAAAAATATCTTGAATTTGTATATAAATTACGAAGAAATTTTTTCCCCGACCTATATTACCTTCTATATGCCATTCATGTCTACAACAGACTACTATTACTCCTAGTGAAGAGCAAAAGGACGGGCGAGTGGGCGGACGACAGGTGACGTGACGTCATACCCGAAGCCTATGAAATGTCAGAAATTCAAATTTTTAAATTCGTGTAGGCATAACTTCGGATATATTTCATTTATGGACGTGAAAAAAAAATTATTTTATAGGTTTTTAGCCGCCGTTGATAAGCTGTAATAAATGAACGTAATGCCTTTTTTTTTTTTTTTTTTTTTTTTTATAGGATAAGGGTGACAAACGAGCACACAGTCCACCTGATGGTAAGTGGTTGCTGCGGCCCATAGACACCTACATCTATCCTCTATTACATATCAAAATGTAGATGCGTTGTCACCCGTGAGGACTAAGATGGAATGCCTCATTTCCAGTAAAAAGGGCCTCCGGCCACCTGCACTCACCAAGCGAAACGCAGAGGTAAATCTCTACTTCACGCTGGTTTTCTGTGAGGTCGTGGTACCACCCCGGTTCGAGCCGGCCCATCCGTGCGACAGCAAAAGCTGCCGCGTGGCTCTACCACTGTTAAAACCTTAGACAATCGCACACTCAGTCCCGTACCATGGATTCGTGACACAATATAAAATAGGTATATTATTTGCATCGTTTGTAATATTTCGTACGAGCCATTACTTTTATGTATTTTTCTTAAAATAGGCAATTTTCTATTTGTCTACCTATATATTCTTCTAACTACATCCAAATCAAAATTAAAATCTGGCCAAACTTCTTCCCTTTGCCGCTGTGTTTATGCAATTATGAAATGGACTGGCGCGTCTGTAATGTACGCGATGCTTTTGTATGTGTAAAAAAAATAATGTGTACTCCGGCTGTTATGTACAAAAACGTTTCATTTTCACGTCCGACCTATTTTACAGCACACGAACACGAAGTAAATAGAAAAACAGACACACACACAAGAGAGACACTTCTTCTTCGCGAAAAAGACACAATAGTTAAACAATCGTTTAAATCGTTGTAAGTTGCCTAATTAATAGTTTCTAATAGAATTGTTTATCTAATACTACTTCGTGTTAGAACTATGGTGCAGCGTATATGTGCAGCACGAATAGATATATTCAACCGGAGAACCGCTCCCTTATATTGTGAAGGGCGAATACTCAATCATTATTCCTCTTCGCGTATACTCATACGCTTTTATTTACACACACACACACAAACGCGCGTGCGCACCCTAGTACGCACGCACGCACGTACGCACGCACGCACGCACGCACGCACGCACGCACGCACGCACGGACGCACAAACGCACGCACGCACGCACGCACGCACACACGCACGCACGCACGCATGCACACACGCACGCACGCACGCACACACGCACGCACCCACGCACGCAAGCACGCACGCACGCACGCACGCACGCACGTACGCACACACGCACGCACGCACGCACGCACGCACACACACACGCACGCACGCACGCACGCACGCATGTACGCACGTTTGACAAAGTGTAGTGGCTGTTAAGAATATCCACTACCCCATACCTTCCCGTGGGTGTCGTAAGAGGCGACAGTGGAAAACAGGCAGGAGATGGGTAGCAGCATCTTCTTGATAACAGCGAAATTACAACAAAAAACTGCGGTTGCCAACCCACTCGCAAAGCGTGGCAACTATGGCAAATAGCCCCCCCCCATGATGTGAGTAACACAGAGATGGCCCTCAGTCCCCGGCGGCCCCGCTATTCCTGGCTACGGTGGCGACCATGGTAACGGCGGGACAGGGAGTGCTAAGAATCTCCGGTGGAGTGTCGGTTGCCACCTAAGACGACTCCACTTGGCAACATACAACGCACGCATTCTGAGGAGAATCGAGAAGATCGTGGAGCTGGAAGAAGAGATAGACAAGTAACGCTGGCATATTATAGGATTATCCGAGGTCCGAAGAGAGGGGAAGGACACGGTAATCCTCGCATCTGGCAACTTGCTCTATCACCGGGAGAGCGACCATCTGTCCCAGGGAGGTGTCGGATTTATCATCCACAAGTCTCTCGTTAACAACGTTTTAAAGATTGAGAGTGTGTCGACGAGGGTTGCGTACCTTATACTCAGAATCACCAAACAGTATTCGCTGAAGGTCATACAGTTTTACGCACCAACCTCGGCACATCCCGATGATGAGGTGGAGGAAATGTATGAGGATATCTCTAGAGCCATGCATTCTTACAAAACCCACTATACTGTGTTAATGGGAAACTTCAATGCAAAACTAGGCACAAGAGAGAACGGTGAGCGGTAGGGAAATTTGGAATAGGGCAACGGAACTTAAGGGGTCAGCAGCTGGCCGACTTTATGGAGAAAGAGATACTCTTTATGATGAACTCTTTCTTTCAGAAGCGGCCCCACAGGAAGTGGACCAGGTCGAGCCCTGAAGGTTCGACAAAAAATGAGATTGAATTCATTATGACGACCAGACGACAACTGTTCAATGATGTCTCCGTAAACGCGAGGGTGAAAACTGGTAGCATCACCGAATGGTTAACACACTGAAACTAAACGTTAAGTTAGCAAGGTCTCATCTAATAAAGTCAACGCTCCATCCCCCTCGTGCTCTATTCCAAAGTCCCGAAACCTCTCAGCTCGAGTTACAAAACCGTTTTCAGTGCCTAGAAGACTGCAATGAAGTGGACGATATGAATGACAAGCTCGTGGAAACTGTCCATGCGGTCGGAGCTAAGTTCTGCAAGACCCACTGCAGAAGAACACAAAAACTCTCCGATTACACTCTTAATCTCATGCCTGTTAGACGGGGGATGAAGCTACATTCTTCAACAGATTTGACAGCATACAGGCAACCAAACAGACATATCTTCAAATGCATGCGGTGGGATTACGCAACTTCAATACAGCTTGTATTGAAGAAGCGATCGAGCGGAACTAAGGCTCCAAAGTCTTTGCCAGAGATCTTTCTGCCAAAAGAGCCAACTGTCAAAGCTGAAGACCGAGTGTGGCAGCATCGTTTCCGAGACACCTGAGATTTTGAGTGAGATTGAGAGGTTCTATGGGCAGCTGTACACGTCATCGTTGGAGCCACGCGCAAGTGGGAGTAACGATCCAAGAGTGAGTCTTATCCGACACTATTCCAAAGATATCCCGGACGTCAGTCTGAGCGATATTAGAATGTCTCTCCAGCACCATAAAAATGGCAGGGCACCAGGTGAGGATGGAATTACAGCGGAGCTTCTGCAAGCGGTTGGAAAACCGGTACTTGAAGTCCTTCAGAAGCTCTTGAATTCGGTGCACTACTCCGGAAGCGTAGAGCAAAAGTGCGATGGACTTGTTTTTCAAGAAAGGCGACAACGCTCTCTTGAAGAACTACAGACCGATTTCCCTTCTGAGCCGAGTCTACGCGCTGTTTTCGAGAGTCATTACGAATCGTCTCGCGCGCAGACTTGCCGACTTCCAGCCTCCCGAACATGCCGGTTTCCGAAAAGGCTTTAGTACCATAGACCACATATATACCCTTCGGCAAATTGTACAGAAGTCCGAGGAGTACAATTTGCCACTACGTCCGGCGTATGTGGACTATGAGGAAGCCTTTGATTCCGTTAAAATTTTGGCAGTGCTGTAGTCCCTTCAGCGGTGCCAAGTTGACTGTCGGTATATCGAAGTACTGAAGTGCTTATACAGTAGGACTACGATGGCTATCCGAATACAGAACCAGAGTAGGAAACCTATCCAATTGCAGAGAGGTGTAAGACAAGGTGACGTTATATCCCCGAAACTCTTCATCGCTGCATTGGAAGACGTTTTCAAGCTTCTGGACTGGAAAGGATGCGGTATAAACATCAATGGCGAGTACATCACTCACCTTCGATTTACCGACGATTTTTAGTCCTTATGGCAGAATCGCTGGATGACCTAAGCACTATGCTCAATGACCTCAATAGTTTCCCAACGGATAGGTCTTAAGATGAACATGGACAAAACAAAGATCTTGTTTAACGTCCATGTCATACCTATGCCGGTAGTTGTTTGGAGCACTAAGCTCGAATTTGTTGACGAGTATGTTTACATGGGACAATTAGACATAAAATTAGCGTCTATATATCAAAAATATCTTAAAATGTTAAGCGTCACTCCCTTAATAACTCTGTCAAAGAATTTTGTTCTGAGAAGGCGTCAAAAAAGATATTTAGATTTGAACCTTTTTAGGTTATGTCTTATGACCCTTGGAAAAAGTCATGCGTCCTGTGGTTGTTTGATGTTAGCTAAATACATTCTCAACATAATGTGCCCTACCTACATAATTGAGAGTTTTTAGATTATTGTATCTCTATTATATATTTGCATACTATAAATGTATATTTCTGGCATGGCTACAGGGCCTTTGTGTCATTCTCATTCATGTACAGTGACATTTTCAGAAGGGCTAAAAACCCAGAGTGGTAAATCCAGAAAAAAATATTGACATTTTGTTTTAGTTAGTGTTGCCATAACTTTTATTGGAATTGTTACATTACTATGATTGAGATAATGTATTATTGTAGGAAGTTCTTTGTAAGACACTTCTTTTCAACCACATCACTTTTATTATTATTATTACTGATAGTATAGTTATTACTTATTTTTATTGTTATTACTAATAATAACTTAATATAAAAATATTTTGTGTTTGTGTGTTATGTTGGTAGTCTTACAAAGTGTATACGAAAATAGTATGAATATAGAAAATGGCAACACTTGAATAGAGTAAAATGATTTAAGTCATTTGATATTCCCAAAAATGTTTGTTTTTTACTGTGGCTTTGATTAAAATACATTTTTATTTGAAAAATCATAGAAAAATAATAAAACTCATGTATAATTTATTTCTAGACGCAATTATTTTTGTCAACTATTTTTCTGACATTGTTCTTTAGCATCGTGATATCTTTGCTAGTGAAATCTCATTATGGGCTATTTAAAAAAAGTTCGTCTACGTCATCTCGATAATAATCAATAATATTAAGTACACTATCCAGATCCAGATCTATGTTTTCCATATTGTCTTGCAAACCCATAAACAATTTTAATTTCTTAATATGTCTCACAGACTTGGCTTCTCTTATTTAACGTCAAAATCTAAAACAGCTTAACCAACACAATATTTAACGAGCCTCTTTAAAATTTTTCTGCACCGTAAATGAGACTTTATCTGAAAATTTGGAAGTAATCCGTCTCTTATGTATGTCACTGTATTTTGCTCCCACACTAGGGCTTACGAACTCTTAACTAAGAACACAGTTAACTTGTTGCCATGACAGGTATCCTCTCTAAAATTTCTTCCCAAAATTATTAAAATTATATATTTATTTAATTTAATTTATTTAAAAAAAATTTAATATCATAAGAAAAATTTCAACTTTGACAGCTATTGTCTTCAATGTGGGCTGGGGGCCCTTTAGATCCAGGGGCCCTGGGCCCCAAAAATTTATAATTATAATCTGGAGGTAGCCGCGGTTAACTATGACATTGGGATGTCAAACACCTCAGTCCCCCCTTGACCATGGGTCTTGTAAAGTGCTCGAAACATCGGGAATATAAAGTAAGTTAATATATGCGATAAAATTCGTAAAAATAAGTTTTATTTAAACACTAAATTGTAAATACATAATTAATTCAAAATGGTCCCACAGCTGACCACTTGACGCACCTTTTTTTTTTAAATTTGCTATTAGGAAGACACTGCTACCCATCTCCCGATGTGATTCCCTCTATATAAGTTATAATATAATGAATTAGAAACTTATCATTAATCAAGAATGTCTAAAAAGAATATATTATAGGTATTGGTAAGGTGCTGCTAGGCTATTAATAATTTTGGCAGTTTCACGAAGTGTCGCTAACTATAAGTTTGCTAACGGATAACGTCAACAGATTTCTGAACTAGAAAACAAGTGTCGAAAATTTTACAAACTCACTAAGTGCTAATATAATTTTAATCTACCGACCTAATCTACCGTCTGTCTACTAGGCACATATCTCTTTTCAATCTTGAATTCTTGAACAGGAAAAAAGCAAAGGCAATTTTAAATAATTAGAGAAATATTTTTCAAGAATTTAATACATGCCGACAAAATTACAAGAATTAAAAACTAAAACCTTAAATGATTATTTAACCATCGTGTTTTTCATGATAGTGCCAAGAATGCTAGCTAAATTTCCTCTTTTTGAATGCAGTCAAGTCGCACTCAGAGGTGCAGCTATAGTCTCCTTTGGTTGAAGTTGGTTGCGGTTGTTCATGCATACTTTGAATAATTATAAATAATATAAATGTAAATAGATGTTGTAGCCCATGGACATAGTATACGCCGGATTATTGTAGATTTTTTGAAAGATAAACAGTTTAATAAATTAAATAAAATAAAGAAATCAATGCGTATAATATTCTGTTTAAAGTTTAAACTATGACTTGCGACTCACAAATCGAATCAATAGAAAGGAAAGAACAAAGGGCAGATTGTAATATATGTAGATCAAACGATAACCACGGTTCTGCAAAACGTCCGTTACGGGAAAAGAATAGAATAGTAAAATTTCATTCAACTCATTTATTATTAGATAAGTAATACTCATTGAAAATCATTTTTTCGTTTATCAGAAAACCAATGTCCTGGTTAAAAATCTAGTGGCAATATTTTATCCAACAACTTTATTTTATTTTATTCAATAAATATTTTAATAATATTGCGATATACAAACTGAAGACTAAGAGTACAAGTAGAAGTACTAAGAGTACAGATTTACTACTACAAGCTTAGTGTCTGAGTGGAGATCGCACAGAGGAACGGAGCGCTTGCATAAACATAAGCTGCTGTTGTAAATCAGTGTCTTGAGTTGCTTTTGAGTATCGTCCACTTATAATATTATGACGGCTCCATGGCGAAAGACATTATTATGGAATCAGATTAGTTTATTTGTCAAAAATCATAATCATAATCATTATTACAGCCTTTCATAAGTCCACTGCTGAACATAGGCCTCCCCCAAGGAATGCCACAAAGTACTGTCCTGAGCCACCTGCATCCATCGACTTCCTGCATGTCTTACCAGGTCATCACTCCATCTAGTGGGGCGTCACCCTACACTTCGCCTACCGGTACGAGGCTGACACTCGAGAACCTTTTTCCCCATCGGTTGTAGGTTCTTCGAGCTATATGGCTGGCCCACTGCCACTTCAGCTTACTAATCCGTTGGGCTATGTTGGTTACTCTGGTTCTACTGCGGATATCCGCATTTCTAAGTTTATCACACAGAGAAATCCCGAGCATAGTCCTCTCCATATCTCGCTGAGCGAACTTCAGCTTCCTCATTTGGCCAGCAGTGAAGGACCACGTCTCAGATCCGTAAGTCATCACTGGCAACACGTACTGGTTATACAATTTCGTTTTCAGGTTTTGAGGTATGTCTAACGAGAAGATGTGTTGTACTTTCCCGATAGCTGCCCAGCCGAGTTGAATCCGACGATTGACCTCTCGGTCGAAGTTGGACTTACATAGTCGGACTAAGTCTAATTTTAAGTCTGCCATTGTTCTTTACATAATTTGTTCACATAAATTCAATTAGTCCATATAAAGGAGTTAATGAAATTCTCGCTTCCACTTTAACATCACGTAATTTAATGGAATATGATAATTAATATGATGTGCGTGCAGCACATCATATTAATTAACATTTCAATGTTAAGCTTTGTGCAAGTAATTAGTTCAAACGGAACCTAATTATGTTGGTCTTTTAGAGTATTATCGATTCTACGTTATTTCCTCTATATAGATTATATTAAAGTGCTTTAAACCGTATTTCGGTCACGGCGGCCAGTCTTAACGAAGACCAGGCATCTGCATACAAAAGGATTATAGTGCATATAAAAGGATTATAGTGCACGAGTGTGGACGTAAACACAGATCTACTCACTATTCCCCTTACTCTTATAGTCTGATGTGATGGTAATTCGATACAACCGGAAAGAGATCAAGCGTAGGGATGAGGGTAAAATAAGGCCCAATTTTCTAACTTCTAGATACTATATATTTTCATAACCGTATATTATGTAGCATAAGATAGTCAACTCATAAATTGAAATTAAAAATAAATTAGTGCAATGATGCTGAGATTACTCGTGATGGAAATAGTGCACGCAATTAGTGAGGGCAGGAGATGCTCTTCAAATTAGGATACATCATTTTATTTTATTACGCCGCTCATAGCTAATTAATTTTTAACATCTTTAATAATCAATAACAGAAAGTTGATAACTTAGACCTTGAGCTTCACAGTTCAATAGACAAGCAATATTATTAATAGATTACCTATGAATATGCCGTTCTGCAGTACTGGCCATTTCAAATCAAAATAATTTTGGTTTGGCTCGGAATTCTAATTTCAAATTAATTTTATTTTAAAAACATTGAATTCTTCTTTCAAAATTAGTAATTTATTTATTGATGAGCGTTATGTTTTCATTGCATTTGAATCTTTTTCTACATCATGGATACGTTAAATATTCAAGTAATTATGGAATATGAGTAGGCACCGTTGTGACAGCAACGCGGCACAAGGTACACGCAACATCAACGACGTTTACAGAGCGAATACTATAAACGAATGCACCACCTGTTATTGGTTTGCCCGCTTCCGTTCTGAAAATTTCGACCTGAAAAATTAACCCCATGGTCGTCTGAAAACTGATCGACAGTGACAAATTAAAGGCGTTGTGAAAGCTGATGATACTCAATCTACGGCTGAATCAGCAGCAACTTTTGACGTTAGCATCAAAACAATATTTGTGCATTTCCGTCAAATTGGCAAGGTAAAACAGCTTGGCAAATGAGTGCCCCATTAACTCAATCACCGCCCGTGCATTGCACTGCTCAACAGGCACACAAATTAAGGAAATTTGAACTGCATTGTCACCTGGGGCAAAAAAAATATCCTGTTTGACAATCGCAAGCGCTCAAGAAGTTGGTTGGATCCTAGTTCAGCACCTAAACAATGCCCTAAACGAAAACTTACCCTAACTTTAACTTAAAAAGTGATGGTCACTAGAGTAGAATAATTACAGAATAGAACATTTTTTTTATTCAATATTGATTATTACTTAATACTTATTGAAAGTCATTTTTTATTTACCATTGGTTCGGAAAATACCTCTGTCCTAGGAAGAACCAGCAAGACACCCAGCGGGACTTTTTTTCAAACATATTTCACTTAACAATAATTTCATTTATACAATTTTAAATGATTTTTCATAGAACCAGCATGGTGGCGATCACCTTATTCCCAGGGGCTATTTTCATTCATGTATTCCTTGATATTATAATAACCCTTTTTGTACAGTTTTTCTTTAATAAAACTTTTAAACTTATTTATTGACAAACTTTGAATATGTTCTATTTTGTTTTAAAAGCGTATACATTGCCCGATAAATGTATTACTGATTCTGTGGAGTCTAGTAACGGGCATTTCAAGCCTATGTTTGTTCCTAGTGTTTAAAGTATGCACATCCTTATTCTTATTAAAGCTATTTATGTTTTTATGTACATACATTACATTTTCATAAATATATTGCGATGCCAAAGTTAATATGTTTATTTCTTTAAATTTTTCTCTGAGGGACTCTTTACAATTTAGGTTATAAATCGCCCGTACGGCTCTCTTTTGCAAAACAAATATAGCTTCAATATCAGTCGCATTAGCCCATAGCAAAATTCCATAAGACATTACGCTATGAAAGTAACTAAACTACACTAATATAGCTGTCTCAACATCTGTGAGACTTCTAATCTTTCTTACAGCATATGCTGCAGAACTAAGTCTCCTTGCTAATTTAGATATATGGGGGCCCCATTGAAGTTTCGCGTCAATAGTAATACCAAGAAAAACAGTGGTATCCACAAGACTCAACTCCTCACCATTTAACAGCACATTGGTATTCGAATGTTTTACATTAGGTATTGTAAATTTAATACACTTTGTCTTATTGCCGTTTAGAAGCACATTGTTGGCGTTAAACCAATGTACTAATTTCGATAGAGTCTTAATTAATTACATCGTCATAATTAATTGACTGACGTTTGAGTTTGAAAATTAAAGAGGTATCGTCAGCAAATAACACTATATCGTGATTGTCCCCTACAAGATAAAGTAAGTCATTATTATAGATTAAAAACAGGAATAGGCCAAGAATCGAGCCCTGAGGAACGCCCATTGATACTACCGATCCGGAGGAACCTTTACCATTGATCACGACTTTTTGAGTTCTGTTACTTAAATATGAAGTAATAAGTCTAAGCGCCAAATGTTTTACATCGTAATGTTGTAGTTTCCTGATTAATGTCTCATGATGAACACAATCGACAGCCTTGGAAAGATCACAGAAAATACCTAAAAACTGTTTGATAGTCTAGCGCCGGAGTGGTTCATCACAGCTTCTTACTAAATGGGATGAGCATTACTGCAGATGTATACTGTGAAGATCTGAATACAATGATGGAGAAGCTCGCACTTATCCAACCAACCAATTTGGTCAATCGCTCGTCCCCGATGCTCCTGCATGACAATGCGCGACCTCATACTGCACAACAGATGGCCTCCAAGTTACAAGAGCTGGGGTTGGAAGCTCTCCGTAATCCGCCGTACTCACCAGACCTTGCGCCTACAGACTTCTACTTTTTTCATAATTTGTATAAATTTTAGAAAAAATACCCGAGAGGCAGTACAAAATGCCTTTAAAGAATTTGTTGCCTCCCGTCCAACTAATTTCTTCAAGAAGCATGTGCACGATGCATCAATTGCATCGGTGATTACTTAGATGATGAATATAAATAAAAAATATAGAATAAAATTACGTTAAGTTATTTCATAAAAAAACGGCAAATTCATAGGTAAATATCTGATATTATAGATTTCATTCATTAATTAATTACATCCTGCCTAAAGTCCACTACCGAAAGAGAAAAGGCCGGTTAAAAAGAAATTTGAAAGAGGAAATTGGAAATGTTTTGAAACTTGTAGGTTTCACTGTCGTGAAGTACAAAAAAGAAACACAAGAGACAGACATTTTATTAGTCATTGCTTTTCACACATTTATACCTAAAATAGTGATAGTTTTTTTTAAATGATAAATAGTAACCCTATCATAGCTCACTATAAATTTTATTTACATTTTGGTAAAATTAGTTAAAGTTTAATCAAGTTCAGCGAGATTGATAATAATGATTTTAATATGTAGCATACATTGTTTTGCCTGTGTAATTTAAATAATTATAATTTTGGTTAGCGTTTGTTTTTTTTTCTTCCTACTTTCTTATCACCAGCAGCTATCATGTCTTCACTCAACGCTGCATGATATATTTTTCATTCATTTATTAGAGATTATAAATAGTCCACTGCTCAACATAGGTCTCCCCCATAAATTGTCTCATGGGGAGATTTTGCCATAGTTGCCTTGACGCTTGGCAAGCGGGCCGGCAATCTCGGTTTTTTTACTATTTTGATTTGTTATCAGGAAGGTGCTGATTCTCATCTCCTGTTTCATTTTCCCTCTGTCCTCTCTAACGACATCCTCAGGGTAGTGGATATTCTTACAACGGCTACCTATCTCTTAAAAATTAAATTAAGTTTTGATTACATCCAATAGTTAGAGTAAAACACATTGGTGGAGGACACGTTATTACATACCGTTACATATAAACTATAGTATGTTGCTTAATTAAACATATAAATAAAACTGAAAGGTCTGTCTGTAATATTAAAATAACTGGTTTCTATTAAGCTCTGAGGTTTATTTGTTTGCTAGTAAGGCATAAATAACCATTTTAAATAAAATTTGTTAGTTTGTCTGTCTAGCCTAATCTTCGGAATGGCTTAATCGATTATGATAAAACTTTACGATTAGAAAGTAGGCTATGCCAGGATAGATTTAGGTTTTATTTTATACACAAAATTTGAAGCTTTTTATTTTGAAAAAAAAAAGCGGAAAATTGATAGAATAAAGGGTCCTTCGATTATAATATATTTATTATATATTAATAGATCCTATCCAGGCAAAGCCGGGGCGTATCGCTAGTTTGTGACTAAATCATCAACGATGCGCTTTAACATTAAAAACTGGTCTAAAAATGTACAATGTAGATTGTCGCCGCAATTCCCAATTAAGTCATAACGGCTAAATATTAAAAAAATATATAAATGTATACTTTCTAAGGAGAAAAATTCCATAAAACATTAGGTTAAGGACATACCTACATCATAACTTATTAATCCAGCTATGTTATCATTTATGAAACTTCGTGTTAGAGACATGACGTACTAAAATTTTTAGTAATATAGCCATCACTTCATAATATTTAAAATATTACAATTTAAGTTTGTGTATTTACAGTGTTAATATGAAATTTATTAATACCAGATTTTGCGATTTTCTACTTTGACACTAAATTGTGTATATGATGCATAAATAATACCTTAATATTATAATAACCCTTTTTATACAAACTTAGTTTATTTTTTTTTAACTTTGAGCAGGTTTTGTATATTTTCTGGGATTTTGTTAAGTTGTGTGTATATTGTGTGTAAATGGTGAGTGTGATATATTAAGTTATTGCTCTCATTTAATACAACACACAACACAACACACAAACACTCACGCCTGTCACCCAGAGGGGTAGGCAGAAACTACGGACTTCCATTTGGCACGATCCTGACACACCTCTCTCGCCTTCTTTACATCCATATATCTACGCATACACGCTCGTCGGTTAAGGGTACTCCTAATCTTGCCCATTTTCAATGTATCGCCGATTTGGTCGATAAATCTTCGTCTAGGGCGTCCCTTCCCGACTTTGCCTTTCACTTCTGAAACATAAATTTGATTTGTCACTCTTTCCTCGTTCATTCTTTCTACGTGACCAAACCACCGAAGCATTCCTTTTTTAATCCTGGTCACAACGTTATCTTGCAAACCACACTTTTCTCTTATCACAGTATTTCTCATCCTGTCATTCAGATTCAGCCCTAGCATAATCCTTAATGACCGCATTTCTACAGCATTTATTCTACTCTCATGCTTCTTCTGCCAGACCCAACTTTCACTACCATACATTAAAGTAGGGACTAACACAGCATTATGAATTGCCATACGTGCCTTCATTGACACATTCTGACTCATATCATTCATAATAGCGTGTAGAGCCCTTTTCACTCTATTTCCTGCGTTCACTCGTCGTTCTATATCCTTATCATATCTACCATCCCTGCTAAATAAACATCACAAATATACAAACCCATCCACTTGCTCAATCAACTCCCCTTCTATTCTTATTTCACATAACGTTTTACTTTCTTCTCTTTCAAAAACCATCACTTTCGTCTTACTTGCGTTCACTTTCATACCCCTTTCTTTCAATGACCAGTTCATAAAAGTAACCATCATTTGCAACTCGGCCGCCGACGATGCAAATATGACTTGATCATCGGCGTACAAAAGGTATTTGACGGTTGACTCGAGAATGACGAGACTTGAGAATGGGCTCAACCCACATTCTTCAACTTTCAAAGTTTGCAAACAACTGTCCATAAATAGGTAAAACAGCCACGGAGAAGCTACACAGCCATATCTGACACCTTTTTGAATGCCAAACCATTCCGAGTAGACCCCGTTAATCCTGACACAAGCACAAGAGTCCCTATAAAGAGACTTTAATGCCTGTATCAAACCAGCGCTCAACCCAAATGTGTTCAGTGTTTGCCATATCACGTTCCTGTCCACTCTGTCATAAGCCCTTTCCAAGTGAACGCACAAAAACTTTCTGGTTTTTGGCCAAAAATTTCTCCGCAATCATACGCATGGAACATGGGGGATGCGTCGCTCGCGTCCGTAGGCATCGACCACCTAACCCTAGGCCCACCCTACACGTGTCCCCCGGGTGGTGCTAAACGAGCGACAAAGCCGAAACGATAGACTCGGCTCCTCGCCGTATGGTAGCGGCGTAAAATCTACCACCCCTTAGTTTGCACCATGAGCCAACAATTTAAAAAAATGGCCCCGAGTTCCTGGCGCCCCTTTAATGGGGCAGGGGTGCGAAGAATTTCCGGGAGAAAAACCGGCGACGAGGTTCGCCACCCGTCACGACCTGTCTCCCGGAGGGGCGAAAAGTGAATTGCGGAGGCCCGTCTGGCTACGCTGAATGTATGTGGAGCAATGAATGATGAGATGGATGAAGTATGCGAAATGATGAATGATAGAGGAATAGATGTATTATGTGTGAATGAGACGAAACGAAAGGGAAGAGATATCACTGCACATGGCATGTATACCACTTACTGGTCTGGTGTAGACGAGACCGATTGGGTATGCCAGGGAGTCGGTGTCATCCTTTCAGAAAGAATGGGTCAATGTGTGAAAGAGTATGAATGTGTAAGCCCAAGGCTGCTGTGGATACGAATGAAAGTGGACTTAAAGAAGTTGTTGGTGATTGGGATGTACGCCCCAGATATGTCTAAGCCCACTTATATCCGAGAGCAGTTTTGGGACATGGTAAGGCTGGTGTTGACGTAATGTAAGGAAAATGAAAATATTATTACGTTAGGAGATTTTAATGGAAGTGTTAGGGTGAAGATGTCTGGTTATGAAAGGATATAAGGAACTTTTGGCGATGAAAGAATAAATGAGAATGGTGAAGACCTCCTCACCGTATGTGTGGAAAAGAATATTTTTGTGGTGAACGCTTTCTTTCGTCATAAGAGTATTCACATGTATACTTGGGAAAGAGGGTATGATAGAAGCATGATAGATTTCATAATTGTGGATGAAAGAATGAGGAGCGCAGTGGTAGATACAAGGGTTTACCGTGGGTCCAACGTAAGGACGGATCATTACTTGGTCTTATGCCGAATTAATGGTCTATTCAAGCGTTGGCGGCTTCGGACATCTGTGTCTACCACTGCGTTACAGCGTATAAGAATAGAGAGATTACAAGATGACGGTGTGAAAGAGAAGTATAAATGAAGACTGAGGGAAAATATAAATGTGTTGAATAAATTATGTATGAATGATTTAGACTTGAAGAATGTATGGATATTGTTAAGAAAGTTTTGGTGGATACAGCCACCGAAGTATGTGGTGTAAGTAAGAGAACGATTGAAAGGAAAAGTAATACGTTGTGGTGGGTTGATGAAGTATGGATGGAAGTTGAAGCAAAGAAGAGAGCATGGCTAGATTTACTAACAATCAAAGCTGCTAATTCTGGCGGTATGAATGATGAGATTGAAAGAAAAAAGGCGGACTTTAGACGTATAAATAAGAGAGTAAAAGAAGTTGTTGAAAGGAAAAAGCAATATAGGATAGATAAGAATGATAGAAGGATATCTGATAACTTCCAGGCAAATATTAAAATGTTCTGGAAGCTCGTAGGAACTGCCAGGGAAAATTCAAAACAGCCTAGAATGAATGCTATTCGACACGAGAATGGCTGCATGCTGAATGATGAAGTTTCGAATTTAAAAAGATGGAAAGAATACTTTCAAGGCGTATTTAAGAGTGAAGAGTCGTCTGAATTAAGTGAAATAGAAATTCCAAGAGAAATAGAGAGTGGTAGGGAGATAAGTGTAGATGAAATAATGAAAGCAATGAAAAGCATGAAAGCAGGTAAGGCAGCCGGATATGATAGAGTATCACTCGAAACGTTAAGGGCTGGAGAATTGTGGTTGCAGGCCTGCTGTACACCTTGTTTAATTTATGTTGGGAACTGAAGCGGGTACCGGAAGACTGGTGCAAAGCCGTTATAGTCCTAATATATAAGGGAAAGGGGTCTCAGCAGGACTGTAAAAACTACCGTGGTGTCAGCTTGCTTAGCATTGTGGGTAACTGTATGCTAAGGTGTTAATTGAAAGACTTATGGAAGAAACTGATGGAAAAATTTGCGATGTGCAAGCTGCATTTAGAAATGGGATGAGGTGTAAGGATCAAGTCTCTCATTTAATAATATTTTTACAATATTGTGAACACAATAAAATATGTTCTCAATTAGCCAGTAACTTTTTGTGGGATGTAAGTGTTAATTTTTTTTACAAAATTGACTTCAAAAGTATTTCTTAACGTTAAATTATTGATTTTTACTTTAAAATAAATGAATATATTGCTACATGTCTGTTACAATTACTGTTTTTCATTAACATGCATTACATATCTGTATATGTATAAAAAATATACCACATTTCAGTATACAATAAAAAAATAACATGTCTAAATAAGTTTCGGTTTCGATTTCGGCCGAAACTGACACGCAGACCGAAGGTTCGTTTTCGGTTGAAAATCCTGTCCGGACACTAATAAATATTGAATTTATTAATAAATTGACTACATTGCCATCTATCGGATGGTAGCATAAGAAATAGCCATAAATTTACTGTGGGAATATGACCTCATTCGGTTAACACGATAAGAAGTTACACAACCACTGACAGACGCACTAAAGAGTATATGATATAATGATGAAATTAAAATATTATAATGATAAAAATCATTAAACTAACTGAAAACGGAATCAAAATAAAATTAGTACAGTTTGGATTAAGTTTATTGAAGTTAAATTGATAACGCAGTTTGTTATCCGAATATCGTACACTTGGAGTTAAGCCAAAGCTATTTATAACCTATCCGATATTACAATAGCGTAACAGGCATACATGTACATATTATAATATTCGAGATAACAATTGAGAGCGATTGTCTCGTAACAAGAGCGGTGTTCTAATTTTATCCCTTGCTTTATTTAATTGATAATATTCATACAGGTAGGAACTAAACATTTAGACAATAGATTGCTTTAGCCTAAGTGTAGATCCTTGTGGAAAGCGTTTGACAGGGCCAAGTGTTCGCCGAGTAGGTTAAAGACTTCATCTTCTTCTATAGTACGTGCGGGTAATATGGTCATCCAGTTGATATGGTCACATTCTTATAACTCAAAAACTGCAGCCTTGTTTGCATAGATGTCGCTGTGATGCGATAGCTCTTCATTATTCAATCAAATAATAAAAAGTCAAAAGGGCGCTGTATTATCGACGCCATTTTGACAGTTGTAGTATAGTGCAGTGTTTCTAATTATAATTTATAACCTATAATAATTAAAACTTGTTTTCTATTTTTTTCTAAATATATTATTTATATTATACGTCTTTGTGTTTTTGTCTCTGTCGTCCTGCTAGTTTTGTTTTTATAGGGCAACAAATCTTAAGGTGACTATATTACCCTCACGTACATAATTATATGTGAGTGGCGACCAATAAAATGAATACCAAATGTTACGCTACACCACATGCTTCGCTGAACGTTGTCGTATTTTTACATGACGATATGCCTGTACATACCTGCCAGCGGGTTCAAGAACCAGTTATGTCTAAAACTCCTGGCCCACCTTCATCATATTGGCATGACGGCAGGAACGCTATCGCACACTTCTGCAGCGCCACTAGCAGCCGCTCTTCGGGAGTGGACAACTCCTCTCTTCTTTTCCTTCTCAGGTAACACAAGACGCGTCTCCTTTCGTAGCCTCTAATGTCACCTGCACAACGGTCACTCCCAGTCCTAAATTTGGAGGCAATAGGGTCAGAAAAAACGGGAATCACTCGGAAGCACCAGCCTTGCCGCCTCGGGCCATGTAGGATTCTTTTAATTTAGGGTGACTAAGCCTTGTCTACTAAGCTTCCCTGCTACAACAAGGCGAGAACCATTTCGGGGGCTCACTGAACGCTGTCTACTGAGGCCTTAAGCTATATGACTATATTGCGCGGCGAACATTCTATACGCCTTTCTGAACGCATAAATAGGGGGATACCTGACTGAAACTAAGTTGTGCAGCTTTCCATGTCAAGTCGAAAATCTAGAGGCAGAACCAAGACTAACGGTGGAGAGAACGGAACAAGTGAGCGATTGTATGCAACCTTTTTAATAAAAGGGTGTCAAAATAGAGCAAAGATGAGAAATCAATAATTTAAAATTAAAAATTTTGTACAGCCGACTTCAATATAAGTTATTAAGAATAACTCAAATAACTCAAAAACTATTGGTCTGACCTTAATCAAATTCATATGGTACCACACGACAAGTATCAACTTTCATATAAAAAAAGAATCATCCAAATCGGTCCACCCAGTAAAATGTTATGAGATAACACACACAAAAAAAACATACGCGTCGAATTGAGTACCGTCTCCTTTTTGGAAGTCGGCAGAAAATTAAATGAGTTCACCATCACGTGCTTAATCTCCCGGAAGAAAGACAAAGAGTACTATCCATCCATACATCCATTACGTTTATAGTGCCATAACCTTGCAGCCTGTCAAAAGCCTGCTGAACATAAGCCTCCCCCATAGATTTCCTTGTGCGTGGATTGGAATCATGGATTTTGGCTACATGCCACGCTTGTCTGGCGGGTTAAAATTCAATTTTTTTTATTACTGTGAGTTGTTATCAGGAATCAAAAAATAATAATTTTTTAAAAAAAATTATAAAAATTATTTTGTTGCAATTTCCCACTATCGCATTTCACGACACCCACGAGACGATATGTGATAGTGAATATTCTTACAAAACCAGTACACGGTAAAATTTTTGTAATTGTAGAGTGCTATATTATTATTACTTACGGTATTTTTAGAGTTTTCTAATCTGGTTGGGCTGTATAAATATACAGGGTGGCGATTAGGTTATCACATTAAATAATACAGCGGTATATACAAGTTCATATATGTCGATTAAAATAATAAAATAAACAATTCCAACAAAAATAAAAAATGCATCTTTCAAATAAAATAAATAGCGTAAAAATTGATACGAAATAAATCACCTTGATAATATTAGTTTACTGGCCAGAAGTGACATGTAAAAACGGCAACGGTGCGGCAGGTACGAGGTGCTTACGCGGCATCGACATAGGTAATTATTTACCTACACTTTCCCGTTCATAAGTAATTAGCAAAAAACGAAAAAAAGGGCTATTGCGACTAAAATGTTAATTGTTATATATTTTTTAAGTATTGTCATTTAATGTGATAACTTTATCGCCACTCTGTATAAGAAATGATTAATATACAAAAATATCAATAAAATAAACACATAAAAATGCATAAATAAATAAAAATCCAACTAGATGGAAGCCCTCGGCAGGGGAGACCAAACGACCGAGGGTTAGGGGGAAAGGGAAAAAAAACTAACGGACGATGCGAGCGGTATCGAGGAGCACCGTCTTCTGCCCTTTTTTGTTTTTTGAGCCCGGAGCGGTCCATCACAAAGTCCCAATCGCCTCAGATGACCTGAAAGGCTGACCGGGATTAACTCGTTCGCAGAAACGACCGTAGCCAGGTTCCACGGTATTGAAATTGCAAATAATAAAACATCTTGTCTTTTCTCCATTATTTTGTTCGAGTGCATAAAATGGGATATTGAAAATCAGCTGATTCCTCGAGATCACTACACGAAAGAGGGAGGCACTGGCACGCACTCGGGCACTGATAATTTTTTAACGCAATAAATAATGTGATTTATACCAAAATTTCCAATCTATGTTGGCTGTTGCACTGTGTATTTAGTTTATCCAATTAATTTTTGTCTAAAACCTTTAATAAATAGTAAAAACAAGACCGAAATAAAGAGACATTGTAAATAATTATAGTTACATACATCGTAAGTACATACATGTACGATCATGTACTCGAACATTATTTTAACGCTGCAATTTGATTTCTATATAACAAACACTGTAAGATTACGTACTGTTATGTCCAACCCTATTTAGTTAAAAGCGCTGACCCGATTATTTTATTTCGTATATAAGCGTAGTGTTTGAGGTAATCGAGGCAGTGCAGCTCCAACCCATATTAAGTGCATATCGCACACGCCGTTCGCGGCTTTAGTACATTTTTTGTATTATTTTAATATTGGGGAAATAAACCAAAAGAACTTCCGGGATTGGGTGTAAAAGTTTTTTTTTTAAAAACACCTTCAGAGCGGCCCTCCTAACAAATTTGGTGTCAGAAGTGGGATGTCACACGGTCTACTCGTATATCGGTAGCGTGGCATCCGAATCCTGGGAAACTCTGAAGCAAGATCGACAGTAAGTCTCCACCCCACGCGTGTGAGCCTGCATCATCCGAAACACCAACAAGGTCTCAGCCCCACGAGCTTGAGGCATCTCCATCGTCATCAACCCGAAGTTCATCAAGGCTGTCAGTCTTCACCCCACGCGTGTGAGCCTGCCCTGAGCTGCTGCACTCCCACCGCACAACCACGTGGATGCTGCCGTCAAACGACTCCCTGGGTCTCACGGCAACTCGACTCCGCTGCACGTCATCGCAACACGACACCCGCATAGCAACCAATGTTCGGTGTTCGTGATATTGTAAGTTAACCTTAATTTAGCGATAATTTTGTACTACTTTGTTCTAATTCTTTACATTTTGTCATTAATTGTATACCATATCCTTATTTCACCAATTTTGTATTTCCTAACTCCTTAACTATTTTTCTTATTCCACATGCATAAGACTAAAACTTTAAAGGAAAAACCAGAAGAACTAGAAATGTCTGACAAAATTCCCTTATCGGTCCTTACAAAATTTATTAAACCTTACAATGGCGACAGAGAATCACTTCCAGCATTCTTAACAAAATGTGATAACGCCATATCACTCGCGAATTCGGAACAGCAATCAGTTCTGTATCGTTATATCATATCCCAGTTAGAGGGAAAAGCCCAAATCGCGTGCTCATTAAAAACTTTTAATAGTTGGGATGAATTAAAAATATTCCTAAAAACTACCTTTGGCGAAAAGAAACACTCCACACACCTTTTAATAGAACTCCAAAACTGTAGACAGGGAAACTCAGAAACCGTAATGCAATACTCGCTTAGAATTGAATCTTGTTTAACGCGATTACAATCTGATATACATTATAGTTGTGAGAATAAGTCCAAGCTAGTAGGAAGAATTGCCGCTATGGAGGATTTAGCCCTCAACACTTTTATATTAGGTTTAAATTCTAATTATGGATATATTGTTAGATGCCAAAATCCGAAAAACTTAAGCGAGGCGATTACGCATGCTATAGAAGAAGAAAAATTATATATTCTAAGCAAAATTTCTTCCAAATCATATAAACAATGTTCTATATGTCAAAAATCCGGTCATGATTCTTCCAGCTGCTATAATAATAAGAAAAAACAATATCATCGAGCTTATTATGTTAATCCGCAAAATAATAACTATCCTAATTCTCATAACATCTCAAATAAAAACTTTATTAAAATATGTAGCTATTGTAAAAATCCGGGGACATATGATAAATGAATACAATATAACAATAGCATTCGTAGTAATATGCAACCGGATACTCGCCCGACGACTGCGTTACCAAGTCCCAGTGCACACACACCTAATAGAAATAATATGCATTTATGTAACGCACAACCATCTACCTCTAGTGCCGATATTTGTAACGAAGATTTAAACTAACTCTGATTTCGGAAAAGTGCCTACCGAAATCGAAAATATTCCAAGGCACAAATTTTACTAACTCTTATACTAAGCCTATCTATAATGATAACGAATTTAATTATAGTTATCATAAAAAGTGTTCTTATAATACACCTCAGCGACATCAAATGCCACCGAGTCTTACTAAATCTTGTAATTTTAAAAATACTATTTCTTATTCTAACTCTACACCTCGGGAACAATACCCGAGTCCATCTTTGACACAAGGTCAAAGTCAAAATACTAATTATTTATTACCTCGGGAAAATCATCCCAGGACATCTCTGAACCAATATCAGTCTTAGAAATAATTATAATACTAATTCTTGTACTAATTCTTATACCAATTCTATATCTAATAAAGATGCTATTTCTTATACAAAACCTACATCTCGAAAAGATATTTCGAGTCATACTAACCCTACCTATGATTTAACTAATAATAAAGGTGAAATACCAACGTATATTATGAATATATCAAATAAGAAAACATCACTACCCCATGTTTATTTAGATCAAATCTTTCTGTTCAACCCTTACGATTACTACTCGATACAGGCGCAAGTGTTTCTATTATAAAAAAAATCGAGTTTAAATGGAAAATTTACGCTCTCCAATGAAATCATAAAACTCAAGGGTATAAACAGCACTCAATCTTGTAACGAAACGTTAGGAACATTACTGTTAGATTTCATTTTAGATAATTTTTCCATAAACTACAAATTTCATGTTACATCAGACGATATTAATATTGATTACGACGGAATTATAGAAAGCGATTTCCTCAGTCATTTTAAAGTAAATATAGATTATCATATTTATTCGCTTTGTTTTAAAAATTCTATATCTGTGCCTATCCACTTCTCAGAACCTACTTACATTATACCGGCGCGTAGCGAAACTGTTATCGAATGCTCCGTATCGAATAACCCGTCCGAGTTGCGTCACCTTAAGGATGCTCTCATACTAGATCAAACCGTTTGTAATGGTGTTTATTTAGCGAACTGCCTAGTGACTTTAAAAGCAAATAAAAGAGTTAACGTTTCCGTCTTAAACACAACCGAATCGCAAATTAAAATAAAAAATTTCAAGGTTAAATTAACGCCAATCAATTTTAATGAATATTCCAAATCTTTTGAATCGTGTAATAACATAAATACAATTTCGGCAACCCACTCTAATCGTGTTCAATGCGTCTGCGAACAAATTCGTTACTCTCATTTAAACTCTGAGGAGAAAAAACTTTTACTAGACTGTTGTTCACAATACTCAGACATATTTTATCTCGAAGGAGACGACCTCACCTGTACAAACGCGATTCAACACTCGATAAATACAGGGAACACCCTTCCTATTCACGTTAAGTCATATCGTTTTCCTCAATGCCATAAAGACGAAGTAGATTCACAATTAAAAAAAATGTTAAAACAAAATATAATTAAGCCGTCAATATCTCCGTGGAGCGCCCCAGTGTGGGTCGTGCCTAAGAAAATGGATGCATCTGGCAAAAAGAAGTGGCGCATTGTCATAGATTATAGGCGACTTAATGATGTGACCATAAATGAAGTTTATCCTATCCCATTAATTAGCGATATATTAGATCAATTAGGACATTCTAAATATTTTTCGACACTTGAATTAGTTTCCGGCTTCCATCAAATTCCTCTCAATCCTAGCGATGCTGAAAAGACTGGTTTTACAGTAATCAACACAAATGGCATTTCCGGTCATTTTCAATTTAATCGCATGCCCTTTGGATTAAAAGGTGCTCCTAGTACGTTTCAACGTCTCATGAACACCGTCCTTTCTGGTCTCCAAGGTCTCCACTGTTTCGTCTACTTAGATGACTGTATTATTTACAGCCACAATCTTCAAAGTCATATGGAAAAATTACGTCTTGTTTTTGATAGGTTTCGAGATTTCAATTTGAAACTACAACCAGATAAATGCGAGTTCCTTCGACGCGAAGTCACTTATTTAGGTCATGTAATTACTGACAAAGGTGTCTCACCTAACCCTGACAAGGTAAAATCAGTATCCAATTATCCTATTCCCAAAAATCCCAAGGAAATTAAATCATTTCTAGGTCTAGTAGGTTACTACCGTCGATTTATAGATAACTTTTCAAAAATAACAAAACCCCTTACGTCATTATTAAAAAAGGATGTTAATTTTAATTGGACACAAGAACAAACCCAAGCTTTCAATTTGTTAAAGGAAAAATTAACTTCAGCTCCGTTACATCAATATCCCGATTTTTCGCAACCGTTTATTGTCACCACAGATGCCAGTAATTATGCCGTTGGCGCAGTATTATCGCAAGGTCCTATCGGAAAAGACAAACCGATCGCGTATGCCTCAAGAACATTAAATAAACAAGAAGGCAACTATTCAACAACGGAAAAAGAACTTTTAGCTATCCTCTTCGCTGTAAAAACATTTCGTCCCTATATTTATGGTAACAAATTTAAAATAGTCACTGATTACAGACCTTTGGTCTTGCTTTTTAATGTCAAGGATCCAGGAAGTAGATTAATTCGTTTTACTTTCGTTTTTAATTCGTTAAACGTTTTATTTTTTGTATACAAAAATACACCATTACGAAGAGTTAACATACCGAAATATTTACAATTTATTAATGCAACTACGCGACAATATTATAACAAGAAATAGTCAAATCACTGACTTAGCCATTTCCGATTTTGCTGACCCATTCTCTAAACTATCCTATACAAAAATATACAATATAAATTTAAAAAAAAATTAAATTTAAATAAATGCCTACATATTTCACAATACTAATATTAAAATTCATATATACCGAAATCAAATTATTTACCCTACTCCTGCCGAAATTCCACGAATTCTCAAAGAAAATCACGACTCAACAATTGCTGGTTACCCCGGAATTAAAAGGATGTTAAACCGCTTAAAAGATCTATATTTTTGGAAAAACATGCGCTCCGACATAGAAAATTATGTAAAAAATTGTAAGTTGTGCCAAGTTAATAAACCATTAAGAACATGTAATAAGGCTCCAATGGTGATAACTTCTACAAGCACAAAACCATTCGAAAGATTAGCTCTAGATATAGTCGGTCCACTACCCGAAGCTGGTTTGCAAAACTTCAAATTCATATTAACCCTACAAGATGACCTAACCAAATTCTTATGTGTATATCCAATGATAACTTCCAGCAGCGACGAAGTAGCTCGTACATTAGTTCACTTTATCTCTCTGTTCGGAATTCCTAAAACGATATTGACAGATCTCGGCACATGTTTCACGTCGGAATTATTTAAACAGGTAATTGAAATATTTAAAATAAAACCCTTACATGCTACCCCCTATCACCGACAAACAAATGGTGCCTTAGAGTGTAGCCATGCTACACTCAAGGAATATCTTAAATCTTTTGTTAACGAAAACCAGAATGATTGGCATTGTTATTTAGCCATTGCAGTATTTTCCTACAACACTACCCCTCATACCACTACTACATATACACCCTATGAATTACTATATGGGCATAAACCAACAATACCTAATTCTTTATATAATACGAGTAACGATACAACTTATCATGAATACATCCGCGCATTACAATATCGCATGAATCTTAGTCGACAAAAGGCATTAGAACACATAATCAAAAGTAAAGAAACATCGAAAAAATATTATGACACAAATAGCAAAAATATATCCTACAAAACAGGTGATATGATTTATTTAAAATGTCACCATAGACTTCGCAAAGCCTTATCCCCTATCTGGAAAGGTCCTTATAAAATAATTAAATTAAATGGCAAACATAATGTAACTCTTCTCATAGGTCGTAAGCATGTGAAATACCATATTAATGAAATTAAACCAGCTCATCCCTAATTTCACTTTATTTCAGGGCCATAAGCCACCAATTCAACGCTGAAACTCAAATTCTACCTATTTATAATAGTCCAGGTATTTATTTCGATCAAATAACTACAATTAATTTTTATAACGATTTTTGGAATGTTGTAACACATGTAGACGTAGTTTCACTTAAGCCACATCTAGACAATATACATTCACTTATAATCAAAATTGCGACGCTCTGCAAAAACTTGCAACTCCGTGGTTTCGTTGAATGTAATGATATCATAAGCCCTATTAAAGTATTATTAAATTCAAATTTTGCTAAAGTCGAATCTTTGTCGTATATAGTTTCTACCGAGAAACAAACAAGGCATAAACGAGCTTTAGAATTCGGTGGAGAATTTTTGAAATTCTTTTTTGGAACTCTAGATGCTGATGATGCACGAAAGTACGATGCAGCCATTAGCGCTTGTCAAAATAGCGAATCCGAACTACTAAAACTAATGAAGGATAATATCCACATAATTCAGTCGTCTATTAATGTTTTTAACTCAACAATATATAAACTAAATATGAATGAAAATAAATTAAATTCTCAAATAAATTCTTTAAATATTGTGTTATCCCAAATTGTCAAAAACAATGACCAATTATCACACATCTCTAAAATATATGCTTTACTTAATATAATAGAAAGCTCTTTGGCCACTATTTCTAATTTCTTAGATAATGTACTAAACTCTATCGTATTTTCTAAGGTAAACATTTTACATCCTAGTGTGATAAGTCCTACAAACTTATTTCGCGAGCTATTAAAACAGAGTAACTATATAAATAAGCGACTAGATTTTCCAGTACCATTAACGGTTGAAAATATACATACTCTGATAGATATTTCAAAACTCACATCTTTCTATTATAATCAAAGAATAATTTTCATATTACGCATACCACTGATTCCTTCTTTAAGGTTCACTTTATACAAATGCATACCCTTACCAACTCCTCATAATCCTAGTAATCCTAATTCTTTCGCCCTAATCCAACCCACCAAGCCTTATCTTGGAATAACAGAAGATAGACTTAGTTATAGTTTGTTAGATAATTTAAATGATTGTAATATTATCAGTAATGATTATTCTATATGTCCTTTAAATTCTATATTTTCTACAATAAAGAACCCATCTTGTGAAACGAAATTGTTAACTGAAGTAACGTTATCCTTGCCATCTCAATGTAACTCTAAACTTTTATATGGACAAATCGATGTATGGTATAAGATAAGTAATAATAAGTTTATCTATGTACAATCTGAAAAATGTAAATTAACTATAAAATGTAATAATATAATACAAGATTTTACTATTTTAGGAACAGGTATCCTAAGTTTAAATGAAAGCTGTATTGGTTTTTCTAAGACAGTTCAATTATTACCATCTACAACTAAATCTATTAAAATTTAAAATAAAATGAATTTAAACTTTAATATTACAGAAGACGATTGTTGTAATAAGGAAGTTTTAAATAAATCGATTCCCTACTTATCCCCTATATCTCTAACTAGCCTAGACATGGACACTCTAAAATATTCTTATCACTCCTTAAATAACTTAGAAAGTGAGATCAATAAGGTTCAAGAACAATCTCACATTATTAAATATGGTAATTACTATTCATCGTTTACATACTTCTTGATCATTTGTTTTATTTTATATGTTTCCTATAAAATGTTTTGTTGCTTTATTAAGAGAAATAACGGTTCTTGCTGTTGTATACAAATATTTAATCAGTGCAATACACGACGAATTGTTAAACACGAATCAAAAGTTAGTAATTCTATTGAGTTAAGTGAAGTCTCATCATCAGACGATGATAAAAAGGATTCTATATCTTTACCCAACATGCCAGTGCAAAATCAAATGAAAAGAACATTTGGTAAATTCAACTTATCAAATCGAAACTTATGTAATAATTAATTACTATATTACTTGACTATACTTATACCATAAATTTTATGTTACATTATAATTAAGTTTATATTTCTTTTATTTTATACACTGTGTCTTAGATATTAATATTATTAAATGTTTATATTTGAAATAAAAAAAAATTACTAATTCAACGCTGAATATTCTACTATTTCATTATTCACTGAATCTTTTACTATTTCATTGTTCATTGAATCTTATAAAAATATACTAGTTCATAATGTCAATAAATAAGTTTAATAATTTTGTGAAGATATTGTTTGAGAATAGTTTTATTTTACTATGTCTTTGTATCAACTCTATTTGATTTTATAATAATAATAAATAATTGAACTAATTCTATTTAACTATTTTATGATTATTTTTGTATTCAAATTATTCTAATTTTCACTGTGTTGTTTGTAAGACTCTGCTCATCCCTTATTTAAAAGAAGGATGAGCTCCGTCAAAAGGGGGGAGATGTTATGTCCAACCCTATTTAGTTAAAAGCGCTGACCCGATTATTTTATTTCGTATAGAAGCGTAGTGTTTGAGGTAATTGAGGCAGTGCAGCTCCAACCCATATTAAGTGCATATCGCACACGCCGTTCGCGGCTTTAGTACATTTTTTGTATTATTTTAATATTGAGGAAATAAACCAAAAGAACTTCCAGGATTGGGTGTAAAAGTTTTTTTTTTTTTTAAAAACACCTTCAGAGCGGCCCTCCTAACAGTACCATTCCGATAAACGCTTAATGTACAGTACGGTCGAGTGGTTTCGTTTACATACAATTCACTGCATTTGATGAGAGTCGAACATTGTCTCTAATCAAATGCTTCAATCAAATTAACTGAATTTCTATCAAAATGTCTGGCAAATCATCTCTTTAACGGGAAAGGCCCAAGTCTAGCAGTCTACAGGCTGATGTTGATGATAATGAAGAAAAATATAAAACACAAATATCTATTAATTTACTGTATCATAATATATCGAAAATAACACAAAGTGAAACAAATAAGACAGTTAGACGTAAAGCGGATCAAATTCATTTTGTTCACTATTTCTTGACAAGGATGAATGAAACGAGTTACGACTACTATTGTGGTATCTCGCCTTATTTACAGTAAATAATTTCGTTATAAGGAATCCATTTTCTTCTGCACTTGAATGTTTAACTATTTATTTATTTGGGAGACAACTAGGTACAGTATATTTTTTCTTTTTATTTTGCTTCAGGTCTTAAAAGCCTATTACAATTTCGTCCAATGAGTGTCGTTGATGTGATATAGATGGCCTGGATTACAACACCCACGGTTTCGTAAGACGGGAAATAGGAAATCAAACCAGGAAACAGCGGTGTCATAGGAAGCCGCATAATTATTAATTACTAATTATTAATTACTTAACATTTTGATTCAATCGACGGGTTCTCGGATAGGCAGTATTCTGGAGATTACGATATATCTTCTCGTCAGGCATACCTCAAAATCTCAAAACTAGATTATACAACCAGTGCGTGTTGCCAGTGATGACCTATGAATCTTAGACGTGGTCCTTCACTGCTGGCCGTGTGAGGACGCTCAAAGTCGCTAAGCGAGCTATGAAGAGGGCCATGCTCGGCGTTTCTCTGCGTGATAGACTTAAAAACGAGGATATCCACCGTAGAACCAGAGTAGCCGACATAGCCCAAAGGATTAGTAAGATGAAGTCTTTTTCCTATTTCTGCTGCCAAATTGTAGTGCTTGCACTGGCTGCGAGGCATTCCATCTTAGTCCCCAGAAGTGATAGCGCCTCATCCCGTGGACGACAAGAGGCAACTATGGGAAACCCCAGAGAGGTTTTATGGCTTCTAATATCTAACTATCTTGTTTACATCTATCCTAAAATATAGAGATCGGCGACGGGAAGCAACGCCAAAGGTGTAAGACGACTTGTACTGAATTTGTTAATCCACCTACCAAGCGTGGCGAATAAGGAACATCATTTTCTATATCGTAATAAACACATAGAAACAGACATTGCTTGGTGTAGAGTTTGTAAAGGCCCAAAATTTATGTTAGTTAAAGTTGCAGCCTATATCCGTCCCGCTACTGAGCACAGACCTCCTTTCATTACTCAGAGGGTTTTTGGGCAAGGAAATGTCCACCGCGCTACCCCATAATGCGTGTTGGCGAACTTCACATATCTTCGAAATATTTTTTTCTTATTTCTCAGGCATGCAGGTTTCCTCACGATGCTTTCCTTCTCCGCCGAGCACGTGGTAAATCAGCACTTAAAATTGCAATTAACAATTTCGTTAGTGCCGGCGGAGATCAAACCCGGGTTACTCGCGTACTGTGAAATTTACAGCGAGCGCGTAGCTTCTGAGCTACCGCGGCTCAGAAACACAAAATTATAATTTGAATTTAAGCCTTTCTTAATTACCGTTCACGTGTGAATGCGTCAGTGCTCTTATAAAGCGTATAATGACTAACCCTGTTTTCCGTTAAATGTTTAGACGGGCTGTGAAGCGAACCGGTAAATAAGGTTATGTTTGTAATTTTGTAGTTATTTCTTCATTACACTGTAGCTTAAATTACCTTTAACTAGTCGCAAATATTACTTAATTTGCAATATATAAGCAATAAACAAAATATTTATCAAATATTCTAAGTAAATCAGGACTAAATATTATAAAGACGTACGAGTAACTATTTCATTGGTGCTGGCAGGGATCGAACTCGGTTTGCTTGCATACTATGAAATTTTATAGAGGGCACTTATAATGGTCTTACGATGAGTGCTGTTTAAGGCACATCCTCCTTACAACAGAAGATAAAAGCCGATGATGATGAAAAGAAGACTATTAATTAGGGCACTTGAAACCACAATAAGTATAACAAAGGAAGTAGATAATGATTCATACTATGCAGAACAAGTTACTTGTTATCACTTTGTTTTATGGGATTTTAGATTTTTTATATAGGATAAGGGTGACAAACGAGCACACAGCACACGTGATGGTAAATAGTTGCTGTTGCCCATAGACATCTACATCCATCCTCAACTATTGATCAAACTGCATTGTTACCTTTGAGGACTAAGATAAAATCGTTCGTTTCGAATAAAAAGGCTCTCCGGTTCTTTACACTCACCATACGAAGCACATCAGCGTTAAGCTGCTATTTTACGCTGTTATTCTGTGACATCGTGATCCTTCCCCGATCATAATAGTTGGAGCATGGCTCCACCACGCGTAGAAAAGCTTATCTAAATAAACCCAAACGGCTGACTAAATAATAAAAAAATTTACTCATCCGTTATGTTATGTTATATATACTTATCTGAATTTGAAAAACCGCATAATACAATAAGTTAAAAGAGATAGACAGACAGACACCAAACGGGTGCCATGATTTTTTGCTGGCTCGGAACATTAATACGAGACATGAAAACGCAAAACAGCCCTCAGTCCCCGGCGGCTCCGCTATTTTTGGCTACGGTGGCGATCTAGGTAACGGCGGGGCAGAGGGTGCTAAGAATCTCCAGTGGGGGTTCGGTTCCTAAGACGACTCGACCTGACAACATATATCTGACGCACCCTGAAGAGTGACGAGAAAATCTGGAAGAAGAGATATACAAGTGGCGCTGGAATATTATATGAATATCCGAGGTCCGAAGTGAGGGGGAAGACATGGTAATCCTTGAATCCGGCAACTTGTTCCATCACCAGGAGCGCGACCATCTGTCCCACGGAGATGTCGGATTTATCGTCCACAAGTCTCCCGTTAACAACATTGTAAAGTTTGGGAATGTGTCGACGAGGGTTACGTATATATACTTAGAATCACCAAACGGTATTCGCTGAAGGTCGTACAGGTTTGCGCACCAACCTCGGTACATCCCAATGAGGAGGTGGAGGAAATGTATGAGAATATATCTAGAGTCATGCATTCCCTCAAAGCCCATTATACGGTCTTAATGGGAGACTTCAACGTAAAACTAGGCACAAGAGAGAACGGTGAGCTGAAGGTAGAAGAATTTGTAAAAGGGCAACGAAACCCAAGGGGCCAGTAACTGGCCGACTTCATGGAGGAAGAGAGACTCTTTGCACTAATCCAAATCCCCCTTGTAGTCTAATCCAAAGTCCCGAAAATTTTAGCTCGTGTTACAAAATCGTTTTCAGTGCCTAGAAGATTGCAATGCAGTGAACGATATGATTAACAAGCACGGAGAAACTGTCGAGGCGGTCGGAGCGAAGTTTCGCAAGACCCGCCGCTGAAGAACGCAAAAACTCTCCGACCATACTCGTAATCTCATGTCTTTTAGTCGGGAAATGAAGCTGCAGTCTTCAGTAGATTTGAAAGCATACAGGCTTACAGCTTAACAAATAGATCTCCAAATGCATGCGACGAGACTCACGCAACTTTAATACAGCCCGTATTGAAGAAGCGATGGAACGGAACTATGGTTTCAAAGTCTTTGCCAGAGATCTGCCTGCCAGATAGAGCCAGCCGTCGAAGCTCAAGACCTAGTGTGGTAGCATCATTTTGAGTGAGATTGTGAGGTTCTGTGAGCAGCTGTACACATCATAGTTACAGCCACACGCAAGTGTGAGTAACAATCCAAGAGCAAGTTTCATCCAACACGATTCCGATAATATTCCGAACGTCAATCTGAGCGAGATTAGATTGGCTCTCCAGCATCTTGAAAACGGAAAGTCACGGCGAGAATGGAGTTATGGTGGAGCTTCTGAAATCGGTTGGAAAACCTGTACTTGAAGTCCTACAAAAGCTCTTTAATTCCATCCCCCAAGGTACAACTACACCGGCGGAGTGGAGCAGAAGTGCGGTCGTCTTGTTCTTGTAGAAAGGGGACAACGGTCTCTTGAAGGACTACAGACCGATATCCCTTCTGAGCCGCGTCTACGTGATGCTTTCGAGAGTCATTACGAATCGTCCCGCACGCAGACTCATCTAGTCTAGGAACGATTCGTAATGATATATACATAACTTCCAAAAATGCTTTAGCACCAAAGGCTACATATATAACCTTGGCAAATTGTACAGAAGACCGAGGAGTACAATATGACTTTGAGAAAGCCTATGATTCCGTCGAAATTTGAGCGAGTTGCCAAGTTGGCTGTTGGTATATCGAAGTGCTGAAGTGTTTGTACAGTAGGGCTACAATGGCTAACCTAGTACTGAAAAGTACGAAACCTATCCAGCTGCAGATGATATCCCCGAGACTCTTCATCGCTGCATTGGAAGACGTTTTCAAGCTACTGGACAGGAAAGGATACGGTATTAACATCAATGGCCCGTACATCACTCACTTTCGATTTGCCGACGATATAGTCTGTTTAGGCCAAATCTTAATATTTAAAACTTGCATTCAAAACGCTCGTCTCGGCGCGTTCATCCGATGGTATTTAGGTCACCTTGCCCCCTCTCCCGCGCCCGTCTCTCCTCTCACTCTCGGTCGCCTGGCGTGTAGGCGATCAACCAGTATTCTGACGAGCATGTTCGGAGGCTTCTGAACCTCCCGCTGATGAGGTACCGAACCAGACTACGTGAGGACATCGTGAATCCAGTCGTCGTAGCGTGCAACTCGTTGCGGTGGCTGGATTTACCGGTGGACGAGTGGTCTTTTCTGTTACTCCATATCGTGCTGTCCCGCCTGCCCCTCGACCTTTGGCTCCATTTTGAGGAGAGGTACGGAGGGGATGGCGCCCCGTACATTCCCCCCTTTAGGGACCTGCTGCGGTTCCTGGAGGAGCAGTGTAGGCAGTTAGAGAACGCAGCAGGTGCCATCGAGGGCCCCCCGACCGCCGCCCGCGCGGTGCCCAGGGAGAGGCGGAATCAGACGGCCAAGGCGTCGCCCGCCCCCCTTAGGCTGAGCGGAGCCCCCGCGGGAGGGCGCCCCCCCTACCCACGTATAGTGGCCTAATGGCCCGGGAGGCGCCACCCTGCTCCTATTGTCGAGCATCCGACCACCGGGCGAAGTTGTTGCGCAAGCCGGCTCCGGCGAGGCGAACCATCGCCAGGGAGCGCCGCTGGTGCTACTCGTGCCTGAAGAGGCATTTACAACGAGACTGCCCGCACCAGCGGCCCTGCACGCACTGCCAGGGCAACCACCAAATCATGTTGTGTCTGAGTGCGCGCGGCGCGTCCTCCCTCCGGGGGAGTCCCTCCCCCGACCGGTCGGGGGGGCGTTCCCCCAGGGGCGGGGGGGGGGGGTCTTCACCCCCCCTCAGCAGGTTGAGAGTGGATTCGCAGCCACTCAGCGGTCAGCTAGACCGTTCTCACCCCCGTTGGCTGAGTGGCCGCGACTGGAACTTGAGGAACCACCACATGCGGCTCGAATCAACCCTCTGGACCGTGAGTGCGAGTTGTTCTTCCAGAACAATACCGGCCGTCGGGTCGACGGTCGTTTCGTCACTCGCTTACCCTTTCTGGACTCACGTCCTTCTTTGGGGCAATCTCGTGCACTAGCCGAGAAGAGGTTGCTTTCCATGGAGCGTCGCATGCGGCGCGACCCAGCCTTTCGCGACAAATATGTCGAGTTCATGCGCGAGTATCAAGAGCTGGGTCACATGTCACCGTCCAACTTCGAATGGCGTTCACAGGAGCACTACTTCCTCCCTCACCATGCAGTCTTGAGGACCCCTGAGAGTAAGATTCGGGTAGTTTTTGACGGTTCCGCCCCCACATCAAATGGTGTGTCCCTGAACCAGTGTCTTCACTCTGGTCCTAAACTGATCAAGGACATATCCGACATCTTGACCCAATTCCGTCGACACCAAGTGGTTTTTGTAGCGGACATTCGGATGATGTTTCGACAATCAGTGGTCCATCGTGATGACTGTCGATATCAGCTGATATTGTGGCGCGAGAAGCCCAGCGATCCTATACAGGTGTTTGAGTTGAACACCACCACATACGGACTCCGGTCCAGCCCGTATATCGCCATGCGAACCCTCCTGGAACTCGCTGAGAGAGAGCGCCTGAGATACGCTCGGGGAGCTTCTATTTTGGAGACTTCGGTCTACATGGACGACATTTGTACGGGCGCTTCCACCGTCGAGGAGGCTCTTGTCTTGCGAGACGAATTAATTGCCATCCTGAAGTCCGGAGGCTATGAGTTGCGCAAGTGGTAGTCGAACTCCCCTCATATTTTGAAGGACCTCTCAGGAGAGGATCAACAAGACCCTCATCTGTTCGAGCACCCTGAGAATCCTAATTTGTTGACTGTGCTGGGCATTCAATATCAGCCTGTTCAGGACACCTTCACGTATAGAGTAAGACTTGACCCACCTCCCAAAGCATGGACCAAACGCTCCGTGCTGTTTGCCGTAGCCCGCACCTTTGACCCTAATGGATGGATCACCCCGGTCATCTTTTTGGCTAAGTGCTTTCTTCAAAAGCTCTGGATGTCCGGGTTGGGTTGGGACGAGCCTATTAGCGGAGTCCTCTTGCGAGAGTGGCTCTCCATGCTCTCCTCCCTTCCGGACATCAACCGGGTTTCCATGCCAAGGTGCTTCCTCCCTCCAGAGGAATGCAGGGCTACCCTACATGGGTTTTGCGACGCCTCTGAGAAGGACTATGCTGCTGCCGTATATTTGCGGACTGTGAGTTCCTCTGGTTATACTGCCGTCCATCTCGTACTCGCTAAAAGCAAGGTTGCTCCCATTAGGTCCCGCTTACCTATCCCTAAATTGGAACTGTCTGGTGCCGCTCTTCTCACGCGACTCCTCAACCACGTTCACTCGTCCTTGAAGTCTGTAATCGACATTACGGACGTCTACGCACGGTCGGACAGTGAGATAGTACTTTGTTGGCTCCGAGCTGCACCTCACAATCTTTAGGTCTTTGTGGCGAACCGCGTGTCTCAAATCCAGAGTTCTGAGACTTCTCTCAACTGGAGACATGTCCTAGGGGAGTTGAATCCCGCAGACTGCGCTTCTCGTGGCTGTGAGGCCCCTCGCTGGTTGACTACCCACTGTGGTGGGGTCCAGGTTGGTTATCTGAGTCTCAGTCATTCTGGCCCCCGGGTAATTACTCCGAACCTACCGAATTGCCGGGCCTACGAGCCCGAGTAGGAGTGGGCAAGGATAAGCCCACTCGGGATCTCTCTCTTTTCGATTGACGTAACGAACGCGGCACGTTACTGTAACTGTCAACTTAAATTTACTGTATTTAAATGTTTTAAGTGTTAATTAATAGAATAAGTGACTTTATTGTGTAGTTCATATCCCAATTACAGATAGTGAACGTTTTCCAGTGCAATTATTATAAAGTTAGAATACAATCATTGGACAAAGTAACTGCTGATCCGTAACGACGACGATCACTACCCGCATTAGAAAAAGTTGAAAATTGGTACATAAGTTGTTATATAAATTTTATAAAAATTTAATAAACAATGGCTAAATGTGGGGGATGTGGAAAATTTATGCCCCAGATGGAGAGTGTCCGATGTCCGAAATGCTGTACAGATTTTCATAGGGCATGCGTAAAGATAGCGGATAATGCGAGAATCAGTGCCACTTGGATCTGTCCTGGGTGTAAAAGCCGCTTACCAAAAGGGGATAATTCCGCAACACCTGTTAAGGGATTATTTTCAACATCTTCACCCGGTGACGACATGTCAAGTACAGGTGTGACGTCAAAAGAAGATAGTACTAATCTTCTTACCCTAGAGATACGTTCTTTTCGGGAGGATCTCCAGGCAGCCAGAGATGACATCAAGAAGGAAATAAAAGAAATGCGTCAAGAGATCACTGATTTTAAGGTTTCATTAAAATCATGTATGGATAGACTTGATGCCATGGAAGACAGGCTTTCGTCTGTAGAAAAACGGTTTGAGCAGACAGTTCCGATAGAAAACAACACTATACAAGATACTGTAAATGAATTACGTGTTCAATTGCAAGAGCGCGACCAGGAATTGCTTCTTAATGACGTGGAAATAGCTGGAATTCCAGAAAACAAAGGAGAAACGCCGGTTCACCTTGTTAAGTTGGTTGCGAAAAAGTTAGGAATGGATGTTGACGAACGGGACATTGTATATGCTGAACGTGTTGGGTTGTCTCGACTGAACAGAGTTGATGAGAACGGAACTTCACCGTCTTATCCGCGTCGCATAGCCATGCGCCTGGCACGCCGCTCCATTCGCGATCAATTCTTGCAAGCAGCTCGAATACGCCGCGTCATCACAACAGCCGACCTGGATTTGGGAGGAGCGCCTCAACGGGTGTATATAAACGAGCGCCTCACGCGCTTTTACCGACAGCTTTTCTACAAAGTGTGTGAAGTTGGTCGTCATCACAATTACAAGTATGTCTGGACAAGGAACGGTAAGATATTTTTGAGGAAAGATGACGGCAAGCCTGTTGAACGTATACGTGACCTGAAGGACATTGAAAGAATTTTTTCTTAACAAATTGTTTGCTTCACATCCATAGCTTAAACTATGTCAAAAAAGCTCAAGCTCTATTTTGTTTACCTAGCTATCGCTATATTATAACATTCCAACTTGTGTTATTTCGTTACTTATTAGTGGTTATTGATACGGCATATACCTCTGTATTGTTTTCTAAATATTTTTACTGTCCTAACCAGGAGTGTTGTGCCGAAAACAAGTTAATGATATTACATTTTATAAAATATAATATAAGTAATTGCCATTTAACGCCCTCACAAGATGAATTCACTGTTTTAAAAAATTATAAACCGAATATGTCATATTGTAAGAAAAAACTTTCAAATGCAAGAAATGATAAGATTAGGTTATATTCATTTTATTTCTTAAGTAATATTGTGTGTGGTGATAACTTTGTATGTCTTTGTGCTACTATAATTATGTTAAAATCAAATGCATTATATATTAATACCCCTAATGGCTAGCAATAAAGGGTTCAAAGTTGGTTTGTACAATGCAGGTTCTCTCGGAACAAAAAGTGAAGAGTTTATTACATTAATGAATAAGTTATCGGTTGATATCATGGCCATAAACGAAACATGGCTGAGAGCTGGAGAGGATGAACACGCACCAGTGATTCCGCAATATAAATTCCGGCATACTCCACGTCCAACAATTGTAAAGTCAGGGCGAGGTGGCGGTGTGGGATTCTACATTAAAGAAGGAATTAATACACATACCTATATACACCCTGTCGATCCAAAACATAACATGGTTGAGCAAATGTGGCTAACATCCACTATAAGTGGTAAAAAAGTGGCGTTAGGTACAGCTTATAGGCCCCCCTGGCTCGATGTAAATCTATTTCTAGATGCACTAACTGACACAATAACTTGCATGTCTTCCTTTGACCACATCATTATATTAGGCGATTTTAATATTAACTTGTTGCTTAACAATCATCATAACACAAAAAAATTACACTCTTTTTTGAATACACTCAGTCTTACGCAACTTGTAAACTCGCCAACACATTTTACCGAGTTAAGCTCATCCCTGATCGACATTATCTGTACAGACCTGAGCGCACGTCATGTCACCGTGGAGGCAACAGGGACACTACATGGGCATGCTATGGTGTTTTGCGAGTTCGACGTATACCGAGATAAACCAACCCACAAATGTATTTATATGCGGCCAATAAAAGACATTTACTATGATAATTTAAAAAAAGATCTGAATTCTATTCGTTGGGACTTAATAGCACAATTACCTGACGTAAATCATATTCTACATACATTTAACAGATCTGTCCTCTGTGTCTTTGATACTCATGCACCGTATAAGAAATGCGTATTCAAATCTCGACCCTACCCATGGATGACACCTAACCTGAAGTTCATGATATCTTTAAAAAATAAAGCCTTGTCTGATTTCCGTAAAACTAAAGACGTTACAAAAAAGGAATATTTTAAAACTTTAAATTCATTAGTAAATAAGACAATATATTTCGAAAAAGTTGCTTACTTTAATAATAATATCAATAGCCAAAAAAGTCGACCAAAACATCTATGGAAAAGTCTTAAATCTATTATATTACCTTTAAAAAAACCTAAAGAGCTGCCCTTACATTTCACTGACGCTGAAAAAATTAACGACCATTTCCTAAATATTCCCGGTAGTTCAAAGGTTAATCTGTCTCAATTAACTTACTTTGAATTTAATAAATATTGTCAAAACAGTTTTAGCTTAGAACCAACTAGTGCAGAAGCCGTCTTTAAGGTAATCAAGAGTTTACATTCCAATGCTCAAGGATACGACGAAATAACACTGAATATGCTGCTTTTAACATGCTCTGACACATTGGATGTTATTACAGCCTTAATAAATACATCTTTCGCGACTTCTCAGTTTCCTGAACTATGGAAGATAGCTGTAGTTCGACCAATTCCTAAAAATAGTAATCCATTAGATATCAAGGATTTAAGACCTATAAGCATTTTGCCGTGTCTTTCCAAGGTTATAGAAAAAATTGTATGCCGCCAGATAACAGATTACATCGAAAAACACGACATATTGCCACAGACACAATCTGGGTTCAGAAAAGGTCGAGGAACTGTATCCGCTTTACTAGATGTAACAGACAATATTCTACAAGCACAGGATCAGGGATTGTGCACGTTACTTGTATTATTAGATTTCTCACGAGCATTCGAATCAATTAATATTTCTCTGCTTTTATCAAAATTAAGCTACTATGGATTTGACATTAAAACGGTTAAATGGTTTAGCAGTTATCTCACTAACAGATTACAGGTTGTTGAATTAATAAAACCTGACGGCTCACCGACACGCTCAAAGCTTGCGACGATTAACAGGGGAGTACCACAAGGATCAATTCTAGGCCCAATATTATTCATCCTATACTCTGCGGATATCACTAAACATATATGGAAATGCAAATTCCACATCTATGCTGATGATATTCAAGTTTATATATCTTTTAAAGCGGAAAACATGAACACAGCCATAATAGAATTAAATGAGGATTTACAGCGAATCGCCACATGGGCTGAGAACAATAGTCTTGTTCTTAATCCGGCTAAAACTAAGTACTTGTTGATAGGCCACAAAAAAGGACTAAATACAATTCAAACCCAGTCGACTGCACTAGCTCCAATGCTTCTTGGCATATCAATTGAGCGCGTGTACGAAGCTCGGAATCTGGGTCTGAACATGGATGCAGGGTTGCGATTCGAGAATCATGTGGCAGATTGCGTGCGAGCTTGTTTTTACAGATTGAAGACACTCTACAAAATTAGACCGTACCTCAGTGTCGAACTACGTGAACAGCTAGTAGAAACGCTCGTGCTCTCGAGGCTGAACTATGCAGACACTGTTTATGGGCCCAGACTGCTAGCTCGTACACAGCGACTAGTACAAAGGGTTCAAAACGCCTGTGCTAGGTTTTGTTATAAAATTCCTACGCGTAGTCATTTAACACCGTTTCTTAATAAACATTACGTATTGAAGATGAAATCTAGACGCAAACTCCACCTGGCATGCCTTCTCTTTGGTGTCGTGAATTATAAAAATCCACCATACTTACACGACAAACTAGCTTTGGTCGCGCGAAACAGACAAGGTAACAACAGACTGTGTTCTCAACAATTATCTGTGCAGCGTCACAGAACAGCAGCTTTCAGGGGTAGTTTTAGATATGCGGCTACAAAATGTTGGAATAATATTCCACCTCCAATCAGGAGTTTAAAAAATCTCCACCAGTTCAAAATCAAGCTAAAAAAATTTCTTATTGATGCACAAATACAACATGGCAATATCAACCGAGAAAGCTCCTTCCTATAACGCATTGTACGGTTATTAACAAAATTGTGTGTATATTTTTCTCATTTTTGTTTATTATTACTATTACTAATCCATTTTAATTGATAATTGATAGTTGTTGTTACCACACACAATTATGTATAAGGTTATATTTAATGTCTTATATTGTACTTCTTTTTTTTTTGCTGCTTTTTGCTTTATTTTAAATTTTGTGTTATAATTATATAGAAGGTTTAGGCTTTTTTCGTTTTATCGAAGGACTAAACTACACGTAACAGCTGTGCTACGTTCGTGACGCCAATGAATAGGTTTCTTGGCTGAAAATCAGCGCTGTGTGAGGCCATACTCACACAACACATGCTGAGCCAACCCCTTTTCGGCACAATGCGACCTTTTTTATATATATCAATATGTGCTTTTACTTTCATGTGTATGAACTGCCTGTGCTGAATAAATGTTTTTTCTATTCTATTCTATTCTATTCTTCTGGAATGGTACAGCTCTCTCGATAAGCTCTTAGGAGTGACTGCTTGGTTGCGCCGCTTTGTCCGCAATTCGAGAGACCCGTCCAACCGACTCTCTGATTGCGTTTTGTTCCCTAGCGAGCGTCGTGAAGCTTTGATGCATTGGACCCGTATGGTCCAAACGGAGCATTTTGAGCCCGTTATTGAAAACTTGAAGCGTGGCTCCGTCATCAAGGGCGCTCTGGCCCGCTTGAACTTCTTTCTGGACGACGCTGGGATGCTGCGCGTTGGCAGACGTTTGAAAAATTCTCAACTACCGTACGGAGCTCGGCATCCGTAGCTGCTCCCTATGGACGGCGCCCTTGTCCGGTTACTGGTAGCCCACCACCATGTTAAGAATGCCCACGCTGGGTGTAACGCTCTTTCGGCTATTTTGCAGCGGGAGTTTTGGATTTTGGCTGACCGACGCACCATTCGGAGCGTCATCTTTAAGTGCATATCCTGTTATAAACTGAAGGCCACCATATCACAGCCTCTGATGGGTGACTTGCCGCCCGACCGCGTCCGGGCCATCCGACTATTCGCTGGAGTCGGAACAGACTTTGCTGGCCCCTTCCTCGTCAAGTCCTCTAACCTTCGTAACGCGCGTTCACATAAGGCCTATCTTTGCCCCTCCACTAAGTGCCTCTCCACTAAGGCCGTTCACTTGGAACTTGTAAGCGCCCTCAGCACGGAAGCCTTCTTGGCCACGCTTGGCCGTTTCGTATCGCGGCGCGGTTTACCGGACTTGGTCCGGTCGGATTGCGGAACGAATTATAATCGAACGAATTATAATGCGAATCGGATTGCAGATTGAAAGTTATAGGAACGTACAGGCAATTTTAATAATAACTACATTTTTAATTTTCTTATTATATATTTTGATTTTTAATTTTATATAATCCGTTTTCTGATAGAAAACTGAAGACTAACTCTCAAGTCTGAGGTCTGTCCTTTTTTAAGTAATCTGAAAGAAAAGAGATTAGGTAGTCGACCTTTGTTTTGTTTTATATATTATCTACATAGTTTAAGGGATCTAAGCGTACAGACGGCGCAAAGCGACTTTGTAAAACAAAGTCGCTTTGCGCCGTCTGTACGCTTAGATCCTTTAAACTACGTAACGGATTTTGATGCAGTTTTCATCAATAGACTGAATAATTTAAGAAAAATGGTTTATGCGTATAAGTCATGCATATTATGTGTTACATAATTTTTCTGTCCGTGTGTATGTGACTGAACTCCTCCTAAAAGGTTGGACCGATTTTGATGAAATTTTGTGTGTGTGATTAAGTTGATTAGAAAATGGTTTAGATTCACAATTGGACCGGATAGATGGCGTTGTTGTCCAAATCCAGAAATCAACCGTGTAAAGCCGGGGCGGATCGCTAGTACCTACTCTTAAAGAAGTCCAATAGTGGACTTTGTTCGCTCTTCTTACATATCAATAGTTTAAAATAAATGGATATAGCAAATTTTCAAGCATAAGATAAAGAGTTTACTGTATGAATAGGTCGACTCGACCAGAAATCACATACCAGGTAGAAATAGGAGCATTAAGCTGTAATGTTTCGTATGGTAAATGACGAAATGAGAACTGGACATCCTTTTTGCTGGTACCAAAGCATTTCATCATAGTTTTAAAGGGTGACAGTGCATCTGCATTTTGTATCATACATCTATTATGTACGTGTTTATTGGCTACAGTATCCACTTACCATAAGGGCGAGAGTGTGCTTGATTGTAAACCCTATTTTATAAAAAGAAGGCATTAAAACACGTTCGATATTATTATAGACTTTAGTTATTTATATAAAAGTAATGCAAAGTGTTATCTCATTGTTCGAATACTGAAATTTAATTTTTGTAAAAGCAAATACAAAAGAGTTTCCAGCCATCACAATTTCATTGTCTTTGCCAAAAGGGTTCGGCAAACAGTTAAAGCTGCTTGAATTGTCAGTCTGGATAAACGCATTTGGGCCTCAATGTTTGATTAACAGAATGACGTCGGTGAACCGTGCTATCAGTGGGTACAGTGACATTGATTAGTTCATTATTGTGCCTTTCAGTACACTACAGAATAACATTTTATGAAATAGAAATATTTCTTTTTATTCTAGTCTGAGTAACATGCTAAAAATATCGAAGTTATGTAAATTAAAGCTAGGGAGTTCTATGTTCAACATTACTTTTAACCTAACGTAAAAAAATTTTAGAAGTCTGCACGTTACTTCATTTAATGTTTTCATAAAATTCAAATTCAATTCAGTACTTACTGCCCCCAGCACCCTTGCAGTTCTATAACGATTTATCGGGACTACTTCCGAGCCATCGTCTTCCTCGAAGGTTACATTAACGAGGCCCTCACCCCAAACACCTGCAACTCTAGAGGCCTGGTTTCTGGTAGGGGAACACCATCCTCAAAGAGAAGGCCGTAACAATCGCCTTGTCGGCGTCGTCTTCGAGTGGGATCTGTCCTCCCACGATCCCGTTCAGCAGCCTTCTTCTGGGCCATTACGGACTCTTAGAAGGTGGCTATGTCGAGTAAGCCAAGTCATCAAAGTGTTCTGTCGGCTCCTGCAGTTTAATTGACTCGAGCGCCTCATCTGCCCCACTGCCAACAGAGGATACGTATTTGGTTGTACACCCACTTGTCTATGTCTGTCGGTATATCTAGGGGTGAAAAGTGAGCCAGGACTGCTGCCGCCTCAAAGGATATCGTACGGTATCCTCACATGATCCAAATAGCCATCCTAGGGTGTGAATTTTATATCTACAGCCAATTTCGCCCATACTGGCACCCCGTATTAAGCTACGGACCTCACAACTCCCGCTTAGAGGTGGCTCACTTCCTCCCTTGGTTCCCCTAGATTGGGAGCAGTCTATGCATAGCACCTGCCACCCTCTCAATCCGGGAGACTAGGTGAGACTTCACCAAAGAGGTCATATTACATACTATTTTTGTGTATGCTTGTCAACTATATATTTTTCCTATTATTGTTATCTTAAATGTTTTATTATTGGGTGAATATTATTCTATCCGTTTTAAAATTGTAACTTTAACAGCACGCAGATTGATCTACCCTGTCCACTGTTTCATTTTATAGTTATAACTTTTTTTGTTTCATATTCATGTCTGGTTTGCTTATTAGTCGAGCGCAATGTATAACGAACAAATCTTGTGTAATATATTGCAACTTAGATGGCTTATTCATAGAATGGGACTATTCATATTGTTGCGCGCCACCAGTAATGATTGGTACATGGCGATACTACATGCGCCTTCTAGTATCGATTAGCAGAACTAGGAGAGTCAAGATCCTTCTAGAAATTTCCATGGAGTTACTTTCTAGAACTATCGACAGCTAGTCAATCGGGACCAGTATGTACTCCAATATTAGTACATATCGGTCCCGATTGACTAAGTGTCGATAGTTCTAGTTATAGTGGCGGTTAAGAATATCCACTACCCCATATCTTACCGTGGGTGTCGTAAAAGGCGACAAAAGGAAACAGGCAGGAGATGGGCAGCAGCATCTTCCTGATAACAACAAAATTACAATAAAAAACTGCGGTTGCCAACCCGCTTGCCAAGCGTGGCAACTATGGCAAAACCCCCCCAATGGTAAGAGTAACAAAGAGACGGCCCCCAGTCCCCGGCGGCCCTGCTATACCTGGCTACGGTGGCGACCATGGTAACGGCGGGGCAGGGGGTGCTAAGAATCTCCAGTGGAGATTCGGTTGCCACCTACGACGACTCGACCTGGTAACTTATAACGCACGCACCCTGAGGACTGACGAGAAGATCCTGGAGCTGGAAGAAGAGATAGACAAGTTGCGCTGGAATATCATAGGATCATCCGAGGTCCGAAGAGAGGGGGAGGACACGGTAATCATCGAATCCGGCAACTTGTTCTATCACCGGGAGGGAGACCATCTGTCCCAAGGAGATTTCGGAATGATCGTCCACAAGTCTCTCGTTAACAACGTTGTAAAGATTGGGAGTGTGTCGACGAGGGTTGCGTACTTTATACTCAGAATCACCAAATGGTATTCGCTGAAGGTCATACAGGTTTACGCACCAACCTCGGCACACCCCGATGAGGAGGTGGAGGAAATGTTTGAGGATATCTCTAGAGCCATGCATTCCTCCAAAACCTATACGGTGTTAATGGGAGACTTCAACGAAAAACTACGCACAAGAGAGAACGGTGAGCTGAAAGTAGGAAACAGAAACAGAAACAGAACAGACTTCATGGAGAAAGAGGGTCTCTTTATGATTAACTCTTTCTTCCAGAAGCGGCCCCACAGGAAGTGGACCTGGTCGAGCCCCGATGGTTCGACAAAAAATGAGATTGACTTTATTACGACAACCAGACGACAACTGTTCAGTGATATCTCAGTGATCGCGAGGGTGAAAACCGGCAACGATCTACGAATGGTGAGAGGCACACTAAACCTAAACGTTAAGTTGGACAAGTCACGTCTAATGAAGTCAACGCTCCGTCCCCCTCGTGCTCTAATCCAAAGTCCCGAAATATTTCAGCTCGAGCTACGAAACCGTTCTACTTCAGTGCCTAGAAGATTGCAATGCAGTGGACGATATGAATGACAAGCTTGCGGAAACTATCCATGCGGTCGGAGCTAAGTTTTGCAAGACCCGCCGCAGACGAACACAAAAGCTCTCCGATCACACTCTTAATCTCGTGGCTGTTAGACGGGATATGAAGCTGCAGTCTTCAGTAAATTTGACAGCATACAGGTAACTGAATAGACAGATCTCCAAATGCATGCGGAGGGACTTACGCAAATTTAATACTGCTCGTATTGAAGAAGCGATCGAGCGGAACCAGGGTTCAAAAGTATTTGCTAGAGATCTGTCTGCCCGAAAGAGCCAACTGTAGAAGCTGAAGACCGAGTGTGGCAACGTCATTTCCGGGACACCTGAGATTTTGAGTGAGATTGGGAGGTTCTATGGGCAGCTGTACACATCATCGTTGGAGCCACACGCAAGTGTGCGTAACGATCCAAGAGCGAGTCTTATCCGACATTATTCCGATGATATCCCGGACGTCAGTCTGAGCGAGATTAGAATGGCTCTCCAACACTTTAAAAACGGCAAGGCCCCAGGCGAGGATGGAATTACAGCGGAGCTTCTGAAAGCGCGTGGTAAACCGGTACTTGAAGTCCTTCAGAAGCTCTTTAATTCCGTCCTCCATGGTAGTATTACACCAAAGGCGTGGAGCAGAAGTGCGGTGGTCTTGTTCTTCAAGAAAGGTGACAACGCTCTCTTGAAGAACTACAGACCGATTTCCCTTCTGAGCCGCGTCTACGTGCTGTTTTCAAGAGTCATTATGAATCGTCTCGCACGCAGACTTGACGACTTCCAGCCTCCCGAACAAGCCGGTTTCCGAAAGGACTTTAGTACCATAGACCACATACATACCCTTCGGCAAATTGTACAGAAGTCCGAGGAGTACAACTTGCCACTATGTGTGGCGTATGTGCACTATGAGAAAGCCTTTGATTCCGTCGAAATTTGGGCGGTGCTGCAGTCCCTTCAGCGGTGCCAAGTTGACTGTCGGTATATCGAAATGCTGAAGTGCTTGTACAGTAGGGCTACGATGGCTATCCGAGTACAGAACCAGAGTACGAAACCTATCCAATTGCAGAAAGGTATAAGACAGGGTGACGTTATATCCCCGAAATTCTTCACCGCTGCATTGGAAGACGTTTTCAAGCTACCGGACTGGAAAGGATGCGGTATTAACATCAATGGCGAGTACATCACTCACCTTCGATTTGCCGACGATATAGTTCTTATGGCAGAATCGCTGGAGGACCTAAGCACTATGCTCAATAACCTTAACAGTGATTCCCAACGGATAGGTCTTAAGATGAACATGGACAAAACAGAGATCATGTTTAATGTCCATGTCACACCTATGACGGTAGTTATTGGGAGCATTAAGCTCGAAGTTGTTGACGAGTATGTTTACCTGGGACAAATAGTCCGACTAGGTAAGTCCAACTTCGACCGAGAGGTCAATCGACGAATTCATCTCGGTTGGGCAGCGTTCGGGAAATTACGGCACATCTTCTCGTCAGGTATACCTCAAAACTTGAAAACGAGACTGTAGATAGATAGATAACACTTTATTGTACGCCAAAAAATAACAATAATATTAACAAAAAAATAGAAAAAGAAATGTGGTACAATGGGTGGTCTTATCGCTAAGAGCGATCGCTTCCAGACAACCTTTGGATGGACAGCATTGCAAGAAAACATTATTTTCATTAAAGCCATAAAATAAAAATAATTAATGGTATATAAGTAACTACATAGATAAGATAAATACATATATACCTATTAATATATATGTATAAATATACAAATAAATATATAAAAGTACAAATATATACTTTAAAACTATTACATATAACATAAAAGTGCCACACATATAAACAAATATGGTAACTAAATAAAGGAGAATAATTATATACAAAAGAACTAGATAGAATCTTCTTAAAAACCGGTAGGGATTGAGCGCGTCTTACTGATAACGGCAAGTCATCCCATTATCGAACAGCTTGTATTGTGAACGATCTGTCCAAAAATTTGGTAGTGTGATCCGGCAATTTAATATCAAATTTTCTGATCAAATGTGAGTCATGGAGGAATTCAGAAGGATAGAAATGATTAAAAAGAATATTATAAAGAAGTGAGAGAATATGAGCATTCCGACGAAGGCGAATTGGCAACCACTTGAGCCTGTTACGAAAATCTGACACATGATCATATTTACGCTAACCAAATATGAATCTTATACAAAAATTTTGAAGTCGCTCAAGTTTATCAAGTTGCATTTCAGTGAGATCAAGGTAGCTGACATCTGCATAATCGAGTATTGGAAGCAGAAGAGTTTACGCAAGCGCAATCTTAGTGGCAGTAGGTAAAAAGTATCGTAGTCTTCTCAAAGAATGAGCAGCTGTAAAAATTTTACGACTAACTTCCTGTAACTGAGGACCCCAAGATAAAGTTTTATCGATGAATACACCCAAGTTTTTGACAGTGTCACTGGTCGGGATTATAAGTTCTTTTACCATCAAATACAACTTTGGTTGCTTGTGGTAAATTGCATTTTGTAAGCATATACGGAGAACCTATAATAATTAGTTGTGTCTTCAGTTGGTTAATTTTGAAACCATAATTTCTGCTCCATTCCGAAATGATTGCTAGGTCACTTTTTATAGTGTTAATAACTACAGCTAAGTCACTAGGAGTAGCTTGTGAATATATCTGAAAATCATCTGCATATAAGTGATAGGAAGAATTTATCTTAGTGGATACTGAGTTAATAAAAACTGAAAAAAGCAAATGTGATAAAACGCCACCCTGTGGGACACCAGCAATGGTGCTACGCCATGATGAGAATATATCATCAATGCGTAAGCGTTGCCGGCGCCCAAACAGGTAACTTCGAAACCATTCAACTACCGTTGGAGATATATTAAGAGAGCTTAATATGCACAGTAAAATGTCGTAATGGACAGAATTAAACGCATTACTAAAATCCAGTAAAGTAAGTACAATTAACTTACCGTTCTCCATGCCATATCTGATATCTTCCGTAATATTGACTTATGCTGTGCTAGTGCTATGCCCCTGACGAAAACCAGATTGTAGAGTATTTAAAAGGTGATTATTACAAAGGAAAGCGTTAAGCTGATTAGACACAAGCCTTTCAAGGACTTTGGACAGGAATGGTAATACGGATATAGGGCGAAAATCAGAGAAGGATGCAGGATGAAATTTTTAGGTATTGGTATAATTTGAGCATCTTTCCAGGTTGAAGGGAAAACACTACATTAAATTAAGGAATTAAGGATATAACATAGAATTGGAATGATTATATCAAGAATTGGAAGGATCATATTACGGCTGATACAATCGTCGCCAATAGCATTGGAAGTAATGGACAAAATGCTATTCTTAACATCACAAGCAGTGAATTGATTGAAGACAAAACGTGAATGATTAGGAGTTGGAAGTGTTGAAAGGTGATTTAATGTATTTAATTTAAGTGCCCCATTAAAGTCAGGCGAAGATGAGAAGTGTCGATTTGGTAAATCAATATTTAAATCTTTAGGTAATGTATTACTACGTGATTTTCCAACCCCCATTGCTCTGAGGAATTTCCAGACTTTAGCTGGATCATCATTCTGAATCGATTCATGGATATAATAGTGTTGAGCATTCCTACACAACTTGTTACAGTGATTTCGGATAGTAACATATTTTTCCCAGTTTATGTCAGTAGGTTTGCATTTATATTTTGATTTAGCTGCAGCTTTTTTATTTAATAAGATTTTAATTTCTTCCGTTAACCACGGCGAAGGGAGGTGTTTCATTTTGACGGCACGAACTGGAGCATGTTTATCGTAGAGACTAGTTAAGATATTCGTAAACAATACAACCTTGTCATCTACCGATTCCGCATTGTAAAGTGGCGACCAATCAATATTTGACGCATCTTCGCGAAAACTATTAATATTCATACCACGAAAATTGCGTCGCAGAAGGAATTTTGACTTAATTTTAGAAGGACGTATTTTATAAGAAAGAAATATTAGATCATGATAAGAGAACGCATCAGCTGAGCATTGACCATGTTTAGAGACTAGTTCAGTGGAAGATACAAAAATTAGGTCAAGAAGTGATGGACTACAATTAGGAAAATGATGTGTTGCCTTTAGAGGCAGAATAAAGAGATTTGTGTAATCTGCAATGGATTGAAGGGAGGAGGTGTACAACCAGTGCGTATTGCCAGTGATGACATATGGAACTGAGACGTTGTCCTTCACTGCTGGCCGTATGAGGAAGCTCAAGGTCGCTCAGCGAGCTATGGAGAGGGCTATGCTTGGAGTTTCTCTGCGTGATAAACTTAGAAATGAGGATATCCGCAGTAGAACCAGAATGACCGACATAGCCCAACGAATTAGTAAGCTGAAGTGGCAATGGTCCGGCCAGATCGCTCGAAGAACCGACAACCGATGGGGAAAAAAGGTTCTCGTGTTCTTCGCCTTCCGGTACGAGCCTCGTACCGGAAGGCGAAGTGTAGGGCATCCCCCCACTAGATGGAGTGACGACCTGGTAAGATATGCAGGAAGTCGATGGATGCAGGTGGCTCAGGACCGTACTTTGTGGTATTCCTTGGGGGAGGCCTATGTTCAGCAGTGGACTTGTGAAGGGCTGTAATGATGATGATGAATGAAGGAATTTTGAGTCTCAAATATTCCAGGAAACTTGCCAAGTTATGGGTACTCTTAAAACAAGAACAACTTCTTACCACCCACAATCTGTTGGAATGGTAGAACGATATAATCAGAAAATAGAGAGGTACCTAGCAAAAGTTGTGGAAAATCGGCAACGAGACTGGGACAAGAACATACAACCGTTTTCGTTGTCATATCGAAGCGCTGTTCACGAAAGTACATCAGTGACACCAGCTTTTCAAAACTTAGAAAGAGAACTACGTCTGCCTGCAGACCTGATCACCAGAACACCACCTGTTTCCTCACGTAGTATAACCGATTATGCAAATGATTTGCGGAACAAAATGAATGACATTTATGAGCACGTCAGACAATCGGGCCAGCAAATGTTTGAAAAGATGAAAACCCGGTATGACCGCAAAATGAACAACAAAGGATTCGACGAAAGTTCACTAGTGTTGTGGCATAATCCAGTTCGCAGCAAAGCGAAATCTCCTAAGCTTCAAGCTAAATGGGACGGACCGTACCGGATTGTGACAAGGATCGATGATGTAATCTATAGGATACAAAAAGATGCAAGAGGTATTCCTAAGATCGTCCATGTGGATCGACTGGCGCGTTATTATGGGCCTGACAATGCTCGAGACGAACATGTCTTAGGAGGGGGCAGTGTTGTCTCGAACCCCAAGCTCGTAACAATATTATCGACACTCGTAGATTTGAAGTAAACGAGTTCGACTTGTGGAATGCATATTTTGCTAGTTACTACCTTCAATGTCTTATTATCGAATTTTATTATTGCGCTTGGGGCTTGCTTGCTTTTGAGCTTGGGGTTCGAGACAACACTGCCCCCTCCTAAGACATGTTCGTCTCGAGCATTGTCAGGCCCATAATAACGCGCCAGTCGATCCACATGGACGATCTTAGGAATACCTCTTGCATCTTTTTGTATCCTATAGATTACATCATCGATCCTTGTCACAATCCGGTACGGTCCGTCCCATTTAGCTTGAAGCTTAGGAGATTTCGCTTTGCTGCGAACTGGATTGTGCCACAACACTAGTGAACTTTCGTCGAATCCTTTGTTGTTCATTTTGCGGTCATACCGGGTTTTCATCTTTTCAGACATTTGCTGGCCCGATTGTCTGACGTGCTCATAAATGTCATTCATTTTGTTCCGCAAATCATTTGCATAATCGGTTATACTACGTGAGGAATCAGGTGGTGTTCTGGTGATCAGGTCTGCAGGCAGACGTAGTTCTCTTCCTAAGTTTTGAAAAGCTGGTGTCACTGATGTACTTTCGTGAACAGCGCTTCGATATGACAACGAAAACGGTTGTTTGTTCTTGTCCCAGTCTCGTTGCCGATTTTCCACAACTTTTGCTAGGTACCTCTCTAATTTCTGATTATATCGTTCTACCATTCCAACAGATTGTGGGTGGTAAGAAGTTGTTCTTGTTTTAAGAGTACCCATAACTTGGCAAGTTTCCTGGAATATTTGAGACTCAAAATTCCTTCATACATCATCATCATTACAGCCCTTCACAAGTCCACTGCTGAACATAGGCTTCCCCCAAGGAATACCACAAAGCACGGTCCTGAGCCACCTGCATCCATCGACTTCCTGCATATCTTACCAGGTCGTCACTCCATCTAGTGGGGGGATGCCCTACACTTCGCCTTCCGGTACGAGGCTCGTACCGGAAGGCGAAGAACACGAGAACCTTTTTTCCCCATCGGTTGTCGGTTCTTCGAGCGATCTGGCCGGACCATTGCCACTTCAGCTTACTAATTCGTTGGGCTATGTCGGTCATTCTGGTTCTACTGCGGATATCCTCATTTCTAAGTTTATCACGCAGAGAAACTCCAAGCATAGCCCTCTCCATAGCTCGCTGAGCGACCTTGAGCTTCCTCATACGGCCAGCAGTGAAGGACAACGTCTCAGTTCCATATGTCATCACTGGCAATACGCACTGGTTGTACACCTCCTCCCTTCAATCCATTGCAGATTACACAAATCTCTTTATTCTGCCTCTAAAGGCAACACATCATTTTCCTAATTGTAGTCCATCACTTCTTGACCTAATTTTTGTATCTTCCACTGAACTAGTCTCTAAACATGGTCAATGCTCAGCTGATGCGTTCTCTTATCATGATCTAATATTTCTTTCTTATAAAATACGTCCTTCTAAAATTAAGTCAAAATTCCTTCTGCGACGCAATTTTCGTGGTATGAATATTAATAGTTTTCGCGAAGATGCGTCAAATATTGATTGGTCGCCACTTTACAATGCGGAATCGGTAGATGACAAGGTTGTATTGTTTACGAATATCTTACCTAGTCTCTACGATAAACATGCTCCAGTTCGTGCCGTCAAAATGAAACACCTCCCTTCGCCGTGGTTAACGGAAGAAATTAAAATCTTATTAAATAAAAAAGCTGCAGCTAAATCAAAATATAAATGCAAACCTACTGACATAAACTGGGAAAAATATGTTACTATCCGAAATCACTGTAACAAGTTGTGTAGGAATGCTCAACACTATTATATCCATGAATCGATTCAGAATGATGATCCAGCTAAAGTCTGGAAATTCCTCAGAGCAATGGGGGTTGGAAAATCACGTAGTAATACATTACCTAAAGATTTAAATATTGATTTACCAAATCGACACTTCTCATCTTCGCCTGACTTTAATGGGGCACTTAAATTAAATACATTAAATCACCTTTCAACACTTCCAACTCCTAATCATTCACGTTTTGTCTTCAATCAATTCACTGCTTGTGATGTTAAGAATAGCATTTTGTCCATTACTTCCAATGCTATTGGCGACGATTGTATCAGCCGTAATATGATCCTTCCAATTCTTGATATAATCATTCCAATTCTATGTTATATCCTTAATTCCTTAATTTAATGTAGTGTTTTCCCTTCAACCTGGAAAGATGCTCAAATTATACCAATACCTAAAAATTTCATCCTGCATCCTTCTCTGATTTTCGCCCTATATCCGTATTACCATTCCTGTCCAAAGTCCTTGAAAGGCTTGTGTCTAATCAGCTTAACGCTTTCCTTTGTAATAATCACCTTTTAAATCCTCTACAATCTGGTTTTCGTCAGGGGCATAGCACTAGCACAGCATAAGTCAATATTACGGAAGATATCAGATATGGCATGGAGAACGGTAAGTTAATTGTACTTACTTTACTGGATTTTAGTAATGCGTTTAATTCTGTCCATTACGACATTTTACTGTGCATATTAAGCTCTCTTAATATATCTCCAACGGTAGTTGAATGGTTTCGAAGTTACCTGTTTGGGCGCCGGCAACGCTTACGCATTGATGATATATTCTCATCATGGCGTAGCACCACTAAATTCACTCGAAATTCATTCACTCACGAATTTCAAGAGCGATTGATGACTGTTCAGCGGTGACGAGCTAGAGGAGTTCCTTGGATGCTCCAACAAAGTTTGTTCCGTTGTCGCTCCATATTTCACTCACATGTCCTCTACGAGCTACAAAACGCTTAAAGCCTGCTATGAAGGCATCACTAGTGAGATCGCTTATTAGTTCTAAATGTATGGCCTTTGTTGCCATACATACAAAAAGACTAATATAACCCTTGTACTATTTATTACCTCTTCCCTTAGACATTCGGACGTTAATTGGGCCAGCAAAATCCACACCACTGTGAAGGAATGGTCTAGCTGGCGTTACTCTGCTAAATGGTAACTGACCCATAAACTGATTTTTTGTCACTGCCGCTTGGCGAACACACACTACACAATTACGCACATGCATTTTAACTAGGATCTTAGCCGATATAATCCAATATTTTGTGCGCAAATGGTTTAGCATGAGTGTTAGACCTCCGTGTAATGTCTTTCGGTGGGCGTCATCAATAACTAAATTGGTAAAGTGGCTCTTATGGGGAAGAATAATAGGATGCTTAGTATCTGTAGGAAGATTAGCATTCTGAATTCTACCTCCCACTCTCATTATTCCCTTATCATCAAGAAAAGGGCTTAACGGTTTCCATTTTTGCTTGGCATCTCTTAAATCTGCGAGTTGACATTGTTTTATACAAACCTCTAAAGATTCCTGCAGCTCGGTGCTTGTAAGGTAAGGTTTAAACCTACTATTTCTTTTGTACCTTAGGAATCTGTGACAAAAGGCAACAACTCGTATAAGCCTTAGTAATGACGATATTTTTTTCCATAGATCGAAATCAGTAGCAAATTGACTATTAGTTACAGCGTGGACCTTTAATTTTCTTTGTTCCAAAGTAGTCGAGATGGACTTTGGCCTTTCGTAAATAATATTGCCATCTTTTAACCATGATGGACCCTGCAGCCACAAGCTATTTTCAGCAAGTTCCAAAGGAGTGCAGCCTCTGGAAGCTAGATCTGCTGGATTTTGGGCCGATCGAACGTGTGCCCATTGCGTATTGTCCAGCTTTGACAGAACATCTGACGTTCTGTTGCCTATAAACGTTGTCCACCGACTAGGATGACTGCTGAGCCACGCCAATACCACAGTGGAGTCGGTCCAGCCGTGTATATTGTTATGATCGATTCCCAGAATATTAGCCACATCTGTGATTAACTTAGCTAAAAGAACTGCTCCCATAAGTTCAAGGCGAGGAATGGAGATTTGCATAGTTGGAGCAACCTTAGTCTTTGCCGTAACTAGATTAACGTGTATCTTACCTTTAGCATCAATCGCTCTTTAGTAAACGACCGCAGCGTATGCAGAGTTGGACGCATCGCAAAAACCTTGAAGCTTCATGCAAGTATCATCTACTTTAGTCTTGAGCCACCTTGGAATACTAAGCTCGCGAATATTTATTAGCTCAGATGTGTAAAAATTCCACTCCTTTCAGCTCCTCCTGCCTCCTAACTCCTGCCAGCCATAATTTCTGGATCATTACTTTAGCGGTGATGATGCAAGGCGCTAGCCATCCCAAGGGGTCGAACAGACGTGAGATGCTCGATACTACCTTCCTCTTGGTAATAGGATTATTCAATTCAGGAAGTTGTACACTGTATTGAAAATTATCCGTTTCCTTATCCCAGAAAAGACCCAATACCTTAACTACCTTATCGATCCTAATATCAACCTTTCCTACTTCCTGAAGAAGTAGAAGACATAATGGATGGACACGGAATGTCCATTCATTATGTCTTCTGCTAAATCTTTGTTGTTTGTTACCCATTTCTGCAATTCAAAACCTCCCTTTTTCAGTAACCTTTTCATATTTTCATAAATACCTTTTCCTTCTTCCACTGTCTGACATCCAGTCAACAGATCATCCACGTAGAAATCCGTTTTTACCTTTTCAGCTACATTGGGAAATTCCTTACCTTCTTCAATTGCGACCTGATGTAGTGTCTTTACTGCTAGGTAGGAAGCCGATGATGTGCCAAATGTCACCCTTACTAATTTGAATTCTTTAATTTCAGACTCAGGCTCATCTCTCCAAACTAGCCTTTGGAAGTCTGTATCTTGATCTGCAACGATAATTTGGCGATACCGTTTAGAGATACTCCGTTTGTTCCCTTGCAAGAGGCGTCAAACACTACTCTAACCTTCGTAGTAGTTTTATCCTCTCTTATAATGGCGTGATGGGGTAAATACACTGATTCCGATTTATCAAGGTCACTGCCAGTTATAAGTTGCATGTGGCTTAGGTTCAAATATTCATGTATGACTTCGGAATATCTTGCCTTGAATTCTGAGTTCTTTTTGAAACGGTTTTCAAGAAGATGAAATCGCTTTATTGCAATGTCTCTGGAATTCCCATACTTACATTGAGGATTGTCTTCACGGAAGGGATGTCTCACTTTGTATCGACCTGTTGGATCCCGTTGAGTGGTGTTACTGTAATATTCTTCACATCGCTGTTCTTCCTGATTAAGAATCTTGCTTTCACTGAAATCGGATTCAATTTTCCAAAATCTTTTTAGTAATTCATTGTCATCAGTTTGAGAGTGCATGTTAATAATATTATGGTGACAATGAGATAAAGGTGCTTGATTATGATCGGGTAACTGTGTGGGGCCAGATAGTATCCATCCTAAGGCAGTACACTGAGCAGTTGGAATGCCGTTAGGACCCTTGACCAACCTTTCTCTTATAACCTGACTGTAAACGTCTGCACAAAGTAAAACGTCTATTTTACTTGGGCTGTGAAATTGCGGGTCGGCAAGAGTGATATTAGCCAATTCTGGCCAATCTACATTAGCTAGCTTCTCCGATGGAAGTAGACTAGTTATCGAGCCCAAAACATACGCACGCACTTGTATTTGGAAGCTAGGGTCGAAACGCGACTGAATGTTTATCACATTGACATATAATGTACTACGTACTAGAGAAGACGCCTCAACTCGATTGTTTGTAACACGAGTTAGAGTGCGCGCTCTCAAACTCACTTAGTCTGTGTCAAGCGGTCGTTGCAACGTGAGAAGTTAGAGTGAAGAATTATTTTTAAATTACTATGCCTTCGTGTGCATTGAGATACTATTCAAACTACTCGAGAAATATAAGGAAAAGTCAAGGAGTGAATTTTCACCAGTAATTTAAACTTATTATTATATTTAAAACACACTTAATTTAATTATATTTTATCAACTGCAACGTATACGTGAATGTCAAAGAGTAAAACATTTTTATGCGCAGACTTGACACTATCGACGTATAATGTTAAGTAATTATGAACAGTAAAATATTTATATATAATCACTGTAGGAAATGTTAATGCATTAAAATTAATATTTTTTATTATTATTTTTATTTAATGTTTTCCTCGGCTGTGTCATGAAACAAAATAATCATGGATCAAATTTGTTCAGAAGAATTGCAGCGAAGAAACGTCAGATTATTCAAGCACATTTTCCGTGCAGTTAAAAAAAAATGACAAATACACCGCAAAAACAGGAAGAGTGTACTTCAAGAAATAAGCAGTACCATGTGACAATGTAATTATATAATTATATAACATTGCTGGGATTTTTGTTTTATTTTTTGATTAGACGACGAACGAATGTTTTGTAATGATCAGTATATTTACGGGACTTAAGAGAGACGGCAACCTCGGCGCGCGAGTCATTCTAGTATATGACGGTTTTTTAATACTGTAACACTAGAATTTTTGCAGGCTTCCCAAATAACTAGTATCTTTTTTTCATCCAACAAAATGTGGTGAACAGAAAGTATCAGAACCGTTGTCTGAATCAATAAGCAGTACAAATTCAATTTTAGATAGTCCGAGCAAAATTGTACTTAAAAATAAATTACGCAAGTGATGTCTCGTAAGCTAAGTTTGAGTGATGTATACGAAGCCTAAGCGTTTAAATATAGTTCTACTTTAATAACGGAATCAATAATTCTAGGTTATTATAAAAAGAATAAAATATAAGCATGTTGTAATATTGTGTTTGTATTTAATAGCAAGGAATCTGCGGCTAGAAAGAAACTTACTGAGAAATTTAAGACAAAATATTTATCTAAAGAAAAAATGTGCTTCTTACAAATCAATTGTAGAATTTTTTTTTGATTGAGTTTGATTTAATAGATAAAACAGAAGTTATGGAGTAACATAAATCTTTAACGAAAAAGAATAAACAGAGCACGCATTATTAATTATACACTGTATACACCTTTACGTAAATTCGCATTGATTTTACACTATTATTCACCAGTTGCTTATAAATACGTTAGAGAATGCTAGAAATGTAATAATAATGATCTTTGAAAATAAATGCATATTTTTATATTCTACATATTTACCTTTTAAAGTATTAAATAAAATATAATTAAAATGTAATTCTGACATGACAATCTAAATAAACATTTACTTATTACATACTGATCATTCTACCTACGTATATAATCTATGATGACAAAAACCGCGCATGCGCGACTGTACTATTTACCGCGCATGCGCGAAGACATAGAGTAGTGCACAGTTTTTGTTCGGAATAGCTTCTCTAGTACGTAGTACATTATATCTCAATGGTTTATCATTACGATATACTTAGAAGATAGAGAGCTCTTATCGTAGCCTACTCCTGATATATTGCTTCTACTGGGTATCTTCCTAAGGCCAAGTAGTTGTACCGTTGACTCTGTAACAAACGACGCTTGCGAACCCTGATCAAGTAGAGCTCTGATCAAGTGGGCATAACCGTTTCTTGCCTCTGCTACAACAAGTGCAGTTGCTAGAAAATCTTCTTAGAAAAATGCGCTGTAAATGTTCGTAGTCGATTCCGGCTTTTCTTGAGCTGTCTTTATCTTTGACAGTACAGATTTAACTTCGACTGACAAATCTGGCTTGGACAAAACAGCTTTTTGTGTTTCTGTTATTGGTTTTGGGTGGAGCAATGAGTGGTGCTTATGCTTACAAATGCGACATCTCGTAAATAAACGGCACGTGTTAGCAGAGTGGTTACGACCTAAGCAATTAAAGCAAAGACTATTATCTTGGACGAAATTATGTCGAGTGTTTTAATCAACCGCGGCAAATTCTTTACAGTTCGATATTTTATGCTCATTATTGCAATAAGGACAGTTAAATTTGGCTACAGAGTTAGAGCTGGTTGCCATGGAGTGTATTACCTTAGGTTTTTGGTTTGAAACATTTGGTTTGCTTCTTTGTTTGGGATCCATGAACTCAAGTGACCGAAATCGGGTTTCTAGAAATTCTCTTAATTGGTTCAACGTTGGCAGTTCATCTGAAGTGCTTATTTTTGACTCCCAACATTTTCGGGACTCTGAATCCAATTTTGAACCAATTATGTATATAACAATTGTATCCCATGAATCTACATTTATTCCCAAATTTTTCAAACCATGTAATGTGTCATTGGTAACGTCAACATGTTTTTAATTGCATTACATGACTCGCTGCCGATGCTTTGTTGATTCATAAAACGCTTCAATAGACAATTCGCAATGTATTTTTTATTATTATAACGACTGTTAAGTGTTAACCACGATTCTTGGTAATTAGCCGATGTTATAGGTACATGCCTTAAAAGCTGTTCGGCTTCTCCTGAAAGATGCCCTTTCAAATAGTGCATCTTTTGTACATCATGTATTGAAGAGTTATTATGGATCAACGATAGATATATATCTCTAAACGTTGTCCATTCTACATATGACCCCGAAAAAGTGGGAATGTTTATCTTAGGTAATTTAACATTGCTTTCAACTTTAGAAGTTAAATGAGAAGAAGAACTTGAGACACTAGCTTGAGTCTTTAGAACAAATAATGCTTCTCTGATATCAGACTTATAATCAATATACATTTCCTCTACACTTTCATAAATACTTTCTTTGTAGTATTTAGATTCTACTAATTGCTCTAAAAACTCTATTGACATTTTTTTATGCGTTTCTGCGAATATCTGCCATTTTTCTTCTAATGAATCTAACCTAGTGAGTAAATACGACTCTTTACATAGACGTTCTTTTGGTGATTTTTTATAATTTTCATAAGCATTTTCTATCATAGACTTATATCCTAGCTGACTCTTTATTAGGGCTGACAACGACATTTTGGTAGTATATCCAAAGAAACGTTTTTTGTTCACAAAATTTTACAAGTGTTTAGGAAAATAAAGGAAGTTACATAAAATTGGGCATAGGTTCCCCGTTTGATCTTTTTTGAATAGTTATTCTAAGTTACTAACTAACATGAACAAATTATTAAAGTTTACATTTATCATTAATTATTCTAAGTCTTCAACAAAATTCTTGATATTTTAAAAGTTATTGAAATCCTTCAAATTATCAACTTTTTTTAAACTTCACTGATAAATTAGAAAAATGTACTCACGATTTTCTCTTGCAAACCTGTCAACTCGGACAATGACGTCGTTCACGTCACTGTTATGATGGCTCCACTGCAGATTGTTCCTTCCGCACGCGTAGCTTTACACGTCACGGATGTGACGTCACATTTATGACGTCGCTGCTGCTCTGCGTTCAACTTCTTTCTTTGTACTCCTCGACTGAATGCTGTCGGCGCACAACACCGCACTGCACTTAATCAACCGGTACGATTCACTAGAATCGTCCAGTGCGCACCTTCATTGGCGATCCACCACTGGTTTCTAGTGCGAATTTTTCAAAAACACTTCCGACTCGATTAGGACCATTTACAATGACCAAACCAGATATCGAATTGACTACTACGGGTTATAATAAAACTACCGAGTGCTTGATACAAGTGTTTTATTACGATATCATGCATCTTAGCTATACTATTTGCAAAGGTCAAATGATATCGAGATTTAGGAATGCAACAATTTTTTAACAGTACCATCTAATGTCAAAACATTGTATTAATAAAACTCTTATATGTCATTTATATGTAACTGTAGTAATATAATTTTGAATAAGTAAATTGGTTAATAATGCCATCTAGTATCAAAAATATTATAACATATTAAAGCGTTGAACACTGTGTATCCTTTTATTATACGGTTTATTTAAGTTATTTACATATTAAAATAAAACAAAATATTTATTTTTATAATATAATTTAAATTAGTCGCGGATAATAAATGTCAAATACCAAGAAAGTTATTTTATGAGGTGCGAGCGAGACAGACTCTACTTTTTGAGTGTTGGCACACGCAATGTAGATCCTTCTCCTTCGTTTACTACGCATCTTTCCGTATTCGTTCGTGTTATTTCGTACTTATCGACTTTTTGCTTCGGTTATTGGACTTGTTTGCTTGTTTGTTTGGATTTGGACAGTTTCGATCTTTTAACGACAACCTTGGCTTTCTCCTGGACTATAGTGTGATTGTGTAGTACCAACATATCTGTGTACACCATACAGGAATATGCAAACATGCACTACATTTATGGGGAATGCAGAGCCAATGCTAGTGCTGCGGCTAGACTGTATCGCGAGAGATACCAAAATGCTGATCGCTATCCAGATCATCGAGTTTTTACAAATTTGCACCATCTACTCTTTACTGAGGGCAGACTTCCAAACCAAGTACATGGTGAAGTTCGTTACAGTACGAGGACATAGTACTACAAGCAGTTGAAGAAGACCTAAGTACTTCGGTACGAGCTATTCAGGAAAGCACAGGAGTGTTCAAAAGTACAGCTCACCGAATTTTACAAAAAAATGAGTTACACCCGTACCATGTACAGAGAGTACAAACCCTGTTACCTCAAGATTAACAACGTTGGGTTGCATTTTGTCAAACGATGCTACAAAGACAACGCGAAGACCCGCGATTCTTAGAAAAAAAATTGTAGACGAATGAATCGACATTTAAAAAAGACGGTTACACAACTGAAAACTGGAAAGGAATTTACACGAGTGACATGTAGAGAATTCGAATTTAATAAGACAAGACAGATCTTAATATCGTTTTAAAATAAACATGTGGACTGGAATTTTTAACGGAAGAATCATAGGAGCTTTTGATTTGCCAGAGGTCTTGAATGCTGAAATATATTTAGATTTTTTACAAAACCATTTACCTAATTTACTTGAAGACGTACCACTAAGTATTTACAGAGAGATATGGTATCAGCAAGATGATGCCCAGCTCACTATGCCCGCTCCGTGACACAATATCTCAATGAAGAATATCCGGGCAGATGGATAGGGCGGTCTGGTACGATCTCGTGGCCAGCCCGTTCCCCGGATCTAAATCCGTTAGATTTTTTTACTGGGGAGCAGTGAAAGAGAATGTTTATTTATAGCCAATTGAAAATTTAGCTGAGCTTCGGCAACGAATTACGGAAGCAGCTGAATTTGTCAAGAACGGAAGATTTGCTCGTCTAATAACCCGGTCTTTTTTAAAAAGATGTCGAACTTGTATTGCAGCTGAAGGAAAGTAATTTGAACACCTTTTTGTAAAAAAATCTCAGCATCCAAATAATTGTTGTTTAATTTTAAACTTAAGGAAAATTTATCCTAAATTTAAGAAAAAGTATGCCTCGAATGCGTCACTATCTGTCTCACTCACACTTCATGGATTAATTCTTCTTCTCACTCAAACTAGAATCTTAGTCTCATGGCAAACTTTGGTTACACTAAAATCATTTTTAGTAGTTAAAAAGAATTTTATTTAAACTGGGATTCTTGAAGAAAATTTTTTTTTTCCTGTAATCTAAGAAATAATATCGCTATCGAACTGGTAACAATATTATTACAGTTACGAGCTTGGGGTTCGAGACAATTAAAAAACTGCCGATTGAATTACCAAAATTGACACTTTAATTACAGAACACTAATTATAACCTATGTAATAATATGTAATAAAACACAATTGTACTACTGATCACTTAAGTTCGCAGTTGTTTCGCTTCGAAGTATTCTCTTGTATCGCCAATTCAATACTGCCTCGGTCGTGGTCTATACCAGCCTTGTATAGGGTCTCAGATAGTTTCCAGAATCTTCTACTGTAGCGACATCTAGAATGTTCGAGTACATATCGGTCCCGAAATTTCTGGAAGGATCTTGACTCTCCTAGTTCTGCTACTCGACACTAGAGGGCGCTAGTGTAACTAGTGTTGCCATATACAAGTAATTAATAGTGGCGCGCAACACTGCCCCCTCCTAAGACATGCTCGTCCCGAGCATTATTGGCCCCATAATAACGCGCCAGTCGATCCACATGGACGATCTTAGGAGTACCTCTGGCACCTTTCTGTATCCGGTAGGTTATGTCATTGATCCTTGTCACAATCCGGTACGGTCCGTCCCATTTAGCTTGAAGCTTAGGAGATTTCCCTTTGCTGCGAGCTGGATTGTGTAACCACGCTAGTGAGCCTTCGTCAAACCCTTTGTTGTTCATTTTGCGGTCATACCGTGTTTTCATCTTCTCAGACGTTTGCTGGCCCGTCTGTCTGACGTGCTCATAAATGTCATTCATTTTGTTCCGCAAGTCATTTGCATAATCGCTTATACTGCGTGGGGCATCAGGTGGTATTCCGGTGATCAGGTCTGCAGGCAGCCGTAATTCTCTCAAGTTCTCAAAGTTTGCGAAAGCTGGTGTCACTGATGTACTTTCGTGAACAGCGCTTCGATATGACAATAAAAACGGTTGTATGTGCCGGTCCCAGTCTCGTTGCCGTTTTTCCACAACTTTTGCTAGGTCCTCTCCTCTCCAATGTCTGATTAAATCGTTCTACCATTCGGCTCGTACTCCAAAACGACAGAAGACTTCATGAACTAGTTTATCTGCAACTGTTGAAGCTTCTTGATTTGGAATGGCGAAGACTTCTGGCCACTTAGTGACGTAATTCATCACAACCATGAAATACCTGTTACCACTTTCACTTTCCGGAAACGGCCCCGCAACGTCAATGGCTATCCTCTCCCATGGTGCACCAACATTGTACAATTTCAATGCGCCTCTACTACAAATTTGAGGTCCCTTTATAGCCGCACAACCTGTACATTTACGGCACCAGTCCTCGACATCGTCACGACAATGGACCCAGTAAAACCGTTCTCGGATCTTCAGTAGAGTTCGTTTAACTCCCAGGTGGCCTCTTGAACAACCACTATGGTACAGCTGTAGAACATCCGCTACTTTAGCCTTAGGGACAACCATTTGCAAATGACATCTTTCTCCCCGACCATTTTCCCATTTACGGCACAGGACTCCATCCTGAATCAGCAAGCTGTCCCATTGGGCCCAATAGCTTTTCGTGGTTGAACTTATTGCTGAGACGTCGCTCCACTTGGGCTTAGGAGTACTGGCCTTCATCCACTCCAGAATCGGCTTAATGTCCGAATCTTCCTGCTGTGTATGTTGTAAGCTTATCTTCCACTCATTGCTGAGCTGGTCTGTCTTGAGCATCCTCACAGATACCACTTCCTTACCCTCTTGCCTAGTACAATGCTTGCAATTTTCATTGACAATGCATCTGCATTGCCATGAGATTTCCCGCAGCGATGTTCGATCACAAAGTTGTATTCTTGCAGTAGTTCAATCCATCTCGTAACTTGTCCTTCCGGATTTTTAAACTGCAATAGCCATTTCAGTGTAGCATGGTCAGTTTGTAAGTGGAATTTCCGCCCCAGAAGATATTTGCTAAAATGCTGCAAGGACTTTACCACAGTAAGCAATTCCTGTCTTATGACACAATAGTTCCTTTCCGGCTTTGACAACGACTTACTGAAGTACGCTATCACAATCTCTTGATCACCATTCCGTTGAGACAACACACCGCCAAGTCCTATATCACTTGCGTCTGTGTCAACTATGAATTCATTGCCCGCATCAGGGTACCCCAAAATACGTGTTTTGCACAGACGGTTCTTGAGCTCCTGGAATGCAATATTGCAACTTTCATCCCAGCAGAAATGTCGCTTCTCCTAGGTTAGCCTGTGCAGAAGTTTGGCTATATCTGCAAAGTTCTTCACAAATCTCCGATAATAAGAGCACAAATCCAAAAATGCTCTAACCTGTGTCTTGTCTTTTGGAACCGGCCAATCCTTGACAGCGGCAATTTTCTCTGGATCCGTGCGGATACCTTCTTCCGACACTACATACCCCAAAAAGCTAACTTGCCGTTTGAATAGTGAGCACTTCTTCGGACTCAACTTGAGGTTGGCACTCTGGATCTTCATGAGCATGCGTTCCAGGTTTTGAAGGAGTTCCTTAAACGTACGGCCTACGATGATGATGTCATCCAAATAGACCAGACAGGCATCTCCAATTAGCCCGGTAAGTACAAGTTCCATCAACCTTTCAAACGTTGCTGGAGCATTGCACAATCCAAACGGCATGACTTTAAATTGCCACAGACCCTTTCCTGTGGAGAATGCAGTTTTCTCCTTGTCCTTAGGGTCAATTTCAACCTGCCAGTAGCCACTTTTCAGGTCCAGCGTACTAACCCACTTTACGCCTATAAGCATGTCCAGCGTGTCATCAATTCTTGGCAAGGGATAGCTGTCCTTCGTCGTAACGTCGTTCAGATGGCGGTAGTCAACACAAAACCGCATGCTGCCGTCCTTCTTCTTTACCAGCACCACAGGTGAACACCATGGACTAGATGAAGGTTCAATAACACCATCCTTCACCATTCCCTCAACCATGGTTTCCACTTTCTTTTCACGTGACGGCCAAGAAGGTTGCCTGTAGCAATCTTCTTGGCCGCTGACGAATAGGCAATTCTTGTCCTGTGTTTATTTTGTGTTGAACTAAGCCAGTCTTTCTTATGTCAGCTTCGTTTGACGAGAAAACATTGGCGTACTGGAGTAACAACTTCTTCGCCTTGACCATTTCATTCGGGGAGAGAACGCTGCGACAGTCTTCTAAAAGTGTGGTCACTCTCGTTTGTCCATCTTTGCTGGGGGCCCAGTCGATAGATATTGGCAACGACGCAACCAATCCACTTCCTCACTACTACCAACTAATGTGCCTTTTTCTATAATCTGTTCCTGATCACAAAGGTTCAGCACACGTACTCCTGAGATGTCGGCGGTTCTGACCAAGGTTTGAGCCACTTTCCATGGAAGGTCATTGTCTACCCTTTCCAAGAGTACACAACGAAGAGTTTGCCCAGGATTCCGTGGAAGTCTAACCGGCACAATCGTTTCCGATCTCGGCGGAAGAATAATCTTCTTAAGGCTGTACACATTCCCTGGTAACGCCCCTTCCACGAAAAGTTCCTCTTGTCCAGATTTTAAAACACCTTGCTTAACGTCGATCTCACAACAATTCTTCCTCATAAAGTCTAGGCCCAGAATGCAGTCGTCCATATATAATTATCAGCCACTATGACATTATGCAGGTAGATCATGTTGCCTAGCTTCAACTCCATCTCCTTCTCTCCACGGACGGGTATGCGCTGACCGGTGGCTGTCACCAAATTAATGCGTTCTCGGTTGTATGCGGAGTCCCCAAGGAACCGACTTATAAGTTGGGAACTGACAACCGTGCGAGAGGCTCCAGTGTCTATGGTCAGTTTACACGGCGTTCCGTTGACTTCGCCCTTGATGATTAGGCTGTTCCCATCATGGGTTTGTGAGATTGAAATCCTTGGGGTTCTTTTAACATTAGCCAGCACCCGCCAGTTTCCCTGCTGCTGCTGGGCGGTGCTGTTAGCCACACTACCCTCTCGAGATCGATCACCTTCCCTTTCTACAGTTCGTTTAGGGCAGCTGGATCGAAGATGGCCCCTTTCCCTACAGCCGTAGCACCCAGGGCTGTAGCCGTTGTTGCGGTCCCGAACTGTAGCTGCTGAAACCTCCCTGACGCGATGGGAACGATGATCCTGCCGCACGGCTTCCACCTCCAGTGCATGGGTCAAGGCGTCCTTAAGCGTCTCGTGGTGCCCGAGCCTCACAGCAGCTCTGACTTCAAAGTCGCGGATGCCGTCGATGAATGTCTGCACTAGGTTCCCTACAATGAGCGCTGGTACCGACTGGTATGCTTTTCGAACCAGCTTCTCTACCTCAAGGGCCCATTGCAGCAGGTTTTCGTTACAGCGTTGCACGCGATCTTTGAGCTGCGCACGAAAGACGTGTTCCAGGTGAGCATCGCCGTATCTCGCCTCCAATGCCTCAAGGAGCTGCTCGTAAGTCACTTCCTTACCGAGAGCTTCCAGAACAGTTAAGGCCTGGTCGCGCAGGCCTAGGGGGAGAGCAGTCATGGCCTGACTTTTATTCCAGCCGTTCGCCTTCATGACAGATTTTGTAGGCCGACCAGGAAGAAGTCCCGTCGAACGGCGGCACTTTGAATCCACGTAGCGAAGGTGTTGTAGCTACCACGGGAGCTGTAACTCCATCCCCAAGTTTGAGGTCGTCCAGCGTTTTCTTCACTTCAGCCATCACGTTGTCAACCCGATTGTACACTTGGTCGATTTCAGCTTCCGACAGGCGGTTGTCATATTGAGCAACCTTATCCTTCACCTCCCTTATCTCTTTCCCGAAGGTAGCGTGAAGGTCCTTCATGAGAATTATCTGCTCTTTCTTATTGCGTTTGAGCTGCTCTTCCAACCGACGGCCCTGTTCCTCCTGTTGACGGGCCTGTTCCTCCTGTCCACGCTGCAGCTGCTCTTCCAACCGACGGGCCTGTTCCTCCTGTCGGCGAGCATGTTCCTGCAGCATAATCATCAGAGCACCTAAGTCAGGTGCTGTAGATGCAGGAGCTGATGACGCACCGGCCTCCGTGGTCAGCAGGTGGCCCTCCGATGTTTGCGGCGTTGTATTACCAAATCGTCTCTGGTCCGTCTCCAGCTGGCGTTGACTTCGGGTACGGATGCCCTCCATGTCATCCTTTGGTAAAATCGGCATGATTTGATCCCACTTCTGACATTACTATACATAATGTAGGTGGGTTCGAGATTCGTAATTGGACGAGTAACAGTGTATTGGTTCTCAAAAGCATACCGGAAGGGACCTTGGGCACCACTGCTGTAAGGTTCAAAATTGATCAACAATATGAAGGTGAGCGTACACTTGGTCTTATGTGGCACCCCGTCGATATCTCATTATGATTAGACGTATCTATAAAGCTAGTGCCACCTAATATTATCATGGGAAAAGAAAGGCCTACCAAGCGACTTATGTTTCGGGTAATTATGTCAATATTTGATGTTTTCGGTTTTTCAGCAGCCTTCACTATCCAGGGCAGAATAATGCTGCAGGATACTTGGCATTTAAATATTGGTTGGGATGATGAAAAAAGTGCTATACCATTTTAGAATCCTTATTAAATGCGTCAACTTTTAAGGTTACTTGCTAAACTGGCGTAGTACATTTTTTCAGTACAGTCAGTTAAAGTTGGGCGAAGTATTAATTTTTCATTCTTGGTTCGGATAAATGTAACATTTTCTTCTAAGTTGGAGCAGTTAGCTAAGAATCAAAAACAACGAGTTACACAAGCACTACCCAAGTTACACAAAAAAAAAATAGAAAAAAGTAAAGATTTGTAGCTAAAGGAGCTAAAAAACCATCACATGCTGTACATTATTCAAAAAAAAATTACTTTCATTTAAAAAAGGACTAAGATTTTTTTTCTGGTAACTATTATGATTTGTCCTATAACCCGATTCCAGCTTGACGTCGACTTTTGGGACAGACTATATATATATATAATAATCTGTTGCAATTTTAGATGTTTATAGTAAATCACGAAACAATTTTTTTTTAGTTATTTAAACCGCACTGTCTTCTGTCAAGATAGACGCCGGCAAATTATTCCACTCCTTCGCTGTACGCATTACAAAAGACGAAGCAAACCGTTTGGTTCTAATGCGTGGAATATCGATAACAAAGGGATGAAAACCCGCCGACCGTCTGGTTGTCCGAGGGTGGAAAGGAGAAGGAGGAACTAAAACGTGTAATTCCTGCGCACACTCACAGAAATGCATCCAATTTCTTGCAGCAAGTGGCCTAGGCGTGAAACTACCAAACTAATACAATGTGGGTAGACCTAATTTCAATTTGTCAACTCTTTTTAAAACAAGAAACTCAATATTTTAAAGGCCTTGGCTGTAATTATGTCAATATGTGAACTCAGTAGTAACTGACAATCAAGATAAATACCTGTATCTCTCACCTCGGTAACCTTCTCCAGTAATATAATATTAATGCTCTAGTTATAAAAGATAGGAGTGTTTTCTTAGACTATGAGATAATGCAACATTTACTTATATTTAAAAATAATTTATTGCGGAAACAATATTCGCTAAAACGATTCAAATCACTCTGTAAATCAAGACGATATTGAATAGATATTACAATAATAAAAATTTCTTTGTCATCAGCATATAACAAAACTTTCAAATAACTAAAGCAACTTAAAACGTTGTTGATATATATGTTGAACAACAAGGGACCAAGGTGAGAGCCTTGAGGCACACCAGATGTGATGGGGATAAACGAAGATGTAAAGCCTTTAACAGTCATAGCCTGAGACCTGAGCGAGACCAGCGAAAATAAAAAGTCTAACAACTTTTACATGTCAAATATTGTTGATGTAAATCCATAATTAATATTTTTGTATTTGATCAACTGGAGTTAATTGATTATGATATTTTATAATAATTTCTTATTTATTTAACATACTCGTACAGGCAGAGATAACAAAATGCTGACAGAAATATGGAAATAAAGTTTATAGACATTGAAGGCATAGTCTTATCTCATATCTCTTATTATTGAAAATGTCCTTTTGATTTCTAACAATATCATAAATGGACATATTTTTTTGGCTTTATAGTATTTGAGTTGTAAATCAATACATACATAAACATCTCCACAAGCGATTTAGAATGAAATAAATGCAGAAAAAATTATATATTGATAAGAATTAATATTTAGTATAGGCACTATTTACAGTAGTTATTAACTTTTTTCAGGTCGATCGCCGAGAATATATCTGTATGCTTTGCAGACTGAAAGCTTGCAGAGCTGCCCGTAGACATAGACAAAGAGTATGGATATTGAAGACAACAGCCTTTTATCATATCTCTTATCATTGAAAATGTCCTTATGTTTCTTACCAATATCAGAAATGGACATGTTATCATCAAGTTATTTAATAAAAAAACTTTTGAAATGATGATTGACAATAACAAATACAATCAAATTATAGGTGTGTTTTAATATCCTTCCATAAACAATTTAAAACATCTTACTTCCTCACTATTTATGAGTGTGTAATAACAGATAAAAATGACACTACCTAGTCATTTTGGCTATCATGGTGCTTGAGGTATGATAACTAATCAGAATTCTCCTAATGAGTTCCAAGTTTTAACTCCTGGACACTTTCTCATTAACCGAACTCTCATTGTGCTACCATCACCTGCTCTAGAAGATCTTAATAACAATCATCTTCAACGATACGAACGAATACAACAGATTTATCATCATTTTTGGTCACTTCGCCGAATTGCAACAACGCTCCAAATGGAAGACAAATTGCACATCTTTGAACATTGGGGATATAGTCCTTCTTCAAGAAGATAACGCGCCACCGCCATCTGCTGGCGTTTTGGGCGCGTACAAATATTGTATCCTGGTCAAGATGGCGTGCCCCAAGTGACCGATGTCAATATCACCAAGAGATGTGTTCGCCGTCCCGTCGTTCGTTTATGTCCTCTACCAACACTGTATCTGCAGTGGGAAGTGATCTAACCAGTAAATGTCATAGTATATATCCACACCTACCACCATATTCCAGGCGGCATTGGTGACCACATAATGATCAAGCCAGCGCCTGCAACCGTGCGCCTCACTTATGGGTATCTGAGTTTTCACCTAATTTTGACATATCAGTACATAACCAATTTTGATCAAAACAATAACTAAGTAATTCCTTATAGAATAATTTTCTCGGATGTGCATTAAAGTCGCTTAAAATAAAAATTGATTCTACATTTTGATTCTCAACAATCGCCGCAATTTCACTCAAACAGTCACTAAATTCTAACAAATTTTCAGCACAATCCGTTGGCATGTAAACATTAAATATAAGTAAAAGGGAACAGCACTTAATTCACTTTAATCCCTAAAATACGCTCACTATTGCACACAATAACAGAGACCAAACTAAAGACACTCTTTCGCCATAAAAGAGCAACTCCACCGTAAAGTCGACCGTATATGATTCCTGCCAATGTATCAATAGCCGACTTACCGAAGAAACCAAAATCCTGATTTATATTGCTGAGACTCTTTCGCGAGGAAGTAGCCAGGTCTCCTGTAATGTTATAATAGTGACTGAACACATTGTACGGATCTTTTCAACGATTTACAGATAAAGCTCAAAAACTTGACAGGCACACCATTCAACCGGCTGCCCATTTTTTTCCTCAAACTTTTTTTTCTTTCATATACTTGTTTAGGCAAAAATATTACACATTTGAAACGTGAATCTTTTAACGTGCGTTCGTAGCTTAGCTTCGATAGCAAGGTCACCCGCCCCCCACCCGGTCGCATTCCACGGCGGTATCGGCCGGATTTCTCGAGAAGCATTGTAAAGTTTTTTGCGATCTATACTGACGTCTTAGTGATTAGTGCCTATTTTTGTTACGAAAGTATAAACCCACGTAAATCGTTGCGAGAACACGTATTGTTCTTTAGGACTTATTAATTTCTGTCAAATTAATTGTGCAACTCCGATAGTGATTTTCCTCTGAAGTTCTACGTTTGGCGATTTTACGATTTTACAATCAATGAACACCAATGAATGGATGAATGGATTATTTTGCAAAGAATACGGTTGTAAAATCGTTTTATGGCGAAAAAGGCAAAGCAGATTTAGAGAGGGATTGCGGTTTCAAGGCGGCGGATGTTTAAATTCCATTTTACATTTATAATGTTGACAAAAATTCTTCTGTCGATGACATAAGTAAATACATTATGAGGAAAACAAGCATGAAAGTTGCTTTGGAGAGAGTGAACATAAGGCAGAAAAAGGAATACGAAGCGTATAAGTTCCTTATTGCGAAACATAAGCTGTTAGTTTTTATGGACGAAAATATATGGCCTCAAGAATATATCGAAAATATATGTGTCGTTTTGAAGATTTGTAACTTTCAACAAAAGAAATGATAAGAATGGTAACGTTCCAAGGCGTGAGAGCGACAAAATAGCAAATAAATAAAATATAAACAAAAAAATAAAAAGGATAATGAAAGGAATAGTATTGTTACGGCGTGCAGCTGCCTATCTAATAGTAGGATCCCCCCGGGCCCATGGTAGGAAGAACCTACAGGCAGATGCAGGTCGGGCCTTTAAGGCCAAAGTGGAAGGTCTCTAATTAAAATAAACAAAAGGGGGAAAGATCGGTAAGGGAAAGGCACTTACCTGCTTCTGGAGCGGAGACGGTTCACCAGGATCTGCCCGGCTGATGGAAGTATAATGAATGTATGTGTGTAAGTGGCCTGGGCTAGATGACACAATACTGTCCTGGAGAAGGTAGCCTCGGAACTATTCCCCTCTTGAGGCACTCTTTCCGTTTTGTCACGTAATGGTACAGCCAAACGTAGAACTTCAGAGGAAAATCACTATCGGAGTTGCACAATTAATTTGACAGAAATTAATAAGTCCTAAAGAACAATACGTGTTCTCGCAACGATTTACGTGGGTTTATACTTTCGTAACAAAAATAGGCGCTAATCACTAAGACGTCAGTATAGATCGCAAAAAACTTTATACTATAGAACTTGGAACTCATTAGGAGAATTCTGATTAGTTATCATACCTCAAGCACCATGATAGCCAAAATGACTAGGTAGTGTCATTTTTATCTGTTATTACACACTCATAAATAGTGAGGAAGTAAGATGTTTTAAATTGTTTATGGAAGGATATTAAAACACACCTATAATTTGATTGTATTTGTTATTGTCAATCATCATTTCAAAAGTTTTTTTATTAAATAACTTGATGATAACATGTCCATTTCTGATATTGGTAAGAAACATAAGGACATTTTCAATGATAAGAGATATGATAAAAGGCTGTTGTCTTCAATATCCATACTCTTTGTCTATGTCTACGGGCAGCTCTGCAAGCTTTCAGTCTGCAAAGCATACAGATATATTCTCGGCGATCGACCTGAAAAAAGTTAATAACTACTGTAAATAGTGCCTATACTAAATATTAATTCTTATCAATATATAATTTTTTCTGCATTTATTTCATTCTAAATCGCTTGTGGAGATGTTTATGTATGTATTGATTTACAACTCAAATACTATAAAGCCAAAAAAATATGTCCATTTATGATATTGTTAGAAATCAAAAGGACATTTTCAATAATAAGAGATATGAGATAAGACTATGCCTTCAATGTCTATAAACTTTATTTCCATATTTCTGTCAGCATTTTGTTATCTCTGCCTGTACGAGTATGTTAAATAAATAAGAAATTATTATAAAATATCATAATCAATTAACTCCAGTTGATCAAATACAAAAATATTAATTATGGATTTACATCAACAATATTTGACATGTAAAAGTTGTTAGACTTTTTATTTTCGCTGGTCTCGCTCAGGTCTCAGGCTATGACTGTTAAAGGCTTTACATCTTCGTTTATCCCCATCACATCTGGTGTGCCTCAAGGCTCTCACCTTGGTCCCTTGTTGTTCAACATATATATCAACAACGTTTAAAGTTGCTTTAGTTATTTGAAAGTTTTGTTATATGCTGATGACAAAGAAATTTTTATTATTGTAATATCTATTCAATATCGTCTTGATTTACAGAGTGATTTGAATCGTTTTAGCGAATATTGTTTCCGCAATAAATTATTTTTAAATATAAGTAAATGTTGCATTATCTCATAGTCTAAGAAAACACTCCTATCTTTTATAACTAGAGCATTAATATTATATTACTGGAGAAGGTTACCGAGGTGAGAGATACAGGTATTTATCTTGATTGTCAGTTACTACTCAGTTCACATATTGACATAATTACAGCCAAGGCCTTTAAAATATTGAGTTTCTTGTTTTAAAAAGAGTTGACAAATTGAAATTAGGTCTACCCACATTGTATTAGTTTGGTAGTTTCACGCCTAGGCCACTTGCTGCAAGAAATTGGATGCATTTCTGTGAGTGTGCGCAGGAATTACACGTTTTAGTTCCTCCTTCTCCTTTCCACCCTCGGACAACCAGACGGTCGGCGGGTTTTCATCCCTTTGTTATCGATATTCCACGCATTAGAACCAAACGGTTTGCTTCGTCTTTTGTAATGCGTACAGCGAAGGAGTGGAATAATTTGCCGGCGTCTATCTTTCCGTCCGAATACAATCATGGCGTCTTCAAGGCAAGAGTGAATAGGCTTTTGTTACGATAAGACAGTGCGGTTTAAATAACTAAAAAAAAATTGTTTCGTGATTTACTATAAACATCTAAAATTGCAACAGATTATTATATATATATATAGTCTGTCCCAAAAGTCGACGTCAAGCTGGAATCGGGTTATAGGACAAATCATAATAGTTACCAGAAAAAAAATCTTAGTCCTTTTTTAAATGAAAGTAATTTTTTTTTGAATAATGTACAGCATGTGATGGTTTTTTAGCTCCTTTAGCTACAAATCTTTACTTTTTTCTATTTTTTTTTTGTGTAACTTGGGTAGTGCTTGTGTAACTCGTTGTTTTTGATTCTTAGCTAACTGCTCCAACTTAGAAGAAAATGTTACATTTATCCGAACCAAGAATGAAAAATTAATACTTCGCCCAACTTTAACTGACTGTACTGAAAAAATGTACTACGCCAGTTTAGCAAGTAACCTTAAAAGTTGACGCATTTAATAAGGATTCTAAAATGGTATAGCACTTTTTTCATCATCCCAACCAATATTTAAATGCCAAGTATCCTGCAGCATTATTCTGCCCTGGATAGTGAAGGCTGCTGAAAAACCGAAAACATCAAATATTGACATAATTACCCGAAACATAAGTCGCTTGGTAGGCCTTTCTTTTCCCATGATAATATTAGGTGGCACTAGCTTTATAGATACGTCTAATCATAATGAGATATCGACGGGGTGCCACATAAGACCAAGTGTACGCTCACCTTCATATTGTTGATCAATTTTGAACCTTACAGCAGTGGTGCCCAAGGTCCCTTCCGGTATGCTTTTGAGAACCAATACACTGTTACTCGTCCAATTACGAATCTCGAACCCACCTACATTATGTATAGTAATGTCAGAAGTGGGATCAAATCATGCCGATTTTACCAAAGGATGACATGGAGGGCATCCGTACCCGAAGTCAACGCCAGCTGGAGACGGACCAGAGACGATTTGGTAATACAACGCCGCAAACATCGGAGGCCACCTGCTGACCACGGAGGCCGGTGCGTCATCAGCTCCTGCATCTACAGCACCTGACTTAGGTGCTCTGATGATTATGCTGCAGGAACATGCTCGCCGACAGGAGGAACAGGCCCGTCGGTTGGAAGAGCAGCTGCAGAGTGGACAGGAGGAACAGGCCCGTCAACAGGAGGAACAGGGCCGTCGGTTGGAAGAGCAGCTGAAACGCAATAAGAAAGAGCAGATAATTCTCATGAAGGACCTTCACGCTACCTTCGGGAAAGAGATAAGGGAGGTGAAGGATAAGGTTGCTCAATATGACAACCGCCTGTCGGAAGCTGAAATCGACCAAGTGTACAATCGGGTTGACAACGTGATGGCTGAAGTGAAGAAAACGCTGGACGACCTCAAACTTGGGGATGGAGTTACAGCTCCCGTGGTAGCTACAACACCTTCGCTACGTGGATTCAAAGTGCCGCCGTTCGACGGGACTTCTTCCTGGTCGGCCTACAAAATCTGTCATGAAGGCGAACGGCTGGAATAAAAGTCAGGCCATGACTGCTCTCCCCCTAGGCCTGCGCGACCAGGCCTTAACTGTTCTGGAAGCTCTCGGTAAGGAAGTGACTTACGAGCAACTCCTTGAGGCATTGGAGGCGAGATACGGCGATGCTCACCTGGAACACGTCTTTCGTGCGCAGCTCAAAGATCGCGTGCAACGCTGTAACGAAAACCTGCTGCAATGGGCCCTTGAGGTAGAGAAGCTGGTTCGAAAAGCATACCAGTCGGTACCAGCGCTCATTGTAGGGAACCTAGTGCAGACATTCATCGACGGCATCCGCGACTTTGAAGTCAGAGCTGCTGTGAGGCTCGGGCACCACGAGACGCTTAAGGACGCCTTGACCCATGCACTGGAGGTGGAAGCCGTGCGGCAGGATCATCGTTCCCATCGCGTCAGGGAGGTTTCAGCAGCTACAGTTCGGGACCGCAACAACGGCTACAGCCCTGGGTGCTACGGCTGTAGGGAAAGGGGCCATCTTCGATCCAGCTGCCCTAAACGAACTGTAGAAAGGGAAGGTGATCGATCTCGAGAGGGTAGTGTGGCTAACAGCACCGCCCAGCAGCAGCAGGGAAACTGGCGGGTGCTGGCTAATGTTAAAAGAACCCCAAGGATTTCAATCTCACAAACCCATGATGGGAACAGCCTAATCATCAAGGGCGAAGTCAACGGAACGCCGTGTAAACTGACCATAGACACTGGAGCCTCTCGCACGGTTGTCAGTTCCCAACTTATAAGTCGGTTCCTTGGGGACTCCGCATACAACCGAGAACGCATTAATTTGGTGACAGCCACCGGTCAGCGCATACCCGTCCGTGGAGAGAAGGAGATGGAGTTGAAGCTAGGCAACATGATCTACCTGCATAATGTCATAGTGGCTGATAATTATATATGGACGACTGCATTCTGGGCCTAGACTTTATGAGGAAGAATTGTTGTGAGATCGACGTTAAGCAAGGTGTTTTAAAATCTGGACAAGAGGAACTTTTCGTGGAAGGGGCGTTACCAGGGAATGTGTACAGCCTTAAGAAGATTATTCTTCCGCCGAGATCGGAAACGATTGTGCCGGTTAGACTTCCACGGAATCCTGGGCAAACTCTTCGTTGTGTACTCTTGGAAAGGGTAGACAATGACCTTCCATGGAAAGTGGCTCAAACCTTGGTCAGAACCGCCGACATCTCAGGAGTACGTGTGCTGAACCTTTGTGATCAGGAACAGATTATAGAAAAAGGCACATTAGTTGGTAGTAGTGAGGAAGTGGATTGGTTGCGTCGTTGCCAATATCTATCGACTGGGCCCCCAGCAAAGATGGACAAACGAGAGTGACCACACTTTTAGAAGACTGTCGCAGCGTTCTCTCCCCGAATGAAATGGTCAAGGCGAAGAAGTTGTTACTCCAGTACGCCAATGTTTTCTCGTCAAACGAAGCTGACATAAGAAAGACTGGCTTAGTTCAACACAAAATAAACACAGGACAAGAATTGCCTATTCGTCAGCGGCCAAGAAGATTGCTACAGGCAACCTTCTTGGCCGTCACGTGAAAAGAAAGTGGAAACCATGGTTGAGGGAATGGTGAAGGATGGTGTTATTGAACCTTCATCTAGTCCATGGTGTTCACCTGTGGTGCTGGTAAAGAAGAAGGACGGCAGCATGCGGTTTTGTGTTGACTACCGCCATCTGAACGACGTTACGACGAAGGACAGCTATCCCTTGCCAAGAATTGATGACACGCTGGACATGCTTATAGGCGTAAAGTGGGTTAGTACGCTGGACCTGAAAAGTGGCTACTGGCAGGTTGAAATTGACCCTAAGGACAAGGAGAAAACTGCATTCTCCACAGGAAAGGGTCTGTGGCAATTTAAAGTCATGCCGTTTGGATTGTGCAATGCTCCAGCAACGTTTGAAAGGTTGATGGAACTTGTACTTACCGGGCTAATTGGAGATGCCTGTCTGGTCTATTTGGATGACATCATCATCGTAGACCGTACGTTTAAGGAACTCCTTCAAAACCTGGAACGCATGCTCATGAAGATCCAGAGTGCCAACCTCAAGTTGAGTCCGAAGAAGTGCTCACTATTCAAACGGCAAGTTAGCTTTTTGGGGTATGTAGTGTCGGAAGAAGGTATCCGCACGGATCCAGAGAAAATTGCCGCTGTCAAGGATTGGCCGGTTCCAAAAGACAAGACACAGGTTAGAGCATTTTTGGATTTGTGCTCTTATTATCGGAGATTTGTGAAGAACTTTGCAGATATAGCCAAACCTCTGCACAGGCTAACCTAGGAGAAGCGACATTTCTGCTGGGATGAAAGTTGCAATATTGCATTCCAGGAGCTCAAGAACCGTCTGTGCAAAACACGTATTTTGGGGTACCCTGATGCGGGCAATGAATTCATAGTTGACACAGACGCAAGTGATATAGGACTTGGCGGTGTGTTGTCTCAACGGAATGGTGATCAAGAGATTGTGATAGCGTACTTCAGTAAGTCGTTGTCAAAGCCGGAAAGGAACTATTGTGTCATAAGACAGGAATTGCTTACTGTGGTAAAGTCCTTGCAGCATTTTAGCAAATATCTTCTGGGGCGGAAATTCCACTTACAAACTGACCATGCTACACTGAAATGGCTATTGCAGTTTAAAAATCCGGAAGGACAAGTTACGAGATGGATTGAACTACTGCAAGAATACAACTTTGTGATCGAACATCGCTGCGGGAAATCTCATGGCAATGCAGATGCATTGTCAATGAAAATTGCAAGCATTGTACTAGGCAAGAGGGTAAGGAAGTGGTATCTGTGAGGATGCTCAAGACAGACCAGCTCAGCAATGAGTGGAAGATAAGCTTACAACATACACAGCAGGAAGATTCGGACATTAAGCCGATTCTGGAGTGGATGAAGGCCAGTACTCCTAAGCCCAAGTGGAGCGACGTCTCAGCAATAAGTTCAACCAAGAAAAGCTATTGGGCCCAATGGGACAGCTTGCTGATTCAGGATGGAGTCCTGTGCCGTAAATGGGAAAATGGTCGGGGAGACAGATGTCATTTGCAAATGGTTGTCCCTAAGGCTAAAGTAGCGGATGTTCTACAGCTGTACCATAGTGGTTGTTCAAGAGGCCACCTGGGAGTTAAACGAACTCTACTGAAGATCCGAGAACGGTTTTACTGGGTCCATTGTCGTGACGATGTCGAGGACTGGTGCCGTAAATGTACAGGTTGTGCGGCTATAAAGGGACCTCAAATTTGTAGTAGAGGCGCATTGAAATTGTACAATGTTGGTGCACCATGGGAGAGGATAGCCATTGACGTTGCGGGGCCGTTTCCGGAAAGTGAAAGTGGTAACAGGTATTTCATGGTTGTGATGAATTACTTCACTAAGTGGCCAGAAGTCTTCGCCATTCCAAATCAAGAAGCTTCAACAGTTGCAGATAAACTAGTTCATGAAGTCTTCTGTCGTTTTGGAGTACGAGCCGAATGGTAGAACGATTTAATCAGACATTGGAGAGGAGAGGACCTAGCAAAAGTTGTGGAAAAACGGCAACGAGACTGGGACCGGCACATACAACCGTTTTTATTGTCATATCGAAGCGCTGTTCACGAAAGTACATCAGTGACACCAGCTTTCGCAAACTTTGAGAACTTGAGAGAATTACGGCTGCCTGCAGACCTGATCACCGGAATACCACCTGATGCCCCACGCAGTATAAGCGATTATGCAAATGACTTGCGGAACAAAATGAATGACATTTATGAGCACGTCAGACAGACGGGCCAGCAAACGTCTGAGAAGATGAAAACACGGTATGACCGCAAAATGAACAACAAAGGGTTTGACGAAGGCTCACTAGCGTGGTTACACAATCCAGCTCGCAGCAAAGGGAAATCTCCTAAGCTTCAAGCTAAATGGGACGGACCGTACCGGATTGTGACAAGGATCAATGACATAACCTACCGGATACAGAAAGGTGCCAGAGGTACTCCTAAGATCGTCCATGTGGATCGACTGGCGCGTTATTATGGGGCCAATAATGCTCGGGACGAGCATGTCTTAGGAGGGGGCAGTGTTGCGCGCCACTATTAATTACTTGTATATGGCAACACTAGTTACACTAGCGCCCTCTAGTGTCGAGTAGCAGAACTAGGAGAGTCAAGATCCTTCCAGAAATTTCGGGACCGATATGTACTCGAACGTTCTAGATGTCGCTACAGTAGAAGATTCTGGAAACTATCTGAGACCCTATACAAGGCTGGTATAGACCACGACCGAGGCAGTATTGAATTGGCGATACAAGAGAATACTTCGAAGCGAAACAACTGCGAACTTAAGTGATCAGTAGTACAATTGTGTTTTATTACATATTATTACATAGGTTATAATTAGTGTTCTGTAATTAAAGTGTCAATTTTGGTAATTCAATCGGCAGTTTTTTAATTGTCTCGAACCCCAAGCTCGTAACTGTAATAATATTGTTACCAGTTCGATAGCGATATTATTTCTTAGATTACAGGAAAAAAATTTTTTCTTCAAGAATCCCAGTTTTAATAAAATTCTTTTTAACTACTAAAAATGATTTTAGTGTAACCAAAGTTTGCCATGAGACTAAGATTCTAGTTTGAGTGAGAAGAAGAATTAATCCATGAAGTGTGAGTGAGACAGATAGTAACGCATTCGAGGCATACTTTTTCTTAAATTTAGGATAAATTTTCCTTAAGTTTAAAATTAAACAACAGTTATTTGGATGCTGAGATTTTTTTACAAAAAGGTGTTCAAATGACTTTCCTTCAGCTGCAATACAAGTTCGACATCTTTTTAAAAAAGACCGGGTTATCAGACGAGCAAATCTTCCGTTCTTGACAAATTCAGCTGCTTTCGTAATTCGTTGCCGAAGCTCAGCTAAATTTTCAATTGGCTATAAATAAACGTTCTCTTTCACTGCTCCCCAGTAAAAAAATTTAACGGATTTAGATCCGGGGAACGGGCTGGCCACGAGATCGTACCAGACCGCCCTATCCATCTGCCCGGATATTCTTCATTGAGATATTGTGTCACGGAGCGGGCATAGTGAGCTGGGCATCATCTTGCTGATACCATATCTCTCTGTAAATACTTAGTGGTACGTCTTCAAGTAAATTAGGTAAATGGTTTTGTAAAAAATCTAAATATATTTCAGCATTCAAGACCTCTGGCAAATCAAAAGCTCCTATGATTCTTCCGTTAAAAATTCCAGTCCACATGTTTATTTTAAAACGATATTAAGATCTGTCTTGTCTTATTAAATTCGAATTCTCTACATGTCACTCGTGTAAATTCCTTTCCAGTTTTCAGTTGTGTAACCGTCTTTTTTAAATGTCGATTCATTCGTCTACAATTTTTTTTCTAAGAATCGCGAGTCTTCGCGTTGTCTTTGTAGCATCGTTTGACAAAATGCAACCCAACGTTGTTAATCTTGAGGTAACAGGGTTTGTACTCTCTGTACATGGTACGGGTGTAACTCATTTTTTTGTAAAATTCGGTGAGCTGTACTTTTGAACACTCCTGTGCTTTCCTGAATAGCTCGTACCGAAGTACTTAGGTCTTCTTCAACTGCTTGTAGTACTATGTCCTCGTACTGTAACGAACTTCACCATGTACTTGGTTTGGAAGTCTGCCCTCAGTAAAGAGTAGATGGTGCAAATTTGTAAAAACTCGATGATCTGGATAGCGATCAGCATTTTGGTATCTCTCGCGATACAGTCTAGCCGCAGCACTAGCATTGGCTCTGCATTCCCCATAAATGTAGTGCATGTTTGCATATTCCTGTATGGTGTACACAGATATGTTGGTACTACACAATCACACTATAGTCCAGGAGAAAGCCAAGGTTGTCGTTAAAAGATCGAAACTGTCCAAATCCAAACAAACAAGCAAACAAGTCCAATAACCGAAGCAAAAAGTCGATAAGTACGAAATAACACGAACGAATACGGAAAGATGCGTAGTAAACGAAGGAGAAGGATCTACATTGCGTGTGCCAACACTCAAAAAGTAGAGTCTGTCTCGCTCGCACCTCATAAAATAACTTTCTTGGTATTTGACATTTATTATCCGCGACTAATTTAAATTATATTATAAAAATAAATATTTTGTTTTATTTTAATATGTTAATAACTTAAATAAACCGTATAATAAAAGGATACACAGTGTTCAACGCTTTAATATGTTATAATATTTTTGATACTAGATGGCATTATTAACCAATTTACTTATTCAAAATTATATTACTACAGTTACATATAAATGACATATAAGAGTTTTATTAATACAATGTTTTGACATTAGATGGTACTGTTAAAAAATTGTTGCATTCCTAAATCTCGATATCATTTGACCTTTGCAAATAGTATAGCTAAGATGCATGATATCGTAATAAAACACTTGTATCAAGCACTCGGTAGTTTTATTATAACCCGTAGTAGTCAATTCGATATCTGGTTTGGTCATTGTAAATGGTCCTAATCGAGTCGGAAGTGTTTTTGAAAAATTCGCACTAGAAACCAGTGGTGGATCGCCAATGAAGGTGCGCACTGGACGATTCTAGTGAATCGTACCGGTTGATTAAGTGCAGTGCGGTGTTGTGCGCCGACAGCATTCAGTCGAGGAGTACAAAGAAAGAAGTTGAACGCAGAGCAGCAGCGACGTCATAAATGTGACGTCACATCCGTGACGTGTAAAGCTACGCGTGCGGAAGGAACAATCTGCAGTGGAGCCATCATAACAGTGACGTGAACGACGTCATTGTCCGAGTTGACAGGTTTGCAAGAGAAAATCGTGAGTACATTTTTCTAATTTATCAGTGAAGTTTAAAAAAAGTTGATAATTTGAAGGATTTCAATAACTTTTAAAATATCAAGAATTTTGTTGAAGACTTAGAATAATTAATGATAAATGTAAACTTTAATAATTTGTTCATGTTAGTTAGTAACTTAGAATAACTATTCAAAAAAGATCAAACGGGGAACCTATGCCCAATTTTATGTAACTTCCTTTATTTTCCTAAACACTTGTAAAATTTTGTGAACAAAAAACGTTTCTTTGGATATACTACCAAAATGTCGTTGTCAGCCCTAATAAAGAGTCAGCTAGGATATAAGTCTATGATAGAAAATGCTTATGAAAATTATAAAAAATCACCAAAAGAACGTCTATGTAAAGAGTCGTATTTACTCACTAGGTTAGATTCATTAGAAGAAAAATGGCAGATATTCGCAGAAACGCATAAAAAATGTCAATAGAGTTTTTAGAGCAATTAGTAGAATCTAAATACTACAAAGAAAGTATTTATGAAAGTGTAGAGGAAATGTATATTGATTATAAGTCTGATATCAGAGAAGCATTATTTGTTCTAAAGACTCAAGCTAGTGTCTCAAGTTCTTCTTCTCATTTAACTTCTAAAGTTGAAAGCAATGTTAAATTACCTAAGATAAACATTCCCACTTTTTCGGGGTCATATGTAGAATGGACAACGTTTAGAGATTTATATCTATCGTTGATCCATAATAACTCTTCAATACATGATGTACAAAAGATGCACTATTTGAAAGGGCATCTTTCAGGAGAAGCCGAACAGCTTTTAAGGCATGTACCTATAACATCGGCTAATTACCAAGAATCGTGGTTAACACTTAACAGTCGTTATAATAATAAAAAATACATTGCGAATTGTCTATTGAAGCGTTTTATGAATCAACAAAGCATCGGCAGCGAGTCATGTAATTATTTTATTTTATTTTATTTTTATTTGCTTGGAAAACTTACAGCTAATTTACAAAAATAATATAATTATAACAAAAATGAAGGCCATTTACAAGTTTTCACTTATATAATACTTTATATGACAAGAGTGTGTCAGAAGAGATATAGTAACAGTATACTTAAATATAAATTACTTTATCAAAAAGAAAAGAAGTTGTTAGAAAGTAAACGCCTAAGTTGGATAACGCTGGAATGAAATAAATCAATATCCACATTGTGAGTATGTGCTGTAGCATTAAAAGATCTGCATGATCGAATAATAAAAGAGTTTTTCCTGTAATTACTTTTCACGCATGGTACATATAAAAGTGTAGGTTTCCGCAAACCAGATGATGAGGTGTGTAAACCTATTTTACTTAATAGTTCAGGACAATCAATATTACCATTCATAATTTTAAAGAGGAAGGAGAGATCTGCAATATTTCTACGCTCATATAAAGGTAATATGTGATTTTTTTTACATCGAAGAGTATAGCTGGGTATAAACTTTTTTGATTTAAATTGAAGAAAACGCAAAAATCTTTTTTGTATGCGCTCTATCCTATCCACATATTCATTATATTTTGGATTCCAAATTTCAGAACCATATTCCAAATGGCTGCGTACAAAAGCGCAATATAGAATTTTGAAGGTTTTTATGCTTTTAAAATCTGCCGATAACCTTAATATGAAACCCAGCGCTTTGTTAGCCTTTGTAACGATGTTATCAACGTGATTGTCAAACAGCAATTTAGAGTCAAAAGTAACACCGAGATCTTTGATAGTGCTGGTTCTATTTATAGAAATATGGTTTAATTTATAATTATAAATTATAGGATTAGGTTTACGAGTAAATGAGCAGATAAAACATTTGGAAACATTCAGATCGAGTTTATTGTTAGAACAGTATGCTTCTAAATTGAAGAGATCCTTTTGAAGGCTAGAACAACTTTCCAAACTTGTAATAGGACATAAGATTTTCATATCGTCAGCGTAAAGAATAATCTTGGAATTTTTAAAACACGTGTCGATATCATTGATAAAAATTAAGAAGAGCAAGGGCCCCAATAGGGATCCTTGTGGTACGCCAGACGATATATGGATTGCAGACGAACGATATCCACCAAGGACGACAGATTGACTTCGATTTCTGATGTATGACGTAAACCATCGGAATAAGTCCCCCCTGATACCCATTGCAAGGAGTTTACGTAAAAGAATTAAATGATCGATTCTGTCGAATGCTTTGCAGTAGTCTGTATAGACTACATCTACTTGTGCTGGTTTAGACATAAAGCTAGTTAGATAGTCGGAACAAATAACAAGGTTTGACACGGTAGATCTGTTTTTTAAGAAACCATGTTGATTTTCACTAAATGAGTGGCGAAGGGAAGAGTACACCTGGTTGTAAATTATTTTTTCAAGTACTTTAGCGAATAAACAGAGCTTGGAAATGGGACGATAGTTTTGTACCTCATCCTTAGGTCCTTTTTTGTAAATTGGAGTAATAAACGCACTTTTCCAAATATTTGGAAAAATGCCTTCCTTTAAGGAACGGCGGTACAGAATACTCAGAGGCAAAGTAAGAGAGTCCGCACACCGTATGATTAAGATAGCCGGGATACCATCTGGTCCAGCAGACTTGTACAGGTCTATAGCCTTTAAAAGTCTGGATACCTCTGCTTCTTGCACCTCGATGGAACTGATATCAATAGAAGATTGATCAATTTGCGGGTCAAAAATATTAAAATTAATTGTGTCGGAATCGTTAAGAAAATTAGATTTAAAAAACTGATTGAAAAAATCACAAATTACTTCACCTTTGCCTGAAGAATACTGTCTGAATTTCATAATAGAAGGATATGAACTTGGAGATTTTTTACTCTTAACAAAGTTCCAGAAGGCTTTCGGTGATTTGCTTATATTATTTTCTATATCACGAATGTAAGCTTCGTACATACTTTTTTCAAGAACCTTCCCACGTTCTCGTAATAAAACAAAAGAATCAAGGTCGGAAGTATTTCCATATTTTTTATACTTAGAGTGATACTTAAATTTTTCTTTTAAGATTTTAATCAAGGGTGTTTTATACCAGGGAGGAAATCTGGAAGATGATTTTACAGTTTTGCAAGGGACATGTTTGTTAATTAGCATTTGTAACTTATCATACAGTAAGGATACAGCCTCCTCTAAAGAACCCATTCTGAGGCAACTGGACCAGTCCGTATTATCAAGTTGTTGACATATTTTAGTGTAATCTGCAAAATTATACAGGAATTTTGTTCTGGTTTGCGGTGAAAGCGTATTTTGGTGGATGAAGTCAACAGATATACATAGTGCTATGTGATGAGGATCTTCCGAAACTAAAGGGTCTATACATTTATGAACATTTATAAAATTGTTGCAGAAAATTAGATCCAGAATTCTGTTGTTACAGTTTAGTTGACTGTTATATTGAGATAAGGAACATAAATTAAGAGTATCAAAAAAAAATCCGATTGAATGGGACCTTGAATATTAAAAGGGCATTGAGATTGCCCATCGTCAGCTGGCTGCCATATTATATTCGGCAAATTAAAATCGCCTAAAAGTAAAAAACCATCTGCCAAGTTATTTAACACAATATCATTTAATTTAGTGGAAAAACATTGTAATTGCTGTATTAAGGAATTGCCTAAGTTTTGACAGCATATATAAACAAGACAAATATTTAATTTGTAACACAAATTAGGCGATGTACGTTTTAGGGTCAGAGTAATCCATATGTCCTCAGCTGATGAACGCCATTCACTGCGTTCAAAAACTATAAGCTCTCGTCGAACAGCTATGAGGACACCACCCCCCATGCTTTGACCTGTATCAGAATAATTCCTATCACGCCTCCAAACTAGATATCGGTCGTCAAATAACTCTGTGTCATTGAAGTCCTCATTAAGCCAAGTTTCCGTTAAGCATATTAAGTCGTAATTATTCATTACGATATTCCTATATATAGTTGCTACTTTAGTCCGTAAGCCCCGGACGTTTTGGTAGTATATATTATATTTTTTTATGTGAGTGTTTTCTTAACAGGATAGGCACTAAAATAACGCGGTAGGTAATAGTAGCAACTACAAATAACTTACGTTGAGGTATATTAGAAAATAATCTACTATTCATTAGGAGAATGCATAAATATTTCACGATATGAGCATACAAATAATACACATAAGTATAAGCAACGACCCGCGAGCAATGAAGTAAAAGTTTTAGTGGAGTAATAATAGTTAATCTCTTACACTCTGAAACTGATGCTAAGATATAACATATATGAAATTTATAGTAAATGTATATTGTGTACCCTAAACGGCAGAGCAAATGATTACCTATTACAGTTACCACGGTGCAAGAGTTACTGTAGGTTAATATAAGTATTATTAACTTAGTGAATAATATACAAAGCACACAAAAATAATTCATATATGCGTATACATAATAATAAACAATTATTCGTAATCTATAAAACAAATAACATAGCACAAATATAACATGCGAAATGAAATAAAATGCGGAATGCAAAAATCTAGGATATGCGAAAGAAAAATTAAAAAAGGGTATTATGGAAACTAAGCAAGTGAGATTCAATATGCAAAACGTTACGTTAAATACAACAGCATAATGAGCATAATAGAAATAAAAATAACAAACACAGGTAGCAAGAACATGTCCTTTCGTTACGCCAATAATAGCGAGGTGCGAGTACATCATTAATGAATAGACGATACCAACGCTTCTCAAACTTTGCGTTTGCACAGCAAGTAAACTTAACAGTAACTTGTGAATCCTTAAACTATTTTTCTTAAATCCGACTCCGTTTTTATTATAAGAACAGGTGATGTTGTGCTTTTCCGTACTAGGATTTTGCAGTTCTTTACCCAAACGTACGAAAAATCCCGCTCCTTGGCCAAAGACTTTGTTTTGTTTAATAACATTTTGTTTTCAAGCGTTAAATGGTCGTTGATAAAGATTCTGTTACTACCATTAAGACCTATATCCAACGGCGTTAGGGATTTACATTTTCTCGCTGCTGCAACAAAGTTGTCTCTGAGATATCGATTGTGCATAGACACAATTATGTTTTTGTTATTTTTATTATTACGAGAAGGAACCCTAGCAATGTAATTAATGTTGTTATCACTAATATTGATATCGATTTTGGTTGCTATTTTTGATATAATAGTAAAGAGATTTTCCGTGTTAGTTATAGGAACTCCTTTGATTTCAATGTTGTTCAACCGTGATCGCTGCTCCCCATCATTAAAAACAGCTTCCAATTTTTGCAAACGCTGTTCTAGACGGGACACATCTTCCTTGGTCTTCTGAAGGGTTTGAATTTCACGATCCACCTCGGCTATCCTAGCTATAAGTTTGTCAACTGAAGCGTGAACGTAGTCTAGCGAATCTTTCACAACCGACAACTCACATTTAATCGTTTTAAGATCAGCCAAATCAGCTTGAATATTTTTTACCGAATCCAGTAACTTAGGCATTGATGACATTTGTTCAGACAGTCCACGTAATTCACCACGAATACCATCGAGATCACTAGGAGCGCAGGAAGTGGAACGGCCAGGAGCTGGACTACCGGAGCTAGCATTCTTACAAGCGTTACATTTCCACGTTGCTTTCCTATCACCAAGTTTTCGAAAACCAATCTCGGTTATTCCAGCACACGGAAAGTCGTATTGTTTCAAACACAGGGAACACTGAACACCATCTCTAGCTTCAATCTTACAACGGTGGCAAGTGAACATTTTATTAAAAGGAAAGGTTTGAGAACTGTAGACAATTGCAGCTTGCAACAGCGCGAGACAATATTGAACGTAACGTGCGTACTGTTTACGATCTGACAACGTAATGCAATTAAAAACATGTTGACGTTACCAATGACACATTACATGGTTTGAAAAATTTGGGAATAAATGTAGATTCATGGGATACAATTGTTATATACATAATTGGTTCAAAATTGGATTCAGAGTCCCGAAAATGTTGGGAGTCAAAAATAAGCACTTCAGATGAACTGCCAACGTTGAACCAATTAAGAGAATTTCTAGAAACCCGATTTCGGTCACTTGAGTTCATGGATCCCAAACAAAGAAGCAAACCAAATGTTTCAAACCAAAAACCTAAGGTAATACACTCCATGGCAACCAGCTCTAACGCTGTAGCCAAATTTAACTGTCCTTATTGCAATAATGAGCATAAAATATCGAACTGTAAAGAATTTGCCGCGGTTGATTAAAACACTCGACATAATTTCGTCCAAGATAATAGTCTTTGCTTTAATTGCTTAGGTCGTAACCACTCTGCTAACACGTGCCGTTTATTTACGAGATGTCGCATTTGTAAGCATAAGCACCACTCATTGCTCCACCCAAAACCAATAACAGAAACACAAAAAGCTGTTTTGTCCAAGCCAGATTTGTCAGTCGAAGTTAAATCTGTACTGTCAAAGATAAAGACAGCTCAAGAAAAGCCGGAATCGACTACGAACATTTACAGCGCATTTTTCTAAGAAGATTTTCTAGCAACTGCACTTGTTGTAGCAGAGGCAAGAAACGGTTATGCCCACTTGATCAGAGCTCTACTTGATCAGGGTTCGCAAGCGTCGTTTGTTACAGAGTCAACGGTACAACTACTTGGCCTTAGGAAGATACCCAGTAGAAGCAATATATCAGGAGTAGGCTACGATAAGAGCTCTCTATCTTCTAAGTATATCGTAATGATAAACCATTGAGATATAATGTACTACGTACTAGAGAAGCTATTCCGAACAAAAACTGTGCACTACTCTATGTCTTCGCGCATGCGCGGTAAATAGTACAGTCGCGCATGCGCGGTTTTTGTCATCATAGATTATATACGTAGGTAGAATGATCAGTATGTAATAAGTAAATGTTTATTTAGATTGTCATGTCAGAATTACATTTTAATTATATTTTATTTAATACTTTAAAAGGTAAATATGTAGAATATAAAAATATGCATTTATTTTCAAAGATCATTATTATTACATTTCTAGCATTCTCTAACGTATTTATAAGCAACTGGTGAATAATAGTGTAAAATCAATGCGAATTTACGTAAAGGTGTATACAGTGTATAATTAATAATGCGTGCTCTGTTTATTCTTTTTCGTTAAAGATTTATGTTACTCCATAACTTCTGTTTTATCTATTAAATCAAACTCAATCAAAAAAAATTTCTACAATTGATTTGTAAGAAGCACATTTTTTCTTTAGATAAATATTTTGTCTTAAATTTCTCAGTAAGTTTCTTTCTAGCCGCAGATTCCTTGCTATTAAATACAAACACAATATTACAACATGCTTATATTTTATTCTTTTTATAATAACCTAGAATTATTGATTCCGTTATTAAAGTAGAACTATATTTAAACGCTTAGGCTTCGTATACATCACTCAAACTTAGCTTACGAGACATCACTTGCGTAATTTATTTTTAAGTACAATTTTGCTCGGACTATCTAAAATTGAATTTGTACTGCTTATTGATTCAGACAACGGTTCTGATACTTTCTGTTCACCACATTTTGTTGGCTGAAAAAAAGATACTAGTTATTTGGGAAGCCTGCAAAAATTCTAGTGTTACAGTATTAAAAAACCGTCATATACTAGAATGACTCGCGCGCCGAGGTTGCCGTCTCTCTTAAGTCCCGTAAATATACTGAACATTACAAAACATTCGTTCGTCGTCTAATCAAAAAATAAAACAAAAATCCCAGCAATGTTATATAATTATATAATTACATTGTCACATGGTACTGCTTATTTCTTGAAGTACACTCTTCCTGTTTTTGCGGTGTATTTGTCATTTTTTTTTAACTGCACGGAAAATGTGCTTGAATAATCTGACGTTTCTTCGCTGCAATTCTTCTGAACAAATTTGATCCATGATTATTTTGTTTCATGACACAGCCGAGGAAACCATTAAATAAAAATAATAATAAAAAATATTAATTTTAATGCATTAACATTTCCTACAGTGATTATATATAAATATTTTACTGTTCATAATTACTTAACATTATACGTCGATAGTGTCAAGTCTGCGCATAAAAATGTTTTACTCTTTGACATTCACGTATACGTTGCAGTTGATAAAATATAATTAAATTAAGTGTGTTTTAAATATAATAATAAGTTTAAATTACTGGTGAAAATTCACTCCTTGACTTTTCCTTATATTTCTCGAGTAGTTTGAATAGTATCTCAATGCACACGAAGGCATAGTAATTTAAAAATAATTCTTCACTCTAACTTCTCACGTTGCAACGACCGCTTGACACAGACTAAGTGAGTTTGAGAGCGCGCACTCTAACTCGTGTTACAAACAATCGAGTTGAGGCGTCTTCTTTAGTACGTAGTACATTATATGTCAATGTGATAAACATTCAGTCGCGTTTCGACCCTAGCTTCCAAATACAAGTGCGTGCGTATGTTTTGGGCTCTTATGTAATTGGCTAATATCACTCTTGCCGACCCGCAATTTCACAGCCCAAGTAAAATAGACGTTTTACTTTGTGCAGACGTTTACAGTCAGGTTATAAGAGAAAGGTTGGTCAAGGGTCCTAACGGCATTCCAACTGCTCAGTGTACTGCCTTAGGATGGATACTATCTGGCCCCACACAGTTACCCGATCATAATCAAGCACCTTTATCTCATTGTCACCATAATATTATTAACATGCACTCTCAAACTGATGACAATGAATTACTAAAAAGATTTTGGAAAATTGAATCCGATTTCAGTGAAAGCAAGATTCTTAATCAGGAAGAACAGCGATGTGAAGAATATTACAGTAACACCACTCAACGGGATCCAACAGGTCGATACAAAGTGAGACATCCCTTCCGTGAAGACAATCCTCAATGTAAGTATGGGAATTCCAGAGACATTGCAATAAAGCGATTTCATCTTCTTGAAAACCGTTTCAAAAAGAACTCAGAATTCAAGGCAAGATATTCCGAAGTCATACATGAATATTTGAACCTAAGCCACATGCAACTTATAACTGGCAGTGACCTTGATAAATCGGAATCAGTGTATTTACCCCATCACGCCATTATAAGAGAGGATAAAACTACTACGAAGGTTAGAGTAGTGTTTGACGCCTCTTGCAAGGGAACAAACGGAGTATCTCTAAACGATACATTGATGATTGGCCCCACGCTTCAGCAAGACTTACGTCATATTATTATCCGATGGCGTATGCATCCAATATGTCTTAGTGCAGATATTATGAAAATGTATCGCCAAATTATCGTTGCAGATCAAGATACAGACTTCCAAAGGCTAGTTTGGAGAGATGAGCCTGAGTCTGAAATTAAAGAATTCAAATTAGTAAGGGTGACATTTGGCACATCATCGGCTTCCTACCTAGCAGTAAAGACACTACATCAGGTCGCAATTGAAGAAGGTAAGGAATTTCCCAATGTAGCTGAAAAGGTAAAAACGGATTTCTACGTGGATGATCTGTTGACTGGATGTCAGACAGTGGAAGAAGGAAAAGGTATTTATGAAAATATGAAAAGGTTACTGAAAAAGGGAGGTTTTGAATTGCAGAAATGGGTAACAAACAACAAAGATTTAGCAGAAGACATAATGAATGGACATTCCGTGTCCATCCATTATGTCTTCTACTTCTTCAAGAAGTAGGAAAGGTTGATATTAGGATCGATAAGGTAGTTAAGGTATTGGGTCTTTTCTGGGATAAGGAAACGGATAATTTTCAATACAGTGTACAACTTCCTGAATTGAATAATCCTATTACCAAGAGGAAGGTAGTATCGAGCATCTCACGTCTGTTCGACCCCTTGGGATGGCTAGCGCCTTGCATCATCACCGCTAAAGTAATGATCCAGAAATTATGGCTGGCAGGAGTTAGGAGGCAGGAGGAGCTGAAAGGAGTGGAATTTTTACACATCTGAGCTAATAAATATTCGCGAGCTTAGTATTCCAAGGTGGCTCAAGACTAAAGTAGATGATACTTGCATGAAGCTTCAAGGTTTTTGCGATGCGTCCAACTCTGCATACGCTGCGGTCGTTTACTTAAGAGCGATTGATGCTAAAGGTAAGATACACGTCAATCTAGTTACGGCAAAGACTAAGGTTGCTCCAACTATGCAAATCTCCATTCCTCGCCTTGAACTTATGGGAGCAGTTCTTTTAGCTAAGTTAATCACAGATGTGGCTAATATTCTGGGAATCGATCATAACAATATACACGGCTGGACCGACTCCACTGTGGTATTGGCGTGGCTCAGCAGTCATCCTAGTCGGTGGACAACGTTTATAGGCAACAGAACGTCAGATGTTCTGTCAAAGCTGGACAATACGCAATGGGCACACGTTCGATCGGCCCAAAATCCAGCAGATCTAGCTTCCAGAGGCTGCACTCCTTTGGAACTTGCTGAAAATAGCTTGTGGCTGCAGGGTCCATCATGGTTAAAAGATGGCAATATTATTTACGAAAGGCCAAAGTCCATCTCGACTACTTTGGAACAAAGAAAATTAAAGGTCCACGCTGTAACTAATAGTCAATTTGCTACTGATTTCGATCTATGGAAAAAAATCTCGTCATTACTAAGGCTTATACGAGTTGTTGCCTTTTGTCACAGATTCCTAAGGTACAAAAGAAATAGTAGGTTTAAACCTTACCTTACAAGCACCGAGCTGCAGGAATCTTTAGAGGTTTGTATAAAACAATGTCAACTCGCAGATTTAAGAGATGCCAAGCAAAAATTGAAACCGTTAAGCCCTTTTCTTGATGATAAGGGAATAATGAGAGTGGGAGGTAGAATTCAGAATGCTAATCTTCCTACAGATACTAAGCATCCTATTATTCTTCCCCATAAGAGCCACTTTACCAATTTAGTTATTGATGACGCCCACCGAAAGACATTACACGGAGGTCTAACACTCATGCTAAACCATTTGCGCACAAAATATTGGATTATATCGGCTAAGATCCTAGTTAAAATGCATGTGCGTAATTGTGTAGTGTGTGTTCGCCAAGCGGCAGTGACAAAAAATCAGTTTATGGGTCAGTTACCATTTAGCAGAGTAACGCCAGCTAGACCATTCCTTCACAGTGGTGTGGATTTTGCTGGCCCAACTAACGTCCGAATGTCTAAGGGAAGAGGTAATAAATAGTACAAGGGTTATATTAGTCTTTTTGTATGTATGGCAACAAAGGCCATACATTTAGAACTAATAAGCGATCTCACTAGTGATGCCTTCATAGCAGGCTTTAAGCGTTTTGTAGCTCGTAGAGGACATGTGAGTGAAATATGGAGCGACAACGGAACAAACTTTGTTGGAGCATCCAAGGAACTCCTCAAGCTCGTCACCGCTGAACAGTCATCAATCGCTCTTGAAATTGGTGAGTGGTTAAGCAACAATAGTGTTTCATTGCATTTCATTCCTGCTCATGCGCCAAACTTTGGCGGGCTATGGGAAGCAGGCGTGAAGGCTATGAAATTTCATTTAAAACGAGTGATTGGCGTTTCTACAATGACATATGAAGAGTTAACCACCGTTCTCACGCAAATAGAAGCATGTCTAAACTCAAGGCCTTTATTGATATTACCAGATAATCACAGTGATCCCGCGCCTCTAACTCCAGGACATTTCCTCGTTGGCGAAGCTCTAGTAATTGTACCAGAACGAAACTATGAACATAGTAACATCAGTACTCTGAGACGCTGGCAAATGACTCAAAGAATGGTGCAGGATTTTTGGCGAAGGTGGTCCAAAGAGTATTTGGTGAATTGTTTACAGAGATATAAATGGTCAAAGATAATACCTGAACCTGAAATTGGAAACATAGTTTTAATTAAAGAGGACAATCTTCCTCCAGGCCGTTGGCTGTTAGGAAGAGTGGTTGCCAAGCATCCTGGCTTAGACCAAATCACTCGCGTTGTGACTTTGAAGTGTGGTCAATCTCTCTTAAAAAGACCAACTTCAAAGTTATGTATTTTGCCTGTTACACAATAATCATAATTTATCTCACGGTTGCAATAGCTAGTGCTTAAATTAGATTAAGTATGTTTGTTTGATGCCTAAGATACATATAAATGAAGCCTACTGCCCAGTTATGTCATGGTGGGCGGAATGGAAAGAACGTTTAATAACGTTCTTGGTGGGCGGAATGTTCAACGCTTTAATATGTTATAATATTTTTGATACTAGATGGCATTGTTAAACAATTTACTTATTCATAATTATATTACTACAGTTACATATAAATGACATATAAGAGTTTTATTAATACAATGTTTTGACATTAGATGGTACTGTTAAAAAATTGTTGCATTCCTAAATCTCGATATCATTTGCCCTTTGCAAATAGTATAGCTAAGATGCATGATATCGTAATAAAACACTTGTATCAAGCACTCGGTAGTTTTATTATAACCCGTAGTAGTCAATTCGATATCTGGTTTGGTCATTGTACACACAGCCAGCGTTCTTCGCTGGCTGTATATCTTTTTATTTTTCGCTGTAAGATAAGTTATATATTTCTTTAATATTATTTTTATATTAAAATAATAAATATAATATGTAAATAGTATGCATAATCTCAGATATCATGCGTCCACTATATACTTTTAACAAAAAGTATGCAGTGGAACTACCCTCCAGAGAAGACTGGCTGAATGGACAGGTTGTCTGTGAGTTCCGTAGACTTATATGGTATACCGATGGGTCAAAAATGGGCCTCAACGTAGGCTTTGGAATTTATGGGGAGGGACCCAAATTCAAACTTAGTATGAATTTGAGTGAATTCATCTCTATCTTCCAGTCAGAATTTTTTTCCATACTTCACTGTGCCGAAATCAATCTACAAAAACACTACGTTAACCATATAATCTATATTAACTCTGATAGTCAAGCAGCACTGCTAGCGCTGAGATCAAACTTGGTGAACTCGAAGCTAGTTGGAGACTGCTTGAACCGCCTAAGCGCCTTGGGAGGTAATAACAAGTTAGTGTTAAGATGGGTTCCGGGTCATGCTGGTATTTTAGGCAATGAAACTGCCGACAAGCTCGCACAGGAGGGTTCAAAGAGTACACAATTTGGACCCGAGCCATTTTGTGGAATCACAAAAAGCCTTGCCCGATTGATCCTGGAAACGCTTTACCACAACAAATCACTTAAGATCTGGTCTGATATACCAGACTTAAAACATTCAAAAACCTAAATCGGGACTTTAGATCGTAAATTCGCTTCGGAAGCCCTGGGGTTAGGTAAAAATAAAGTGCGCATTCTGGTAATAGATGTGACTGGACACTGTTGTCTTAAAAAGCACATGTCCATCCTGGGACTAAGCAACTCAAGAATGTGCCGGTTTTGCTCCCTAGAGGAGGAAACGCCTTTACACATCCTGACAAATTGCGGACCCTTAATGCGCAAACGCAGCACTCATCTGGGAAACTATATACTCCGCCCAGAAGAAGTGAAATTACTCACAGCTAAGCAACTCCTTCTATTCATTGAGGACGAAGGGCTTAGCAGTGAACTGTAGACATAGCAGCGATCACAATAAATCTTTTAGGTCGCCGTGATACTGGTCTCTCTAGACCTGCATAGCTGCTCGTACAAAAAAATGTAAATAAATAAACTTAATTATTTTCTGATGTCAGTTTATATTATTTTCAAAAGACGAAAGGATGGAGGATGTTAACGTTCGCTATAAAACTTATACGAAAATATTATATTGATATTTTCGCCATACGGAATGTAAATATCTGAACTATCTAACTGAGCAAGACGTACAGGATGCATGAAATTCCTATAACTCATACTTCAAAGCACAATATACATACGTATAAGAATTACAAAGTATTAATTATATAGATATTATGTAAATTTCCTTTGTTTCGTGATATTGTTGCTTCAGGGTGAATTTAAATTATCTACGAACTAAGTTAAGTCGAATTTCTCTAGCCAACACTTGGTTTCTATACAACAGATAAGTGATTACCCGAAATAAGCAAGCTCCAACTTATTATTAAACTACAATCCTATGTCTATCTAAAACCTTCATACATAAACAAAATGAACATGTAATGACGATCTGTATTATGTTTCATCCTGAAAACAAATGAAAAATAAAACTAAATTCAACCGAGAAAAGTTTTTTAGGTGTGATCAGCCCCAAAATTAGTTGACTTTTCTATCGAGAAAATCTCAGCAGAAGCTCGCAGCGGTGATTTTAGAAGTGTTTCATCCATGTGCCTCAGAAAACACTTAAAGCCGTTCATTCCATCGGACTATGAGAGTGAGGGAATAGAAAGTGCACCTGTACTTTCGCAAATACTCGCGATTCAAAATCCTGTCCTACATAATTTAAATAAAATGTAGGTACTCCCTGGGTACTTACGTACCTATTTTAAAATCCTATTAGGTACACTTTACCGAAAGATTCGTACATAATACCTCAATATCTTGCATAAATGACGTATGCATAAATTTCGACGTGGTAGAGCCATGCTGTAGCTATATTTCTGGTATAATTGTAACACGAATGGGTCGGCTCGACCGGGGAAGGACCACGCTCTCACAGAATACGAGCGTAAAATAGCAGCTTAATGTTGCTGTGTTTCGTATGGTGAGTGTAGAGAACCGGAGACCTTTTTTACTGGAAACGAGGCATTCCATCTTAGTCCTCACGGGTGATAACGCATCTGAATTTTGATTCATAATCGAGGATAAATGTAGATGTCTATGGGCCACAGCAACCACTTACCATCGGGTGGACTGTGTGCTCGTTTGTCACCCCATACAATAAAAAAAATGGCTAGTATCCGTTGAGACTGGCCGCCATGACCGTAATTCAGTCTAGAGAGTTTGATGGGTATGTTGGAAACAGTAAGAACATAAAAAATTTAAAAGTATTCAGCGCTCAAAACACTTACCACTTAAATATTCAAAAACAGAACTACTTAAAATATAAATCTAACGCATTCAAAAACTTGATAAAATTATCTTTACAACCTTTTAATTATGACCTATGGTGGCATCAAAACATTCTTTTAATTCAGCGCTAACGCCATCTAGTTGCAAATAGCAATAATACTAACTTATACATAATGATAAATAGACAACTTTACTGTTTTGTATAGCAATTTTTCACCACATAAATAGACAGCACCACATATAAATGAGAGCAGGTTTTTGTAACGTTTTAAAATATGTATTATTTATAAATATCATAATGTCGTTTTATAAATTTCTCCACCACCATGTCATTAAGAGGACTACAAGAGCCAAGTGACCTTGAGTTATGCACGCACACATTTACACAACCCATGTGAGCGCCATCTAACGACAGTGACAGTGACACTAACGAAGTTACGCCGGAGTTTTATAATAGACGAAACGCAGGTAAAGTTGTAAAGATCTAACAAAGAAATAGATGGGACAACGAAATTATTATATATATTTTTAATTTAATGTTACTTGAAAATTTAAGGATGTGGGTGATTTTGAAATAAAACTGATTCGATGAAAATTACATTATTTTTATTTATATAATAATAGTAACAAACATTATTTATATAAAAGTGATTGTAGTATATAGGTAGGACATTACATCGTTTGTAATAACTATAAAATATTATATTCAATCTAGTGGATGTAGCTCTGTTCTCCTAGCTAGGTTACAGGATAACCTGCGTTAAGGAGTAACAGTCTCAATGCCCGTAATAGTAGGTATATAATAAGTAAGTACATACTTACAGTTGTTAGTGCTATAATGATAACAACATCTAGTTTTCAAATTATTAAATATAAAATTGAGAAATATATGCGCATGTATGTGTGTCTGTGTGTGAGTGTATGTGTGTGTATGCGTGTATGTTGGCGTGTGCGTGTGTGTGTTTGTGGCTAGGCATATTACATTACAACGTGCGGCTGATGTTATGAATATTACTTGTGTACTATAGGCTTCTTCCAGTACACGCTTCGATGGATATTGTTTACTTATATCAATAACTTCACAATGATGATTTTCCTGTGGTACTGTTTCCAATCTATGCAAAAAATTTAATATTTCAAAATATGTAGATGTCAATTCTAAATATTATAGTTCTATGGTCCACAAGATACGTAATAAAAATTTGCATTTCGCTTATTTTTTGTATTTGCTTCTGAAAAATTGTTAAGATACAAGTAAAATACCTAACATTCGTACATAATTATAATTCCTACTTATAAACAAAATCGATAAACCTAAACTCTTACAGATGATTCTGTTATTTCGTCATGCCTATTTGTTAATTTATCAATAAGCCGCGGTTTTTTAACAAAAACATAAGGTATATTTAGTTTTTTTTTTATTGTTATTGTAGCTTAGAAAAGTTTTAGGTAGGTACTTACACATTGGAAATACTAACTTTCGTGTTGATGTTAACTTTCTTTCTCCTGTAAAAAATAATTACATTTCAAACCTTTTTTTTAGTTATTATTTATAAAACTAATTAATACAATTATCTAAACATGTAATACTTAAACTAAAAAATAAAAAAGAAAATTTGACGTTATATTCCTGGAATCGAACCCGGGCACTCTCGAGTGCAAACTGCAAAATATAGGTTTATTGTTATAAAAATAAATATGTTTTTTTAGTTATTATTTATAAAAGTATTTAATAAATTTCTCTAAATATGTAATACTTTGGTACGACTTTCCATTGACGTCAGTGGAGTTTGGTGTTGATACGTATTTTTACAGAAAGATTACACTATTATAAGCACACACACAAAGTCTCAATATACGGAAACGCGTAATTTTTGAGAAAGGAATAATTGAAAATCAATTATTCTTGCAATGTTTATGTCTAATCTGCTAATAAACTGGCGCCATTTTGTAATGTCATTATCGACGTCAATAGGGATGTCGATTCTTTCCGAAAAAGAACGTATCAACACCAAACTCCACTGACGTCAATGAAAAGCTAAGCCAATACTTTAAATAAAAAAGAAAAAAGAAACTTTAACTTCATATTCCTGAAATCGAACCCAGGTACTCTCGAGTGCAAACTGCAAATCCATAATTCTACAAAATGCGCTACTGTAATACACTAAGTTTCCTAAATTCATAGGTTTATTGTTATAAAAATTATTATATTTTTTTAGTTATTATTTAGAAAAATATTTAATAAATTTATCTACATACATAATACTTTAAATAAAAAATTAAATTTGACATCATATTCCTGGAATCGAACCAAGGTACTCAGGTATACACTACATTTTCAAATCATAAGTTTATTGTTATAAAAATTAATATTTAGTAATAATAAAATGTTCTTACCTTTTAATTTCGTTCATATGGTGGACGTTTGAGTTATATTAACTTTTTTAGTCTTCGTAACGGGTTTCATTATTATTTCCCATATTTACCAATTATAATTATTAACTTAATTTAAATTAATCTAAACTTAAAATATTTTATATTTACACGAAAGAGGAATATTTATGAAAAGAAAAATATTTATGAATATGAAACAATGAATTTAAAAATAAAATTATACAAAAACATTAAACAATCTTTACGTAAATAATGCGGCAAAGAGAGCGACACGTCTGTATAGCATCGGGCCTCGGCCAGCAGTATCGGTACATAGGCGTTTACGCACACATCCGTACATATAATTTCAGAAATAAGAAAATGCGATTTAAAGAAAATCTATAAATTTTATTAAAAAATTAAAACACTATTACGTTAATATGTTGCTTGTAGAATATTCTGACAAAAAATCAAAATGATTGCATGTATATTAGTATGGTTTTTACTCGTTAAAAAAATTTTTTAGAGGTATCTTTATGATTTTTTTCTATCGTATCAAATTAGTAGTATCATGTTTTCATCACACAATCTAACTAGCATATATACTAAAAAATATCATATATTTTTCTGATTTTGCTTACTGCATTGGATGATATAATTTAAGGCAATATAAATCTTGCGTTTAGCTCCTGTAGTCCCCTTAAATACCATTTTTTTCACTCAAATTGTACACTCTCATCTTTTCACTTTACGAGTAATTTAAGATTTCAGAAAATGAAAAATAAAGTATTTAATTCATTAACCGAAAAATATGAGTTCTAATTACCAAGTTACAAAAATTAAAATTAAAATTAAAAATTTAATAACTTTTCTCCATACACATTTGAAATCGCCGCGTAAAAAAGTTTCTTAGGAGCTGTAACACCATATTTCATCTACTAAGGATTTAAATTTTCCAAAGTTCTTTCATAGTGGATGCCTACGTAATAAAAGGAAGTGATTGATAAAATGACTTATCATTAATCTATGCCCGTAAGGGTAAATTATATTGCTTTAAAACTTAAATACGAGTATATTTTCTCCATACAAAATTGAACAATCTCTGAAGTCGTCGTCAATCGCCCCGTAAAATAAAAACTATTATACAAACTGTAACACACTATTCCCAAATCCAAAAAGTAGTTATTATAACGTTAATAATATTATGGATTTGATGTCTAGCTAAAGTGTTTAGGCCCAAAAAAGATAATTTCACCAGTTGTCACGCGCATCGCGGGGAGGGGGCAGCGGTAGGCAGCTTCCCAGCGTGTGACGCTCGTGGGCGAGAGAATAGTAGCTCGATGGCGGCTGGGCAGTTAATTGGTGTCTTTCGATGTCCACCGCTGAGGTTTCGCGAGACCGTCTTTTTTTGATTTAAGGTCTAGAATTTTGGAAATTGTGCGCGTGACTTCGCTACGTAATTGTGTTTCGTGAAAACCGCCTCGTTTTAGGTTGTCTAGAGTTTAAGTTCTTAATAAGAGGCTTGCATTGTGTTTAACTGATTAAAGTAACTTCTATGAAAGTAATTGTGCCGTCGCGTTAAGTGCCCTTTTTTGTGTGTTGACTGTTTTGTTAGTTTAACGTGTCAACTAGGCGTATTTTGAATTCTTATCGCGGCGTAGTATGGATATCGAATGAAGTAATTTAGTCGTGTTTGTAACGCTGAACCGTGTGACTTACCAAGAGATCGCGTTAGTTCACTATACGTCATTTGGTGATAAATGAATCCGGGACATTGAATGTTGAACTTTGAATTACGGTCCGTTACTGTGTCGAGTGTCACGGGTTCGATTCAACGATGAATGTGGAATTAGGCGAGTTTAAGTAAGCTAAATGTACAATGAAGTTAATAGACTGAAATAGTGCCATGAAGAAAGAAATGGCCCAGCGGGGAAGCCTACTGGAGTGATGCAGCATTGTAGGGCATCCTGGAAATCGGCCGCTGCAGGTCACCTCAGCTGGTCCAGGTCTCAGACATATACAAATCACTAAACACTACCTTCCATGCACCTTACACCCACCTACGGCCTGACCGAGCCTTGGGCGATCCTAGCTTCGGATACAGGTACGTACTATATTTTTCTAGCCTTTTCCCTTCAGTTTAGTATGATATGACATTCTTCCATATGGCCATTTGGGCCGATCCGCGTCTGCCCGTTGAATAGGCTGCTATGGGCCCCAGCCAGCGCGACCTTTGCAGGGGCTGCTGCGGGCCGTAACATTTTTGGTAGCAGAGCGTGGTTGGATTGGTTTAATTTGTGTCTACAATCACGCCCCGCCGTAATACGTAATAATAAAATTCTTTTCCTTTGTTGCTTGCTTTTTTGTTTGTTAGCGGGTAGATTTGAAAGCCACGCCCGTAGGATGCGCAAGCGGGAGTTTGTTAGGGCTAGATATGCGTCGGGTAGGTGGATGGTTATTATCACGTAATCGGATATTTATCGTTTCGTATAATTATAGTTGATTAATTATCGGGCAGCTGCGGGCCGTAACAATAAGTATGATTTTATGTAGCGAAATTGAGGTAGCCACATATCGAGAGTAGAGCACTCCTTTCGTTGTGAGGCGTGCAATTTCGTTACAACTCCATAGAAAATGACCTAAAACTAGCTGCATTGTAATTTTTTAATGTTATTGTTAACTGTAAGAAATAAATATTTTATGAAGAAAACGACTTATATGCATTACTACTACAGCTTTACTTTTTCATTTTCTACCGATGTCAATAAGGAGAAGATACGCAATTCGACTGTATGTTTTTTTTATGTGTGTTACCTCACAACTGTGTTCTACGTAAAGCGATTTCGATGATTCTTTTTTATTTGAAAGCCGGTGATTCTCGTATAGTCACATATAAATTTGATCATGGTCTGTCAAATAGTTTTTGAGTTATCCTTAATAATATATATTGAAATCGGTTGTACAAAATTTTGAATTTTAAATTATATTATTTTAGAGGCAATCTATGTGAAGGCTCATGTACAGCACTGGACTTTGATGGGCTGTATTGAGTGAATTTATTTATTTGTTTTTTTTATTTTGTTAATAAAAACGTTACCCCCACACTAGGACTTTCTCCTGTGTCGTGGAGGCAGTTTACAAACATCAATTGCACAAGGACAAACATCCAAACCCGGAACAATTATTTGTAGGCCATACAAATACTTGTTCCGTGCGGGATTCGAAACCGCGGCCCCCAGCAACATAACAAATATATTAACAAAAAATGAGAAAAAGAAATGCGGAACAATGGGCGGTCTTATCGCTAAGAGCGATCTCTTCCAGACAACCTGTGGATGGACAGAATTGCAAGAAAACAATAAAAATGTGGTTTGGCGACAAAAATAACATTATTTTTATTAATGCTATTAAATAGAAATATAGAATGGTATATAAGTAACTACATAGATAAGATAAATACATATATACTTATTAATATATATGTATAAATATACAAATAAATGTATATTTTTATAAATATAAATATATAAAGGTACAAATATATACTTTAAAACTATTACATATAACATAAAAGTGCCATACATATAAACAAATATGGTAACTAAATAATGTAGAATAATTATAAACAAATGAACTAGATAGAATCAAAGTTGAAAAAAGTAATCATGTACATGTTTCTTATAAACCGGTAGGGATTGAGCGCGTCTTGCTTATAACGGCAAGTCATTCCATAATCGAACAGCTTGTATTGTGAACGATCTGTCCAAAAATTTAGTAGTGTGGGCTGGCATTTTTAATATCAAATTTTCTGATGATCTCAAATGTGATTCATTGAGGAATTCAAACCGATTTTTTAGGTAAGAAGGATAGAAAGGATTAAAAAGAATATTATAAAGAAGTGAGAGAATATGAGCATTCCGGCGAAGACGAATTGGCAACCACTTGAGTCTGTTACGAAAATCTGACACATGATCATATTTACGCAAAGCAAATATGAATCTTATATAAACATTTTGAAGTCGCTCAAGTTTATCAAGTTGCATTTCAGTAAGATCAAGATAGCTGACATCTGCATAATCGAGTATTGGAAGCAGAAGAGTTTGCGCAAGCGCAGTCTTAGTGGCAGTAGGTAATAAGTTTCTTAGTCTTCTCAAAGAATGAGCAGCTGCAAAAATTTTACGACTAACTTCCTGTAACTGAGGACCCCAAGATAAAATTTATCGATGAATACACCCAAGTTTTTGACAGTGTCACTGGTCGGGATTATATTACCATCAAATACAACTTTGGTTGCTTGTGGTAAATTGCATTTTGTAAGCATATACGGAGAACCTATAATAATTAGTTGTGTCTTCAGTTGGTTAATTTTGAAACCATAATTTCTGCTCCATTCCGAAATGATTGCTAGGTCACTGTTTATAGTGTTAATAGCTACAGCTAAGTCACTAGGAGTAGCTTGTGAATATATCTGAAAATCATCTGCATATAAGTGATAGGAAGAATTTATCTTAATGGATATTGAGTTAATAAAAACTGAAAAAAGCAAAGGTGATAAAACGCCACCCTGTGGGACACCAGCAATTGTGCTACACCATGATGAGAATGTACCATCAATGCGTAAGCGCCGCATCTACGTGCTATTTTCGAGAGTCATTACGACTTGTCTCGCGCGCAGACTTTACGACTTCCAGCCTCCCGAACAAGCCGATTTCCGAAAGGGCTTTAGCACCATAGACCACATACATACCCTTCGGCAAGTTGTACAGATGTCCGAGGAGTACAATTTGCCACTATGCCTGGCTTATGTGGACTATGAGAAAGCCTTTGATTCCGTCGAAATTTGGGCGGTGCTGCAGTCCCTTCAGCGGTGCCAAGTTGACTGTCGGTATATCAAAGTGCTGAAGTGCTTGTACAGTAGGGCTACGATGGCTATCCGAGTACAGAACCAGAGTACGAAACCTATCCAATTGCATAAATTTCGCGTATGCATAAATTTCGTATATTCTATGACACTTACTATATTCTGACGTTATTTTGACATTTTATATTGACATTTTACTATATTCTATGACACTGGGCTAGCCATATAGCTAAAAGAACCGACCACCGATGGAGAAGAAAGTTTCTCAAGCGTACGTGGTAGAGCCACGCTGCAGTTGTTATATTATGGTTGTAGCACGAATTTAGCACGATCTAATCGAGACCTTCAAGATCTTAAATGGGCATTACGACATTGAGGAGTTTCACAAATTGTTTATTCGTAATGAAAACACTCACCTCAGGGGCCACCATCTTAAGCTATATACCAGCTTTTCAAACAACAACCCTTCACAAGTACTTCATTTGCAACCGCGTAGTCACCGAGTGTAATAAGCTGCCAGAGAACGTAGTCTCAGACCAAAACTTGAACCAATTCAAAAATAGATTAGATAATCACTTTCTGAACTGCAAAGAGAGTAACTAGTGGGCAAAAACAAGATTCAGGCATTATCAGTTGTCTCAACTGCCTGCCTGTTAATATACATATAATAATAATAATAAATGTTCGAATGGGTCGGACGACCGGGGTAGGACTATGCTTTCATAAAACACTAGCGTAAAATAGCAGCTTAATACTGCTGTGTTTCATAGGGCGATCGTAGAGAACCGGAGACCCTTTTAACTGGAAACGAGGCCTTCCATCTTAGCCCTCAGGGGCGACAACGCATCTGCATTTTGATTCATAATCGGGGATAAATCTAAATGTATACGGGACACTGCATCTCTTTACCATCAGGTAGATCGTGTGCTCGTTGGTCACCAATATTCTACTAAAAAATGGAGAGACTCGGGATCGTGTTTTGTGGCATTTGGCAAGGCCTATGTTTGGCTATGAACTTGTCAAGGTCTATAATTATAATGGTGTCGATGATTGAACTATATTATATAATATTAGAATTTATATTACTACTTACTATATAATATTAATCAATTATTAACGCGGATATTAATTGTGAGCGGCCCATTGACTCCTGATCAAATAGTTGTGTATATATTAATAGATAGATAGATAGATAACACTTTATTGTACGCCAAAAAATAACAAAAATATTACTAAAAAATGAGAAAAAGAAATGTGGTACAATAGGTGGGCCTTATCGCTAAGAGCGATCTCTTCCAGACAACCTTTGTATATATTAATAGTGAGGGTATAGAGAGTACTCTTATGGTTTACTCACAAACTCATGCACTATTATCCTGCCCTGTGCGGATGGCTACCGTGGCTAGCCGCCGTGACCATAATTCGGTTCGAAAGACATTACGATTTTGATACTATTTCATGCTGGTATTCTGTGAAAGCGTGGTCGTTTTCCTGTCGAGCAAACCCAAATGTGCTGCAAATATAGGCTACAGCTTGGCTTTACTACGAAAAAAGTCGTTGCTTAAATTGACACAAGTTGTACATAATTTTTCTTCGTCTGTCGTGCGAATGATAAAAACATATAATGTAAGGAAATATTAAAGAATCCGTAGGAAAGATTCACTGTCTTTTTTTTCGTATATTTTATTTGATATGGGAAATCACAAAAGTTTGTTTTATTTATTTCCCCGAAGTGAACCTACAAAATAAAGATCGAAGAAATCAGGTAGTGAGAAATTCATTCTATCTTCGCTATTATTAGAAATTGAAAAAAACTTAAGTGGACAAGTTTGCTTTACATTGGCCTATACTAAAACAGAACAAAATAAGGTATAAAATATTTTTTTAAATCGGTTTTATCGATCTATTGACTTTTCAGCTAACTGATTCGTCAGGTTGAGTCATTTACGAGTATTTTGGTTATACCTTATAATTATTCGACGGAGGACCTTCTTAAGAATTCCACCATATTATATAGAGCCGACATTTATGAACAGGGGACTTAAAGGTTGCTTAAATGTTGTTTGTATTTAAATTAAAATATTGGAAAAATTATTATTAACAAATTAACAGAAGTAGGACATATAATTATTATAAATAAAATAAAATAATTTAACTACATAAATTGAACAAGGTAATAAATATTCAATATACAATTTAAAATATTTAAAATTTTTGGTAGAATAACATTATAAAAAATATTGATTATTTAAATATGTATTTATAACATATATTTACTAGGTGGTAGGGCTTCTCTTCTATTCTATTCTATTATCTATTCTTTCGCATCTACCACGGGGAGTGCTCTGAGGAATTGTTCGGATTAATCCCAGCCGCCAAATTTCACGAACGCACATCGCGGCAGAACTCCCGATACCATCCACACCATCTGGATGATTGGCGGTCCACCACTGTGCGATTTAGAAGATGTTTTCTTCCTCGCACGACTTCCTTGTGGAATCGATTACCATCAGCGATTTTTCCGGACCGATACGACTTGGGGACCTTCAAGAAAAGAGCGTACTCCTTTTTAAAAGGCCGGCAACGCATCTGCAATTCCCTCCCTGGTGTTGCAGTTGTTCATGGGCGGCGGTAGTCACTTACCATCAGGTGAGCCGCATGCTCGTTTGCCCCCTCTCCTATAAAAAAAATATATGAAATCAAATCTGAATATGGAGAGTAGGTATAGTTGCAAGCTGTGAGTGTGAGTGTTGTTGAGTAGTGCAACTGTGAGTGACAACGCATCTGTAGCCATCTTTGTTTAAAGTTGGCTGCAGGCGTATATATTTTGCAGAAGCCACTTACTACCAGGTGGACTGTAATGTCGTTAAGCCTCGTTCTGTCTCTATTGCTTTAAATTAAAGATACTGGTACCCTACAAGACTTAATGACATCTTAAAATTGAACAGCGTTTGAGTATTTGGCACTGAGCTCTATTATACAAGTACAATATACGCAGTACTGTCTATACACAGTGACTTGATTTTCAATGAGATGATTAATGAGGCGATTTGATTTTCGCCATTTTGTCGCTGATAGCAGGAACGAGCGTCCAAGGCCTAACATTTCAATATCCTATATCTTCTATCTATAGGTATTATAATGAACCTATAACACGACGATTTCTCTACATTGAATATTTGTTTCAAATTTGAATTGGGTTATACTGTATGATTGATACATAGATAGATATATTTTTTTTGGAAACGTAGTCTGTCTGTCTGTCTGAACACGCGTAACGCAAAAAGCTGTAAACCTATTTGGATGGGACTTTCATTATTGTGTTATATAGAGATCGAACCTTTGGAATAATTATTATTTATTTATCACGCTATCTACCGTAGGAGCTGGGCAGTAGGCATATATCTTTTGCAGCCTATTGCAGCAACCAAAAGGTTTAAAATTTACATTGTCATAAGATTGAAAAATTACATTATCCGATTTTGAGTTGTTTTTATATTATTTCTTTTTGTTATTATCTAAATATCGTAGTTTTTACCTATTTAAAATTTTACCTAGATGGCACTATACGTATTTTAAAGCAAGGTGTGGTTTATTGTACGCGTGTTACGATATATGACACATCTGGAAAAGATGGTGCTTTCAGCGCAATGTTATCAGTAGACCAGTAAATGTTATTTTCTTACTATTATCCGATAAAGGCGATGCAAATCAGCGGAATGTTTGCTCATATACGAGTACCAATGTTAACTTTCTTAGTATATATTAACTGTAAATGCGTTCTTATATTATAGTGTTTATTTAATAGCACTTTTAATATAATAGAAAAGAATTAAATTAGTCGTAGATTTAGTTTTGCCGTTTACCGACAGGTGTCACTGTTCACTTTTTATCTACTATATTCTCCTTTTAGTATATAATATGTGCTGAGTTACTGACTCATCTATCAACGCTCAGTCCAAACCGCTTGCCGAAGAAATTTGAAATTAGCTGACAGTTTGAAATTACATTTTACGACGTAGACATCTTTTTATTTTACGGGGCGATTGACGGCGATTTCAGAAGTTGTACAATTTTGTATGGAGAAAACATATTTAATGCTTTAAAACAATATAATTTATCCTTGCGGGTTTAAAACAAGGGTGCAAATCTATAATATAAAAATGAATCGCTAAATGTGTTGCTAAGCGCAAATCTCGAGAGCAACTGAACCGATTTCGCTAATTCTTTTTATATAACGTTTCTTGAAGTACGAAGATGATTCTTACGGAGAGATTAATTTAAAAAATTGCCTGAAAAAGTCTAAAAACAACACTTTTCTATATTCTCATACAAAAGATTCGTAATAATATTTAAAAGTCAATTTGAACTTTAATACCATACCATAAAGTATAAGTATTAGTGGAGGGGTTCCGGGAAGGCAAAACAATTGAGTGACGTTAGTATCGTATAAATATTAACGTCAATATTTGTCATTATTTATAAGATGGTAACATTACTCAAAAAACAAACTTAGGGTTCCGCGCAAAAATAAGTAATCGTATATTAAAAAAGTAATCGTAAATTCCGCGCGGGCGAAGTCACGGGGCACAGCTAGTTTTGTATAAAAATATTGTATTTAGATGCACAATTCAATCCGCTGCACGTAAGGAACATGAACACAGCACAAGTACTTTCTTTTATTACGTAGGCATCCACTAAGAAAGGATTTTGGAAAATTCAACCCATGTTGGATGAAATATAGTGTTCCAGCTTTTAAGAAACTTTTTACGGGGCGATTTTAAATTTGTTTGGAGAAAAATTATTAAATGGTTTTTGTAACTTGAAAATTAGTACTCATCATTTTTGGATAAATGAATTAAATACTTTATTTTCCAAAATCTTAACTTAAAGTGATAAGTCGAGAGTGCAAAGTTTGCGCGAAAAATTATTTTTAACTGCATGGTGGTGAGGAATTTGTAAAACGAAATTATGATGTTTATGAATAATACATATGTTAGAACCTTACGAAAATCTGCGCCTATTTACCCCTTATGCGAGGGAAAATTGTTATACAAAACAGTAACGTTGTCTATTTATTATTGTGGGTTAGTGTTATTGCAATTTGCAACTAGATAACGTTAGCACTGAATTATAGGTTTTGTTGCCTCTATAGGTTCTATTAAAAGGTTGTAAATACAGTTTTATTACGTTTTTGATGGGTTATATTTATATTTCTGCTTTTCAAACCTTTTAGGCTGAATTATGGTCATGGCTGCTAGTTTATATACAATAAATAAATGTATCATTTTTTTTTCATAGAATTAGGGTAACTAACGAGCACACAGTCCACCTGATAATAAGTGGTTGCTGTGGCCCATAGACATCTACATCTATCCTCGTTTGCGAATCAAAATGCAGATGCGTTGTCAGCCTTGAGGACTAAGATGTAATGTCTCTTTTCCATTAAGCTGCTATTTTACGCTGGTATTCTGTGAGAGCGTGGTCCTTCCCCGGTCGAGCCGACACATTCGTGCTACAATTATACTATAAATATAGCTGCAGCTTGGTTCTACCACTCATAAACCATCAGGCTTCTACGGTTTTCTTCGTAACTATAGAACGAGCTTTGTTCCGTGTTTCATCATTGGGTATGTATGGTTCATTCGAAAAAAGGTGCAATGATTAGGTAACTAAAACATTTAAAATATATATATATATATATAATTTTGTAAAGAATTAGTTGTCAACCATTCATTTATTGCTCGTAATAGAGAAAATTCAGTCAGTGGGAAACCTCTAAATTAATAAATATCTGTTGTCAGCGAGTTTCGCTGTTGTAAACAGATATGGATAGACGATAGATAGAGATAAGTATTACGACAAAATACTCGACAATCCTATGAAATTTTTTTGTTTATCAAAAATAGGTAATTTAAAGCCCAACATGTAAGTAATTTTATTGAATTAAATAATTGGCAGAATTTTAAGAGCCTATATATCAGTTAGTTTTAATTTTTTAATAGAAACTGTAAATCTCCTTACTTGTTGAATGACACACACACACTTTCCGTCTGGTAAAGAATTTTACTTTATCGTCCTTACAAAAAAAATAGTTTTTTATTATATTACTAACATAAAACAAAACCGAACTACACAACACACACTTTTATCCTCGTTAAAAACTTTAAAATTATCTTGGATGTTTTGAGCAAAACAACGGCCATTTACAAATTACATATGTCAAATTTAGTTCCCGGTACACTCAATGGCGGTGTTTCAAATCCGCACAAGCGTTTTGTAGGTTATATCCAGTCCAGCGTACCTACTAGTATATAATGGCGGTCACAGTGGTATGTGACCATAAGTTCCTTTGTCACTTCAGTTTTATAAAAAAAAAACTGTGGTGTAAAAGCATCTTATGTATCTATGCAGTAATAAAAATAGCACCATTATCAATGACATAGCTAATATTGTATAAGACTTGTAGGATCACTACTTTTGAAATGCAAAGAATATTTTTCAGGGCTTTCCTTAATTAACTAAGGTCATTAGTAAAACGCGCAAAAAGTGCGAACTCAATTAACCCTGGGCTCCAGATGTTGCTGAAACTAATTACGTTTTCAATTTATTATACAATTGCTTACGCAACAACCTGGCATTTTTATGCTGATAGCCTAACATACTTGGTAAGAGAAAAATTTTACTTTTTAGCTCCAACTTTTGAAGGTATGTGGAATTTTTTTTCTTAGTATTTAGGCTTTTACTTTTTATTCAAATCTGAATTTTGACCCTTTTGAGCAGACTAAGGAATATCACAAACTCAAGATATTTTTTCTCCAAATTTATTTGAGAGCACACTGAAGTATTATAAAACGTACCTACTCATATTTACTAAAAAAATAGTCATTGACATCGGGTTGCAATTGACGACGATATCACGTAAAATCATATAAAAAAAGAACATACAACTCTTCCCGTTCTTGAAGTAGACTGAAAGCAAAAGGACTTCATCAATCATAACTAACTTTACCTCTACGTATTGCTGTAGCTGTTAAGACATCATTTTTTCTGCTGCCAAAACAGCAATGCTTGCATTGTTGGGATCGATCATAGATGGTAGAGCCATTTGGAGCTATATCATGGTTTCTGCACGAATGGGTCAGCTCGACCGGGGTAGGACCACGCTCTCACAGAATACCAGCGTAAAATAGCAGCTTAATGCTGCTCTGTTATTGAATGGTGAGTGTAGAGAACCGGAGACCCTTTTTATTGGAAACGAGGCATTCCATCTTAATACTCAGGGGTAGCAACGCATCTGCATTTTGATTCTTAATCGAGGATAGATGTAGATGTCTATATGCCACAGCAACCACTTGCCATCAGGTGGACTGTGTGCTCGTTTGTCACCTTTTATCCTTTTTAAAAAAGGCTGTATTACAGGCTGTCATCCATTCCATCTTAGTCCTCAGTGGTGACAACGGCTATGTGGCCGGTGAACTTGGATGCAGGTATGCATGGACTGCAGTAGGCTCTTAGAGTAAGGTGAATTATCTTGTATGCTTTGTTTGTTGTATGTCTAATAACGGTGGTATATAACTGGGCAGTTTTAGTAATTTGAGAAAGTCAAAAAAATTAAAAGAATAAAATTTCAAGGATAGATTTATCCGATATTGATTGCATCGTTAAAAATATTTGCTCAAGTGTAATGACACTTATCCTTACCCAGGAATAAAACAAAAGAATACGTTTATCGGAAATACATCAGGAGGTTAATTGTTAAAAATAGTAAAAGTGTGAGAGCGTATGTTCAACTTGCTCTCTTGCTTACGCAATTAATTGTGATCAGCAATAAAATAGCGTACTGCACTATACATTCAATATAGGGCAATTACAGTTCGACCATACCGTAATATGTTCTCGTCACTGTCACACAGTTGTGATGTGAGGGACGTTATTACATAACATCAAAGTTTGCAAATCAACAGCAACACTGGGTAGTGTCTCAATGTAATACAGAGCTCTCAGCAACACGGTCTTCCTTGCGTACACTAGAAGAATTATTATTACAACGAACAGAATCACGATACCTACTGTCTTCTAGGAATCTTGCCACTCATAGAATGACGGAATCTCCCGCGCAGGGCGCCCACAGTGAACTTTATATTGCACAAACAAGTGGGGGTTTCCCGATCTACCCTCAATTCTATCCTGCCACCCGATATGACCCTACGCTAGAGTGCCGCAACCTCTTGCTCAATCTCGATCCAACCAGTATTTTATAGACGCACCGACACATTTATATGGACTAAACACCGTCATGGCGATAATCCCTTAGTATTATGTACATTCTAGAGCCACGCTGTAGCTATATTAATTGTATTGTATAATTGTAGCACGAATGAGTTGGCACGACCGGGGAAGGACCGCACTTTCACAGAATACATGTGCATAAAATAGCAGCTTAATGCAGCTGTGTTTCGTATGGTGAGTGTAGAGAACCGGAGACCCTTTTTACTGGAAAAGATGCATTCCATTTTAGTCCTCAAGGCTGACAACGCATCTGCATTTTGATTCGTTAACGAGGACTGTGTGTTTCACGTGTGCGTGCGTGTGTCGCGCCTAGTGCGCTGGTGCTGGGGGTGGTAGTGCTGGGATTAACGGCGACGGGTGTAGTGCGCGCGATTGAGGGAGGGTGGGAGGTCCGTGGGAGGTCCCCTTAAAACTGGGCAGGACACATCATTTTCTTTCTTTACGCGGAATTAAGCAAATTATTTTATAACAACCCCATTAACGAAGAATTGTCCACCGCGCTGCCCAATACGTGTTTGCAGACTTCACATGTGTTCGTAGCATTTATTTTTATTTTATAGGTTTCCTCAGGATATTGTTCATTGCCGTTGAACACGCGGGAAATCAGCACTTGAAATTATAGTAAACAATTTTGATGTACCGGCGCGGATCGAACACGGCTTGCGCGCGTAGTGTGAAATTTACATCGAGCGTTTAGCTAATGAGCTACCGCAGCTCTAAATATTTGTATAGCCGACAAAATTTGGTGTATCTGTCCAAGTGTGATTTGAGTAAGGATTACGTCACGTAAAACGACTGCATAATACAGATTTCTTATCCTGGATGATAGTTTTTTTAAGCATTTGTTTACATATACTATACGTCATATGTCATATTATACTATACGATATTTAGTACCACAATAAAAAAATTAAAACTAAAATCTTTATAATTGAAAACTAAAAAAAAAAAATCCAAAAAGTGCTACTCGCAGTATAATGACAAGAACGCTAACGGCTTTACTTAGCCATTCAGTGAGAAAATAATTAGCACTCTTATCACCATCGGTGACGTCAAGTCTCGGATAAAGTTCCTTAAGCAAATTTCACCATCATCATCATTACAGCCCTTCACAAGTCCACTGCTGAACATAGGCCTCCCCCAAAGAATGCCACAAAGCACGGTCCTGAGCAACCTGCATCCATCGACTTCCTGCATATCTTACCAGGTCGTCACTCCATCTTGTGGGGGGACGCCCTACACTTCGTCCGCCAGTACGAGGCCGCCACTCGAGAACCTTTTTTCCCCATCGGTTGTCGGTTCTTCGAGCTATATGGCCGGCCCATTGCCACTTCAGCTTACTAATCCGTTGGACTATGTCGGTCACTTTAGTTCTACTGCGGATATCCTCATTTTTAAGTTTATCACGCAGAAAAACTCCGAGTATAGCGCTCTCCATAGCTCGCTGAGCGACTTTGAGCTTCCTCATCCGGCCAGCAGTGAAGGACCACGTCTCAGTTCCGTAAGTCATCACTGGCAACACGCACTGGTTGTACAGTTTCGTTTTCAAGTTTTGAGGTATACCTGACCTGATAAGCAAATTTACTGCTCGTTATCCCCACAGACCGATGGTCTCTCTAGCAAATGGCACAAACATGTATTCATCTCTCATAAACTTTTAAAACTACTCATTCGTTCTTTACAATCCGTGAGTAAAAGCCGTGGTAACTCAGGGGCTAAGCACTCGCTGTAAATTTCACGCGAGTAACCCGGGTTCGATCCCCACTGGCACCAATAAAATTGTTATTATATGTTATTGAAACCTACATGTCTGAGAAATAAGAAAAAATATATTTCCAAGACATGTGTAGTACGCCGATACGCATTAGTCAAAGTCAAAATCTTTATTTGAAGAATAAAATGTGTAGGTAATACAGGTATTTAGTATAAGAGTAAGTCTCAATAATATTCTACCGGGAGTTGTACCAGTGTGCAAATATATCTTAAAATAATCAGATTTAATTGTACATAATGTCAAAATAGATAAGTTATATAATACATTTAATAATATTGTAATCAATTAAAATATTCCTTAACACTATAATAACACTTGCCAAGAAGCCATTTATTAATCTCAATTTTAAATTTATTCAAAGGCATTTCTTTTAAGTTATGGGGTAATTTATTATATATTTTGATAGCCATCATAGGAGCACTGTTTGCATAAAATCTAGAATTGCATTTGGTATGAAATAATCTATTTTTATGCCTTGTTTGCCTGTTGAGAGATTCAGCGTGGGTTTTCAAATAATTCGGGTGTCGCTTTACAAAAATACATATTTCTCGGATATACATGCATGGCAAAGACAATACGCGTATCTTTTTGAACAATGGCTTGTAGCTATCAAGAAACCACGCACCACACACAGCTCGCACATATTTCTTTTGTAATTTAAACGCTCTAATCACATCAACAGAATTCCCCCACAAAGGCAGACCATATAATAATACTGAAGACACATAACCGTGATAAGCAGGTAGGGCTGCGGGCCTTAGGGCAGCGCGGTTGACGTTTCCTTGCTCTAAAACCATTTTAGAAATCAGAGGAGACCTTTGTCCAGCAGTGAAACGTATTACGCTTACGTGGTAGAGCCATGCTGCAGGTATATTAGTAGTATAGTTGTAGCACGAATGGGTCGGCTCGACCAGGGAAGGACCACGCTCTCACAGAATACCAGCGTAAAATAGCAGCTTAACACTGCTGTGTTTCGTATGGTGATTGTAGAGAACCGGAGACCCTTTTTACTGGAAAAGAGGCATTCCATCTTAGTCCTCACGGGTGACAACGCATATGCATTTTGATTCGCAAACGAGGATAGATGTAGATGTCGATAGGCCACAGCAACCACCTACCATCAGGTGGACTGTGTGCTCGTTTGTCACCCTATCCTATAAAAAAAAAACGTAGGTATGTAGTAGGCTATAACTATGCTGCTAGTTGTACTGTATAACTGGGAATGAAATGATCACTATGCTGTTTCTAAATGTTTTCATAATGATTGTATAAAATATTATAATGTAAATTGTGCTTTTTTTTTTAATTAGGGGTTGGCAACGGTAGTTTTTATTTTATTTTATTCTAGTCATTATGAGGAATATGCTGCTACCCATCTCCTGGGATATTCTTACACCGCCCCTATAGGTTGCATTAAAAACCTATTAAAAGGAAAAATTCTAGAGGGAACAAATAAAAAGATGAAAATATCTTATCCATTTTCTCAATTTTATATTAATGAAAAATCTTCCGCACAAAGTATTATCGAGATGCGTGGGCAGTAAAACATCAAAGCTCTTTTTGTAGATTATTGCAGAATCTCGCCGTTCATTTGGAAAATACTTTATATTAATATTGCGAGGAATAAAAATATATCTTGCATCAAATATCCGTAAATTCTCAAACAAATGGTAAAATTAAAAATTTTGTACAACCGACTTCAATATAAATTATTAAAGATAACTCAAAAACTATTGATCAGAATTTGATCAAATTTATATAGGACTACATGAGAAGTCATCATCATTACAGCCCTTCACAAGTCCACTGCTGGACTGCCTCCCCCAAGGAATGCCACAAAGCATGGCCCCAAACCACCTGCATCCATCGACTTCCTGCATGCCTTACCAGGTCGTCACTCTATCTAGTGGGCGGTCGCCCTACACTTCGGCCCTACCGGTACTAGGCTGTCACTCGAGAACCTTTCCTCCCCGTCGGTTGTCGGTTCTTCGAGCTATATGGTCACTCCATTGCCACTTCAGCTTACTAATCCGTTGGGTTATGTCGGTTACTCTGGTTCTACTGCGGATATCCTTATTTCTAAGTTTATCACGCAAAAAAACTCCGAGCATAGCCTATATTTTAATAGGCTTCGATATACCGACAATCAAGTACCACCTTTCTAATAAAGAAAGGAACAATCAATATAAATATAAGGAATAATCATAAAAAAAAATCATCGAAATCGGTTCTCCTAGAAAAAAGTTATAAGGTAACACACATAAAAAAAGAAAAAATACAGTCGATTTGAGTACATCCTCCTTTTTGAAGTCGGTTAAAAATAGAACCGAGGTAGCTCAGGTGCCAAGTTATGGCTCTCTTCTGCAAAAAAAAATCTTAAAAACTATAACTACATACTCAGATACATAATATAAACATAACCATTTACATTACCACTAGTTCGGAAAAAGTCTCTATCATGGGAAGATTAAATTAGAATAAAATATGTTGTATAATTATTCATTTAAAAACAGCACGATAGTGATCACCTCATTCCCAGGGGTTATTAACAATCATTTACGCTTTAGTAGCACATTAATCCTTATTAAACAATTTTAGTTACCCCGTGAATAAATGACTCTCTGGAGTCGAATAACTGATATAACTAGCTTGTGCTTGTGCCTAGAATGAATATCTCCCTTCTCCTTCCTTGGCCAAGCGTTAAAAATTTCAAAAGTAAAATTGGCACATTTCCTCTTGCATTCCACGAAACTTTAGCAATTAAAAGCATATTTTAATATTTTAACTTAAAAACAACTTGAACGTATCTTTCATAAGCACAGAAACTTTATGGATCTTAATTTAAAAACTTATACCACTTATCCTTAATGGAGAATAAATCAAGCAGCAGTTGTTGTTTGGTTTGCCTGCAGTTAATTACACGTTTGCAGTATTTATAACTTGTGGTTTTAAAACGTTTTGTTACTCGAATTTTTATTTAAATACGATTATTGTATTGTATTTTTCCCACATTATTTATAACAATCAATGGACGACACTCTGTGGAGCAGTGGCTTAGCAATTATTCACGGCACTGAGAGCCACGGATTCGAATCCCGGACGGAACAAGTATTTGTATGACGTACAAGTACTTGTCCTGGGCATGGATATTTGTCCTTGTGAAATTTATGTAATACAAACTGCCTCCACGATACAAGAGAAAATCCTAATGTTAGGGAACACCTTTATTAAAAGAAACCTGGTCAAGCTTCTGAAAGACGGGAACTTTACGGACCGATAGTATCTACATCAAATGGCACAAATATGTAGTTATCTCTCAGATTATGAGTATCACACGCAAGTAAGTAAGCAGCTTACTCAGTTCAACCCCAGCTTGAGACGAGGAACCCCTGAGATTTGAGGTTGCCACAGGGAGACCAATAAGCAATGATAATAATGGGTAACTAAGCATACTGAGAAGTATTTGTAACAATAAAAATTTGAAAAAATTTTAAATTATAGAATGTTCTTTTTTTATCGAACGAGTATTAAGGTTATGGAAATTTTCTTTAAGGTTGCAAAAGCACAGTCTATTAAATATTTAATTAAATGAAATGTTAGAAATGCTTTGAACATCTAAGCCGTCTGTTTCGTATCTTTAGTTATTTTTTAATTAAATACTTAAGGAATTTGTACACAATACTATTATGTTAAAGACTTAAAAGATGTAGGGCCTAAAAAAATAGGCAGTATTTTAAGAAGCTGTGAGAAAACCCAACCGACTTCATAGGAGGGGAAGTTCACAATTCGAGTGTATGTTTTTTGTATGTATGTTACGCGATATCTTCACAGATTATGAACCGATCTTAATGATTATTCTTTTTTTTTTCAATAAAAGTCATATAATTTCATATTTAATAAAAAAAAATTTTGGAACCACTTAGATTAACTCAAATGTAAGAACACATCTGCGGCCTTCTTTGTAGGTTAAAGTTAATCGCAAGCGGCATGGACAGCAATAGTCATTTACCATCAGGTGGTTTCTAAGCGTAACAGTACAGATGCACCATATTCGTGGAACTTCATAACGACTAAAACGATTGAGGACTAAAAATACAACTTTTGCTGCATGGATCGTCAAAAATAATGGAATATATATCTTTGAGCCTTAAAATGATGACAATAGATGAAAACACGAAATTATTGCTTGAATACATGCAAATATTTTAGCAAATTAAAATTTATAATGCTCTGTTAAAAAGGACAATAGAAATTTGAAGTGTTTCAAGGTATAAACGAGGGAACGCTTGCTGGGGTAACTCAATATCCGGTCTCGACTAGTCGCTGTCGGAAGCTTTTCATTGTTCCTTTATGGTGGGTAGCTGTTGTGTCATTGTTAGCATCATACACAATAATTTCCCGTAAACGTAAATGAAAATCTTAAATGATTGAAAATTAAACAAAAAGGTTTGATATTTACGTCTAGTTATTTTTTAAATGCCAAACGTTTTAACATTTATGGTAATTTAATATAGTCCACAGAACACAATTACTCTTCCAATCTAGACACTTTGTATTTTAGAGTATTTTTTATTTGACAAAAAACCGGAAACTGTGGTTACCAACACACTTGCCAAGCGTGGCGACTGTGGCAAATATCCCCTCTATAAGGTAATCTGTGGGGAGGCTTATGTTCAGTAGTGGAATATAATAAGCTGTAACGGAACGGCAGACGGATCGATGATCACCGTATCAGACCAGATAATATTTTTTTTAAATGAGCAAACAGCAAATGAGCCTAACCGCCGTCCATGAACAACTGCCACATCAGGGGAATTGCAGAAGCGTTGCCGGTCTTTCAAAAAAAGAGTAACTCTTTTCTTGAAGATCCCTAAGTCGTACCGGTGTGAAAAAATCGCTGGATGTAGTCGATCGTTGCAGGAGTTATTCTGAATAAGGATATCTTTTTTTTGATCTATAATAAAACATTCAGTCTATTTTTTTATAGAATAAGGGTTACAAACGAGCACATAGTCCACCCGATGGTAAGTGGATGCTGTGGCCCATAGACATCTACATATATCCTCAATTAAGAATCGAAATGTAGATGCGTTGTCACCCCTGAGGAATGAGTTGGAATGCCTCGTTTCCAGTAAAAAGGATCCCCGGTTCTCTAAACTCACAATACGAAACACATCAGCATTAAGCTGCTATTTTACGCTGGTATTCTGTGAGAGTGTGGTCCCACCCCGGACGAGCCATTCGTGCTGCAAGCACAATATAGCTGGCTCTACCACGTTACAAATTAAACTATTAAATAGTATTTGAACTATTTAATTATTTAAGAGTATTTAACGCCTCGATAGGGAAGTGGCTAAACATCTGGCGGTGAGACTGTGGGACCGCCGCGGCACTAAATCACCAAACAGTGACTATCACTTTTCTAGGAGTAACTCTTTGTTTAGAGCATGTTTTAGGTGCTGAACCAGGATCCAACCAACTTGCTAAGCGCTTACCATTGTCAAACAGAATCCATTTTTCGTCGCAGGTAACAACAATACAGTTCAAAATTACTTCGTTTGTGTGCCTGTCGTCTGTGTGACAAATGGGTAACCCACTAAGTCGAGGCGTGCCTTGCACTGCTCAAAGCACGTCTCGACATCGTGGGGCACCCACTTGTTAAGTTTTTTTTACTTTACCAATATTATGCACACAGACCAATATCGTTTTGATTCTAACGTCGAAAGCTGCTGCTAATTCAGCCGTAGATTAAGTATCATCAGCTTCCACAATCGCCTGTAATTCGTCATTGTCGACCAAAGTTTTCGGACGACCACGGGGTTCATTTTTCAGGTCGAAATTTCCAGAACGGAAGCGAGCAAACCAATAACAGCTGGTGCGTATGTTTATAGTATTCGCTCCGTAAACGTCATTGATGTTGCGTGCCGCTTGTGCCACGTTGCTGCCACGACGGTATTCATATTTCATAATTACTCGAATTTTAACGCACCCTTATGGGTACGACGAAAAATATTCAATTGCGATAAAACAAATAACTAATTTTGAAAAAAGATTTCCATGTTTTTAAAACAAAATTAATTTGAAATTAGTATTCTTGCAAACAACCAGTGCGTGCTGCCAGTGATGACTTACGGAACTGAGACGTGGTCCTTCACAGCTGGCCGTATGAGGAAGCTCAAGGTCGCTCAGCGAGCTATGGAGAGGGCTATGCTCGGAGTTTCTCTGCGTGATAAACTTAGAAATGAGGATATCCGCAGTAGAACTAGAGTAACCGACATAGCGCAACGGATTAGTAAGCTGAAGTGGCAGTGGGCCGGCCATATAGCTCGAAGAACCGACAACCGATGGGGAAGAAAGGTTCTCGAGTGGCAGCCTCGTACCGGTAGGTGAAGTGTAGGGCGACCCCCCACGAGATGGAGTGACGACCTGGTAAGGCATGCAGGAAGTCGATGGATGCAGGTGGCTCAGGACCGTGCTTTGTGGCATTCCTTGGGGGAGGCCTATGTCCAGCAGTGGACTTATGAAAGGCTGTAATGATGATGATGATTCTTAGCAAAACAAAAATTATTTTGATTTGAAATGACCAGTACTGCCGAACGGCAATTTCATAGGTAAAGACCTATTAATATAATCATTCTGTCAGTCTGTTAGTGATTGTGTTACTTCTTAATGACTTGACCTATTGAGGTCATATTCACACAAATATTTGTTTAGTCGAAACCAAGTTTGATAGAGATGCTAGGATCTAATATCTAACCTTGTGGTCAAGAATTTACATTAACATAATCTATGTTTATGTGCCAAAATTACTCATATTTACAATATATTTTTGTTTAGAGTGAAAAAAAACACTTGTACACTTCAAAGTGAAACCTGTCGCACCACCTACAGGAAAAGACAAAATATCGTCTACCGGCCTAACTACTATACATATTTACTATATATAAGTTAACATAAAAATAAGTTTTCCGAAAATAGACGTGTATTTTCACCAAATTGTAGTTTTATGCACTATTTCCTTTGAATCACAATCGCTCCATTCAGTCTGCTCACGTGGCTACAAAACGCGCCTCGTACGCTTCACACGCGTATATTCAATACACATAATAGTAAACACCTCTCCATGGGAGTTTAAAAAGTTATAAATACAGTTTTGAAGCTCATTTTCCGGAACTATTTGTGTTAAAAATAGATTTTATTTTACTTTCCAATAATATATTCGCAATATAACTGTTTTGCATTACAACAAAAAGTGTATTATGTGTTGAATAAAACACACAGCGTTTAGGTGAAGAAGCTGTCTGTGAATCTCGTCTTTTAAACTAATTAAATGCATAAAGACCTTACCAGATTATCTATAGTCTGTCACTTTCGTCCAATCACTCACCAGCTAGGGCACCTGTCTTGCGTGCTGTCACTGTCAAGTGTCTCTATGGTCATAGCGTGTTCACCACCAGCAAGTTTTATACTGCAACGCTGTGTGTTTTATTCAACACATAATATGTACATGTTTTGTTGTAATGCAAAACAGTTATATTATTATTATATGTTTTTCTAAAACACAGCGTTTATGTGAAGACGTGTTTGTTTTCAAGTCTTCGAAATCTTCAATGAACTTTCTCTTTAATTGATGCCATTATCTTGTCTTGGAAAGAATGAAATTCACTACGTAGATCCAACACTTTTTGATCAGCTACACCTTTACGGAACGGCACGTAGTCAGGCAAAGGTCTTTTTCTATCAGAAAAGTGTCTATAATCATTTGTATGGACATGATGAGTCACTAGGTGATCGGAGCAAACACGAATGACTGACACACTTGTGGCGTAGCCACATAATATATGTCAAAAATTAAAAATATATTTTTGAACTGTCAACTGCCCTGTGCGTCATTCCTGTTGTTTTCCCTTATATAAAATCAAAGAGATTTAAATATGTAGGTATACTATAGAGCGGACATTGGGAATATTTATATACAAAAACTTTGAGCTAGTCCGCGTGTGGCACCCTCTAGCTAAAAATAGCAAAACAACGCTAAGCATTTATTAAGACAACATTTTAGCTATTCCCCAGTAGGTGGCGCTAATAAATATAACCTCGTTTTAGGAATGTTACCGTTTCGATATCAAAGTATCGATAATGTTGTTGAAGATTACTAAGTTTGAAATTCTTTTCGATGTAATAATAGGAAATATACATGATTGTTTTATTGTATAAATCTATTTATCATGACTTCCATCACACGAAAAAAATCATATTAACTTTTTACGCCCCTTTAGTGTCATGAAATAAAATATTTAATTTCCAATAACTAAGAATCAATTCAAGCAGCAAACGCTTTGGTTACCACCTTGGTGGCATGACGTCACTTGGTCCATTAGCTGCTATAATAATAGCATATGACTAATCGGTCGGCGTTAAAGACACATCGAGAAACGCCAAATCCAATAAGGGAACGCCTCTATGTTTTAAATTCGTTTCTATTACAAAATACACTTCAAATCTAAAATATTTTAGGAAAACACTGAACTTAAAAGTCGTTCCACGAATTTTCACGTTTTATCAGCTGCAGTACTTAAAGACACTACCCACATCAATAAAAATTGTTATTCTAAGTTTTTACCTTATGTTCTAACTCAGGCTTAACCTACAACTTCTTGCATCTAATATCTTTAACAGTATAAATTATTTTTAATGTAAGAAATCTATTGCCATCCCCTATCACTGTAAGCGAGGATCTATAATGGCTTTGTCCTTGAAAACCACCAGACAATGAAGCCCGGTGTAAACCACCAGACAATGAAGCCTGGTATGTAAAACAGAAGACTTGCTGTATTGCTAAACATCAACATAGCAAGTATACTCAGCATGCTCATAAGCAACACAGAAAATCTCATCAGCATGCCTAAAAAAATATTTCCCACCCTTGCTCCACATAAAGTAGGGTACTTAGCATAGTTGGTATATGCTACTCATTTTTGTTGGTATGGGTACAGTATCGTTTATATCGCAGTATAGTTATCGATTGTTTTACCTCCTTAAATATTGTAAAGGATTAAAATTGATAACTAAATAGTGACGTTTACTGGATAACAGGGGGTGCCTATTACAATGAAAATAAATGTTCTAGAAGAATCTACAAGAAATAATAAAATTTAAAGATTATCCAGTAAATATATGTTATATTTACGATAATAAACCGAAATCACGTTCATTTTTTGCTCCATATCGTGACTTACAATATCTTAATGCACAACCTTTTCTTTAAAAATATTTTTTAAATATATGAAACGAATGCGTCTTGATTTTTTGACGATGTCACTAAGACTAAATGACAAAAATCAGAGATATATCCTATAGGACATAAGTTACAGACGACAATTTTGCTAATGATGTCCGGTCTATTATTACCACTACTTAAATGTCTTTGTATAAAATCTAGTATCTAAATTAGTATTAAAATCTAAATTATTAAAAAAATTGCATTAACCTTCTGTTTATATATTGTGTGTTGTTATAAACTATAGTGTGGTAGTAAATGTACTGTTAGTGTGAACTTTAAAAGTGTTTGTATTTGGTCAAAAATTTGTATCTTCTTTAACGGGTTATTCTCAATCCTCTGAAATTATTATTATAAACAGTAAACTGAAATCTGTGTATATTGTGAATTGTGTATTGTGGAGCTGACTTAGAAAGGGAATAAAAATTGTAACAGGGAACAGTGAGTTATTTGTTATCACCAACTTCACAACATTGGTGACCCCGGAAGTTTGGATGCTAGATAAAAACTTCACCAAAAGCTCATAAGTAGCAATGGCAAACACCAACGACACTGATAAAATAGGAGAAAGTAGCTCATTTTCACCTTCCGACGTTTGTCGCGTCGGAGTACGCCTGCCTCCATTTTGGCCATAAGAACCAGGCGTATGGTTCGCCCAAATAGAAGGCAATTTTGCACTTTCTGGAATAAAAAATAATGACACCAAATATTTTTATATCATCACACAACTGGATCATCGGTATGCAGCTGAAGTGAAGGACATTATCGTTTCACCACCGGCAAAAGGCAAATACGAGAAATTAAAGACCGAGCTGATAAAGACATTGTCAGCATCAAGAGAAAAGGTAGTAAAGCAACTATTGATGCATGAGGAACTTGGTGATCGCTGCCCGTCACAATTTCAGAGGAATCTGCAACATTTAGCAGGTCCTAATTTTCCTCATGACTTTATTCGAACAATTTGGACTAGAAGGTTGCCAAATAACCTACAGCTCCACAACCAGACTCAACGCTGCAAGCACTAGCAGATTTGGTAGACAAAGTTCACGACCTCGTACCTACTGTGCCATAAGTTGCGTCAACAAACGCAATATCAGTTCATGTGCTAGACAAAATGACTCAACAAATAGCTGAGCTCACTCGTCAAGTTCAAGCTCTATCAGCTAGGGACAGCAGGAGTAGATCCCATTCATGGAACCGTTACAGTCGAAGCCAACACAAAAACATCAGGTCTCATCGGTCCCAATCTAATTATAAAAAAATTCCAATTTGCTTTTATCATCACATATATGGTGACAAAGCAAGAATATGCCTCAATCCATGCGACTATAAACAGGAAAACTCTCAAGGTGGTCGTTAATGGCGACAGACGATTTCCTTAGCTTATCCGATCGCCTGTTTGTTTCGGATTGACGATCAAAAGTGCAATTTTTAGTCGACACAGGTAGCGACATATGCGTTTTCCCCCGCACAACAAAGCAGAGACGACCGCAAACGACGTACGAACTTTTTGCTGCCAACGGAACGCCGATATCTACTTATGGGTTCGTACACTTTAATTTAGACTTAAGTCTTCGGCGAGATCTCAGTTGGCGATTTGTAGTCGCTGATTTGAATCAAGTCATTATAGGTGTGGATTTTTTATCATTCTACCACATAATTATTGACTGCCGGAATCGACGTCTCATTGATAGCAGTACAAATTTATCAGCTTCCGCCACATCAGCTCTTTCATCAAACGCCATATCATCGGTAAAAATGATTTCCGGTGAATCTAAATATCACACTCTTTTGCGCAACTTCTCTGATATAACTCGACCTTCAGGCACGCATAAAGTTCTTAATCATAATACTCTCCATTATATTAGGACAACTCCAGGACCTCTAGTTTCTTGTGCACCAGGGCGATTGGCTCCTGACAAGTTGAAAATAGCGAAGGAAGAATTTGAAGCTATGCTTAAAAATGGACCAGCAAGACCTTCAGAAAGTTCATGGTCATCTGTACTACATCTGGCACCTAAAAAAGATAACGGGTGAAGACCATGTGGCGATTACCGGCTATTAAATGCACGCACGATGCCTGATAGGTATACTATACGTAATATTCAAGATTTTACGTACAATATATCAGGATGCAAAATATTTTCAACCATTGATTTAATTAAAGCATACAATCACATACCGGTAAATCCAGAAGATATTTCAAAAACTTCGGACTGTATGAGTTCCCGTATATGACGTTTGGCCTGAGGAATGCAAGCCAAACGTTCCAAAGATTCATGGACGAAGCGACGAGAGGACTCTATTTTTGCTACTCTTATTTGGACGATGTTTTAATTTTTTCAAAAAATGGACACACATTTGACGGCTCCGTGGCACAGTGGCGTAGCAATCAGTTGTTGCGCTGGGGGCCTCGGGTTCGAATCTCGCATGGAACAAGTATTTGTATGGCCTACAAATAATTGTTCCGGGTCTGGATGTTTGTCCTTGTGCAATTTATGTTTGTAAACTGCCTCCACGACACAGGAGAAAATCCTAGTATGGGGATAACGTTTTTGAAAAAAGATAAGATAAAGATAACACACACTTTAAACATCTCCATCAAGTTTTCACAAAATTGTAAGACTATGGAATATCAATAAACACGTCCAAATGTATATTCGGAGCCTCCACTGTAACCTTCTTAGACTACACCGTTTCACTCGAAGGCGTCAAACCCTTGACCTCACAGGTACAAGCCATCAAAGATTTTCCAGTGCCAAAGAACGTGAAAGAATTGAGAAGATTCCTAGGAATGTTAAATTTCTATCGCAGATTTGTCCCAGGAGCAGCAGAAATTAAACTCCATTAAATTCACTCCTAACCGGGGCAGTAAAGGGTTCACATCCAGTAAATATTACAGGTGACGCAATAATAGCGTTTGAAAAATGCAAAAAAGAATTATGCAACGCCTTGGCCTACCCTGATTTAAATTCAAAACTGGAAGTAGTGACAGACTCTTCAGATATAGCCATTGGAGGAGTTCTGTGGCAATTTAAAGATGGTGATTGGCAGTCTGTCCTTCTTTTCTCGCAAATTGAGTCCTTCACAGTGAAAATATTCTCCATACGGTACAGAATTATTAGTTATCTATGAAAATATAAAATATTTTCGGCATATGCTCGAGGCGACATTTCACCATATTTACTGATCATAAGCCAATATGCTACGTATTTCAACGTCGAAAAGAAAAATGTTCACCACGGAAATTTCGCTATTTAGATTACATATCCCAATTTACAATGAACATATAACATATTTCTAAGAAAGAAAATGTTGTAGCTGATATTCTTTCACGAATAGAAGAATTATGTAAGCCCGTCGACTTAAGCACATTCGCAAAAGCGCAGTCACAAGATCCTGAGTTGAATGAATTAATAAATGGTGAAACATCGCTTCAACTAATCAAGCTTAAAATACCGGGTACGCTAGCAGAGTTATACTGCGACAATAAAATGCAAGTAACACACCCTTATGTGCCCCAGAAACTTCGACGGCAAATTTATGCAACACTGCATTCACTGAGTCACCCAGGTGAATTACCACGAACGAATTCCACGTACAATTCGAATTACCACGTACCCGGTTCCAATACATTCACATAGACATAATTGGACCTCTTCCACCATAAGAAGGTTTTTGGTACTGTCTGACAGCGGTAGATAAATTCACACGGTGGCCAGAAGCAATCCCTTTAATAGACATTACTGCGGAATCCGTTGCAAAGGCCCTACTACTTGGTTGGATTTCGCGATTTGGATGTCCTGCAGAAATAATAACTGATCGGGGAAAGCAGTTTGAATCATCGTTGTTCAAATATCTTTCAGATTCAATAGGTTTCCAAGACAAGAAAACAACTGTTTATCACCCTGAATGTAACGGAATTGTGGAAAGAATGCACAGGCAGTTAAAATCGGCCATAACTTGTCACAGCAACCAAAACTGGACTGAAAGTTTGCGACTAGTACTATCAGGTATGAGAAGTGTTTTAAAGGAAGATCTACAAGCATCGCTGGCTGACTTAGTTTATGGTGAACCGTTAAGACTACCGGGAGAATTCTTTTATCCTTCCTTGACAACAACCATTGATGTGACGGATTTCACTGTATGCCTACGTGCTAACATGGAGAATATACGTCCATTGCCAGCGTCACGGCACAGTAAATACAAGACCTTTGTTTTCAAAGACTTGCCAACAGCTACGCACGTGTACCTGAAAGATGAAACAAAATCGCGTAGCATTTCAACCATCTTATACAGGGCCATACAAAGTCATACAAAGAATTGATAAAGTTTATACACTTCTAATTAGAGACAATGAAGTCACAGTTTCCATAAATCAGCTAAAACCAGCCTATACAATTCATGAAAACACTGAACTCCAAGGTCCTGTCATAATGCAGCCGCCTGAAAGTAAAGAAGATACAAAAATTAAAAAACACACGTTCAGGACGAAGTGTGAGATTCCCAGATTACTATCGTCCGTGTCACAGTTACAATGATGTCATGATAGCCACATAATATATGTCAAAAATTAAAAACATAGTTTTGAACTGTCAACTGTGCGTCATTCATGTTGTTTTTCCTTATATAGAATCTAGTATCTAAATTAGTATTAAAATCTAAATTATTATAAAAATTCCATTAGCCTACTGTTTATATATTGTGTGTTGTTATAAACTATAGTGTGGTAGTAAATGTACTGTTAGTGTGAACTTTAAAAGTGTTTGTATTTGGTCAAAAATCTGTATCTTCTTTAACGGGTTATTCTCAATCCTCTGAACTGTTATTATTATAAACAGTAAACTGTAATCTGTGTATATTGTGAATTGTGAATTGTGGAGCTGACTTATAAAGGGAATAAACGTTGTAACAGGGAACAGTGAGTTATTTGTTATTACCAATTTCACTACACAGGGTTGCAGAAGAGCCCGTAACGAAGCGTCTTCTGCAACCCGGAGCGTCTTGAAATGTCAAAAAATGAATTTGTTCTAGGAGTCCCCTTCAACCAGTTAAAAAGCAGTTTAATATTCCAAATTGGTGATTTTTTAGGTTTTGGTTTAGCCACATATTTGGTGGACAAAGAAATTTGACGAAATTTTTTCAATGTCAGCACAATAAGTTGAAATAGATGAGTTATGTAGAAGGATGGTGCTATATGCAAAGTTTTCGCCTAAGTATAATCTAGCGAAAATTGAGCTACATCATTTCCACTAGGAGACCTAGGGTTTATTTTGTTGGTTTTACACCGTGTAGTCCACCTTTTGATTGCTGGACCATATGTTACTAATGTGGAATTTTTCCAGTTAGTGGTTAATAAATCTCTTTGTGAGCTCCTTTATTTGTGGATGTAGATTCGTGGTCAAGTCTATCAGGTTTGTTTCCAAATTTGGTATTGGCAATGTATCTGTTAATGCTCTTGCTTGTAGATCTGAAAGCCAACAGCATTGCCTCCATTGAGGAGCTATTATTATGTAAATCCCTTTTGCCTTGTTGAGGTGTGCTGACAACCGCGAGACGAGATTTGGTGGAGGGAATACCGAACCTAGTTTCCAGTCCCATTGGCGATTGAAGGAGTCGTAGTACTTTGCGCAGCCATCTTTTGAGTATAATGTAACGTATCTTGGAACTACGGTGCTTCTTTTTTGTGCAATCAAATCTATATTGGGTGTACCCTACTGATGGAATATGGCCTCCAAGGCCTGGCGCAGTAGGTGCCACTCTAGTAGGGGCCGACCTCTTGACAACCGATCTGCTATTCCGTTCAACCTTCCTGGAAGGTTAACAGGTCGACAGCGTCACATTGAGCTGATCGATCAGTGCTAGCAATTTTGTTGTTAAATCCAAAAGTGCTATTAATCTTGTTCCCCTTCATTTCTTATGTATGCCACTGTCTGGTTGTCTGTCTGACCAAGAATGTGGGCATTTTTTAGAATGTCTTGATAATGTTCAATAATGCCAAAAACTACAAACATCTCTTTGACGTTTGAGTGCCATTTCTTTTGTTTCTGAGTCCACTGACCTGACAGGTGAAGACCCATTCAAGTAAGCTTCATCATATGCATCTGCTGCATCTGTGGTGAGAAAATGTGTTATCGGACCTTTTTTTAGTGAAGTTGTGTATGTCCCTATGGAATTGAGCCACCATTCTAACTCTCTTACAGCTAGAGGTGGTAAGACTCTTTTCTTTCTCACTCTATCTCGAGAAAATCTTTTGAAAAATCTCTGCAGTCTCCGACAATGCAAACGGCCTTTTAGGACTGTAAGGTTTGCAAAGTTTAGGAGTCCCAATACACTTTGCAACATTTTAGAGTGCAACTTGTGTTCTTTTTTATTTGTAAAAGTATTTCTTTTATTTTCAAAACCATTTTTGGGGCAATGCTACTGTTTAAGCCCAAAAAGGGTAACTTGTACGACATCCAATCACGTTTGACTTCGTGAATCGCTCGATGGCATCAGGTGTCACGCGCATCGCGGGGAAGGGGCAGCGGTAGGCAGTTTTCCAGCGTGTAACGCTCGTGGGCGAGAGGTTAGTAGCTCGACGGCAGCGAGGCAGTTAATTGGTGTCTTTCGATGCCCGCCGCTGAGGTTTCGCGAGACCGGGTTTTTTTGGATTAAGGTCTAGACGTTTGGAAATTGTGCGCGTGACTTCGCTACGTAATTGTGTTTCGTGAAAATCGCCTCGTTTTAGGTTGTCTAGGGTTTAAGTTCTTGACAAGAGGCTTGTATCGTGTTTAACTGATTAAAGTAACTTCTTTGAAAGTAATTGTGCCGTCGCGTTAAGTGCCCTTTTTTATATGTTGACTGTTTTGTTAGTTTTGCGTGTCAACGAGGCGTATTTTGAATTCTTATCGCGGCGTAGTATTGATATCGAACGAAGTAATTTAGTTATGTTTGTAACGCTGAACCGGGTGACTTACCAAGAGATCGCGTTAGTTCACTATTTGTCATTTGGTGATAAATGAATCCGGGACATTGAATGTTGAACTTTGAATTACTGTCCGTTACTGTGTCGAGTGTCACGGGTTCGATTCTACGATGAATGTAGAATTAGGCGAGTTTAAGTTAGTTAAATGTACAATGAAGTTAATAGACTGAAATAGTGCCATTAAGAAAGAAATGGTCCAGCGGGGAAGCCTACTGGAGTGATGCAGCATTGTGGGGCAGCCTGGAAATCGGCCAATGCCGGTCTCCTCCGCTGGGCCAGGCCTCAGACACATACACATCACTAAACACTACTTTCCATGCACCTTACACCCATCTACGACCTGACCGAGCCTTGGGGCGGTCCTAGCTTCGGATACAGGTACGTACTATATTTTTCTAGCCTTCTCCCTACAGTTTAGTATGATAGGACATTTTTCCATATGGCCATTTGGGCCCGACCCGCGTCTGCCCGTCGAGCAGGCTGCTATGGGCCCCAGCCATGGCCAACTTTGCAGGGGCAGCTGCGGGACGTAACAGCTACTGTAATTTTCTGTGTGTTCCAGTCTATACCAGCGGTCAGCTGTTGTGATGGCTCCAGTATTGATTTTTGTTGTTCGTATGCTACCCTACGTCTCCAAGGTACTCACGGTTTCCGCAACCTTACTTTTAGCTTAAAGCAGTCCTGATTGACGAGGATGTAATCGTCTAGGTAAACTGGAACACGAAAAACTCTGGCTCGAAGGATTTCCGCAATCCAATTTGTTACAGCTGCGAAAGTACGAGGTGCTGAGGAGAGACCAAAGGGAAGATCAGTTATTTATAGCACTTCTCCGTTGTAAATTATTCTAAGGTAACGGCGATGGCTCTTTGAAATTTGTAGATGGCAGTATGCCTGATGGAGATCAATTTTAGCAACCAGTCCTGATCCTGTATAAAGTCCCTCACCGTTACTTGTGACACCAGTTGAAAATTTCAAGTTGACATAAACTTGTTGAGGTTCCTTAAATCGAATTTTGCCTCAGTATGCCATCCGATTTCTTTACAATGAACATTTTGTAGTGGAAGCCGGGATCTTGTTTTGAGGGTTTCTCTAGAATTGTTTGACTTTTGAGAGATAATATCATGTCTGTCATGGCTGAATAGACCTTCGTTCAATACTTTTTCTGAATTCTGTGGTTCGTAAAACAAAGAGGTGGTTTCTTTAAAAAAGGTATTCGGCAATTGGTTATTGTTTTTAATATGAACTAATTGGCATTGAGTTGAACCCAAGCTTCTACATGATCTTTTAAACATCCCCCCCCCCCCCGGAACACAGTCTTGTAACACCACGAAAATTCTGACTTTTCTTTGCATTAATATTGTATATTTTTGTTGAATAAAGTTTGCCAATATTCAATGTTTCCATCAAATTTCGGTAGCTCGAGTTTTGGTAAGCGTGCTTGCGCGTATGGTTTCGTACTATGGTATGGAAATCCGGAAGTCAAACTCGGATCCGGCTCGAAGGACCACTAATTTTAAACAGGTAGTATAGAAATTGCGTGGATTGAACTCCGTTTTTGTAGTAATCGCGACACTTCTACTTGAAATAAAAATAAAAAGAGCTTGATTTGGAATTGCTACTTAATTTACCCACAGTGAGAGAAAATTAGTTTGGCCCACCAGGAAGGGTAAATGAAATAGGTACTCACGGTTAGTGGCAGCGGCGATCAACTTCAACTTGACTTCAACAATATCTTCGGATGTGGAAGGCTTCAGTCTTCCTTCATCACACTCCTACGTGATTATATAGTCTATGCACGCTTAATTGCATTGATTTTATTTTGGAAGGTTTAAACAAGAACAGCCATTACCGATGCAGTTCGTCTTGAATTTTGATTACAAGTGGGTATCAATCGAGGCGACTTCTTTTGCAGACGCTTTTGTTGAACGCCAACACATGGTGCCATAAGTTTTGTTTTGCATATAATTAGAATAGAAAAGAATAGAATAATTTTTTATTCAATATACATTACATGTGTAATTCTTATTGAAAGTCATTTTTTACTTTACCACTGGTTCGAAAAAAAACCCTCTGTCCTGGGAAGAACCAGCAAGAAACCCAGCGGGACTTTTTTTTAAATAAATTTTACAATATAAATGATTACGAACTATTTACAAAATTTATTTTAGAAACTGCTTGGAAGCGACCTCCTCATTCCCAGGGGTTATTATCAACCATGTATTCATTTATACTATAATAACCCTTTTTATACAGTTTTAGTTGAATAAAACATTTAAACTTGGTAATTGAGAGAACCTGTACACTTTCCGGGACCTTGTTGTAATTGCGTATACATTGCCCCAAGAATGAATTACTGACTCTGTGGAGTCGAGAAACTGGCATCACTAGCTTGTGTTTATTTCTAGTGTTTACAATATGTATATCACTTTTTTTACTAAAACTATCTTTGTTTTTGTGAACATACATTAAATTTTCGTAAATATACTGAGAGGCCAAAGTTAATATATTTATTTCTTTAAATTTATCTCTAAGAGACTTTCTCGGTTTTAGATTGTAAATAGCTCTAAAGGCCCTCTTCCGTAAAACAAAAATAGTTTCTGAATCAGCCGCATTTCCCCATAGGAAAATCCCATAAGACATTGTGCTATGGAAATAACTAAAATAAACTAATCTAGCTGTCTCGACATTAGTGAGACCTCTAATCTTTTTTACAGCATAGGCTGCAGAACTTAGTATGCTTGCTAATTTGGATATATGGGGGCCCCACTAAAGATTTGCGTCAAGAATGATGCCAAAAAAAACAGTGGATACAACAGGGCTCAATTCCTCCCCATTTAAAAACACATTGGTATTCAGATTTTTAACATTCGTTATTGTAAATTTAACACAATTAGTTTTATTTCCGTTCAAATGCAGATTATTAACGTTAAACCAATTCACTAGTTTTAATATAGCATTATTCACTTCGTCACATTTAAATGATTGACGTTTAAGTTTAAAAATCAAGGAAGTATCTTCAGCAAATAATACTATATCATGACTATCCCCTAAAAGGTGAGGTAAGTCATTAATATACACCAGAAACAGGAATGGGCCGAGAATCGAGCCCTGAGCACCCATTAGTACAGGTGACCCGGAAAAACTTTTACCATTGATAATATCCTTCTGCTTACTATTACTTAAATATGAAATAATAAGTTTAAGCGCCGTATTCTTGACACCATAGTACTGTAGCTTCCTGATTAAAGTCTCATGGTGAACACAGTCGAAGGCCTTGGAAAGGTCACAAAATATACCCAAAGCATCCTCTGAATTCTCCCATGCACAAAAAATATGTTTTATAAGCTCAACTCCAGCGTCATTTGTCGAGCGACCCCTTGTAAAACCGAATTGATTTTTATGTAGCAATTTATTAATATTAAAGAAACTTAACATCTGATCTAAAATAATTTTTTCAAAAATTTTACTTAATGTTGGTAGTACAGAAATTGGTCTATAGGTATGACTTTACTATGTTTCATTAAATCAGGAAACACACCAGATTCGACGCTTATATTAAATATAGAGACTAGATAAGGTGCTAATATAACTATTATAGATAAAATAACTTTAACGGAAATCCCCCATAAGTCTGCCGTTTCCTTAACATCAATAGTTTTAAAATATTTAACGATATCTTTTGGCAGTACTCTATGGAATTTAAAAGTATTTGAACAAGCCTTTACATTTTGTTTGAGCAATGATTCGGTGACAGTAGGAGAAGAATTTAATGATTTTGTTGTCAAAAAAGGAACAACAGTAAAATGTTTCTCAAAAGCCATAGCAACTTCTTGATCAGAACGCATTAAATTATTGTTAATATTCAATTGAAAATCCGAGTTGCGCGGTTTGACCTTGCCCGTTTCTCTATTTATTATTCTCCAGGTCATTTTAATTTTGTCGGATGCAGTTTTAATTTTGTTGCTTATTTTAAACGAGAGTGATGGAAGTCTTTTTATTATATTACTTCTAAACCTCTCGAACAAACATAACTTTCTTATTTTTCTGTTTTTTTGTGTATTTAAGGTTGTTTAGGCAAAAATATTAAACATTTGAAACGTGAATTTTTTAAACGTACGTTCGAAGCATAGCACCGGTAGCAAGGTCACCCGCCCCCCGCCCGGTCGCATTCCACGGGCGGTATTGGACGGACTTCTCGAGAATCATTGTAAAGTTTTTTTGCGATCAAAACTGACGTTTAGTGTTTAGCGCCTAATTTGTTATGAACGTATTAAACCCGCGAAAATCGTTGCGTCCGCGAGAACCCGTGTTGTTCTTTAAAGACTTATTAACTTCGGTTAAATTAATTGTGCAACTCTGATAGTGATTTTCCTTTGAAGTTCTTCTTTTGGCTGTACCATTGCGTGACTAGACTGAAAGGGTGCCTCAAGAAGGGAATAGTTCCGGAGCTACCAGAGGATACCTTCTCCCGGACAGTATTGTGTCATCTAGCCCAGGCCACTTACCCACAGCTTCATACAAATAACACATACATTCACTACACTTTCATCAGCCGGGCAGATCCTGGTGAACCGTCTCCGCTCCAGAAACAGGTAAGTGCCTTCCCGTTAACTGGCTTTCTCCCTTATAGTTTATTGTAATTAGAGACCTTCCACTTTGGCCTAAGGAGGCCCGACCTGCATCTGCCTGCAGGTTCTTCCTTCATGGGCCGGGAGGATCCTACTCTTGGATAGGCAGCTGCACGCCGTAACATTTGGTAGCAGTAGCGTGGCTGATTGACTTTCAATCACGCCACGGCCGTAACATTAATGATACGTAAAAATATTTCTTTAATTTTTTATACGTAATAATGAAATTATTTTCCTCGCTGCTTTTGTTTATTAGCGGGTAGATTGGGAACGCCACGCCCGTAGGTTAACAAGCGGGAATTTTGTTGAGGCTAAGTACTTACCGTAGTTCTTAAGGCGAAGTACTTTGATTAGGTAGATAAGGTTATCACGTAATCGGATAATTTGTTGATCGTACTAGGGTTGTTACTTGCTAATTTGATTTGTGTTTTTTCGTGTTAACTTGTATTTAATTTAATAATTGTGTAATTTCTATTTTACTTGATTGATAGAAACTGTATTTGTTATTTGCTAATTGATTTATATTTGAGCCGCGTAGTAATTGTATTTAGTAGGGATGCCGTCACACAAGCTACTAATTCGTTGCTTGCGGACTGAGCTGCGTTGGGCTACCAGCGCACACGCTTTGATAGGTCGACCGGATAGGGTTTATAACATGAGGAAGAGGCTCGAGCAGGTCGATGCTCGAAGGGCTACCATGGAGGAGGCTTATGCTGAGCTCGAGGACTCGGAGGTGGAAAAGGGAGCCCTGGACTCCTGCCGCGCGGATTACGAGCAGTTCCTCGCGCTCACGGACGACTTGATCGAGGCGGGGGCCAAGGACGCGAAGCTCGGCTGAGTGGCCTGCTCGAGTCCCCTCGGAAGCCGCCCACTCAGCCGGAGCTGTTAGGACGACTCCCCACGCTGGACCTGCCATGGTTCTCCGGGGTCCTCTCGGAATGGCTGACCTTCGTCGGTATGTTTGACAGCCTGGTGGACGCCCGGAGGGACTTGACCCCCTGCCAAAAAATGGGGTACCTCCTGGCATCACTGGAGGGGGAGGCCCTGGGCCGGGGAATTCCAGTCGAGGGTCATCGGGATGCCGTCGGAGTGCCGCTCTCGGGGCCCCCGATTCGGGTGCCGGTCCGACAGAGGCAGCTCCAGATAGGAGGCTGCCGCCCTAGCTCCCGCCATGGCCGCCTCCACTGAGCCTTTAAGCCGTCAGCAGTCCACTTGTCAAACTGTTCTATTGCCGACGGCCTCAGTGAAGGTGTACAACCCGAGCGGCGACCGCTTAACGGTTCGAGCTCTATTGGACTCGGGTTCCCAACGTAGTGTGGCCTCCACTTGGTTGGTGGGAAGACTGGGGCTCCCCTGGAGCTCTGAATCACGTCCGATGGTAGGTATCGGAGATGCCGAGCCTCCTGCTCCTAGGGGACAAGCGGAGTTGGTGTTCAGCCCTGCCAGCGAACACCTTCGCATTTTAGTCAAGGTAAATGTCCTCGATGACATTGTAGGGTTTCTCTGTAACGTTCGTATAAATAACAGCGCGGTTCGCTGTGCGTCGGGTTTGAGACCGGCAGACCCTCGGTGGGCCCAACCTGGGCCTATAGATTTGTTACTGGGGGCCGACACGCTGGGGGTCATCTTGTTAGGTGAGATACGAGCTCTACAGCCCGATGGCCTGTCAGCCATGTCCACGATATTTGGGCACAGCTACTTTGGACCGGTTATGTGGTCTCCTCCCCCTCCGACGACCGACCCGCTCTCCGTTGTGGGCGTATCCCTTTCGGACGCCGTCCAGCGGTTCTGGGAAATTGAGGAACCACCACATGCGGCTCGAATCAACCCTCTGGACCGTGAGTGCGAGTTGTTCTTCCAGAACAATACCGGCCGTCGAGTCGACGGTCGTTTCGTCACTCGCTTACGCTTTTTGGACTCACGTCCTTCTTTGGGCCAATCTCGTGCACTAGCCGAGAAGAGGTTGCTTTCCATGGAGCGCCGCATGCGGCGTGACCCAGCCTTTCGCGACAAATATGTCGAGTCCATGCGCGAGTATCAAGAGCTGGGTCACATGTCACCGTCCAACTTCGAACGGCGTTCACAGGAGCACTACTTCCTCCCTCACCATGCGGTCTTGAGGACCCCTGAGAGTAAGATTCGGGTAGTTTTTGACGGTTCCGCCCCCACATCAAATGGTGTGTCCCTGAACCAGTGTCTTCACTCTGGTCCTAAACTGATCAAGGACATATCCGACATCTTGACCCAATTCCGTCGACACCAAGTGGTTTTTAGCGGACATTCGGATGATGTTACGACAATCAGTGGTCCATCGTGATGACCGTCGATATCAGTTGATATTGTGGCGCGAGAAGCCCAGCGATCCTATACAGGTGTTTGAGTTGAACACCACAACATACGGACTCCGGTCCAGCCCGTATATCGCCATGCGAACTCTCCTTGAACTCGCTGAGAGAGAGCGCCTGAGATACGCTCGGGGAGCTTCTATTTTGGAGACTTCGGTCTACATGGACGACATTTGTACGGGCGCTTCCACCGTCGAAGAGGCTCTTGTCTTGCGAGACGAATTAATTGCCATCCTGAAGTCCGGAGGCTATGAGTTGCGCAAGTGGTTGTCGAACTCCCCTCATATTTTGAAGGACCTCCCAGGAGAGAATCAACAAGACCCTCATCTGTTCGAGCACCCTGAGAATTAACCTAATTTGTTGACTGTGCTGGGCATTCAATATCAGCCTGTTCAGGACACCTTCACGTATAGAGTAAAATTTGACCCACCTCCCAAAGCATGGACCAAACGCTCCGTGCTGTCTACCGTAGCCCGCACCTTCGACCCTAATGTATTGATCACCCCGGTCATCTTTTTGGCTAAGTGCTTTCTTCAAAAGCTCTGGATCAACCGGGTTACATGCCAAGGTGCTTCCTCCCTCCAGGGAAATGCAGGGCTACCCTACATGGGTTTTGCGACGCCTCTGAGAAGGGCTATGCTGCTGTCGTATATTTGCGGACTGTGAGTTCCTCTGGTCATACTGCAGTCCATCTCGTACTCGCTAAAAGCAAGGTTGCTCCCATTAGGTCCCGCTTAACTATCCCTAAATTGGAACTGTCCGGTGCCGCTCTTCTCACGCGACTCCTCAACCACGTTCACTCGTCCTTGAAGCCTGTACAATTACAGACGTCCGTAATGTCGATACATTACGGACGTCTACGCATGGTCGGACAGTGAGATAGTACTTTGTTGGCTTGAGCTGCACCTCACAATCTTGAGGTCTTTGTGGCGAACCGCGTGTCTCAAATCCAGAGTTCTGAGACTTCTCTCAACTGGAGACATGTCCCAAAGAAGTTGAATCCCGCAGACTGCGCTTCTCGCGGCTGTGAGGCCCCCTCGCTGGTTGACCACCCACTGTGGTGGGGTCCCGGTTGGTTATCTGAGTTTCAGTCATTCTGGCCCCCGGGTAATTACTCCGAACCTACCAAATTGCCGGGCCTACGAGCCCGAGTAGGAGTGGGCAAGGATAAGCCCACTCGGGATCTCTCTCTTCTGGAACAGTACAGCTCTCTCGATAAGCTCTTAGGAGTGACTGCTTGGTGGCGCCGCTTTGTCCGCAATTCGAGAGACCCGTCCAACCGACTCTCTGATTACGTTTTGTTCCCTAGCGAGCGTCGTGAAGCTTTGATGCATTGGACCCGTATGGTCCAAACGGAGCATTTTGAGCCCGTTATTGAAAACTTGAAGCGTGGCTCCGTTAATAAGGGCGCTCTGGCCTGCCTGAACCTCTTTCTGGACGACGCTGGGATGCTGCGCGTTGGCGGACGTTTGAAAAATTCTCAACTGCCATACGGGGCTCGACACCCGTTGCTGCTCCCTAAGGACGGCGCCCTTGTCCGGTTGCTGGTAGCCCACCACCATGTTAAGAATGCCCACGCTGGGTGTAACGCTCTTTCGGCTATTTTGCAGCGGGAGTTTTGGATTTTGGCTGGCCGATGCACCATTCGGAGCGTCATCTTTAAGTGCATATCCTGTTATAAACTGAAGGCCACCATATCGCAGCCTCTGATGGGTGACTTGCCGCCCGACCGCTTCAGGGCCATCCGACCATTCGCTGGAGTCGGAACAGACTTTGCTGGCCCCTTCCTCGTCAAGTCCTCTAACCTTCGTAACGCGCGTTCGCATAAGGCCTATCTTTGCGTCTTCGTGTGCCTCTCCACTAAGGCCGTTCACTTGGAACTTGTAAGCGCCCTCAGCACGGAAGCCTTCTTGGCCACGCTTGGCCGTTTCGTATCGCGGCGCGGTTTGCCGGACTTGATCCGTTCAGATTGCGGAACAAATTATAAGGGCACGGATAGGTATCTAAAAGAGGTCGTCGAATTTCTGTCCAGCCACCGGACTTATTTAGGCAATGCTATGTCAAAAAGGGGCATCCAGTGGAAATTCGACCCTCCGGCGTGTCCCCACTGGGGCGGTATTTTCGAGGCGGTGGTTAAAGTGGCAAAAACGCATCTCCGTCGCGTAATTGGTGAAACTATTTTGACATTTGAGGAACTCGCCACTGTATTCTGTAAAATTGAGGCGGTACTCAACTCTCAGCCCCTCTGTCCCCTCTCATCCGACCCGAATGATTTGGAGGTTCTAACCCCGGGACACTTCCTGATTGGCCAGCCGCTTAACGCTCTGCCCGAGTACCCCTTCAGGGAAACGACTCAGAGCTTTTGGCACCGATGGTCTTCACAAGACGGATCTTCCTCGGGTGGGAGACCTCGTGTTGGTTAGAGAACCCAACGCTCTGCCTTTGTATTGGTGCCGTGGGCGCATTGTTAAGTTGTCGTATGGAGCGGATGGGGTGCCTAGAGTGGCCGAGGTTTTGGTCGGAGATTCGGTCTTGCAACGTGCCATCGCGACCTTGTCCCGTTTGCCAATCTACTCGCGGACATAATTCCTTGTGTCCGGGGCAGGGGTTTGTTTAGGCAAAAATATTAAACATTTGAAACGTGAATTTTTTAAACGTACGTTCGAAGCATAGCACCGGTAGCAAGGTCACCCGCCCCCCGCCCGGTCGCATTTCACGGGCGGTATCGGACGGACTTCTCGAGAATCATTGTAAAGTTTTTTTGCGATCAAAACTGACGTTTAGTGTTTAGCGCCTAAATTGTTACGAACGTATTAAACCCGCGAAAATCGTTGCGTCCGCGAGAACCCGTGTTGTTCTTTAAAGACTTATTAACTTCGGTTAAATTAATTGTGCAACTCTGATAGTGATTTTCGATTTTCACTTACCCACAATTTCATACAAATAACACATACATTCACTACACTTTCATCAGCCGGGCAGATCCTGGTGAAACGTCTCCGCTCCAGAAACAGGTAAGTGCCTTCCCGTTAACTGGCTTTCTCCCTTATAGTTTTTTGTAATTAGAAACCTTCCACTTTGGCCTAAGGAGGCCCGACCTGCATCTGCCTGTAGGTTCTTCCTTCATGGGCCGGGAGGATCCTACTCTTGGATAGGCAGCTGCACGCCGTAACAAAGGTAGTGATACCAACTGTCCACAGTGATCTGAACTTAAATTTTGAATAATTGATTTATGCAAGGGCTTAACATCTGTAAAAATGTTATATATACAGGTCGCACTAGGCCCAGCGTGTTGGTTCTAAGAATAAATTTACAAGATTATACGATTTAAACAATGAGCTAAACTTAATACTAATGGAAGAAGTTTCAAGGAGATTGATGTTAAAGTCTCCACATATTACAACAGACTTGTTCTGTTTACTAAGTTTGAGTAAAACTTCTTCCACAATCCTTTCAAAATGGTCATAAGTAGCACATGGGGGTCTGTAAACACTTACAACAATGAGGTGCTCGAGCTCGACACAAGCCATTTCTACAATTCGTTCAACAGAGAGGCTCACAATATCCTTACGTTCTTTATATAATAATGACTTATCTGCTAATATTAAGGAGCCACCACGTAAACTTTTTTCTCTATTGAAGGAACTGACCACCTGGTGATTTCTGAAATTAAACATGAAATTATAACCTTTTAGCCAATGTTCAGTAACACAAAGGATGTGTATATTGTTACTATTTAAAAACAATTCAGCTTCCAATTCTTTGCCCAACATGCCTTGTATATTTTGATGCACCAGGTGTAAACAATTTTATTACTTATTTGTGGGCTGTATTCAAAATTAATTAAACTCTTATTATTGCTCAATAAAAGCAGTCTTGGTAGCCAAAAACTTGACTGAGTTAAAAAGTAAATAATAAGATAGCACATTTGCTATCAGTCTTAAATTATATTTGGATAGGTAATACCTATCTTTTGTTCAAAACTTTTTTATTAAATTATTTATGTCAATTACATGAAATTTATGATTATTATCATTACAATTATATGTCAAATTTAAATTATTATTACATATTAAATTATGCATTTGTATATTTAAATTATGTCTTAAATTATTTTCCTGTGGCAATCCCTGTATATAAGGCAGTGTGAACAAGACAATTTTGTGTACATTTCAGTTATTAAGTTGTTCCATATATCTTTTTTTTTTGACGGAAGAATGAAAATGAATGAATGAAACACACTTTATTGTACACACAAAAATACATAAAAAAGAACATAATTTATTTAAAGGTACAATTGGCGGCCTTATCGCTTGGGAGCGATCTCTACCAGCCAACCATATTGCAGAGGATAAAATGACCTGTGAGAAAGGGTAAGGGTGTACGTAGGTTGATAGAAAAACACACGACATATATAATATAATCCATAAATACATACATCTATAATATAAATAAATACATTTTAAATACAAAAATATATACATACATATACGAGAGCAGAAAAGATTAAATTTTATCATCCAATCATGGAAACATACCCTGCTCGAGGACTATATGCTTTACCAGTGATGGACGTTCCCGTATCTCTCCATTTACTTGTTTATCAAGGTCAACATATGTTATATTTCTATTCTGTTAATAAATCTTATTTTCTTCTTTATTTATACATGACCGTGTTTTTTTTTTACTAATATTTAATACCTATTTGAGTGTATCGGTTATTTTTATTCACTTGCATGCTCCACTTCCATATACTAACTTGCATTATTCTCGCTCATAATGAATTCCACATCAGGAGTTTAAGCATTCATCAACATTTGGGTGATCAGTCCAATATTGAGGAAACTTAGCAACTCAATCATTCGTATTCACACTTTCGAACATTCTTTTCTTCCATTCCTCATATCTTTTAATTACCTACATTCTAATTTTGTACAAATTGGATAACATTTTTGTCAGTCTATTTTTTTTTTGCCGTTTTTAACTGTTAGGGAACATTATTATTAAACCTCTTAATTATTTTTATTTATTTTACAGTATTTCATTATTTTCATATTTATGTTACACGTTATTATTATTTATATTTATTATTATCCACGTGTTTACAGGTCATTTCTTATTTATTTTTTGATATTATTATTTTCGTCTTAATTAGAATGTTGTTATGATTTATTTTTATGCACCTGTTCATATATCGCATGTTGCTCTCTATTGTTTTAAGATAAGCTCATTGCATAACATGTCATATTTATAGATATATCATTCATAAGAAAAGTTTAGCATACTTATTATATTCACTGTGTAAAGATTGTTACATTTGAATTTTGAATTGAAATTGAATTTAACTTATCTAGATTAGTTTGTGGTCGTTAAAAGAAAAAGTGTTATTTTACTATAAAATATGAAAAAATTAATTTATGATGAACTATAGTAAATTTAAGGACATAGAAATGTAATAAATCACATTATTTCATTAATTTTTGCACGACATAGTTATAAAATAATATAAGACAATAACTGAAAAAAGTGAATATAAAATCGTCTTGTACCTTAATAAAACATGCCACAGAAGTGCATACATAACTTAATTTATAATTATTGCTTTTTAATTATTTTTTCAGATACAGTAATAAAATATTAAAAAATCAATTGAATCGTAAATTATCTGATAATTACTTTCAATTTAAACATAGGTGTATTAAATATAGAATATTTAATACTTAAATTCATAAAATATAATAGCAAAAAGAACATAAAACAATCACAAATTGATAAATAAAGTTTTAGATGGAGATAAAATCACAAAGGTGGGAAGTTACCTCTTAATATCTTCTTTGTACTTTCTGACTCAAATTTCACATTCTTCTGGGCTAAGCTTCCTAGGGTACAACTGCTGTTCCTTTCTTCATTATACTTCTCATAATTATCAATATTAAGTATTTTATTCTTCATATTACCTTTGAAATTTTCATAAAGTTTATCTTTTTAAGTTGATCTTCATTAGTTTATTAAATACTTTCTGTAATTTTCTTTAAAAAAATAGTAATATCAGTCCTTTTCTTATATTCTTATTATTTTTCGTCACGTCCGGTATTGCCGTTAATATTTTTTCATAATTTAATTTAGATTTCTTATAATATTTTTTTTTCTTTTAAGTAATAGGCCGCGGCGGTGCGCGTGCATTGTTGCAGCGCACCGCCTGGCAGGGTCGCCATGTAAATACAGTATTGCCTTGATATAGTGTGTATAAAAAAAAAGTTTATGTACCAATAAAATAAAATGAATGTAATGGAAATGTAATATAATACCTAAATATATTTATAAAGTACCCGCGTGATAAATATCACGAAATAAAATATAAATGAAATGAATTAATAATCCTATTCTCGGTATCTAAATAATAAATAAATATATAAGTGAATAGAGAGAAATAAAGCTAGCTAAAGGTAAAAAATATCAAGAAAATAAAGTACGTACAAGAATTAGGAGTACCCTTAACCGACGAGCGTGTATGCGTAGATATATGGATGTAAAAGAGGCGAGAGAGGTGTGTCAGGATCGCGCCAAATGGAAGTCCGTAGTCTCTGCCTACCCCTCTGGGTGACAGGCGTGAGTGTATATGTATATGTATGTATATATGTATGTACAAGAATTATGAAAAAAAAGATAATAAAAAGGCCTAACTCGAAAATAAGGAATGAGATGAAAAAGTATGAATAAATAAATAAGACAAGAGTATTTTAAAATATAAATGAATGAACAACTATACTAGAACTTCGCGAATTACCAAATTATGTCAAATAAGTATGTTGTATGTATGCATGATAGGTACATCATACCAATTCTATTATGACGTTGAAATTACTATGGGGCAGAGGGATATGGCCACCCGAACTACCCATAGGATATACCTATTTATATTTACTTTTGTAATTTATGTTATTATTAGACTAAAACGTTATATATTTATTTTTATAAGTTAAAAAAAGCAAATGTATTTATTTTTTATTTTTTTGTCGGTGGGAGGTGTAGTGTAGTATAGCCCCCACGACTATATATATTAGTGTTAAGGTAGAATAAGGACAGTATAATTAAAGTTATAGAAGCATCAACACGCCTCTTCTCATTGACACACTTCCTATATTACATGGCGACCCTGCCAGGCGGTGCGCTGCTACATTGCACGCGCACCGCCGGGCCTACATAAAGAGAAAAAAAATTTACAAAAAAAAATGGAAATCATCATGGATTGACCAATTAAAAATAAAATTATATTATAACAGAATGGACGCAATACCGGATGCGACGAAAAATAAATGAATATGAATAAAAGAAGAGGCCACTATAATAATTTTACAGAAGCTGATTGAAATATAAAAAGTATAATGTACATGAAGTAATATAATTCAAATGTATAATAGTACCTACTATGAAAGCAACTAAGAAAGAATGAGGAAAATAAAAAGTGTTTTTTTTTTTAAATATAATTACCAAAGAACAAAATTCAAGAAACCGCAGATTAAATTAAAAAGGAAAGCAGCGGTTGTACTCTTGCAAGCTTCGTCCAGAAGAACAAAGAAGAAATTAAGAGGTAACTTCGCACCTGTGTGATTTTAATTCCATTTAAAACTTTATTTATCAATTTGAGATTGTTTTTATATTTTTTTTTGCTATAATATTTGTATAGAATATATATGTATAGAATAAATATAGAATATTTAATACACGTATGATTAAATTGAACTTATTTATCAGATAACTCACGTTACATTTGATTTTCAAATATGACTTTCAAAATGTTTTATTATGAATACACTTAAAATGTATCTGAAAATTCTGGCATTAAACACCTTTTAATTTACGTATTAAATATTTTACATTGCATTGTGTCATAATAAATTTACATACATTACCAAGTATTCATTATTATAAATGTTATTTATCATTAAAAGTCGTAAACGCATTAACACCTTTTTAAGATTACATGACTCCTAAGAAATGTGTTTATCTCATTTGAAATATAGATTTATGAAAACATAGGTTATTACACAAATATAAGTTTATATAGCAAAATATATGTTTGTATAGTATTTTTGGTATATAATAACATAATATTTGGTTTTATTGTCTATAAAAGAAAAAAAATATTACATTATGTAACTTATATAAGTAATAGCGGATCGATACTGTTTCGACTTGATTTTAAAACAATATATTAACCAAATTTAATTGAAAATTGTTCAACTTTTACATAAACAAAAAAACATAATATAAAATATAAAATTCAAGGTTAAATTATTATTTTAAGGAAAAAAATCTTGTAAATTCATATAAAATATACGCGAAATATATGCGCGAAAATGTTTTTTTTTCATATTTAATTATTGATGTTTTTGTGTACATGCGGTTGTGTGTCTATAATTACAACATGTTTAATTTGTGAGTATTAAATAATTGTTAGTTGGATGAAATGTGCGCCATGCACTGTACTTTATTGTATAAATATAATATTTATACTCTACTCTGATTACGTTCGTATCTCTAATTTATTTCAACATCTCCTTCCTATTTTTTTTTTTATTATGTTGAATTTTGAACTTTGATTAATTGATTCTATATAATACGAAACAATCTTTTATAACTATTCATTATTTTTATAACGTAATTATTATTATTACGTGTATAATATGTACCTATTGCAATAATAATTTATATTATGATTTTATTTTATTTTAAGCCCTATACTCTAAATTATTGCGATTATGGATAAAGTATATTATTTGCTATATGATTATAACACGTGTATTATATTAGGTATTTATTTAATTATACATGCAGTTATGTGGATCGATCCTATAGGTACTACATGTGCAACTAGTAGGTAGCATTTTGGGTAGCATCCTATTAAAGAAATGCAAATAACTACCTATCTCACTTTATAGATTTGGTCGGGGATCCCCTTAATACCTTGTATGTAACACATTTTATTTTTTGTCATGTCCTTTTATGATTTAAAATTTTCTCATTTCATTGTACTTAATTTCATACCAGTACGACTACTCCTATTTACTTTGTTTAAATTATTAGGCCTTAAGTTATACATATATGTATTTATATTTTCTTTTATAATTCTCGTATGTACATACTTTCTTTCCTTTCATAATAATTTATTCCTTTTGACCTTTTAGCTAGCTTAATTTGTTTTCGTAATTCTATTCACTTATATATTTATTTATTTATTAGATATCGGGAATCGGAGTATTAATTCACTTCATTTATATTTTATTTCGTGATATTTATCACGCGGGTACTTTATAAATATGGGCCCCCCATTTACTTGGGTATTATATTACATTTTCATAACATTCATTTCATTTTATTGGTACATTAACTTTTTTTTATCATACTATCTCAAGGTAGAACTGTACCTTGGGTTGTGCGCACAACCTTGAGGTCAACTTTTAAGTCATTTTAAAAGGACTCCAACAATTGTCACGGAGGAAAACTAAGTTCACACTATGATCCAATGAAGGATGTGACCCCTATGTACCATTATTAAGGGTAACAAATTTAAGACTTCTCTGGTCCCCAACAGTACTAATATGAGTAAACTCGTTCACATCTCATTTGTACTGAAGGTATTGTTCCCTAGTACCCGTTACTTCCGATTTTATCATCCAATCATGGAAACATACCCTGCTCGAGGACTATATGCTTTACCAGTGATGGACGTTCCCGTATCTCTCCATGATTTATTTATCAAGGTCATTATAATATGTTTTATTTCTATTCTCTTAATAAACCATTTTGCTTCTTTATTTATACATGACCCGTGTTTTTTTTTTTACATCTTAATATCTGTTTGGGTGTATCGGGTATTTTTATTCACTTGCATGCTCCACTTCCATATACTAATTTGCATTATTCTCGCTCATAATGAGTTCCATACCAAGAGTTTAAGCATTCATCAATATTTGGGTGATCAGTCCAATATTGAGGAAACTTAGCAACTCGATCATTCGTATTCACACTTTCGAACATTCTTTTCTTCCATTCCTCATATCTTTTAATTACATACATTCTAATTTTGTACAAATTGGATAACATTCTTCTGGGCTAAGCTTCCTAGGGTACAACTGCTGTTCCTTTCTTCATTATACTTCTCATAATTATCAATATTAAGTATTTTATTCTTCATATTACCTTTGAAATTTTCATAAAGTTTATCTTTTTAAGTTGATCTTCATTAGTTTATTAAATACTTTCTGTAATTTTCTTTAAAAAAATTGTAATATCAGTCCTTTTCTTATATTCTTATTATTTTTCGTCACGTCCGGTATTGCCGTTAATATTTTTTCATAATTTAATTTAGATTTCTTATAATATTTTTTTTCTTTTAAGTAATAGGCCGCGGCGGTGCGCGTGCATTGTCGCAGCGCACCGCCTGGCAGGGTCGCCATGTAATGTCGGAACTCGGAAGGTGTTGAATGAAGGAGACGTGTTGCTTGTACAAGAACTTTAATTATACTGTCGCTATTCTATACTTAATACTAATATCATAAATGTATATTGTCGGAGGTAAAGGGGTGTCTACAGAGCACTATGTGATATAGGAAGTGTGTCAATGAAATTGAGACGTGTTGATGCTTCTATAACTTTAATTATACTGTTCTTATTCTACCTTAACACTAATATATATATAGTAGTGGAGGCTATACTACACTACACCTCCCACCGACAAGAAAATGAAAAATAAATGAATACATTTGTTTTTTTTTTAAACTTATAAAAATAAATATAAAATATGTTTATTATTAATAAAAATTACAAAAATTCAATGTAATTATATATTATTTGATCTAAATATAAATTACAAGAATAAAATATAGGTATATTCTATGGGTAGTTCGGGTGGCCATATCCCTCTGCCCCATAGTAATTTCAACGTCATAATAGAATTGGTATGATGTACCTATCAAGCATACATACAACATACTTATTTGACATAATTAGGTAATTCGCGAAGTTCTAGTATAGTTGTTCATTCATTTATATTTTAAAATACTCTTGTCTTATTTATTTATTCATACTTTTTCAACTCATTCCTTATTTTCGAGTTAGGCCTTTTTATTATCTTTTTTTTTTCATAATTCTTGTACGTACTTTATTTTCTTGATATTTTTTACCTTTAGCTAGCTTTATTTCTCTCTATTCACTTATATATTTATTTATTATTTAGATACCGGGAATCAGAGTATTAATTCATTTCATTTATATTTTATTTCGTGACATTTATCACGCGGGTACTTTATAAATTAGGGCCCCCCATTTATTTGGGTATTATATTACATTTTCACTACATTTGTTTCATTTTATTGGTACATTAACTTTTTTTTTCATACTATATCAAGGTAAAAGTGTACCTTGGGTTGTACGCACAACCTCGAGGTCAACTTTTAAGTCATTTTAAAAGGACTCCAACAATTGTCACGGAGGAAAACTAAGTTCACACTATGATCCAGTGAAGGATGTGACCTCTATGTACCATTATTAAGGGTAACAAATTTAAGACTTCTCTGGTCCCCAACAGTACTAATATGAGTAAACTCGTTCACATCACATGTGCGGAAGGTATTGTTCCCTAGTACCCGTTACTCCTGATTTTATCATCCAATCATGGAAACATACCCTGCTCGAGGACTATATGCTTTACCAGTGATGGACGTTCCCGTATCTCTCCATTACTTATTTATGTAGGCCAACTTTCGTTTTATTTCTATTTACTTCTTTACTTTTATGGTATTTATTCCTCAATATTTAATATTACCCAAGATTATGGACAATATTCCTATACAATTCATAATAAATTATCATTTCCCTAATTAAAAATACATTAAAACTTATTCCGTATTTAATAGTGTCAGAACCACCTTAAAAACTAATCGGTTATTAGGTTTTCCAAACTCTCAGCTGATCAAGCTGATTGTATGTGGACATGCTAACCTCCGATAATTTTTCTTTACCTTACTCTCACACTTAGGTACACACTATTAATATTTTTCATTTATAATTACGTAATCCGTAACTTAGCCAAACATTTATTCACATCTTTTACAAATTTATATCATATAATAGTCTCGTATAATATTTAGTTACATCGTTGTCGGTCAGGGATTGAGGCTCACAATATGGGTACAATAAAATTTAAATTAATTAATTGTATACATAATATAATGAGTATCAAAATCGAATTAAACGAAGTAATTATTTTCATAATCCACACAAATAGGTTAGATAGTCAATCTATTATCCCAAAAATAATGAATTATAATAGTTAAAACTTTATGATATGAAAGTTTAATCAATATTAAATAAAAAAAAATTATTGCATTTCATATTAAGATATAGAACAAAGAAGTCAAAGCAACGTAGTTTTCAATAACAATAACATGATCGCATAACGACAGACAGATCAAAATACAAATTGTAATCCCACTCTTAGCAGCGCAAGCGATTTGAGACACCTTTGTTTTAATTAACAAAGTACGTATATGGCAACGTTTGCGATTACATCGTATTATGATCACCTAATTTAAACGTAACTTATACAATGTTATTATTACATACATAATATGTGGATACAAGTAAATTGATAGTATTAAATTCCTTATTTACACAGAATTTTAGACACATTACTTTTGCTTGGATCGAAAAAGATTTCTAGAAGTATGGTATTTACTATATCGTTTACAGAAAATAATTTAATAATCACTGTAACACATATCAACTTTACACAACAAAACATTAATTTATTTAAGCATTAAAAAGACCAATTTTAATTTTTAAGTAAGTTTATGTATATAAGCATAACTTAAAGGTTCACTGCCTTTATAAAAGAAAAGAAAACCTAAAGCTTATTAATAATACCGAATTGTTTTAACCCTTTTCAAATTGAATCTTACATTTAAAAAAAATTTACTGTAGAAAAAAAAAACAAGGAAATATATCATATTTAACAACATATCAGTATTATTTTAATTATACGAAAAATTAATTTATGGTAAACTATGGTAAATTTAAGTATGTAAAAATGTAATCTACTATATTATTTCATTCGTTTTTTCAGGACATAGTAATAAAAATAATATAAAACAATAAACAATAACCGAATGAAATTGAATATAAAATCGTCTTGTGCCTGTATGTTAATATATAAGTGGTTAAAGCGTAACTTAATTTTTAATATTGTCATATGATTGCATTTTTTTTTAGATCGATTTTATCGTGAATTATCTGATAAAAAAACATAATCATATATTAGAAACATATGTAACTTTTTTATAATAATTATAAAAAATTTAAAGAAATCTTTAAAAAATGTCAAAAAATTACGCTGTTTCGATGTTACCTCAAATTTTCTTCTTTGTTCCTTTTGGTTCAATTTCGACATTCTTCTGGTTCTGGACGAAGCTTTCAACATTACAACCGTTTCTATCCTTTTTAAATTAATCTGCTGTTTCTTGAATTTTGCTCATTATATAAAAAAACACTTTATTTTCCTCTTAGTTGCCATCATAGTACTACTTCATACACATACTTTTTAATTTTTTCCAGTCACCTTCTGTAAAATTATTATTGTGGCCTCTTCTTGTATTCATATTTATTTTTTTTGTCACATCCGGGTATATATTCCGTGTAGTCCGCGTAAATATTTATATTATCTTCAACAACTTTTGCAGGCCGTGGCGGTGCGCGTGCATTGTAGCAGCGCACCGCCTGGCAGGGTCGCCATGTGATATAGGAACTATGTAAATGAAAAAGAGGCGTGTGTACCAAACAAGAAGAATGTCGAAATTGAACCAAAAGGAACAAAGAAGAAAATTTGAGGTAACATCGAAACAGCGTAATTTTTTGACATTTTTTAAAGATTTCTTTAAATTTTTTATAATTATTATAAAAAAGTTACATATGTTTCTAATATATGATTATGTTTTTTTATCAGATAATTCACGATAAAATCGATCTAAAAAAAAATGCAATCATATGACAATATTAAAAATTAAGTTACGCTTTAACCACTTATATATTAACATACAGGCACAAGACGATTTTATATTCAATTTCATTCGGTTATTGTTTATTGTTTTATATTATTTTTATTACTATGTCCTGAAAAAACGAATGAAATAATATAGTAGATTACATTTTTACATACTTAAATTTACCATAGTTTACCATAAATTAATTTTTCGTATAATTAAAATAATACTGATATGTTGTTAAATATGATATATTTCCTTGTTTTTTTTTTCTACAGTAAATTTTTTTTAAATGTAAGATTCAATTTGAAAAGGGTTAAAACAATTCGGTATTATTAATAAGTTTTAGGTTTTCTTTTCTTTTATAAAGGCAGTGAACCTTTAAGTTATGCTTATATACATAAACTTACTTAAAAATTAAAATTGGTCTTTTTAATGCTTAAATAAATTAATGTTTTGTTGTGTAAAGTTGATATGTGTTACAGTGATTATTAAATTATTTTCTGTAAACGATATAGTAAATACCATACTTCTAGAAATCTTTTTCGATCCAAGCAAAAGTAATGTGTCTAAAATTCTGTGTAAATAAGGAATTTAATACTATCAATTTACTTGTATCCACATATTATGTATGTAATAATAACATTGTATAAGTTACGTTTAAATTAGGTGATCATAATACGATGTAATCGCAAACGTTGCCATATACGTACTTTGTTAATTAAAACAAAGGTGTCTCAAATCGCTTGCGCTGCTAAGAGTGGGATTACAATTTGTATTTTGATCTGTCTGTCGTTATGCGATCATGTTATTGTTATTGAAAACTACGTTGCTTTGACTTCTTTGTTCTATATCTTAATATGAAATGCAATAATTTTTTTTTATTTAATATTGATTAAACTTTCATATCATAAAGTTTTAACTATTATAATTCATTATTTTTGGGATAATAGATTGACTATCTAACCTATTTGTGTGGATTATGAAAATAATTACTTCGTTTAATTCGATTTTGATACTCATTATATTATGTATACAATTAATTAATTTAAATTTTATTGTACCCATATTGTGAGCCTCAATCCCTGACCGACAACGATGTAACTAAATATTATACGAGACTATTATATGATATAAATTTGTAAAAGATGTGAATAAATGTTTGGCTAAGTTACGGATTACGTAATTATAAATGAAAAATATTAATAGTGTGTACCTAAGTGTGAGAGTAAGGTAAAGAAAAATTATCGGAGGTTAGCATGTCCACATACAATCAGCTTGATCAGCTGAGAGTTTGGAAAACCTAATAACCGATTAATTTTTAAGGTGGTTCTGACACTATTAAATACGGAATAAGTTGTTAATGAGGAAATGTATTGTTAATGAGGAAATTAGAATTTATTATGAATTGTATAGGAATATTATCCATAATATTAATCATGTATGTACGCGAGCCGTGTACGTGAAAATTATGGTTTAATTAAAAAATGGTTAATAAATACTATAAATGATTCGACCTATGCCACACTTTCTACTTATATTTCTATCAATATTTTTCATTCATAATGATAATTTCAGTAACTTATCCATAAATTTACTTACGTCTTTTATAAATTATGTCATATTGTCTCGTATAATATTTAGTTACATCATTGTCAGTCAGAGATTGAGGCTCACAATATGGGCACAACAAATTTTAAATTAATTACTTAATTGTCTACATAACATAATGAGTTTCAAAATCGTATTAAGCGAAGTAAATATTTTCATGATACACACAAGTACGCACTATTTTCCGAGAAAATAATAAATTATAATAGTTTAAATGTTTACAATTTAAAAGTTCAAACAACATAAAACCGAAAACAAACTATTACATTTCATATTAAGATGAACAGAACAAAGAAGTCAATGTCAAGCAACGTAATCATTTTCAATAACAATAACATAATCACATAACAAAAGACAGATCAAAATACAAACTGTAATCTTAGCAACGCAAGCAATTTGAGACACCTTTACGTATATGGAAACGTTTTCGAATACATCGAACTATGATCACACGGTGTGATTCACACCTAATTTTAAGATAACTTGTATGTATGCAAGTAAAATAAAGTGTACCTTAAAGTGATCGTTTTAAATATTTTTAAATTTATACAGAAGTTAAGATACCTGCATCGAGAATAGTTTTATTAGTTTCACATCGAAAAATGCATTTTTTTTTATTTCTTTTGCTATAAATATGGTGTTTATTTTATTGTATAGACAACATTATTGAAAAATGATTTCAACTTCTATCAAGTTTATATAACAAAACATTAATTTAATTGTACATGAAAAAAAAAACAATTTTCTTTTTTAAATAGGGTTAGTATACAACTTTAAGATTTATTGTTCTTAGAAAAGTAAAAAAAAACTTATAATACTAGCTAATTGTTTATAACCTTTGTCATATGTACTTGTATACATTTAAATGAAATTTGCTACCAAAAAAAAAACAAACAAGGGAATCTATTACTGATGTGTTACAACTAACTCAATGGTTACAACTACAAAATATGAAAAAATCCATGGACATGGTAAATTTAATTACGTAAAACTGTAATCCACTATATCATTTCAATCATTATTGCATGACACAGTAATAAAAATAATATAAAGCAGAAAAAATAACTGAATTAAATCTAATATAAAATCGTCTCGTGCCTTAATACATACATGAGTGCTTAAAATGGTAACTTAATTTTTAATATTGCATTATGATTTTTTTTAGATACACTAAGAAATATATTAAAATATCAATTAAATCGTGGAGTATCTGATTAATAAACTCGACTTTACCATATTATATTAAATACAAGATGTTAAAAACATAACATTTATTTTTTATAATAGTTAAAACATTTTAAAGAAATCTTAAAAAGAAATGACAAAAAAAATACGCTGATTGGATGTTACCTTTTCTTCTTTGTTCTTCTTGGCTTAATTTTGACATTCTTCTGGTTCTGGACGAAGCTTTCAAGATTACAACCACTTCTTTCCTTTTAAAATCAATCTGCCGTTTCTTGAATTTTACTCATTAATTAATAAATCACTTTTTATTTTCCTATTAGTTGCCTTCATAGTACTACTTCATATACAGTATACTTTATAAGTCATCTTCTGTAAAATTATTATTGTTGCCTCTTCTTTTATTCATATTTATTTATTTGTTTGTCACGTCCGGATATATATTCCGTGCAGTCCGGGTAAATATTTCCATTATTTTCAACAATTATTGCAGGCCGCGGCGGTGCGCGTGCGTTGTGTTATAATATAATTTTCTTTTTAAATTGAATTTTTTTTCTCTTTATGTACGCCCGGCGGTGCGCCTGCAATGTAGCAGCGCACCGCCTGGCAGGGTCGCCATGTGATAAACGTCGAATCGTCCATCACTGGTAAAGCATATAGTCCTCGAGCAGGGTATGTTTCCATAATTGGATGATAAAATCGGGAGTAACGGGTACTAGGGAACAATACCTTCAGTACAAGTGAGATGTGAACGAGTCTACTCATATTAGTACTGTTGGCGACCAGAGAAGTCTTAAATTTGTTACCCTTAATAATGGTACATAGAGGTCACATCCTTCATTGGATCATAGTGTGAACTTAGTTTTCCTCCGTGACAATTGTTGGAGTTCTTTTAAAACGACTTAAAAGTTGACCTCGAGGTTGTGCGCACAACCCAAGGTACAGTTCTACCTTGAGACAGTATGATAAAAAAGTTAATGTACCAATAAAATGAAATGAATGTAAGGAAAATGTAATATAATACCCAAGTAAATGGGGGGCCCATATTTATAAAGTACCCGCGTGATAAATATCACGAAATAAAATATAAATGAAGTGAATTAATACTCCGATTCCCGATATCTAATTAATAAATAAATATATAAGTGAATAGAATTACGAAAACAAATTAAGCTAGCTAAAAGGTCAAAAAGAATAAATTATTATGAAAGGAAAGAAAGTATGTACATACAAGAATTATAAAAGAAAATATAAATACATATATGTATAACCTAAGGCCTGATAATTTAAACAAAGTAAATAGGAGTAGTTGTACTGGTATGAAAATAAGTACAATGAAATATGAAAAATTCAAATCATAAAAGGACATGAGAAAAAATAAAATGAGTTACATAAAAGGTATTAAGGGGATCCCCGACCAAATCTATAAAGTGAGATAGGTAGTTATTTGCATTTCTTTACTAGGATGCTACCCAAAATGCTACCTACTAGTTGCACATGTAGTACCTATAGGATCGATCCACATAACTACATGTATAATTAAATAAATACCTAATATAATCCACGTGTTATAATCATATAGCAAATAACATATTTTATCCATAATCGCAATAATATAGAGTATAGGGCTTAAAATAAAATAAAATAATTATGTAAATTATTATTGTAATAGGTACATATTATACAAGTAATATTAATAATTACGTTATAAAAATGATGAATAGTTATAAAAGATTGTTTGGTTTATATAGAATCAATTACTTAAAGTTTGAAATTCAACATAATTTAAAAAAAAAATAATAGGGAAGGAGATGTTGAAATAAATTAGAGATACGAACGTAATCAGAGTACAGTATAAATATTATATTTATACAAAAAGTACAGTGCATGGCTCATTTCTCTCGTCCTTATAATGTCGGAACTCGGAAGGTGCTGAATGAAGGAGACGTGTTGCTTGTACAAGAACTTTAATTATACTGTGTTCTATTCTATACTTAATACTAATTTTATAAATGTATATTGTCGGAAGTAAAGGGGAGTCTACAGGGCACTACACCTCCCACCGACCAAAAAATAAAAATAAATAATGATTACATTTATTTTTTTTATAAACTTTAAAAAATATTTTCTTATATTTTGTTTTACATTTCAAGATACTTTTATTTAATTCACTTTTTTATTAACTTTATATATTTACTTTATTCTTCGGTGACTATTATTTATTTTTCATTTCACTGCATGGCATTAAATATCATTAATAATAATATTCATCAAATAATTGTGTCTTTTCTTTCACGTACACAGCTCGCGTATACATCATTAAGAACATGGCCAATGTATATAGTCCTTTCTATGATTCTCATTTCAGTTAATAAAATAGTTACGTACGAGTAACTTAACTTAGTCATAAAATTATATGTCATTTGAGAGAAGAATTATTTCCTTTACATATACATATTTTTAAGAATCGAGGCTCACTATTTAATCATATATCATAAATAAACTATTTAAATCCCTTAAATGCTTTCCTAAAAGAATAATTTCAATATATTATAAATCTTATAATTTACTGAGGTCATTCAATTTAACCAAAAATTTAATTATTTCATTTCATATTAAGATGAACAGAACAAAGAAGTCAATGTTAAGCCACGTAATCATTTTCAATAACAATAACATAATCACATAACAAAAGACAGATCAAAATACAAATTGCGATCCCAGCTGCGTAAGCGATTTGTGACACTTTTGTTTTCAATTCCAATGTACGTTTATGGGAAAGTTTGCGATTACATCGTATGATGTTATTATTACATACATATATGGATACGTGTAAAATAATAGATTTATTTTTATGATTCTTATTTATACATAATTTTAGATAGTTACTTTAATTTTACATCCATCAAAAAAAAATGCGTTATTTTTTTTTTAATTACAATTTCTGGGAGTATGATATTTACTATATCGTTTACAGAAAATAATTGAATAATCACTGTAACACATATCAACTTTACACAACAAAACATTAAAATTTAAACATTCAAAAGAACAATTTTTGTTTTTAAGTAGGTTATTACATAAATTTAAGGTCCTTGCTTTTATAAAAGAAAAGAAAAGCTAACACTTATAATTAATACTTAATAGTTTTAACTCTTTTCCAATTGAATCTTACATTTAAATAAAATTTACTATAGGAAAAAAAAACATGTGATATAGAGATATAAGGAAATGTGTCAATGAGAAGGACACGTTTTGCTTACTCGGTTCAATAGTTTAGCTTGATTTATTTTTTATTTTTACATTTAGTTAACTATTAGGTATTTATTTAACTTCTTTATCAGATATTCTTTATTACAAAATTTTACCATAACTTTCAAAATGTTTTATTATGAATACACTTAAAATGTATCTGAAAATTCTGGCATTAAACACCTTTTAATTTACGTATTAAATATTTTACATTGCATTGTGTCATAATAAATTTACATACATTACCAAGTATTCATTATTATAAATGTTATTTATCATTAAAAGTCGTAAACGCATTAATACCTTTTTAAGATTACATGACTCCTAAGAAATGTGTTTTTTTTTTTTTTTTTTTTTTTATAGGAGAGGGGGCAAACGAGCATGCGGCTCACCTGATGGTAAGTGACTACCGCCGCCCATGAACAACCGCAACACCAGGGGAATTGCAGATGCGTTGCCGGCCTTTTAAAAAGGAGTAGGCTCTTTTCTTGAAGGTCCCTAAGTCGTATCGGTCCGGAAAAATCGCTGATGGTAATCGAATCCACAAGGAAGTCGTGCGAGGAAGAAAACATCTTCTAAATCGCACAGTGGTGGACCGCCAATCATCCAGATGGTGTGGATGGTATCGGGAGTTCTGCCGCGATGTGCGTTCATGAAATTTGGCGGCTGGGATTAATCCGAACAATTCCTCAGAGCACTCCCCATGGTAGATGCGAAAGAAAATGCAAAGAGATGCAACATCTCTTCGCAGTGCCAATGAATCGAGCCGATCGGAAAGGGCTCGGTCGTCGACGATTCGAGCCGCTCTGCGCTGGATGCGGTCAAGTGGAAGGAGCTGGCACTGGGGAGCCCCTGCCCAGAGATGGGAACAGTATTCCATGTGAGGCCGAACCTGCGCCTTGTAAAGTTGCAGGCGGTGTGCCGGCATGAAATACTGTCCCGCTCTGCTGAGCACGCCAAGCTTTTTAGAGGCCAATTTGGCCTTCTCTTCCAAGTGACCACGAAACTGCACGTCACTCGATATGTCGACTCCGAGGATACCGATACTGGCTGAGGCAAGAAGGGGAGTGCCTTGAAACTGAGGAGATACGACAAAGGGGTTCTTTTTAGCGGTAAACGCGCAAACTTGTGTCTTCTGAGGATTAAACTGGACTAGATTTAGTCGCCCCCAATCCGAGACTTTGTCCAGCAAAGACTCGACTTCAGACACAAGTTTGTTCCGGTACTCGGCGACGTTTTCCCGAGAAATATTGGCCCGGCCGGTGTATAGAGCATCACCAGTGCTGTCATCCGCATAGCAATGAATGTTACCAGTTAGCAACATATCATTGATATGCAGAAGAAACAGCGTTGGTGATAACACACAGCCTTGTGGAACACCAGCGTTAATAGGCTTGTAGTCAGAACATGCACCGTCTACAACGACCTTGATGCTCCGATCTGCAAGGAAGCTGGTGATCCAATTGCACAATTTCTCGGGAAGCCCATAGGAAGGGAGCTTCGAAAGAAGCGCTTTGTGCCAAACCCGATCGAAGGCCTTCGCAATGTCCAGACTAACGGCCAACGCCTCCCCCTTGGACTCTACTGCCTCCGCCCATCTATGGGTCAGGTAGACTAGAAGATCACCAGCTGATCGACCCCGACGAAAACCGTATTGGCGGTCACTGATCAGCTGGTGATCCTCAAGGTACCGGATGAGCTGGCAGTTAATAATGGATTCCATTATTTTGGAGAACAAGGAGGTGATCGCGATAGGCCTATAGTTGGACGGGTCTGAGCGGTCGCCTTTTTTAGGGATCGGGTGGACAAAAGCTGTCTTCCATGAGTTCGGGACTACGCCTTGGGAGTAGGAGTACCGGAAAAGACGCGTTAGAACCGGTGCCAACTCCGGAGCACACGTCCTCAGCACAATTGGGGGGATTCCGTCAGGCCCACTCGACTTGTGGATGTCAAGGGAGAGGAGTGCTTTGCGAACCGAGCGCTGTGAGAATAGCACATCCGGCATAGAGCACTCACACCGCGGGATGGTCGGCGGTGTGTTCCCCCCGTCATCAACAGTCGAGTTGGACGCAAAAAGGGAGCCTAATAGGTCGGCCTTCTCTTTTGCGTCGTGGGCCAGTGAGTCGTCCTCCCTGTGCAGAGATGGTAGTGATGGCTTACAGAAATTCTCATTTGAAATATAGATTTATGAAAACATAGGTTATTACACAAATATAAGTTTATATAGCAAAATATATGTTTGTATAGTATTTTTGGTATATAATAACATAATATTTGGTTTTATTGTCTATAAAAGAAAAAAAATATTACATTATGAAACTTATATAAGTAATAGCGGATCCATACTGTTTCGACTTGATTTTAAAAACAATATATTAACCAAATTTAATTGAAAATTGTTCACCTTTTACATAAACAAGAAAACATAATATAAAATATAAAATTCAAGGTTAATTTATTATTTTAAGGAAAAAAAATCTTGTAAATTCATATAAAATATACGCGAAATATATGCGCGAAAATGTTTTTTTTTTCATATTTAATTATTGATGTTTTTGTGTACATGCGGTTGTGTGTCTATAATTACAACATGTTTAATTTGTGAGTATTAAATAATTGTTAGTTGGCTGAAATGTGCGCCATGCACTGTACTTTATTGTATAAATATAATATTTATACTCTACTCTGATTACGTTCGTATCTCTAATTTATTTCAACATCTCCTTCCTATTTTTTTTTTATTATGTTGAATTTTGAACTTTGATTAATTGATTCTATATAATACGAAACAATCTTTTATAACTATTCATTATTTTTATAACGTAATTATTATTATTTCGTGTATAATATGTACCTATTGCAATAATAATTTATATTATGATTTTATTTTATTTTAAGCCCTATACTCTAAATTATTGCGATTATGGATAAAGTATATTATTTGCTATATGATTATAACACGTGTATTATATTAGGTATTTATTTAATTATACATGCAGTTATGTGGATCGATCCTATAGGTACTACATGTGCAACTAGTAGGTAGCATTTTGGGTAGCATCCTATTAAAGAAATGCAAATAACTACCTATCTCACTTTATAGATTTGGTCGGGGATCCCCTTAATACCTTGTATGTAACACATTTTATTTTTTGTCATGTCCTTTTATGATTTAAAATTTTCTCATTTCATTGTACTTAATTTCATACCAGTACGACTACTCCTATTTACTTTGTTTAAATTATTAGGCCTTAAGTTATACATATATGTATTTATATTTTCTTTTATAATTCTCGTATGTACATACTTTCTTTCCTTTCATAATAATTTATTCCTTTTGACCTTTTAGCTAGCTTAATTTGTTTTCGTAATTCTATTCACTTATATATTTATTTATTTATTAGATATCGGGAATCGGAGTATTAATTCACTTCATTTATATTTTATTTCGTGATATTTATCACGCGGGTACTTTATAAATATGGGCCCCCCATTTACTTGGGTATTATATTACATTTTCATAACATTCATTTCATTTTATTGGTACATTAACTTTTTTTTATCATACTATCTCAAGGTAGAACTGTACCTTGGGTTGTGCGCACAACCTTGAGGTCAACTTTTAAGTCATTTTAAAAGGACTCCAACAATTGTCACGGAGGAAAACTAAGTTCACACTATGATCCAATGAAGGATGTGACCCCTATGTACCATTATTAAGGGTAACAAATTTAAGACTTCTCTGGTCCCCAACAGTACTAATATGAGTAAACTCGTTCACATCTCACTTGTACTGAAGGTATTGTTCCCTAGTACCCGTTACTTCCGATTTTATCATCCAATCATGGAAACATACCCTGCTCGAGGACTATATGCTTTACCAGTGATGGACGTTCCCGTATCTCTCCATGATTTATTTATCAAGGTCATTATAATATGTTTTATTTCTATTCTCTTAATAAACCATTTTGCTTCTTTATTTATACATGACCCGTGTTTTTTTTTTACATCTTAATATCTGTTTGGGTGTATCGGGTATTTTTATTCACTTGCATGCTCCACTTCCATATACTAATTTGCATTATTGTCGCTCATAATGAGTTCCATACCAAGAGTTTAAGCATTCATCAATATTTGGGTGATCAGTCCAATATTGAGGAAACTTAGCAACTCGATCATTCGTATTCACACTTTCGAACATTCTTTTCTTCCATTCCTCATATCTTTTAATTACATACATTCTAATTTTGTACAAATTGGATAACATTTTTGTCAGTCTATTTTTTTTTGCCGTTTTTAACTGTTAGGGAACATTATTATTAAACCTCTTAATTATTTTTATTTTATTTTACAGTATTTCATTATTTTCATATTTATGTTACACGTTATTATTATTTATATTTATTATTATCCACGTGTTTACAGGTCATTTCTTATTTATTTTTTGATATTATTATTTTCGTCTTTATTAGAATGTTGTTATGATTTATTTTTATGCACCTGTTCATATATCGCATGTTGCTCTCTATTGTTTTAAGATAAGCTCATTGCATAACATGTCATATTTATAGATATATCATTCATAAGAAAAATTTAGCATACTTATTATATTCACTGTGTAAAGATTGTTACATTTGAATTTTGAATTGAAATTGAATTTAACTTATCTAGATTAGTTTGTGGTAGTTAAAAGAAAAAGTGTTATTTTACTATAAAATATGAAAAAATTAATTTATGATGAACTATAGTAAATTTAAGGACATAAAAATGTAATAAATCACATTATTTCATTAATTTTTGCACGACACAGTTATAAAATAATATAAGACAATAACTGAAAAAAGTGAATATAAAATCGTCTTGTACCTTAATAAAACATGCCACAGAAGTGCATACATAACTTAATTTATAATTATTGCTTTTTAATTATTTTTTCAGATACAGTAATAAAATATTAGAAAATCAATTGAATCGTAAATTATCTGATAATTACTTTCAATTTAAACATAGGTGTATTAAATATAGAATATTTAATACTTAAATTCATAAAATATAATAGCAAAAAGAACATAAAACAATCACAAATTGATAAATAAAGTTTTTGATGGAGATAAAATCACAAAGGTGGGAAGTTACCTCTTAATATCTTCTTTGTACTTTCTGACTCAAATTTCACATTCTTCTGGGCTAAGCTTCCTAGGGTACAACTGCTGTTCCTTTCTTCATTATACTTCTCATAATTATCAATATTAAGTATTTTATTCTTCATATTACCTTTGAAATTTTCATAAAGTTTATCTTTTTAAGTTGATCTTCATTAGTTTATTAAATACTTTCTGTAATTTTCTTTAAAAAAATAGTAATATCAGTCCTTTTCTTATATTCTTATTATTTTTCGTCACGTCCGGTATTGCCGTTAATATTTTTTCATAATTTAATTTAGATTTCTTATAATATTTTTTTTTCTTTTAAGTAATAGGCCGCGGCGGTGCGCGTGCATTGTCGCAGCGCACCGCCTGGCAGGGTCGCCATGTAATGTCGGAACTCGGAAGGTGCTGAATGAAGGAGACGTGTTGCTTGTACAAGAACTTTAATTATACTGTGTTCTATTCTATACTTAATACTAATTTTATAAATGTATATTGTCGGAGGTAAAGGGGAGTCTACAGGGCACTATTGAAGGAATATGTAGCAAAAATGCTGAGAAGTAAAATGAAGAATAAATAATTGTTAAACAAGAATGAAGTAAATACATGAAGTAAAAAAGAGAACAAAGAGAAGTATTGAAGTGTGAAAAGATATATTATTAGAGTATTATAAATGTCCGGATTAGATGACATGTTCTGATGAATACGAATAAATAATATTGTAAATGTTTGCGAAAGTCGAAACATAATATTATGTTATACATAATTATGCCTGACTATGTCATATAATACTTAGCACGCAACGCAAAAGAGCGTTGCCAAACGCCCTGCTCAATCTCGGTATACATTAGATTGTAGTTTTTATAACACTTAGACTTAATTTCCATTAAATTTTAATTATGTTTAGAATAGTTTTGAGGTTGGATAAAAAATAGATAAATTTATTTTTTATTTTTTTGTCGGTGGGAGGTGTAGTGTAGTATAGCCCCACGACTATATATATATATATGTATTAGAGTTAAGTTAAGAATAGAGAACAGTATAATTAAAGTTCGTATAAATAAGGCGTGTTGCTTGTACAAACAAGCAACACGCCTTATCTCATTGACACATTACCTATATCACATGGCGACCCTGCCAGGCGGTGCGCTGCTACACTGCACGCGCACCGCCGGGCCTACATAAAGAGAAAAAAAAAATACAAAAAAGTGGAAATCATCATAGATTGACCATTTTAAAAAGAAAATTATATTATAACAGAATGTACGCAATACCGGATGTGACGAAAAATAAATGAATATGAATAAAAGAAGAGGCCACAATAATAACTTTGCAGAAACTAAAAATTAAAAAGTACGTATAGTATCTGAAGACAACAGACAACAGCTATAAAGAGTGAGGAAAATAATTTTTTTTTTAATATAATGACCAAATACCAAAATTATTCAAGAAACGGCAGATTAAGTTAAAAAGGGAAGAAGCGGTTGTAATCTTGAAAGCTTCGTCCAGAACCAGAAGAATATCAAAATTAAACAAAGAAGAAAATTTGAGGTAACATCGAATCAGCGTATTTTTTTTTTGTAATTTCTTTTTAAGATTTATTTAAAATGTTTTAACTATTATAAAAAAAATGTTATGTTTTTAACATCTTGTATTTAATAGAATATGGTAAAGTCGAGTTTATTAATCAGATACTCCACGATTTAATTGATATTTTAATATATTTCTTAGTGTATCTACAAAAAAAATCATAATGTAATATTAAAAATTAAGTTACCATTTTAAGCACTCATGTATGTATTAAGGCACGAGACGATTTTATATTACATTTAATTCAGTTATTTTTTCTGCTTTATATTATTTTTATTACTGTGTCATGCAAAAATGATTGAAATTATATAGTGGATTACAGTTTTACGTAATTAAATTTACCATGTCCATGGATTTTTTCATATTTTGTAGTTTTAACCATTGAGTTAGTTGTAACACATCAGTAATAGATTCCATTGTTTTTTTTTGTAGCAAATTTCATTTAAATGTATACAAGTATGACAAAGGTTATAATCAATTAGCTATTATTATAACTTTTTTCAACTTTTCTTAGAAAAATAAATCTTAAAGTTGTATATTAACCCTAATTAAAAATGAAAATTGTTTTTTTTTTTCATGTATAATTAAATTAATATTTTGTTATATAAACTTGATAGAAGTTGTAGTGATTTTTCAGTAATGTTGTCTATACAATACAATAAACACCATATTTCTAGCAAAAGTAATTAAGAAAAACATAATACATTTTTCGATGTCAAACTAATAAAACTATTCACGATGCAAGTACATATCTTAACTTCTGTATAAATTTAAAAATATTTAAAACGATCACTTTAAGATACACTTTATTTTACTTGCATTCATATTATCTATAACATATTATACAAGTTATCTTAAAATTTGGTGTGAATCACAGTCACACCATGTGATCATAGTTCGATGTATTCGAAAACGTTTCCATATACGTAAAGGTGTCTCAAATTGCTTGCGTTGCTAAGATTACAGTTTGTATTTCGATCTGTCTGTTGTTATGTGATTATGTTATTGTTATTGAAAATGATTACGTTGCTTTGACTTCTTTGTTCTATATCTTAATATGAAATACAATAATTTATTTTTTATTTAATATTGATTAAACTTTCATATCATAAAGTTGTAACTATTATAATTCATTATTTTTGGGATAATAGAATGAATATCTAACCTATTTGCGTGGATTATGAAAATAATTACTTCGTTTAATTCAATTTTGAAACTCTTTATATTATGTATATAATTCATTAATTTAAATTTTATTGTACCCATATTGTGAGCCTCAGTCCCTGACGATAACGATGTAACTAAATATTATACGACACTATTTTATGATATAAATTTGTAAAAGATGTTGGGTTTTAAAGTGATTGTATGTTTATAGATATCTGTCATAGTTAAGCTGTCTCCTGGTAAATAAAATATGTCACAGTATTTTGCACATATGTTTTCGATTGAAACCTGTTCTTCCCCATTTAGATATTCCTGTAATTTTAAAATAGAAAATAATTTCTTTACGCGTTCTGCATTTTTATTCGATTCTCCAAACATACACATATAGTACTCACTCGCTCTATGAATGCTAGGGCTAATGTCGCTCAAACAAAAATCTCTATCAGTTGTATTTATTATTCGAATAGGTATTTCTCCTCTAACTGGACTCGCTAACGTGCTGGCTACGTAAACACCCTCCGAGATCAATTTTTTCGAGATTTAATCTCGAAAAAATTGATTGATAAATCTTAAAGTTGTATATTAACCCTAATTAAAAATGAAAATTGTTTTTTTTTTTCATGTATAATTAAATTAATATTTTGTTATATAAACTTGATAGAAGTTGTAGTGATTTTTCAGTAATGTTGTCTATACAATACAATAAACACCATATTTCTAGCAAAAGTAATTAAGAAAAACATAATACATTTTTCGATGTCAAACTAATAAAACTATTCACGATGCAAGTACATATCTTAACTTCTGTATAAATTTAAAAATATTTAAAACGATCACTTTAAGGTACACTTTATTTTACTTGCATTCATATTATCTATAACATATTATACAAGTTATCTTAAAATTTGGTGTGAATCACAGTCACACCATGTGATCATAGTTCGATGTATTCGAAAACGTTTCCATATACGTAAAGGTGTCTCAAATTGCTTGCGTTGCTAAGATTACAGTTTGTATTTCGATCTGTCTGTTGTTATGTGATTATGTTATTGTTATTGAAAATGATTACGTTGCTTTGACTTCTTTGTTCTATATCTTAATATGAAATACAATAATTTATTTTTTATTTAATATTGATTAAACTTTCATATCATAAAGTTGTAACTATTATAATTCATTATTTTTGGGATAATAGAATGAATATCTAACCTATTTGCGTGGATTATGAAAATAATTACTTCGTTTAATTCAATTTTGAAACTCTTTATATTATGTATATAATTCATTAATTTAAATTTTATTGTACCCATATTGTGAGCCTCAGTCCCTGACGATAACGATGTAACTAAATATTATACGACACTATTTTATGATATAAATTTGTAAAAGATGTTGGGTTTTAAAGTGATTGTATGTTTATAGATATCTGTCATAGTTAAGCTGTCTCCTGGTAAATAAAATATGTCACAGTATTTTGCACATATGTTTTCGATTGAAACCTGTTCTTCCCCATTTAGATATTCCTGTAATTTTAAAATAGAAAATAATTTCTTTACGCGTTCTGCATTTTTATTCGATTCTCCAAACATACACATATAGTACTCACTCGCTCTATGAATGCTAGGGCTAATGTCGCTCAAACAAAAATCTCTATCAGTTGTATTTATTATTCGAATAGGTATTTCTCCTCTAACTGGACTCGCTAACGTGCTGGCTACGTAAACACCCTCCGAGATCAATTTTTTCGAGATTTAATCTCGAAAAAATTGATTATTATTATTATTAGTAGAGGTGGGTTGAGATTGTAAATTATTTTGGTCAATGAAGTTTACGTAACTTTGGTTTTGCCCTGCTTTTAAATTAATATTATTTTTCATACCTCTACTATTCTGGTATGGGCGGGAATTACCTCGCCAATGTCTACCTCGTTGGTTGCCACGCCACATTGGTCGTTGTTGGCCTCTGCTCACTACAACGCCGCGCTGTAGGTGGGCACTGTACGATCCATATTGATGACCACGGTGATTATAACGTCCCCTGGAATTGCGAAAATAGGAATTCTTTTTATTTATGGTCATAAAATTGGGATTAGCAGTGGTTGGTGGCTCCTCATCTAATGCTGATTGAATTGCGTCTTTTAAAGATAGAAAGTTACGTGCTGTAATTATAGTTCCGGTTCTGCGATTCCGTAGCCCGTCAGCAAATTGCTTGATTGCTTGCCTTTCATTTAAGGGCTTAAGCACCTTAAATGCTTCCGGGTTGTTGTCTGCTTGTGAAATTGTTAAATCAACAAACATTTGAGTAATTTGCTTACCATATTCCTCAATGGTCAGCTCATTCTGCTTGAAGTACAGCACCGTGATTGGATGGCCGTAGCGGATTTTTTCGGCAAAAGCTCTTTTTTCATATCAGTAATTAAATGAGGAGCCACCAACCACTGCTAATCCCAATTTTATGACCATAAATAAAAAGAATTCCTATTTTCGCAATTCCAGGGGACGTTATAATCACCGTGGTCATCAATATGGATCGTACAGTGCCCACCTACAGCGCGGCGTTCCTGGCAGGGTCGCCATGTAATGTCGGAACTCGGAAGGTGCTGAATGAAGGAGACGTGTTGCTTGTACAAGAACTTTAATTATACTGTACTCTATTTTTAATTTACCTCTAATATATATATATAGTCGTGGGGGCTATACTACACTACACCTCCCACCAACAAGAAAATGAAAAATAAATGAATACATTTGTTTTTTTAAACTTATAAAAATAAATATAAAATATGTTTATTATTAATAAAAATTACAAAAATTCAATGTAATTATATATTATTTGATCTAAATATAAATTACAAAAATAAAATATAGGTATATTCTATGGGTAGTTCGGGTGGCCAGATCCCTCTGCCCCATAGTAATTTCAACGTCATAATAGAATTGGTATGATTGGTATCATGCATACATACAACATACTTATTTGACATAATTAGGTAATTCGCGAAGTTCTAGTATAGTTGTACATTCATTTATATTTTAAAATACTCTGCTTTTATATATTTATTCATACTTTTCATCTCATTTCTTATTTTTGATTGTTAGGCCTTGTTATTATCTTCTTTTTTCATAATTCTTGTACGTACTTTTTTTTCTTAATATTCTGACCTTTAGCTAGCTTTATTCCTCTCTATTCACTTATATATTTATTTATTATTTAGATACCGGGAATCGGAGTAGTAATTCACTTCATTATATTTTATTTCGTTATATTTATCACGCGGGTACTTTATACATATGGGCCCCCCATTTATTTGGGTATTGTATCACATTTCCACTACATTTATTTCATTTTATTGGTACATACACTTTTTTTTATCATACTATATCAAGGTAAAACTGTACCTTGGGTTGTGCGCACAACCTCGAGGTCAAATTTTAAGTCATTTTAAAAGGACTCTAACAATTGTCACCGAGGAAAACTAAGTTCACACTATGATCCAATGAAGGATGTGACCTCTATGTACCATTATTAAGGGTAACAAATTTAAGACTTCTCTGGTCCCCAACAGTACTAATATGAGAAAACTCGTTCACATCTCACTTGTACTGAAGGTATTGTTACCTAGTACCCGTTACTCTCAATTTTATCATCCAATCATGAAACATACCCTGCTCGAGGACTATATGATATACCAGTGATGGACGTTCCCTTATCTCTCCATTACCTACTTATTTATGCAAGTCAACTTTTGTTTTCTTTCTATTTATTCCTTTACATTTATAGTATTTATTAATTATTCACACAGTGGTAGAGCCACGCGACAGTTTTTGCTGTCGCACGGATGGGCCGGCTCGAACCGGGGTGGTACCACGACCTCACAGAAAACCAGCGTGAAGTAGAGGTTTACCTCTGCGTTTCGCTTGGTGAGTGCAGGTGGCCGGAGGCCCTTTTTACTGGAAATGAGGCATTCCATCTTGGTCCTCACGGGTGACAACGCATCTACATTTTCATTTGTATTGGAGGATAGATGTAGATGTCTATGGGCCGCAGCAACCACTTACCATCAGGTGGACTGTGTGCTCGTTTGTCACCCTTATCCTATAAAAAAAAAAAAAAAAAAAAACATTATTTAATTGAACCATAATTTTCACGTACACGGCTTGCGTACATATATGATTAATATTATGGATAATATTCTTATACAATTCATAATAAATTCTCATTTACCTCATTAAAACTTATTCCGTATTTAATAGTGTCAGAACCACCTTAAAAATTAATCGGTTATTAGGTTTTCCAAACGCTTAGCTGATCAAGCTGATCTAGTTACTAAAAACAAGTCGAAATTGTATCTACTCTATTATTTTAAGTTTCATAACATAATAGTATTTTTTTATTATGGACAACGAAACATAAAATTATGTAATCTGCTTAAAAAAAATTGTCTCCTCTAATGTTAATTAATATTTTGTTTTAACAAACTTTAGATGTTTAATAGTGTATATTTTAAATTTATGTCTCAATTAAGATAAACATATTCTATAAAAGTCATAAAATAAAAAAGTAGTAATGTGTTTTCGACTATTATAAATAACTTAAATAATGAATACACGATAATGTATGTGTAAACCTATTATCACAGGGAAATGTAACTACCTAAACTGTATAATTAAGAAAAAATGTTTAAAACAAATATTTAAGGGTAAACTATTAGGAAAGGTAAATTATTTTATTCACGGTATTATTTTATTGTATTGTTAAAAGTAGGTACCAGCATACGATGTAATCTCAAACGTTTCCATATACGTGTACTTTGGAATTTAAAACAAAGGTGTCAATTGAGCACAAGTTCTATGTTTTTAATTCGTTACCAATTATGGAGAATGGTATCATCGGTCGAGATCTTTTAAAAAAAATATAGATGAGTTTCGCATTTTGATTCGAATATTTTAATATTATATGACCATCTAGGTAGATCATAATAAAACCTATTTCAAACACTTGTAATAATTCCTTGGCAAGTTGTTTTTCTTCTTTTATTTCACTAATGTGATAAGACGGGTTAAGATACATAAAGTTTTTTTGTTGAATGGCAAGGATTGTAAGTATAATTTATTGAGAGATTTGACTGATAAAAATAAATTCAGTGAGTGTTTTATACACATTGGTTAGATTAAATTGACATATTAACTTATTTCAGTAATGAAAATATATTGGAATGTTTATAGGTAAAGCACAAGATCTGGTAGATAATTAGCTACTTCAGTGATAGTCGGGTGCGCAAACGAGTATTATGGAAATGCTAAAAAGTCAATGAGAACTTTTCGTAGACATCAGGTTTTTAGAAAGGATAAAAAGTACATATAATATGATGTCAAGTTAATTACAAAACGCAATATTATTGTTGCCCACCTATATACCTACTTGATCATGTTAACATGTTGTTGTAACGTTGGTTAGTACCAAAAAACGACAGGTTTAATGACGTACGAAATAAAATCGCATGCGTATCCTGGATTGACTCGATAATATTATGTATAACCTGACCTGATCATGATAATGAGATTATAATCTATTTTTAATGAATTAATTTTATATTTTGTTTAACTGCTTTATTTTACTCAATTGAGGAATTATATAAATTTAAGGGCTAAGTAACATTGTATTTTATTTTAATCTTCAATATTAAATTTATTATTATGTAATAAGATTCAGGGTTCGTATAATGTTATAATTAAATATGACATGTAATCATAATTCATTTTTTTATTATATCTGTCAAGAGAATAACATGTAAAAAAAAAAGTAAATAGAAAACTTTTCTTTTTTTTTTCTTAAATATCGGGGGAGGTGTAGTGTATGTGTCTCCACCCTACTAGTAGTGTAAGAAATACATTTACTCTTAAGTTTATTGATCAGTATAATTAAAGTCTTCAACTGGGAACCACGTCTTCTATTTATTCAACACCTTTCCGACATTACATGGCGACCCTGCCAGGCGGTGCGCTGCTACATTGCAGGCGCACCGCCGGGCGTACATAAAGAGAAAAAAAATTCAATTTAAAAAGAAAATTATATTATAACACAACGCACGCGCACCGCCGCGGCCTGCAATAATTGTTGAAAATAATGGAAATATTTACCCGGACTGCACGGAATATATATCCGGACGTGACAAACAAATAAATAAATATGAATAAAAGAAGAGGCCACAATAATAATTTTACAGAAGATGACTTATAAAGTATACTGTATATGAAGTAGTACTATGAAGGCAACTAATAGGAAAATAAAAAGTGATTTATTAATTAATGAGTAAAATTCAAGAAACGGCAGATTGATTTTAAAAGGAAAGAAGTGGTTGTAATCTTGAAAGCTTCGTCCAGAACCAGAAGAATGTCAAAATTAAGCCAAGAAGAACAAAGAAGAAAAGGTAACATCCAATCAGCGTATTTTTTTTGTCATTTCTTTTTAAGATTTCTTTAAAATGTTTTAACTATTATAAAAAAAAAATGTTATGTTTTTAACATCTTGTATTTAATATAATATGGTAAAGTCGAGTTTATTAATCAGATACTCCACGATTTAATTGATATTTTAATATATTTCTTAGTGTATCTAAAAAAAATCATAATGCAATATTAAAAATTAAGTTACCATTTTAAGCACTCATGTATGTATTAAGGCACGAGACGATTTTATATTAGATTTAATTCAGTTATTTTTTCTGCTTTATATTATTTTTATTACTGTGTCATGCAATAATGATTGAAATGATATAGTGGATTACAGTTTTACGTAATTAAATTTACCATGTCCATGGATTTTTTCATATTTTGTAGTTGTAACCATTGAGTTAGTTGTAACACATCAGTAATAGATTCCCTTGTTTGTTTTTTTTTTTTTGGTAGCAAATTTCATTTAAATGTATACAAGTACATATGACAAAGGTTATAAACAATTAGCTATTATTATAAGTTTTTTTTTTACTTTTCTAAGAACAATAAATCTTAAAGTTGTATATTAACCCTATTTAAAAAAGAAAATTGTTTTTTTTTTCATATATAAGGACGAGAGAAATGAAACGCTTGAGTGTTGACGTAAGACTGCCTGTAATTACGTTATTAATAAGTTTATATATAAGATTATACCCAAACGTACGTATAGGTACTAGGTAGATACTACACCTTCCTTCCCAAAGAAAAAAAGAAATGAATATGCGCATTTCTTTTTTTTGTTTTATAATACTAACATTTAAAATTACACAATAATTATATTCTAATTTTTAAAATGTAAACATGGGTAAAAGCATAAACAAATAGTTACAAAATATTTAGATTAATATGATTACAATTCGTATTATAATACTTAATATTAAGGTAAAGTAATAATAATTAATAAAACTTAATACACTAATTTATTATAATTATAATCGATTAAGTAAACAATGTCTGAAATATATTACTTATGAACTATAATATTATTACAATATTATATATGTAATATTATAATAAATTTACTACATTTATTTTAAGGATAATACAACTTAGTTCGGTTTTTGTGAACAATGTAATTTTTGCCATTTTTTAGTATTTCAACATTCGGTGAGCAATCTCTAATTACTAAATATGGACCTGAATAAATGGCGCTGAGTTTGTTACCAGTTTCTTCTTTAATTAATATCAAATCATTAATTTTATAAGTTATAGCGTTCATTTTACAATCATATTTGGATTTCCTAACAATTTTACTATTGATTAAATTTTCTCTTGCTTCCTTTTGGGAGGTTTGTAGGCGATATTTTAACTCTAACGGATAATCTTCGTAATTATAGAGGGGTTCTACGGTTTTAGTTAAATTACTGGGTAAATTACATTTTTTGCCATAAACTAACTCGAATGGGGTATACTTAGTTTCGCGGTGAACGGAAGTATTATATGAAAAGCACCAAAAAGGTATCCAAGAACTCCAAGATTCGGGGTGATTGTCTGTCTGTATACGTAAAAATGCTGCTAAACTCTTGTGGGAATTTTCAAGTGCACCAATACTCTCGTGATGGTAGGCTGTGGAATTTAATTTATTAATTTTTAATAAACTACATACTTCTTTCATAACTGTGGACATAAACTCGGTACCTCGATCTGTGGCTATCTCCTTCGGTATTCCATGGCGAAGAATGAAATTGTTTACAAAAGCCTGTGCAACTTCTACAGAACTCTTAGAAACTAACGGATATGCCTCTACGTATTTAGACATCTCACATTGGAGTGTTAATATATATGCATAATTATAACTATCTCTATCTAGAGGTCCTACGATATCTAAGAAAATTTTCTCGAAGGGAGTTTGAGCTGTAGACGTTACAGTCATAGGCTCCCTAACGGAAACGGAATGCTTTTGTTTCTGGCATTTGTCGCACCGTCTTACAAATGCTGTTATGTCTCTTTCAATACCTGGCCAAAAGTAATATTTTTTAATGTTATTCAACATCCTCTTGATACCCGCGTGGCCACTAGTGGGGAGGAGATGAAAGTCATTCAATATCACTCTTTGGTCGTCTTTGTCATAGATTCTTTCAATTTCTTTTAAAATAATAATTCTTGGTCCGGACCAATTTTTAATACTCTTAATCTCATTTAATACTTGCTCTATAAATTTATCATTTTCTTTACATTTCATGAAGTATACTTCGTTAATATTTATTTTCTTACAAAAATCAGACAGCTCCCTCACAAATTCGCCTCGCGATAATTGTGATCGGATAGCTGGATTTATATAAATAGTCATTTTCTTTAAAACATATATAAAAGTTCGAGATTCGCATGCGATTTCATTGTTCTTTCGTAATTTTTCTTAATCACTTTTATCAATAAATCTTAATTCTATCGATATCTTTGGTTTGTTATGTACCTCTACGACTCTTGGGTGATCAAGCCAATTGTCAGTATTCACAATATCATGCAAAGAATCACAGTTCTTCCGTGTCATACTACACTTCTCTTCCATTTTTTTTTTGAGCTCTTGTCATTACATTCACACTACACTCACTCATATCTTTCAAGTCTTTCGATGTAATACGTATTCTAGATAAAGCATCTGCAGCGGCATTTTCACTTCCTCTTACATACTCTACTATATAGTCGTATTCTTCTAAGGCAAGCCTAAATTTCAATAATCTACTTGACGGGTCTTTCATGTTAAAGAGATAAATAAGGGGTTTGTGGTCAGTGTAAATTTTGTAAGAACGGCCATATAAATAAGGTCTAAAGTACTTGACAGCCCAAACGACCGACAGTAATTCTTTTTCGATTGTAGGGTAATTCTTTTCTGCTCTATTTAGGGTTCGGCTAGCATATGCTATAGGCTTTCCATTTTTATTGGATAGTACGGCACCTATAGCATAACCGGATGCATCAGTCTGAACTATAAATTGGTTATTTTCAGAGAAATCTGGGTATTGAAGTAATGGGGGTGACATCATATCTTGTTGTAATGCATTGAATGAACGTTGACACTCATCACTCCAATAAAATTGTACATTTTTATGACATAATCTGTTCAAATGGAAATCTTTCTCAGCAAAATTTGGAATAAATTTACGATAGAAGTTTGCGAAGGCTACAAAGCGTTTTATTTCGTCTGTATTAGTAGGAATAGGGTAATTTTGTATAACTTTGATTTTTTCAGGCTCCGGTAAAACACCATCTCCAGATACAACATGACCCAAATACAATAATTCTTTTTTTTAAAATGTACATTTGTCGGGATTTAACTTTAAATTTACTTGTTTTAATCGCTCAAATACTTCAGTCAAGTTTTTATTATGGTCGGCTAAATTTCTTCCAAAAATTATAATGTCGTCAAGATAAATAAAACATTTTTCAAAAGTTAAGCCCGCCATAGCCATATTCATCATCCTAGAGAACGAATTGGGACTGGTTTTTAGGCCCATTGGCATTCTGGTCATCTGGTATTGCCCAGAACAGAATGCTGTGTACTTACGACTATTTGGTTCTAATTCCACATTATAGAAACCCTGATTTAAATCTAAATGTGTATAGTATATACAACCAGAAAGAGAGTCGAGTATTTCTGTAACATTGGGCAGAGGAAACTTATCATCTACTATTGAATTATTTAATTTACGATAGTCTATTACTAATCTCCATTTCTTATCATTACATTCCGATTTTTTAGGAACTAAGAGAATAGGGCTTGACCATTCGCTCTTACAAGGCTCAATAATCCCTTGATTTAACATTTTATCCAATTGCTTTTTAATTTCTACCTTTTGAGAATGTGGTAATCTGTATGGTTTTACATAAATTGGGTCTACGTTGGGTTTTAAAGTGATTGTATGTTTATAGATATCTGTCATAGTTAAGCTGTCTCCTGGTAAATAAAATATGTCACAGTATTTTGCACATATGTTTTCGATTGAAACCTGTTCTTCCCCATTTAGATATTCCTGTAATTTTAAAATAGAAAATAATTTCTTTACGCGTTCTGCATTTTTATTCGATTCTCCAAACATACACATATAGTACTCACTCGCTCTATGAATGCTAGGGCTAATGTCGCTCAAACAAAAATCTCTATCAGTTGTATTTATTATTCGAATAGGTATTTCTCCTCTAACTGGACTCGCTAACGTGCTGGCTACGTAAACACCCTCCGCTAACTCTTTCGAACATACCACACAATCATCTTTCATATCAGTATTTATAAAATGTATAGATTCCGTTCGCGATGGAATATGCAAAAAGTCATTATTAGTATTACTAAACGTAGGTAAATAAATTCGTTCATTATTGGAATTAATCAATGAAAAGTAATTGTTTTCATAATCTATTATCGCTGCAAACTTTTTGCAAAAGTCATCACCAATTATAGCAGTAGCTTTAGTAGGTAGAGTATCAAATACAAAGAATTTATGTTGAAAGGATCCTTGGGGCACTTTCAATTCGAGAAACACATATCCAATTGCCTCAACACTACCTCCGATACCGCTAAACACACATTTCTCTTTATGGAATGGAATGTTGTAAGTGTAAACAAGTTTAAGCTCTAGCGCAGAAATTGATGCGCCGGTGTCAATTAAACAATGCAAAGTAAAACAATCGTTAAATGTAAATTCAACAAAACGTGAATCATTATTACATGAAAACATATGACCTTTAATCTCGAAAAAATTGATTATTATTATTATTAGCAGAGGTGGGTTGAGATTGTAAATTATTTTGGTCAATGAAGTTTACGTAACTTTGGTTTTGCCCTGCTTTTAAATTAATATTATTTTTCATACCTCTACTATTCTGGTATGGGCGGGAATTACCTCGCCAATGTCTACCTCGTTGGTTGCCACGCCACATTGGTCGTTGTTGGCCTCTGCTCACTACAACGCCGCGCTGTAGGTAGGCACTGTACGATCCATATTGATGACCACGGTGATTATAACGTCCCCTGGAATTGCGAAAATAGGAATTCTTTTTATTTATGGTCATAAAATTGGGATTAGCAGTGGTTGGTGGCTCCTCATCTAATGCTGATTGAATTGCGTCTTTTAAAGATAGAAAGTTACGTGCTGTAATTATAGTTCCGGTTCTGCGATTCCGTAGCCCGTCAGCAAATTGCTTGATTGCTTGCCTTTCATTTAAGGGCTTAAGCACCTTAAATGCTTCCGGGTTGTTGTCTGCTTGTGAAATTGTTAAATCAACAAACATTTGAGTAATTTGCTTACCGTATTCCTCAATGGTCAGCTCATTCTGCTTGAAGTACAGCAACCGTGATTGGATGGCCGTAGCGGATTTTTTCGGCAAAAGCTCTTTTTTCATATCAGTAATTAAATCTGAAATACTGGAATAGCTTGGGTGTAATTTAAGTTTCGCTGATTCCGATAAGCGATTTTTCAAAACAAAATTTATTAATTGGGGCTTAGAATCGACAGTAAGGGTGGTTTCATAATATTCTACTGAATCTATTAATTGTTTAGTTACAGATTCATCATCATTCATAACTGGTAATAAACTCAGGGCGACTTTTAAATCGAATTTATCCATGTTTAAGGTTGGTATAGTTTGGCCTAAATTACTTATAAGTTCACTTTCTTTCGACTCAGATGGTGTACTTGAAGAATATTTTACAATATCTTTATATAATGAAAGAAATTTCTGTGAATAGTCGACTATCAACTTACTATCACTAGCGCTAATATTACCACAGCTTAGTTCATTTTGCAAATAAGAATTTAATGTTAAATATTGGCTATACAAATTATTTGCTTCACTTAACTTAACAACGTAAATATTACCTTTTCTACGCTCAGGACCAATTTTTCTTAAATATTCTTTAATTATTTTTAGCTCTTGACACAATACTTTTAAATCATCTGCCATAACTCAACAAAATATGCTTATGATTAAAATTCATTATTACTAATTTTTTTTTTAATTTTTAGTTATACAAATATAATATTTTATACTTAATATTAAATAGTTGTTAAGTAAGCTACATATAGACTCAAATACCTATCAAAGTCCATCCCTCCATTACGTTCCTTACAAAAGCATGTTTTGCATTCCGGAGTCAGGTTACTCGGGTTACATCACTTACAATACACTACTTTCTTAGAATATTAATAACTTTTTCGTACAACGTAAATTAGGAATCACTTGAAATTATGTTTCTTGATCAATAACAGCTGTAGAACCAGGTAAGGTAGCCCGTTGACGTCTGAATGATCCACGGAGTATATACTGATGTATCCCCTGCTGGACCCAGCGGTGGTGCATTTTTCGGTATACTCTCCATATAATATAGAGGATGAAAAGAGCCATCAATAGCAATATTACCAGTAGTAGAATATTTGTAGTGGACGCGTGAAATTTTAACTCCTTTATATATGCGTTATTTTCTGCAGCCGCAGCATTTTGGTTTATAAAAATGTCCTCCTTTTCTACTTTAGAGTTACACATATTTTAAAGCGCGAACAAAAGCAACACCATAATTTTGTTGTTTTTTTTTTTTTTGCACATCGAACACACGGGTCGGTATCAAACTAAGTCATCTCGCGTTACTGATGCGCCCGCTGGCAGGGTCGCCATATAAGGACGAGAGAAATGAAACGCTTGAGTGTTGACGTAAGACTGCCTGTAATTACGTTATTAATAAGTTTATATATAAGATTATACCCAAACGTACGTATAGGTACTAGGTAGATACTACAAAGTGAAGTCAAAGCCTAAACGTAAGGAAAAATGAGTAGGTAGTTATTTTTTAGAGGAATGACTATTTAAGGAGGAAAGAAGTGCGCTTTGACAAGTTTTTTAAACTTATCAATAGACTGCGCACTTCTAATGTGCAGCGGTAAGGAGTTCCAGAGCCTAACAGCTTCAACAGAAAAGGATTTAGAATAGAAGGAAGTGTTATGAATTGAAATTTTTAGGGTGAGGTTTTTATCAGAGCGAAGAGAGCGACAGTGAGTGTCACCAAGAAACTCAAACCGCTCTTTAAGGTAAGTAGGGGAAGTGAGATTGAATAGTATACAGTATAAAAGAGAAAGAATGTGAGTATTCCTGCGAAGACGGATCGGAAGCCACTTGAGTTTTTCGCGATATTCGGAGACATGGTCATATTTTCGAAGTCCAAATATGAACCGTATGCATAGATTCTGAATGCGCTCAAGTTTATTAAGCATCTCCTCATTTAAATTGAGATAACACGTGTCAGCATAATCGAGAATCGGTAAAAGAAGTGATTGTGCAAGCGCAATTTTGGTAGGTCTGGGTGAAAAATTACTTAATCGACGGAGAGATCCGACCGACGCAAACATCCTCCTACTTACCTCGCTTACCTGTGGAGCCCAAGATAAAAATTTGTCAAAAGTAACACCTAGATTTTTAACGGTGTCACTATATGGCACAGGTATCCCATCAAAAATAATACCAGGTAGGGAAGAAAAATCTATAAGATTAACCAATTTTTGACTGCCTATAATTATTGCTTTTGTTTTTGATGGATTTACTTTAAGACCGTATGACTTACACCAATCCACAATTAAGTCAAGATCTTTGTTTAATAAACCTATAGTATTGGGTAAATCCATCAATTTGGCATGCTCATATACTTGGAGATCATCTGCATACAGGTGGTAGCGAGAAGATAATTGGAGCGTGATCGAACTAATGAAGATTGAAAAGAGGAGAGGAGACAACACGCCACCTTGCGGTACACCTGCATTAATCGTACACCAGTTAGAAAACGAATCATCTACACGTGTCCGTTGCCGGCGACCAAACAAGTAACTATGAAAGCAGTCAATCACTTCAGGAGATATGTTAAAAGAAGCTAAGATAGCTAACAGTAGATCAAAATCCACATTGTTAAATGCATTACTAAAGTCAAGTAAGGTCAACACTGTTATGTGCTGTTTATCCATACTTAGACGAATATCCTCTGTAATCTTGACTAAGGCAGTAGTCGTACTATGACCAACACGGAAACCGGATTGGAAAGAATTGAAAAGACTCCACCTAGATAAGTAGATGCTCAATTGTCGATGAACTATACGCTCAAAAACTTTTGAAAGGAATGGAATTATGAATATGAGGCGGTAGTTAGAGAAACTGGTGGGATTTGCTTTTTTGGGTATAGGAGTAATCTGGGCTTCTTTCCAGGAAGAGGGAAAATTTCCGGATGAAATGGATTAATTAAAGATGGATTTTATGACAGGAGTCAAGATATCTACAATAGGGATAATCATTTTACGACTAATGCAGTCTGTACTAATTGCATCAGGATTGACCTCAACAATGCTTTTCTTAACATCACTATCAGTGATTTGACTAAAAATAAACGCAGGATTGTCAGATTTGGGTAAAGCTGAAATTTGAGTTTTAGTTTGTATTTTTGTGACCTCATCTATGGCACAAGAAGAAGAGAAATGCTGATTTAGCCGGTTTAAGTCAATATTTTTGGGGCTACTATTTTGACTCGCTTTCCCAACTCCAAGAGACTTAAGAAATTTCCATACTCTACCGGAATTATCTTCATCGAGTATAGATTTATGAATATAGCGTCGTTGTTTATCTCTATACAACCTGTTGCAATGATTCCGATGAAGAATGTGAAAGAAAAGTAAGGAAGGCAAGCCAGTACACACATTATTCTAGATATTATTATAATCCGGCAAATTATATAAAGAACTGTATTTCAAGTTTAGTTGGCTTACATGTGTATTCATCATTCATCACCAACTCCAGAGCAGTGTTTCCGCTTTTAGGGATTTCACCCTTTTTTGGGACGAAACCGTTAATTAAACATATGATTTAGGGCTATTTTATATTTTTAAGAGATTTAGGGTAATTCAGGGCAAAATCGAACGTGAAGGTGGCAACAATATTTTAACATAGACTTTGCCGTTCGTTTGGGGTCTGGGGTTTCCCGAAGTTGCTAAAACATTATTATTCGACCGATTACTATATGTAAATGAGTTGATTGATTTCTTTGGTCTCAGAGTTTAGCCTTTTTGTAGTGAAACGTGCACAATTAATTTTGTTTATTGTCATTTCTCACTGCTGCAACTTTGTGAAAAACAGGACTGTAGAAATAAAATAAAATTAATAATTAGTGTTTCCTTGTCTGTGTGTGGAGCTGGAAGAAGATATAGACAAGTTACGCTGGCATATTATAGGATTATACGAAGTCCGAAGAGAGGGGGAGGACACGGTAATCCTCGAATCCAACAACTTGTTCTATCACCGGGAGGGCGACCATCTGTCCCAAGGAGGTATCGGATTTATCGTCCACAAGTCTCTCGTTAACAACGTTGTAAAGATTGAAAGTGTGTCGACGAGGGTTGCGTACCTTACACTCAGAATCACCAAACGGTATTCGCTGAAGGTCATACAGGTTTAGGCACCAACCTCGGCACACCATGATGAGGAGGTGGAGGAAATGTATGAGGATATCTCTAGAGCCATACATTCCTTCAAAACCCACTATAAGGTGTTAATGGGAGACTTCAATGTAAAACTAGGCACAGTAGAGAACGGTGAGCTGAAAGTAGGGAAATTTGGAATAGAGCATCGGAAACTAAGGGGCCAGCAGCTGGCCGACTTCATGGAGAAAGAGGAACTCCTTATGATGAACTCTTTCTTCCAGAAGCGGTACCACAGGAAGTGGACCTGGTCGAGCTCCGATGGTTCCACAAAAAATGAGATTAACTTCATTATGACGACCAGACGACAACTGTTCCGTCTCCGTGATCGCGAGGGTGAAAACTGGTATCAATCACCGAATGGTTAGAGGCACACTGAACCTAAACGTTAAGTTGGAGAGGTCTCGTCTAATGAAGTCAATGCTCCGTCCCTTTCGTGCTCTGTTCCAAAGTCCCGAAACCTTTCAGCTCGAGCTACAAAACCGTTTTCAGTGCCTAGAGACAGCAATGAAGTGGACGATATGAATGACAACCTCGTGGAAACTGTCCATGCGGTCGGAGCTAAGTTCTGCAAGACCCGCCGCAGAAGAACACAAAAACACTCCGATCACACTCTCAATCTCATGGCTGTTAGACAGGAGATGAAGCTACATTCTTCAACAGTTTTGACAGCATACAGGTAACTGAATATACAGATCTCCAAATGCATGCGGCGGGACTTACGCAACTTCAATACAGCATGTATTGAAGAAGCGATCGAGCGGAACCAAGGCTCCAAAGTCTTTGCCAGAGATCTGTCTGCCAGGAAGAGCCAACTGTCGAAGCAGAAGACCGAGTGTGGCAGCATCGTTTCCGGGGCACCTGAGATTTTGAGTGAGATTGAGAGGTTCTATGGGCAGCTGTACACGTCATCGTTGGAGCCACACGCAAGTTTGAGTAACGATCCAAGAGCGAGTCTTATCCGACTCTATTCCCAAGATATCCCGGACGTCAGTCTAAGTGAGATTAGAATGGCTGTCCAGCACCTTAAAAACGGCAAGGCCCCAGGCGAAGATGGTTTTACAGCGGAGCTTCTGAAAGCGGGTGGAAAACCGGTACTTGAAGTCCTTCAGAGGCTCTTTAATTCCATCCTCCATGGTGGCATTACACCGGAGGCGTGGAGCAGAAGTGCGGTAGTCTTGTTCTTCAAGAAAGGTGACAACGCTCTTTTGAAGAACTGCAGACCGATTTCCCTTCTGAGCCGCGTCTATGTGCTGTTTTCGAGAGTCATTACGAATCGTCTCGCGCGCAGACTTGAAGACTTCCAGCCTCCCGAACAAGCCGGTTTCCGAAAGGGCTTTAGCACCATAGACCACAGACATACCCTTCGGCAAGTTTTACAGAAGTCCGAGGAGTACAATTTGCCACTATGTCAGGCGTATGTGGACTATAAGAAAGTCTTTGATTCCGTCGAAATTTGGGCGGTGCTGCAATCCCTTCAGCGATGCCAAGTTGACTGTCGGTATATCGAAGTGCTGAAGTGTTTTTACAGTAAAGCTACGATTACTATCCGAGTACAGAACCAGAGTACGAAACCTATCCAATTGCAGAGAGGTGTAAGACAGGGTGACGTTATATCCCCGAAACTCTTCACTGCTGCATTGGAAGACATTTTCAAGGTTCTGGATTGGAAAGGATACGGTATTAACATCAATGGCGAGTACATCACTCACCTTCGATTTGCCGACGATATAGTCCTTATGGCAGAATCGCTGGAGGACCTAAGCACCGTGCTCAATGACCTCAATAGTGTCTCCCAACGAATAGGTCTTGGGATGAACATGGACAAAACAAAGATCATGTTTAATGTCCATGTCACACCTATGCTGGTAGTTGTTGGGAGCACTAAGCTCGAACTTGTTGACGAGTATGTTTACCTGGGACAAATAGTCCGAGTAGGTAAGTCCAACTTCGACCGAGAGGTCAATCAACGGATTCAACTCGGCTGGGCAGCGTTCGGGAAACTACGACACATCTTTTCGTCAGCTATACCTCAAAACCTTAAAACGAAATTGTACAACCAGTGCGTGTTACCAGTGATAACTTACGGATCTGAGACGTGGTTCACTGCTGGCCGTAGGAGGAAACTCAAGGTCGCTCAGTGAGCTATGGAGAGGGCTATGCTCGGGATTTCTCTGCGTGATAAACTTAGAAATGAGTATACCCGCAGTAGTGGCAGTGGGCCGGCCATATAGCTCGAAGAACCGATAACCGATGGGGAAGAAAGGTTCTCAAGTGGCAGCCTCTTACCGGTAGGCGAAGTGTAGGGCGACCCTCCACGAGATGGAGTGACGACCTGGTAAGACATACAGGAAGTCGATGGATGCAGGTGGCTCAGGACCGTGCTTTGTGGCATTCCTTGGGGGAGGCCTATGTTCAGCAGTGGACTTATGAAAGACTGTAACGATGAATAATGATGATGATGTCTGTGTCTGTTAAAAATATTTAGTGTTTCCTTGTCTGTCTGACTTCTTTTGCCTTCTACATTTCATGTTTTTGTTTTTTTTCTCTTTTCTTATCACAAAGCAACATTTCTATAACAATTCTCTTTGTGCTTATTACATATTTTTATTTGTAAAATGCTATTTGTTTACAGTTTTTGGTAGTTTTGTTTTGTTTAAAAATTGTCTCTTTTTATTTCAGTTATTCTGAAACATCTATTATTATTATTATTATTTTTGTTTCATCTCTTTCAGACTACTGGCGGGATAGAGATCTGTTTAGGTACTTACTTATATATTTAATTTAACTATTTAGTTTTATATTTATATATCATATATATTATATATTTTATTTTATTTTACTATGTTGTTAGATAATTATGATGTAGGTAATGATTCTGACGATTTCTTGTCTTTATCGTCAAATGATAATGCATCTAGTGAACACAGCTTCCACAGTACAACATCTTCAATTCCGATAAATGTAGCACTTAATTCATATTTCTCAGATTCCCTGAAAAACTTTAATGTAATTCATATAAATGCGCAAAGCATTCCGGCTCATTATCCCGACATGCTTGCGTCCCTTGAATCCCATAACGTTCACGCCATTCTAGTCTCTGAATCTTGGTTGAAACCATGCTTGCCATCCACTTCTTATTCATTACCAGGATTCCATCTTATTCGCAACGACCGTATTGGAAGGGGGGGTGGTGGTGTGGCAATCTATCTCCGTTCTTATTTACCTTTTGCGGTAGTAAGTTTGTCCCCCCAACCATTATCTCCTTCTAATGCGGCTGAGCATCTCTTCATTGAAGTAACCCTATCCAACACGAAAATTCTTCTTGGCGTTTGTTACAGTCCTTCTCTTCATATTGACTATTTCTCTTCTTTCGAATTTTTATTAGAAAATTTAATCCCATTATATACTCACACTATAATCATGGGTGACTTTAACACATGCCTACTCAAGGGTGACTATCGGTGTGAAAAGCTAAAATCATTAACCGAGGCATGTAATCTACATATATTACCACTATCTGCTACGCATAAAATGCCTGACTGTACTCCATCACTACTTGACTTAATTATTGTATCCTCTCCAGATTTTGTCCTGAAGCATGGCCAGCATGACGCTGATCTTTTCTCTCATCATGATCTCTTGTTTCTTGCATACAAAGTTCGTCCTCCTAAAGCAAAATCGAGAATTCTTCTGCAACGTAATTTTGGTGGAATGGACAAAGAACGTCTTCTGGAAGATGCTCGTCGCATGGACTGGTCAGCTGTTGAAAATGCTTCAACAGTCGACTTGAAAGTCGAGTTATTTAACTCCTTTCTTATCCAACTTTATGACATCCATGCCTCAGTAAAATCAATAAAAATGAAACATTTACCTGCACCTTGGTTAACTGATAGTCTAAAAAAACTTATTATAAAAAAAGGATTTGCTAAAAGTAAGTTAAAAGCTGATAAATCTGAGAAAAACTTACGATATTATAATAAAGTACGGAATCGCTGCAATACATTGTGTAGGGATGCACAAAGACGCCATATTCATAAATCCGTCGAAAACGGCGACGCAGCCAAAGTTTGGAAGTTTCTTCAGTCTCTTGGAGTTGGTAAAACATCCAATAATTCTCCTCATCATAATGTTGATGTTGAATTCCTTAACAAATACTTCACCTGTTCTAGCACATTAGATAGCTCAGATAAAGATCGGACTCTGAGTATTCTTTCTTCAATACCAACTCCTGATTTTCCACCGTTTAATTTCTCTCCTTTCACTGATAGTGATGTTAAAAAGAACATTTTGTCCATCTCGTCCAATGCCGTGGGTGATGACAATGTTAGTCGTAACATGATCTTACCTATCCTAGAATTTGTTACTCCTATCCTTACCCATATCTTGAATAAATCCATCTCCTCTTCAAAATTTCCTGATGTTTGGAAAAGTGCACTTGTAACGCCTCTCCCAAAAAAACCCCATGCTTTGCATTTTTCCGACTTTCGTCCTATCTCAATTCTCCCGTTTTTATCCAAACTCCTGGAGAAACTAGTTTTCTTTCAGTTAAATCTCTACCTAAATAGAAATTGTATCCTGGATCCTCTCCAATCTGGTTTCCGATCGGGTCATAGTACGACAACAGCGTTGGTTAAAGTTACTGATGACATTCGACGAGGTATGGATAACAAACAGCTCACTGTGTTAGTATTGCTTGATTTTAGCAATGCGTTTAACACTGTTGATTTTGACATCTTATTGAGTGTGTTACGTTCTATTAACATATCTCCTCCGGTGATTGGCTGGTTTCATAGTTATCTTTACGGCCGACGGCAGCGTGTTCGCATCGAAGATGAGTTCTCATCTTGGTGCGAATTACGGGCTGGAGTGCCTCAGGGTGGTGTGCTGTCTCCTTTACTTTTTGCTATATTCATTAATTCTATCTCTCAAAATATTACTTCTCTCTATCACATGTATGCAGACGATCTCCAAATCTACACTCAGTCAACTCTGTTAAATCTGCCTTCTGCTGTTGCCACCATCAACAATGACCTAGCGGCGATAAACCAGTGGAGTCAGCGTTATGGTCTAAAAATTAATCCGTTCAAGTCCCAGGCTATAGTTATTGGTGGTGGAGGGATGGTCTCCAGAGTTGACTGGAACAACCTACCCTCGGTGACACTAAATGACGTTGTCATACCCTACAGTAAATCTGTAAAAAATCTGGGAATATATCTAGATTCTACCTTGTCGTGGTCGCAGCAGTTAAAACAAGTGAGCAAAAAGGTGTTTGCTACTATGGGTTTACTTCGTCGTTTACGTTCTTTTCTCCCCATTCCCACTAAGATTATGTTAGCACAATCCTTACTTCTCTCTATTCTCGATTATGCGGACGCAAGTTATCTCGATTTAACTGAAGACCAACTGAACAAACTTGAGCGAATTCAAAATATTGCTATTAGGTTCATATTTGGTTTGCGTAAATATGATCATGTATCCGAATATCGTTTACAGCTCAAGTGGTTACCCATTCGCTTTCGCCGGAATCTGCAAACTGTATCTCTTTTGTACTGTGTGTTGTTCAATCCTTTGACTCCAAGCTACTTGAAGGAAAACTTTAAGTTTCTTGGTCATGATCGACCTGAGAGAGTTCTTCGGTCAGCCGGCGAACTAATTCTAGAACCATGTTCATTTCGAACAAAATTTATGAAATATTCTTTTACGAGCCAAGCCATAAGGTTATGGAATGAACTTCCACTCCAAATTCAACGTGCTCAAACTTTGAAAAGATTCAAAAGTGATGTCAAGAAGCATTACCTAACACTTTGTGGTTATTGATAACCAATTCTAGCAATATTTATTATCTTTGTATATATATGTATGAGTATATATTTATATATATATAAATACCTATTTATTAATATGTATGTTTATTTTATTATAATTTTTTATGTATTATTGTGGTATTTTAACAAAATATAGTTTAGTTTATTTAGATATTAGTATGTAAGTGTAACATAAAGCGCACCACCTCCTACTGTTCTTAATTCCAGTTTCTCTTTAGCCCAAAGGTTGTCTGGAAGAGATCGCTCTTTAGCGATAAGACCGCCTTATTGTACATACGTATATATTAAGTTTTCTCTGTAATGTATTTATTCGTTGTATATGTGTGGTGTACAATAAAGTATATACTACTACTACTACTACTTCTTGAAAAACTATTGGACATGGAAGAGAATGATGATAAATCACCGACATCTTCTCGCAGCGGCAAAATGTATACAAGAAATGACTGAAACAATCAGATAAAGGTGAAACTAAAGCCTAAGAGTAAACTCTGCGATTGCCACCTTACTTGTGGTGTATCTGAATTATTGAAACATCAAAAAAGTGCGAAACTCGTTAAACAGATGGCCATTATATCAAAATGTGGTAATATGTCATCGTTCTTAAGTTGACACCTGAACCATACTAATAATGATTTAGAAATGGAATTAAAGATATGCGATTTTCTCGCACAACATCTCTTGCCAATTTCATTAATCGAAGACTTAAAGGCACTTATGCGACATTTGTTTCCCGAATCGAAATACATACCAGATGTACGTCTGACCAAGCAAAAAGTTACAAATATTTTACGACAGGTTACAGGATTTACATACAAAGAACAAGTCATTAAAATAATAAAATATAACTTTTTTAACATGATCATGGATGAAACAACAGAGCTTACTCAGAGAAAGCAGTTGGCAATCATCATAATATTTTAATAGCGTAACCAAAACCATAGAATACAGATTTTTTGATATATACATATATCATTGATGGAATGGCAAATGGCACCTATACAACAATTAAATATGTATTCTTGAAATATAAGTACCATTACATATATATCAAAACTAGCAAGCAGACTTAGTTCTGCAGCATATGCTGTAAAAAAGATTAGAAGTCTAACCAGTGTTGAAACAGCTAGACTAGTTTACTTCAGCTACTTCCATAGCATAATGTCGTATGGTATTTTGCTATGGGGACACGCAGCTGACACTGAAATTATATTTGTTTTGCAGAAGAGGGCCATAAGAGCAATTTATGATTTAAAGCCTAAAGAGTCACTGTGACAAAAATTTAAGGAAATTAATATATTAACTTTGGCCTCTCAATACATTTATGAAAATGTAATGTACGTACACAAAAATAAAAGTAGTTTTACAAAAATAAGTGATATTCATTCTATAAATACTAGGAACAGACACAAGCTAGTAGTACCAGTTACTCGACTCCATCGAGTCAGTAATTCATTCTTGGGGCGATGTATACGCTTTTACAACAAAATTCCAGAAAATATACAAAGTTTGACCTGTTCAAAGTTCAAAAACTTTATTAAACTAAGTTTGTATAAAAAGGGTTATTATAATATTAAGGAATTTATGGATGATAATAACCCCTGGAAATGAGGTGATCGCTACCAAGCTATTTCTAATTTGTTGTGTTGTTAATTTGTGTAACATCATGATTGTAAGCTGTTATTTAAAAAAAAGTCCCGCTGGGTTTCTTGCTGGTTCTTCCCAGGACAGAAGTTTTTCCGAACCAGTGGTAATCAAACAAAAGAGTGACTTTCAATAAGTATTATTTATAATCTATATTGAATAAAAAAAGTTTCTGTTTCTATAATGTTATTGGATTTACATCTGATACTACAAACGTCATCTTGGGAAAGCACCATTTGGTTTAAGCACTGCCACAAAATGAAATTCCTCATCTTCTTGTCATAGGCTGCACCTGTCATTCAATTCACCTTGCCACGTCTAAACTACCCCAAAAATTTGGAAGATTTGTGCCGTAATATAACTGCATATTTTCACATGAGTCCAAAGAGAACTGAATCCTTAAAACAGTTTCAAGATTTTCTGAATATCATAAATTACTAACTGCAACAAATACAAGATGGCTTTCATTACACGCTTGTGTTGACAGAATACTAGAGCAATATGATGCTCTTAAATTTTTTTTTCACGGAAACAGTTTTTGATGATCCATCCAATAGGTACTAATGATTCTACCATGAAAAGCTTGAATAACTAATTCAACAAAGCATTGTTACATTTCATGAGTTGTGTCTTTTATGTCACTAATGATTTCAACAAATTCTTCCAGTGAGAATCTGCGCAGTTGTATAAATTGCCTGAAATGGTTCAAAAGATACTACAAACCTTTCTGTGTAACTTCATTAAAAAAGAGTATACTCGTATATGTCAAAAACTAGACAGCCTTATGCAACTAGATGTCAACGAAACTGAACACTACTTTAATAATGATCACATGTATATTGGCTTGGATGCTTATGATATGCTGGAAGATTTGAAGAAAAACCTCCAAAACAAGAAATTGACAAATTTTACTCAAGTTGTCGATAATTCTATATAGAAATTATTACACAAATACAAAGCAGACCTAGATGAAAATGTTTTCAATTTTATAAAATATGTAGATCCACAAATTACACGACAGCAGGCGTAGGACAGTTGCCTTGAACCACAAAAATTTAATGGATGGTGGCGCCATCCATAACTTGTTTCCAAAAATAATTTGTTTATAGTTGGTCTTATGGCTTCACAGATGTCGCTACTTTGGAAAAATAAAATGAAATTTACTTACAAAATAAAAATAAGTGCACCAAAATATTATTGGTGATTTTATTGATAAAAAATTATAATTTTAACATAAAAACACGTAATAATTATCGAATCAATCGATAAATATGACAATTATGATACTGGCAACCAGCATTTTATAATAAAAAATAAAAATAAAAAATGAAATAATTGTCATATTAAATTGTCATTCCTGTAACATCGCAAATAACCTTTTTATATATTATTATCTCACAAATACAAGTGTACTTATTGAAACTATTTCATCATCATCATCATCATTACAGCCCTTCACAAGTCCACTGCTGAACATAGGCCTCCCCCAAAGAATGCCACAGAGCACGGTCCTGAGCCACCTGCATCCATCGACTTCCTGCATGTCTTACCAGGTCGTCACTCCATCTCGTGGGGGGACGCCCTACACTTCGCCTACCGGTACGAGGCTGCCACTCGAGAACCTTTCTTCCCCATCGGTTGTCGGTTCTTCGAGCTATATGGCCGGCCCACTGCCACTTCAGCTTACTAATCCGTTGGGCTATGTCGGTAACTCTGGTTCTACTGCGGATATCCTCATTCCTAAGTTTATCACGCAGAGATACTCCGAGCATAGCCCTCTCCATAGCTCGCTGAGCGACCTTGAGCTTCCTCATACGGCCAGCAGTGAAGGACCACGTCTCAGTTCCGTAAGTCATCACTGGCAACACGCACTGGTTGTACAATTTCGTTTTAAGGTTTTGAGGTATGTCTGACGAGAATATGTGTCGTAGCTTCCCGAACGCTGCCCAGCCGAGTTGAACTACCAACGTAACGTGCAACTATTTACCTACTTTTAATATTAAAAGTATAAATTATTTTACAAAAAAAAAGTAAAAATTGTTTCAGTAAGTATGCGAATTAAAGAACATAATAGTTACATTAATATGATGTACATAGTATAGCTATATATAGCGAATTAGTTCGGATTCAATTTGTAGGAGACGCTAGTAGTTCAATTTTGTCTGCAATAAAATATCGTCAGAGGGCTCTCTTTTCCTGTATATACTTATTATACTCTTTGCACGACAGTTAGAATGTCATTATTTAAAGGATGTGTTCATGTATTTCAGTTTTTTGCAATATACAATGAATGGCGACAAAAAGCCTTCATTAAACAGACACAAAAACCTTGAAGTTGTGATTTCACTTCTGTTAGCACTGCCGTCGTCGGTGTAAAGATTATTTAGTGTACTTTAAAAATCCGACAAAAGAAATAGGCTCCATAATAAAACCATCAATAGTTGCAACACACACCAAACTCGGCATGATAGGCTCGATTTTGGTACCCGACAATGCTATGATGAATGCAGCTAAAAAATTCAGCAATTACGATGAATTCGGCTTCAGAGTCTGCAACATACTGTTCACCATCTACTTCTTCACTTCATAAATTGCTTACTACCTAAGTAATAAACGATTTATGGTCGCATAAAATCGCTTTAATAAATAAAAAAATCAAAAGATAAAGTTTTTGTTTCATTTCTAACTCTTGAAAGTTTACGCCCTAAATCAAGGATTTTCAGAGAATAATTTGAGGTATTTAGGGCAAATGTCAAAAATCTAGGGCAAAATGAAAAACTGATAGTGGAAACTGCTCCAGAGCAACAATTCCTAGTATTAACAAGTACCTACTCTACGTTTGTAATGGAAAAACGCAAAAGGAGTTATCTGAAAGGACCAAAAAATTATTCGAGGGTTAGTTATTCTGTTATAGAATGATATTTGGTCAAATCCACCCTTAATCCTATCTACTTGTAAACAACATAAACCCCTTTAAACCTTTGGTGAATTAATTGCTTGTATAATTAATTAATGAGTAAGAGTATCCGACATTTGTTGCTATAATCGCATAAGCTCTTAATTAGTGATAATGTGTCCCGTTTGGATCAAAATAAATATTTGATGAACATGAGAAAACGGCAATTAAATATAATTACTTAGGTTTGTTAGGTGTGCCATGGCCAGTCTGTTTCAGGCGTGCTATAATTAGAAATTACAAATAATATAAAATATGTCACTGAAAAATACCTAAAATTTTAAAAAAATAATGAGGAGCACTTAAAATAAAACTTAAAATTGTTATAAAAACTTTTTTCAAAACTCAAGAAAGCTCCGCCATCACTTCAACAAGTCATTAAGCATTATCGTAGAATGCGTTGTTGCCGCTCGGAGCCGCCAAAGTCAAAAATGCCGCCCTTCACCAGAGGGAGAGAATGAAGAATTGGGGGAGAGTGGAGACTCCCCCCCCCCCCCATTCATAACGCTCTTACTTAAACATTCTTAACGTGCAATCGAGACATTAATGAAAGCTATTTTTGTATCATGTTTACGTGGGTGGCAAAATTTATTTATATTTTCAGTTATGTTTTGCTTTTATCATGCTTATTATTTATTATATTTGACACATAAACACATCAACACGATATAGGAATATTTAGCAAGACATGAATTCCAAAGAGTATCTCAATATGCACGTAGTGCAACGTTTCGACGTCCGGTTTACATTCGGTTAACATTTTTGTCATCTCTCTGCGAATATTGCTTAGTTTTTGATTTCTAACTCAGTGAGGTATTTCACTCTCCTATTACATTATTTTCCGCAATATTCTTCTTGCAGTTGCGCCCAAGTATTTATGACCTCCGACCCATGATAATGTATTATTGGTTTCCTGTATATATCGAACACGATATATCTATTGCGTTGACATTTTGAAGTCCACGGTGCCTTCGTGCGCACAAATGCGACGTTGCCAGCTTTTATTTCGTTTTTTATATCTTTTTAGTGGCTATCGTACTACCTACTCAGTTTCTAAGCTACGCACCTAAGGACCTCGACTCAAAAATATTGAATGAAATGGTTATGGATATTTTGTGATATTTATTATTCATAGTTTCACTCCAAGGTCCGACTGAGTACGTTCTATACGTCAACGATATGTGTAATTTATTCCGGCATGCTTTTGTTGGGGGATGAGTCGCTCGCGTCTGTAGATTTCGACCACCTAACCCTAGGCCCACTGTTTATGCCCAAAATTGGTCATTTTAAACGCCATCCAATCGCGTTCGAGCTGGCGCGTCACCCGATGGTATAAAGGTGAGGTAATGCCGACGGCGGGGGGAGGCGGCCGCTTGCCGCGTGCAGTCGCTCAACGCGGGACCAAGACAGTAGTTCACGGTAGCTCGCTGGCAGCGGTGCGGTTAATCCGCGTATCTCGGTTATCGCTGCAGAAGTTTCGCGCGACCGGTGTACGGTCTAGATTGCTAGATTTAGTGCGTGTTACTTCGCTACGTAATTGGGGTTTTGTGAAAACCACCTCGGTTTAGATTGTCTAGGTTTTAAGTTCTTGATAAGAGGCTTGTATTGTGTTTGAATGATTAAAGTAACTTCTTTGAAAGTAATTGTGCAAATTATATAGTGATTGCGTGCAGAAGTGCATTTTGCAATATTTAACTTGCTCGGGTGACGTGGAATTTCGCACGCACGTGCCGAGTAGATATACGGTCTAGGATTCGAACCGCGCATTCCTTTTTTCGAGGGCGTCTCCCGGGTGATTGTTCTGAAGATCATTGTTTAATTATACCGTCGCGTTAAGAGACTTTTGTGTGTTGACTCTGTTGTTAATTTGCGTGTCAGCTACGTTAATTTTGAATTCTTACTGCGGCGTGGTGTTTAATATCGAACGAAGGAACTTAGCTGTGTTTGTAAAGCTGAACCGTGTGACTCATGAAGAGATCGCGTTAGTTCCCTATTTATAATTTGGTGATAAATGAATCTGGGACATTGAATGTTGAACTTTGAACTACTGTCCGTTACTGTGTCGGGTATCACGTGTTCGATTCTACGATGAACGTTAAATTGGTCGAGTTGAACTTAGTTAAATGTACAATAAAGTTAACAACACATGGAGTGATGCAGCATTGTGGGGCAGCATGGAAACCGCCGCGCTGCCAGGTCACCTCAGCTGGGCCAGGTCACCCTCATATATACACCAATAAACACCACTTTACATGCATATACTCTACCTACGGCCTGACCGAGCCTTGGGGCGGTCTAAGATTCGGATGCAGGTACGTACCATTTATTTTCCTAGCCTTCTCCTCATTTTGTAGTATGATAGGTCATTTTTCCATAAGGCCATTTGGGCTCGAACCCGCGGCTGCCCGTCGAAGAGGCTACAATGGGCCCTAGCCAAAGCGACCTTTGCAAGGGCAGCTGTGGGCCGTAACACCCACCCTACGGGTGTCCCCCGGGTGGTGCTAAACGAGCGACAAAGCCTAAACGATAGACTCGGCTCCTCGCCGTATGGTAGCGGCGTAAACTCTACCACCCCTTATGTCGCACCCTGAGCCAACAATTAAAAGAAATTGCCCCGAGTTCCCGGCGCCCCTTTAATGGGGCAGGGGTGCGAAGAATCTCCTGGAGGAAAACCGGCGACGAGGTTCGCCACCCGTCACGTCCTGTCTCCCGGAGGGGTGAAAAGTTGATTGCGGAGGCCCGTCTGGCTACGCTGAATGTATGTGGAGCAATGAATGATAAGATGGACGAAATATGCGAAATGATGAATGATAGAGGAATAGATGTGTGAATGAGACGAAATAAAAGGGAAGAGATGTCACTGCACATGGCATGTATACCGCTTACTGGTCTGGTGTAGACGAGACCGATCGGGCATGCCAAGGAGTCGGTGTTATCCTTTCAGAAAGAATGGGTCAATGTGTGAAAGAGTGTGAATGTGTAAGCCCAAAGCTGCTGTGGATACGAATGAAAGTGGGCTTAAAGAAGTTGTTCGTGCTTGGGGTGTACGCCCCAGATATGTCTAAGCCCACTTATATCCGAGAGTAGTTTTGGGACATAGTAAGGCTGGTGTTGACGAAATGTAAGGAAAATGAAAATATTATTATGTTAGGAGATTTTAATGGAAGGGTTGGGGTGAAGAGGTCTGGTTATGAAAGGATATTAGGAGCGTTTGGCGATGAAAGAATAAATGAGAATGGTGAAGACCTCCTCACCATATGTGTGGAAAAGAATCTTTTTAGGGCGAACACTTTCTTTCACCATAAGAGGATTCACAAGTATACTTGGGAAAGAGGGGATGATAAAAGCATGATAGATTTCATAATTGTGGATGAAAGAATGAGGAGCGCAGTGGTAGATACAAGGATTTACCGTGGGTCCAACGTAGGGACGGATCATTACTTGGTCTTATGCCGAATTAATGGTCTATTCAAGCGTTGGCGGCATCGGACATCTGTGTCTACCACTGCGTTACAGCGTATAAGAATATAGAGGTTACAAGATGAAGGTGTGAAAGAGAAGTATAAATGCAGACTGAGGGAAAATATACGTGTGTTGAATGAATTATGTATGAATGATTTAGACTTGAAGAATGTATGGAATAATGTTAAGAAAGTTTTGGTGGATACAGCCACCGAAGTATGTAGTGCAAGTAAGACAACGAATGAAAGGAAAAGTAATACGTTGTAGTGGGATGATGAGGTACGGATGGAAGTTGAAGCAAAGAAAAGGGCATGGCTAGATTTACTAGCAACCAAAGCTGGTAATTCTGGTGGTATGAATGATGAGATTGAAATAAAAAAGGCAGCCTTTAGACGTATAAACAAGAGAGTAAAAGAAGTTGTTGAAAGCAAAAAGCAAGAAAGGATAGAAAAGAATGATAGAAGAATATCTGATAACTTCCAGGCAAATATTAAAATGTTTTGGAAGCTCGTAAGAACTGCCAGGGGAAATGCAAAACAGCCTAGAATGAATGCTATACGAGACGAGAATGGCTGCATGCTGAATGATGAAGTTTCGAATTTAAAGAGATGAAAGGAATACTTTGAAAGCGTGTTTAAGAGTGAAGAGTCGTCTGAAGTAAGTGGTATAGAAATTCCGGAAGAAGTGGATAGAGGTAGGGAGATAAGTGTAGATAAAATAATGAAAGCAATGAAAAGCATGAAAGCAGGTAAGGCAGCCGGATATGATAGAGTATCACTCGAAATTCTAAGGACTGGAGAGGGCGTGGTTGCAGGCCTGCTGTACACTTTGTTTAATTTATGTTGGGAACTGAAGCGGGTACCGGAAGACTGGTGCAAAGCTGTTATAGTCCCAATATATAAGGAAAAGGGGTCGCAGCAGGACTGTAAGAACTACCGTGGAATCAGCTTGCTTAGCATTGTGAGTAAACTGTATGCTATGGTGTTAATTGAAAGAGTTATGGAAGAAACTGATGGAAAAATTTGGAATGCAAGCATGCAAGCTGGATTTAAAAAGGGGATGGGGTGTACGGATCATGTCTTTTCCATGCGCATGATTGCGGAGAAATTTTTGGCCAAAAACCAGAAAGTTTTTTGTGCGTTCATGGACTTGGAAAAGGCTTATGACAGAGAGGACAGGAACGTGTTATGGCAAACACTGACTTCATTTGGGTTGAGCGCTGGTCTGATACAGGCATTAAAGTCTCTTTATAGGGACTCTAGTGCTTGTGTCAGGATCAACGGGGCCTATTCGGACTGGTTTGGCATTCAAAAAGGTGTCGGACAGGGCTGTGTAGCTTCTCCGTGGCTGTTTAACCTATTTATGGACAGTTGTTTGCAAGCTTTGAAAGATGAAGAATGTGGGTTGAGAATGGGTGAGTTAACCGTCAAATGCCTTTTATACGCCTATGATCAAGTCATATTTGCATCGTCGGTGGCCGAGTTGCAAATGATGGTTAATTTAATGAACTGGTCATTAAAAGAAAGGGGTATGAAAGTGAACGCAAGTAAGACGAAAGTGATGGTTTTTGAAAGAGAAGAAAGTAAAACGTTATGTGAAATAAGAATAGAAGGGGAGATTGAGCAAGTGGATGAGTTTGTATATTTGGGATGTTTATTTAGCAGGGATGGTAGATATGATAAGGATATAGTACGACGAGTGAACGCAGGAAATAGAGTTAATGGGGCTCTACACGGTATTATGAAGAGTCAGAATGTGTCAAAGAAGGCACGTATGTCAATTCATAATGCTGTGTTAGTCCCTACTTTAATGTATGGTAGTGAAAGTTGGGTATAGCAGAAGAAGCATGAGAGCAGAATAAAGGCTGTAGACATGCGGTCATTACGGAGTATACTAGGGCTAAATCTGAATGACAGTGTGGGAAATAGTGTGATAAGAGAAAAGTATGGTTTGCAAGATGACGTTGTGACTTGAATTAAAAAAGGAATGCTTCGGTGGTTTGGTCACGTAGAAAGAATGAACGAGGAAAGAGTAACAAAGCAAATTTATGTTTCAGAAGTGAACGGTAAAGTCGGGAAGGGATGCCCTAGACGAAGATTTGTCAACCAAATCGGTGTTACATTAAAAATGGGCCAGATTAGGAGTACCCTTAACCGACGAGCGTGTATATATGGATGTAAAGGAGGCGAGAGAGGTGTGTCAGGATCGTGCCAAATGGAAGTCCGTAGTCTCTGCCTACCCCTTTGAGTGACAGGCGTGAGTGTTTGTGTTGTGTGTTTGTTTTCCAATTTTGTGACGACACATGTATTATCACAGCCATGGGCATTATGTCAATGGGCACATAACGTTGGTTTAACAATCAATTATCAAAAAAACTAAACTCATGCACATTCATTCACTGAACTTAAAAACACAAGGACCATAAAAAGTCGTGGCTCATGAACACCAGAGTATGCATCGGTGCTTGAATGACTGTGACTATAACCCGATTGAAAGCCGATTGATTTAAAGAACATGTCTAGGTCTTAAGATTGATCATAAATTTTACTGGGGCCTCTGTGTACGCAGCTGAATGCTGTTATGGCGAAATTGCGCATATTGAAGCACAAATTGCTTTACACAACCTCTAGCATTGCATGAGTTTAATGTTCTCTTATTACTATTATACAATAAAAGTTATATTATTACATAAAAGATGAATTTAGAGAGCTTCAATATATTTCGCCACAAATTGAAATAGTTAGTAACGGAAAAGGCTTAGTATAGCATATCAGAACTTCTGTCCGATCAAATCCAAATCAAATCAAAATAATAAAACCGATAAATATAAATGATGAAAAGATAATGATAAAAAGCAGCGACATTCGATTTTTATATATGTACCTATTTAAAAAAAAAACCATTAAAACATTTTCTTTACTTAAAATATAAAGAGTTTATTTTAAGTAGTTGAGTAGGTGGTGGCTTCACTAATGGGCCTGCAATTAAACTAGAACTTTTTATTAAAATACTATTTCACTAATGAGCCATTAGTGAAAATAAAAACCATTTTTAAAAATAGAATGTCAATTCAGTAAATTTAAAAAATTTTAACGCATGGTTAATTTTTACATTAATCTACGACAGTAATGATTTCTTCTTTGATAATTTTCGACTGTCAACGATTTTCGACCAATAGAAAGTTGTTAATTCCGCAGAAAATATTATAGTACAATAATAATGTACTCCAAACCGAATCTCGATCACCTAGGAGTACATAAGTACTTTATACTACAAAAAGGAGGACAAGCTAATAGTACACTCTCATTCTCTCACTCTCTTTACCAGATGGGAAGGCAATCCGACACTAACGGAGATAGAACATGCGCAGGACCAACTGCTTTTCGTGCTTTTCGAGGTACGGATGAAATAAAGCCAGCTGGGCTGCTACGGAGAAGTAAGAATTAATTTGACGGAAAACCCTAAGAACTAATTTGGGCCGGACCTGGGATTCAAACCCGGGGCCACATGATCAGTATTTCTTGTTTTGGTATACAGAGGTCAGTGGTATTCGCACTTACGACCACTAGACCAAAGAGACATTAAAGTATAACAAGTGTGGTGGCGGTGTAAAAATCCGTTAACCCATCTCGTACTGTAAGTGTCATAAAAGCCGATGAAGACAATAGGATTGCATGACTTCTCATAGATGGGAATAACCATTCTACTTGCGTCCGTCAGAAGTGCGAAACGTCTATACTCGTAATGCGATCCCCAATATGACTACCTAGCGTGAGGATTATAGCAAATTCTTCATACTGTTAGAGAGGCCCATGACCAGCAGTCGTCTTTTCTAGACTGATGAAGAAAAAGAAAAAAAAACAAGTATATAATCAATCTTTTACTTCGTCTTTTTAAGGCATTTTGAAGCTCTAACAAGTTTAAACATTTTGAACGCGGTAACATGCTTCGATCTAGGTTTGGTCGAAAATTTCTCAGGCTATTTTAACATCCCTAGCAACAGAAAAAATCAATAATGATGAGCGCGATGGGATAAACACGTTTTACCACGTAGTAGGGCCATGCTGCAGCTATATTATGGGTTGTAGCACAAATGGGTCAGCTCGACCGAGGAAGGACCAAGCTCTCACAGAATACCAACGTAAAATAGCAGCTTAACGCTGTTGTGTTTCGTATGGTGAATGTAGAGTACCGGAAACCCTTTTTATTGGAAAAGAAGTGTGGCGGTGGAAGGAAAAGGGGAGAACTCCCGCCGGGCAAGGTGTTTTGCCCGGGGAGCGGCCAACGCTCCGAGTGGTAGTTCGGAGCTATTCTATATATGCTGCTTTAACTTCGGAACTTTGTTAGTGCCATTTAGGCTTCGATATGTCTCGCTTATACCGTATACCGTGTAGTGGCGGTCAAGAATATCAACTACCCCATATCCTCCCGTGGGTGTCGTAAAAGGCGACAAAGGGAAACAGGCAGAAGATGGGCAGCAGCATCTTCCTGATAATAGCCAAAATTATAATAAAAAAACTGCGGTTGCCAACCCGCTCGCCAAGCGTGGCAACTATGGCAAATACCCCCCAATGACTAAAGCAACAAACAGACGGCCCCCAGTCCCCGGCGGCCCCGCTATTCCTGGCTACGGTGGCGACCATGGTAACGGCGGGGCAGGGGGTGCTAAGAATCTCCGGTGGAGGTTCGGTTGCCACCTTAGACGACTCGACCTGGCAACGTACAACGCACGCACCCTGAGGACTGACGAGAAGATCGTGGAGCTGGAAGAAGAGATAGACAAGTTGCGCTGGCATATTATAGGATTATCCGAAGTCCAAAGAGAGGGGGAGGACACGGTAATCCTCGAATCCGGCAACTTGCTCTATCACCGGGAGGGCGACCATCTGTCCCAAGGAGGTGTCGGATTTATCGTCCACAAGTCTCTCGTTAACAACGTTGTAAAGATCGGGAGTGTGTCGACGAGGGTTGCGTACCTTATACTCAGAATCACCAAACGGTATTCGCTGAAGGTCATACAGGTTTACGCACCAACCTCGGCACACCCCGATCAGGAGGTGGAGGAAATGTATGAGGATATCTCTAGAGCCATGCATTCCTCCAAAACCCACTATACGGTGTTAATGGGAGACTTCAATGCAAAACTAGGCACAAGAGAGAACGGTGAGCTGAAAGTAGGGAAATTCAGAATAGGGCAACGGAACCCAAGGGGCCAGCAGCTGGCCGACTTCATAGAAAAAGAGGGACTCTTTATGATGAACTCTTTCTTCCAGAAGCGGCCCCACAGGAAGTGGACCTGGTCGAGCCCCGACGGTTCGACAAAAAATGAGAATGACTTCATTATGACAACCAGACGACAACTGTTCAGTGATGTCTCCGTGATCGCGAGGGTGAAAACTGGTAGCGATCACCGAATGGTTAGAGGCACACTGAACCTAAACGTTAAGTTGGAGAGGTCTCGTCTAATGAAGTCAACGCTCCGTCCCCCTCGTGCTCTGTTCCAAAGTCCCGAAACCTTTCAGCTCGAGTTACAAAACCGTTTTCAGTGCCTAGAAGACTGCAATGAAGTGGACGATATGAATGACAAGCTCGTGGAAACTGTCCATGCGGTCGGAGCTAAGTTCTGCAAGACCCGCCGCAGAAGAACACAAAAACTCTCCGATCACACTCTTAATCTCATGGCTGTTAAACGGGAGATGAAGCTACATTCTTCAACAGACTTGACAGCATACAGGCATCTGAACAGACAGATCTCCAAATGCATGCGGCGGGACTTACGCAACTTCAATACAGCTCGTATTGAAGAAGCGATCGAGCGGAACCAAGGCTCCAAAGTCTTTGCCAGAGATCTGTCTGCCAGAAAGAGCCAACTGTCAAAGCTGAAGACAGAATGTGGCAGCATCGTTTCCGGGACACCTGAGATTTTGAGTGAGATTGAGAGGTTCTATGGGCAGCTGTACACGTCATCGTTGGAGCCACACGCAAGTGTGAGTAACGATCCAAGAGCGAGTCTCATCCGACACTATTCCGAAGATATCCCGGACGTCAGTCTGGGCGAGATTAGAATGGCTCTCCAGCACCTTAAAAACGGTAAGGCCCCAGGCGAGGATGGAATTACAGCGGAGCTTCTGAAAGCGGATGGAAGACCGGTACTTGAAGTCCTTCAGAAGCTCTTTAATTCCGTCCTCCATGGTGGCATTACACCGGAGGCGTGGAGCAGAAGTGCGGTGGTCTTGTTCTTCAAGAAAGGCGACAACGCTCTCTTGAAGAACTACAGACCGATTTCCCTTCTGAGCCGCGTCTACGTGCTGTTTTCGAGAGTCATTACGAATCGTCTCGCGCACAGACTTGACGACTTCCAGCCTCCCGAACAAGCCGGTTTCCGAAAGGGCTTTACCACCATAGACCACATACATACCCTTCGGCAAGTTGTACAGAAATCCGAAGAGTACAATTTGCCACTATGTCTGGCGTATGTGGACTATGAGAAAGCCTTTGATTACGTCGAAATTTAGGCGGTGCTGCAGTCCCTTCAGCGGTGCCAAGTTGACTGTCGGTATATCGAAGTGTTGAAGTGCTTGTACAGTAGGGCTACGATGGCTATCCGAGTACAGAACCAGTGTACGAAACCTATCCAATTGCAGAGAGGTGTAAGACAGGGTGACGTCATATCCCCGAAACTCTTCACCGCTGCATTGGAAGACGTTTTCAAGCTTCTGGACTGGAAAGGATACGGTATAAACATCAATGGCGAATACATCACTCACCTTCGATTTGCCGACGATATAGTCCTTATGGCAGAATCGTTGGAGGACCTAAGTACTATGCTTAATGACCTCAATAGTGTTTCCCAACGGATAGGTCTTAAGATGAACATGGACAAAACAAAGATCATGTTTAATGTCCATGTCACACCTATGCCGGTAGTTGTTGGGAGCACTAAGCTCGAAGTTGTTGACGAGTATGTTTACCTGGGACAAATAGTCCGACTAGGTAAGTCCAACTTCGACCGAGAGGTCAATCGACGGATTCAACTCGGCTGGGCAGCGTTCGGGAAGCTACGACACATCTTCTCGTCAGACATACCTCAAAACCTTAAAACGAAATTGTACAACCAGTGCGTGTTGCCAGTGATGACTTACGGAACTGAGACGTGGTCCTTCACTGCTGGCCGTATGAGGAAGCTCAAGGTCGCTCAGCGAGCTATGGAGAGGGCTATGCTCGGAGTTTCTCTGCGTGATAAACTTAGGAATGAGGATATCCGCAGTAGAACCAGAATAACCGACATAACCCAACGAATTAGTAAGCTGAAGTGGCAGTGGGCCGGCCATATAGCTCGAAGAACCGACAACCGATGGGGAAGAAAGGTTCTCGAGTGGCAGCCTCGTACCGGTAGGCGAAGTGTAGGACGTCCCCCCACGAGATGGAGTGACGACCTGGTAAGACATGCAGGAAGTTGATGGATGCAGGTGGCTCAGGACCGTGCTTTGTGGCATTCTTTGGGGGAGGCCTATATTCAGCAGTGGACTTGTGAAGGGCTGTAATGATGATGATGATGATGTCTCGCTTGTGGCGCGACGACAGCGCCACCACATCACCTCCCTGCTGAGACCGGAGGTCGATAGTGCAGTCCGATTGCCGGTGTGAACGATATGCAGGAGCAAGTGTCACGGATTTCCTTGTAGTCTGCGGTGAGTCGAGAAGAAGGCAAGTAATCTGCGAGAGTGCCGTGAAGCAGAGGCGAGCAGTAAGGCTCAGAGCCGTGCCGAACACTGTAGCGCAGAGAGTAGCTTGAAGGAACAGGAAGCATTATTATTCCAGTGCTACGATGTACCTTTGTAAAGCTAGACGGCTTGCAGAATGGGAAGACTGCAGACAATATCTGCTCGGGAGCGAATGAATTGGGTACTTGAGGATGATGAAGGTTTTGAAGTTGTAGTTTCCGAAGGTTGTTGGTTGCGTGTTTATATCACGTCGGTTGGTCACCACTGTAGCGGGTGGAAGGAAAAGGGAAGATTTCCCGCCAGGCAAGGTGTTCTGCCCGGGGAGCGGTCAACGCTCCGAGTGGTAGTTCGGAGCTATCCTATATATACTGCTTTAACTTCGGAACTTTGTAAGTGCGATTTAGGCTTCGATATGTTTCGCTTGTGGCGCGACGACAGCGCCGCCACAGAGGCATTCCATCTTAGTCCTCACGGGTAACAACGGTGGGCGCAACCGAAGATATAGATGTTTATGGGCCACAGCAACCACTCTCCATCAGGTGGACTGTGTGCTCGCTTGTCTCCCTTATCTTATAAAAAAATATTTGAGCAAAGTTCAATGGGGTATTAATAGTACCGTGAATGCAATTATGAAGAATAGCTCTTCGAAATTGTTAGTCAGTATAGGACTTGAAAGTGATTCTGATAATTTACTAGGTGGTATTGTTGGCAAACAGAAAATCTCTCGAGCAGATACTGGACTCACATATGAAGAAATCAGGTTAAAATACAAAAAATTGTCAAGAAAAGTAATGCCGTCAAAAACATAACTTGAAAAAAAACTAAGTCTCGCAACTCAATTCTTCTACCGTAAAAAGTTGTGAGATCCATGTAATACCAAGTCGGTTAATTTATTCAGTCCATACTTAATCAATCAATGATGACCAAGTCAATCTATTTATTTAATAGATATGTTCGCGCTAAACGCTAATTTCAAGAACGAACACGAGAGGGCGCGCGGCTCAGTGTCATACCGGTTTGACTTTCGGTCGTGCGAAAAACGCACAAGGGCAGGCAGTCGTCTGCCAGGTGTGCTTGGAACAGCACGCTGTCATTTTTGTGCGGGAACCGCGGAATAGTTAGGGCGTCTAGTAAATATCCCGTCTAGGATTTATAACGCGCATTCCCTGTTTGGATAGCCTTTCCCGGGACTTATTGGGTCCGACTCAGAATCTGTATAAGTGCATTCGACAATATTAGTTAGTGCGGCCTCTGATATTCGAGAACTAACTGTTGCAACGCGAAACGGTAGTGACCTTTGATCCAGAAACTCCGTGTGCGTTTTGTGCTTTAACCTTATAACCAGCGATAGTTAGTGGCTTCTGTAAGTTAGTAAATCGTACGATAGAGTTAATTGACTGTCATCGTGACGAACGAGGAAAGTGACTGTGGTCCGGCGCCGAAGCAGTCTGAAGCGGTGCAGCATTTGGACAACCCCTCGGAAGGCCCCCTCAAGTTGGAGCGGTGTCGACGGTCGGGCTGCTGCCGACGGCCAAGGTCTAGGTTCAATCACCCGCAGTCACACCCAGATACACATCACATCACCTTCTTTCCCTTTCACTACACAACCACATGTGACCTGACCGACTCCGGAGGGACCAGTCGCCTTGGATATAGGTAAGTAAGCTTCGCCTAATTCCTCTGCCGGTTGACTGGCCGTAGTATAGGACGCTCCCCCGTATATTTAGTGTAATTAGAGAGATTCCACGTGGCCACATTGAGGCCCGACCTACGTCTTCTCGGGATGTCTTCTGCTCATGGGCCCCAGAGGATTGGACCCTTTAAGGGAGCAGCCGTAGGCCGTAACAACATAAAAGGTGTTTAATATTGATATGGTCACTATAAGATGTTGTTAGGTTAGCTAATTACGCAATAACTTAAGGCAGAAGGACCCTTAAGTAGGGACTGGATAAATTAACCGACTTGGTATAACATGGATCTCACAACTTTTTACGGTAGAAGAACTGAGTTGCGAGACTTGTTTTTTTTACAAGTTATGTTTTTGACGGCATCTCATTTCTTTTTGTAGATAGTTATATCTAGGTACCTATCCAAACCTATTATTCCATTACATTATACATATACAGGTACACTGATTTATTCACTGCAAATGTAACTTTGTAATCCTATATGTTTATATGGGATTACAAAGTTAATTATGCAGTTGATGTATTTAGAAAACTGGACCAAAATTGCAAAATATTTTAATTTTTTCTTGATTTATACACTAAACACTAAATGTATTCTAAATTTGAAGCTTCTATGTCTGCTAGAAGTGCCTTAGAGTTTTGATGATCTGTCAGTCAGTGAGTGACAAAATTAAGAAATTTTGACTAGTTATAATTCTTAAACTACTGGTTCAAATTGAATGAAATTTGAAATATGCCGTGTGTATACAATGCCTGCTTGGTTACTGAAAATTGAGGCTTCTAGTTTCATCCACAACGAAGTTATAAGGGAACGAAAATGACCTGAACTGCTTCGAAAAAAGGATGGTACGGCCGTGCCGTTTTTTTGCTCGACTTGGCGGGGGCACTGCCGTGCCCCCAGAACAAGACGTTTACTAACTGTACTGTAGGACGTTATAATAAAAACAGATTGCCTACTAGAACATATAAATATTAAATCTTGTTCTTATCGCAAAAGTTACTTTTAATAATGATGGAAAGAGTACAAAATTAATGTCGAATTTATAGGCCCATTTTGTAAAACTTCCAAAATTTAAATGTACGTAAAAAATCGCATTTTACAAGGAAAACCATGATAATTGTGAAATGCGTGTCGTCGGAACTAGACCTGCTAGTCGATAGCCGAATGTCATGGTTTTGGGTCTTAAGTTTAGAAAATTATTTATTACAGTTAGCAACAAATACTTTTGAAGTTTATGAGGAAGATTAATTAATATAATCATGAATATGATTTAAAAGAAATTATTGCGATAAACAAAATTTCATTAAAAATAAGTAATTTAAGATATTGTACAGTGGGTGGTGCAACTGTTCGTCACTAGTTGGAGAGGAAAAAAGGCGAAACTACAGGGAGTAGATTCATTATTTTGGGAGCTTTATAGTCGAATGGATTACTTAATCAACCGATACTCGAACTTAAGTTATTATATTGCTTTAATTTTTGTAATTTGTTACAAAAATTAAAGCATGAATACAAATGAATTAGACAGCTACACTATGGCATTAAGTAATCCTGTAATGATAGTTGTAAGTTTCAGAAATAAATAAATAAAAAAAATATTTCTATATTATCTTTAAGTCGTCGAATATAAAATAAAGATCTTAAATCGAGAAATTTGCATTTTTATATTTAAGGCTTGTAACATATTTACCATCTCTGCTGGATTGTTTAGACTACCCATAGCTCATACCAACGAAGAAATATAGAACACTTGAAATGTAGGTACATAGGTACCTACATTTCAAGTGACGCCGAAACCACACTCACGTACACATCTTTATAATCTTTATCTTACCAGCGTCACTTGAAATTTAGATTGTGTGTAGTGTTCTGTCTATCTTCCTTTACTGATCTGAGATTTTTTTAAATTAATAAAGTGACAAACGAGCACACAGTCCACCTGATGGTAAGTGGTTGCTGTGGCCCATAGACATCTACATCTGTCTTCATTTGCGAATTAAAATGCAGATGCGTTGTCAGCCGTGAGGACTAAGATAGAATGCCTCTTTTCCAGTAAAAAGTGTCTCCGGTTCTCTACACTCACCATACGAAACACAGCAGCAAAAAGCTGCTATTTTACGCTGGTATTCTGTGAGAGCGTGGTCCTTCTCCGGACGAGCCGACACATTCGTGTTACAACTATACCAGAAATATAGCTGCAGCATGGCTCTACCTGGATTTTAAATATGTATATTTATTATACTATTATGTTACAAATAAGTACATAAATTTAATTAATACCTTACTTTTGAAGGCAAGTGAAAAGTTAAGACGTCCACTACGAACTACACTATGTGAAAACCAGGCTCAGTGAACTAAGCTAAGCTAACCTGGAAAATCGTTCACAGAAAAATAAGCTAAAACAAACAACATTAAGCGAAATACGCCAGAAGGGTAAGGTAAGGGGTGAGGCGCTTAGCTTAGTTGGCGTAGTTTCGGTTCGGCCTACACAACTAAGTTAGTTTGACTTAATTTGTCTATTTTACCTAGCTTAGCTGGCTTAGCTTGTAAATAAGAACATCTATGAAAAACTGGCTCAGCTATGCGAGCTAAGCTAAACTACGTTAGTTTAGTTTGCGGTGGACGTCGGTCCGTTTTGTTTTTTAAGTATGTGTTTTATATACGTTTATCTCCATACTGTAATTATGGTATCCGATTATTTTAATATTTGTGAGATTTCTATAAAGTCTAAATAAAATCTCACTCTTGACGTTATCTACTTAGTCTTCAGTTCTTTATTATTAGTCTATTGAATTATTGATGCCAATATTTCGCGATTAAAGCGTGGGTAGAAAGAATCTGTACAAAATGACGTTAAATGATAGCAGACTAAATCTGTTACTGAAAAATTACAGTATATTGGAACGCCAATATTTTTTTAATAACGTGCAATATTATGTGTGTGTGTGTGTGTGTGTGTAAACTTCATAATTAATGCGTTCAGAGGGCTGTTTATTATTATAAAATATCTAAATAGATGATTACAATATCTATTTTATATTGAAATTTTGAATACTCAATTTTATATAAAATAAAATATTATATAAAATGTTAAAGGTACATATAAGGGGGATGCCCCTATAACCAGCCTTTAAGTGACAATTTCAACTTTCGTGCTTTTTAATTAAGAGCACAGCATTTTTAAACACTGGTTTTAATCGAATGATTATTTATCCAAAAATGAAATGAACATTAGTTTATAATCTTAATGTTTCGAGAACAATTTCAAAAACGACGATAAACAAAGAAAGACGTTATGGCTCAAATCCCAGCCGCCCTGTACCGAATGTCGTCCTTTTGTGTACCTTATGCCGGCCTAGCATTGGAGTTCTTGGTAGATACTTGTTGTAGGTAAGTTTTGATAATTAAAATAATAAGTTTTTGAGGCACTGTAAATTCTTATTTTGAATCATGCATGCCACAAGCATGAAATATGAATTACGACAGATAACAATAATTATTAAATTTAAATGATTACGTATACCCGTTTATTGCCCGTGTAGTGGCGGGAAAGAATACTCACTACCCCATATCTTCCCGTGGGTGTCGTAAGAGGCGACAGAGGGAAACTAAAAATCTGCGGTTGCCAACACGCTCGCCAAGCATGGCAACTATGACAATATACCCCCCATGAGAGTAACAAAGGGACGGCCCCCAGTCCCCGGCGGCCCCGCTATTCCTGACTACGGTGGCGACCATGGTAACGGCTGGGCAGGGGGTGCTAAGAATCTCCGGTGGAGGTTCGGTTGCCACCTACGACGACTCGACCTGGCAACTTATAACGCACGTACCCTGAGGACTGACGAGAAGATCCTGGAGCTGGAAGAAGAGATAGACAAGTTGCGCTGGAATTTCATAGGATTATCCGAGGTCCAAAGAGAGGGGGAGGACACGGTAATCCTCGAATCCGGCAACTTGTTCTATCACCGGGAGGGCGACCACTTGTCCCAAGGAGGTGTCGGATTTATCGTCCACAAGTCTCTCGTTAACAACGTTGTAAAGATTGGAAGTGTGTCGACGAGGGTTGCGTACCTTATTCTAAGAATCACCAAACGGTATTCGCTGAAGGTCATACAGGTTTACGCACCAAACTCGGCACACCCCGATGAGGAGATGGAGGAAATGTATGAGGATATCTCTAGAGCCATGCATTCCTCACAAACCCAATCTACGGTGTTAATGGGAGACTTCAACGCAAAACTAGGCACAAGAGAGAACGGTGAGCTGAAAGTAGGGAAATTCGGAATAGGGCAACGGAACCCAAGGGGCCAGCAGCTGGCCGACTTCATGGAAAAAGAGGAACTCTTTATGTTGAATTCTTTTTTTCCAGAAGCGGCCCCACAGGAAGCGGACCTGGTCGAGCCCCGACGGTTCGACAAAAAATGAGATTGACTTCATTATGACGACCAGACGACAACTGTTCAGTGATGTCTCAGTCATCGCGAGGGTGAAAACTGGTAGCGGTCCCCGAATGGTTAGAGGCACACTGAACCTAAACGTTTAGTTGGAGAGGTCTCGTCTAATGAAGTCAACGCTCCGTCCCCCTGCTCCAAAGTCCCGAAACTTTTCAGCTCGAGTTACAAAACCGTTTTCAGTGCCTAGAAAACTGCATTGATGTGGACGATATGAATGACAAGCTCGTGGAAACTGTCCATGCGGTCGGAGCTAAGTTCTGCAAGACCCGCCGCAGAAGAACACAAAAACTCTCCGATCACACTCTAAATCTCATGGCTGTTAGACGGGATATGAAGCTACATTCTTCAACAGATTTGACAGCATACAGGCAACTGAACAGACAGATCTCCAAATGCATGCGGCGGGACTTACGCAACTTCAATACAGCTTGTATTGAAGAAGCGATCGAGCAGAACCAAGGCTCCAAAGTCTTTTCACGAGATCTGTCTGCCAGAAAGAGCCAACTGTCAAGGCTGAAGACCGAGTGTGGCAGCATCGTTTCCGGGACACCCGAGATTTTGAGTGAGATTGAGAGGTTCTATGTGCAGCTGTATACGTCATCGTTGGAGCCACACGCAAGCCTGAGTAACGATCCAAGAGCGAGTCTAATCCGAGACTATTCCGATGATATCCTGGACGTCAGTCAGAGCGAGATTAGAGCGGCTCTCCAGCACCTTGAAAACGGCAAGGCCCCAAGCGAGGATGGAATTACAGCAAGAGCTTCTGAAAGCTGGTGGAAAACCGGTACTTGAAGTCCTTCAGAAGCTCTTTAATTCTGTCCTCCATGGTGTCACCGAAGGCGTGGAGCAGAAGTGTGGTGGTCTTGTTCTTCAAGAAAGGCGACAATGCTCTCTTGAAGAACTACAGACCGATTTCCCTTCTGAGCCGCGTCTACGTGCTGTTTTCGAGAGTCATTATGAATCGTCTCGCGCGCAGACTTGACGACTTCCATCCTTCCGAACAAGCCGGTTTCCGAAAAGGTTTTAGCACCATAGACCACATACACACCCTTTGGCAAATTGTACAGAAGTCCGAGGAGTACAATTTGCCACTATGTCTGGCGTATGTGGACTATGAGAAAGCCTTTGATTCCGTCGAAATTTGGGCGGTGCTGCAGTCCCTTCAGCGGTGCCAAGTTGACTGTCGGTATATCGAAGTGTTGAAGTGCTTGTACAGTAGGGCTACGATGGTTATCCGAGTACAGAACCAGAGTACGAAACCTATCTAATTGCAGAGAGGTGTAAGACAGGGTGACGTCATATCCCCGAATCTCTTCACCGCTGCATTGGAAGACGTTTTCAAGCTTCTGGATTGGAAAGGATACGGTATTAACATCAATGGCGAGTACGTCACTCACCTTCGATTTGCCGATGATATAGTCCTTATGGCAGAATCGCTGGAGTACCTAAGCCCTATGCTCAATGACGTCAATAGTGTTTCCCAACGGATAGGTCTTAAGATGAACATGGACAAAACAAAGACCATTTTTAATGTCCATGTCACACCTATGCCGGTAGTTCTTCGGAGCACTAAGCTCGAAGTTGCTGACGAGTATGTTTACCAGGGACAAATAGCCCGACTAGGTAAGTCCAACTTCGACCGAGAGGTCAATCGACGGATTCAACTCGGTTGGGCAGCATTCGGTAAATTACGGCACATCTTCTCGTCAGGTATACCTCAAAACTTGAAAACGAGACTGTACAACCAGTGCGTGTTGCCAGTGATGACCTATGGAGCTGAGACGTGGTCCTTCACTGCTGGCCGGATGAGGAAGCTCAAGGTCGCTCAGCGAGCTATGGAGAGGGCTATGCTCGGAGTTTCTCTGCCTGATAAACTTAGAAATGAGGAGAACCGCAGTAGAATCAGGGTGATCGACATAGCCCAACGAATTAATAAGCTGAAGTGGCAATGGGCCGGCCATATAGCTCGAAGAACCGACAACCGATGGGGAAAAAAGGTTCTCGAGTGGCAGCCTCGTACCGGCAGGCGAAGTGTAGGCCGTCCACCCACTAGATGGAGTGACGACCTGGTAAGATATGCAGGAAGTCGATGGATGCAGGTGGCTCAGGACCGTGCTTTGTGGCATTACTTGGGGGAGGCCTATGTTCAGCAGTATACTTGTGAAGGGCTGTAATGATGATGAAAATGATGATTACGTATACATACTTACCTTACTGTAGCCTAAGTGTTTTATTTGTAAGAAGTTCGGTATTTTTTTTTATACAAAAATTTAATAAAATGATTTTTTAGAAATTAATCTTCCAAGTTTTCACACGTGGTAGAGTCATGCTGCATGTATATTAGTAGTATAGTTGTAGCACGAATGGGTCTGCTCGACCGGGGAAGGACCACGCTCTCACAGAATACCAGCGTCAAATAGCAGCTTCATGCTGCTATGTTTCGTTTGGTGAGTGTAGAGAACCGGAGACCCATTTTACTGGAAAAGAGGCATTCTATCTTAGTCCAACAGTGACAACGCATCTGCATTTTGATTCGCAAACGAGGATAAATGTAGATGTCTATGGGCCACAGCAACCACTTACATAGGTGGACGGTGTGCTCGTTTATCACCCCATCCTATAAAAAAAAATTTTTCTAATAATCACTATCATTGTATCACAAGTCTAGAGTTGAACATGGATACCAAAGCACCATAAATTGCTGCAAACGAAGGTCCTGAGTCCTGAGCCACTATGCTTGTAAATAGTACCAAATTATTATAATAAATTATGATTTTGCTGGTTTAGTCTTTCTCAAAACATCACGAAAACTGTAAGTATAAAGGGTTTTACAACAAATGTATGGTAGAATAGTAAATATATGTTGTTCAAAACTTATATTCAAAAAACAATTTTTGCCATAGACGAATAAAATTGATCTTAACTTCCTTATTGATGTCATCTAAAGTCTCAAAATAAGTTGTGTCCTAATTATATTCATTCCAATTTATGACAACCCTGATTTTTATTATGTGACTGAAATTAGGTACTTTTTATTAGGTACGTCAAACCAAATAACAGCGTGACGGCTGGTATTATGCACTCCATACATTTCAATTTCCACCAAAAGAAAATAAAAACTTCAAAATTTATACAAAAATAACTGCATTACTATGTTTATAGTCATATTCATACAAATCAAAAAGGCTTAAGATAAGATAATGTAAAATAAGCTTAATTTTATCGGGACCATAACTTATCAAAGAATTAGGAAAATGAGCGTTTTTCGTTGTGTACGTGTTTTGATTTTTAATTTAACACTGATAGATTTATAGGTATGTTATAATATTAGAAATAAACTTTTCCTAGATTCGAAGAATTTTTAGTTGACAATAATGTCATGTAGTTAAGACTAAACGTTGTGGTTATATTCTCTTTGGTTAAGACGACTAGAAACCTTATTTATGAAGTAAAAAGGCGAAAAGGCTGGAATTAGAGGTGTGGCCGGTACCAATATATGTACTTTACAAAAGTAAAAACAGCAAATGAACGATTTAAATACCACATAGAAATATTAGTATTTTATTTATTTTGTGCAGACAGACATCACGGTGAAAATTTGATACATTAATGAAAGCATTCTTGAGTTATTTTAACCACCTACGTACGTTTTACCCTTGAATACCAAGGTCACTTAATTTTGATTGCGTCATTCATTTGAATTTCTCAGTTCATTTTGTTGTTAGGTAAATTATCTACCTACGCTGGAAGCTAAGAACCAGTTAAAACGTAAAATAATGACAGTTAATCCCGAGGGAACATTTTGCGCATTTGCATAAACCTGAAAACATTCTCAACGAAAATGGCACACTCCATCTTCCCGTTGACGTATTTCTGTAATGTCAAGAGCGTGGACTATTTTCCGTTTGGTTGGTTAACAAGCATATTTTTTATTTGAATGTTTGTAAAGTCTTATTTTATTTTACCCACTACCTCATATCTTCCCGTGGGTGTCGTAAGAGACTACAGAGGGAATCTGAGGCAGAAGATGGGCAGCAGCATCTTTCTAATAACAGTCAAACAACAACAAAGAAACTGCGGTTGGCAACCCGCTCGCCAAGCGTGCCAACTATTTATTTATTTTTTTATTTTTATTTATTACAATTTTAGGAGAACTTACAGCTGGTTATAAATGTATGAACAATAAAAATAAAAAAATGTACTGAAGGCCAATTAAAAGTTCCCACTTATAAATAAAGTACAGAGAAAAATTGCACAAGTGACGTAGACGTAGATTTAATGACACAATAAAAGATGATTTAAAAAGTAAAATGAAATAAATAACAATGCATGGTATATGTAATACACATCAGTAAACGAAAAACTTATTACTCAGTAGACGCTTAAGCTGCCTGCTAGAGGTGTTAAATAAGTCTACATTTTGTATTTTCGCCACGTCATTGAAACACTTGCTCACTCTTATTAAATAAGAATTTTGCCTGTAGTTTGTATTTACTCCCGGCACGTATAGTTTGCATGGCTTGCGTGAAGATGCGTATGGAACTTGTAAACGTATTTGCTCCAACAGTTCGGGACAGTCGATCGTGCTATTTGCTATATTAATTAGAAAAGATAGATCCGCTATGCGCCTTCTTTCATATAGCGGCAAAATGTGAAACTTTCGGCAACGTGTTGTGTAATTCGGTAGAAAGATCTTAACTCTAAATTGAAGATAGCGAAGAAATTTTTTCTGAATCCGTCCAATACGCGTAGAATAAATATTATAGGTAGGATTCCATACTTGAGAGGCATACTCTAGATGACTTCGTACGAAAGCACAGTAAAGAATTTTGAAGGTTTTAATAGAATTGAAATCAGAAGACATTCTTAAAATAAAGCCAAGAGCTTTAGAGGCTTTGTTTATAATATTGTCAATATGTTTATTAAACAGTAATTTGGAGTCAAAAATTACTCCTAAATCGCGGATAGTGTTGACTCTAGTTATATCTATTTGTTTTATAGTGTAGCGGAAAATTATAGGTTTAGTCTTCCGTGTGTATGTGCAAATATAGCATTTGGAGACATTTAAGTCTAATTTATTGTATAGACAGTAATTTTCAAACCTACCCAAGTCTTCTTGCAAATGATATGCGCTTTCGAGGGACGTTATTGGACTTAATATTTTCATATCATCGGCGTAAAGTAGGATTTTTGAGTACTTGAAACATATGATGATATCATTAACAAAAATAATAAAGAGTAAAGGCCCTAGCAAGGAGCCCTGTGGAACACCAGAAGGTATTGGCATGGCCTTAGAGGTGTAACCATTTAGGGCAACTGTCTGACTCCGATTTTGGACGTAAGAGGTGAACCACCGATATAAATTACCTCGTATTCCTACTGATTGAATTTTGTGTAATAATAGCAAATGGTCTATTCGATCAAAGCATTTGCTATAGTCTGTGTAGACCACATCGACTTGTGAGGGCTCTGACATATGTTCTGATAAGTAGTCAGTACATAATATAAGATTAGTAGTTGTTGACCGACCCTTGACGAAACCGTGTTGTTGAAAGCTAAGTGTATGTTTTAGGGCAGCATATAGTTGATCATAGACAATTCTTTCAAGCACTTTTGCAAATAGACATAATTTGGAAATAGGTCGGTAGTTGTCAACTTGATCTCTTGGGCCTTTTTTGTAAATTGGTGTGACATAAGCCGATTTCCAGATTCTTGGCATTAAACCTTCTGACAAAGAACGCCGATATAATATAGTCAAAGGAAACGCAAGGCTCTTGGCGCACCTCACGATAAAAACAGCTGGTATGTTATCAGGCCCAGCTGATTTACTTAAGTCAAGTGATTTCAAAAGCTTAAATACTTCATCAAATGTGACCTCTATATCCCCTATATCAGATCGTATATTATAGTTCATTTGAGAGGTGACATCTGGGTTAATGTACGTATGGGTACTATTTAAAAAAGTTGACTGAAAATAATCACTAAACAAATTGCATATTTCTGCGCCACAATCTGATGATTTCTTTCCAAAACGTAATACAGCGGGATATGAATTGACTTTGTTTTTTGTTTTTATATAAGACCAAAACGCTTTAGGATTATTACAAATATTTTTTTCAACGTTAGAAATGTATGTATCAAACATTTGTTTTTCCAGAGTCTTGGCTTGTTCTCTGAGTCTAATAAATGATTGAAGGTCAGACTGATTCCCGTATTTCTTATATTTCGAGTGATACTTATGTTTTTCTTTCAAAATTTTAATTAGGGATTTCTTATACCATAATGGATATTTAAACCTTGGTGTAAAAGTCTTAGTAGGGATATACGTTTGACGGAGGTCAGCTAATTTATTATAAAACAATAACAAGGCATCTTCTAACGGCTTAGAGTTAAGTTCTTGATGCCAATCAATGGCATCAAGTTTAGAAATAATAGAATCGTAATCACCAGATTGATATAGAAATTTAGTATAGGGACGACTTTTGAGAGTGTGAAGTTGAATAAATTCTGCAACCACACACAGAGCTGGATGATGAGTATCTTCGGGTATTAGCGGGTTTCCGCAGTGGTTAACAGCTAACGTGCTGTTAGAAAATATTAAGTCCAAAATTCTATTATTTGTGTTATGTATATAATTGTATTGTGATAAATTACATATATTAATGTTATCAAATAAATCAAATTGATAAGAGCCCTGTATGTTCTCGGGTATATATGAAATGATTTGATCACACGACTTCCAGATTATGTTAGGCATATTAAAGTCGCCAAGAATTATAAATTTTTCGCAAGGATGTTTTAATATTGTATCACAAAGTTTTTGGGAGTATGCGGTTAACTGAGTTGGTAGTGAACAAAATACGCTTTGGTTACATATATATACCGTACAAATATGCAGTTTATACACTACCTTAGGATTCCGGTATTTAAGTGTCAATGTTACCCATAAGTCCTCGGCATTCGAACACCAATCACTACGAACTTCTGCTGAGAGGTCCCGGCGAACAGCAATTAACACTCCACCCCCCCAATGTTTGATTAATTCTTTTGTAATCTCGATCCCGTCGCCAAACTATGTACCTATCATCGAATAATTCGCTATCTTTAACGCTTTCATTCAACCAAGTTTCTGATAAACATGTAACATCATAAGAGTTTATGTTAATATTTCTATAGAAGGCCGAAGTTTTTGTACGTAAACCACGTACATTTTGGTAATATATATTAATCGCCATTTTTGAACATTAAAACTAGTACATAATTAGTTATAATAACAAGTAATAAGTGTAGAAAGGTGGAATAAAGCAATATGTTTGAAAAGATGCGTAAAAAAAACGTTAAATTTGTGGGCAACATTAAAAAAAAACTAATAATACAATAAGGCTATAAGCGTAAACAAAAGATACAAAAATGCAAAAGCAAATCGACGGTGGAGCGATATAATATGATTGAGTAAACAAGTGTGCAGCGGGAGTAAGTGAATGCATAACAATATCAAGCAGGTAGACAAACTTAAATGTTAGAGGGCAAGCGTTTCTCAAACTAACTAAAACACAGTTAAAAGAGGAAGATGATTTTAACAATATAAAAGCGCTAATTGTAATGACTAGGAAAACTTTTTTAAATCGTATTCCGATTTTATTGTAATTATATGAGACGTTGGGTTTTTTCTTGCAAATATTTTGCATCCCTTTACCCAAACATAAGCAAACCCCCGCTCCTTCGCTAGTTTTTTGGCTTTATTTAGCAACATCTTGTTTTCCAGAGTAAGATGGTCATTAACAAAGATTCTATTGTCACCTCTTAAACCCAGGTCCGCTGGAACAATGGTGCGCTTCTTCGCTGCGGCTACGAAATCCTCCTTAAGGTATCTATTATGCACTGATGATTGTTTTATTTAGTTTATCGTTACGCATAGGAATCCTCGCAATGTAATTAATTTGATTTTTTGGGATGACACAATTGATATGATCTCCAAGCTTACTAAAAATCTCGAAAAGGTTTTCTGAGGGTGACATCGGCACTCCTTTGATCTCGATGTTATTCATACGAGACCTTTGTTCAAATTCCCGCATGGAGTCTTCAAAGTTCTCCAGACGTTGCTTCAATTGAACTACATCATCTTTTGTCTTCAGCAAACTCTGGATTTCTTGATTTATTTCTGTGATCTTACTATTCAAAGATTCAACAGAACACTGAACAAATTCCAATGAAGTCCTCATATCAGCCACCTCCGGCTTCATAAGCTTAAGATCTTCGATATCGGCCTTTATGGACTTTAGGTCGGCCACATCAGCTTGCTTGCAGCTGCAACTATGGCAATATATCCCCACCCCCCATGATTAAAGTTACGAAGAGACGGCCCCCAGTCCCCGGCGGCCCCGCTATTACTGTCTACAGCGACCATGATAACGGCGGGGTAGGCGGTGCTAAAAATCTCCACTAGAAGTTTTTTTATAGTATAAGGATGACAAACGAGCACACAGTCTACCTGATGGTAATTGGTTGCTGCGGCCCATAGACATCTACATCTATCTTCCTTTGTGAATTAAAATGCAGATGCGTTGTCAGCCGTGGAGGATTAAGATAGAATGCCTCTTTTCCAGTCAAAAGGGTCTCCGGTTCTCTACACTCACTATACGATACACAGCAGTATTAAGCTGCTATTTTACGCTGGTATTCTGTGAGAGCGTGGTCCTTCCCCGGTCAAGCCGAACCACTCGTGCTACAACTATACTATTAATATAGCTGCAGCATGGCTCTATCACCTAAGACGACTCGACCTGGCAACATATAAAGCACGCACCCTGAGGACTGACGAGAAGATCCTGGTGCTGGAAGAAGAGATAGACAAGTTGCACTGGAATATTACAGGATTATCTGAGGAATTTGTAAGCTGAAGTGGCAATGGTCCGGCCATATAGCTCGAAGAACCGACAATCGATGGGGAAAAAAGGTTCTCGAGTGGCGGCCTCGTATCGGCGGACGAAGTGTAGGGCGTCTCCCGCTAGATGAATTGACGACCTGGTAAAACATGCAGGAAGTCGATGGATGCAGGTGGCTCAGGACCGTGCTTTGTGGCATTCCTTGGGGAAGGCCTATGTTCAGCAGTGTACTTGTGAAGGGCTCTACTCGTAATGATGATGATGGTAGAGAATGCCTTATGGCATTAAGTTCGCCCATTATTTCATTTTGTTAAAAGGAATGCAATATAGAATAAATAAATAAGATTGGAAGTTGATTGGAAAAGGAATCCAAAACATAAATACTAGATTGTTAAATAATTAAATCTCATTTAATATCAAACGGAAAACCAACAAAAGCTTAGATTCAATGGTGTAGCTGTAATGAAAGCTCGAAGGACCAAAATGTAGGGAGATGATTGTGAATTGTGACCCTCTACATATAATTAATGTGTAGAATATCGATGTAGATGGTATCTACGTTTCGGGATGTGGTAATTAAAACTGTGTCCGATTCCCTAGAGAGCGTTTATTGTACTAAAAATACTTATGAAATACAATATAATTGGAATGAAGGCGTCGCGCGCGCAGGCGCAATATCAGCATATATCCTAAACTATTGAAATACCATGTAATTGCTCGTACATCTTGCCAATTTTGTAAACAAGAAGAAAGTTTATGGTGATGAACCTCTATTGAGTTTATGGGCAGTCGTTGCGATCACCGCATCCACACTATCGATGTCCGAGACCCGGTGCTCCGATGAATGTCCTTGGGTTGGCTGCTCGATATTTTTGGAGTCTGGCTTGTCGCAGAGATCGACGCTGCAGCTTAGACATCTTCTTTTCAGCTGAAATGTCCCCCATGCAAAGAAGACTGCGATGATAACTCTGACTATGGTGTACAACACATAGTTGTGGGTGTCATGTGTAAGTGATTATACTCGTACGATCCATACTCGTACACTCAGCGTTTGTTGCTGTTCCTTAACCTTATCAATATTGTTGTTCATCTCTTGTAAGGCGTCTTTATGATCTTCAGGAACAAATGTTTTGAAACGTCAGTAGCCTAATGACAGGGCGCGGACCGCTAACTCGAAAGGTCGTGGGTTCGAATCCGCCATTCGACTACTGTCGTGAGCCATTTCTAACACAAGCATTTGAAGCTTACCAGAAGTGGTTAAAGGGAATATTAGTAATGTTTAATAGCATTACTAGTATTTTTTTAAATCAAAAAAAATATCAAAAAAATTTATGATTCAAGTCTGTCAATATGTGGTTCAGGCTTGATTCGCGCATGTACATTCTTTCTTCACTGCCTGTTAGTTTCAACTCGCTGTGATAGTCGTTGCGAGCATGAATGATGAAGCTTTTTCCCTTGAGCATACACCCAAGTCCGAGTAACATAATCCCTGTGCCATGTAAGTGCTGTGACGTCACTCCAGCTGGGCAGAAAATGCGCATCGTGCAGTCTTCGCAACAGGAGAACAGCCACGCGCCATGTTTGTGTAATCGCACCCACCTATCGTTGCAATCCAACACTCTTGTGTGGCATGTCGATAAGACGCCATTGTTTAATATTTGCGCTTCACATAATGTATCGGCTACCTTGATGTTATAAATAAGTTGCTTGATATTATAAAATTTTGTTTTCTTGAAGATTTAAGCATGATGATACATCTCGGTCTTCTAGGGCACTATAATGTCGCTTTTAGGTTTACAACGAGGTATTCAGATGTGAGTACTATAGTTTTCTCTGTATGTCCAGTTATTTGCGGGATAGGAATGATGCGGTTAAGTTCATATTGTTCGTTGTTTATTAGTGGTACCTCGAATATTAGGTATGCACTTGTTAAGCACTCGCGCCAGCTTGTACAGGCTTCGCGTGCCATGGCGTGTATTCACACAGGGTAGCGATAACTCACTTGGTAACTGACCGGAGATGATGTTGAGCTGCTCTTCAAATTGGTTAGTCTTGATGAGATGGGTGTCAACTCTCCCGTCTCTCTCGATAGTTTCTGTTGTATTCGTCGTATGTTTGAGATGATCAAGTTCACGGCCAAATCGGTAGCTGTTATGTACATAGCATTGTCATGGCTGACTCGTATGCGTTTTTTCAGTTTCAGCCAGATGATTGTCAATGATACGAAATTGTGTGTACATTACTTCCTCGTTTCTTTTTAGAAGATTATATCTATATCTCACCTTCGATGATCGATGTGTGATTTTTATAGAGATTCAATAGATGATTTTCGTTTGACTGTATTATGTTGATATCCTTCTCGTACTGATTGGCAAATCTCTCATCCAGAGTACCAAAAAGGGAATTTGCTAGGTTTCCAATTCCATGAAAATGTTATGTGTATATAATGTAGAAATGTTTTCTGTTTGGTCAGTCGTTTTTCTAACTGCCGAAGTTGGGCGACTGCCTGTGGCTTAGAAGTGCCCAAGGTTTTTTCGTAATCTATCTCCATTGGAAGTCAGACTGAATGTCGTCCGTCTTCTTGTCTTCTTGTTGTGGTTTAATAAACAGATTCACAGTATTATTCCTCTGATGTTAGATTATAATTGGTTTCGGTTATTTCCCCCATCCCCCAAAATCGAGATACATCGTCAAGATTAATTAGCAGGTACCAGTTGAAGGTTTTGATATTGCCCAGCAGTACCCAGCCCATCTTTGTCTGTTTAATCATGGGTCCGTGTGTGGGTCCTCGTAACATACCACTCATTACTATGTTGACATACACTACAGCGTCTAACATAACGTCCACTGGTCTCGAGATGTTGTAGTCGGGATCCGCCAGTTGTATGTTATGAATATGTGCCCAGTCTTGTTTTTCGAAGGTGTAATTAGGCAGGTTGCTGAGCATGTTGGCCATTACCATCGCTTCAATTGTAAATGAATGGCCTCCGTACAAAGACTCACAATTTAACTGTACGGTTCCGTTGCTATGATGTGCTGACGTCCCTACTGTGTCTGAGACTGTGGCGTTTCGCTTTTGTCTTTGCAGTCCCAGCTGTTGAGCAACATTCTCAGTTATTTATTTATCTCGACCCTTGGTCGAGAAGGCATCGCAATTGAACAGTCGTTCCATCAGCTGTCATCACTTTTAGTTGAAAATGTGCACCAGGATCGAATCCCAATTCTTTGTGTCGATGCCAAGATTGTGAATAGCATGAATGGTCTCGACACTTGTGTCATGTAGCTTCTTTAGCTCGTATGCATTCTATGTTTGCAAAGCCGGTTGTCCCATAAGGGTTTGTATATGTTTGTAGACAAATGTTGTCCGGTTGTTGTAACTATGGGTAAGTATCTTCCAACAGGTGTCGTAATTATAAGCTTATTCTGTAAGATGCTGTACGATGCGCTCCGCCTCGCCTTTAAGTTTTCCCTTAAAGTGATGCATCTTTTGCGTTTTTGTCAACATTAAATTGTTGTGGAAGGCTTCACTGTAAAGGTCCTTGAATGTAAGCCACTGGGTATAATTACCAGAGAAAGAAGGAATCTCAATTGTTGGCACTTTGTGGAGCTGTTGAGATACTGAGTTCAGCTTACGATTCAAATCCCTTTTTGTGGTTCTGTACAAGGATTCGTATGCAGAAAACCCTTCTTCGTAGCCCACATCACCGCCAGAAGTCAGGTTATCGATTTGCCAGTGGAGCTCGTCAATCAGTTTCCAGAGAGACTGCAGCGAATTCAGTTTGTCATAAATTTCCCACTATTCTTCAACTCTTTGCTGTCGATGTTTTTAATCACCCTGGATAGCGCCCGTAAATTAGTGTGTTGTTGGCTAATGAACTCATTATACCTTGATGGTATAATGAGTTCATTAGCCTACTCCAGTTTCCGCAGTTTTCACCTCGTAATTCAGCATGTCACGAATCGCTTCGTACCGCTTTTTTGTGGTGGTGTAGGTATCATTGATGAGATAGTCGTGATCCAATTCACTGTCTGATTTTTCTAGAACACCATGATTCATCTTGAACACCTCCCATTTAGCATTTAGAGCATCCAACCTCTTCTGTATGTATGTTCCTAACCTACGTGATCAGAATCCTTTTTGAAGTTAGTCTCAATTCTAAGAATAGCTTCAATGATTGTTCTCTGTTGTTGAAGTAGGTTCTCCATGGTTTGAGAACGATGTTGTAAACAGTTGGTTTCAGATACGTGTGACTGTAACTCTTACCGCAGTATGCACCTCAATCAAGCTGGTGAGACCTTTCTTTTGAACCATTGTGGATGTAATTTGTTGTTCTTAGTTCACGTCGATAGCTTGAAGGACCCAAATATAGGGGGAGGATTGTGGTTTGTCACCCTCTACATATAATTGATGCGTAGGATGTCGATGTAGGACGTTACGGAATGTGGTAATTAAAACTATGTCCGATTCCGTGGAGAGCGTTTATTGTATGAAAAATATTTATGAAATAAAATGTAATTGGAATGAACGTGGTAGAGCCATGCTGCCTCTATATTAGGAGTATAGTTATCTATAGTTATCTCTATACTAGCAAATAGCAGCTTAAAACTGCTGTGTTTCGTATGGTGAGTGTCGAGAACCGGAGATCCTTTTTACTGGAAAAGAGACATTCCATCTTAGTCCTCACGTGTGACAATGCATCTGCATTTTGATTCGCAAACGAGGATAGATGTAGAAGTTTATGGGCTACAGCAACCACTTACCATCAGGTGGACTGTGTGCTCGTTTGTCACCCTGTCCTAAATAAAAAAAGAGAACGTGTCGTGCGCGCAGGCGCAATATCAGCATATTTCCTAAACTATTGAAATACCATATACTTGCTCGTAGAAATGGTATAACTTTTATTAATTTATCTAAATATTTTTTAAATAATTAACCTCAAACTAGAATCATCACTCGTTCCGCTGTGTAATCCCAAAAACCTCGGCTCTTATCGAGGCACACCTAAAATGAGAAGAGGCTGCCAAAGTGTCTACACTATTAGCAATTCACACAAGGCTTTTCCCTCATTTCCAAGTACCGTTTATAAGTCTACCGTCGGGTCTCCTGCCATCGTCTCTAATTTTTATATTTTTTCACAAGGTTCTAAAACTTGCCATCAAATGTCCTGAAAATACTAGATGGACTAGATTTAAAAAAAAATACTAATAATTTAAACATTACTAATATCCCCTTTAACCACTTCTGGTAAGCTTAAAATGCTTGTGTTAGAAGTGGTTCACGACAGTAGTCGAATGACGCATTCGAACCCACGACCTTTCGAGTTCGCGGTTCGCGCCCTGCCATTAGGCTACTGATGCCTTAATTTGATTGTAATTATTGTAAACTGCACAATGACGGCAAAAAAGAAATCAGTGCTCTGACTGCGATCACCGTTAGTTACACATTTACCTGAATCTGTAACTGCTGAGAAAATATTTGGCCTATACGACGCAACGGCTCGCTGCCACTTCAGCGTTCCACTGATTCCGTTCAACCGATCCGTTGATCGCTATAAATTATTAAATCATAAAATTGGGGTATGCTTCTTTACCTTGCGAATGACTTCTCATTTGCTGAATTTAAGTACTTAAGTTCAATCTAAAAAAAAAAATTTTAATGAAAACTTAATAAGTTATCCGTTACGCAATGAAGCGCCGAATGAAATTGATTTAGAGAGATTATTATCATCTGTTCGTCACTCACATAGACATAACATTACTTATTAAAACAAAGAATATCGATACACATTCGTAAAATGTATTTTTGCTTTGTCGAGATGAGGGTTCATAGCTATGGTAGAATCCGATAGGTGTCGCTGTATTCAAGTTTTAACAAATTATATATTTATAAACCAAAATTACTCAATTACAAAAATTACTTTTAGCAATAAGGTCGCCCATTGTACAATAGGTTTAATGCACTTTTACTTTTTATTCTCTAAATTATTATGGTGTACAATAAAGTTATACATACTTATTATTATCATATAAAATCAAAATATTTGGGGTCATAGGTGGCACTGTGGTTGACTTGTTAATAAATTTTATAATTACAGAAAAGTCCGGAATGAATTCATACTGAAACTCATCGGAAAGGAAACACCATCGTCTGCCGGGCTATATTATGTATAATATATTTATACATAATATATTATGTATATTATGTATAAAATTCTAAAGAGATAAATATACAGTTTACGTCACATAATACAAATTTTAAGTTAACTTTAACAAGTTGAATGAAATTGGAAGTAACAAAGAAATTGTATGATCTATGTTGATTAAGCAGTCTACTGATGTTCCCAAGTATTACGAAATCCCTTAACTTTGTTTCGAATTCAGTAATAGAGATTTTCGTTTCGCTTAGGTACGAAATGTTTCCCGACTTAAAAATATGACTTTGAAAAGTATTACATTCTCCAAAGGTCAATCTGTATGAAATGTTTTAATACAATTTTCTTATAATCACTAGGTTTTCTAACCGGAGATTGGTTGCCACATTTCAATTACAACAAATATTAAGTTACAGCCTATATACGTCCCATTGCTTCATCGTTCGTTACACGTACAGCAAAAGAGTGGAATAAGTGAATATGAATATACTTTTATAATACACAAATAAAAATATATAGATAACATTAAAAGAGGAAGACAATTTGGCGGCCAATTAGGTAGCATTTTAGGATTTCGATATCATCTCTTCCAGGTAACCAAAAGCGTACCTAGGTACCACGGTATGTAAGCCAAATACAGTGTAGGGTCGTTGCGCCAATAAGCCGACCGGGTCTAGTTTTCGGCCTTTGGCACCAGGTGATGCAGTAAATTTGATTTAATAACGATTTTCATAAATATTATTGTACAAAATTAAGTTTAATGCATTTATAAATAGTTTCATTATATATTGAAACATTACTTCATCGGGTAAACACAACACGTGATTTATAATAAATAGTTCAGTTCGACGCTGGCACAGGAGCTGTCAAGGAGTGTAAGATCGTGCAAAATAAATAGTGGCGCGCGTTTCACTCAAAAGTAAATTTTGCGCTGTATTTACAATGATTACTTAATATTGTGCTTATATTTCACTATATTAATAACTTAATTTTAAATTTTCACATTTACTATAATATTTTATTCTAAAAGTTAATAAATTAGGTGGCCGGAAAGTGACACATAAAATTTTCCTATTATTTGCTTATCGGCCATGTGCCCGGGAAGTAGCCCGAGTTTAGCCTAAATACTTTGTCTCTTTCATTTATTTGGTTACCTACTATTAGTCTTCTTTCTTTTTTATAATGAATCGTATCCTTGCGAAGGCACTAGTTTTCAGTTTTCGGCCACCAAGTACTGCAATTTGAATGGTTATTGATGAAACTAAAATACCCATTTTAGTTGTGGCCGAAAACTAGATTGAGTCTAAAATTATTATTTAGTTTTCGGCCAACTTAAAATTGTATGAAAGAATAGGGAAGCCAGGACATTTCATGAAATATTTCATTCACGTTGCGTTTTAGGAAGAAGATTCATTAAGACATTATTTTCTTCAGATGGCTCCTCCAAAGAAATAGTTTATATATAAGTAGTAAATCGTTCGTCGTTTCAGAAAATGTGCACTTAATGAATTTGATCACCATGTAGTGGATTACTCAAAATGTGTTCGGAATACCCCGGAAAGACTAATTAGAGAAAATTCAGACACCAGAAAAAAGAAAAGAAATAACTAACGCAGACCTAGTTTCCAAAAGAAAAGATTTGAAACATTTAATCCTCAGAAGACACAAGTTTGCGCGTTTACCGCTAAAAAGAACCCCTTTGTCGTATCTCCTAAGTTTCAAGGCACTCCCCTTCTTGCCTCAGCCAGTATCGGTATCCTCGGAGTCGACATATCGAGTGACGTGCAGTTTCATGGTCACTTGGAAGAGAAGGCCAAATTGGCCTCTACAAAGCTTGGCGTGCTCAGCAGAGCGGGACAGTATTTCATGCCGGCACACCGCCTGCAACTTTACAAGGCGCAGGTTCGGCCTCACATAGAATACTGTTCCCATTTCTGGGCAGGGTCTCCCCAGTACCAGCTCCTTCCACTTGACCGCATCCAGCGCAGAGCGGCTCGAATCGTCGACGACCGAGCCCTTTCCGATCGGCTCGATTCATTGGCACTGCGAAGAGATGTTGCATCTCTTTGCATTTTCTTTCGCATCTACCATGGGGAGTGCTCTGAGGAATTGTTCGGATTAATCCCAGCCGCCAAATTTCATGAACGCACATCGCGGCAGAACTTCCGATACCATCCACACCATCTGGATGATTGGCGGTCCACTACTGTGCGATTTAGAAGATGTTTTCTTCCTCGCACGACTTCCTTGTGGATTCGATTACCATCAGCGATTTTTCCGGACCGATACGACTTAGGGACCTTCAAGAAAAGAGCTTACTCCTTTTTAAAAGGCCGGCAACGCATCTGCAATTCCCCTGGTGTTGCGGTTGTTCATGGGCGGCGGTAGTCACTTACCATCAGGTGAGCCGCTTGCTCGTTTACCCCCTCTCCTATAAAAAAAAATTTAAATCTAATCTGGCAGAAAAAAACATGGTTGGCAATGTTTTACAAACTATGAATTCATCTACCGTTGCATTAGAATCGTTTATCGATAACAACATTTCAACATTGCATTTGTCAGGAAGTTATTTGGATATCGGTTCCTTATTATCGTTAGATGATGTTCTTGTAATCCCAACTCAAATAAGCCTACCAATGACAACAGTACTGACAATGCCGTAAATGGTAATAGATCCCAGTAATGCAATAATAACGACTCAAAGTAGTACAATGGCCACGATGATACCATCACCACTAACACCGATGATAACAAACAACGCCTTTGAAGTTTAGAAAATGTGCTGGTTGATATTCCCATAAAACAGACTAGTACACCTATACAAACTAGTGAAACATCGGCTCAGTACTATTAAATAAAGAATACAGAGATGCTATAGAAAAAAACATTTAATTAAACCGGAACTCGTAAAAAAACAAACATTAATAGTACACGTACACCTTCTTCTGTAGCAATTTGATATGCAGAGTGGCGAAAACTTTATAAAAATAAAGAGAAAGTTAAAATAGAAAAGTTAGAACTAAGTTAAAAAAAGATATTTTGAAAAATAAAAGAATATAAAAAGAAAAGTTAAAAAGTGCTAAAGTTCAAAAACGAAAAATCGCAAAATCCAAGAATTCCATGAAGGAATTTGAAAGAGTAAAAGTAAATTGCATCTGGTGTTTACGCCCGAACGCTGGTTTCGGAATCGACGTCAGAGGGCGTTCAGCTCGGCGCCATACCGGTTTGACGTTCGGCCGTGCGTAGAACGCGCGGCGTAAAATACGAGTCGTCTACCAGCTGTGCTAACGTCAGCACGCTGTCAATTTTTGTGCGGGAACCGCGGAATAGCTTAGGCGTATAGTAAATATACTGTCTAGGACTTGTAACGCGCATTCCTTGTTGCATAGCCTTTCCCGGGACATATTGTGTCCGACTCAGAATCTGTATAAGTGCATTCGACGATATTAGCTAGTGCGGCCTTTGATATTCTAGAAATAACTGTTCCTTTTGTGTGTGAAGCTTTATAACATACGAGAGTTAGTGGCTTCTGTAAGTTAGTTAATTGTACGATAAAGTTAGGGACTGTCCTCGTGACGAACGAAGAAAGTGACTGTGGACGGCGCCGCGGAAGATTACCTCAATTTGGAGCGGTGCTGACGTCCGGGCTGCTGCCGACGGCAAAGGTTTAATAAGGTCAATCACCACCAGTCACACCCAGATACACATCACAGCACCTTATTTCCCTTGCACCACACAACCAGAAGCGACCTGACCGAATCCTGAGGGACCAGTCGCCTTGGATATAGGTAAGTAAGCTCCGTAATATTCTCCCTGTTGAATAGCAGCAGGATCGAACGCCCCCTTATTGTTTATTGTAATTAGATAAATTCCACTTTGGCCTTAGGAGGTCCGACCTGCACCTGCTTGTAAGGTCTTCCTTCATGGGCCGGGAAGATCCTACTATTAGATAGGCAGCTGTATGCCGTAACAATCTGGTAGCAGAGCGCGGTTCCGGGTTCGATTCCCCGGTCGATCCCGACCATAGTGTTTGATAAAAATTAAGCATTTCTGGTGGCAGGGAGCGTTGGTTTGATTGGTTTAATTTTGTGTCTACAATCACGCCCGTCCGTAATACGTAAAAATATTTTTTTTGTACGTAATAATAAAATTATTTTCCTTTGTTGCTTGCCTTTTTTTGTTGTTAGTGGGTAGTTGCGATTGCCATGCCCTAGGTTGCGCAAGCGGGAGATTTTCTAAAGGTATACGTCATGTAGGTAGATGGTTATTATCACGTAATCGGTTAATTATCGTTGTCGGATAGTTGTAGTGGATTACTTATCGAAGGGTCGATTTCCGAGCTAGGCATTTTTTGTTGATCGACCGTGAACTGAACTACCTTGCTCATTAATAGAAAATGTTGTGTTGGAATTATGATTTAACTAAGTAAAATAGGTACTTAACTGGGCTTCATAACGCGGCAATTAATTTTATTTTCAAAAATGATTGGCAGTACTATTACCTTAACTAATACTTACATACTCGAAAAATACAATTAAGCTAAAAATACTTGTGTACTTTAACTAACGACTTTTAAAGTTCACGGTTCGTACCCTTACTTTAACTATAAGTCACAGCCGCTTAAAATAAGTAAATTTAAATATAGAAAAATATTTTTTGATGTATTGTCTATAAAATAATATTATTTATCAATATCGAGGGCTTCTCATAACTATCGTCATTATAAACATCATCGTAACAGTTCTTCACAAGGTCACTGCTGAATATAGCCACGGTCCCGAACCACCTGCATCCATCGTCTCCTCGTCTCTTACCAGATCATGTTGGGCACTGTCCTACCTTCCGCTTACCGGGAACGAAACTGCCACTGGAGGTGCGAGGTATGGACAGGGCTATGCTTAGAGTTTCACTGTGTAATAGACTTCGAAATGAGGATAGGTATTCGCAGTAGAACCATAATAACCGACATAGATCAATGGACCAGTAACTGAAGTGGCAATGGGCCGGCCATACTGCCTGAAGAACCGACAACGGATGGGGAAGAAAGGTATTCTATAAAAATACATACATATACACTCACGCCTGTCATCCAAAGGGGTAGGCAGAGACTATGGACTTCCATTTTGCACGATCCTGACATACCTCTCTCGCTTCCTCCACATCCATATACCTACGCATACATGCTCGTCGGTTAAAGGTACTCTTGATTTGGCCCATTTTCAATATATCGCCCATTTGGTCTATAAACTTTCGCCTAGGGCAACCCTTCCCGACTCTGCCGTTCACCTCTGCATCATAAATTTGCTTTGTCACTCTTTCCTCATACATTCTTTCTACATGACCAACACAACATCATCTTGCAAACCACACTCTTCTCTTATTAAACAATTTCTCACTCTGTCATTGAGGTTCATCCCTAACATACTCCTTAATGACCGCATTTCTACAGCATTTATTCTACTCTCATGCTTCTTCTGCCACACCCAACTTTCACTACCATACATTAAAGTAGGTACTAACACAGCATTGTGAATTGCCATACGTGCCTTTTTGGACACATTCTGACTTTTCACAATAGGATGTAGAGCCCCATTCACTCTATTTCCTGCATTCACTCGTCGTTCTATATCCTTATCATATCTACACACATCCCAAATACACAAACTCATCTAGTTGCTCGACCAACTCCCTTTCTATTCTTATTTCACATATCGTTTTACTTTCTTCTCTTTCAAAAATCATAACTTTCGTCTTACTTGCGTTCACTTTCATCCCCTTTTCTTTTAATGTCCTGTTCATTAATGTAACCATCATTTGCAACTCGGCCGCCGACGACGCAAATATGACTTGATCATCGGCGTACAAAAGGCATTTGACGGTTAACTCATCCATTCTTAACCCGTATTCTTCTACTTTCAAATTTTCCAAACAACTGTCCATAAATAGGTTGAACAACCACGGGCAAGCCACACAGCCCTGTCTGACACCTTTATGGTTGCCGAACCAGTCCGAGTAGGCCCCGTTGATCCTGACACAAGCACTAGAGTCCCTATACAGAGACTTCAATGCCTGTATCAACCCAGCGCTCAACCCAAATGAGCTCAGTGTTTGCCATAACACATCCCTGTCCACTCTGTTATAAGCCTTCTCCAAGTCCATGAACGCACAAAAAAACTTTTTGGTTTTTGGTCAAAAATTTCTCCGCAATCATGCGCATGAAAAAGACCTGTTCCGTACATCCCATTTCCTTTCTAAATCCCGCTTGCACATCCCAAATTTTTCCATCAGTTTCTTTCATAACTCTTTCAATTAGTACCTTAGCATACAGTTTTCCCACAATGCTAAGAAGGCTGATACCACGGTAGTTTTATAGTCCTGTTGTGATCCTTTTCCTTTATATATTGAAACTATCACGGCTTTGCACCAGTCTCCCGGTACCCGCTTATGTTCCCAACATAAATTAAACAAGGTGTACAGCAGGTCTGCCACCACTCCTTCTCGAGCCCTTAGCATTTCGAGAGATACTCTACCATATCCGGCTGCCTTACCTGCTTTCATGCTTTTCATTGCTTTCATTATTTCATCTATACTTATATCTCTATCTATTTCATCTTCTTTCGAAATTTCTATTTCATTTAATTCAAACGTCTCATCACTCATAAACACGCTCTCAAAGTTCCATCTTCTTAAACTCAAAACTTCGTCATTCAGAATACAGCCATTCTGGTCTCGTATAGCATTCATTCTAAGCTGTTTTGAATGTCCCCTGGCAGTTCTTACGAGTTTCCAGAACATTTTAATGTTTGCCTGGAAGTTATCCGATATCCTTCTATCATTCTTATCCGTTCTTTCTTGCTTTTTCCTTTCAACTACTTCTTTTACTCTCTTATTTATATGTCTAAAGACCGCCTTTTTCCTTTCAATATCATCATTCATAGTGCTAGAATTACTAGCCTTGGTTGCTAGTAAATCTAGCCATGTTTTCTTCTTTGCTTCAACTTCCATCCGTACCTCATCATCCTACCATAACGTGTTATTTTTCCTTTCATTCGTTCTCTTACTTACACCACATACTTCGGTAGCTGAATCCACTAAACCTTTCTTGACATTGTACCATACAGTCTCCAAGTCTAAATCATTCATACACAATTCAGCCATACCACTTATATTTTCTCTCAATCTACATTTGAACTTCTCTTTCACACCTTCATCTTGTAACCTCTCTGTTCTTATACGCGGTAACGCAGTGGTAGACACAGATGTCCGATGCCTCCAACGTCTGAAAAGACCATTAATTCGGCATAGGATCAAGGAATGGTCCGTCCCTACGTTAGAGCCCCGGTAAACCCTTGTATCTACCACCGCGCTCCTCATTCTTTCATCAACAATTATGAAATCAATCATACATAGATTAATGATAAGTCAAGTAAAGTCAGTAAAGCCATGTTCCTTCAAATCTCTGGTATTGAATATATCAAATAAATCTACTTGTCAATTTTTTTAAATCAAAATCCCAAGATTTCTACAGCAAAGTTTATCTTTTATTATGTCACTACCTACAAGATGGTAACAAATTATCGAACAGAAAGGACCCATATATATTATAATTAAATGTAATAAAACTGTTTAGGCCCAAACATGGTCATTTGAAACGCCATCCAATCGCGTTTGACTAAGCGAATCGCCCAATGGTGTGAGGTGACGTGCGCCTCGCCGGGGGGAGGGGCAGCGGTATGCAGCTTCCCGGCGTTTGGCTCTCGTGGGCGAGCCGTCAGTAGGTTGAGAGCAGCGGCGCGGTCGATTAACGTGTTTTGTGGTGACCGCTGCAGCGGTTTCGTGCGACCAGTTTTGGTTTTGTGGTCTAGATTTTAAGTATTTGTGCGCGTTTTATTCGCTATTGAATTTGGGGTTTCGTGTAGACCGCCTCGAGTAAGTTTGTTTGAGTTGTACGTTCGTGACAAGAGGCTTGTATAGAATTTGAGTGATTAGAGTAATTTCGTTGCAATTGTAAAGTCGCGTTAAGAGACTTTTGTGTGTTGACTCTGTAGTTAGTTTGCGTGTCAGCTAGGCGGATTTTGAATTCTTATTGCGGCGTAGTATTTAACATCGTACGAAGGAATTTAGATTGTTGTTTGTAACGCTGAACCTTGTGACTCGTGAAGAGATCGCGTTAGTTCCCTATTTGTAATTTGGTGATAAATGAATCCGGAACATTGAATATTGAACTTTGAACTACTGTTCGTTACTTGTGTCGGGTGTCACGTGTTTGATTTTACGATGAACGTTGAATTAGATTAGTTTGAAGTTAGTTAAATATACAATAAAGTTGATAGACTGAAATAGTGAAATGAAGAAAGAAGTTGTCAATTGGGACGCCTGCTGGAGTGATGCAGCATTGTGGGGCAGCATGGGACCAGGCCGCTGCCCGATTAACTCAGTTAGGTCAGGTCACATATATAAACACTACTACACACCACTTAAATGCACCTACACCTACCTACGGCCTGACCGAGCCTTGGGGCAGTCTTAGCTTCGGAACCAGGTACGTACTATTTATTTACCTAGCCTTATCTCTATTGTGTAGGTCAATTGTCCATAGGCCGTTGGGCCCCGTCCCTTGTTGTCCATCGATGGGATTACTCATGGGCCCTAGTCCCGTCAAACTTTGTTGGGGCAGCTAGGGGCGTGTACAAAAACTTTAAAACAAAAACGTCTTGAATTTGTATACAATATACGAAGAAACTTTTGCCCCGGTCTTATATACTAATTAAAGGTGTAACAAAATAGTATTTAATAACTTAGGGAATGATTCTACCCGTCAACATGAATATTTTTTATTATGGGATCATCTTCGAAATTTTCAATTTATACGTGATAGACCCATACTGCAGCTATATTACTGGTATAGTTGTAGCACGAATGGGTCAGCTCGAGCGGGGAAGGACCACGCTCTCACAGAATACCAGTGTAAAATAGGAGCTTAACGCTGCTGTGTTTCCTATGGTGAGTGTAGAGAACCGGAGACCCTTTTTACTGGAAACGAGACATTCCATCTTCGTCCTCAGGGGTTGCAACGCATCTGCATTTTGATTTTTAACCGAGGATAGATGTATATGTCTATGGGCCACAGCAATCACTTACCATCAGGTAGACTGAGTGCTCGTTTGTCACCCTGATCCTATAAAAAATATCTCAAAGTCAGTTATTCCATACAAAATTTCGTACAAACTTGCTCAAAAAGTATGGAAGACCTGATTTTTCTTGCGATTTGGAAGATAGATCTATAATAAAAGTTGTTCATATTGACGCGTAGAATAGCAAGCACTATTTTGATTACACCATATATATATACAAAGTGACGATGAAGTTATCACGTTAAATGAAAAGACGTATTCTATACAAAGTTCTTTAAACATACACAACTAAAAAAATATATAACAATTAACATTCTGGGCGCGGTAGCCTTTTTTTTGTTTTAATATTAAACAACATCATGTAAATGCATCAGATATCACCTGATAAATACTAGAAGTTCAAAGACCCATGGCCCGTGAAGGCCAAGAGACCTATATTGTATTATAGTGCAACGTTGCCAATTTTAAATAATCAAATAAAGTAATAAATTAAGCAAAAAATGTACTTATATGTAACAAAATAAGGCATAATTCTTATGCGCGATGCGACAAGAATTGGGACGGGGTGTTGGGAGGGTGGGATGTGGTCGATTGGCGCGTGCGACGATAAAGTAAGACAGTAAGTCACTTAGTCCGACGCCGGCGTCCTTGGGAACGGTTCATTAATCGCTTGACCTAATTTTAGTTTTTCGCGTACACGTCCTTTTAATTTAAAGTTTTTTTTTGTGAATATTTTCATAAGTTTCTTGATTTGTTTGTGATAGGACACGTTAATACTATAATAATAATTGTGTTGAGGAGGTGGTGTGACTATTTGTGCGAAATTTGACGCTTTCTTTTACTGTCTTGTATTTTTTATTTGTGATAGGACTCGTTAATAATAGATAAGTGATATTTAATAACTTAGTGGTTTGTCAGCCCGTGCGCAATTGGACGCTTTTATTTTTTTAAACGTATAACTTTTTTTATTTTAAAATGCCTCGTATCAATTTTACGTCATTGGAATACACCGATATGGTTTTAATTTATGGAGAATGCCACCAAAACGCGTCCCTGGCATTACGAACATACCGAGAGAGGTATAATACCACACGTGTATGTCCTACAGACTCACGGATTTTTATACGGGCAGTCCAAAGATTACGTGACGGCGAAAATTTGATTCCACGTCAGGTTGAAATTCCTCCGCGAGTCGCCGTGGCTCAGGAAGAACGAATATTAAATTATTTCGCTCGTAATCCAACATCAAGTCTCCGTAGAGCAGCTCGCCAATTCTGTGTACACCACAAGTCTGTTCACAGAATATTAAAAAAAAACAAGCAACGGCCGTTCAAATACGTAAAGGTACAGGCTTTATTAGATAGAGATAAGCCAGTTAGGGAAGCCTACTGTGAATGGCTCCTGAGCAAAGTAGCTAATGACTCTAACTTTTTAGCAAACGTAATGTGGACTGACGAGAGCACATTCACGCGTAACGGAATATGGAATCGGCAGAACTTACGATACTGGAGTCAAGAAAATCCGCAACTGTGTCGAGAGTCTATGCACCAATATAGATTTGCCGTTAATGTTTGGGCTGGAATACACGGAGATCAAATAATTGGTCCCGTGTTTATCGAAGGCAACCTTAATGGGCCTAAATTTTTGGAACTGCTTGACGACACAGTGGCGGATTACGTTGATGGACTATCGTTGGGGGCCAATAGCCGGTTATGGTACCAGCTTGATGGAGCACCTGCTCATTCAGTGGTGGCTGCCAGGCAGCGCCTCACTGAGATGTTCGGAGAGAACTGGATTGGCAGATACGGACCTTCTCGGTGGCCAGCACGGTCTCCGGATCTAACACCGTTAGATTTCTTTTTATGGGGTTACATAAAAAATGAGGTGTACTCTACTGAAGTAACGACTGTCGAGGACTTAAAAATAAGAATAATGCGGGCTTTCGACAAAATAAAAAATTTTGCAGCCAATGGTGCCCTCTTTCGAAAAGTCCGAAATAATATCATGCGACGATGTCAATTATGCATTCGGGTACACGGCGGACATTTTGAAAATTTAAAAATTTGATTTGTTTCATAAACTTGAGTGATTTCAAGGTTAAAGTGATTATTTGGATAAAAAAATACCATGAAATTTGTGATTTGTTGACAACATCGGATTAGCATCGCCCTACGCGTGCCTAATTACCTATGTATGGGCAAGTCCTAGGACCTAGGTATTATAATATAATTACCTATATCGATGTCGCATGAGCAATGAACCGCTGGCCGCGACGTTGCCGCTTCTACAAGTCATTTCAGGTCAGTTAAATAATATTATCAAGGATGATTTATTTTATGTGATTTTTTACCCTATTTATTTTGTTTGAAAGATGCATTTTTTATTAGTTTTTATTATTGTTTATTTTATTATTTTAACAGACATATATCAACTTGTATTAACTGTTGTGCTATTTAACGTGATAACCTGGGCGCCACCCAGTATATATATATATAAAACTATTTTTTTAAATAATTTGTGAATATTAGTTAGACGTGTAAATAAAAAAACTAAACTGATTAAAAAGGAGACCTTATCATTTATATGTCATTTATTCAGAAGAAAAACCTACATAACCGTATTCAACATAATATACACAAATATATTGATACATTCGTTATTAATAAATGTGATTTTTAAGTATTTCTAGAATACATTCATAACTATGAACTTAACTAGAAGATAGAGAAGATCGTCGTGCTACCAGAGGGATCGCAGCGTGGCGACGGCGGGAGAATGTGCACGACGCAAACATAGCAATACCTCGAACGAAATGACTTACAGATTGCTTGTGGTAACCATCGCTAGTTGAACAACCTGGGGGCGGTGGGCGGAGCCATGAAAATGTTATGATCGTCGGGGCGCGCTCACGGTTCCACAACTAGCGGTGGTTGCCCACAGCAACGCGGGAAAAGCCGTAGCAATAATATTAAGAAATATAGCTTTTATTGTTAAACAAATAATATTGTAACTATGTAATAACTCTCGCAATAAAGGCACCGAACAACTGGCGAGAGTTAACATAGATTTAGAATATAGAAATTAATTAATGCCAAATTGTAGAATAAGTATTATATGTAAAATGTATTCCTTTGTATAGTACAATTTAATTCCTTATGTATTAAGCCTTTAGGCACGATAAATAATAAACAGGGCATGTTACCGTGACGCGGCCGCGGAGCGAATGAGGCACAATAATATTATTGTGAAGAAAAATGGTGATTACACGTAGTAACAACGGAGAATCATCGAAGCGTCGCAAAGATGAACAAATAACCCAGGGGGCCACAGAAGAGGCCTCTGGGGGCGACTCAACCGCTACTGGTACATCCAACACCACGAGCGAAACCACAACGGTCAGCGATACAACCGCTACCTCTGCGACCGATAACACGGCCGCAACGGAAGAAACCCAGCAAGAGAGGGATCGAAGATCGCAGCGCACACTAAGGCCCGACGAGACTAGGTCGCGCCGCTCCGTAGCCTCACGCAAGAGACTCCTCGCGGAGTTAGAGGCGAAAGAGCGGTTAGCCGAACTCAAGCTCGAGCAGGCTCAGTTGCAAGCAAGAACGGAATTGCAAGAAATACACGTGTAGCGATTACAAGCAGAAGTCGGATCAACCGATGACGAAGATGAAGAAATAGAAGACGATTTAGCATCAGTACGTATTAGTACATGGTTGCAAGAAAAACCTACATCGCAACCAGCGCCGCAGCCTGCGCCGCAACCCACGTCGCTACCTTAGCCGCTGCTCTATCACAAGCAGTACGAAGCACAAGGGAGCCGCCGAAATATGTGCAAGAGCTACCTACATTCAATGGTAGCAGCAAAGAATGGCTCAGCTTCAAAACAACGTACGAAGAATCTTCAAGGTACTTCACGATGAACGAAAACATAGCGAGAATACGCCGAAGCTTAAAAGGGACAACAAAAGAAGCCGCCGGTTGCCTACTTATAAGCCAACCAGATCCCAGCCTGATAATGGAAGCTTTGGAAAGGAGATTCGGACGACCAGAAGCGTTAATCCACTTGGAAATAGAGAAGCTGAAGCTGCTGAATAAAGTTACGGACAATCCCAGGGAGCTATGCATATTCGCAAATCGCATAGCAAACGTAGTGGGCACCGTGGAAGCACTCAAGAAAGCACACTATCTGCATAGTCCGGAAATGACGCGAGTTATCACAGACAAACTCACGCCTATATTGAGAAGCAAATGGTACGACTATGCAGCCAGAAAGAAAGAAGATGTCCCAGAGCTTAAGAAGATATCAATGTTCTTAAACGATGAAGCGAACAAATGCAGCGCGTATGCCTTGCCGGAGTTCATAGCAGAGGACAGCGAGACGAGAGAGTGAAGACCAAGAAAAATAGAACGTGCCTTCGCCACAAGCAAGAAACAATATGAAGAACGCTGCCCTCAATGCAAACAAGAACACAAACTGCCCGATTGCAAGTCATACGCCGCTCTGTCCACAAATGACAGATGGGAAGTAGCAAAGAAGAATAATATCTGCTACCGCTGTCTGCGAGGTAAACATCGCAGATTGCTGTGTAAAGCTCCACCGTGCGGAAAAGGCGGATGCATGATGAAACACCATAAATTGCTGCATCACGATAGAACAGCAGAAATTGAAAAGGAACCCGCTATGGAAACCGCAATATCGGCGAGGGAGGTCATCACAGCGACTCAACCGTACAAACACCGCCGCGCTTATCTAAAGATTGCGCCCGTAACAATAAGGGGGCCGCTAAGCTGCGTCGAAACATACGCATTATTGGATGAAGGAAGCACGGTCACCTTAGTCGATGCCTCGATCGCTGACGTCATCGGCGCCGACGGCCCAGCCCACGTAATGTGGATACAAGGGGTCGGCTCGGAGGTGAAGCATGAGAAGAGCAAGATCGTCAGCTTTGAAATAAGAGGAAAGTACGCGCAAGAGGAACACAACATAGAAGCAGCGCGTACGGTAGAGCGGTTGGACTTCGCGCCAGAATCCGTGAATGAAAATCACTTGGAGAATTGCCAACATCTGTTGGATATCAAAGAAGATATCACCTACGAACGCGCCTCACCGAAAATACTAATCGGACAAGATAACTGGCACCTCATAGTGTTTAGAAAACTGCGCGCCGGTCGTCGAGACCAACCAGTCGCCTCACATACCAACCTGGACTGGGTTCTGCATGGCTGTCATAGCTCATTGACGTCTACGGTCACCTTCTGCGGCAGACTACATAAGAGGGAAGATACACAGCCGATAGAAGAGGAAATAAAAAATTATTTCAAATTAGAATCGCTGTGCATCGAGCCAAGAAGACCGAAAGAAGATCCCGAGCAGCGAACTATGCAAATGTTGAGGGAAACCAGCCAGAGGTCGGCAGACGGCAGATTCGAGACAGGGTTGTTGTGGAAACAAAAGGATTTCCAAATACCAAATAATTACAAGGACGTGGAAAGGCGCCTGCACACCTTAGCGAAGAGGCTCGACCGAGACAGCAATCTCAAGCTACAGTACGAAGAACGCATACAGAACCTTTTCAACTCGGGTTACGCAGAGTGCGCGCCTATGCCACCGCCGCAAGGAAGGACATGGTATCTGTCACACTTCCCAGTCATCAACCCTGCGAAACCAGACAAGCCGCCGAGATTGGTGCACGACGCCGCAGCGAAGACAGCCGGAATATGTCTCAACGATATGCTTCACTCGGGGCTCGACTTGTTACAATCATTGCCCGGAGTAATCATGAGGTTCCGACAGTATGCAGTGAGCGCCGACATAAAAGAAATGTTCATGCAGATCAAAGTGCGCAAAGAAGATAGAAACGTTTTATGTTTCTTATGGAGAGGCAAGCGGCGGGAGGACCAACCGGAAGAATATAGGATGACGTCAATCATCTTTGGAGCGACATCATCACCGTGCACAGCATTATACATCAAAAATAAAAATGCTGAAGAACATGCAGAAGCATACCCAGAAGCTGCGGTCGCCATAAAAAGAAATCACTATATGGACGACTACTTGCAGAGCTTCCACTCTGTCACGGAAGCTCAGCAAACGGTAAAAGCAGTCGATCACGTCCACAAACAAGCGGGATTCGTACTCAGCGGGTGGACATCGAACGAAGATAAAACAATAGAAGAAATAACGACAGAACATAAACAACACGACGCGACCGTGAGCCTGGGCGGAAAAGAAACTGAGAAGACGCTCGGCCTGCTCTGGCATGTACAAAGCGATCATATTGGATTTAATACTCACAATATGAAGATGCCTGCCGACGTAAAAGAAAAACAACGCTTGCCAACTAAACATGAAGCGTTGAGCATCATAATGGCATTATTTGATCCGCTGGGATTAATATCACCAGTGACCACCCCAGCGAAGAGAATATTCCAAGACACATGGCGTTACAAGGCGGACTGGGACGACCCTCTGCCCACAGAATTAAAAGAAAAGTGGGAAGACTGGATTACTTCACTTAACGCCATAGAACAACTGAGAATACCGCGATGCTACGATTACAACCCGGTGTCGACGCGCCAACTACACACATTCGTCGATGCAAGCGAGGAGGCCTACGCAGCAGCCGTGTATTGGAGAACGGAGCGAGCAGACGGCAGCGTTAACGTATCACTGGCCGCCGCCAAGAGCCGCGTAACACCACTGAAACCAGTCTCCATACAACGGCTCGAATTACAAGCGGCACTGCTGGGAGCTCGTCTCGCGCAGACCGTGGTCGATGAGCACGATGGTGATATAGCAGGCAAGACATACTGGTGCGACTCTCGTACTGCACTGGTGTGGATAAGGTCGGAGCCTCGCGCGTACAAAGCTTTTGTCGCTCATCGCCTGGCGGAGATAGAAGATACGACCAAGAAGAACGAATGGCGTTGGCTACCGTCTAAAGAAAACGTGGCAGACGACGCGACCCGATCCACGCCAGAAAGATTCGACGAGTCGCACCGGTGGTTCCGAGGGCCCCCGTTTCTGCAACGTCCACCAGCAAAATGGCCGCAGGAAGAGGAAACGACACAATACGACACCGGAGAAGAACGAGAAGTGTGTAACATCGCAATTAAAAGGGTAGACTCGCCAACAACACATCTGCCACAAATAGAAAGATTTTCAAAATGGATTCGCCTCATAAGGGCGACAGCGAGAGTCCTCCTATTCATCGACATGTGCAGACCAAACAAGCACGTGGTGAAGGCTGGGCGTAAACGCAACACAAGATAGCGACCCTGGCTGGCAAAGAACAAACAAACGCAACATCCCCGCCAAGGAGAAAAAGGCAACTCCTACTGTCTCATCACTTGTAGGAATACCGGCCGCTTATCACGTAAGAGCCGAACAACTGTGGGTGCAAGCCAGTCAGTGGGAAAGCTTCACGAAGGAGCTCAAGAGGATCGCCAACGGAAGTGTTCCGGGAGGTGACGACAAATTAGGCCACCTGAGCACATACATCGATGAAGAGGGGACCCTACGCCTCAGAGGTCGAATAAAAGCAGCATCAGAAGTAGAAGAGGACACGTACGACCCTCCCATACTAGACGAAAAGCACGCATACACTCGTCTGTACATAACCCACGTACACGAGAGGTTGCATCACGGAGGCGTGGAAACAGTCGTGAACGAATTAAGACAGAGACTGTACATAAGAAAAATACGTCCAGTGGTGAAAACTGTCGTCAAAAGCTGCCTACCGTGCCGTCTAAGAAAAGCCAAGCCTGCATCACCATCTACAGGGAACCTGACGTCCGCACGTCTCGCTCATCACGCACGTCCGTTCACATACACCGGACTGGACTACTTCGGGCCAATAGAGGTCACAGTGGGACGACATCGTGAAAAGCACTATGGCGCGTTATTCACCTGCATGACATCACGAGCAATATATATAGAGGTAGCCCACTCTTTAAGCGCCGACTCAGCCGTGTCGGCGCTCAGGCGTTTTATGAGCAGAAGAGGATGCTCAAAGGAAATATGGAGTGACAACGCTACGTGCTTCAAGGCAGCAGACAAGGAGCTGACCGAAGCAGCACTCGCAGCCCTCGAGCACGAAACCACATGTCGACAAATTGTGTGGAAGTACATACCACCATCAGCACCATTCATGGGCGGCGCGTAGGAGCGAATGGTTCGCTCCGTAAAAGAAGCTCACCCTCAACGAGCGCTATCCCAGTGGCGAGACCTTGGTGACCCTGCTCGCCGAGGTCGAAAACACGGTCAACTCAAGACCTCTCACACACGTCTCAGTCGACCCAGGAGACCCAGAAGCCGTCACGCCGAATCACATCATCATCGGTCCCAACTCGCACGTACCTGCGCCGGGACACTTCAGCGAGAGTGACGTGATGGCCCGCCAGCAGTGGAAACGAGCTCAAGCCCTGGCCGACGTGTTTTGGAGAAGGTGGGTAAAGAAATACCTGCCCCTACTCCAACACCGGCGGGAGCCCAGCAGCATAGGCGTATCACCGAAGATTGGAGACCTAGTCATCATTTGTGACTCCAATCTACCACGCAACATCTGGCCCAGGGGGAAAATCAGCAACGTGTATCCTGGCGTCGACGGAGAGGTACGAGTAGTGGACGTAACCACAAGCACGGGGCATGTACTACGTAGACCGACAAAGAAGATCGTCGTGCTACCAGAGGGATCGCAGCGTGGCGACGGCGGGAGAATGTGCACGACGCAAACATAGCAATACCTCGAACGAAATGACTTACGGATTGCTTGTGGTAACCATCGCTAGTTGAACAACCTGGGGGCGGTGGGCGGAGCCATGAAAATGTTATGATCGTCGGGGCGCGCTCACGGTTCCACAACTAGCGGTGGTTGCCCACAGCAACGCGGGAAAAGCCGTAGCAATAATATTAAGAAATATAGCTTTTATTGTTAAACAAATAATATTGTAACTATGTAATAACTCTCGCAATAAAGGCACCGAACAACTGGCGAGAGTTAACATAGATTTAGAATATAGAAATTAATTAATGCCAAATTGTAGAATAAGTATTATATGTAAAATGTATTCCTTTGTATCATCATCATCATCATCATTACAGCCCTTCACAAGTCCACTGCTGAACATAGGCCTCCCCCAAAGAATGCCACAAAACACGGTCCTGAGCCACCTGCATCCATCGACTTCCTGCATGTCTTACCAGGTCGTCACTCCATCTCGTGGGGGGACGCCCTACACTTCGCCTACCGGTACGAGGCTGCCACTCGAGAACCTTTCTTCCCCATCGGTTGTCGGTTCTTCGAGCTATATGGCCGGCCCACTGCCACTTCAGCTTACTAATCCGTTGGGCTATGTCGGTCACTCTGGTTCTACTGCGGATATCCTCATTCCTAAGTTTATCACGCAGAGAAACTCCGAGCATAGCCCTCTCCATAGCTCGCTGAGCGACCTTGAGCTTCCTCATACGGCCAGCAGTGAAGGACCACGTCTCAGTTCCGTAAGTCATCACTGGCAACACGCACTGGTTGTACAATTTCGTTTTAAGGTTTTGAGGTATGTCTGACGAGAAGATGTGTCGTAGCTTCCCGAACGCTGCCCAGCCGAGTTGAATCCGTCGATTGACCTCTCGGTCGAAGTTGGACTTACCCAGTCGGACTATTTGTCCCAGGTAAACATACTCGTCAACAACTTCGAGCTTAGTGTTCCCAACAACTATCGGCATAGGTGTGACATGGACATTAAACATGATCTTAGTTTTGTCCATGTTCATCTTAAGACCTATCCGTTGGGAAACACTATTGAGGTCATTGAGCATAGTGCTTAGGTCCTCCAGCGATTCTGCCATAAGGACTATATCGTCGGCAAATCGAAGGTGAGTGATGTACTCGCCATTGATGTTGATACCGTATCCTTTCCAGTCCAGAAGCTTGAAAACATCTTCCAATGCAGCGGTGAAGAGTTTCGGGGATATGACGTCACCCTGTCTTACACCTCTCTGCAATCCTTCCTTTGTATAGTGCAATTTAATTCCTTATGTATTAAGCCTTTAGGCACGATAAATAATAAACAGGGCATATTACTTTGACGCGGCCGCGGAGCGAATGAGGCTACGCGCGCCGCGCCACGACGTTTTATATTTATAGTACTGAGGCGGGGGGCAGGGTCCTCAGCTCAAAATTGCTGGAATAACGTTTTAACCTTTACTATGTAGAAAAATTGTTATATAAGTATTAGTTTAATAAGTAATTGTAATAATGTAATATATTTAAGTCTGTACATTAGTTTATAAGAAATTTACCTAATAAAGAAAGGCGCGGGGGTGAGGCAAGGGTCCGCTGGCCAGCAATGGCCGAATAGTATATAAGACGGGCCGGTCGGAACGGTCGGCCACGAAGGCACGCTATCTTCACAGCGCCCCATCAAAGCTGGTGTCCCTCAGGGCTCAGTTCTTGCTCCTCTGCTGTACATACTGTTCACCAACGACATTCCCATTCCGCCGAAAGGTGTTCAGCTCTCCCTCTTCGCAGACGACACTGCTCTCTACTGCAAAGGTATCTCGCTACCTTTCATACGGAACAAGGTCCAAAAGTCAGTTGATGACCTAGGAGCTTGGTTCAAAAAATGGCGCATCGATGTGAACCCGGAGAAGAGCTCCGCCGTTCACTTCGATTATAAACGACGCCGTCTCAAAAACACTCCACCAATACGTATGCTAGGGACCCCTGTCCCCTGGCATACGTCTGCCAAATATTTAGGTGTCACTCTAGACACAGGGCTAACTTTCAGGCCGCACGTCAAAAGAGTAACCCGTCACGCACGTTTTTACCTGAATAGGCTCAACAGTATGTTGGGCCGACACAGTAAAATGTCCCTCAGAAACAAGCGTACCCTTTATAAGGTCTGTATACGACCAGTCATGTCCTACGCGGGCCCCATTTTCGCCCACTCTAACCCTAAAATTATTAATGAACTCCAAGTAGTTCAAAACCTTTTCTGTCGTCGAGCTGCGAACGCACCTTGGTACGTCCGCAATGCCGACCTTCATCGGGACCTAGAGCTCCCTACAATTCAACAATTCCTTAAAAAACTCTCTGAGAACTTCTTCAAAGCCTCAGAGTCGCATTCCAATCATTTTATTCGTGAGGCTGCTAATTATACAGCCCCACTCCCCTCCCGCTATAGCGTCCGCAGGCCGAGGAACTCTCTCTCGGACCCGCCTAATAAACTTTCAAACGACCTGAACTGCCTCCTGGCGGCTCAGGCCAACTCTAATTAAGTTATTCATAATTAATTTGCCTTCCCAGGCACTCCCTCAGCGGCTTATAGCCGCCTGCGCCCTCTTTTCCCAAAAGAGGGTCGCTTTACGATACGGCATGTGAAGCTTTCAACAGCTGGTTGCCAGTCCCCAAAGGCAGTTTTTAGAGGGTATCACTTAGGTTCCCCCTTGTAGGTAGTGAGTCCCTCATAACCACGATGGACGGCCATCGTGGTATGCGTAATGCATTTTCTGCCTCCCTTCGGGGTAGCCCTTTTCCAATTGCTTCGGGCGCAAAAAAAAAAAAAAAGAACGGTCGGCAGTTGCTCTCCAGCTACAGTAAAGAAAACAACAGCAAGAAAAGAAAAAGTTCCTCCTCACCGCCGCTTGCCTCCAGTAGTAAGCAAGACCAACGTGTTTCACTCATTTTTCGAACGGCGTTACGGCGATTCGTAACATTAACAATCGTGTGACTGCCGCACAAATTAGTATACTCGACCAAGATACAAACCACATTGACACATAATATTATATGAGAACCAGAACCCTTCTTACTATAAATAAAAAATTCCTTCTTGCCCCTCAGGGGTGACATCGCATCTAAATTTTGATTTTTAATTAAGGATAGATCTAGCATTCTTAATCGAGGAAAGATATTTTACAATATCCACTTACCATCATGTGCCTCAAAGAGTAATAGAGCAGGAAAATGCCCGCCATATTGTCCAATGAAAGGTATAGAACTATCTTCCGTCATCCTGGATCAGTTTACTTCGAGCAATTGAACTTTCCTGTACTTTTTGCTGGGTTATTAGGTACCTTCGTCATTGGCCAAGCAGTACGTTCGATTTGTTAAATTGCGTTGCTTTGTCTAAATATTACATTATTTTTATGGTATTTTACGGTATTTATAAATTAAATACCTATCTAAAATCCACTGGTGAACATAGGCCTCCCCCAATTGCCTCACAGGGGTGACACATGATGAAATTTGTAGGTGTTTTCATCCAGTGGCGCCTATCAAAGTCTATTGCTGAATATAGACCTCCCTATAGATTGCTTCATATTGGAGATTTCGCCATAGTTGCCACGCTTAGTTGGCAACCGCAAATTTTTAATTATTTTCGATTTATATCAGCAAGATACTGCTGCCTATCTCTGTTTCAGTCTTCCTCTGTTGCTTCTTACGACAGAGAATGATGTAGGGTAGTGGATATTCTTACGACGCCACTACATAGCGACATAATTATATCTTATTACTTTTAAAATATCACTAACTAATGTATCTATCTATCATACACTACTGTGTATAGGTTTGAAGGTACGAAGGAGATGGATGAAAAGAGGGCCAATATAGATTATTCACCTTAGTTTTCAGGAGTGACAAAACATTTGTGTCCTTCTCTGCTCGAAATTGATCAAAATTGTCTCTGAACTGCGGTAGCCGCTTACCATCAAGTGGACAGTTTGTCACTTTACTATAATGTCGTCAAGAGCTAATTTCGGTCACAGCGGCTAGTATAAACGGAGACTAGCTATCTACGTAGAACAGGATTGTAGTGAAAGTGTGTATGCGTAAGCACAGGAGCACTATCTAAGCCCTCACTCTCACGTCCACAGCAATCCAACGCGACTAGAGAGGGATCTAGCGCAGAATCAACGGCTTCACGTGCTTTTCGGAGCACGGAGATAAAACAACGCCAACTTCCTGACTCCTAACTTCTTAACAGAAAAAGCCAATGTTCGACCTTATCAACCCAAGACCGCTTATACTGCTAGACCAACGAGCTCAGTCAACTGGCAATGAAGAATTTAGCTATTTTGAAAGCTATTACACTAAATGCATATGTCTTTAAGTGCGTTACATGTTTTTGTATTTTTATCATGCTTGTGTGTGCAAAATATACAATAGTGTACACTCTGAGGGAACCTTTTGTAGCAATTTTATGAACCAACCGGCTGGAACACGGCGCAGAATATCTCTTAATGGCACAGTATTCGCGTGAATAGCTCAATTCAGTAAAATATTCAAGGTTCGTAACAAAATAACTTTTCATCCTTTAAAATAAAAATTATGATATTTAAAAAAGTCAAGCCTACGCATACCCGCCTCGCGAGGGGCAAGGACGGGTTATTTCGGGCTCGCACCGACTAAAACCCCATGGTGTTCTATTATTTGTTGTTCTATTTATTATTGTATGTACCTATTGTTAAGTTAATAAAGTTATGCCTTATAAATATTCTGACATTTTAAAAGATAAAATTATTGTGGGTTTCTTGCGCCTTCTTCCCATAGATGTATGTTCCTTCCAAAGCAGTGGTAGTATATCCCGATTTTCAATAAGTTGTACGATGTACATTAGGTTCGTAGAATAAAACCATATGAAAAACACAAACACATGTACTGTCAAAATTTATTAAAAAATATATTATAAACATGTGATACGAGTAATATATTCGGCAAAAATAAATATAGTTGTCATTATATGATACAAATATATTTTAGGTTATATTGAAATATATATTTTAATTATAAATTAATTTATGTTTATTATCTATATTGTATTGTATATATGGAAGATATATATTATTACCAGCCTACCAGGCAGACGTTGTTCTGCCCTTTCCGAACGACCATTTGCTTTCCTAAAAAAAAACTCCTGAAATTAGCAATAAAAAAATTGAGCGTCACTTATCGGGATAAAGACCATCTTATCTCTGAAGTTGGACGAAACTGAGTGAAATGTGTGCAACATTTCATGTAAATCAGTTCAGTTGTTAGGAGATCATAGCGGACAAACAATGTGACACGTAATTTTTATATATAAAGATAATACTTTAACGAGTATATAACTAATGTATATTATACACTATATTATATATATATATATATATATATATATATATATATATATATATATATATATATATATATGTATGTATGTATATAGAAAATATTACTAGACTTATTATTATTCGAACGATCAAGTAAATTAGTTTCTAAATCAAATGATGATAACTATAATAAAAAAAAAACTAAAACTAGAAACTTAATTATCATACAGTCCAACTCCCTGCGGTATCGTACCAAGAATGCTGGCTGCGTTTCCCCGTTGAATGGCTATACTTAGCCTTTGAGCGAGAAAAGAACCAGCCCTCTTATCACCAGCAGTAAAGACCAGACGCTGATGGAGTTCCTTTAGGACACAAATATGTAACAGCACAGCAAAAGCAAATTCCATGCGTGGTAGAGCCATGCTGCAGCTATATTATGTAGTATAGTTGTAGCACTAATGGGAGGGCTCGATCGAGGAAGGACCACGCTCTCACAGAATACCAGCGTAAAATAGCAGCCACTGCTGTGTTTCGTATGGTGAGTGTAGAGAACCGGAGACCCTTTTTACTGGAAAAGAGGCATTCCATCTTAGCCCTCACGGGTGACCACGCATCTGCATTTTGATTCGCAAACGATGATAAATGTAGATGTCTATGGGCCACAGCAACCACTTACCATCAGGTGGACTGTGTGCTCATTTGTTACCCGTTCCTATAAAAAAAATGGCACAAATATGTAGTCGTCTCTCAGAGACTCAAATTTGCGCCACTTACTCAGATCAGCTACCTCTGATGCCGCCCCGGTTCTAAACGAAGTACCCCTGAGATGAAAGTGTTGCCGCAGAGTGTCTACGCAAGTAGCATCCCACACTAGGCTTTGTCTCCCTCCCAAGGGACCAATGTCATACCGTCGGGTCTCCTGCCATCGTCTCTAAATAATCCACAAGGGTCTAAAACCGAGGGAACATTTATAGAGAGAAGAGCCCTTCGGATGACATCGTGCAAAGAACCGTGCCGTGAAAACCTACCAGCACTTTTCACCTACATTATATTAAGCAATATATTTTAAATAAATTTTTATGATACATCAATAAATATATCCTTACTATGATACTATATATTATTAAATATATTTTAGCAGGTACAATTAACATAATCATTGTCGATCTTTGAAAGCTTATATCTTAGGAAATAATCATTAATAGAGAGGTTTAATGATAGATTTTTTTTCACGTACACGAATACAAGTTTAATTAAATTATACGAAATCCACACTTTTGAAAAAAATTGTATCTACTTTTAAAAATATATTTTTTATAATATATTTCACATTTATATTTTAAAACATATATTTCTATACAATTTATAGAATTAATATTGCCATATATGTTTCTGATACATATGACGATTATAAGTTTAAATTTATATTAAAATACATAATTTTAAATAAATGATAACACCTGCTACATATATATTTATCTATGGGCTGCACCATGGAAATACATGTACTTCGTAGGCTGCACTAAAAGTATCGGCAATGGAATATTTCCACTGTCCCTGTCATATTAAAATCTTTTTAATTGAAAACTCCTTGGTTTTAAAAATCGAATACCATTTATTTTTTTTAAAAAGATTCTCGGTCTTGTCACAAGGTTTTATCAAATTTGTTTAGTCGTTGAGAAAATGGAATTGACTCGAGAAAATTCAAGAGCGATGATTTATTATGACTTTCGAAGTGGTTTAACACAAAAACAGTGTGTTGACCGGATGATTTCTGCATTTGGTGATGAAGCTCCATCCGAAACCACAATTTATCGCTGGTTTGCTGAATTTCAACGTGGACGTGTCAAGCTCAGTGATGATCCCCGTCAAGGTCGTCCAAAAACTGCAGTCACCCAAGAAAACGTTGATGCTGTGCGTAAGCTGATTGAGGAAGATCGACATGTGACATACCGCGAAATTCAGGCAACTTTAGACATTGGCATAAGTCAAATACAAATAATCTTGCATGAACAATTAGGTGTAAAAAAGTTGTTTTCCCGATAGATACCGCATTCGCTCTGTGAAGATCAAAAAGCGGCTCGCGTTACTTGGTGCGTCAGAACTCTCGAAAGATTCCACGCAGGATCCTCAAATGCTGTATACAACATCGTATCAGGTGACTAATCCTGGATATATGCGTACGAACCCGAAACAAAAAACCAGTCACGAGTTTGGGTGTTCGAAAATGAGTTAAAGCCAACAAAAATTGTTCGTTCACGGAGTATTGCAAATAAAAATGGTGGCCACGTTTGTCTCCAAAACCGGTCATGTCACGTCTATTCATCTTGGGAGACAAAGAACGGTTAATGCAGAATGGTATGCTAGCATTTGTTTGCCACAGGTCGTTTCTGAACTCCGTAAAGAGAACTGCAACCACCGCATCATCCTCCATCGCGACAATGCGAGTTCTCACACCGCACACACAACAAAAGAGTTTTTAGAGCAAGAAAACATAGAATTATTAGACCATCCGCCATACAGCCCCGACCTAAGCCCTAATGATTTCTATACTTTCCCTAAAATAAAGAATAAATTGCGTGGACAGAGATTTTCATCACCTGAAGAAGCTGTGGACGCCTACAAAACGGCCATTTTGGAGACCCCAACTTCCGAATGGAATGGTTGCTTCAATGATTGGTTCCATCATATGGAAAAATGTGTCAAATTTCGCGGAAAATACTTCGAAAAGCAATAAATACATTTTTAATTAGTAATGTTGTGTCACTTCCTTGATTCCCGAAATTTTATATGGGTGGCCGAATCCCACGCTACGCCACTGCCTGTACCACCTCTACCATCCGAGGAAAATCTGTGATCCCTGTATCGGCATCGCATAGCGTGCACCTAATTAATATTGTTGTACATAATTCGTTTCGTTCATAATATTAAGATCTCAGAAATTCAGCAAAAGATCCAAACTCTGATTTCGGAAATACATCAGGATAGCATTAATTGTTAAAATCTTGCTTACGCAATTAATCATTATCAATAATAAGACAGTGTTACGCACTATACATTCAGTATAGAGCTCTATAGTTCAAGCACACCGTAACACATCCCCGCCACAATCACACAACATTGCAGTGTAACGTGAGGGACGTAATTACATGATAACACCAAAGTATGCAAACTAACAGCAACACTACACAGCTCAGTGTAACACAGAGCAGCCTCTGAGCAACACAACCCTCCATGCCTGCACTAGAAGAATTACAACAACGAACAGACCCACGACACTATCTTATCACTCTAGAATAACATCACTCGAAGAATAACTCTGGTATACCCTGCAGTTTCACCTCACCACCATCGATATGACGCTCCGCTAAAGTGACGCACACTCTCGCTCACTCTCAATCCAACCAATATTTTATGGACGCGCCGACAAGTATATCATGGAGTACTACGCGTCTAGATCGGCCCACGTCGGCTTATTGAAGTTCAAGCATAGGATGGTCTGCCATTTGCCATTGTCATTACCAGTAAAAGAGGCTCTCGTCACCCACCATACCAAGCAACGTTATATGCGAACATGACTCTTCTCCGGTCTCTCTACCTCATATAATTACACAAAATTTTTCTAGTCCGTGAGTCAGTTTTTACTTTTATTGATTGTTCTCTGGTAAGTTATATAATAAACCTTGTTAGCTAATTTGTCGTCACCACTATGGAGGTTAGGCAGGTCCAACAAATAGTTGAAATCTCATTTATATAAAGTTACAGCCTATATATACGTCCTACTGCTGTTTACAGGCCTTCTCTCATTTCTGAAATGATTTAAGGGCAAGGAAATGTCCGCTGCGCTGTCCTGCATTATTATATGTAGTTTGTTTCTCAGACATGCAGGCTTCCGCACGTTGTTTTCTTTCACCGCGGAGCACATGCGGCGATGAAGGAAAACATCATCGTCAAACAACATCAACACTTAAAATTGCAATTTACAATTTTATTGGTGCCGGCGGGGATCGAACCGGGTTGGCTCGCGTACTGTAAAAATTACAGCGAGAGCTACCACGGCTCTTCATTTATACACCCACTTAAAAACAAAAAAGTCAGTAATGTTATGTAAATCAAATAATACCTACAAGTATTTCGTAAGCAAATTGTGTTAAATTTTCAGTTTAACACCAGTTCCTCACTGAAAACACAGAACAACACAATGAAACCTTTTGCCCGAGCAATTTGCTTTGAAGTTGAAAATTGGCGTTGCTTTGTTTCAACTCGCTTTGTTAAGTTCGGTTTGTTAGGAAAGTAAAAGAATTGTTTCGGATTTATTTTTTAATAATTTTTGAATCATAAAGTTTTACCCGTGGTAATTCGATATATAAATAATACATACAAGTAAATACCTTTATAAATTTTCTACTACAAACATATTTCTTATAGCGACTGTAATTACAAAAGTTTAACATCGCTTACAGTAAGTATACCGTGAAATGATGAGGCGATCACAAAGAAACGATGCGGTAAATAAGGTTTAGCGTTTAAAGATTTTACTCAAAATAAGATAAAAGCCTCTTACATAAGAATAGGTAACGACAGTTTTTTACAATTTAATAACGAACTGAAGCCAATATAATGGAACCTGAAAAACCTGGGTAATAATAAAGTAAATGTAGCAAACTGGCGCCATAAAATACAGAGCGACTGTGTCGTCAATTTTGTGTCAGAACATTGCGACGGGGCAACTTCCAAGTTATGTAGCTAATGACCTCTCGGTGGGGAATCATAGTGGTCTGTGCTAATGACATTCGCCGTAGGCCAGAGAAAAGTATTGTTGCGCGAATGTGCTTTTCTTTATTTTTAAATTCTATCACTTTAGTTTTCAACTGTTCGAACCATCTGTATGCAGATGATTTCCAGCTCTATGTGCAATGTAGTTTTAACGATCTTAACGATAATATTAATAAACTCAACCACAACCTTGATGCCATAAGAGATTGATAGTATAAACATGGTGTTTCGGTTAACCCTTCAGTATAGGTAGTAGCAGGATATTAGCTAAGCGTATTTTACACTGAAACTTTGCTGCCATTTCGTAAATCTATCAAAAATCTTGGCTTACATATAGGCCATCCCTTAAGCTGCAGAGTCCAAGTTGCTGAAATAAGCCGTAAAGTTACTGCCACCTTAACAGTGGTAGAGCCACACGGCAGAATTGGTGTCGCACGGATGGGCCGGCTCGAACCGGGGTGGTACCACGACCTCACAGAATACCAGCGTGAAGTAGAGGTTTACCTCTGCGTTTCGCTTGGTGAGTGCAGGTGGCCGGAGACCCTTTTTACTGGAAATGAGGCATTCCATCTTAGACCTCACGGGTGACAACGCATCTGCATTTTGATTCGCAAAAGAGGATAGATGTAATGTCTATGGGCCACAGCAACCACTTACCATCAGGTCAGGTGGACTCGTTTGTCACCCTATCCTATAAAAAATCCACTTTCTGGCTTTTAAAACTAAACTTCTATTTATTCCGACTTTGATATTGCCCATTATTGATTATGCGGATGTGTGTTACCCAGATCTATCTCAATATATTCTCGATAAGTTGGAGCGCCCCCTCAACAATTACATTAGGTTCATTTTCGACTTAAGTAACGTTCGTACTCGTACGAACATGTTTCCGAGTACCGTTCTAAGCTTAAATGGCTTTCTATTCGTCGTAGGCGTAGTTTCCGAATTTTACAAGTATTATTTCAATTCAATTTTAAATGACCCAAACTCTCCTTCTTATCTTACGGATAACTTTCAGTATCTGTATTCTACTCACGATAAAGTTCCCTGTTCCCAAAATAATATTAAAATTCGTATTCCATCACATAGGACTGGTTTCTTTAATTCGTCTTTTACTGTGCAATCCATACTGCTCTGGAATGTCTTACCTGTTGATATCAAGAAAACTTTTAACAAGAATTCTTTTAAGAGACTTATTTGAGAATTCTATCATAAGAATAATAACCACCTGACTTGTCCGACTATTTTTTTCTCTCTCTTTCACTTTATGTATGATATTTTATATATATGTATTTTAATATGTATCGTGTTACTTTATTTTTGTTTTATATTATTTTATTTATTTATAGATTTTGTATATAAGTACCCGTTTATATATTTATTATTTATTCTATATTGTATAGAAGATATTAAGTAGGTATATTTTACTAACTATATTCTATTTATTTTCGTTTTATTGTATCATATATCATTATTCCTTATTTATTAAATATATGGAGTGATTGTTCACACTTGCCACTGTTTCTCAAATCATCCAGGATTGACAGGTAGAGAATGCCACAGGGCATAAGTCCGACCTTTATACGCCTTATTATAAGGTGTGTAATAAAAGTTAAATAAATAAAAAATAAAAAATGTCTTCGCGATGTGTGAGGCCCCAGGACCCAGGTAATAATAATAATAATACCGTACCGTAAATTACGTAGATGTAAATGGTTAAAATGTGACATTTTAAGCTAAAAAAATAACCGTGTGGGATTTCATATAAAAGCCTTTTGAAGCGCTATAAAAGCTATTCGATCAAAAATATCCATACAAAAGTCTGTCCCTCTTCTTATCTTGAGTGTAGATAATAATGTATAGATTGAAAGAAAGTTATCAAAATTTCGTTATGTACTCTTTTATTCGTTTATTTTGTATTTCAGTCTTTCTTTGATTTACAGAATAATGTTTACTGGCGTATCCATATTATTGCCTAAAACATTGGCTTTTATATTTTTAAATATCACTCGGTTCGATTCCCAAATCATGAAAGTTCCATGTTAAAGTTAAAAATCCATAAATGCAGCTCAACTATTCAAAATGAATATAGCCTTTTTTGTAAAATTCAGTACACTTTTAACATTCAAAATACTTTTCTCTCAAATCACGTTCATTTGAGTTATACTCGTGCAAAAACCATGGGTATAATGATGTTACCTAATTCCAAAACTATAAATGATACTTCAACGAATAAAAAACTGTTTAATAGCGTTATTAAATGTAAAAGAAGCAAGAGAGCAGCATATCATTACAACCCTTCACAAGGGTTGTAATGATATGCTGCTCTCTTGTATGTCCACTGCTGAACACAGGCCTCTTCCAAGGAATACCACAAAACAAAGTCCTGTGCTACCTGCTTCCGTCGACATCCTGCATGTCTCACCAGGTTATCACTTAATTTAGTGGGGGACGCCCCACACTCCGTCTACCGCTACGAGGCTGCCACTCAAGAACCTTTCTTCCCCATCGGTTATCAGTTCTTCGAGCTATTTACGGCAGTCAATCAATTATAACGATGTAAATAATGCTCTATCGAAGTTAGTACCCAACAATTTACTCTTAAACGGCAATAAGACAAAATGTATTAAATTTACAATACCTAATGTAAAACATTCGAAAACTAATGTGCTCTTAAATGGGGAGCAGTTGAGTCTTGTGGTTACCACTGTTTTTCTAGGTATTACTATTGACGCGAAACTTCAATGGGGCCCTCATATATCTAAATTAGCAAGCAGACTTAGTTCTGCAGCATATGCTGTAAGAAAGATTAGAAGTCTCACAGATGTTGAGACAGCTAGGTTGATGTATTTTAGTTACTTTCATAACGTAATGTCTTATGCTTTTATGAAATCTTGCTATGGGGTAATGTGACTGATATTGAAACTATATTTGTTTTGCAAAAGAGAGCCGTACGCGCGATTTATAACCTAAATTGTAAAAAGTCCCTCAGAGAAAAATTTAAAGAAATAAACATGTTAACTTTGGCATCGCAATATATTTATGAAAATGTAATGTATGTACACATAAAAACATAAATAGCTTTAATAAGAATAAGGATGTCTAGGAACAAACATAAGCTTATAATGCCAGTACTAGACTCCACAGAATTAGTAATTCATTTATGGGGCAATGTATACGCTTTTACAACAAAATCCCAGAACATGTTCAAAGTTTGTCAATAAACAAGTTTCAAAGTTTTATTAAATAAAAACTGTACAAAAAGGGTTATTATAATATCAAGGAATACATGAATGAAAATAACCCCTGGTAATAACGTGATCGCCACTATGCTGGTTCTATGAAAATTCTTTTAAAATTGTATAAACAATATTATTGTTAAGTGAAATTATGTTTAAAGAAAGAAGTCCCGCTGTGTTTCTTGCTGGTTCTTCTCAGGACAGAGGTATTTTTCGAACCAGTGGTAAATAAAAAATGACTTTCAATAAGTATTATGTAATAACCAATATTGAATAAAAATCATTCTATTCTATTCTATTTGGCCGATCCACTGCCACTTCAGCGTACTAATCCGTTGAACTATGTCGGTTACTCTGGTTCTACTGCGGATATCCTCATTTTGAAGGCTATCACGCAGAGAAACCCCGAGCATAGCCCTCTCCATAGCACGCTGAGCGATCTTGAGCTTCCTCATACTGCCAGCAGTGAAGGACCACTAACACATACATAAATAATATTAATAATCTTTATTTGCATAAAACATGGTAAATATACAGATATTTTAGTTGTATTATGAACTTATGTTTTGCTATTTAAATCTATACTAATATAATAAAGCGGAAGAGTTTATTTGTTTTTTAGTTTGTTTAAACGCGCTAATCACTAATAAATAAAATAAATGTAAAAATTTTTGTTGTATATTATAGCCAGATTCATGGGGAATAGTATATGCTATCTATCACTAAGCTATATTACTCAACTAGCATTAAATATGGATATTTGTTAAGCAAGTCAGAAGAAAAAGCACTCCCGAAATGATTTATCCGCGTACGCTGGTGTTATCGTTAGAGATACGTAAATACAATGTTCTAGAAAAATATAGACCTTTACTCCGTCTAAAAAAAAGTCTGCGATACCATGTCTATTTCTTATACATAAGCCCAAAGATGTTTTATAGGTCCAGATACCGTGTTGCTAACACACCGCAACGTTCATAGTGAAGACAGTCTTTGATTCATGTGTGCGTGGGTACCACGTGACGTTCATATCTTACGCACCATGGCTGCATTAATGTGCGTGACTTCGGTAATAACAGTGCGAATCAATTACCCAAAAAATGTGGGAGATTTTATATTTCATTCCTATTGACGTACCTATTGATTCTAAGAGTATAAAATGTGTGTGCGTGGCGTGTGCATTTATGTGTGTGTGTATGGGGATATGGTTGCTTATGTGTGTTTTATGTAGGTACGAACATCGCACTAAAATATTGAAGATATGTAATAAAACCTATAATTAATGTAACAATTAAAATAAATAAAAAAGCACAGTAGATATTTATGTATGTAACATATATTTATAATCTGTTATTACTAAATATATACAGAGTACTATACTTTTGTACTGTAGAACACAAAATATTGCCGCTTTTAACGAAGACATTAAATTATTTTTCAATCCTAAGTAAAATGACGAAAAAAAGTAAGTTTGGTTAAGCGTAAATTTCAGCCAAGAGATAGCAAAATGTTTAATTTTTTTAAATTGCTCCGTTCCGCTGCTGCGTGAAGGAAGGACAAAAACAAACAAAAAAAATCACACTTTCACATTTATAATATTATATTAGTATGAATTGTCAAGAATGATAGATAAACTTTTAAAACCGGTTTACAATCGGCTTTTTGAGGGTGGAACTATACCGGTTACTACTATAACGGTTCTGAGTGACCAAAAAGGATAGAAGCACAGGAAAGTGCAATTTCATGCTGCCAGATGTAGTTCAACCCTAACCCTTAAAACGGTGTAAATCTATAGGTTGGGTAAAATCTGTAAAATTAGACCCCTATACAGATAGCCTTTGTGGTTGATCATGACATTAAAAAATGGTAAAAACATTTCATAGACTAGGCAACACTCGAATAATATTGCGCAGTATTATTACTTGTATTGACATTTAGCTTTCGTATTCTTTTACAAAGAAATACACCATAAAATTGTATAGTTACTTATGAAAAGTGATGTTCTTATCCTTATCTTTTTTCCAAGAGTAATTTTTAAATGATTCCACAGCACAAACAGTCATTTTGCGAAATTAAAAACACCGGTGCGTGACGTATGTTCACAGCGAACGTCGCTGGCGTAATGGCGGAACGATCGAACGAATACGCCAATATTGGCGCCTTTGAAATGGAAGCGTTTTAGGCGCGCGTACACGGTATCTGGACCTATAAAACATCTTTGACATAAGCCATAATTTGGTATTTTGTGACAAAAAAATATTGAAAATTTAAAAGTGATTTATGAGCGTTATTATTAGGCATGGCCTATTTATCCTTACGAACGAAAGTTACTTCATCATCAAGACAATTTTATGAAGATAAACTTTGTTCTTTATACCATGTCATTTGGACGCATAGTTTAAGAGATAATGTAAAATTAAAATAATTCAATACTTGACTGGGCGCGCGAAGGACGCTTAAACCCTAGCCGTTATAAAATGCTTGAATTAGGTCATGTCGCGCACCTCGGACACGTGATGACGCGGGTGAAACCGCGGGGCACAGCTAGTATAATATAGCATGCAAATTGTATTTAAATCATAAGTAGGTACCTACATTAAACAATAAAACACTTTAAACAATAAAATGACCGACCTATAATTATGATATATAAACTTAACTAATTAAACGTTTTTTTTTAAATTATATTTCAAGTACAATGTCAGAATCACAGCACTCTAATGGTCAGGATACTATGTCAGAAAGTAGCTTACAATGTCACAAAATTAATGTCATAAAAAAAATTCTCAATTAACTATTGGTACAGTCTATTTTTAGATAAATTCTCATAGTCCACATACGCAAGGCAAAGTGGTAGATTGTACTCTTCGGTTTGCTGTACAATTTGCCAAAATCTAAGTATCTGGTCTAAGGTACTAAAGCCTTTTCGACTCCGGCTTGTTCGGGAGGCTGTAAGTAGTCCAGTCTGCGTGTGAGACGAATCGTAATGACTCTCAAAAACAGCACGTAGACGCGGCTTGAAAGGAAAATCGGTTTGTCGTTCTTCAATGGAGCGTTTTCGCATTTCTTGAAAAATAAGACCACCGCACTTCAGCTCCACGCCTCCAGACTAGTGCCACCGAGAAAAACGGATTTAAAGAGCCTCTGTAGTACTTCTTGTATTAGTTTTCCGTCCGCTTTCAGAAGCTCCGCTGTAATTCCATCCTTGCCTGGGGCTTTGCCATTTTTAAGGTACTGACGAGCCATTCTAATCTCGCTCAGACTGACGTCCGGAATATCATCGGATTAGTTTCGGATAAGACTTGCTCTTGGATCGTTACTGACACTTGCGTGTGGCTCCAGGAATAACGTGTACAGCTGCCCGTAGAACTCACACTCAAAATGTCAACTGTCACGGAAACGATGCTACCTCATTCAGTCTTCAGCTTCAACAGTTAGCTCTTTCTGGCAGACAGATCGCTGGCAAAGACTTTGGGCCTTGATTCCGCTCGATCGCTTCTTCAGTACTAGCTGTATTGAAGTTACGTAAGCGTAAAGGAGCAACATAGAATTACTGAAAGGGCATTGGAGCTGTGTAGAATGGTATAAAAAAAATAGTTTATTCAGTAAATGATAATACATTAATTATAACCGGGGACGGGGTCTCCTTTTAAGTATAAAAACTTGTTAGTAGACTCCACTCTTCCATAACACTAACATTTACTACTTGCATGACCTTTACATAATAATTGACTATAATTTTTTTCTAAACTTTACCCCTACACTAGGATTTTCTCCTGTATCGTGAAGGCAGTTTACAAACACAAATTGCAGAAGGACAAACAAACAGACCAGGAACAATTATTTGTAGGCCATACAAATACTTGTCCCGTGCGGGATTCGAACCCGCGGCCCCCAGCGCAGCAACTTGCTAAGCCACTGCGCCACGGAGCCATCAAATAAAATAATAAAACTAATTACATTAACGCCGAAGGTGTGTATACGCGCAAACTCGTGCGTGCGTGCGTAGAATAGAACAGTTTTTATTTAACAGTAGGTTAAGGGCTAGGAGTCCGCCTGGGTAGGTACAAGCCTTTTACCCATTTCAGCAGCCCAATAGCAGTGCTTCGGTGCTTGCACTACTGTGTTTCGGTCCGAAGCGTATAGACAGCCAGTATTATGACAGACTGAGAGGCGTTCCATTTTAGTCCTAAAAGGTGACAACACATCTGTAGCATTCTTTGTTAAAAGTTGACTGCTATAACCACTTATTATCAGATGATACTGTAAGTTTTTTTTCATATGATAGGGTGACAAACGAGCACACAGTCCACCTTATGGTAAGTGGATGCTGAGGCCCGTATACATCTACATCTATCCTCCTTTGCGAATCAAGATGCAGATGCATTGTCACCCGTGAGGACTAAGATGGAATGCCTCTTTTCCAGTAAAAAGGGTCTCCCGTTCTCTACACTCACCATACCAAACACAGCAGCGTTAAGCAGCTATTTTACGCTGGTATTCAGTGAGAGCGTGGTCCTTCCCCGAGCCGACCCATTCGTGCTACAAAACTATACTACAAATATAGCTGCAACATGGCTCTACCACGTATAAAAAGTTCGATTGTCACTTCATTTTTATAGAAAAGAGGCCATATAAGTACTTGTTAAGTACACCCACTGAACTACGCTTCAACAATCAAATTGTTACAAATTTGAGAAACTACCGACTGTTCTAATAATTAGTCCACTCACAAAACCGAATAATTTGTAAGGTTTCCGGAAAGTTAAACACTGAAAACTGTTTACGAAACTTTAAGTATTTGATATTTTTTGCTAAACGACTTCAATTTATTTGGCTGTTGAGTTTTCGACAGTTTGTTTGAAAATGGTTTGCTGTTACTGGCCGCATTAATAATTATAAATATAATATTAGACAGGCCTGTTGGTCTAGTGGTTAGTGACCCTGACTGCTATGCCGGAGGTCGTGGGTTCGATTCCCACCCAGGACAAATGTTTGTGTGATGAGCACGATCATTTGTTCTGTGTCTGGGTGTAATTTATCTATAATATTTATGTATTTAGAAATATATAAGTATGTTTATCAGTTGTCTAGTACCCATAACACAAGCTCTGCTTAGCTTGGGACTAGATGGCGTTGTGTGATAGTTGTGGAATATTATTATTATTATTATTATTATAAATGATTTGTTGATTTAAAATAAGAAAACGAAAAAGTAAATATCTGAAGAATAGATACCTGGAGTAGAGGTTCCCGCTCTTTCGTAGTAGTAAAATATTACTACTTTAAATTAAAATTAAATTGAAAATTAAAAAAATATATATAAAAATTACTCAATTTCGAACTGTTAGTAGGATATCTGCGTGATTGTGTGAGAGAGTGTCTGTGTATGTTTGTGTATGGTGAGTGTGAGAAGTCGGTTTATACGAGTATTAGGCTTTAAAAGTTCAGTCTCTACATTAAGTTTTCTAACCAGATTTTTACAGCTTTTTTCAGTCATGGTATTTCATTTGGTAAATATTAATTTTATTTATATAAGCTATTTCACGGTGGTATTCTGTGAGAGTGGTCGTTCCCCGGGCAACGCATTCGTGCTGCAACCATAATATAGCTGCATCTTGGTTCTACCACTTTGGGGCTCTACCACGTTGAAACTTGGAACTTGGTACTTATTATATTAAAAATATAAAAACATTTTCATTCATACGTATACGTTTGACGTACTTGTTTTGTTGGTATTATCGTTACAGTTGTTGATTGGTCAAAGTCGACTACTTAATATAGGCCTCCCAAATAGGTTGCCTCATAGGGGGGATATTTGCCATAGTTGTCACGCTTTGGCGGATTGGCAATTGCAGATTTTTATTTTTTTATTTAGAAAACGCTGCTGCCTTAGTTCTTGTTATGAGGTAGTGGAATGTAACAGTAAGTAACGATTTTTGTTGAAAAGAGTGCGGTTAAACTAAAGGTCAATTTTGTTTGATGAGATTAGAACAGTTTTAATAGTATGATTACTTATTTTAACACTAAGGGTAAAAGGCCCTGTGGCGCAATGGACAACGCGTCTGACTACGGATCAGAAGATTCCAGGTTCGAATCCTGGCAGGGTCGGCGTCAGTAATTTTTTACTCGGTTGATAAATTTATTTTTGTCTGTACTAAACATTACACAGCAAATAATTTATTTTCTTTGATTAATAACTATTAACGTATATATTAACGTATTAACGTGTATATACTTACAGTATTTTACCATATCAGCGGTCATTTAATTGCAATCAAGAATTTCGTAAATATAATTTATTTTTGCTAAAAATAACTAAAATCGTGTATTTCCATGTAGGTACTTACTAAGAAACCTTGCATTTCACGCATCGACTTCCAAGTATTTGTTACAGCTTTATAAAGTTTTTTACATGTACATACTTCAAAGAAAAAAAAAGAAAATCTTACTGAACACGTTTTATACAAAAATGTTATTGGTTTTAATTATTACAACGTGAACCGGACAACTGGCAGAATCAGTTGTCCGGTTCACGTTGTCATATGACATGATGACTGGTCGAAGGTACGCTATCACTGTATGAGTTAGGTGTCGTCATGTGAGATGACGGGCAGATCTAGTTGTCCGGTTCACGTTGTCATATGAGATGATGATATCTGGTCGAAGGGACGTTGCCACTCTCGGAGTTGGGCTTCGTCATATAAAATGACCGCCAGAAAACCAGTTGTCCGGTCCAAGTTGTCATATGAGATGATGACTAGTAGGTAGGTTGTACGGTCCAAGTCATCATTTTAGATGATGGCTGATCAAAAGGACGCCTTAGATAGTGTTAGTTTGCACGAGGTTAAACGTAATCAATCGCCTTGCGTATGTGTATACTGTCCAAAACCAGGGACAGTGTACTTATTCATGTCAGGATGGACGAGCCGACGAATTGGTGATTAATAGTGTTTGTTACTCACTCGTTTGTGCAGTTCAGTATAGATGCAGAGCGCGACAGATTCTGCTTGAGTAATTCTACGCATGCTAAGATAGAGTCGGGGTCCCATCCGTTGTGGTGATGCTTCTGGTGCAGGCAAGGAGGATGGTATTGTTCAGAGGCTATGCTGTGTTACGTTAAGATAGGTGGTGTTGCTGTTGATTTGCATACTTTGGTGTTATCATGTGATTATGTTCTTCACATTACACCAGTGTGTAATTATGACGAGGACATATTACGGTATAGTCAAACTGTAATTGCTCCATACTAAATGTGTAGTACGTTACGCTGTCCTGTTATTGATTGATAATGATTAATTGCGTGAGCAAGAAAGCAAGTTGAATATGCTCTCACGCCTTTACCGTTTTTAACAACTAACGCTATTGTTTTATCCTCTACAGAATTGGCCTTATCCTGTACTTTCCGACAAATAAAAGATCGTCGTCCATGTTTACAACCTCTGACAAATCATCACAATGGTACAAACACCTGGCGGCCAACGTGAACGCTAGCTCGCCCAAACCACCGCGCCCACTGCCGCCTTCGCGCGTGCTTATACTACGAGAACAAGCTAATGGACGGATGGATGGATGATTACAAATACAGTGATTAGACCTCAATTAGTATTGCGATTATAGTTGATCGAAGATTGCATGTCTGCATGTCAAATGCACAGCCATATTTTGTATTCACTAGTACAGACATCCTAATGTTATGTACATCGGATTTAAAGCCTTTTAGCAAAATTAAAAAAGGAGGTTCTTCGACAGGTATGGTTTTTTTCCTCTTGTGTATGTCTTACACGATATCTTAGTCAATTGTGAACCAATTTTAATTAATCTTTTTTTTTTAAATAAATAGGTTTTACTTCGGAGGTGATTCCATAGAGAAAAGTCCTGAGGGTGAAAACTAATAATGTCAACTATTTAGATGATGTTCTACTTTTTACTGGAAACGAGGCATTGCATCTTAGTCCTCAGAGGTGACAACGCATCTGCATTTAGATTCTTAATCTAGGATAGATGTAGTGTGTAGTATGTGTGTCTATGGGCCACAGCAACCACTTACCATCAGGTGTCCTGTGTGCTGTCACCCCCATTCTATAAAAAATACAATTATTATCTTGAACCCGTGATATCCCTTAATTCACATAAATGAATCAAAACTTCAACTTGATTGAAAGTAAAACCAGACTTCAAAGACGATAAAAGAATAAACTAATTTCCAAATAATAGCTTTTGAAGATGAAACTTCACGCACCAACTGCAGAGGGTATTATGTTAAATTATATTGTTTTTAGTCAATTAACGACTTGTTTAGTTTTATTAAAAGTTAAATTATGCTATAAAATAGAGTTATGTACGTAACCGTGTCCAACTTGAATGTATTTATGACATTTTTATGATGAATCTCCAATGTTTATACAATACATACATACATATATATATATATATATATATATATATATATATATATATATATATATATATATATATATATATATGACGGCATAACGACAGCATCGTCGTACGCCGGCACAGCTGATAACTGTAAACAGCACGTGCACCGATCACGTCACCGGCGCGCCGCACGCTTTCCCCCACCATCCCACTACTCGACTTGTTTTGCAACGGGTATAAAACGAACACGCAGCGACGGATCGGCAGTTTCGGCTCTGGCGTGACTCGGTGCACTAGTTGTACCAGGTTGTAGCTTATCCTAGACGCTCACAGATAATTAATATAGAATTAATTATTATCCTTGATTGTAAAAGTGCACTACTGCAATTTATAATAAAATAAAATAAATAGTGTTCCGTAAATCTCTGAGACTACTTATTCACCATGGACGACCTCGCCCCTACATCAGAAGTGGGATCAGATCCACCCCCACTCCATAATGTTTTGGCACAACCACCAATCTCTTTCTTCTCTGGAATGGAAACAATGTTCAAAAAAATGGCTGATAGCATAAATTCGCAACAAAACTGTTCATCTACCATACCGACAGTTTTGGTATCTTTCGACCCCGATGTCCCTGAGTCTGATATTAGCAACTGGTGCGCATTAAGCGAAATGATCATAGAAAAAAGAAAATTAGAAGGTGTTGACCTTATCATTGCACTAACTCATTCCCTTAAGGGGCGTGCTGCTACCTGCCTTACAAAAATACAACCTGACAAAATTTCTTGGCCCACCATTAAGGAAATGCTTATCTCAAATTTTTGTAAACCTATGATGATGCTAGATCATTTCGATCAAATAATTAAGTTTCGCATTTGTAATAAAGATAGTCCCGCTGAGGCCGGCTTGCGTTTATGGCAGCTGATTGAAAGAATCCCTGATGCCAACTTACCCGAACACGTTATCACTGGTTTTGTGGTCTCTGTTTTATCCCAATGTGACGACAAAATTCGTCGTGAATTGAATTCAGTTGTCGTAAACGATAAGCATCAACTTTTTCGTATCTTGCGGGGAATTTCACTTAAAAGATGCAATGACGAGTCCGTCTCATCAGAAATAGAACACAAGAAAATTCGAACGTCTACAATGTTTAAGGGTAGTTGCCACTTCTGTGGAAGAGTTGGACACCGCGGTTTCGAATGTCGTGACAAACATCGTTTCACTAATAAAAATATATCTGTCTCACATAAACCCGAGCAAAGGAAGACGATGACATCCTGCTACATCTGTCATGACACCAGCCACATAGCCAGCAACTGTCCTAAGCGACCTGTCAAGAAAGAAGACGCCCCATCGGGCAGCAAGCAAGTCAACCTGTGCTCCAAGGCAGCTCGCGGTACCCTGGAAACTAGTGGTATGAAGTTGTCGTTTATTTTTGACTCTGGTTCAGAATGTAGTCTCATTAAACGAAGTAAAAGTGATCACCTTGAGGGTGATAGGTTTCATGATCAGATTCTATTAAAGGGTATAGGGGTCAATAGCATTATATCTCCTTTGCAAGTAAGATGCTCGGTTTGCATTCAGGGTTTGCCTTTAAATGTAACTTTTCACGTATTACCGGACGAATGTACAAACGAAGAGGTTTTGTTAGGACGTGATATATTGCAAAACGAAGTTTCTGTGGAAATTAATAGTAACTCAATACATTTTTTGAAGCCCAAGATAACAAATTTCTGTACAAAGCTGAACAATGGACTACAAACTATTGATACTGACTTAACGGGCTCCGATAAAGAAAAGCTTATTAGTATTTTAAATAAGTATTCCAACAATTTTATTAACCAGCTACCAACCACGCAGGTTACCACTGGCGAGTTAAAAATTCAACTTATTGACCCAAGCAAAATAGCTCATAGGCGACCTTATAGACTATCTCCTTTGGAATTGGAAATCGTTAATAATAAAGTCAAAGAACTATTAGATGCAAATATTATCCGAGAAAGTTCTTCACCCTTTGCAAGTCCCACATTGTTAGTAAAAAAGAAAGATGGTAGTGATCGTTTGTGTGTTGATTATCGCGAGTTGAATAAAAATACGCGTTCTGATAGTGATAGCTACCCACTTCCATTGATTAGTGACCAAATAGATAAGCTACACGGAGCAAATTACTTCTCAAGTATAGATATGGCCTCTGGGTTTCATCAGATCAAGATTCATGAAGACTCAGTAGAAAAAACTGCTTTCGTTACTCCAATCGGTCAGTTCGAATATCTAACTATGCCTTTTGGGCTTCGAAATGCCCCACAGGTCTTTCAAAGAGCCATCACCTCCGCACTTAAGCCCCTTGATGATGACAGAATCCTAGTTTACATGGATGACGTACTCTCTGTATCGGAAACGGTCAGTGAAGGTTTAGTGAGGCTAGACAAATTACTAGAAACACTTTCTAATTCAGGGTTTTCTTTCAATTTTGATAAATGTTCATTTATGAAAAAGAAGATCGAATATTTGGGATATACGATTTCTTCTGGAGAAATTAGACCAAATCATCGGAAAATAGAAGCTTTGCAAAAATTGCCAACCCCAAGCACCGATCCATAAGTAAGACAATTGATTGGCTTGGCCTCTTATTTCCGTCAATTCATTCCCAATTTCTCTAAATTACTAAAACCTCTTTACCCTTTGACTGCCGCTGGGAAAGGGAAAATATCGTGGACCCCCGATCATAATAAAGTCCTAAAAACTATAATTACTCATTTGACAACCGAGCCTGTTCTTAAAATATTTGATCCAAAGCTACCCATAGAACTTCACACAGACGCGAGTAGCGAAGGTTACGGCGCAGTTCTGATACAAAAAGTAAATCATTTACCTCACGTGATTGCTTACTTCAACCACCGAACAACTGGTGCAGAGAGTCGTTATCACTCATACGAGCTCGAAACTTTGGCGGTAGTTAAGGCTGTAGAGCATTTTCGGCACTATTTGTACGGTCATAAATTTACAATTTTTCTGACTGCAGTTCTCTAAAAGCTTCTCACTCAAAGAAAGACTTGATGCCCAGAGTACATAGATGGTGGGCTATATTGCAGTCCTATGATTTCGATATAGTTTATAAAGAAGGTAGAAATATGGCTCATGCTGATTTTTTTTTCACGTAATTTTGCTCATGACGATCTATCTCAAAGTGTCAATCAAACACCAAAGATCGTTAATCTTACAGAGCTGGAAAAGGGATGGCTTGTTGTAGAACAACAACGTGATTCTGAGATCGCAGATACCATTTCAAAATTAAGGTCCAGTGATTATCCGACTGAAATATCACACACGTACGATATTAGACAGGGCGTTCTCTTTCGAAAAATTGAACGGGGCAAAATTTCAAGATGGTTACCCATTGTTCCTAGATCATTAACATGGACCCTAATCGGCCATGTTCACAATGAAATAAAACATCTTGGCTACGAAAAAACTCTCGATAAATTGTATGATCTCTACTGGTTTCCGAATATGGCAAAATATGTTAAAAAATATATCGATTCCTGCGTAATATGCAAAGCATCTAAGGGACCTTCGGGTGCTCAACAAGTACAATTACACCCAATCCTAAAACCAGCTATTCCATGGCATACTATTCATCTAGATTTGTCTGGCAAACTAACTGGTAAAAGCGATTTAAAACACAATATTGCTCTGTTGCTATAGATGCCTTTACAAAATTTGTAATTTTGGAACATACTACTTCGTTAAATTCTTGTCATGCTATTAAAGCACTGAAAAATTTGGTAAATCTTTTTGGTGCTCCCAAAAGAATAATTGCTGATCGTGGACGTTCATATGACAATTCAGATGTTAAAAATTTTTGTAAAGATCATAACATTCATTTACATCTAATTGCAACGGGTTCCAGTAGAGCTAATGGCCAGGTCGAAAGAGTGATGCGAACTCTTAAAAGTCTGCTCACGATAATAGAATGCGATTCCGATAGCTCGTGGCAGGATCAGATAGGTGAAATTCAATTAGCCCTCAATGGCACACGTTGTAGGGTGACCGGATTCACACCTATCGAACTAATGTTTGGAATTCAAGGTAATTCCTTAGGGCTGTCTAAAATAGCTACTTCTTTCCCAGACAATGAAAAACATAGATTAGACCTTGATAACATTAGAGCAAGCGCGTAGATAATATCATTAAATTATCACAAGCGGACTCCATTCGCTTCAACAAAGGTAAAGCCAAAATTAAACCATTTTCTATAGGTGATTACGTGTTTGTGAAATCCGAAGAAAGACATCAGACCAAACTAGATAGGAAGTACAAAGGTTCTTTTAAAATTACTGCTGTCTTGAATAATGATCGCTATGAATTAAAACATATAAATGGGTCAAATCGAATTTTTAAATATTCCCATGAAAACTTAAGAGAGGTGCCCCGTGGTCCCTCTGCTTGTCTAGATATTATTGAAAACTGTAGTGAAGATAACGAAGAACTACAGCAAGCGGATATTAATGATCATGAAATCTATGCCCAACTTGATAATACCTCTGAAACTGATACTGCTGGCTCTAGTACATTAACTTCAGAAAAAGACGACTATCATACTACTAGCTCACGTACGATTTCAATTGATTCTGAAGATACCATGTCTGTTTATTCTGAACCTACAATTATAGTAACACAAGCTGATATCCATAGAGCTAATGATAGTGATTAACATGTATCTTGAAAATTATCATTGTAGGGCTTAGCCGGTCCAATGATAAAAGTTACAAAAAAAAAGAGAAAAAAAAAGACGTTTTGAAGGGCATATTGCCGGACCAAAACTGATTAGTGTTGCAGGGTTCAAAGGAACCGGTCCAATACTAATTTCCTGAAGGGTCAATGTAGACCGGACCAGAGCTGATTATTAATATCTGCAGGGTCATTATAGACCGGACCAGAACATATTGCCGAATTTGTAAAAATTTATGATTTTTTGTCAGGATAATCGAGCGATGCCTACTGTTTCAGAACGATAGTGATTCTGTTGCTGCGTACGAGGACGTCCGCATGTCAGAATGGCTGTGACGGCATAACGACAGCGTCGTCGTACGCCGGCACAGCTGATAACTGTAAACAGCACGTGCACCGATCACGTCACCGGCGCGCCGCACGCTTTCCCCCACCGTCCCACTACTCGACTTGTTTTGCAACGGGTATAAAACGAACACGCAGCGACGGATCGGCCAAAGATGATTTTGAGGCAATCTTATCTCAAAGTAATTCAGTCATTATGTTTGGAGATTTCAACTCTAAACATACTGAATGGACATGCCGTACGATTAATACTAATGGTAGGATACTGCGTGATATAACGCAGTCTCTTGACTTAACCGTTTTCAGCCCGCTCGGTGCAACGCACTATCCCGATAATACCGATTATAATCCAGATGTACTAGATTTTGCGTTACTCAAAGGAGTTTCACTCAACCTCAGGTCTATTGAGACACTAGACGATATAGGATCCGATCACCGACCGGTCTCTCTTATTCTTGGCCATCAGCCACCCCCTATTATAACTACGAAAACCTTCACTAACTGGAAGGGTTTCAAGGACTCACTAGCAAAAGCTATGGACTCGCAGGACTCCCCTAATTACCTATCGTCGGACCTAGACAGTCCTGTAAAAATCGACACCGCGGTCGAATCACTTTCAACCCTAATTAAATCCTCCCTTAAGGAGAATGAAAGGGTCGTTCCGGTTGCTAATACTAATGGGCTTCCCCTATATATTAGCAACATATTAAAAGCTAAAAAAGCTGCTTTCCGGAGAGCAGCTAAATATCCCACCCCCGAATATAGGCATACGGCTAATCGTCTTCAACGAAAACTCCGTTCGCACCTTTATGAATTTCGAGAGCTCCAAAGGAGTGAACTCATGGAGAATATATCTCCCTCACATACAGCGTACTATCAGATGGCTAGAGCCCTCCGTATAGACGCTACAACTCACACTCCCCCTCTCTCCCGCCCCGACGGTACGGTTGCCTTCGAGGACGACGAGAAGGCTGAGTGCTTTGCAGACAGCATTGCCGCACAATGTTCTCCTAGCTCTCAACCTGTCGACCCCTCACATATTCAGGAAGTGGAGGATGAGGTCCGCCGCCGGAACTCACCCCCCACAACCTCTGACCCTATCACTGTGTCCAATGATGAGATCTCGTCCCTCATCAAAGGACTTAAGCCCAAAAAATCTCCGGGCGCGGATGGCATATCCAACCAAGCCCTTAAATACTTTCCAGAGCAGGTGTTAACCCTCTTAGCTATTATCTTTAACGCCTGTTTTAATCTTAGTTACTTTCCCACTTCTTGGAAAGAGGCAATTGTCATTGGTATTCCCAAGCCAGGCAAGCCTCTTAACCTCCCCTCCAGTCATCGTCCCATTAGCCTCCTAAAGGCCATGGGCAAACTCTTTGAAAGAGTCATTCAAAATCGAATGAGGCGCCATCTGTTTCCCACAGACGGTGACCCCATTGTCATCCCACACCAATTTGGTTTCCGCGCAAAACACTCGTGTCCACAACAGGTACACCGCATTGTGGAATATATCCTCAGCGGTTTTTATCCACGTCGACTAAAGACAATCGCGGTCTTTTTCGACATTGCCAAAGCCTTCGACCGAGTCTGGCATGAAGGCCTTATTTTCAAATTATATAGGATAGGACTCTCCGATCGTCTAGTACGTCTCGTAGCCTCTTATTTACAACATCGTACCTTTCGTTTTAGACACGAAGGCACGTTATCCTCTCAGCGCCCCATTAAAGCTGGTGTTCCTCAAGGATCAGTACTAGCTCCCCTCCTGTACATCTTGTACACCAACGACATTCCTATCCCGTCGAATGGTGTACAGCTCTCACTCTTCGCAGATGACACTGCACTATACTTCAAAAGTCCTAGAATATCTTCAGCAAGGAACAAGATCCAAAAGTCAGTCGATGACCTAGGAGACTGGTTCCAAAAATGGCGTATCGATGTGAACCCGGAGAAGAGCTCCGCAGTTCAATTCGATATTAAAAGACGCCGTAATAAAAACAAGAAAAATACTCCACCTATACGAATGCTAGGGACCCCTGTCCCATGGCACATGTCAGCAAAATATTTAGGCGTCACCCTTGACTATAGGCTTACTTTTGAGTCTCATGTCAAAAGAGTAACGCGTCTAGCACGTTTCTATTTAGGTCGGCTTAACAGTATGTTAGGCAGACATAGCAAAATGTCATTACGAAATAAGCGAACCCTCTATAAGGTTTGTATACGACCGGTTATGACTTACTCGGCTCCTATTTTTGCACACGCTAACGATAAAATTATTAACGAACTCCAAGTAGTTCAAAACCTCTTCTGTCGTCGAGCTACGAACGCACCTTGGTACGTCCGTAATGCCGACCTTCACCGGGATTTAGAAATCCCAACAATCCAGCAATGTCTTAAAAAATTCTCTGAAAACTTCTTTAAAGTATCAGAGTCGCATACTAACACACTTATTCGTGAGGCAGTTACTTATACCGCCCCACTCCCTTCTCGCTATAGCGTCCGCAGGCCGAGAAACACTCTCTTGGACCCGCCAAATAAGTTGTCAAACGACCTGAACTGCCTCCTGGCGGCTCAGGCCAATCCTAATTAAATTAAAAACTAGTTAAAATTAATAATATGCCTTCGTAGGCAGTCCCTAAACGGCACTTAGCCGTCTGCGCCCTCTTTTCCCAAAAGAGGGTCGCTTTAGATACGGCATATGCAGCTTTAATAGAGCTAGTTGCCAGTCCCCAAAGGCGGTTTTTAGTGGGTATCACTTAGGTCCCCCGGTAGGCAGTGAGTCCCACATAACCAGGACAGACCGGCTGTCGTGGTATGCATAATGCATTTTCCGCCTCCCTCAGTGGTAGCCCTTTTCCAATTGCTTCGGGCGCAAAAAAAAAAAAAAAAAAAAAACGGATCGGCAGTTTCGGCTCTGGCGTGACTCGGTGCTCTAGTTGTACCAGGTTGTAGCTTATCCTAGATTATGTTGGGGTATCTATAAAGTTTTCTCATCTGGTTGGGCAGTATAAATATATAATTGTAAATGAAAATGGTAAACATACATAAATATGAATAAAATAAAATAAATACATAAATAATACATAAATATATATAAAAACCCAACCAGATTATTATTATTATTATTTTTATAATAATTGTTGTAAATTTACTTTACACGGATAAGACACAAATATTTTTAAACTGAAAAAAGTAAATTTGGAACAAAATTAGGAGTAAATAATAGGCAGGTGTTCTAAATATTGGTATATTTTCAAAAATATTGTATTACATGACCTGCATTATCTATTTACAAAAATAAAATTAGAATAGAACCAATATTCTCAGTTATACAGCTGCTAGTATTAAGGTACAAAAGAATTAAATATACGATACGATACGCTACAATACAACGGGTGTCGTTTGCGCGAAGTACACGTGCTTACAATAATATTTACAAACAAGCCGAAAAACAAAATCGATTCATCATTCGAAATGGATTTACAGATCATCGCTTTATAAAGGAAAATATTATAATAATATGTAGCCGTTATTCTTTCGTTAAATTAGGACTAACACACACAAAACATCTCTTGATTAAGGAAATAAAACGAAAATAGAATTTTATAACAGTAATTAAGTATATTGCAGTAGCACCGTACGAGAATCCGCTACCTCATCATCTCGTGGGTATCGTGAGAGGCGACAGAGGGGAATAAAACAGATAGACAGCAGCATCCACCTCAACTTTAAAAAAATCTGTGTATGCCAACCCCAGGGTTATAAGTGTGCAAACTTTGACAAATATTCGTATTTAGAAATATATTGGGGAGACCTATGTTTAGCAGTGGACTTCGATAGGATATAATTATTTAATGAATAAATAAAATGAAAAACAATTTTATTATTCATAGTGGTCCTAAGATATACCATTATGTATATGTCATTAATATCTGAAAACTATCTAAGATCATTATCATCATTGAACATATACCTCCCCCCCCAAGGAATGCCACAAAAACCCTCTCAGAAATGAGAGGTCTGTGCCCAGAAGTGGGATGTAAATAGGCTGCAATTTTAAGGAATGCCACAAAGCACGGTTCTCAGCCACCTGCATCCATCGACTTCCTGCATGTCTTACCAGGTCGTCACTCCATCTAGTGGGCTGCTCTTACACTTCGCTTACCGGTACGAGGTTGCCAATCGGGAACCTTTTTTTACCGTCGGTTGTCGGTTCTTCGAGCTATATGGCCGCCCCATTCCCATTTCAGCTTACTAATCCGTTGGGCTATGTCAGTCACTCTGGTTCTACTGCGGATATCCTCATTTCTAAGTTTATCAGAAGAAGCCCCGACAGCTTAGCCCTCTCCATAGCCCACTGAGCGACCTTGAGTTTCCTCATACGGCCAGCAGGGAAGGACCACGTCTCAGTGCCAAACGATTATAGTCTCAAAAGAGGATACTCAAAAAGCTGTTTAGGTGTTGTGTGTGCGTCAACCCTATTTAATGTAATATGCAATTGTTATACGGAAAAAAAATAAAAAGGCGTCATTCCTTTTTTCTTTCACAGTGATATTTAAACATACAAAAGAGATTTCAGTTCAGATTTTAAACAATATTTATAAATATGATTTGCTATTCTTTTTTCTAACAAACCATTTTTAGAATTATGTTTTTAAAAAAAAACTAACAATATTATACATTGAATATTAATAGATAATGATATCCGCAAAAATCATTACGCTCATTTCATTCTAATGTTTTCATGCAAAAGAGTATATATTATAAAAAAAGAACATTGTGACTCAATAAAAAGTATTTTATCTAATATGAAAGGGGGTCATCTCCGTTTCACCCTCTATTTTTCCTTTTAATTTTTTCTCATTCCTTTCCATATAATCCAAAAAATATAACATAGTCAAAAAGCAGATGATATAAATAAGCGCGACAGTTGACTACACGAAAGCGATGAGAGCTCGTTTCCACGATATAGTATCTTTTGCAACCCACTGTGGGGTTATGTCAAACAGCGAGGAACGAAATGATTGAATGAAAACGTGTTTGATTACGTATTAAAGAAGTTCACCAGTAAAATGAGCCAGATCACTTCATTTCAATTATGTATCTTTGGTATACACTGACCGCGTATAGTTAGCCTATAGAAATTATCTCAGGCCAAAGTAAGGGAAATGCGAGTTTCTGCAAACCACATAAAGTTCAAATTATTTCGTACTATGAAATATGTACTACTCTCAAATATAGACTTCTGCTGCAAAGTACTTCATAGCAGTTTTGGACTCCATAAAGAAGCGAGCTAAGAAGTTTCCAATTACAACATGGATAACTTCAAAACAAGTGTGAATGGGTCTCTGTTAGACTTAGCCAATGTCATCATGGGTTACGACAAGCACTGGCTTATAATATGTAAGTCTAATAAGTCCATAACATTTGGAACAATATATGTATATGTTCAGCGGTGGACGTGTGATAGGTTGTAACGATGATGATGATTTGAAACAGAATATAGTCATAGTTTTACTTTTATTAGTGAAAAATCACATCAGTGCCCTCTGGAGGAAATCGGTGGAGAAAAAAATCGTACAGCAGAAAAGCCGAAAAAAAAAACAGTCCGAGGAAAAACATTTTTGCATTGACTACAAGTTTCCTCTCCAGTCCATGCTACTGAAAGAAGCATTCAAATTAATTGCATATGACAGGAACGTTAGTGCTAATGTATTAAAATAGAAATAATTTAATGTTAATGATGTTGAGTATAGCTGTTGAGAATAAAAACTAAAACTACACAAATAATTTAGTACTACCATTATCAGCAAAATTGTACTTTCAAAATAAAACATTTCGATCAGACCGATAAATATGAAATCGTTCCGTTCGTCGCTGTTTCCTACCTAAACTTCAACTAACCTAACTTAGAAACTAGATTTTCATTTATATAAAAAAACTCGCAACATTCCTAAAGCTTATAATTTAATACTACGCGCAGAAACTAACCTGAGACTACTGCTGTGACGTCAGAACGTATTGAGACTGCGAGAGCGTAAGTGGCAGGCGGCGCGGGATCAGAAGGGGAATAGGAGGAGAACGGAGGCGGGAGGGGGGGGGGCTCAAGTTAGTTTCTGCGTGCTGTACGTCGATAATAAAAGCTAGAACCACACCTGATCAGTCGGACGCAGGCCTTGCAAGCGCTCCACAATACTTCAACGGTACTTAAGGCCGCGAGCCTTCACTTTGTATAAAAGTGAAAGTTAAGAAAGAGAGGAATTTCATCTCCCAAGTAAACACTTACCAATAGTACACTAACGTCAAATAAGAGTAAAAAGTAATTTAACCTCTAACTGAACACAAATATACGCTTACGGCGTTTCTATTTCGACTCGAAAAAGGGTGAGATATGGTAGATCATTTCTTTTCTTTCCCTATAATTTAATCCTCTTTATACAACAACTAACAAAAACTATTTCTATTTCCCACAGCCTTAATAAACGATATTAACTAATAAGCCTCAATTTTTTTTAAGTCTTCTTAATTTATGGACCCACGCCTCTTCTCATTTTAAATGTATAATTAAGTGAGAAAGAGTCAGATACACTAGCTTCAAAGCGAGTTACGCGCTTCACATGTCTAAGAAATAATCTATTTCTTTGTCATGTAGACCGTACCAATAAATTCTATTTCGTCTTAGATCGAACTAAATGGCGTACAATAGAGTTCCAACAGTGGACTATTATAGTATACTTTTAAAAGTCATTACTTACGTTGTGGGTAGATATATATTCCCCATAATAACTCAGCTTTTATTTAAAGGCTATTCTATACTTCTTCAAACCCCACCCTTCTTCACTCTAAACAGGGTAAATAATCGAAACAAAATCGCCAAGTAAGTTAAAGCCTCGTTAAATTGGAGCTGGATGCAAGACCTTATTCACTACATTCCAAATTGCTTCACCGTTGGGACGCCTCAACACTTACAATCAAATTTATTTACAAGACCGCAAATGCGATGATTGAATTTTCAAATTTAGGCTTTGTTGCGATAGGGCTAGGTCATATTGTTAAATACATTATATTCATAAAGAACTTCGTCAAATAAATATAAATTAGAGCCGATTCTCATATTGTTTAATAAACTATATTCATTAAGATTGATTCTGATAAACTGTCAATTCAACTAAGTCGGATCCGTCAAAATAAATCCGTCCGAAAAAAAAGTATGGCATCAACTAAATTAAGCTGACGAAATATAAAAGTGATATTTATTTCATCCTATTAATAATTTTTTTCTGACGATTGGAAAATCGTCCTTAGTTGAATTGATAATTTATTAGAATTAATCTTAATGAATATAATTTATTCAACAACGTGAGAATCGACCCTAATTTAAATTTATTAGACGATTTATTAACCGTTCTAAAAAAAATTGAGACTAACAAAGTTGAATCATCGCATTCGCAAAACATACAGCGTAACCGCCCACCGAAACATTACATTGTCATAATATGTTTTATTTAGCTCATACAAAATCTAAATGTACATATAGCTTAACCTAAGTAAAAACGTTAGACAGTCGTCCGCTATTCTACAAGACATAATACTCCGTCTTGTCATAATACAAAAACATATAGAAATAATAGTAAATACATCAAAAACGTCACGTAAGGCTGTGCACACTGTTAAACTTAAATACCAAGGAGTATTTACAAGGGTAAATATTATTTTAGTTACCAATACGCAATAGGGTTGTTGTTACAATTACAGTATGCACGCGCCTCTATTGATAATTTGTGCAAATTTTGGGGTATCATTGTTACATTTTTGGCCTTAAATTGTATTAAACATTCATTAATATAATAGGTTTTCACAGAACCCTCACATTACACTGCATATATCTAAACCAAAATCGAAATAAATAACTTAAAACGGTAATTCAAATGCGCGTAGTATGGCCTTATCTGTAACCAACAATAAATACGTAAAATATTTTGATTCCTATATATTTTTTTATATATCTCATTTCACACATACACCACTCTCTTTGGACACTATTTCAATGGTACACATTTATACCAAAATAGTTATAAAAAAATTATAATCATTTTACAAAACATAACAAAGACAAACTATAAATACACGTCATCGCATATACAAAAAACAAAGGAACTCGCCGCGAGAAACTAAAAAAAGACTATGACATGTGAGTATGATAGTAGAGAATAATCGATTCTATAAACTTATTACCGAAAGTTTATATTTTATTGACAGATCTATATCTATGGTAATCTTTAAATTGTACCATAAGAAACGATAAACTCCGGCAAACTATTATTCTATATTATAGTAGGAGATGTAAAAAGTAGGCAGATTCGTAGATATGTACAGCGTTTGGCATATTATAGCCCCTTGCCATAGATGTACTTAAATTTAAAATACTAACACCTTCAGAAATTAATAGTTTCCTTGCTAATATACTATAATCAAGCAAAAACGCTAATGTAATCTTAGACCAAGGAGTAACCGGTAACCGCGGATTTACTGACATCTACTGCCGGTGCGAAATTCCACTAAACCGAATTATTAGTTGATAATGTTCAGGCTTTATGAAATAACACATATATATAATGCGCTATACAACCAAAATATTGAGCTAATAGTATGAATACTCACTGCCATACATTAATGTAAATTGTGTGACAGAGACAGTCAAACTGACATCGACATTTCCCCACCAGTCAGTTATTACATAAAAATGTCACTCGTGGAGGGACTTGAACCAAGAATATCCACAAAAATAGGCAATGCAATTTTTAAATATGATTATTACACTTTCATTTTATAATCAACATCATAACAATCTAAATAATAAAGACAAAAAATGTCAACACTTCTTAGAAAAACAGTGAAGTAAAAAACGGCCTTACTCATAAAATCTACCTCAATTTAAGAAATGCATAAAGTTGCTCTCTCCCTTCTCAATAAATGACAATAGAAAGAGACATGTATAGGGACAATTAATACTTAATTTAAGTAAACGATAATCAACTATTATAAGTAAGACCGTTAGAATAAACATTTCACATAAGATCACATAGTTCAATATTTATTCTAAAAACTATTACACTAAAGAATTCTAATAGTGTTATATTTTAAAGGATCTTGATTCAATCGTACGTTTGATCACAAGCAATAAGAGAATAAAGTATGAAAACCGGAAGAAAGTTGAACTTAAGAAGTGGAAGTATTTGAAAAAGTAGTTGATTTGGTAGAATTACAGTAATAAAACCATTTCAATGTTTTCAATAGAATATAGAAATATATATTATATGTCAAAATAATGACATATTAGAAACCACTCTAACAACTGTGATCTGCTCCATTTAATTTGATATGAAAAATAAATATTTAATGTATTTAAACAATTCAAACAAATAAAAAGTCCATGTAATATATCCACTTGGGCATAGAATTAAAAAATAATTAAATTGAGCAAGGTAATAAAAACTGAAACTTTAAGACTTTCACCTATTACAAAAGGCAAGAAACAATCCCAATTCTTTTGGAGTACCAGTCTCAAGCGACTTTAGACCCTATGTGTTCATATTTAACGTTACAAATACTTCCATGATGAATGAGCTTAACTGTCTTCTAATAGATTATGCAGCTCCGCATAATTCAATATGGCACGGTGTAAAAATTCATATTGTAACTGTAACAAATAAAACAAATACAAGAAAATTTTAAATCAAGAAATGTCAGACCGTAGAGCAGAGACCGGCTTATCTAAGCTGCACACGCCTCCCTTGCATTTTTGGTAGATTTGCCGAGCGTGTTAGTTATCATAAAATAAATTTTCAATCAGCACTGCCTTTCTTTTGCGTTTTAGTAGTTTTTAGTATTTATAATATATCTGACATAATAAAAATTATAAAATCTACAGTTATAAATTAAAAATTTTGTACAACCGACTTCAATATAAATAAAATGAGAACATCATCAATGTAGTCGAAGTCAATTAAATACGCATTATTAAGGATAACTCAAAAACCACTGGTCAGATCTTGATCAAATTTATATGAGACCACATGAGAAGATTGAAATAAAGAAAGAAGCAACAAAATCGGCTCACCCAGAAAAAAGTTCTGAGCTAACACATATAAAAAAACAGTCGAATTGAGAACCTCTTCCTTTTTTTTGAAGTCGGTTGAAAATACAAGACATGCGCGTGCAGTTTTAAAATAGACTATCTCTAACAGATCGATTCCACATTCTAACGTGACACGGGAAACTAGCGAATGACAAATGGTGGCATACCCATTTGGAAATGTCGAATCCAAAGTGTAGAATGGTATTGGGTAGGGAAAGCAGATTTGCATTACAAGTTGTCCGATAATATTAAATGTCAATATTGACACCTAATGAAATAGTTTTTGTACTACAGAAGCGTGGTCACCTGTGTGATGTTAGACAGAATTTGTTACATCGTGTATTTATACTGGCTCTCTAACCATTCAGACCGGAACAACAGTGCGGGCAATGCGGTTTGGTAGCAGAAAAAGGTAAGAGGACGGTACAAAGCTATCCAAATAAGAATAGGGATAACCTTGCGCCATATTGTGAGACCTTAAGGCGGTTGCAGACCAAGAGCTAAGCTAAGTTAGTTTAGCTTAGCTCGCATAGCTGACGCAATTTTTCATACTTGTGTACAGACTGCAAATTATGCAAACTAAGCTTTGTGAGTTAATTATAATATGCGAAGCGAAGTTAGTTGTGTATTCCGATGCGCAGCTACACGAGCTAAGCTAAGCCCCTCCCGCCTACCCCGCACCCCCTTCGCTTCTGGATTTTTTTAAAAATAATAATAGGTCATTATTAATCTTCTTTTTCTATGTGTAATGTATTCATCATCGGAACATTCTTCATTGATAATATTCATTGTGAGCGACGTCCGTCGAACTGAAGTTCACAACATTGACTGAGCTTTCGTTTAGTTCTTGGTGTGCACGGGACATATTTTTAGTTTATCTCAGCTTAGCTAAGCTGCCTTTGTTTAGCTTCGGAATAGCTTAGTTGTCGGTCGGCAACCAAATACAATACTATCCAAATAAGAATTGGGATAACTTTGCGCCATTTAGCGAGGCCTAGATGTCAATACCTGTTAGGTAGAATGAGCAAAACAGATATTTTAAATGACATTTATTTACAAAAGAATTATGAACGGAAATGTTTGAATCTGAATCTAGCACTTCATTCCGCTTATCATACTGTCTGAGTACTCATCATCACCATCATCATTACTGTTGCTTTCTCCTAAATTAAAATGAATTGCCATTATATTAACTTTATTACTTATACGCTAAATTAATTTAAAACTGATTATGCTTTCAATGGATTTGGTGATACTAAGACCCATTTAAATAAAAAGGAAAAGTTATTAATATGCAAATTAAGTTTTTTTGCAAGGCATACTTTTCAAGTGACAGTTGACAGATCGAAGTCATTGATTTTTCTATTCAAAAATCACATTGTACCTATTCAGGTAGACTCCCAGGCAGACAAGAAGTCTTGCTAAATAGTATGATTTAAAAAAACTTACGAAAGTATCGATGGTGCGCGCACGTTGCGACCGCACTTTGCGGGCGACGCTGTTGACGTCTACACGCCGTTCGATGCGCAGCTGCCAGATCAGTATGCACAGCGCCACGAACAACGAGGACCGCTCAGTTCCCAGGCTGCAGGGGAAATTTAATTTAACACATTAGAATAGAATAGAATAGAATAATTTTTATTCAATATACATTACATGATATTGAAAGTCATTTTTTATTTTACCACTGGTTCGAAAAAAAAACCCTCTGTCCTGGGAAGAACCAGGGAGAAACCCAGCGGGACTTTTTTTTTAAATAAATAAATATTTTAAATATATATTAAACGGTACAACTTGTGAGCGACAACCTTCCTTTGCGTAGTGCGATGTAGATCAGACCATATGGCATATTATATATTAATATAAAGTGTAAATATAAGAAAGTAATCAAATTAAAGACTTAGAACGAACAACACGTTTTCCCTAACATTACATGATTACCCTGCTATGCAAGGTTTTTTTTTATTGGATACGGGTGACAAACGAACACACAGTCCACCAGATGGTAAGTGTTTGCTGCGGCCCATAGACATCTACATCTATCCTCTATTACAAATCAAAATGTAGATGCGTTGTCACCCGTGAGGACTAAGATGGAATGCCTCATTTCCAGTAAAAAGGGCCTCCGGCCACCTGCACTCACCAAGCGAAACGCAAAGGTAAACCTCTACTTCACGCTGGTTTTCTGTAAGGTAAAGGTTTTTAGGTATGTTTATTAGTATAAGTCAATGTGAGAGTTGCGATACTGAACCTACTGTTCGTTGTTTAGTTAGTGGTGAATAAATGGACATGTGGTGGCGTCGGAAAATACATTATCCCCATTGAGTCGTGGTTAGAGACTCTGGGAAATGTCAGTAAAATGGAATGGCTTCAGATAGATGATAGATAGATATGAAGTGTACGGGGTGTACGAGTTGTGTGGAGTGAGCGGTGTGTGCGGTATGTGCGGGGTGAGTGGTGTGTGCGGTGTGTGCAGGGTGAGGCAGTGTCTGGGGTGAGCAGTGTGTGTGTGCGTGCAGCGCGCGCACTCACTGGCAGTGCACAAGCAGCGGGCGGCGCGCGGCGTCGGGCGCGGCGGGGGCGGCGGGGGCGGAGGGCGCGGGTGGCGGCGCGGCCAGCTCGGCCAGCTCGGCGAGCCCGCGCGTCACCTCGGGCACGTGGCCCGCCGCCGTGGGCCAGCCCTGGTACTGCAGCTGCCGCACGCAGCTGTACTCGCCGCTCTGCCACACAACACACTTCATCACTAATGCTGGACTCTCACATTCAAAATGCTTCTCTGAATTCAAAGTCGGAATTCATAATTTTCATTCCGGAAAGCTGCCTCACGCGTATATCTTAAAAATTCACATAAATCAGTGGTCTCGTGTTTCTTAGGTCAGGCACACGTCTCGAATATGGAAAAGGAATTAATACTCATAGTACTACTTTTAGCTTTAAATAATAATAAAACAGAGACGCAAACGAATACACTTAATTCATACTCTTAATGTGAACAGAGTAAGGAGAAGTCAGTTCTACATTAAACTTCTGTGTCCTGCAATTCCCCTGGTGTTGCGGTTGGTTCATGGGCAGCGGTAATCACTTACCATTAGGTGAGTCACAAACTCGTTTGCCCCCTCTTCTATAAAAAAACTTCACAACTCACAACACGTCTAGCCGTTACCGCTCGCGATGTCAACTGAAATAATTAATAGTCTGATTCCGATGTGCGTGTGCTCGCTTGTTCAAATGTATAGAAAAACGTGCATTATGACATCATAATATTAAATATTCTGATCAGGAATTCAAAACCTTCGTCAGTCTGTCTCTGGACATCCACAAGCCGAGTGAGCCTGAAGGAATCCCGCCAAATGTGCTGAGGACGTGCGCTCCAGAGTTGTCACCGGTTCTAACGCGTCTTTTTCGGTACTCCTACTCCCTAGGCGTTATCCCGAATTCATGGGGGACAGCTTTCGTGCACCCGATTCCTAAAAAAGGTAACCGCTCTGATCCATCCAATTACAGGCCTATCGACATCACCTCCTTGTCCTCGAAAATAATGGAGTCCATTATTAACTGCCAGCTCATGCGGCACCTTAAGGAGCACCAGCTGATTAGTGACTGCCAGTAGTACGGTTTCCATCGGGGTCTCTCAGCTGGTGATCTGCTTGTTTACCTAACACATAGATGGGCGCAGGCGATCAAGTCCAAGGAGGAGGCATTTGCCGTTAGTTTGGACATAGCAAAGGGCTGTCACAAAGCGCTTCTTTTGAAACTTTCTTCCTATGGGCTTCCCGATAAATTTTGCAATTGGATCACCACTTTTCTGGCTGATCGGAGCATCAAGATCGTAGTATACGGTGCGTGCTCCGATTACAAGCCTATTAACGCTAGTGTTCCACAAGGCTGCGTGCTATCACCAACGCTGTTTCTTCTGCATATCAATGATATGTTGCAAATCGGTAATATACATTGCTATGTAGATGATAACACTGGTGATGCTCTATACACCGGCCGTGCCAGTATTCCTCGGGAAAACGTCGACGAGTACCGGAACAAACTTGTGTCTGAAGTCGAGACTTTGTTGAACAAAGTCTCGTATTGGGGGCGACTAAGTCTAGTCCAGTTCAATCCCCAGAAGACACAACGTCATAGTCGTAGAATAGTGACGGATCTGACAAAATTCAAACTTTACAGGGCAGCCATTTGAAATAATTATGATAGATTTTTTGGCATAACTTTTTTACTTCTAAATCTGTAATTATGAAAATTGGCATACACGTTAAAATTAGGGTTTGTTTTAAACTGGAATAGAAATAACATCTTAAAATTATACAGTTTTCCAGAAAAATCACATGCTTCATTTTACTTTGGAGTCAACACAGTCACATAGTATTATCCGACATTGTACTTCGGAAAGTTACTGTTCAAAGAATGACGGATGTTAGTTTCCAATCATGTTCTACCGACTTAATGAGTAATATTTTGGCGGAAGTGTTATCTGTCATATTATATTTGACCATGAGTAAGTAAGTAGGTAGGTAGTCGGTAAGTAAATAGGTAGGTAGGTTGATATCGTAGGTTGGAATAAGGTATCTTATAAATAAAAAGAATATTTGGTCTGGTCTTTAAACTCTTTTTTAATCAATATAATAAACATTAATCTTGAATTAAGTAATTATGAAAAACATTATTTTTGTACTATATAGACTAAGAAGATTATAGTGTTTGAAGATGTTTTGACCTGATTTAAAACTTAAACTCAAATCATTATATTACCAAAGTTATAGTATCACAATATTTCTTATAAGTATATAGGGTAGTAACAACATTAATTAAATGAATAAATTCTTAAAAATCACAACTTCAGAGATAAAATTAGTAACAATTAAGCAACTAAAAATATAAGTAATCAAAAAGTATAAAACAATTATATTGCAAAATTATTTTGCCAGATTAATTGTTATCATAAGAAACATTACGCCCATGAGTTAAACTTCTAAAATAGTTATGGTATTTGATAGGTATTATTGAGGTATCGCAAAGACTAATTACATCCTTATATTTATCACTAGTTTATCGGTACCACTTTGGCATCTTTCCATTGTTTGGGAAATAAACCATTCTGCAATAATATATTACATACTAGCTGTGCCCGCGGCGTAGCTCGCGAATATAGGTTTTACTTAAAGAATTTGACGTTTAGGGTAAGAGAATATTAACCGATTTATATCATTACTCTATGAATAAGTGGTAACAAAATAAATCGATATTCTCAAAGTTCTAAGTCGTTTATGCTAGAGCTTCTGTGTAAACGACGATAGAAGTAGACTTAGCCGGGGCGTACAGAAAAAGATTACGGGGACTGCTAACGCGAGAAAAAGCAATATAGAGCTGGCCATGTGCAAAACAATCAGTACTGACGCGTAAAGTTTGACCTTACGCTTTATTTACGATCGTCGCATAACACACGCTGAGTGGGAAACACACTTAAAATAGGGATGTTAGATGATCATCGATGTTAAAAATTAAAACTTCGATGTTTCAACATCGATGTTGACATATGTCAAACATCGAAACATCGACGTCAATGAACCCATAATCGATAATTGGGAACTTACAAACAATGCGAACTCGCGAAATCAATATCAACTAAATCTTGCATCTGCTCTGAAGATTAAAAATTTTGAATAATTCAGAATTTCTGAACGCATCGTTAATCTAAAAAAATGTCAGTATGGTGAGTCAAACTTAATTGTCAAGTGTCTCCTGTAATGTCACAATGGTCACTGCTTTCGCTTTATTTTGTAGAGTTGTTGTCGGTTGTCGCATAATAACTATTCTACATAAATTGATATTCAAGTGAATTGTTACTTTTCCCTTGCTGTGTATACCCACATAATTTTAAAACAATGTGTAAGTATCTACACATATACAAAAACCATCGATAATGGTCAACATCGATGTTTTGAGTAGCCTAAACATCGAACATCGATGTTGAGCTAGCGATGCCAACATCGATGTTATTATCCCTATCTTAAAACTGAAGTCTGAGCCGTGGTAGCTCAGATGGTTAGCGCTCGCTGTAAGCTTCACAGTACTCGAGCAACCCGGGTTCGATCCCCGCCGGCAATTAAGTGCTGATTTACCACGTGCTCGGCGGTGAAGGAAAACATCGTGAGGAAACCTGCATGTTTGAGAAATAAAAAAAAAATATTTCGATGACATGTGAAGTTCGCCAACACGTATTGGGGCAGAGCGGTGGACATTTCCTTGCCCTAAAACCCTCTCAGAAATGAGAGCAGGCCTGTGCACAGCAGTGGGACGTAAATAGGCTGCAACTTTACTTTACTTAAAACTAAAAAAAAAGTTGTTTGGTATTAGAGGGATTCTGGGTATAAAACAATATCACTATCACGACGTTCATTGCAATTTTGCTATTTTTATTGAGTTTTGATGAATAATTACATATTTCAATGCCTCTGTAAATATACCTTACAGGCTTACAGCTTCGTCGGACTCGTGGACACAAATTATTACAGTGAGTCTCAATACGATTCACCTGCGAAAAATCTTAACACCGCAATTCAGAAAAGGTTGTAATTTGTACAACGCCATCTATTACGTTCTTTGTGAGAAAACATCCTTTTTTAATTTAAGGAAAACATATTTTTACTGTGTTTTAAGTACTATAATAGAACGATACGAAATATATTATAATAGAACGTTTTTTTACACACGAATCTTTTTATTACTATTTCTGGGATTTTGTGGCGCCATTAAACAAATTCGAACCTACATTTCAAAATAATAATCATGACTTTCGATAGAATTAACCAATTTCAATAAAACAAAGATTAAATGAACTTGATAATACGCTTTATGATTTTCTTAAGGATTTCATTTAAAAAAAAGATGTTTACTCAAAACGTCATGCGTCCATAAACAAACAGACAGACCGTCAGATAGTACAATTCTAAAAATTATAAAAATGTACTTATTTAATGATTTACAGTCCCCATAATGATTTAAGTCGCAAATTAATATACTATACAATATTCAGAAACAGACATAACGTGTTATTACCATTTTTATTATATGTATAGATTTAAGAGAGATGGCGCTGTTAACATCAATTCTAAAAATAAGAGATTAATTCACACGATTGATACAATAAAAAACATAAAAGAACTTATAAATCAGTGCCTGCATAGTAAGCAAAAAAGAAAGTTTGATCCTCGCCGAAAAACGAAATTGTTAATAGCTCTTAAAATTTGATTTACCACATAGAGTACTCGGCGGTAAAAAAATAAAAAATAAATGAGATTGTCAACACGCAGTAGGGCAGCGTGTCATTAATATAAAGGTTAGAAGCAAATATGAAACTCAACTACAGGAATAAATTTTAACCTGCCTTTTTGTATCACATTTATACCACACCACCATCTATCGATGAAATTGGTTAACTATTGTACTTTAATTTAGTTTAGATAATAAGGTTAATATATTTTGTATATATTTATTACGTTCTTTATGTAATACTTTTGTTTACTGCGTTTTAGATATAATTATATCATTATAGAACATTATTTTACATCATTTAATTATGATTTATAATATGATATTAATTTTAAAATGTACTTGATGACTCATCCAACGCCACTATTGAACAAATTCGTACCTATACTTAGTACCCATACTTCAGAATATTTGTCATAACTTTTGATTGAATTAACCAATTTTAATGAAATAAAGACTAAATGTAACCTGAATATACACTTAATAATTTCCTTAACTATTCTTATGATATAAATTAGTACTTTATACGTGATACGTTAACAAACAAACAGACAGACAGACAGACAGACAGACAGACAGAAAAATCTAAAAATGGTAGAAATGTATTTAATTACTTATTTTTAGTACCTCTCAATCACTTTTATTACAAAAATATAAAATGTACAGACATCTGCTATTTACATTTTTATTATATGTATAGATTATTGATTGGAAATGGACCCACATATGCTTTACGTAAGATTGGAGTATTGTAATATCTAGTCTCCTTTCGAAGTACAAGGTTCAAACTACCACAGTGCAGTAGTGTAGTAAGTATGTATTCGATTAGTGAAAGGTTAGTCTGGACAGCTTGGGATAAATATGACGAAAGCACTTTAATAGAAACAGACATGAGGGGAAAACATAAAAATTATAATCGGATTGTTGACGATGAAATGGTAAGGTCGGTTTGTGACCACGTTACTTCATTTGTACCGGTAGAATCTCATTATAATAGAGCAGCGTCCAAAAAACTGTATTTAGATGGTGACTTGAGCATCGCTCGGATGTTCAATTTATAAAAAGAATGGCCTAAACTTAATCATTTTTCACATACAGCTTCTAGTCTTAGCTGGTACAGAGACATAGTTAACAGTCATTTTAATTTGAGTTTCCATATACCCAAAAAGGATACTAATTGTGATCAGTGCCACAGTTTTAAACTAACACAAAATCCGTTTCACGACCTTAGAGAACATTATGAAAACCATTTAAATAGCAAAAAAGTATCTAGAACCTTGAAAAAAAATGATAAAAATGACTCTATTAATTCTAATGGACGCATCGTTTGTGCTACCTTTGATTTTGAGAAGGTTTTGTCGTGTCCTCACGGGCAAATGAGTGTATTGTATTACAAGCGAAAGCTATCATGTTATAATTTCACTATATTCGATATGGTTGATAAAGGTATGGTTGGTACAGGTTTTACAAACCTCTATTTTTGATGAGCCCTTTGGCAAAAAATACTTGTAAGTGAATTGACGGTTTAAATCTCTTTGAAGACCCCCTTTTATTCTTCTGTTTTGTAGTATAATTTGCAACATGCAACCATTGTTTCTCACGATCACCTTACTTCCAAAATTTTTTAAACGCATCCTGTCTTTCTTCTAGAGTCAACATAGTGTAACATTTATATCTACACGTGCACATGCTACTTATAGTTTTTGCTGGAACAATAACACCCTTTTTGGAGGAGTATGCTTTTCCTGCATTCTCAACTGTTAAGCGTTTTCTTTTAACTTCTTCCTAATCATCATTTTGGACAATTTTTTACCTCTGCATCGAATAAGAGGCGCCGGAGACGACTGGCATGAAGACACAGCTGTGCTGATTGATTGACAGTTGCTATAGTCTGCAACATCGTGAGTGGGACTAAAAAATCATTACATACTTCACCATGGGTTTTTGCTGGTGATGGCATAGGTGTTTGTATTTTGCTGTCAACAGCCGGGGTAATCGTTTGAGGAAAAGGTGACAGATCTGATATCAAGGTAGAGGTATTTAAAGGGGTTAATACCGAGCTGATATTTAAGAGGGACACGACACCACGCTGATTTTCTGACGAGAGTAAATATGGTTAGGATGCATTTTGATACACGGTCATAAAAGGATCTTCTCGAATAACAAAATTAGGTTATGGTATGTTCGTGTTTATATTTTCATCTGTTGATTTTATGATTTCGCTAGTTCCGTGTACGCCATCTGAAAAGACATCCTAATAAATGTCGTTCATCTCTTCTATTACGTTGTATGCTCCTAGGGGTAATGGCGAAGGGCATTCTGAAAAGATATCACTATATGTGAAAGTATATAGATAATTATATATGTGAAAACATATATAAAAAAACCGTAAGACTATTTACAATAAAAGATTCGAATGTATAAAAATAATAAAATTTACTTGTTTTTATTTATACAGGTAAATTATCACTCAGATCAGATTATTTTTTTAGAAATAAATGTATTAAATATATACAAATAATCATTGTTTTTCAATAGAAAAAAGGCGGATGTGAATTTAGTTCTAAGAACAAAGTGGGATGGTCAGATATGACCGTTAAATATAAAAGCGTGTCCACAGAATATCATCGTTTGTGATTACGCGACACTATCATGTCCAAAGAAAAATGTAATATAGTTACATACAACTTAAAAATTCAAATTGTCAAATATAACAAAAACTCAACGGAATAATTGTAATTCTATCAGCTAGCAAATATAATTTTTATACAATTTAAATTTTAAATTGATTTATATTTTCCGTAGAAAACCGACGGACAGTCAGAACCGATTCTTTAATTATTTAGTTTGCAAAATTTGTATAAATACAAAAATTAAATAATACCAAAATGTTAATCACAATTCATTAACTTACCTGGAGTCCATGTTATGCAGTCCTCTTCATCAATGTACTCTTCATTAGTAAAATTGGTAATTTGTGCATTTTTGCTTGTTTCTTCCACAAGTTTTAACATAAGCTTTGATCGTCCTGTTTTCATTGTGGCACACTTTTTAAGATGATATGTAAAATAACTAGGCACGAAATAGCTAACAAACAGACAAACAAAGATAAAATAGTGTAATTTTGAAGAAAAATCTAATCCGCTGCAACACGTGGGCGAGTCCAACGAATAGTGGCGATTGCGCGGATTCGTCGGGAGCGGGAGGTGTCGACGGGAGATCCCTACGCGTCGTACAAAGACGAGTTTAAACAAGCGTCATTTTTCTATGAGAGCCTATCAAATCCGTCTGTTTACCGACTGATTAATTTGTAATTGAAAATACATATAATTTTTTCTTTAATGCAGTTATAATATTTAGACAATGTAGTATCCAAATATGGTAAAAAGTGAATTTTGTGTTTTTTTCAAAACCGTCATTATTCTACGATCATGACGCAAGTTTGCGCGTTTACCGCTAAAAGGACCCCTTTGTCGTATCTCCTCAGTTTCAAGGTACTCCCCTTGATGCCTCAGCCAGTATCGGAATCCTCGGCGTCGACATATCGAGCGACGTGCATCTTCTAAATCGCACTGTGGTGGACCGCCAATCATCCAGATGGTGTGGATGGTATCGGGAGTTCTGCCGCGATGTGCGTTCGTGAAATTTGGAGGCTGGGATTTTCTTTTTTATAGAATAGGGGGCAAACGAGCATGGAGCTAACCTGATAGCATGCGGCTCACCTGATTAATCCGAACAATTCCTCAGAGCACTACCCGTGATAAATGCGAAAGAATATGTAAAGGGATGCAACTCTTCGTAGCGCCAATGAATCGAGCCGATCGGAAAGGACTCTGTCGTCGACGATTCGAGCCGCTCTGCGTTGGATGCGGTCAAGTGGAAGGAGCTGGCACTGGGGAGCCCCTGCCCAGAGATGGGAACAGTATTCCATGTGAGACCGAACCTACGCCTTGTAAAGTTGCAGGCGTTGTGCCGTCATAAAATACTGTCCCGCTCTGCTGAGCACGCCAAACTTTTTGGAGACCAATTTGGCCTTCTCTTCCAAGTGACCACAGAACTGCACGTGACTTGATATGTCGACGCCGAGGATTCCGATACTGGCTGAGGCAACAAGGGGACTTATTTTTACTTATTTCTGCAATTTCTTTGCGTTTCTCTTTATTTGTTGTACCTTGTAGAAGCAATTTTCTTTGCTTAAGCAGTAGAGTTGTTTTGGTGGATAATATTACTTTATTATTTGTAGATACTTTTCGGGCCTCAGTTTTGAAGGTATTTACAAAATCTCAATATTTCTCCAGAATTGATTTATTGCACTTTTCTTTTCTTCTCTTCTATCCAGATTTTCTTTTAAGTTGTTCATTACCTCCGCGATATTTTCAATATTCACATAGGGTGCCGATTTAGTTTGAAACCTTCGACTTTTCTTATGTGTGTGTACATCGTAGCGTCGCACGAATAATTTTACCGAAAGAGTTAAAATTTAAATTGTGTATAATTGACAAGCCTTTAAAAACTTGGTTTATTGGTCATAAATATAATCGATTTCATTTCTATGCAGTCCATTTGGAAAAGTCCACGTCCATTTCTTATTATTTTTGTAGAATCAATCCATGATGATTAGTTTGTTTCCTAAACCGAAGTTCACCAATTTTTCTCAATTTTTGCTTCTGTTCTCCACTGTTGGGATTATGAGAAAGCTCAGTCACTGAACAGGCTATGGAAAGGGCTATGCTCGGCGTTTCTCTACGTGATAAACTTAAAAACGAATTATGTTTGTGTAAATCAATTATATAGAAATATCCGAGCTTAGCCTATATTTTTATAGGCTCGGAGTTTCTCTGCGTCATAAACTTAGAAATGAGAATATTCGCAGTAAAACCAGAGTAACCGACATAGCCCAAAGTGTTATAAAGCTAAAGTGGCATTGGGCCGGCCATATAGCACGAAGAACCGATAACCAATGAGGAAGAAAGGTTCTCGAGTGGCAGTCTCCTACCGGACGGCAAAGTGTAGGACGTCCCCCACTAAATGGATCGACGACATGGTAAGACATGCAGGAACTTAATGGATACAGGTGGCTCAGGAGCATGCTTTGTGGCATTCCTTGGGAGAGGCCTATGTTCAGCAGTGGACTTGTAAAGGTCTGTAATGACAATGATGATAACGATATAAAGTTATTAGCGGGTTTTCGCTATTGGTATTGTGCATGTTGACGGTGTGGGCTCGATGAGCCGCCGTTTCTAATCCCCTTCTTTATCCGTACGGACTGTATACTTTTTATGAATACATCCGGACAGTTGATTTCAAGGAGAGGTATTTTCGGTTCTTGCGGCTTTGGGCGAAAAAAGTCCATGCTTCCTCACTGAGAAGTCATGGATTTTTTTTTCTTTCCATGAAAGTATACAAAATGCAAAAGTAAGAACTTACCTTATTATTAGTAACCCTGAACTGTCGCCGCGTGTAATAGGGACACGATTCGCTTTCCTCGTATTGAACTGAGATATGCTCATATTGAGCTGTGCCATCATCCCAGTAGCGTGGACACTTGCCTTCGCCAAGCTGCATAAAAATATTAATTCAATATATAATACAATAATATAATATACCTATAGGTATATTATATTATTGTATTATATATTTTTATTTTTTGCATAGTATCTCCGAGGTATACCTCGGAGATACTATGCAAAAAATAAAAATAAATAAATAGAAGTGAGTATATAAATAACAACGAATTCAATAATCTGACAAGGTACTAAAAGTTTATTATAGTATATAATAAACAACATACCTCACTAAGCATGACAATAGTAGCAACATTATGCTCCGAAACCATCCTCCAAAAGTCCATTATAGTATTGGGCAATGGGTCTTGTGTGATGATAAAACCTTCTGAATTGTCGTAAGCTGTAAACAAAATACTAAAATAGTAAAAATGTAAAATAGTACACACATAATTTATTTTATAATTCCCAGTTATTTTCTATTTGTTACTTGATTTTACTTTTTTAATTTAATGTGTTTGTCTGAAATTGCTATAATTTACATTATTTTTTATTATTGAATAATATTTATACGTAAAAACATCTTATTCGATCCGAAAATAGCACATAGGTACCGCAACGACATTACGAAAAAAAACATCATAATATTAACGAATATAACAATGTTATTATTTTTTTAAATACATGTTTTACTACAGCCGCATGTATTGCCATGTCCGTCACATCAGACATAGTTTTTTTTTTACATATTGATTGAACATGGTCACACTATTTGAAGGCAATAGAATATACATAAATTAAGTAGTCCGTATGGATAAAGAATGGGATTAGAAATGGTGGCTCAGGGAGCCCGGGACCCTCAACATGCACAGTACTAATAGCGAAAACACGCTAATAACGGTATATCGTTTATATTATTCGGTTAATTGGAAATTGTCTATTAATGAAATTTTCTATTAATGGAATATTTGTAAATAATTGTGTACCCAAGTTAGGTACATTGATTTTAAAATAACATTTATAACTAGCGACCCGCTCTATGCATTGCGTTCGCTATGTGGCGTTATTTAGACTTAAGAAAATCATTAAGGACCATTTATTTTATCTTATCAATATTTCTATTTTGAAAAAAATCTCTATATTTTTGGGATAAAATATAGTCTATATCATTCCTGGTATGACTCTCTATTTGTTCGTGACAGACAGACAAACGAAAATTATAAAAATGGTTACTCATGTCTGAATGGAATGTAAATATTTTATACAAAAATATTAAGAAACAAAATCAACAAAATGAATAAAACTCTTAGAATGCGTCGTAGCTCACAAATTAGCAAAACGGACTGATTTTTTTTTGTAGCTTATGGTATTTTGTAATCATTGATTCCAATGACAAGTTGAACTGAAGTTATAGTTGTAGTTACGCATGTCGCAACGTATTTTTTTTTAGTCTTTACCGGTGGGTGTCAGTACAGCGATAGTGTGCGTACGAGAAGTGAATAGACGCGACGCCGTTTTCAATCCCATTCTTTAACCGCACGGGTAGTGACTTTAATCATCAAATACTCAAACTTTAATCAATTTTAAGGTGTCGTTAAGTTTTGTGCTATCTCTATCACACGTCACTATAACGTCACAAATCAACAAAAGAAATACCAATTATAAAAGAAGTAATTATTCAGAGCTTGATTAAGTGATGTTATATTTATATGTAAAGAAAAGCACGAAAAAGTTTTTCAACAGTTTTTAAGTGTTATTCTTTAAAAAGTATTTAATTTACTTTGAAAAACAATGATATAACTAGTTTTGTCGTCATCGTCACTATTAATGTAAAAGCTGATAGAGTCAAGGACTAAAATGGATAATTGAGTTATTAAAAGGCGAAATTCCAACGTATGGAGTAGAATAGAATAGAGTAGAATATTTTTTTAATATTGTTACGAGCTTGGGGTTCGAGACAATTAAAAACTGCCGATTGAATTACCAAAATTGACACTTTAATTACACAACACTAATTACAATCCAAAACCACACTAATAATAAAACACAATCACTTTAGTTCGCAGTTATTTCGCTTCGAAGTATTCTCTTGTATCGCCAATTCAATACTGACCCGGTCGTGGTCTATACCAGCCTTATATAGGGCCTCAGATAGTTTCCAGAACCTTCTACTGTAGCGACATATAGAATGTTCGAGTACATATCGGTCCCGAAATTTCTGGAAGGATCTCGACTCTCCTAGTTCTGCTACTCTACACTAGAGGGCACTAGTGTAACCAGTGTTGCCATGTACAAGACAGTAATAGTGGCGCGCAACACGGCCCCCTCCTAAGACATGCTCGTCCCGAGCATTATTGGCCCCATAATAACGCGCCAGTCGATCCACATGGACAATCTTAGGAGTACCTCTGGCACCTTTCTGTATCCGGTAGATTACGTCATTGATCCTTGTCACAATCCGGTACGGTCCGTCCCATTTAGCTTGAAGCTTAGGAGAGTTCCCTTTGCTGCGAACTGGATTGTGTAACCACACTAGTGAACCTTCGTCAAAACCCTTGTTGTTCATTTTGCGGCCATACCGTGTTTTCATCTTCTCAGACGTTTGCTGGCCCGTCTGTTTGACGTGCTCATAAATGTCATTCATTTTGTTTCGCAAGTCATTTGCATAATCGGTTATATTGCGTGGGGCATCAGGTGGTATTCCGGTGATCAGGTCTGCAGGCAGCCGTAATTCTCTCCCAAAGTTTGCGAAAGTTGGTGTCACTGATGTACTTTCGTGAACAGCGCTTCGATATGACAACAAAAACGGTGGTATGTGCCTGTCCCAGTCTCGTTGCTTTACTGTTGCTGACTTTAGCCTTAGGGACAACCATTTGCAAATGACAACTGTCTCCCCGACCATTTTCCCATTTGCGGCACAGGACTCCATCCTGAATCAACAAGCTGTCCCATTGGGCCCAATAGCTTTTCGTGGTCGAACTCATTGCTGAGACGTCGCTCCACTTGGGCTTAGGAGCACTGGCCTTCATCCATTCCAGAATCGGCTTAATGTCCGAATCTTCCTGCTGTGCATGTTGTAGGCTGTCCTTCCACTCATTGCTGAGCTGGTCTGTCCTGATCATCCTCACAGATACCACTTCCTTACCCTCTTGCCTAGTACAATGCTTGCAATCTTCAAGGCAAGGTCTTCTTGACAATGCATCTTCATTGCCGTGAGATTTCCCGCTGCGATGTTCGATCACAAAGTCGTATTCCTGCAGTAGTTCAATCCATCTCGCAACTTGTCCTTCCGGATTTTTGAACTGCAATAGCCATTACAGTGCAGCATGGTCAGTTCGTAAGTGAAATTTCCGCCCCAGAAGATATTTGCTAAAATGCTGCAAGGACTTTACCACAGCAAGCAATTGCCATCTTGTGACACAATAGTTCCTTTCCGGCTTTGACAACGACTTGCTGAAGTACGCTATCACAATCTCTTGATCACCATTCCGTTGAGACAACATACCGCCAAGTCCTATATCACTTGCGTCTGTGTCAACTATAAATTCCTTGCCCGCATCAGGGTACCCCAAGATAGGTGTTTTGCACAGACGGTTCTTGAGCTCCTGGAATGCAATATCGCAACTTTCATCCCAGCACAAATGTCGCTTCTCCTCGGTTAGCTTGTGCAGAGGTTTGGCTATACCTGCAAAGTTCTTCACAAATCGCCGATAGTAAGAGCACAAACCCAAAAATGCTCTAACTTGTGTCTTGTCTTTTGGAAGCGGCCAATCCTTGACAGCGGCAATTTTCTCTGGATCCGTGCGGATACCTTCTTCCGACACTACATACCCCAAAAAGCTAACTTGTGTTCCTCAAACGTACGGCCTACGATGATAATGTTATCCAAGTAGACCAGGCAGGCATCGCCAATTAGCCCGGTAAGTACAAGCTCCATCAACCTTTCAAACGTTGCTGGAGCATTGCACAATCCAAACGGCATGACTTTAAATTTGCCACAGACCCTTTCCTGTGGAGAATGCAGTTTTCTCCTTGTCCTTAGGGTCAATTTCAACCTGCCAGTAGCCACTTTTCAGGTCCAGCGTACTAAACCACTTTACGCCTGTAAGCATGTCCAGCGTGTCATCAATTCTTGACAAGGGAGAGCTGTCCTTCTTCGTAACGTCGTTCAGGCGGCGGCAGTCAACACAAAACCGCATGCTGCCGTCCTTCTTCTGTATCAGCACCACAGATGAACACCATGGACTAGATGAAGGTTAACACCATCTTTCACCATTCCCTCAATCATGGTTTCCACTTCCTTTTCACGTGCTACAGGCAATCTCCTTGACCGCTGACGAATAGGTAATTCTTCTCCTGTGTTTATTTTGTGTTGAACTAAGCCAGTCTTTCCTATGTCAGCTTCGTTTGACGAGAAAACATTGGCGTCTTCTAAAAGTGTGGTCACTCTCGTTTGTCCATCCTTGCTGGGGGTCGCAGTCGATAGATATTCGCACCGACGCAACCAATCTACTTCCACGCTAGTACCAACCAATGTGCCTTTTTCTATAATCTGTTCCTGATCACAAAGGTTCAACACAAGTACTCCTGAGATGTCGGTGGTTCTGACCAAGGTTCGAGCCACTTTCCATGGAAGGTCATTGTCTACCCTTTCCACGAGTACACAACGATGAGCTTGCTCAGGACTCCGAGGAAGACTAACCGGCACAATCGTCTCCGATCTCGGCGGAAGAACAATCTTCTTAAGGCTATACACATTCCCTGGTAACGCACCTTCCATGAAAAGTTCCTCTTGTCCACATTTCAAAACACCTTGCTTAACGTGGATCTCACAACAATTCTTCCTCATAAAGTCTAGGCCCAGGATGCAGTCGTCCATTATATCAGCCACGATGACATTATGCAGGTAGATCATGTTGCCTAGCTTCAACTCCATCTCCTTCTCTCCACGGACGGGTATGCGCTGACCGGTGGCTGTCACCAAATTAATGCGTTCGCGGTTGTATGCGGAGTCCCCAAGGAACTAACTTATAAGTTGGGAACTGACAACCGTGTGAGAGGCTCCAGTGTCTATGGTCAGTTTAAACGGCGTTCCGGTGACCTCGCCCTTTGATAATCAGGCTGTTCCCATCACGGGTTTGTGAGATCGAAATCCTTGGGACTCTTTTAACATCAGCCAGCACCCGTCAGTTTCCTTGCTGCTGCTGGGCGGTTCTGTTAGCCACACTACCCACTCGAGATCGATCACCTTCCATTTCTACAGTTCGCTTAGGGCGGCTGAATCGAAGATGGCCCATCTCCCCACAGCCGTAGCACCTAGGCCTGTATCCTTCCCCAATCTTGAGCTTGAACTCCATCCCCAAGTTTGAGGTTGTCCAGCGTTTTCTTCACGTCAGCCATCACGTTGTCAACCCGATTGTACACTTGGTCGATTCGGGTTTCAGCTTCCGACAGGCGGTTGTCATATCGAGCAACCTTATCCTTCACCTCCCTTATCTCTTTCCAAAAGGTAGCGTGAAGGTCCTTCATGAGAAGTATCTGCTCTTCCTTATTACGTTTGAGCTGCTCTTCCAACCGACGGGCCAGTTCCTCCTGTCGGCGGGCTTGCTCCTGGAGCATCATCATCAGACCACCTAAGTCAGGTGCTGCAGATGCAGGAGCTGCTGACGGGCCGGCCTCCGTGGTCAGCAGCTGGCCCTCCGACGTTTGTGGCGACGCATTACCAATTCGTCTCCAGCTGGCGTTGACTTCGGGTACGGATACCGTCCATGTCGTCCTTAGGTAAAATCGGCATGATTTGATCCCACTGCTGACACCAATTGTTACGAGCTTGAGGTTCGAGACAATTAAAAACTGCCGATTGAATTACCAAAATTGACACTTTAATTACACAACACTAATTACAATCTAAAACCACACTAATAATAAAACACAATCACTTTAGTTCGCAGTTATTTCGCTTCGAAGTATTCTCTTGTATCGCCAATTCAATACTGACCCGGTCGTGGTCTATACCGGCCTTATTATATAGGGCCTCAGATAGTTTCCAGAACCTTCTACTGTAGCGACATATAGAATGTTCGAGTACATATCGGTCCCGAAATTTCTGGAAGGATCTCGACTCTCCTAGTTCTGCTACTCGACACTAGAGGGCGCTAGTGTAACTAGTGTTGCCATGTACAAGACATTAATAGTGGCGCGCAACACTTTCTTTTACTCGACACTAGAGGGCGCTGGTGCAACTAGTGTTGCCATGTACAAGACATTAATAGTGACGCGCAACAATATGTAATTATTACATAATACATAATGTAAATCATTTTATTTGTTTATTGCTGGTGTGGAAAATACGATTCTCTAAGAAAAAAACAATAAGAAACCCAGTGAGAGTTCTCGTCACCCCCTGTTCGGGACTTCTAAAATAAATAATCCCCCCCCCCCACCCCCCTTTTTTATAAACCTGAGTCCGATGAAGCTGTAAGAGCCGCTTAGGCTAACATCACAGAATCTAGAACCCAGTGAGAATCAAAAAATAAGTTACTAAAATGTATTTTTCAAAGAAAATCAACACAAAAATTATCAAAAAAAAATAGGTGATCATTAGGTAATCCTTTGTGTTCTTTGTCAGCAAGATCGGCTCTTGTTTAGCAATGCAATAATCAAGCAGTAATGGAGTTGTGGTGTGGTGTGTTGTGTTGTGCGCGGTGGGGCCGTACCTTCGATGAAGGAGGCGTTGATGTAGGTGGAGAAGTCCCTGGCGGGGATGGGAGCGAGGATGACGCGGTTGCGGTCGTAGGGCAGGCAGTCGGCGCTGCGGTTGCGCGCGCGCAGCTCCTCGCCCGCGCCCGCCGCGCACGACTTCACCGCCTCCGACACCGGGCAGTTCATCATTTTCTGCAACATACAATTTTTGTTCAAGTCAAAACTTCTTTAGAATCGTTGTGATTTGAAGAAACTCGGTGAAACGAAAAAGCGACACTAAAAGGAGACAAACGTTTACAGTCCGTTCACAGTTATTTTACCTCTGACATCTGTAATTGTATTTTCTTGCTGGATTGGCATTACTTGTTGTCAAGTATTGCAGGCGTATCGAAAACTTCTCGGATTTTCCGTTGGATCGGTGATTATTAAACTCCATGCCAAAAAGGATTCATAGTGGCCGGTAAATTGTGCTATCAGTGTGCAAGTTTTGTTAGCAAGAAAAAGTTAATAAACGCTCAATAATTCCATTTGAAAATGTTGGTCAACAGGTAGCAGCCATGACAGGTAAAATAGCGATACCTGCTATTCGTGTTTTTCTCATACTAGCGAAATCTAAAATTATGTATTTTGGTCAAAATGTTTGTAACGTTATGTTACGTTACAATTAGAAATACACTTAGCGACACGGAATGTAGCCCAAACATAAACAAACCGATAACTGGCGATTTTGGCGCAGTGAATAAGAATTTCAAGTGACAGATTGTCAAGACGTTTGTTTTTGTCGATTTAAGAGGGCAAGCACGAAAAAATTTCTTTAATTTCTGTGACTTTAAGCGTTAGTTTGTCGCTAGAATGCACGAAACACAGGTAAGTTAAAATTTAATGTTTAAATGATGGCCCATTTTATTGTTGGTGAATCTTCTTCTGGTTTCTTTTCTCTTCTTTTCTTGCTTTCAGAATCGAAACACAATGACTGTAACTCCAGCTCAAGTTCCTCAAGCTGTATTTGCTTTGGAGTCAAGGGCAAACGCAGCAAGAGATTGCGGTGTTTTTAAATGCACCGCGTACAACCCTTAAATACGCCTTAAAAAGGTACGATCAGACCGGTCTGTACACGAAGAGACCAAGAAGTGGCAGAATCAGGTGTACATCAGCGCAGGATGACCGATTTATCACCCTCGCAATTTTGAGAAATCGGTTCCTTACTGCGGTTGAAATAAGGCAGCGTCTGCAAACGATAAGAGGGGTCAACGTTAGTGAGCGGACGATAAGAAGGAGAATAGTGGAACTGGATTTGCATACTCGAAGACCAGCACGAGGTCCAGAACTGCTCCGGCATAATCGTGTAGTTCGACTTCGGATCGCTACCGAGTATACAAATTGGACTCATGAGTAGTGGAGTAAAGTTCTGTGGTCCGATGAATGCAGAGTAGCTTTAAGAGCTCCAGGTGGCCGTGAACGTGTGTGGAGAAAGCTTGGAGAGAGGTTTCTGCCAATCACCAGGCAAACCGTAAGTTTTCATGGTGGATCCGTAATGGTTTAGGGAGGGATCAGTGCAGATGCACGTACAGAGTTAGTGGTAGTTGAAGGTCGTTTAACGGCAGTGCAATACATTGAAGAGATCCTCCAAGATCATGTTTTACCCTATGTGGAATTCATTGGGGGCAAAGAATTTAAGATAATGCCCGAACACACACCGCACGATGATTATCTTTCGGAAGTGAGAATTTTTAAATTGGAGTGGCCAGCACGAAGCCCAGACATGAATCCCATAGAGCATGTCTGGGACATGCTTAAACGTCGCACCCGATCCAATCTCAACCGTCCAGAGAATTTCAGTGCACTGAAAACCGCTCTGGTGCCCGTCTGAGAAGAAATACCCCAAAGGGATATCAAAAACATCACCCACAGCATGCCTGAGTGTATGCAGGAGGTTATCAAGGCCAGAGGTGGAAAAACCCGCTACTCACGTTAGTTACTGTTAGCTTTAATTTGTTAAATTCATTAATAAACATTTTGTTGAATTTAGTGATTAATGTCTTTTTTGTTATTTATTAAAAAAATTAGAAAGTTACCACTTTTTTGTTTATTAATCATTTGCATTTAAGATTTGAATAAACAATAAAGTTTTTCAAAGACGAAAAATAACAGTATCGCGGTTAATATTGATAATAACCCCCATAGTGCTTTTGGGCCACATTCCGTGCCGCTAAGTGTAGTTAGTATAGTAACGTTATTTTTTGTATCAAAGTAAGAATTTAATTTAAATAATAAAATTATTTAATTAATAAAAAATTGTGTTTGTTTTTTTCAATTATATTCTATATAAATCTAATATAATAAAAAAAAATTACGTGACATTTCATACTCTATATTATTTCATACTATAGAAAATGAAGGCATTTTAAAGAAATATTCAATTGGTGCATACTGGAGTATTATTCATGCAGGTGGTGAAATGGGCTTTATACCAAATGCACATTTGATATTTAAATCACAGTCGAAGTCGGTTGACTACCATGATGACATGAACAGATCTAATTTTATGAAATAACTACAAGACAAACTTATACCTAATTTACCGCCTAAAAGTTTAATAGTCATGGATAATGAGCCCTATCAATCTGTGCAGGTGAATAAGGCACCAACATTGATTTCTACCAAAGCTAATATGGAAAATTGGATCACAAATAAGGGGCTATCTTATGTGCCTACTATGGTGAAAGCTCAATTATACGAAATAATTAAAAAAACATAAGAAGCTTCCAATATATGAAGCTGATCAATTGCTTGAGCCGCATAGACACAAAGTTGCTGGACTTCCAACTTACCACTGCGAGTCGAATGCGATAGAATTTATGTGGAGCCTTTTGAAAAGGCGCGCAGATAGATAGAACATTGGACAGGAAAAAGATAACAGCAAAATTAACCGAAGTAGCTTTACAATCTATTACTGCAGAAGACTGGCAAAAGCAATGCAAACAAAAAACATAATATTATAGAATTGAATTTGAATTGAATTGACTCTGACAACAGTTTTGACGATTTATGTTCATCAGATAGAGACTTATCGACATTGGCTATGTGCATGGATCACTCTTATTTAAAATAAACGGAAGTTATAAAAAAAATAGTTTTTTATTAGCGTAGAATAGCTACCTACTATTACATTATTATTATACCTATTATTACACAGATGTACTGTTATTAAAAACGCCTACTTCTAAAATATTTTGTATAGGGGAATCATACCTCATATGGCAGGCAGCACAGAGCTCAAGTTAGCCAACTTTATAGCTAGAAGTAAAATAACTGTGAACGGACTATACTTCTAAAGTATTTAGCCTACGAGAGAACGAGATAGAATTATGAATGTGATCCATGAGCAGTAAGGATTAAGGACTAAAGAAGATTGGCCAAATCGTACCAGACGATAAAACGATGGCGTCACTATATGCTATATTTATGAAAAATATCCTTATTTTTTAAGGTCTTAAAAAACACAAAAAATACCTCTCTAAGTAGCCACAAAAAAAGGTATCTTTTGTTTTTGTAACTGTTCCGAAATTATTAAAAATAATGGTTTCTGAACGCACTAGAACGCACCTAATAACGATTAATTTCACGTATGAAAGGACTTTGTATTCAAAGACTAATTATTCACGTTTTTCTGAATAGTTGTTAATTGTAATTCAATTCAATTAGTATGTAGGCATTAAAACTATACTGATTTATTATGTACTGGATTCATGTCATAAAAATGATTATGTAGCTTCATAGTAAGCTAAGCATTTTGTTCAATTACGTACAACGGAACATCATTTGTCATCGTCAAGTTACATAATCTGTGGTCATCGATCGACATTGATTGTCACCCGGCATTCATCTACATATCTATATATCTTATTTGCTTCACTCGTTGTTGTAGATTGTAATACGTACTGTACTATTTTAGATTTCTGTTGTTTTGACCTCGGCATTATTTTACGTATTGATAACTACCAATTGTAACTATTATTCTGAGCTTTTGATTTCTGGACACCGATTTTGCATCTTGCATATTTGTGAGAGACATCATGCAGACTGCCAACCCTGCGATTGCTATGTGTTAATTGTAACATATGCATTGATACACTTCGCCGCCATCTCGTTTTTGAGCTTGATACCAGAGTAATTTCTAAGATCCGCGAGTGGAATTCTTCAATAATAGTACATATTTACATACCTACTTATTTTATTACACTAACATAAACCATCACACATAATCATACATCATAATACAAATATAATTCTTATTTTAAATCACTGAAGAAGATTACATAAGTGATGCTACCTCAAAAGTATCGTTGATGTTATTATAAAAAAAATTGTGGCTATTTAGATATGATTTTCAAACGGGATGGTGTTTACAACATAAAAACAAACCAATCCAGCTATAGTTTGTTTTGGGACATGAAAAATAAAAGTCAAGTCCAGCTCCTATAAAAATTTGGCCATTGTTCTTTGTTGATTAGAAAATATTTAAGTACTTACGATGATGAAATTGAAAACTTGGAATCTGTATAATATATAATGTAATATATATAGAACAACATGTAAATAATTCTTAAACTTGGTAACAATATCATAATAAATACACTACATACATACTTTTATCTCTGCTTAGTTTAATGGTTGACAAGTTGAGCATCCATTAAATTCGCTATATGTACTATTTTGTGCATAAAAGTTTAAATAAATAAACAAATATTTATGTTTAATAACCGAAAAAAATAAATTCGATTAACGTTACCTCAAATTCATGTTCCATGAGACACTTATCAGCGCCCTCTGGTGTATTACGAAGTCGGTCTATTGAGCTCTTCAGACGCGAAGCTGGAATCTCGGTGTCCCCATAATGAGCGTACTCAACCAATGCCCGATAAACAAACACATATTGTTTCTGAAAACAAGGCCAAGTATTATTACAAATGTCATTTACGTGTGATTGCAATTACATTTTAATGTGAATGCAATGTGAGTACATTGTGAGTGCAATGTGAATTCAATGTGAGTGCAATGTAACTGCAAAGTGAGTGCAATGTGTGTAATGTGATGCAATGTGAGAGTATCATCATCATTATTACAGCCTTTCATAAGTCCACTGCTGAACATAGGCCTCCCCCAAGGAATGCCACAAAGCACGGTCCTGAGCCACCTGCATCCATCGACTTCCTGCATGTCTTACCAGGTCGTCACTCCATCTCGTGGGGGGGTCGCCCTACACTTCGCCTACCAGTACGAGGCTGCCACTCGAGAACCTTTCTTCCCCATCGGTTGTCGGTTCTTCGAGCTATATGGCAGGCCCACTGCCACTTCAGCTTACTAATCCTTTGGGCTATGTCGGTTACTCTGGTTCTACTGCGGATATCCTCATTCCAAGTTTATCACGCAGAGAAACCCCGAGCAGAGCCCTCTCCATAGCTCGCTGAGCGACCTTGAGCTTCCTCATACGGCCAGCAGTGAAGGACCACGTCTCAGATCTATGTCATCACTGGCAACACGCACTAGTTGTACAATTTCGTTTTAAGGTTTTGAGGTATGTCTGACGAGAAGATGTGTCGTAGTTTCCCGAACGCTGCCCAGCCGAGTTGATCCGTCGATTGACTTCTCGGTCGAAGTTGGACTTACCTAGTCGGACTATTTATTTGTCCCAGGTAAACATACTCGTCAACATCTCCGAGCTTAGTGCTCCCAACAACTACCGGCATAGGTGTGACATGGACATTAAACATGATCTTTGTTTTGTCCATGTTCATCTTAAGACCTATCCGTTGGGAGACACTATTGAGGTCATTGAGCATGGTGCTTAGTTCCTCCAGTGATTCTGCCATAAGGTCGTCGTCGTCTGCCATATCTTCGGCAAATCGAAGGTAAGTGATGTACTCGCCATTGATGTTAATACCGCATCCTTTCCAGTCCAGCAGCTAGAAACATCTTCATCTCAATGCAGCGGTGAAGTTTCGGGGATATAACGTCACCTCGTCTTACACCTCTGCAGTTGGATAGGTTTCGTACTGTGATTCTATACTCGGATAGCCATCGTGGCCCTACTGTACAAACACTTCAGCACTTCGATATACCGACAGTCAACTTGACACCGCTGAAGGGACTGCAGCACCGCCCAAATTTCGACAGAATCAAAGGCTTTCTCATAGTCCACATACGCAAGGCAAAGTGGCAAATTATACTCTTCTGTCTTCTGTACAATTTGCCGAAGGGTGTGTATATGGTCTATGGTACTAAAGCCTTTTCGGAAACCGGCTTGTTCGAGAGGCTGGAATTCGTCAAGTCTGCGTGCGAGACGATTCGTAATGACTCTCGAAAACAGCACGTAGACGCGGCTCAGAACGGAAATCGGTCTGTAGTTCTTCAAGAGAGCGTTGTCGCCTTTCTTGAAGAACAAGACCACCGCACTTCTGCTCCACGCCTCCGGAGTAGTGCCACCATGGAGAACGGAATTAAAGAGCTTCTGAAGGACTTCAAGTACCGGTTTTCCACCCGCTTTCAAAAGCTCCGCTGTAATTCCATCCTTGCCCGGGGATTTTCCGTTTTTAAGGTGCTGGAGAGCCATTCTAATCTCGCTCAGACTGACGTCCGGGATATCTTCGGAATAGTGTCGGATAAGAGTAGCTCTTGGATCGTTACTCACACTTGCGTTTGGCTCCAACGATGACGTGTACAGCTGCCCATAGAACCTCTCAATCTCACTCAAAATCTCAGGTGTCCCGGCAACGATGCTGCCACACTCGGTCTTCAGCTTTGAGAGTTGGTTCTTTCTGGCAGACAGATCTCTAGCAAAGACTTTGGAGCCTTGGTCCCGCTCGATCGCTTCTTCAATACAACCTGTATTGAAGTTGCGTAAGTCCCGCCGCATGCATTTAGAAATCTGTCTGTTCAGTTGCCTGTATGCTGTCAAATGTGTTGAAGAATGTATCTTCATCTCCCGTCTAACAGCCATGAGATTAAGAGTGTGATCGGAAAGTTAATGTGTTCTTCTGCGGCGGGTCTTGCAGATCTTAGCTCCGACCGCATGGACAGTTTCCACGAGTATGTCATTCATATCATCCACTTCATTGCAGTTTTCTAAGCACTGAAAACGGTTTTGTAACTCGAGCTGAAAGGTTTCGGGACTCCGGAACAGAGCACGAGGGGGACGGAGCGTTGACTTCATCACACGAGACGTCTCCAACTTAACGTTTAGGTTCAGTGTGCCTCTAACCATTCAGTGATCGCTACCAGTTTTCACCCTCGCGATCACGGAGACATCACTGAACAGTTGTCGTCTGGTCGTCATAATGAAGTCAATCTCATTTTTGTCGAACCGTCGGGGCTCGACCAGGTCCACTTCCTGAGTGCCGCTTCTGGAAGAAAGAGTTCATCATAAAGAGTCCCTCTTTCTCCATGAAGTAGGTCAGCTGCTGACCCCTTGGGTTCCGTTGCCGTTCCGTAGGGAAATTTGGAATACCAAATTTCCCTACTTTCAGCTCACCGTTCTCTCTTGTGCCTAGTTTTGCATTGAAGTCTCCCATTAACACCGTATAGTGGGTTTTGGAGGAATGCATGGCTCTAGAGATATCCTCATACATTTCCTCCACCTCCTCAACGGGGTGTGCCGAGGTTGGTGCGTAAACCTGTATGACCTTCAGCGAATACCGTTTGGTGATTCTGAGTATAAGGTACGCAACCCTCATCGACACACTCTCAATCTTTACAACGCTGTTAACGAGAGACTTGTGGACGATAAATCCGACACTTTGGGACAGATGGTCGCCCTCCCGGTGATATAATTACAATGTGTGTGTGCAATGTAAGTGCACAGACGATGTTGCTGTCTGAGACTGAGGGAAGTGGTTGGCAGTACATGTTGTGATATTAGTATAGAGCAGGTGTAATGTCGGTAGGTGCACAGTCGGTTTGTTGTCTATGGTTAGATAGTCCATGTAGTGACAATGTGTTTATAATGTGATTGGGATTTAATGAAAATACGCAAGCAGCATATTGTCAAAATCAGTGAGGAATCGTTGAATAGACTGTGTAGTCATTTATAGTGTCAGTGGACTGCGACTTACCAGTGACTGTACGAGGAAATTCCGTTGGCGGCGTAGCTCAGCGACGGTGTTAAATACTGCCACTTGCCCGGTTGCACGAAGTTGCTCTAACAAACAATCGAGCGCCACCAAAGTGCCCGTCCGTCCGACGCCTGCCGAGCAATGAACAACTACAGGACGACCCACCATATTCGACCAAGCTTCGTTCACTCTCTGCAAAGATAAAAATAAATATTCTATATTAATATTTGTTATTTTGTCTTCTTTTGCAGCGTATATTTTAGTTATTAATTTTAATAAATATAATATAAAAGGTGGAGCTTGTGGCGGACAACAATGCAGTGTTAAGTGTAGTACAGAGACAACAACCTGGGAAAAGATACTATCAACTAAAGTGGTCGAATCTGAAAATAAAAATAGAAAGAAATTACAACCAACCAAACCAAAAATTTGAAAACCAAAAATAGTGCCGTCCCACTTTGCGGGAGATTTTGGTTTTTAAGACGTCCATTACACGGTAGGTTTTGCTGTCAGTTTTACAACAATCACGGTTGTGATTGACGAATAACCTATCGTGTAATGTAGTTATTGACAGTTGCATGAAATTGATTGACAAATATCTGGATATTTTGATTTTTACGTCAATCAACTATTCAGTCACGAATTTTGATTTAACGTGTAATGGCATTTCATCAATCACGCGTCAGTCAACGCTCAGACAGCAATGGAGGCGGACGCAGAATATATTGAAGAGGCGGGTTTCACGCGCTCGCGCAGCCCGTCGCCACTCCCGCCAAATGTGCTTCAGCCAGAAAAAGACTTTATTTTAAATTTTGAGGCTCTCCCCGAGTTGTGGGACACGAAAAACCTCGGGTAGGTTGGATGCCCCTAATACCAGCCACGCCCCTAATTCCAGCCTTTCCGCCTTTTTACTTCGTAAATAAGATTTCTAGTAGTCTTAACTACAAATATGGTCGGCTAAAAATTCTTCGTAATTAGAGGAAAGTATATTTCAAATATTACCTCACAGTTTTAAACCTAACAGTGTTAAATTAAAAATCAAAACATAAGCATATTTTACATTAGCTCATCTTTAGGCTTTTTGATTTGTATGAATGTGACTATAGACATAGTAATGCAGCTATTTTTGTTTAAATTTATAAGTTTTTTATTTTATTTTAGTGGAAATTAATGGGGCTGTAATTAGATATACGAAATTTATGGAGTGCATAATGTCAGTGGCCCGACTGTTATTTGGTTTGACGTAAATAATAAGAAGTACCTTATTTCAACCACGTAATATAAATCAGGGCTGTCATAAACTAGCATAAATACCATTAATTTGAACTCACACAGAAAACCAACGTAGAATAGCAGCTTAACGCTGCTGTGTTTCGTATGGTGAGTGTAGAGAACCGGAGACCCTTTTTACTGGCAAAGAGGCATTCCATCTTAGTCCTCACGGGTGACAACGCATCTGCATCTTGAGTCTATATTGAGGATAGATGTAGATGTTTATGGGTCATAGTAGCCACTTACCATCAGGTGGACTGTGTGCTCGTTTGTCACCCTATCCTATATAAAAAAAACATAACTTATTTTATAGTTAAGTAAGTTATGGTCAATTCGTCTATATTTTAAAATTGGTGTTTGATTTAAAAGTTTAACAAATGATACGTACTTGCTTTTCAGACATTTGGTATATGTTAAGAACACCATACAATATTTAATTATTTTTTGGGAAAGACAAAAACAAACAATAAATGTAATTAACTACAACTTAGTAATACTAATTTTATTATAACTTAAGAACATAAATGAAAAAGTCATAACAAGGAAAGTGGTTCAGGACCATGCTTTGCGGCAGTCTATGGAGGATGATGTTCTGTAGTCGACTTGTGAAGGGCTGAAATGATGATAAAGATTGTAAAACTTGGATGATTAAATTATAAGAAATCGGTGTACTATAATACATAATTTTTATTATAATATTATTTTAATTAATTGTTTAGTGTTAAAAGATAAAATGTAACTGCTTAAAGCTAAACCACAGTAAGGTAAGAAGTAAAACATTAAAATAAAATAATTGTTGTCGTCTATCTTAATACATATTCCATACTTGTGACATGCATGATTTAAAATTAAAAGTTGTTGTGAATTTATTTCAGTGCCCCTAAAATTTACCTACAATAGGTACCTACCAAAAACTCAAAAGGCATAGCCCTGTGCTATGCTGGCATTAGATACACAAAAGGAAATTGAAATTGGCACTAAAAGGCTGGTAATAGGGGCATCCACCCTATACGAATAAATGTACAAGTTAAGCTTATTTTTCGTCCATAAATGCGTTTTAAATAAAACCGCGTATCGATTATGCACTCCAAGAGGTCTAACATTTGCGCGCGTTAAATTAAAATGGGTAAAATGATATTAAATATTACAATTTTTCCTATTCGTTTTTTTCTTTTTCTTTTCAAAATATAAAATTATAATTAAATGGTGAATCGAAAATGAACTTAGGTTATAGGTACGTCCTTTCACTCCGAAAATTTGGGTTTGACTGACATCAGTCAGCATGAGCGTGTAATGTCCAAATTATTCCATCATTCAAACCTCAGTCATGATTAATCGAACTGATTGACGCTTGCCTAGGCGTGTAATGGGCGTCTAACAGTAATGGTTGTGTGAATTTCAAATTTGATTACCCAATAATATATTGAAAAGTTCAAGTTATTTATTGAAATTTATTATTTATTTATAATTTGCATTGCAACATTGTTCTTTCCTTCCCAGGGTTACTGTCAGAGAACGCACTGATGCATTAAGTCATTTAAGTAATTACAACTAAATTTAAAAAAAATCGGGATAAAGTCAATAAAATAGTTTTTTTTAACCTCTATTTAACGATACCTTGATAAACTTCAATATGGAGTACGGATGTTCCGGCGCAGCGAAGTCCTTCCACATTAGGAAATGGTACTGACGCACTAATCTCGACTCGCCTCGAGTCTGTGGCGAATTTGGATGACTTCCATCCGCCGCTTCCTTACAATCTGTAGTAGTGCATACTTAAAGTAGAAGTGAATCAACATACTACGGACATCCAACAGTTAAACACAATCCTCTTCTAATTTTTGAGTGGATTATGGGGAAAAATGAAATCCGCTGCCATGCTCCAATGTGTATTTTTTAAATTCCCATAAAGGATTGAGCCGTGTAATAGCGGTGTAAGAATATCCATTACTATCACATGAGTATCTATTATCATCCCATAGGTGTTTTTAAAGATAACAAAGGAAAACTGAAACAGGAGATGGGCAGCACCATTTTCCTAATAACTCAAAATAACAAAAAACTGCTAAAAATAATAATAATAAATTGCCAACCCGCCTGCCAAGTATGGCAACTATGACAAATATCCCCTATGAGGCGATCTATGAGGGAGACCTATGAGCAGTGGACTTTTATGGGCGGTAATGAAAACAATTTAGATAAGGCCAGGCTTAGCAGACAAACTATCGATCTGCAATTACTTGTCAGCTATCAGATGTAACGTGCCTATGACACTGGTCCTAGACGCAGGACTAGATATTTGCATCAGTTGTATAAAAAAGTGAAAATTTGAACAGCAAACATTCACTACCTAGTACGTGGTAAAACAGCACTTAAAATTGTAAGTAACAATTACATTGGTGCTGGTGGAGTTTCAACTGAGGTTCCACCCAAATATGCATCCTTAGAATACCTGTTTTGTGTGTTCTACTTCACAAACCACGGTTGCTGGATCTAAATCTCAGCAAATTCGTGCAGAATCTATTATTAGCTATCCAATCTGGGTGTACTTTTAGTGTCCCTGGATCTTTAATATTGCACCATACCTTACCTTACCATATGTTACTCATGTTTTCCGTGTAACAATAAAAATTAAAAATTAATCAGTATATTCATTTTTAACATTCTCAGTCCGTAAAACATCTTCATCAAGATGCTAGATACCTCACACTAAATGATTTCATCGAGCAAATAGAAATATGTCAATTTAATTTATATCACAAGTCCACTGCTGAACATAGGCCTCCCCCAAGGAATGCCACAAAACACAGTCGTGAGCCACTTGCATCCATCGATTTCCTACATAGCAAACTAGGTCGTTATTTATATCATCATCATCATCATCATTACAGCCCTTCACAAGTCCACTGCTGAACATAGGCCTCCCCCAAAGAATGCCACAAAACACGGTCCTGAGCCACCTGCATCCATCGACTTCCTGCATGTCTTACCAGGTCGTCACTCCATCTCGTGGGGGGACGCCCTACACTTCGCCTACCGGTACGAGGCTGCTTATTTATATATATCTGCTGAGGCTTATTTATATTTGTCAATATAATTTACCTGCCACCTCTGCCTGTGGCTTCTGGCTTTGAGTTTACACTGATATTTTACATTCAGTCCACTTTTACTACTAAATCCACGTAAAAATATGGGATGATGGTGCGAAATTATTAAGAAAATTATTTTGAAAGTAAAAATTTTAAATGCACGTACCTCCATTTCTCTTGGCGATGCCATTGTTTTCTATAATAGGTTGACCATCGGCGTTGAGTGGTTGTTTCGTTATCCTCAACTCCCTCACAATATAATCCGAATACCTAACACCAAATAGAGTATTATACATTGTAAAAGATAAACACTGTTTAAACATACATAACAAGTTACACACACCTTTACACATTATTCAAAGATAAATTCACTAATAGTAATCAAATATCAATAGGTTTAGGCGAGGTAATTTTGAAAATCTATACTGAGTTTCTTCTGTTCTGCTTTTTTGCTATTAAAAACTATTCTGATTCTGACAAACTTTACAACGATTCATCATCCCATATTTCATAATAACTGCACTAATTATAAATGGAGACATCTTAAAATTACACGGGACATAAAAGGTTATCTTTTTGTTTAAGATCTGAACACACTTCCTTATAATAGAATTGATTTCATCATCATCATCATTACAGCCCTTCACAAGTCCACTGCTGAACATAGGCCTTCCCCAGGGAATGCCACAAAACACGGTCCTGAGCCACCTGCATCCATCGACTTCCTGCATATCTTACCTGATTGTCACTCCATTTAGTGGGGGGACGCCCTACACTTCGTCCGTCGGTACGAGGCCGCCACTCGAGAAACATTTTTCCCTATCGGTTGTCGGTTCTTCGAGCTATATGGCCGGCCCATTGCCACTTCAGCTTACTAATGCCTTGGGCTATGTCGGTCACTCTGTTTCTACTGCGGATATCCTCATTTCTAAGTTTATCACGCAGTGAAACTCCGGGCATATCCTACATTTTTATAGGCTATGCAGGGATATTTCAACAAACATAATTTCTCTAAATATGGAATTCTTAATCAATTTACCCGCGTGATGATTAACAATTTAATACAATCGGAAACTACTTAGATACACACCGTTTCTCAGTCACATGGTGGACTGTTATATTGCCAAACGCCCTCGGGCCTCTGCCCTCGTCTGGCCAATACTTAGAGCACTTGACCTTGGAATACTCCTCAAGGTTGGTCAGCATCACGATCAACTCCAACCCGTGCTCCCATATCATGCGCCAGAAATCGTTAACTGTAGTATCCGTGGGTCCTTGAGCACAGATAAACTGTTTGCGTTCCTATAAAGATACAAATTAAATAAGTGGAACAGTTAGAACAAATATAAACACATATTACAAAAATCTACGAAAGCGGAACTAAATAAAACAAATGTACGATTTGTAAAATTATAGGTAGCAATCTATCCTTCCAATATGGAGTGTAGAGTAGAAGGAGAACCATCTTATAAGGAGCGAAGGTTGAAAAAGTGTCCTACTATTTACTGTAAATAGAGGTTCCAAAACCTACCACAATAGTGCTGGCGTCTGAAAAACTACGATATGAAGATAGCTGTTATGAACGGAGTGAAGTCAGCTGAATTCAAATATTTCATGACTAGAGTAGTTAGTAAAACGCCAATATACAAAATCTCAACTATTTACGTAGTACAAAACCAAGGGGATTGATTGGTCCTTATTTATTTCTCCATCTTATTCTAAATACTTTTGGCGCTTCTTTTTTAATTTATCCTATGCTACTGCAGCGCCACCCTTATTGGACACGTTTTTAGGGACACTTTTCATATACAGAGATGGTCCTCCTTCTACTCTACACTCCATACCTTCCAATAATAATTATTTTCAACAATTATTATTTCTTGACGACACATATTATTGAGTTACCAGGGAACACTACATATGAAAAAGTACATGGGATTTACTCTTTATAGTCTATGAAGAAATTGTACAATGTACATGTAGCCATTGAAGTAATATGTACGAGGGGAGGTCAAATAGTTCGCGGAATGACAGAGAAGGATAATGAAATGAAACATTAAACAATTTTTCTTTTTCGATGTATTTCCCCTTAACCCTAACTCATTTATTAGATCTGTCAAGTAACTTATTAATACTGTCTAAAAAAAATGAATTGTCTTGTGCGTCAAAATAGGCCGGAATTCCCGACTTCACTTCATCATCATCGCCATTTTTTTCCCAGTCAGTTCTTTCTTTATTTTAGGAAACAAATAATAATCGGGTGAGTGGCGCAGTTGTTCAAAACCGCAGCGGTGAATGGCAGCCGTCGCAACATGGCTTGTGTGCACGGGCGCATTGTCGTGCAAAAGGAGCACGCCTTTTGTAAGCATTTCTCTCTTTTTTTCTTTAATAGCTTCTTTTATTCGATCTAGTAAAGAAGCGTAGTATTCTCCCGTTATGGAAATACTACGTTCTTTATAATCAATCAAAAAGACACATTCTGTATCCCAAAAGATCGTCACCATGATCGTTCCGGCTGATTTAGACACTTTACTACTTCTTCTAGATTTTTCTTCTTTATACTTCTTAACCGATTCGTTGCGGCACCGATTTTCGACAACTTTTAGCTGTGGCGGCGAACAAATATTTCACAACAATAATTTGAACAAATATTTGATGACACGCCTATTGTGCCATCAACCATGTGTAAAAATAATTATCTTTTTTATGCTTTTTTCACTTGTTTAGACCTAATTAAGTTTAGTTAACATCAAACATCAGTTACAAATGGAATGATACTTGTTTTTAGTGGGTAACTACGTATTTTTCTACGTGTTTTCTTTGAAATTGAGAGTAAGTGACTTTTTTATGCAGAGATTACAAACCTTTTGTACTATTTTTTGTTTTATAAAAATCATTTATATAAGTAGGTACAGCCAAATCGCCCTGGAAAACCTTTGTTTTTATTAAATTAAACTTTCACCTAATAATAACATTTGTAAATATCAAAAAATCAAGAATGTTTATGATTCATTAATATTTTCAAATGTTAAATATTAATTAATGTTATACAAATATAAAAGTAAAGTCGATCTGAAAACGTCTAATTAGTAAGAATAGCAAAACAAGTGTTTTCAAAAGGAAAAAAACACCGGCGCTATACGGCGGCGGATTGACAAAAGACTATTTATTAGCGAACTTTTTTATGCATGAACGGTTTCGAACTGTTTCAAGGAAAAATAAACCTTATACCATTTCACAAGAGCACATGGTACTTCGTAGGTCTATTCGGCCATATGATAGTAATAAGACGGCAGTTTAAACATTATAAGCAAAATTAAACAATAAGACAAACGCATTGGTTTTTTTAACAGGAGACTTGTTTTCCAGAAATTTATTTACAACTTGAGTTTGTGAGCGATCGCAATAAGTGCTATTATTTGTTACTTATTAGACTATTTTTCTACAGCATGATTTAAAACCCACAAAGTAAAAAGAGTTAGATTTAGATGTACAAGTTAGAAAAAAGTTGTCAACCACTAAAAATTTCAATTTTTCAAAATATCCAGAAACGAAGCTGTAGGCATGAACTACTTGCAAAATAATTAATATTTTGTTCTGGATAAATCTTCCAAAAATGCACTTTGAGCGAGTTATAACGATTTTTAAATAAAGAAACGACCCGCGTGTCATACGCCACACACAAAAATAATCGATGGCACGCCCGGCGTGCCAACCACACTGAACCGGTTAAGGAGGGGGTGTGCCTTTTATATGCCACTGCATCGACTCTGGCTTTGACTCAGATTCATAATGGTGAACCCAAGTTTTATTACAATTCGGACCATAACTTCCTCCCTTTGCTCTCTACAGCAGCGGTCCAAAAACTCGCGACAACTTTCGACGCGCTCATGTTTTTGATGCGCAGAATGGCAAGGTATTGATGTAGGATGTTTGTTTGAAATGGTTGTTTCTGATACTTCAATTAATGCTGCAAACTGTTCGGGCATCTTCCGATACAAGTTTTTCAGCTTTTTCTATTATTTCTGGCGTGGTAGCCTCGATCGGCCGTCCAGGTCGAAGGTCGTCTTCAATGGAGTCCCTCCCTTGTTTGAAAAGGGCGTGCCATTTATAAATCATGGTTTTTGCAGGAGCGGAGTCCCCATAAACAGCTGACATCTCGTGAAAAATGGTTTGAGGTGTCCTTTCGTTGTTTGGTGAGAAACTTAATGTCGGCGTAATATTCAATTTTCACCATAGTGACTACTTTCTTTCCGATTGACTTGTTTACTCATTGATAACTCAAAAGCTAAAAATCCTATTAGGCTGAAACTTGGTAATGAGTCACTCAACTAGCGCCTACCTGGATGAGTAAACTCACCCTCGCCAACCCCGCCATTCCGCGAACTTTTTGACCTCCCCTCGCACTACGTATTAGAACAGACGCCTAGACCAGGTTGTTTTTAACCAGGGCTTGCATGACCGAAAAATTATGGGTTATAATAGTTAAAGGTCTTATCTTTTTATCGCGATATCTTAAAATTAGGATAAACAAATTTTCCGGTATCGAACAATAACGGCACTGTTATTTTTGTCGCTTTAATAATATAAAATTTTTATCTTGGTTATTTCTTTTTTGCGCTTCAAAGTTTCCAATTAGATTCGAAGTTCTTGTTATTGTCCGCCGAAAGGGTTCCAACTTCGCTTACTCATCTACCCAGCTCGATATTTTTCGATTCCGAAATAATTTCGGTTACGGTGTGAAGGTTATTTTATACCGGTGGCGTATGGGTGAATTCTAACTGCTTTTGGTCAACGTTTACAAAATGTCGATATTAATATTTTATACCGGTAGCTTAATCTCATACCTGAAACGTAAACAAGCCCTGTTTTCAACACGCGTTAGAGCCCACAGGCTCAAACTTACTTCGTCTTTTTCGATGTTATAGGATGGTGGACTTTCATATTAACCAATATGTTATTAATGTACTGTATACACTACTTGTTGTAATCAACGATAAAATGTTATCATATATCAACGAACGAGCAATAAACAATCAATAAATTAAAACAACATTAACCCTTTCCCTGTCCCATGAATCCTATATAAACATTTCAATTGTTTGTCTGTTTCGCGGACAAGGAACCTGTTAAAACTACCTTTCACAGACACTTGTTGGAAATAAACATATTTTAGCAAAAAAATAAAAGAGTAAGAGAAAATAATAAGACTTGGATTTAATATATTTAAGTATCTTTTCGATCTCGTTAAAAGTTAGAACTTAATTCTAATTAACAATAAATATTGAAGCTATGTTTTCGTACGCAGGGAAATTCGGCTAAACCCCACGGTGTTCATCTTTTCGCCATCCTCTATATGAACGCTATTTTTAAGGCCCTTTCCGTTTAGGGAATAGGGTTATAGTTCGTCACCCCATTTCATATAAATAACGTACGGGAACACCGTACGCGCTACCTCAAAACCTTATACTGGCCGGCTCTCCGGTTTAAATCTGTTTTTTCTTATAGGTAGCCAGCCACCTTCTTAATGGCTCATGCCGCTATCCAATCAGATAGAACTGAACGAACAGCTTCGAAAGTTCTGCTTTTTCCTCTTGGGTGAGCGAGTCGCTCTTCCACTTTTCAAGCATAAACTGTCGAGCGTGGAATCTCCGCATTTTCCACTTCCTGGGCTTAGGAGTTGGAGTTGGAGACCCAGGCAATTTTTTTTTAATTTGATGCCAAAAGAAGAGCGTTCCTAATTATATTTGTTACCAAATCACCTCAGAAAGGGAATTAAAAAAAATTAAAGTGTACATCTGTAATATCAAAGTAACTGCCTTTTATCAAGTTTGGGGCTCGATATTTGCAAAATTTAGATCCGGGCTAATCCTCGGAATGAATGAATATATTGTGATGTAACTTAACAAACAAATAGGGAGCTATATCAGGAATGATTCCATTTTGTTACAGAACTATAATATATAGAACTATAATATATATAATATATAGAAGAATAGTATTTTAAAATCTAAAAATTTAATATCTAATAATTGATAAAATCAGTGGCCTTCACGATTACTTTAAAAAATCTTAATGACGCCACATTGATAGACACTCGTTTATAAAAACAGGATGGGTAGTTTCATTATAGCCGATGACGATACGAAAACGTGTCAAAAATGTATGCTCAGGGCACTGATCCCGACACCAGTGAGTTATGACGGCTCCGTGGCGCAATGGCTTAGCAATTGAGTTGCAGCGCTAAGGGCCACGGGTTCGAATCCCGCACGGAACAAGTATTTGTATGGCCTACAAATAATTGTTGCGGGTCTGGATGTTTGTTCCTGTGCAATTTATGCTTGTAAACTGCCCCCACGATACAGGAGAAAATCCTAGTGTGGAGGTTACGTTTAAAAAAAAACATTTCATCGAAATTTCATCGAAATTCATCATCGAAATCAGATTGAATTACGGTTTCTCACGTAAACACAAATGAAAGCTCCATTTATAAAGCGAGACAGTTACAGCTAAATACCCATGCAGTACCTGATTAGGCTCCAAGGGATCCTTTGTAAGCACGATAGACAGACAACACAAGTTAGACAGTTGCACGTGTTTAGCACATCCATAAACACGTAAGAATAACATATTCAACTAATGTATATATTACAAAAGCATGATGTAGTATGTGACAAATAATCGATGCTAAGAAATATACAACACTAAATGTATTACGAAGCATTAGAAACAGAATATGAGTAAGAAACATGAAAGAGAAAATGACAGTAATTAATGTTTTAGTCCCAAGTAAAATATTCTCCTTCATTTAAATTTTATCTAGACACACCCTCTTTTTGAAAGTGCTCCATTTCCAGAAATAGGAATGATTTATAGAAGAATTGAAAGATTGATCTCTACAAACACTACACAATTTAATCATAGTCCACCTTATATCCCATGACGTAGTTGGCGTTGATGTAATCAGATCCGGATATCCCGTCGACCTGCGACAGCTTGACCCGGGTCTGGTCGTACGCCTTGATATCCGGGTACCGGTTCTTTGGTTGATTCTCGCGCGCCTCCGAAGCGTGCGTGGTACGATCCGGGAAACACTCGGGCAGCATCTGCAACAACTTGATTGTTTGGTTTCCCATTTAAAAAGGATCGACATTCACATACACTACAACAAGCATAGGTTTTATTTATATTTAAGGGATTAATTTAAAAGCCATAAATGCTAATATGAATTAGTTGAGATTTGATGATTTCGTATATTGTAATTTATACAAAAACATAAAATAGGCATGCATAAATTAGATAGTAATTTGTTTAAAAATAAGTTAAAACACTGTTAAAATTATATGAGCAAATTTATAAAAATTCTAATCTAAAGACAAATAAATAGCATTTAAATTATTTACGGACAGCAATTATGAACAGAGGTATTCTGCTTTATCGGATTTGACTTTTTCACCACCAACAGATTGTATTCGTGACTGTTAGTGACCAAATATGGATGATAAATTGTCGATATGTGTTTACCATACAGTGGCTATGTAAAAATAAAATATTTCTCCTTTTTCAATCATTTTCTTCAAGTTGGTTGTGGGCTTAAGACTGATTATACGCAAGTTACCATTTCAAAAATTATAATTTTATAAAATACTAGCGATCCACCCCGGCTTTGTACGGGTGATTTCTATCTCGACAACAGTGCCAGCTACCGGGTCCAATTTTGAATCAAAACTATTCTCGAATCAACTTAATCACACACACAAAATTTTATCAAAATCGGTCCAGCTGTTTAGGAGGAGTTCAGTCACATAACACACGGGCCGAAGAATTATTTATATAAAGATATGTTCATAAATTTAAAATTAATAGCTTAAAAACTCAGTCAAGTCGTAGCGATACAAATAGAGTATACACAGTGTAAAACATAAATAAAAACACAATAGTAGTTATAAGAGCATGCATTATAAATGTGAAATTCACGTGATTTCTCCTAAACAGGCAACACGATCACTAAAACTGAAATTGAAGTCACACTAAGGTCTAGACTATCTTGAATTTTCTATAAACTTACAAAAGAAATATACTATTAATATTGACTTTTTAAATAACTTACACAATAATTTACATAATATCGATCAGCCATCGTCAAATTTGAGGGCTGTTATCTTCTAACAATTGTAACAAGTCACCAACCCAATACCAAATAACTCCATACAGACATAGGTCCAATTGTATTGTTCGCATATCTAACTTCTGTCTGTTTTTTAACTATACATCTCAAATGCATTAAAAGTTAATAAAGGTTCCACTACAGATGCGACATCCTCTCAATTAAATCTATATAATTTATTTTAATTATTCCATTATTGCTGGGTCAAGAATACTATGAGCTTTCCCTATTAAAAGAGCACATTATTCCCCATTTAGAAAAGAGCCCATGATAGAGTAAATTTTACAGTATGCAAATAATCCGGGCTCGATCCTCACCGGCTCCAATGAAATTGTTAGTTGCAAGTTTAGATGCCGATTTACCACGTGCCCGAAGGTGAAAGAAAAACCTCGTGAGGAAATCTGCATGTCTGAGGAAGCAAATATTTCGAGTAGCTACGAAGTCCGCCCACACGTTTAGCCACGCTGCAGCTATATATGGAATGGGTCGGCTCGACCATGCTCTCACAGAATACCAGCGTGAAACAGCAGAATAATGCTGCTCTGTTTCGTATAGTGAGTATTCGGAGACCATTTTTACTGGTAACGAGGCATTCCATCTTAATTTTCGGGAGTGAAAACGCGTCTACATTTTAAGTCTGAATCGAGAACGGATGTAGATATCTATGGGCCACAGCATTCACTTACCATCGCGTGGACTGTGTGCTTGCTTGTCAACCTCTCTATAAAAAAAAAGCCGCACTGGAGAGCGGCGAAATACTTGCTCCATAACACTCTCATACAAGTGGTAAAATTAAAAATTGTGTACAACCGATTTCAATATAAATTAAGAAGAAAAAAGTTATGAGGTAACACTTTAAAAAAACAGTCGAATTGAGTACCTCCTCCTTTTTGAAGTCGATTAAAAAGAGCATAAACCTATACCCAGAAGTAAGACATACATAGGCAGTAACATTCGTTCAAGGCAGTAACTTAACTTTATACGACTATTTAATATTAAGTATAAATCAATCAAGTAGTTGGCCAGTTGGGCGTATTCAACATACCTCAAACTCTTTCTGGAATCCATAGTCCGAGTCGGCTTGTCTCTCAGCGTATGCAGCCGCTAGGTCCTCTTTTGCTATGGGCGGCATGTCTGGCGGCACCGCTGATATCAACTGCTGCCTACCGCCCAGCGAGCCCACCACGTATCTATATGGAAAAATGTGTGAGATTAGACTGTTGGAAAGGAAACTTATATATTATAACTTATAAATAATATTTAAGTGTTCAGCTTATGTAAAATATGATACGTAAGCGTCTAGTGGTTCCATATGCTATTTATTTATTTATTTAACAAGTACACTTACAATATACATATATGACATTGTCACAAAAACTTACACACTTTTATATTTTCTGATATGCATATCAATTACAAGTGTACATAACATTTACAGATTGAGTCGTGCAACATAATTTAGAATTAATTTGAGGTAAAATGCTATGTAATAACACACTAGTAACGACATGTCTACGTAGAACCAACTTATCGACGTATACGGCAGAAAAGAAAGATTCTGCCACTTTTATCTTTCTGCGAGTACAACTGCTGGTTGAAGTCGGAAAAGGGGTAGCGTTTCACTTTTCGTCTGATCTAGTATCTAGTATCTTTTAGTTTCTCATCAATAAAAAATATTTTTTTGGTAAAAATAACTTAGGGTTTACGTCAACTACGGAGAACTTGTTTCGGCCTTTCCATTAATATTTATCATGTGCAAACACCTTCACCACATCACCACATCACCATCACCGCCAGTGCAGCACAGTGCGTACCGGAGCGCGACCCGCAGCGTTTTCATCTCGACGTGCGCGTACGGTGCAGCTTACACGAGCGCCGCGTCTACACCACGCACACCACCGCCTTCACCACATCACCACATCACCATCACCGTCAGTGCAGCACAGTGCGTACCGGAGCGCGACCTGCAGCGTGTTCATCTAGACGTGCGCGTGCGACGGCAGCTTGCGCGAGCGCCGCGTTCGCACCACACACACCACCACCTTCACCACATCACCACATCACCATAACCGCCAGTGCAGCACAGTGCGTACCGGAGCGCGACCTGCAGCGGGTTCATCTCGACGTGCGCGTGCGGCGGCACCTTGCGCGAGCGCCGCGTTTGCACCACGCACTCCACCACCTTCACCACATCACCACATCACCATCACCGCCAGTGCAGCACAGTGCGTACCGGAGCGCGACCCGCAGCGTTTTCATCTCGACGTGCGCGTACGGTGCAGCTTACACGAGCGCCGCGTCTACACCACGCACACCACCGCCTTCACCACATCACCACATCACCATCACCGTCAGTGCAGCACAGTGCGTACCGGAGCGCGACCTGCAGCGTGTTCATCTAGACGTGCGCGTGCGACGGCAGCTTGCGCGAGCGCCGCGTTTGCACCACGCACACCACCACCTTCACCACATCACCACATCACCATAACCGCCAGTGCAGCACAGTGCGTACCGGAGCGCGACCTGCAGCGGGTTCATCTCGACGTGCGCGTGCGGCGGCACCTTGCGCGAGCGCCGCGTTTGCACCACGCACACCACCACCTTCACCACATCACCACATCACCATCACCGCCAGTGCAGCACAGTGCGTACCGGAGCGCGACCTGCAGCGGGTTCATCTCGACGTGCGCGTGCGGCGGCAGCTTGCGCGAGCGCCGCGTCTGCACCACGCACACCACCACCTTCACCACATCACCACATCACCATAACCACCAGTGCAGCACAGTGCGTACCGGAGCGCGACCTGCAGCGGGTTCATCTCGACGTGCGCGTGCGGCGGCAGCTTCCGCGAGCGCCGCGTCTGCACCACGCACACCACCACCTTCACCACATCACCACATCACCATAACCACCAGTGCAGCACAGTGCATACCGGAGCGCGACCTGCAGCGGGTTCATCTCGACGTGCGCGCAGCTTGCGCGAGCGCCGCGTCTGCACCACGCACACCACCACCTTCACCACATCACCACATCACCATAACCACCAGCGCAGCACAGTGCGTACCGGAGCGCGACCTGCAGCGGGTTCATCTCGACGTGCGCGTGCGGCGGCAGCTTGCGCGAGCGCCGCGTCTGCACCACGCACACCACCACCTTCACCACATCACCACATCACCATAACCACCAGTGCAGCACAGTGCATACCGGAGCGCGACCTGCAGCGGGTTCATCTCGACGTGCGCGCAGCTTGCGCGAGCGCCGCGTCTGCACCACGCACACCACCACCTTCACCACATCACCACATCACCATAACCACCAGCGCAGCACAGTGCGTACCGGAGCGCGACCTGCAGCGGGTTCATCTCGACGTGCGCGTGCGGCGGCAGCTTGCGCGAGCGCCGCGTCTGCACCACGCACACCACCACCTTCACCACATCACCACATCACCATAACCGCCAATGCAGCACAGTGCGTACCGGAGCGCGACCTGCAGCGGGTTCATCTCGACGTGCGCGTGCGGCGGCAGCTTGCGCGAGCGCCGCGTCTGCACCACGCACACCACCACCTTCACCACATCACCACATCACCATAACCACCAGTGCAGCACAGTGCGTACCGGAGCGCGACCTGCAGCGGGTTCATCTCAACGTGCGCGTGCGGCGGCAGCTTTTGCGAGCGCCGCGTCTGCACCACGCACACCACCACCTTCACCACATCACCACATCACCATAACCACCAGTGCAGCACAGTGCGTACCGGAGCGCGACCTGCAGCGGGTTCATCTCGACGTGCGCGTGCGGCGGCAGCTTGCGCGAGCGCCGCGTCTGCACCACGCACACCACCACCTTCACCACATCACCACATCACCATAACCGCCAGTGCAGCACAGTGCGTACCGGAGCGCGACCTGCAGCGGGTTCATCTCGACGTGCGCGTGCGGCGGCAACTTGCGCGAGCGCCGCGTCTGCACCACGCACACCACCACCTTCACCACATCACCATAACCACCAGTGCAGCACAGTGCGTACCGGAGCGCGACCTGCAGCGGGTTCATCTCGACGTGCGCGTGCGGCGGCAGCTTGCGCGAGCGCCGCGTCTGCACCACGCACACCACCACCATCACCAAAACCACCAGCGCCGCCACCGAGCACATAGTCTGGAAACGAACGTTTTATTAATACACGGGATCGATTTAACTTTTATTACTTGCAAATGTCCTTTTAGAAGTACATTGTTATTTAAAAAAATTGGAAAAATTAGATTTTTTTTTTTGTTTAGAACGATAACCTTGATGGACATGATATTTAAGTTTTATTGATAAAGACATGATATTTCAGTATAATAGATCTATTAAATCAATAAAACGCAGTAATAGCATGTCTTTCGATCGTGCGTAACGAGTATACTAAACTGTGTTTCCTTCGTCTATCCCACATCGCCTTCCGAAACTACCTACTGCTTCATAACGACACCGGCAGGTTTAACCCTCAAAGCATTTTAATTTTGTTTCTTTTCTACCTAGGAGTTTGTCTCGATAGGTATCACCTTCTTATCTATTTCTGCTGACAAATAAGAGTTCAACTAATCTGTTTAAAACAGCCAGTACAATTACAGGCTATGAGGAATTCTAACACGTCGCCAGAGGTGATAATGCTTCTGAACACTTCCTTGTTTGAAATTGCCGGCAGGTATCTATCTATAGGCTGCAGCAGTTACTTACCATCAGATGGATTGTAAGTTCTTAATTTCAGATTTTTACAAAAACATGCAGGCGTCCTACAGCGTCCACGCAACTTGAGCACATGTTAAACTAGCATTTTCTCACTGCTATCGGTGGGAAACGAAATATGAGAGGAGTAGGGCGGTTGGTTGACAGGGTGACAAGACTGGAGGGCGGCGGGGTGACGGAGCTGTGGGACGGCGGGATGACAGGGAAGGGAGCGGGGGGTGACATGGCCAGATGCCGGGATGACAAGGCCAGGGGACGGCGGTGTGACATGGCCGTGGAGCGATGGGATGACAGAAACGGATGGTCACTGACCAGCAGCGCGAGTTCGAGCGCGGCGGGAGCAGCAGTCGCGGAGGCGCTGGCGGCCGGCATCAGCACCTTCACGTACTCGCTGTACACCGCCTCGTCCTGCGCCCGCCCGGCTGCGGAGTACCAATACTTTAAATAAATAAATAAACTATTTACTTGCAAAAATCTTTTAACAATAAATGGAGCTATAGCTTCTAAATAAGATGTAAAGACTTTATCTTAAAAATCAGTGTAACTTCAACTGGCTATTTCACAACTTCTTCATCAGCACGTAAAAGTTCACAGCAGGACCTGGGCCTGCCTTCTCTTGCATAGGAAGGATTCGTCTTAATAGTCAGTCACGTTTGATAAACGGACTGACATAGTACCAGATGATGCACATTTTTGCCTCTGCTCCCCGTAAACGATATGGTGATACACTCATTTATCGGTAGCCAGTGATAAGATATTTTTGGCGTATTTCTTAGACGCCACTTACAACACCCATGGACCGAAATAGAGCGATGGATCTTCTTACTCCACCACCAGCCTCGTCAATTAAAATACTTTTTAAGCTCTCAAAATAAACATTTCTATATAAAATTAATGAGATTTCAACATGTAACAAAAAAACTGTCCAATTTTTTGGGGTACTTTTAGGTATCATGATGTAATTCTGTTCATGTTATCCTTTTCAAAAAATAAATAAGAAAATTTTATTAAATGAAAAACTTACATGGCAACACATGCGCCGCGAGCGAACGTTGTGTTACAATATCGCCAAACGTTCAAATATACCGCCGACGAAAAAAAGCATTTATTTTAAATAATATTATAATTTATAGATTCATTCATAACATGTTTTTTCTTTAGTAATATCATTTTACAGTACCTATGTGCCCCTTTCTGATCGGACAGGGTTTTCTTTACGTAATATACAGTGTAATGCAGCGTTGCCAACTCTACGGATTTTTCCGTAGATCTACGGAATTTTGTCATCGTCTACGGATGTACGAAATTTGAATTGAAATCTACGGAATTTGATTTCCATGTTAATTAAAAAAATATATACTTCACAGTCCTTTCAGAATAGTTTACCTAAACTACGTGGCTATGTTATATGTACCATTATAATTATTATTTTTGAAATATACAATTTCGCCTAGCCTAACCGTTTAGTCGGTTAACCGTTCCAGTACACGGTACAAGGTACGCATAGTTCCTTTTGTTTGGTTAAATCAGTGACAATAGTAACAGAGAAAATAGTACGGTGGCGGCGCGAAAGAACAACGTTATTTTGGAACGTGAATAGTCCCCGTGACTTAAAAGGTAAAAGCTCATAATAAACGATGCCCTTCTAATCCCACCATACACACCGCATCACCTTATTGAGTGTTTATCCGGGTTTCGCTACGGTCTGTGAAATGAAGATCCAGCTTGACTACCTTTTGACCATGATCCGTTTCGCACGTTTTTGTCGTAGGTGATCCACTTTTCATCACCAGTAATCAAACTTTTCAAAAATGGTTCGGTTTAATTACGTTTCAATAGAGAATCGCAAATGAGTACACGATTCATTATGTTTGTTTCAGTAAGCTCATGTAGTACCCAAATATAGAGCTTTTTGTATAGCCAGACATTTTTTAATTAGAGTCCTATATATATTGATATTAAAACCAGCCAGATACAAACAGTACAACCAAAGAGATTTTTCTTCAATTTTATACAAACAAAATACAAAGAAACTTTTCCCCGACCTATTATATAACTCACACTTTATATTTTATTATGCACGCGTGGCGTCAGCTCGAGCTCAAGCGACCAGTTGATGCGCCAGCGAACGCAGAACATTAACTGGTTCGACGACCTTATGACCGATCGACGCTTAGTGACTACAGACCCGTGGCAGGCCTAAGCATTCCAGCGAAAGTGTTCAAGACGGCCATTCACAACTGCCTGCACTCACAGATTAGTGCACAATTGTCGGACGCGCAGCACGGCCCCCGACCCCGGCGGGGGACAACTGGGAACTTACTGGAGCTGATGACGCATCTAGTGCCCGCGGTTGGTGCTGGCCTGCAAGTGGACTACTACAGAAAGACTTTCTTTAGACAACGATGTTCTACTCTGTAAGTTGGCTTGTGTGGGTCGCACACCTCGCACGCTATCATTTTTGCCAGTTATCTGCGAGACATCAACTGATGCCGGTCTCGCAGATAGATCTCCGATAACTGATAGACCCCACCCTACTAGATCTGGTGTTAGTTAGGGCAGCAATCTAGGTCCTTTGCTGTTCAATTTAATGATAAATGATTTACCAAATGTAGTAAATTCTTATACATACTTCGTTACTGCTTGCCGATGAGCTAAAATTAGTTTCAGAAATGGGAGATAAATATGATTGTGATTGTTTACAGCATGATATTGATAGTTTTAGAATGGAGCATAGATAATAAAAAAAATTTATGTCTCTAAATGGTCAGTGCTGTCCTTTAGCGTTCATCATTATCATCATTACAGCCTTTCACAAGTCCACTGATGAACATAGACCTTCGCAAGGAAGGCCACAAAGCACGGTCCCGAGTCACCTGCATCCATTGACTTCCTGCATGTCTTACCAGGTCGTCACTCCATCTAGCGCCCCAATCCGTCAACAATACGTGATGGACGGGAAGCTGCTTCATAGAGTTATGGAGGTTAGAGATTTAGGTGTACATTTTACTGCAGACTTAAATTTTAGATTACATATAAATAATGTAATTAGTAATTCGTTTTGCAAATAATTTCAGCAATGTCGGCGATCTGAGAGCGCTATATGATGCACTCGTAAGAAGTCACTTAGAGTGTAACGCTGACGGCGTTACACAGAGTGTACCTTTGGTCTCTTTATGAAGCCAAATACAAATTTATGTTAGAGCGGATCCAAGATAAACATATCTGATTCATGTACTTGAAACAATTTATAGTTTACCCGGGCTATCCGTTGTTTTATCCTACTCTATTTTTGCTCGGTATGGTAGGGTACTACAAAGTCGAAGTTAAAAGAGAAGTCGCTCTCGCTATGTACGTGATGAGGGGTAGGATACACTAGGCGGGAATGTTAGAGATGGTGCGGCCGAAGGCGCCGGGGCGGCCGTCGTCACTGGCGGTGCCGCGCGCACACTGTGACACTGCATGTCGGAGCGAACTGGTTTGTTTGTGTTGAGCTCAGTAAAAGGGTATATCATACTGTATCGTTGGCTATACTGTCGAATTAGGGTGCTCACCCTGTAATGATTGTGTATTTTGTATGTAAGTAAATAAATAAAAAAAATAAAAATACATTTTCAGTTACTTCTGACTACTTTATTTCATACGTAAACGACACAATGGAAGCTCTTCATTTGAAGTAAATTCTGATAGTTTAGTAATGAGTAGACATGAGTGATAAATAACGTCGAAGTGAAAAAGTCACCGTGAACATCCATCTAAAAAAGTCAGTGACGTTTTAAAAAGTAACTACGTTCCATAATAACGGTATTCCTTCCCGCCGCCACCTTACTATTTTCTCCGTTACCTCTGTCACTGATTTAACCAAACAGAAGGAACCACGCGTATGTACTGGAACGGCACACCGACTGATTTGCTAGGTTAGTTAGCACTCCCCTTCTTGCCTCAGCCAGTATCGGTATCCTCGGAGTCGACATATCGAGTGACGTGCAGTTTCGTGGTCACTTGGAAGAGAAGGCCAAATTGGCCTCTAAAAAGCTTGGCGTGCTCCGCAGAGCGGGACAGTATTTCATGCCGGCACACCGCCTGCAACTTTACAAGGCGCAGGTTCGGCCTCACATGGAATACTGTTCCCATCTCTGGGCAGGGGCTCCCCAGTGCCAGCTCCTTCCACTTGACCGCATCCAGCGCAGAGCGGCTCGAATCGTCGACGACCGAGCCCTTTCCGATCGGCTCGATTCATTGGCACTGCGAAGAGATGTTGCATCTCTTTGCATTTTCTTTCGCATCTACCATGGGGAGTGCTCTGAGGAATTGTTCGGATTAATCCCAGCCGCCAAATTTCACGAACGCACATCGCGGCAAAACTCCCGATACCATCCACACCATCTGGATGATTGGCGGTCCACCACTGTGCGATTTAGAAGATGTTTTCTTCCTCGCACAACTTCCTTGTGGAATAGTTTACCACCAGGGATTTTTCCGGACCGATACGACTTAGGGACCTTCAAGAAAAGAGCCTACTCCTTTTTAAAAGGCCGGCAACGCATCTGCAATTCCCCTGGTGTTGCGGTTGTTCATGGGCGGCGGTAGTCACTTACCATCAGGTGAGCCGCATGCTCGTTTGCCCCCTCTCTTATAAAAAAAAAAAAAAAAAATGCGTATATTGTACGGTACTGAATGGTACTTATAACATAGCCACGTAGCTTAGGTAAGGAAGGTAATAAAAAAAACTACTACTGAAATAAAACCTAATAAATCAAAATGCATATAATACATATATAGTCACGTAATAAGTAGTTTTAATGTTCAACGTATCGGACGTTATCAACGAGACAGAGTAACGATTATTTTTCACTATTACTTTTTTGTAACCAGAACGGCGATAGCAAAATAACGACTTTATCACAAAGTCACTAGATTGACCGCCGGCACAGGAGTAATCGAAGAGACAAAGTCACAGTGATTTTTCAGCTTAGTGCTGCTGTGTTTTGTATGGTGAGTGTAGAGAACCTTTTTACTGGAAAAGAGGCATTCTATCTTAGTCCTCACGGCTGACAACACATCTGCATTTTAATTCACAAACGAAGATAGATGGTAGATGTCTATGGGCCACAGCAACCACTTACCATCAGGTGCACTGTGTGCTCGTTTGTCACAGTTCAATAAAAAAAAAGATCTTTATCTTTTTTTAATTCTAATAACATTTTTAGAATTTTAGTTGTATAATTCTTATAAATAACATTTAAAAAATTATTATTCTGAGCACACTTATCTATGGTTCTGAGGGGCCCCTTCAAATATTACTATACTCTTTGGAGGGGCTACAAATTTGGCATATTGAAATCCAAAGTGTTGGACAGGTACTCCACAGATTAACATCTATTTAAGGTTAAGGTTACCTAAAGATGCATTTACACCAAATACTGATGAACCAGCACATAAAAAGGAACTTACTTCAGTCATGTTTATAAATAGTATAAACAAAGACTTACGTATCACTTCGACAAACAGCGTGTAGTTAGCTGTGGGGTCAAGGAGACCATCTTTAACTTTAATATGGTCATCCGGACTGTCAACCATCATTGGGTTTCTTGTGTAGTCGCTGTAAAGAAGCAATCAATTGATTAGAATAAAAAATTAAGCAATTTGATTTTCGCCTTAGTAAGATTTTTTTATGCATATTTCAAGTTTCTCACTTTTTGGTCTGGGACTTATAGGTCCCATGTTTATGTGGAACTTTACTTTTTACGAGTTGTCAAATCTACATATATTTGACAACTCGTAAAGAGTACGTCAGGTATGTAATTATTATTGTCTAAGAAAACATGGATTTCTCTTATGGCCCACATAAAATCTAAACGGAAACACTTACTTATCACTTCGGTCAACATCGGGATAGGATCTTCTATCCCTTTTAATCTCTTCAGGTTCTGCAGTAGTCAGATCTTCCTCGTCGTAAAACTCGTCATTTGTAGTTGTAGTGGGAGTGGTCGTTACCGTGGTTTTGGGAGGGGGAATATCAAAAAATGGCCGTCTGGGCTTTTTCAGGCATCGGCGACACATATCGCTGTGTAAGGTTGCGTCATCGGTATTAAAGATGACGCTCTCGTCGCCCATTATCATTTCTATTACGTCTGAACCTGGCGCGAATTTGTCACTGTAAAATAATAATGTAAACAAAACTATAATATCTTCCCGAATTAGTTCTAATAAGTTTAGGCTTCAATCAAATTAGAATAAGAATTTGGTACAAAAATTATTACACAACTATTCCATTAATTAATATTCTTATCATTTACGTAATGATGTGTCAAATAAATTACATTTGTTAATTAGTAGCTTGAACAATCTGTGTTTAAACATCACATTGCATCTAGATCCTATTTCACATAAGGTAATTTATGATTGATACAGGTATCCAGGTACAATTATATTGAGCTGTGCATTGCCAACTGTTGAGGTACACGTAATTTCTTATGAAATCACCACATTTGTTTGTTATATTTATGTTTTATCGAAAAGGCTCAAACTTCTATAAAAATATCGTTAGTCATTGCTTGCAGTTAACAAACATTTCTGAATTTAACTTACTGCGAGAAAACATCGGCTAAATATGCCCCGAGGACTGGTGGAACGCTATGCGCATCTTCATATTCCACTATACTCATGTCACGAGGCGAAGGTAATTTGCTCCAGTCAGAACGCGGTAGTAATTTCACCATGTATATTCTGAAAAGCATTTATTTTTATTTTTATTCAAGAAATAATAAGAAAGGATTTAATGTTATTCAAATTATAAAACTCCCAAAGAACGTAAAAAAAATATATTTTAAAACTATTAAGGAACGTTGTAAATTTCTATAGCTATATCATTTAAGGAGCACCTATAGAACTTGGCACCCATTCAAATTTCAACTCTTTTGTCTCAGGCGAAGCCCGCAATCCCGAACGTCGCTTGCACCTTACTTGGCACACTACTCACATTTGTTTTTCGTGGGATATAAAAATTATAAAAACACAACAAATCATTCGAATGATAAAAAAAATAATTTACATTATTATAAAATGCTGTATTGTAAAATGCTGTATAACACTTTTAAAAGATTAAACATGAAAAAATAGATTTTGTAAATACTCATACTTGAAATTTCATAAAATCTTTTCATTTGATGCAGCTCATTATTTATTAAATATATTATAATACAATAATGAAAAACACACCTGTAACAACATATTGGACCATTTCTCTCCGACAGTCTCGGTAAACTTAATTTTAACATGTATTTGTCATCTTCGACAATCTGGAAATAACAAAAATTGTTGATATTAATTAAAAGTAAGCATTTAGTATATATTTAGTACATATAAAAAGCATAAAAGCGGAAAGAGATAACATAAATACTGTCAAACATTAATTTATCATTACTTAATGTTTGGACTATCTTAAGATATATTAACAAATTGACATAATGAAGTGATAAATAGAGATGATAAGTAAGGTTCGACGATCATTCGGAGTCGGGTTTGGATGTGGATATAACCAGGCCTGTCTCACTCCGCATGGTATGGCATGGTAGCATAGCACAAGGGGCTAATTCCCAGAGAGTCACGCGCGCGCTCGTGCTGTCTCCTTATGTTAACATAAAAATTATTTTTCTCTTATAAGTATTTATGGCACTTTTGATATTTATTTTTGAGTTTTTATTCAATAATGGCCTCTCAAAAAGTCAAAAAGTACTGCATACCATACGGGTGCTTAAATAACAATAGGAATGTCGACCTGTCATTCCTTACTGTTCCTAAGGATACCGAAAGGTAAAATATTACTATTTATAGGTAGATCTAGATAATTAGATATCTAGTTACTGACGCCATAGTTACAGATTTATTATTTGATTAGTAGCGACCCGACCACAGCTTCGCGGTTTTCGATATTTTCGCATATAATGCCAATGACCTTAAATTTTTTTTCAGTGTAAGTAGACCTCACAGTACCGGTAACCACCTATTAATGCAAGGTCAGCATATACTGGTTATTAGTTTAACACTTGGTCGGTAAAAGAAAGAGATTGAAAATAGCAGCACTTCTCATTGCCGCTCTTTCATTAATAATGCCGTCGCGTGTCGCATTCACCTAGAAAAAAGTTCTGAGGTAATACCCATAAAAAATACAGTCGAATTGAGTACCTCCTCCTTTTTTTGAAGTCGCTTAAAATTGTTAAGTAGGTAATTATTTGAGTTTCAAAGACATTCACGTTGTTATAATCTTAATTTTTCTCGATGTTGCATATTAATCTTCTTCACATTGAAGAATAATGTTCTTATGTGTTCTATCGTGTATTCTACTACCAACTAATACCAAAGGATTAAATTTTTTTCTCTCACAACACTGGACCCTATAGTAGGAGCAGCCTTTATCATAACAACACCCTATAGTAGGAGCAGCCTTAACAAAGGCGCGTAACGGACTAAGTGATACAGACTCTCACACGCGGATGTAAGGTGCATTTTGATATAATACGCGCGCTGCATTAATTTTTTTTTCGAAGATTTTAATCGGTAGGCTAATTTAAAGAAGTTCGTATCCGAGGTGTGCTAAGTATTATGAACATTAGAGACGTCGTAACTAGGTTTAAGCTCGCAAGCTTGCTTTCAGAGAATGATCCTTCTGTACTTGTACTATTATTTATTTGTGATATAACTTTTGATGTACATCTATGTCCTGCTTTCATCGGACACACATGGATCCTGCAGTCTAATCATGCTTCGGACTGCGGAGTTGGACTGGTGTTTCACTTGCTGAGTCATAACGCGATGAATGTGTGTCCACGGATTCGTATCTATCCGGACCTACCCGTCTCTAGTGACAAATGTAATATTAGATAACGTAGTCATTATATTGTGGCGTTGCTTTTTCATAATATAGTGTCACAGTTTTACAACGGGACAGGGTTGTAATGTTACAAATGTCGTAGTATCACAATATCATAGTACTAGTATGATACAATAGTGCTACAATGTCACAGTGGCACTATTATCTCAGAGTGTCACAAGTTCATAGGTTTCATTCATCATGAACATAGGCCTTCCGTGCCTCATAGATATTTGCCATAGTTGCCACGCTTGTCAGGTGGGCTGCAATTGTCAGCAGTTTTTAGTTATTTTTAGTTGTTATCAGCAAGATATTGCCCCCAACCTCCTATTCTGTTTCCTCTGTCACCTCTTACGACACCCACAGGATGACACAGGGTAGTGGATTTTCTTACATCACCACTACACAGTGGGCTTACTAACGTAATTGTTTTCGAATTAGATTTTATTTTGAATTCAAAATGTCCTTTTTTAACGAAACTGATTTTAAAAGCTAACTTCCGAACCAATTAGAAACAAGAAACACGACCATTAGTAATTCGATCGAGTTTTAAATCAAGCTAAATAAGCGTCGTTAAGCCGATCGGGGTATTTTATTATATTTATTTATTTAGATATATATTATAGACAATTTTTAATAAATCCGAACTTTTCTTCTTAATATTTTTTTATATTACATAAATATGACAAACTAATTAAATAAGGCGTTTTCGTAGCATGTGGTTAAGAGCGCCATCTAGCAGCGGACAAATGTCACAATGTAACAATGACACGCTGTGTGAATGTGTTAGCAGCGGCGGGCGCCCCACAGTGAGATGTCACAATGTAACAGTGGCAGCGTGAGCCCGTGAGGCCGCAGCGGCTGACCTTGGTCCAGCGCGGGCGCGGCGCGTGCGGCGGCGCGGGCGGCGTGCTGCAGCGCGTGGTCTCCTCCTCGCCGCGCCGCTGCGTGCGCGTCACCGCGCTCAGCCGCACCGTGTAGTTCGTGTTCGGCGGCAGGTCGTCGAACCTGCACAAACACAAACACAACCTACTCACCACTCAATAATAATACTATATTTCATTACAAGTGCGGAAAACCTGTCATTGCCAAGAGGTCCAACAAATGTCTACCCGAGCCGAGGCGCAGCCGAAGGTGAGGGTTGACAGTCTTAACAAGTTGCAATGACGGTTCTGCACGTGTACTGAACAACTATTTTTAATACAGTTGCGAAAAAATGAAGCAATTTAATAAAATAATAAAAATATATTTTTGGAAAATGGCGCCAACCGTATAAGAATATAAGCAGAGATTTTTTTGTTTTCTTCACTACCTATTCTGGGTAGGCAAAGGGAACTATGCCCATACAGCCAAGTCTTCAATATAATTTTTTTATTGATATGAAATGAAAATGAAATTTAATGAGATGAAATGAAATGAAACCTAACCTAACTTATTGAATCAAATCATTAAATCTGATATTGAAACAAATTAGTAGCTTCTTTTTAGAAATATTTGCATGAATCATAAAAACTTTTATGAATTTTTTTTTTAGTAAAAACTTCATGGTTGCTTTTTTTTAATAGACAGTTGGGAAAGAGAACGCACGAGTTCGAAAAAGGTAAAGAAAAAAGGTGCGAGTATGTATGAATAGCCCACATCCCGAACGCTATACGTCCCTGCCATACGCTACTTTTTGAGCAACTGTATTCAAAAAATAATTACGTCCTCCAGACCGAATTTCGGTCACGGCGACCTCTTTTTAACGGAGACTAAAGCGCAAGACAGGATTATAGTACCCTTTCTTGACAGAAAAAAACCCAATAAGTAACTGATTTTGGACCGACCCGGGACCTTATGATTAGTAATCGCGTTTACAACCACTGCACCAAAGAAGCAGTCACTCAAAACTATTGTGTACATAACTCAGAACTATATTGCTCACTAAGTTAGTCTCCACTTGCGTTAGGTGAAGCAGTATAATAATTAAACCGTACTTCACTGATAGAAGGATGTAATGAATACAAAATTTATATAATGAATATTCCATCAGCATGCAACGGCAGTTGTCGACGATGTGATAGGGGAGAGGAGATTATGTCGCCTATGCAAACCGGTTCCAGTGTAGCTGCAAGTTTGTTTTGTAAACCGCAAACGTTGTTTTCGACAATCAAACACTGATTTTGTTTAAGGTGACTAAGAAAACGCTGTTATTATTTATGTGCGCATTTTGTCAACGTGACTTGAAGTTTATTTCTGATAAGTATATAACTTTATTTCTTAGTTAACTAAAAACAGTAATTGTCGTAAATGAAAATACAACTGCGTGACATATTGACTGTGCCAACGCGCGAGAGCAATTGTTTTTTTGTTCTGAATTACCGGTTTAGTAGCATACATAGAAAACGTTGATTGACATACTATATCAGCATGATAATGTCCTCTTTACTAAATTCGACCATGGCGATCATTTTCGGATAATCAAAAACCGTACAGGAGATTTTATAGTGACACAGTTGTACTACTACGCTAAAAAATGTGTTATAGAAGCTCCTTACAAGTCTTAAGCTACACAGTGCAGGATGTAACACTTATACAATAGATCAGAGATAGAATGTGATGCAATTTCGGAGAGCATGAGACAATCATAACTCACTCAAACCAGCCAGAATACCAGCATACCAACAAATTGTGGTTTTGAACAAATGTTTGCTCCAGCTGTGATTAAACACAAATAGTTTAACCGTTCAAGTACTAGAAATTAGTAATCAATTACTCTAACCACAAACACTGTACACTATTTACCACACACACACACACACACGCACGCACGCACGCACGCACGCACGCACGCACGCACGCACGCACGCACGCACGCACGCACGCACGCACGCACGCACGCACGCACGCCCGCACGCACGCACGCACGCACGCACGCGCACGCCCGCACACGCGCACGCACACGCACACGCACACGCACACGCACAGACGCACACGCACAGACGCGCACGCGCTCGCGCACGTGCACGCACACGCACACGCACACGCACACGCACACGCACACACACACGCACACGCACACACGCACACACACACACACACACACCACTCTTATATATACTATCATCGTCATAAAAAATAAGCAGTTTTTTAGAACCGATTCAAATAACTTCTATATCTCAGCTAATACTCAGTCCATTACTGAACATGGATCTCTCCCGAAATCCTGACTTAATAGTAATCCTCACGTTTGGTATCGTAGTACCAAATGTCTTGCACATTTGATCGATCCGGCATCGGATGTTATACATCACTCACCCTCTATCAGGGACCATCTACCATAGAGGACCTCTAGCATAGACACCCATAAAATGAGGTAGAGAGAGAGAGAGAGAGATTCTCGTAAGTCACCATCAAGCGAATTTTTAACCATTCCCCGACACTAGCCCTTTATATAATTTTAATCCTAAACAACCATATATCCACAGATTGTACTAGTTTGTAATTTTTGAAGTCTAGTACAATTATTTGCTATTATCTAAAATGATAAATTTTGGAAGATAACCGCAATCCAGGGTGATATCCATATCCATAACAGTATTTTTGGGTGTCACTCTAGATAGTGTGAATTACAATGGTATAATTGTATAGAAACCTAAGTCAGCAAACCCAGCACAGATGCTTATGCTTTTGAAAGGATTCCTCAACTGACAGATGTGGCTACATCAGTTCACTTTAACTACTCTCACAGCATAATATCATATGGCTACAGTATACTTTTTACCCTAGAGCGATTGCGGTCATCGTTATCAATCCAATAAAAATAAATTATTTACCGTGCACTTCTCGTATCATTGGTTTTAGATCGATACATAGGTCCCCACGGTTCTCTCTGTAGTCTCCCATAGCGATCCTTATATATCGCGATACCGCTCAAGTTCATCTGAAACAGAAAGATAGTGTCAAAAACCATTTCATTATTGAATAACTGGTTTGTTTATTTGTCAGTGTACCGGACTGGTCTACTATCAGTTCTGGATTCAAATCTTTGATGACGCAATATTTGTGCTACTCAGGAATTATCGAAACAGCGACTTGTCCAGCCTTCGCGTTCGGGGATCCAGATTCAACAATGTATTCTTATATAGAAATAGTAAATACGCACCATACAATCCATTAATTTACGTAAAATCATCGTTTAATAACTCTGAACCAGGAGTTGGTAATTTAAACCAACTCACCGTTTTTGGCACTTCGCCAGGATCACAACCATAGCTGGTCTTTCTCGCTGAATTAAAATTAATTAAATAACCAATTTTCTGATCACTCCGGCCGGGAGGATAAATTTTGTCCAGTAACTATACAATCCATTTTAGACTCCAATTCTCGATAGAGATGGATGTGAGTATTTATGGGGCACAGCATACACTTGCCATCAGCTAAGCCGTGTGCTTGAACGTCATCATTATTTCTAAAAAAAGAACGCCACGGATACCTGCAGAGCCAACTTCTAGCAAGGAAGGCCTTTTTAGTCCTATGTTTCCCGTTATTCCATGTTAGTCCTAAGAGGTGACAAATGCATTGTCACCTCTTAGGACTAACATGGAATTCCTCACAACCTGTGATTATACTGTCTCTCTACTTCAGACCGGAACACAGCAGAGCAGGCACTGTTATTGGGCGTCAGAAATCGGTAAGGGAGTGGACTGCTAGGCAGAAAATTAGTCCCTACCACCAAATATCTTAATACACAGGGTAATTTTGCAATGTATGCCCAAAATTCCAGAGGAGGTTCAGAATAAGTAATATAGGCGAATGGTGAAAATCAACAATTAAAAACATCTCAAACATCTTTTAAATTCAGAATTCATAGTAATGTATTATTTTAACTGACTATCATTCATAAAAATCTAACGCCTACTTTACTTTACAACGCACGCACACGTTGTTAAGGGTCACTCGGTTACAAATTTAGGTACCTTGTCGCGCCTCTTCCCTCATCTTTCTCTTTCGTTAACTGTTACATCGCTAGGTACCTATGTCCACCCGGCCGGCCGACAGCTAAGTGCAGACTTGTACGTAATGAGGTCACTTTTCTGCCGACTTCCAAAAAGGAGACGGTACTCAATTCGACTGTATTTTTTTATGTGTGTTTCCTCATAACTTTGTACTGGGTGAACCGATTTCGATGATTCTTTTTTTATATGAAAGCTGATAGTTCTCGTGTGGTCCCATATGAATTTGATCAAGGTCAGACCAATAGTTGTTGAGTTATTCTTAAATAACTTATATTGAAGTCGCCTGTACAACATTTTTAATTTTAAGTTATATTTTAAAATTTTCGTATGTATTGTCGCTTTGTTACCAAAGACGGAACAAAAATATTCGAACCGCCAATATTATGAAACCAAGAAACGGTGCTTTGTTTCATTTTAAGCAATGAAAGTTTACGTGCTGCGCAAAGATTATACGAAGACGAGTATTTACCGCGGCAAGAAGTTAACCTACTTGTACCTACCAATCGAAGAACAATTGAGAGCTAATCAAAATATTCAAGTACAGTAAGCGATAATTTAAATAGTGAATATGAAGGTAGATGGACTGCGCATGTAGGCCCTATACTATGATCTGCAATCTCGCTGGAACTTTCACATTTAGACTTTTATCTTTTTTTATCTTTTATATCTTTTATATCTTTTTTTCTTTTTTATCTTTTTTTCAGAGATTTGATTAAAACGATAGTTGTACCAATAGTGAAGAATAAGACTGGAGACATTTCAGATAAAAGCAATTACAGGCCTATCTCTTTAGCAACAGTGACGGCAAAGGTGCTCGACAGGCTACTAAGTAATGAGTTAGAAAAAGTTCTTCAGATTCAAGAAACACAGTTTAGTTTTAGGGCAGGGCTGTCAACAGAAAGTGCAATATTAGGTTTAAAACATACAGTCAGATATTATACAGATCGCAAAACCCCGGTTTATGGATGCTTCTTAGACCTGTCGAGAGCCTTTGACCTGGTGTCGTATCATAATTTATGGAAAAAACTTGCCGAATGTAATTTTTCTAATGATCTGGGTATCTTCCGCTATTGGTACAATCATCAAACAAATCTTGTAAAATGGGCAGATAAGCTTTCTTAACCGTACGAGTTGAAATGTGGCGTAAGACAAGGTGGAATAAGTTCACCTTAACTTTTTAACTTGTATATAAATGAGCTGCTCGAGAGACTCAGCAGCACTAAGGTCGGTTGCCATGTGGATGGAAAGTGTGTCAACAACCTAAGTTACGCCGACGACATAGTGTTGTTGAGTCCCTCGGTCAGTGCGCTCAGAAAGTTTCTGGGAATCTGTGAGGCTTATGCAAATGAACACGGTCTAATTTATAATATAAAGAAAAGTGAGTTTGTGTTGTTTAAAGCTAATAACAATAGTCCCACGTAGATGCCACCTATCAGACTCTACAACACTGCTTTATCGAGGGTATCACAATTCAGATACTTGGGACACTACGTGACCGAGGATTTGCGTGATGAAATGGACATGGAGAGGGAGCGTAGGGCTTTAGCGACCCGGAGTAATATGTTAGCCCGTAGGTTTGAACGATGCAGTAATGCCGTTAAAATAACTCTTTTTAAGGCATACTGCCAGTCTTTCTATTCGTGCTCCCTTTGGGTCAACTACACACAAAGGGCGTATAAAGCATTAAAGGTGCAATATAACAATTCATTTAGAGTTCTTTTGGGGCTGCCCCGCTACTGCAGCGCTTCAGGCATGTTCTTTGAGGCCCGCACTGACGGGTTTGACGCGATAATGCGCAAAAAAAGCCGCATCGCTACTAAGCAGAACAAGGAATAGCTCCAACAGTATCCTGGATGTTATAGAACAAAAACATGACTGTCCTATAATAAGGCAAATTATTAACGTCCTGCATGGCTGACTTACCTGTGTGTGTATGTGTGTATGTATGGCTGCGAGCGCGCGCGTGGGATGTGTGTGTGTGTGTGTGTGTGTGTGCTTGCGTGCGTATGTGTATGCGTGAATGCGTGCGTGCGTGCATGTCATTTTACTTTCTCCGTCCACCTAGCTGTACTATTATTATTATTTTGTGATTTTTCTAATATCTGTGATATGGATCTCATTACTATCCGAAATAAAGATTTATTATTATTATTATTATTATTATTATCTGTGGGGTGAAAATAAAGACTCGTGTTTACGTCAAAGAGGCCCAAAGTTATGAAGGCAAAATTATTTTACATGTAGAGAAACGGATTTCATTTTGAGGTACCAATATTAGTCATTGGGACTACTTGCGTAATTTAGTTGTAAATAGTTTATTCCAATTTTTTTAAATACACCGTAATAAGGACAGTCTTCGAATACGTCGTTAATAAGCAAAAATATATTTTTGTTAATTTTATATATTATGACGACCTTAAGCTCGTTAAGTGTGAAGGGAAAATTGGAATCATAATTCGGATCGTGTAGTTATTAACTTAAGCATAAGTAATAAGCGTGTCACTAAAAAGTAAACAGTAGGCAAAAACTGTGAATTAAATCGCACATACAGGCGCGCGCGTATGCATAAGTGTTGCCCATAAATCACATTCAATTTAGGATAATTTCAAATAAAAGTGCGAAGCCTTATTCACTCTTTTTTTCAAAAAATGCCATAACGGTATATCATTATCTATATTAAATATATATATATATATATATATATATATAAATATATATATAAATATATATATAAATATATATATAAATATATATATATATATATATATATATATATATATATAAATAAATAAACATTGTTACGGCCCACAGCTGCCCCTGCAAAGGTCGCCTTGGCTAGGGCCCATAGTAGGGCCTTGGCTAGGGTCCTCGACGGGCAGCCGAGGGTTCGGGCCCAAGTGGCCTTATGGAAAAATGACCTATCATACTACACAATAGGGAGAAGGCTAGGAAAATAAATGGTACGTACCTGGATCCGAATCTAAGACCGCCCCAAGGCTCGGTCAGGCCGTAGGTAGGGTAGATGCATGTAAAGTAGTGTTTAGTGGTGTGTATATGTAGGTGACCTGGCCCAGCTGCGGTGACCTGGCAGCGGCCGGTTTCCATGCTGCCCCACAATGCTGCTTCACTCCAGCAGGCGTCCACAATGGACAATTTCTTTCTTCATTTCACTATTTCAGTCTATCAACTTTATTGTACATTTAACTAACTTCAACTCGACTAATTCAACGTTCATCGTAGAATCGAACACGTGATACCCGACACAAGTAACGACCAGTAGTTCAAAGTTCAACATTCAATGTTCCGGATTCATCTATCACCAAATTACAAATAGGGAACTAACGCGAACTCTTCATGAGTCACACGGTTCAGCGTTACAAACACAACTAAGCTCCTTCGTTCGATATTAAAGACTCCGCCGCAATAAGAATTCAAAATCAACCTAGCTGACACGTAAACTAGCTACTGAGTCAACACACAAAAGGCTCTTAACGCGACGATATAATTAAACAATGATTTCCAAAACAATCAACTTTCATACGGAATTACTTTAATCAGTCAAATACAATACAAGCCTCTTGTCACGAACTTAAAACCTAGACAAACTAAACCGAGGCTGTTTTCACGAAACCACAATTACGTAGCGAAGTAACGCGCACAAATTCTAAAAATCTAGACCATAACCCAAAACCGGTCGCGCGAAACTTCTGCAGCGGCCACCGAGATACGCTAATTAACTGCACCGCTGCCCGCGAGCTACTGTGTCTTGCCCGCCAGCGCCAAACGCTGGGAAGCTGCCTTCCGCTGCCCCCTCCCCGCGACACGCGTGACGCGACCATCGGGCGACTCGCTAAGTCGAACGTGATTGGGTGCCGTATCAAAATGACCATTTTTGGCCTAAACAAACATAAACATAACATTTGGATACTCTTTAAAAAATAACCCTGTATAATTCTGTATCGCATATTGACTAAAACATCCAACACGAATGACGAATTTTACTTACCAGACCCCGTCATTACACGCTTGACAAAATATCTCATCCTTTTAACAGAAAAGAGGAAAAGTTTTTAATTCAAAACGCGATATCTATATAATATGCATATCTCCGACTTTAGTTGACCTATCTAAAGATAATGCTTGCACAGAAAATAAATAACTTTCGGATGTATTGATAATAACAATTTAATTTATTATGTTGTTAACGTATTCGTATGCTTTAGTTAGGACGCACCAGCATACATGAAAAGGCATCCAAATGTCTGGTCCGAGCGGAAAGTGGAAAAGAATGTCGATAATACAATGTGCCGCTTTTCCGGCCCTCCGCGTCCAAAACACTGGTCGACAGCGGTATAACCTGTCGGAAATATCTGCGAACCTCGCTGGAATGCGCTTCCCCTCGCGCTTCCCCGCACCTCCGCCAGTTATCGTCTATCCAGTACCGTTGCCATCTCTCCATATTGCATGACGTCATCAAGCCAGGTTCGCAGATATTTCCGCCCGTTATCGTCTATCCAGTACCGTTGCCATCTCTCCATATTGCATGACGTCATCAAGCCAGGTTCGCAGATATTTCCGACAGGTTATACTATAAACCACTGCGGCAGGGAAGGGTTTTGTTTCCGGGTACTGATTTTTCCTAGCCTCCTTTTATTGCCTGCCCATAACTAAATTCGTGTAAAGTGGGCATGAAAACCGTGTAGGAAGACATGCCTAACGTTCAGGCGGGTTTTGCCTGATGAGGAAGAGGTGGAGAGGTTGTGTTGTCAAAACGAGAGGCGCTGGTGGGGTCGCGGATGTGTACGAAAACGTTCACGTGGTACCACTTATATACGGCATAGGTGAACACCGAGATTTTCAGTCGTGCGAGTCCGACTTAACCCATCCATGCCCTCGTGATGCGGATATTTGTAGGCATTTTCCAATAACAAAAAGGGATATACTTACACTATACGCCTTAATTTCAGCGTTAAGCTTGAGCGGCGGATCCCAGGTTAGGTTCATGAAGCCACTGGAGCACTGTATGGTTACGTTGCTGGGCCGGCCAGGCGTTCCACCTAAAGTATTCGCCTTCATCTCCTCAGACCAGTTGCCGCAGCGTTTCGTGAAATCTGAACACGCGCACACCTGCAAGTAGACAGACAGACCGTTTAAATTTTGGGAAAAATACAGGTCGCGGCAAATAATAATTGGAGCCCAGGTACAAAAATGCACTACAGTAGATTTTCGTATACATCAGTTGGTTAGCATGTAGTGAGTTTGCTGCAGGGATAATTTACACTATGCCATGTTTGGAGCGAGACTGGTTCATCAGTCGACTTATACTTCTTATTCTGAAATTAATTTGAGCGCTACTACGCTGATGCGGCAGCTTATCCCCACCAATGTCGTCCAGTGCCTACTCTTTATTTTCTTACCCCTAAGGACAAAGATTAAATGCCTTATAACCTGTAGTTTTACTTGCTTTCTTTACCCCTAGGGTAACTAGCCAAATGCACTCTACGGGATAAAAGAACTCTACCACAAGTAGCTATGTTTACTTGTTCCGTGGTGTAAATAAATTCAGACTATATATTTGTTTGTTTTCAGATAATTAAATCCCTAGAATCATTAGTAAGGGACCATATTAAAATCTTTGTTAGTAAGAAATAAGAACTTACCCGAAAAACATATGTGCTGTGCGGCTCCAAATTGTCAAACATATACGGCAAATTCCTACTGTCCCTCGAATGATACGCCCTCCTTGGCGCCACTTCACCTTTTTTCCTCGCTTCTAGAAGATAGTAATGTATCAGCTCAGCGATATCTTCTGGCGGTGGAGCCCACCCTATTGTCACGGAGGTAGCGGAAAAACCATTTATTGATATATTAGGAACGAAAATCGGATCTTTGTCAAGAGTTTTCACCGTTGTGTCATACACATGTGGCTTGCTCTGTCCATACGCAGTGGTCACTTCTAACTTAAGCTGGTAAGATGTCGACTTCTCCAATCCCTCCATCACGAATGATATATTCTTGACTCCTATCTTCTCTCTTGTGTACAAACTATAGTCAGTGGAAGGCAGTCTCCGATACATTAAATTGTAACTTTTGATGGGCGAATTGTACGATCGTATAGTCCAGTTGAGAAAAAGTTGGGAAGCACTGATTGGGATTACTGTGTCTATCACTACGAGAGGTGCAGCGTACACTATGACATCAATTTCTCCACTGATATTGGATGAAGTCACTGGATCCCAAACTTCGCAGATGTAAGTACCGTTGTCTTCAGGACTTTTAATGTGTAACACATAGATACTTTCGATCTGTTTTAGGTCTAAATGGACGGCCGGTTTCGTTTCCAAATCTATCACCTCATTCTCTTTCGCCCTCTTCCACCATTTTACTTCTCCAGGTTTATAAACTGTAACAAAAATAAATAAAATGTCGTTTTGACGTGTTTGTATGTAAATGATTCTAATTTAAGTTTTTTTTATAAATAAAACTTCGTCTTACCTTCAAAAACACACTGCATGGTGACATTAGCCTGGTCCGTAACGTTCTGCCTAATTGGTCCAGGTGTCTTCTTCACCAACTTACCCGGAAAGCTCATATCGAGTACCAACACCCTCTCGATCTTCGCTTCACCCAGTTGTGTGATACAAGTGTAATTGCCAGCGTCTTCAGAAGTCGCATTGGCGATGCTAAGGTTTGACATTTTATATTTTTGTGGGTTGCCGTCAAGATCTTTCTTTTGTAACTGTCTCTCTTCCGTTTGTACTTTGATCCTAAAAATTAACAATTTATTGGTAAACTATGAGAATTATTATTTTAATGATATATTTATTACAATAAATTTTATACGTGATAAAGCCATGGTGCAGCTATATTGTAGTATAGTTGTAGTACGAATGGGTTGACTCGACCGGGGAAAGACCACGCTCTCACAGAACACCAGCGTGAAATAGCAGCTTAACGCTGCTGTGTTTCGTATGGTGAGTGTAGAGAACCGGAGACCCTTTTTACTGAAAAAGAGGCGTTCCATCTTAGTCCTCACGGGTGAGAACCAATCGGCATTTTGATTCTTTATTGATATTGATAGATGTAGATGTCTATGGGCCGCAGCAACCACTTACCATCAGGTGGACTGTGTGCTCGTTTGTCACCCTTATCCTATAAAAAAAAATTAAATATACATTTTTATAGCCTATTCACTTAATACATTTACGAAAAAATTACACAATTTTTTCTTAGTAAACGTTAAACGCGTATTTAAATTGCTCTTGGACAAATCAGACCTCAAGATCAGGAATAATTATTATTTGTAGGAGGCCATTTAACACTTCTTCGTCGCGGGTTCGAACTCGCGGTCCTCCGCAAACAAACGCATCGTCGCTACACTACCAAACCGTCGTTCATTATTAGCGCACTCGTTTCGACATTGGATCATAACTGATACGTGTAAGTCGGGATGAGGGCACTTTATATTAATATGTCCTCTACACTTGACAGTTTCATTATTTTAGTAATCATAATCAGCTAGGAAATTGATGTTATAGCTCGTATCGTCGTTGAAAAAATGCATATTGGTTACGATTAACTTAACTTTCTTTTGATTTTATCTATGAACACATAAAAAACAAAACCAACAGAAGGCACTACTTATTCCTTAATACTGATTTAAAAAGGCAAACTTAGTGTATATGTCGCAGCCAACTATCTTGATTAGACCTTTAGTTAACAGCCTAGTCTTATTACTAAACGGCGCCGTTTAACTTAAAGAGACCAGCGACCACCTCGTAAAATTAAATTAATAGGTCACCATGCCATGAATGTACGCGACGTTCGGGTAGCTCAAGGGCTAACCAGCCGCACCTCAACCTACTGTCACTGATATTAACACTTTCACTGTCCAGTTTTGAAACACAATAGTAAGACAATAGCAATGACCTATATGTAGTACACGGGCCAAAGGTCACGAAAGGGTCAAGATAGATCGGCTGAATATCATTCAGGCCGCTAGTTGAACGGCGCCGTTTAGTAAAAGGCTGTTAACTGAAAGGCCAATTAAGCTAGTTGGCTGCGACATATACATTTCAAATTTATATATCCGGTTTTAACACGGTTGCATTTATTTTTATTGACTTTCATCATATTATTTTAGCAGGTGGTCACTCCATCTAGTAGGGCTGCCCTAAACTACGCCCCTCGGTTGTAGATTCATAGAGTTATATGGCTGGCCCATTGCCATTCAGCTAACGAGTACTGATTCGTTCTACTCTGGTTCTACTGATCGTTACGGGTTCTATCACACAAATAAATTCACAGTATAGACCTCTTAATAGCTCGATGAGCGACTTTAAGCAACCTCATACGCCAAAAGCTCCAGGTCGCTCAGCGAGCTATAGGGCTATGCTTGAGGGTTTCTCTGCGTGATAGACTTTTTTTATCGGATAAGATGACAAACGAGCACACAGTCCACCTGATGGTAAGTGGTTGCTATGACCCATAAACATCCACATCTATCGTCAATAATGAATCAAAATGCAGATGCATTGTCACCCGTGAGGACAAGATGGAATGCCTCTTTTCCAGTAAAAAGGGTCTCCGGTTCTCTACACTCACCATACGAAACACAGCAGTGTTAAGCTGCATTTTACGCTGGTATTCTGTGAGAGCGTGGTCTTTCCCCGGTCGAGCCGACCCATTCGTGCTACAACTATACTACTAATATAGCTACAGCATACCTCTTCCACGTAAAAAAATACTTAATGACTTAAAATGAGGATATCCGGAGTAGAACCAGAGTAACTGACATAGCCCAACTGACTAGTAAGCTAAAGTGGCAACAACGGGCCGGCCATATAGTTCGAAGAACCGACAACCGATGGGGAAAAAAGATTCTCGAGTGGCAGCCTCGTACCGATGGACGAAGTGTAAGGCGTCCCCCCACTAAATGGAGTAACGACCTGTTAAGATATGCAGGAAGTCGATGGATGCAGGTGGCTCAGGACCGTGCTTTGTGGCATTCCTTGGGGGAGGTCTATGTGCAGCAGTGGACTTGGAAGGGCTATGATGATAATGATATGGTCAGCAGTGAAGAACCACGTAATAGTTTCATAATATGTCATCTGACAACACACTGACTGTACACTATTGTTTTAATGTTTTTAGAAATAAGTGTTGAGATGTCGTCATTTCCAAACGCTGTCCAGCCAAGTTGGATACGTTGATAAATACATTGTATTGCAATAGAGGATACAATAATATCTTATTATATAGTATATACACAAATACTTATTTAAAACAATAAAACATATTTTATTAGCAAGGTCCTAAGTATTGGTGCCTTACGCGTCTCTTGAATATTAATATAGTTTTTTTATATTAGTCTTGCTACTCGGTCACACGTTACGGTAGCTCAAGTAGTTATTCAAAATGTATGCGCGTATTCGAATGCAACGGTGTGTCGAATTTTCAATGCAATCGGTTAAGAACTTTCGGAGAGTTAAGATTTTGACCAAAAAAGAAGCAAGAGTAGCAAAATAGAGCATGATATTTTAATGGAATTATTTAGACGATATTGGGAATGATATTCTTTATTTCAGTCAAAACTCAAAATGGTATTTTTAAACTTAATAAAAAGTACGAGGGTGGATTGAAAAGTACTCGGCCTAACACAGATCCATTCAATTCTAAAAATCAAATCTACCCACATTATTTAGTTCAGTTCAGACTAGTTCATTGTGTGAAGTTCGAAACGTGTGCGATAATTAGTTGTGATTTTATAAATTTATTAACAAAGTAATCGGACATAATTTCCGCGAATGGAGCAAATCGAGCAGCGTGCCGTCATTAAGTACCTCCATAAGAAGGGGCTATCATCAAAAGCCATCCATGATAACATGGTCAGTACATTAGGCGATTGTGCTCTGTCATATTCATCCGTCAAAAAATGGATAGCAGAATTTAAGCGTGGTAGAGAGAGTGTGAAAGATGAACCCCGCTCTGGAAGGCCTTCGACGTCAACTACTGACGAAAATATTAAAAAAGTACTTGATTTAATAATGGGAGACCGCAGATTAAAAATTAGAGAGATAGCCGAGATTATAGGCATCTCTTATGAACGAACTCAAAACATCATTGTCAACGAGTTGGGTTTCCACAAGGTGCCTGCGAGGTGGGTTCCGCGACTGCTTTCAGTTGAACAAAAAAGGACGCGATTGACTATTTCACGCGACTGTTTGCAGTTATTTGAAGCCGATGCAGATGATTTTTTGAATCGTTTTGTTACTATGGACGAAACATGGGTTCATTACTGTACACCGGAAACAAAACAACAATCAAAACAGTGGAGAAGACCTGGTTCACCACCCCCTAAAAAGGCTAAGTCGATTTTGTCGGCAAATAAGGTGATGGCTTCAGTATTCTGGGACTCGAAAGGTGTGATTATGATTGATTATCTTGAAAGGGGTCAGAATATAAACTCTGATTACTACTGCACCTTACTACGTCGTTTACGAGAGGAAATAAAAGAAAAACGTCGAGGAATGCTCAGAAGAAAAGTCCTGTTTCATCAAGATAACGCCCGTGTTCACACGTCAGTACAGTCAATGGCTGAAATTCACAACTGTGGCTTTGAACTGTTACCGCATCCGCCGTATTCACCTGATCTGGCACCATCAGACTTCTTTCTGTTCCCTAACCTAAAAAAGCACTTGGGAGATCAAAGATTTTCGACAAACGACGAGGTCAAAGCAGCTGTAGACGCATATTTTGACTCTAAGGAAGAATCATTTTTTTTCAACGGTCTAAATGCTTGGAAGGGGAGGTGGCAAAAGTGTATTGAACTTGATGGTGATTATGTAGAAAAATAAAAATATAACTGATTTAGTATTTGTTTATTTTCTTGGTTAGGCCGAGTACTTTTCAATCCACCCTCGTAAGACTTCAAACAACTTAAAAGAATAAAATAATTTCACATTATGCAGTCGGGAGGGGAGGGGGGTGGGGTTAAACAATAAGTCATACGTGTTAGCACCCCGATTTCAGAATGTAAAATTATTTTATTTTTAAGTTGTTTTAAATCTGCTTTTACTTTTCATTTTCATTAAAAGTTTAAAAAAATTACCTCAATATCGTAATTAGCGAGTTTCTGGAAGGTAATACCTATAAGATAACACCTATATCTGCATAATATATGATATAGGTGCAGCATGGCTATACCCCGTACATAATTCTGTGTAGTCAAGTTAAAAGTTATGTTTTTAAAATGTTTTATAGTCATCAAAGATGTTCCGTAACACTTTTTGTTGAATAAGGTATTTATTGGATCACTATACGTCGCTAACGCCGCAAAGGGCGAACCTCAATTTTTCAAAAAAATTACAGGAGCAAGAAAACATTTATTATTAATCGATTATACCAGCTTTTTTTATCAGAAAATTAACCTTATTTTTAGTTTTCCATTAAGTCTAATATATTTATATTTTCTGATAAAAAAAAGCTAGTAATTGGGAAATAATAAATGTTTTCTTGCTCTCCTGTAATTTTTTGAAAAATTGAGGTTCGCCCCTTTGCGGCGTTAAGGACGAATTAGTGAAGGTAAAAGGATCTATCTAACCCTAAGTGTTTAAAATTAGATAAGTACAAGAAATTTTTAGTAAAACAGTTTCAACAATAGTTAAAATTGATTTCAAGGTAAAAGGCAGAATTACAAACAAATTAAAACAAACCATTTAATTTTAATACAATTCTTAACTGCTAAATTTCAAACGTCAATATATAAAAAGGTGCGTACGTTTAATAATTTTAAGTAAAGTATGAATGAAATGAATATTCAATAGACATTTAACTATTTACTAATATTACCTTTCATCAACTTTAACCTCTTCTCCTTTGTATAACCAAACAATCTCCGCTTTCTCCGGCGCCGCGCTGCAGCTGAGGTTGGCAACCTTACCGACCTCACCCTTGGGTGACGACACGTCCAGTATCTCTGGTGCATCTTGGGCTGCCGACAAGACATTAAGTCATATTTATAATACATTTAAAATCAGCATTAAACCTAAAGTTAGACCAGATCTGTATTAAAGTCTATAAACATTATCTTATACGTTGATACATAAAATATAGTTCTGAAATTATACAAATGTTCATGAATATAATTATTATACACGGAGTGAACCGCAACAGCAATGACCAAACATATTGAGTACTAACTGTTCCCCGCGACTTTGCTCGCGTGTTAGGGTTTTTATGTTATTGCGCGGAACCCTAATTCTTTTTCTAAAATAAAAGGAGCCTAAGTTACTCCCGTGTCTAGTGAAAGTCTAAGCCTAAGTTAGTGAAAGTCCCGTCAAAATCGGTCCAGTCGTTTCGGAGATTAGCCGGAACAAACAGACAGACAGACAAAAATTTTAAAAATTGTATTTTAGTTATAAGTAACGTATTTACTTTCATATGCATTTAGTAAAAAACTGTAATTTTGACATTACAAACAGACACTTCAATTTTATTTATTTGTATAGAATTATTAACGAATATAGTCCCTATTACATACAGTCTGTATTACAACAATTCTGAGACCAGAGACGTGCCTATTTATACTTTGCAATCGATACTACGTAATGTAACGCACAAAAAATTCCTATTTGTTTATCGAAAGTAAATTATAGCTACAGCTTTTATACGTCCCACTCCTGGGCACGGGCCTCCTCTCATTTCTGAGATGATTTTATAGCAATAAAGTGTCCAACGCGCTGACCCAGTGGCAAAGGAGGCAGTGGCTGCGTTTCAAAATACCGTCGAAGAGACCCCTAAGGACGAGTAGGCAAAGTGCTTTTCTCATTGGTTCCATCGGATGCAGCGATGTATTGATGTAAATGGACACTATTTTGAAAAGATATAATAAAACTAACAACTTGCTAGTTTGTTCAGTTTTTGAATTTCTAAGTACTTTCAGTGTCACCCTCGTAACGTAACATCTCGGAATTGTATTTTGAGTATAATATTTACAATTGACGGACTACACAATGAAGCATTCGACATACTCATTGATATAAAGCTAGAATTCGGGATTAATACTGCCAGCTAATGCTTCCGGTCGATAGACAACTTCATGTTTTCTTTTTCTTTATACAAAGAATACAAGCAGTAACTATTGTTAAGACTGCTAAAACTCTGCTACCTACCCAAATCAATACAGCATACTTGTAATAGATGTGGTTCACGACGATAGTTTAATGGCGGATCGAATCATTAACCTTTAAATATCACTAAAGACAAGGAATATTTAAAAGTTTCTTGGTCGATGACGAGCATTGGTTTGTATCAACTATAGTATTCGCTAGCTGGTCTGTTATATGTCCTCATCCTTACACTATTACCCGCAAAATAAATATCTCATCCACAATAAAAATAACTGTACAACAAAATTAAAGTTGGATTTTTTTACTTTGCCCATATCCGCTTAATAAAATAAAATGATGTGTATTACAGTATTACCTACTTTGGAGAGCACCTCCCGCCCTCCCTCAATTGCATGTACTATTCCCGTCACCACTAATCCCAACACCACTACACTAGAAAAGACACACCACCGACGATAATACGACACGTGTTTCGTCTCTACACGAGGCATCCTCAGGTGCAGTGGACTCTGCGGTGACTGACCGCTGTCTCTTAGCGTAGTAGTAAAGTAAAAAGAAAACCAAATTTAATATAATGGATTTCCAAATTTAATTTCCGCAAAGTAACACCTGATTCTATTAATTAATACAACAATAAGCTTGTATTGAACGTTACAGGGTAGAAGGAAACGATTTTCGCTACTAAAACAAACAGAAATGAAGTTCACCTCCCCAAGTGGTTTCTGTCTACTAGTCCGCCCCACCCTCTATTACCTATTTTTGCTGCCAAGCAGTAGTGCGTGTACTGTTGTGTTCCGGTATGAAAGGTATAGCCAGTATGATTAGAGGCTATGATCAAAATGCAAATGCGTAATGACCCATGAGAACTAAGATGGAATGCCTCGTCTCCAGTAAAAAGGGTATCCGGTTCTCTACACTCACCAAACACAGCAGCATTAAGCTGCTACTTTACGCTGGTATTCTGTGAGAGCGCGGTCCTACCCGGTCGAGCCGACCCATTCGTACTACAACCATAATAAAGCTGCAGCATGGCTCTAACACGTTAAAAAAGTGTATAAAGACTGCAGTAGCCACTTACCATCATGTGGACGGTTACTTTATTTGTCAATTTTATGTAAAAAAAAAAACTTAACAGCTAACAGAACAATAAATGAAATACATTTAGGTAGCAGTCACATTTTATTTAAAAATAATCTGCGCCCGCAATTTTGTCCTCGTTTCGTTTGTACAAAAACTATTTAAGAACATCAATAAAATAAAATAAAGTTAATAGGGAATAAATGCATGTCGAGCATACTTCTATCTTTTTTGTAATACCGCAAAGTCGTCGAGGGACGTCTAAAGCATAATTTGTCTTTTATTGATTAGCTGATGTTCCTGGGATTTCCCCGGTGTATAATAATACTAGAATATACGAATCACTGTAACTTATAATTTGCTTTCAATTTTTTTTCTACCTCCCTAACAGAAATATAATACTTGGTTGGATTTGGAATAACTATTGTATTGAAAATTTAATTGAAGTTTAGTGTTGTTTTATTTTCTGGTCAACCTCACAACTTTCATTAGCGGTGGTAACCACTTACTATCAAGTGAGCCGCGTGCTCTTTTGTCATATCATCACAAAAGATAGAACTCCAATTGTGAAATCATAGTGCCCGTTTAGCTAAAGCACTGCTTGCAACCGAAATTATGAAATTCATCTAGCCAATTACGGACACAGTGACAGCCTTCGAATACTATAGTAAACTATCAACCGCCGCTAAATATTACAGTGCCTACCACAAGTATACGCTAACACAAAGGCTCTAGCTTAGAAGTCTAGGTTTCAATTTCAAGTACCCGTCCTTACTCCTGCGAGACGGGCATGCGTAGGCATTTCCGATGGAATAGTCACTTACTTGTGTGCAAGAAAGATTAAACAACTAAACCCAGCCTGCTCTTCCTTCTAACATCATTATTTGTTTATTTACTATATCATCAATAACTTGTTTTATTGTTGACTAGCTGTTCCCCGCGACTTCGCCCGCGTGTAATTTAGGGTTCCACGCAACATAATTAAATATGTTGCGTGGAACCCTAATTCTTTTTCTAAAATAAAATTACCCTAAGTTACTCCTTGTGACATAAGCTATCTGCCAGTGAAAATCCCGTCAAAATCTGTCCAGCTGTGTCGAAGATTAGCCGGAACGAACAGACAGACAGACGGATAGACAGACAGACAGACAAAAACTTTAAAAATTGTGTTTTTGTTATTAGTGCCGTATATACTTTCATATGCATTTAGTAAAAAGCTGTAATTTTGACATTACAAACAGACACTTCAATTTTATTTATTTGTATAGATATTGTATAGATATTATAGATGTTGGACTAAAATCTAGTAATAAAGTTTCATACAGTCATAATGAAGTGTGAGGTGGATGCATCGCCATAATTGCGCCCCATGGTGATGATAAATTTGACCAAAGTAGATGTAAAATGCGGGAAAAGAGACACTGATTGGAATCAGCCTGCCAAACATGGTACTCTCAGATAGGTACATCCCTACTGGGGGAGATCCATGCCCAGCAGTGAACTGTTCAGAAGCATTTTTTGTAAAATTGAAGTGACAAAGGAACTGTGATGGTTGGTGGCTACTGCAGCTTATAGACATCTAAATCAATTTCAAACGCGAAAGACTGTAGATGCGTTGTCACCTCCGAAGACTAAGATGTCTGATCTTAGTATATAATGGATGCCATACACGATCCAGTTTACTGTCAAGTTTGCAGTGCGCTTGAACCGGCGTCCGGTATACTTGACGGTGTATGACTATCAGTGTGTATGACAAATCTACTTGAAGTAAAAATTTAATTTCAATTCTGCCGACTTGATCAAGTGTGCAGCATTATGTAAACTTGAGCGAGTGTATAAGCGGTCAATTATGCATGACGTTAGCCGGAGCAATAAACGAGAGACGCTATGGCTACAACTGGTGCGGCATCATGCAAATTTGACGGCGTACATGAATGTGAGTGGTCTATATGGATGCACTGCAAACTTGACGGTAAACTGGATCGTGTATGGCATCCATAACAAAAAGATCATTTCATTTCGGAGATGTTTTACATATATGTAGGTATATAGATTGCATATGGACGCACATACCGCAAGAATTGGCACCACGGCACCGAGCCGTGATATTAATTCCATGAACTTATGTTATGTAAACCATACCACAGAATATACTATAATAGTAATAATACGTACATTTCATATTTCTAGACGTATGGAATGTCAACTTCCCCCTTCCCTCTAAAACAAATCAATAAAGCAACGTATTTACCCTATAGATACGACTACATACATTGCATATTAAATCAGTGTTATTTAGGGAGCTTACGGCTGGTTAGGGATTTAATTTCTTTCTTTATTAAATATAGAAAAGCTGGAGGCAACGTTATACTGCGTTGATTTCTTATCTAATTTCGAAGTTTACCATCAAAAAAATTAAGTTTTAAGAAAACTATTTCAGTTGGTAGACATTATGTAATAATTTTATTTTGATGAATTTATTATTTCATGCATTATAATTTGAATAGCCGAAATGAAGTTTTATTTCGGCATGAAATAATAAATTCGTCCTTTTATGATATTGTTTATAAAATTAATGCATACTTACGATGGAATATTTTTCTATTTATATAATAAGAAATAAGAAAATAAAAGTAAACGCCGCAGGTTTGTTAAAAAAGGAAGACGATTCTCAATTTATCTGTATAATTGTATATTTTTTATGTATATTCAGACATGATTCTTTGTTTATGAACAGATTTTAATGATTCTTCTTTTAATAAATTAGGTGTGGAATAAAGTTTTTAATGTCTACCCAGTCAGACGAAATTCTAGTAGTTTCATTGAACTTGTGATATTCCTTAGTTTACTCAAAGGGGTAAAAACAAACTATAATTCGTCGATACTCTATCTCTTAGCACCAACTTCGGAAGCTATTATGTATCATTTTATTCTTTGTAGTTTATGAAGTCGATTTTTTATTGATTTTTGGAACGAAGTTACATATCGGTCGGTATGGATTTGGCGGATGTGGGATAGGCGATAAAAAGTGCAATGCCTCCTCTACACTACTCGTAGATCAGAGAAGTAGATCGAAGTTGGACGAGGCGAATAGTGTAGAGAGAATTACTTCCATTCGCTTCGTGCAACCTCGCTTCGCCTCGGGCGACTTCCGATCGCTGTCGGTTTTCTGCGCCAGAGTCAAAGGACTTCGCGAAATACCCCGATGTTGCACGAAGCGTCTCACTACACTACTCGGCGTACGCCAGTTAGGAATATTTTTATATATATATATATATAAATATTAAATATGTAGCTTTCTACATAATTAATTATTTAGTTAACGTATTGACGTCGTACTATTCACTCAATTAGGTACCTATAGCAGCTGCCTCTTGAACGATATTCACGTTATGGGTACGGGAGACTCAAAACGACTGAGCTCTTCGCGAAGTAGCACGAGTGTGTAGTCACGTTCTTCGGACTGCGATCGACTTCGACGAGCACTTCGTCAGTTACTTCGCGAGTAGTGTAAGGAGGCATAAGATTTTTCCGTCACGACCCCTTCTGATGCAGTGTAGACGGCCTAGGCGGCTATAATGAAGCGAGATGGAATAATATCCGTCTCCCTCGCACTTTTTCTTATCTTGCCATGAGACATATTTTAAATGACGTCATGACTTCATTTTAATAGACGCTAGTAATTCATTTATTTGTATTTGTTAATCAATAATATAATACGTTTATCAATAATAATATTCTACGAAAGGAACTTCGTTCCAACCGAGTGTTCCACGACACTCACGCATGTTTTTTGTTTAAATCCCTGGTAAGCTATTATTTATTCAAAAAACAGTGGCAGAGAGTGCTTAGTATTTTTTTATTTATTACAACCATTCAATTTAGCTACCACAAAGAGTAGACGTAGAATATATTATGTGTAAATCATTTGGGTCTGGCACTAGTTTCTCAGGGTAATGTGGAATGTTGAACACTCAACGTGTTAACATGAAGTTTAATTTAATAAAACTAAGTGTTTTAGCCTGAAAAAAAAAAACACCTTGACTGTATCCATTCTCGTTCAGTGTCCCCTAAGAAACGTACGAATTAAAAGTCAATTTTAATAAATATTTATTCAAGGCAAAGTTACAAGTTTTTACGCTTGAAAGTTAATCAATAGGTACCTTCTAAGGCCGGAAGCGAAGTGTAAGGTGGTCCCTACGAGATTACCTATATAGATGAAATGACGAGCTAGTATAACATGCAGGAAGTCGATGGATGCAGGAGACTCAGAACCGTGTGGGATTTTATGGCATTCCTTGGAGGAGGCCTATATTCAGCAGTGGCCTTGTCAGCTAGCAGGGCTTTATTGATCAAGAGCTGCTATGATGCTGTAATGTTGCGGACTGATAAAGAAGAAAAAAAAATTAAATGTTTGTTCAGCTTCATCATAATCTCACTGCTGAACATACATAAGTCCCCCAAGAAATGTCACAAAACACGGTCTTGACGCTGCACCATTAACTGTCTGCATTTTAGACTTAGTGTCTATTAATTTTTATTCGAAGAAACCACAGAATAAAATTCATTTTCATTTGTATAACATTATAATGATAAACATGCCGTGTGGTATCCATGTAAGGAATCCGTAATTTCATCTAGTCAAGTGGGTATCGTAAGAGGTGATGGTGGGAGTTAGCATTTATATGGCTTGTCATAGATAAGAAAATAACCATCTCATCAGACGTAAAATATTCAGACTGTTGACAAGCATCAGCGTCTAAGGTAGTATGTTATGCATTTTTGATCACTGACGTCCGAAACTACTGTAATACCATTTACTTTCAACGCAATTTCTGTTTAACCCCACACACATTTTGTAGGTAAGTATTTAAGTATTAAAGGGGTATGATATTACATACGACTTTGGGGCTGTGAAGACCAATAGAACAATGAGAACACTTGAAATGACGCGAGGGTAGTTGATTGCGTTCTGAAAGCTCTATTCAAAATAAAACTATGTACGAGCGTTGTATGTACATTCGAACACTAATTTTTTTGGCTATTAAATCACTTTTCGTAGTAATCCTAGGTGGTGGGAATACTCTTCTACCTAGGAATCTGTCTGGGTGGGTTAGAAGAGCGTGGTCCTCATACCTATTTCTGCCGCCAAGCAGTAGTGAGTGAAGGTATTCAACGGCGGCAGTGGCCTCCAAGTAAATTCCTTTGTCGTTGCAATTTTATTTAAAAAAAAACGTAGAAAGTGAAAGAAAACACCTTCCAACAAACAAACAAAATATTACTTGGTTAAAAGGAGCTAGTAAATTATAGTATCAGAGACTATAGTTGTTCATTATTATATAACCTAAAGCGTTCAGTAAGAGCTATTTTATTTAAAAGTTAATATTTCTTTACTGTCCCTTCTAAAAATTTGTCTAATTTTGTCTATAGTAATTATGATGTTCTTCTGAAATATTTGTACAGACGGACAGAACCATGGCGTTGCTCGCAAACAGCGGAATTATAATCAAGCAGACATGTCTCATGTTTTTTTAATCACTTCAGAAACCTTGTCGCTAAAAATTGTTTGTCTATTCACCCGGTTTAGAAGGGGAAGTTTCTCTAAAATTACTTTTTTAGGATTCAGAGCCAGATGTAAGTCTGTATTCCATCCAAAATTCTGTTATCGTAAAAATAGTGTCAGTGTTAATATATAAAAATTACGTGTCACATTGTTTGTCCGCGATTAACTCCTTAACTACTGAACTGACTGCAATGAAATTTTGCACAATGTGTGCAGTTTGGTCCAACTTGAGACGTAGGATAGTTTTAATTCCGATAAGTGACCCCTCAATAGTTTTTATTGCGAATATAAGGATTTTGTAATAGGACAAAGGATCGTCGAAAGGATAGAACAACGATTGTCACTAGAATTATGTTTTATAATGTCCTTAGAATTAGAAAGTTTAATATTTTTTTATTTAACGCTATAAATCTGGAAGTAATAATTTATGTACTTATCACTTGGGAGCGCTGATAAAAAGGGAGAACGGTTATTGCACGGACGTTTGTTCACGAAGCCCGAACCGCGACTATCTTTGTTTATCTTGGTTATAAATATGTAAAGAGTTATTAACATTAACAAAATGTAGCATTGATGAGATATGTTTTGAATGATATTCTGCCTTACGCCGAAGAATCTTCAGCCAGAAAATATCGTTATTTGATTTTGCCAATAATAAAGGTTCATCATATTTTTATAAAGTTATAGCCTACGTACAACTGCTGAGCACAAACCTCCTATCATTTCTGAGAAGGTTTTAGGGCAAGCCAAACGCCAGCCGCGCTGCCCCAATGCGTGTTGGCGAACTTCACATGTCTTCGAAATATTTTTATTATTGAATGCAATGATTCAATGTTTATAAGCTGTCAAATGAAACGATGTGTTTAAAAACTGTAAAGAAATTCCAGTGACTTCATAGTTCCCTATAACAAAAAAAGAACATCTTATAATATTATGTACATTAAAAATTACCTGTATTAAAAAATTTCCCGGCTACCTAGCGTAGTGGCTTAGCAATGAGTTACAGCGCTAAGGGCCGCGGGTTCGTATCCCGCACGGAACAAATATTTGTATGGTATACAAATAATTGTTCCGGGTCTGGATGTTTGTCCTTGTGAAATTTATGTATGTTAACTGCTTCCACGTTACAGGAGAAAACCCTAGTATGGAGGTAACTTTTTTTTTTTAATAAAAAAATATAAAAAAATCTAAATTCAAATTATGGGATATTGTTATTTATTTATAATAATCACAATCTTAAATAACAACACAACTTCCATTGCGCTCTATAAACACGGGACGATATAGGAGGCTACGGAGAATTAGAAGGAAAAGGCAGATCTCCCCAATCCGAAGCCGGCAAGCCGGAAGGACGAGCGCCAAAGAAGAGCGTATCATTCCCACTTCCACCTCCCATAATTAAACCCTACTCTAAGGACATAGCGTTGACCCGTCGCCCTACACGTCTAGGACTTCAAGGTAATGTGCACGGTGTTCCCACGAGCCGCCATATGAAGAACAAATGAAGAGCACCAGATTTATTCCCTTAACGAGGATAAGCCTATAGGCTACAGGCGTCGGGGTTGCTGAAGTATTTTTTTTATAGGATAAGGGTGACAAACGAGCACACAGTCCACCTGATGGTAAGTGGTTGCTGTGGCCCATAGACATCTACATCTATCCTCGTTTGCGAATCAAAACGCAGATGCGTTGCCACCCGTGAGGACTAAGATGGAATGCCTCATTTCGAATAAAAAGGGCCTCCGGCCACCTACACTCACCAAGCGAAACGCAGAGGTAAACCTCTACTTCACGCTGGTATTCTGTGAGGTCGTGGTACCACCCCGGTTCGAGCCGGCCTATCCGTGCGACAGCAAAAGCTGCCGCGTGGCTCTACCACTGATGAAGTATTCTAAAACGTAGGTGTAGCCCAAGCAAAGTACTAAAAAACAAACACCGTGGGGTTCTCGTCGGTAGTAGTTGTAAACCGCCATAATATGAGGATATTTTCTATCGTAAAATAATGTAGGTTACTGTAATTCTACTGTGTATATCTATATTATAAAATCTTAATGTATTCTATCACGCAGAGAAACTCCGAGCGTAGCCTTCTCTACCTATAGTTCGCTGAGCGACTTAAGCTTCCTTATACGGCCAGCAGTGAAGGGTATGTCGCGGTTCCGTAAGTCATCAATGGCAACACGCACTTGTAGATACACTATTAAAATAGTATTATAAATTCTAAAGTATGGAGGCCTCATACGAAAACTTTTCTCTAGAATGCTTAATAAAATTATAAACTACGCAAATTATATCTACTACGTCATTTAGGAACGTTCCTATACATTTTTTTTTCTGAATGATCTGTTAAATACTGTAGCAAACAAAAGTATTTGTATAATAAAATCAGTACCTACCTATCAAGAATACATAACGAAAATATGTGTACCAAATTGCATTTAATAACAAGTGCTACTCGATTACAGAAAAGTTTATCACCCGAAAGAAGAGTACCTAAAGAGTATAATTGTAAGACGTCGTTATATTAAAAGTTTTAGTTATGTTAAAAGTTTTGGTTAAAACGTTGTGATTGGTTTTTGAGTGTATTGATTAAGGCCGAATATTTTTAAACCTGAATTTAATTCAAATATTAAAAAATCCATACGTCAGTTGTAAACAAATAAAGCTTAATATAAACAAATCGAAGTTTTTAAGAAATGCTTAAATTTGCTCTCTCTTTTCACTAAATGGAAAAAGACGATAGAATGAGACGGCTATAGAGATAATTAATACTTAAGTTTTTTTAAACTATTTTAAGTCAGTGCTGGACTACGATTCCACTTAAGTGAGTAAGTGATGCAGACGAACAAAAACCTATTCGCTCTTGCTTTAAAGACGCCCGTCCACATTGTAAAGATGGAAACAGAGAAAGATGGAAAGACAGATGCTAACAAATAATTGTACTCCTTTGCTGAACGCATAATGAACGACGAAGCCAACCGTTTGGTTTGAATGCGTGGCATGTTCATAACAAAGGGGTCTGTGGATTTGATGATGGAACGGAGAGGGAGGAATTAAGTGATGCAATTCCTGTGCACACCCTCCGAAATATATCCTGTAAAAAATCGTTTGAAAAGTACTGTACTTTGAGCTTGTGCGCTTTTTCAGAGACTAGCAAAAGTTAGTTAGAACCATATTGGTGTCACCAATAAAATCTCTTAGAAATCATTTCCACTGGGTTCAAAGCCGCTAGGTGGCATTTTTCAGTAACGGACTTGCGTTTTATATAGTGTAAGTACAGAATAAATAAGTGTAAGCAAATGTTCCGGCGTGCAATATCGCCGCACCTTTGAAAGGACATTTGATTTCCGTGCAAAGTAAGTGATAAACAACGATTACAATAAAGCCGCTACTGTTTAAATTTATATCACGTTGAAAAAAATGCTATTGAAAATGCCGAACATTATATTACAAGAAATCATCTTATCATACAAATAAAATTAAAGTGTCTGTTTGTAATGTCAAAATTACAGAGCATTACTAAATGCATATAAAAGTATAAACGGTAGGTACTTATAACACAAATACACTTTTTATTACACTTTTTACATTATTTGTATGTCTGTCTGTCCGTTCGTCTGTTTGTTCCGGCTAATCTCCGAAACGGCTGGACCGATTTTGACGAGACTTTCACTAGCAGATAGCTGATGTCATAAGGAGTAACATAGGCCGCTTTTATTTTAGAAAACATAATTAGGATTCCTTGCAAAAAAAACCCTAAATTACACGTATATTCAACACGTAATATCCCCGTTTCGCGATCGACTTGACATCATTTTATCTTTAAAGCTTCCCGGTCCTCTTTCGAATCCAGCTAACCAATGACCAATAAAAAATAAGTTAAACCAATGAAAAATAAGTTTATAAGTACACAAGATGATGACGGTTGAGGATAAGTAGGATAGATACAATTAAGGAAGGGAATTATCATGGGAAATATTAGAGTTCCAAGTAATAAGTTTTGAGTAGATTTTTGAAGGAAAAAAGGGACTGAGAGCACGTCGAATATAAAAAGGCAAGGAGTTCCACAAGCGTACAGCTGTAACCGAAAAAGATATATTGAAGAAGGAGGATGAATGTGCTGGAATAGAAAGCAAAAAATTGTTACTGGAACGTAGATGATGATCATGAGAAGAGGAAACGAATTTAAAGCGGTTTTTCAGGTAACGTTTAGTATAGGGATTGAACAGCATATTGTATAAAGCAAAAAGGGTGTGAGTGTTCCTGCGAAGGCGAATCGGCAGCCACTTGAGGTATTTACGAAATTCTGATATGTGATCATATTAATAGTAGTACAGTAGAACGCCGATTATCCGAACGCCGATTAACCGAATCGCCAATTATCCGAATCGGTCCTAAGCGTAATATAAAAAATTAAAACCAAGTACTGTAAGTAAATAACGTTACTTACAGTATTTGGTTAGCTGATATTAAAAATAACAATGAAAAAATTTTAAGTTTTGTGACTGCGTTGGAAACTGGTGATGGATGTTCGTCGCGAAAAGTAATGAAAAAGGCAAAGGATGAACAGCTTGAGAATGCTGTTTTTACGTGGTTTCTGCAGCAACGATCTATTGGACAACCAATTTCAGGATCGAAAGGAAAAAAATCAGGATGAAAAGACGCGAATATTCAGTGAAAAAATGGGTGAGCTGTGGATAAAGTGTAAAACCATTTGTAAACTTAATAAAGTTTATTCTATGTGTGACAGTTTGTTTTTCTATATTACGTACCAGTCTATGTCCGATAATCCGAATCGACACCGGTCCCAATTAATTCGGATAATCGGTGTTCTACTGTAATATCGTTTGCCATTGCGCTATGATGAAACCATGAACGAATGACTGACTCTGTGGAGTCGAGAAACTGCAACACTAGCTTGTGTTAAACGTAAAGTAGTTGGCAAAAGGTCAATATCATATTCTAGAATATATTTAACTTTTGGCAACTACTGTAACAGAATTTTAACAGACCCTAGGGTCTTTAAACATTTTTCATGGTCATAGTAAATTATAATCTCAAAAATCACGTCGATGCACAATACTGCGACAATATGAGTTAATCTGTGAACCCTCCTATCTGAACTGCATGCTGAACGTGATGGTCATATGCAGGCCTATTCGCTTATTTCCTGCACATCAAAACAATAGCATCATTATTAATATTGCGTATTAGTACATTACGTAATTGCATTGGTAATAAAACATGCAGCGCAATGAACTACAAAATGACCTATAGTTTTGATATTACCAACCGATGGTGACTAACACCTATGAACATAAGTACACGACACCACTAACAATAAATTAATAGAAAATTACCAACAATAAATTAACTCATGAAAGGTAAGTCGGATTGACATAATATGTTTTGGGAGCTGAAATCTAAAGAGTATGTATATCTGTCTGCTTGAATCGCACTCTCACCACACATTTACCCAGTTTGTAGTCCTATAATTATACGCGTCATTCGGTTGACGTCACAGAGGCCAATAAAAAAACCTAAACCAGCTGGCTATGGCCATATGTTGAGTGGCATTGGCAACGCGTTAGTGATAACTAGGTACTAATCTAGTGTAATATACATAATGTGTATGTTCGAGTAAATTGGCCTCTTCTTGTAGGTTCTATAGATTGCTATAAACATACGGCGCTTCTTCACACCAATACACTTAACACTTAATACATTATACGAGTAAGTGCTGTTGAAAACTATACTTGACTTAATTTGCGTTTAAAACTTAGGTTGGCTGCCATCCCTAATTTTGAAATGTGGACTTTAGCATCTTCGGCTACATCACTACTTACCATCAGGTAGGTAGCCAAGCACGGGTTTATAATAGTTAAAAAAAACTTTTACGATTACGAAACTTAACACAGAGATCCCAATTGTTATAAGTGATCAGATCCAGAATACTCTTATTTGTGCCCAGATTCAATAAATCAAAGAAAGAAAACAATTTCGTTCTACCGTAAATCGAAACGCAACAGTGACAAATTTTAATTAATGAAAAAAGATTTTCATTATTGATTTAATTTAAATCAATATATTCATTACCCAAGAGCTCCTGCCGCATTCAGGACCAGGATTTTTTTAGAAATTTGCCACAATTTGCTATTCTGCTTCAGTTAGATCCTAGCAGTGCCGTAACTTCTTTATTTTTAAAATTTGACGTAAATGGTTTTGCCACTTATGCAACAGCTTTGTAACATAGGCGCCACAATAGAAGTCATAATCAAAGTTTACACATTTTAAATTTAGCTTTCATTAATAATTCATTACATTAATATTAATAAAAACTGTCCAAATATAGAAAGTATATGGAATTGAACACGCAAAAAGTCACATGGGTAAAATTCAAAATATAACCTGCTAATGACATACATTTCACTATACATAGAATATGACAGTAAATATAACGCAGTGCAGTTAGTGTGCGTAGCTAGTTGATTAAACAATAAATAAATTAATATACTTTAACAACGGCCCTACTCATTACTCCCACGTCATGGCAGCCACATTATAACACATTTGTGACTCAACCGGCTAATCGTATCCATTGGCGGCGGAAAGGGGGACCAGCATCCTGACACCGGACCACCCTAACGCAAACTTATCTAAAATTTAAACATATTAGGTAACTTTAATCTGTCTATGGGGAGCGAGCCTCTCTATTTCTTAAATAAATTGCTTTAATAATCATTGACATACTAATATCCAATAACCAAGCATCATTAGTAATTATTTATAAATGAGATATTTGATTTCTTATAAGCACCAATTAGATAAGGGGTTCGTACGGATATTTCAATTTTTAGGAGGTAGCATAACAAAAAATAGAATCGATATCCTGTACAAGAATGAAAGAAAAAAGAACTACATATTTATTTGACATGCATATTTTACACGCATTATAAAATATATTATATACAAAAGCAAGGGGGTGGGGGGGGGGGGAATGCATGTACCAGTCTAATACTGCTTACGCATTGACAATTGAAAAGCAGTACATACATATACACATCAATAATTAATAATGAAACAAACAAAAAAGTAAAAAGGAAAAAACATCAATATGAAAATGTGACATCAAATAGGTCTCCAATTGGGAATGCAAATCTCGCGAGATTGGGGCTCAAGCGAGATCCCGCGAGTTTATGAATAACAATACTGCGAGATCTCGGCAATTTCGAGATCTCGCGATATTAGCAATTTTATGTGCTTTTTTGCAAATAATCACAATATTTGAATAAATTAGGATAAATATTATAAAAATTATAAGTATTATAAGATAAAAATTTATTTTCATGAATTTTTTCAATAGACATTTACGCATCAAACATTGTTTGACGTACCTATCTGTCTATAATTTTTTAATAAACTTCTAAGTAGTAAACTTTAAAAAAAGTAAAAAAATTATTAAAAAGTTAAACTTTTAAAACAGTACAACAAACAAACAAGTAACAAACAAAACAACGAGAAGTAAAAAAAATTGAGTAGACTATTAAACTGAGATATTATTACCAATTAAATAAAACTATATCTACTCAGTAGGTCCATTAGATATTACAGATTAATTAACAAAATATACCAATTAGCCAGACTATTAGAAATTACCTACAGATTAATTAACAAAATATAACAATCAAATGAAAGATTTGTTCAGTTCAAATCACGAGCCATTATTACGACTTATTTTGAAAGTAGCTCCTTAAGAAGCACAAAATGTCCAAAGAATCGTCTGCTAAACGGTTTCTTATTTTGTTGGCCAGATAACCAGCCGCTGAGAAGGCCCTTTTGGATTAAACGCTAGTTGGAACCACAGATCTCAGGCAGTTATCCACGAACTGTTAAAGTTCGCCTTTTGACCCCCCGGACTCGTATAAATTCCTTTTTGATTAATGCCTCCAGAGAATTAGTAATATGTTTTCTGTCTGTAGGTTCTTTGAACGCAGCAGTCAATGTTTCCTGAAGTACTTCTTGCAATGAAATACGCACGACCGAGTCTGAGAGACTCTTCGTCCCGCGACCGAAACGCACCGAACGAAAATGACAGATCGCAACTCCGTCCGTGTCAGTCTGCGCTTCGAATAAGACGATTTTATGCTCGACTGTAATCTCGTTAAAGTCGAGAGATCTCGCTTTTTTTCGTCCGAAATCAATCTCGCTAAAAAAGGCCGAGATCCCGCGAGAACGAGATTGCACTCCCTAGTCTCCAACTCAGCATAATGCTGCAAAGACAGCGCTGGTTTTCAGTTGGAGCCTTGTGACTTCGCAGACAAGTTGGTGTGTGATCTACCAACTACGAGTTATATATAAGTTCATAGTTATCTATTAAAAATTACGAGTTAAAAAGTAGTGCTAACTGCTAACGTATATAACGTATACACACATACACTGAGACTAAACCTAGCTAACAGGTGTATAAGTGTTATTATTGCTATATATTCAAATAATACCTACTTATATACTTATACATGCAATATTAAAATGATATTTGACTATTCTGACTATTCTATGGGGAAGACATCTTTTACTTTTTTCGTAAAAGTAGATAATTTAATATTCTGTAATCAAAGAGACACGCCGTGTTATGAGACCTGCTGAATTTTTAGAGCAAAACGAAGAAAAAATTTAGATTGAAACTAATAAATAATCATTCATCAAATAACAGAAACGCATTAATAATCAATAATATTGAAACATAAAAAAGTATAGAACAAATATAAATATTGTTATCATTCGTACGTTCGAGACAGTTATTACGTATTATTGTACCAAATAATGCAACTTTAATCTATGGGGAGGCTTATCTTCAGCAGCACGCTTTTGATAGGCTAGGCTGTAATGAATTAATATAGTTAAAAATTAAAAATTTTGTACAGCCGACTTCAATATTAGTTATTAAGAATAACTCAAAAACTATTGGCCTGACCTTGATGAAATTCATACCAGCTTTCAAATTATCATACGAGAAGTACCAGCTTTCAAATAAAAAAAAAGAATCATCGAAATCGGTTCATCCAGTAAAAAGTTATGAGGTAACACACATAAAAAAAAAAACAAAAAAAATGCAGTCGAATTGAGTACCGTCTCCTTTTTGGAAGTCGGCAGAAATGAATGAACTGAAACTATGGGGACTGAAATTGAATTTTTTAGGTTTAATAACTCCACAAGCAGATACCATTGTCCACCATAGGAAGAAAACAGGAACAAACACCTTATAGAACGATTAATCTATGCCTGAACATCTCAAACACTGGTTGACGTGACATAACCCACGCTATTAGTAAATTAGTACCAGTTACTCGACTTCACCGAGTCATTAATTCATTGTTGAGGCGATGTATACGCTTTTACAACAAAATCCCAGAAAATATACAAAATTTAACCTCCTCAAAGTTCAAAAAAAATAAACAAAGTTGGTATAAAAAGGGATATTATAATATTAAGGAATTTATGGATGATAATAACCCAGGGGTTATTATAATGAGGTGATCGCTACCAAGATATTTTTAATTTGTTTTGTGTGGTTAATTGTGATTACATGATTGTAAGCTGTTATTTAAAAAAAAGTCCCGCTGGGTTTCTTACTGGTTCTTCCCAGGACAGGGGTGTTTTTTCGAACCGGTGGTAATTAAACAAAAGAGTGACTTTCAATAAATATTATTTATAATCTATATTGAATAAAAAAGTTTCTGTTTCTGTTTCTATTATATAGCGCAAAATAGCAGTTAACGGTGCTGTGTTTCATTTAATGAGTGTAGAGATCCTTTTTAATGGAAACGAGGCATTCTTAGTCTTGAGACAACACATCTACGTGTCTATGCGCCACAGCGTCCACTTACCATCTGGTGAACAGCGTGCTCGTGCAACTTTATTCTATAAAAAATAATACGGTATATGCGAGTATAGACACTCAAACCGAAACACACTTCAAAGAACCGGAGACCCTTTTAACTGGCAAAGACGCATTCCATCTTAGTCCTCACGGGTGACAACGCATCTGCATCTGTCTTTATTGAGGATAGATGTAGATGTCTATGGGTTGCAGTGGCCACTTACCATCAGGTAGACTGTGTGCTCGTTTGTCACCCTATCCTATAAAAAAAATCGAAAAAAATTACATAACGGCATTTAATTCGTCTAAGACTAAGGAAATAAGAGCGAAAAAAGAAAGCTATAGAGGGAGAGAGGAAGAGAGAAATCAGAAAAACAGTTACGGAATAGTGTGCAGTTAAATCTTCATATTAAGGTGCGGTTGGACATTAAAGTATTACGGCTTTATGAAACTTTGAAAGACGCGTTTACAAAAAACTTCGCCATGTCGTCAGTCGCTTGAAAACTTTAAAGCCATACAAAAATCCACCGCCAATACACAATACGTCGTTGAACACGGGACGTCAGGGGGGCTCAGCGTCTAGACGCCCCAACCGCCAACGCTCGCGTGCAACCTACTAATTAACAAACAGCTCTGACAACCGATTGTTGACGGCCCAACAAAAGGAATCTTAAGCGATACACGAGCACACGCACAATTAAAACGGATCTACGGATGTTACAAGAACCATTTTTTTTAAATAAAGAAGAACACTAACGACGGCATGAACAACGGATTATAAACCGTAACAACTAAGTGGTAACTCTTTTTTTTTCCTGGAAGTCCGTCTGGGTAGGTACTAACCCTTCACCTATTTCTACTGCTAAACAGCAGTGCTTTTGCTGCTGTGTTCCCGGTCTGAAGGTTACTGAGAACCGGAATAATAATAACAGGCTATGAGTCATTCCCAGTGAGATTCATGTCCAGCAGTGGACTTGTACGGGCTGACCAAAGCTACAAGTTTTTTGTACGATACAACATTTTTGTTTAGTTAAGTTTTCTATAGTCAATTTGCTTGTTAAGCGAAACAATTACTATAATTACTAGATTTATATTCTTGACACTGTCCTATAATAAATCTAATGAAGGTGAAAGGATTATCCAAACGGCCGTGGAGAAAATGGCTTATTGTCCAGGGTGTGGTGCGTATATATTAATATGCTATATATTAAAATAGCAAAACATGTGTTTAGAATACAACTAAAACGTCTACCAAGTTTTTTTTTATATAGGATAGAGTGACAAACGAGCACACAGGCCAAGTGATGGTAAGTGGTTGCTGTGATCCATAGACATCTACATCTATCTTCAATAAAGAATCAAAATGCAGATACGTTGTCAGCTGTGAGGACTAAGATATGGAATGCCTCTTTTCCAATAAAAAGGATCTCCGGCTCTTTACATTCACCATATGAATCACAGCAGCATTGAGCTGCTATTTTACGCTGGTATTTTGTGAGAGCGTGGTCCATCCCCGGTCGAGCCGACCCATTCGCGTTATAACTATCATATAGCTGAAGCATGGCTACCACGTAAAATTGCCTGCTTATAAAGCAATGTGCTATCCTATATACCAGGATAATTTAGCGTGTTTCGAACTCAGCTTTAAGTAGTTAAAAAATATGGCCAGACGTTTCACAACGTGGTTAGGTCGCTTTTCATTTCCTATAAGGGCGGAAACTACTTCATTTTGAAATCGACTTCTAAATATATAATTTCAATACGTCGGACGTAGTACATGAAAACGTAACGACGGAAGCATTTGCGTGAAGAGGCGGCGCCGTCAACTTCCGCTCAATAGGAATCGGAACCGCTCAAACAATAGGTATCCCGGGTTGTTATCACAAATATATATTTATTAGTTGTACAAATATTTGATGATATGTGATTTAGGTTAACAATACCGGTCCGAGGTGTAACACAAATTCACACACTTAGCCTCTTTTAAATTTAGGAGGTGCAATAATAATTTTTGTGTACAAGTATCTACCTAGCTTACGTCTTTATCAGTCCGTAAATGTCATATTCTAGACATGGGAGGGGCGCAACGTAAAAAAGGTTTGCCTTAAACGTCACGCTTGACAAGCGAATTGACAAACGTATTATGTCACGCTTTTTTGACGCTGCTGCCCGTCGCCGGCACGGGCACTTTACTTGTGACATAAACGAGATGGTATACTGCACTCTATTGGAAGCCATAGGATTGTTTGACATGTCCCAAGTCCAGTCGTCTTTTAAGACACCCCTGGCCACGTCACGGTTCTTACAGCATTTTTATTGGACTTGGACTAATTATTATGTGATCAACTTCGATAATTGCTACATCTAACACTGAGCGGCCCTGTGGTGCCCGCTCTGTTCGGTTATACCGCGGGATTGTAACAGTGTTTTACGCTGTGCTACACTGCATGTTCCATATGATGCATGGTTCTCCGTCATTGGTGTAGAAACTGAGTGCCGAGTGTGCAGTGGTAGGTGGTTGACGACGAACAATACAAATAGCAAATACACACTCTTGTATTTGGTTGCACGGTGTCCGGATTGGCAGCGTGCTGCCAGGTGGAAAATCCCGCGAGTTACACTCCACCGGCCCTAGCCCAGGTCATTTACGCAGCGTATGTATATGATACAAATACTTAATCTCTTTTAAATTTAGGAGGTGCAATAATAACGGTGCTTATTTATTTAAACTTACATGATATATACAAAAGTCTGCCCTTTTGATTTTTTAAATAATAATGATCATATTAATCTTTATTTGCATAAAATTTTTATACGTGGTAGAGCCATGCTGCAGCTATATTAATAGTATAGCTGTAGCACGAATGGGTCGACTCGACCGGGGAAGGACCACGCTGTCACATAATACCAGCGTAAAATAGCAGCTTAATGTTTGCTGTGTTTCGTATGGTGAGTGTAGAGAGCCGGAGATCCTTTTTACTGGATACGAGGCATTCCATCTTAGTCCTCACGGGTGACAACGCATCTGCATTTTAATTCCTAAACGAGGATAGATGTATAGATTTTATACGTGGTAGAGCCATGCTGCAGCTATATTAGTAGTATAGTTGTAGCACGAATGGGTCGGCTCGACCGGGGAAAGACCACGCTCTCACAGAATACCAGCGTAAAATGGCAGCTTGACACTGCTGTGTTTCGTATGGTGAGTGTAAAGTAACCGGAGACCCATTATACTGGAAAAGAGGCATTCCATCTTAGTCCTCACGGGTGACGACGCATCTTTATAGTTTTATGTGAAAATTTTGACTTAACACTTGTGTTCACATTAATGGTTTATAGTTTTACATTCGTGACTGATGGCCAACATATATGTTTTTAAATCCTCACCGACGGTGGTTTATTGCAATACCAAATAGAGAGATGTTAGTGTTATGGTCAAGCTGGATTAGCCAAGATTCAAGTTCAAAATCAAACCCCTCGATGTCAAAATTTGTTGAGTCAATTATTATGGTCAAGACCCAAATATTGACAATATGGAGTTTGAGTTCAAACTCGAGATTGTCTCTGAATATGTTACAAATTTTCAACATCACAGGTAGAATAACAGACCTGCACTTCTTATTTCCACAATGTGAGGCTTATGCAAAAGGATATGAGGTAATCTACGGCAGCGGATAAGGAACAAAATCACGATGCATCCGTGCATGCGTACTAGGAAGCTAACAATTTGTGAGTTGATACAAATGTTGGCTCTAGCTGACATTTGAAGATAAAGAAATAAGATAAGAAGTAATCAAGCCTCTGACAATTATGCCATGATGTATCCATGACGTCTATGCTATTATAGTTTCCACAAGGTCCAACCGTCTGGAGCAACCAACGGACATAAACCAAGAAGAAGCGAGTGCCTCTTTTTTAGCACGTTCATTGTCTTAAGCAATTAAAAAACAAAATCGTCGTCTATAGTCTACAGTCTGAACGACATCATCTTAACATCTATACGTTGGAAATATATGAGGGACGTTAATGGTTAAAAATAATAAAATGTGAGAGCGGATGTTCAACTTGCCCTCTTGCTTTCGCAGTTAATCATTATCAGTAATACCAGCGGATTGCATTATAGATACATTCAGTATAGAGCAATTACAGTTCGACCCTACCGTAATATGTTCCCGTCACAATGTCACAGCAGTGTAAAGTGAGGGGCGTAATTACATGATAACACCAAAGTAGGCAAACCAACAGCAACACTACCCATCTCAATGTAACACAGGGCAGCCTCTCAGCAACACCACCTTCCTTGCCTGCACTAGAACTAAGAATTACTATAACGGACGGAACCACGATACTATCTTAGCACTCGAAGAATGACTTAGGCGGAATTTCCCTCGCACGACGCCTACAGAGAACTTTATACTGCACTGTACAAACTGGTAAACCGCCACCATCAATATGACACTCCGTTATAGTGATGCAACTTCTCATTTACTCTCGATCCAACCGGTATCTTATAAACGCGCCGACATATAGAATTTACAGAGATTATTGATACGAAATTTGACCCGGGGTCTCTATTGCTTCTCGTAGGGCTGCAAAGCAAAGGGTGGTTGGACTTCTTTTCTAACTAAGACTTCGCCTGGTTTGGCACCACTACTTTTACCTATTTCTGCCTGCACAGCTGCTCCGGTCTGTGGGACAAACATCCAGACCCAGAACGAGTATTTGTATGGCCTACAAATTCTTCTGGGTCTGGATGTTTGTCCTTGTGAAACCTATGTATGTAAACTGCCGTTGCGATATAGGAAAAAATCCTAGTGTGGATTTAACTCTTTAAAAAAATGATTGACTGTGAGATATTCAATTTCGATCCTCAGATGTGACAACACATCTGTAGCCTGCTTTGTATAAAATTGGTAGTCCATGGGTTGCAATGATCACTTACCATCAAGTGGCAGTGGACTGTAAGTTCATTTGACACTTGAATTTTATATAAAAAATCACTCGCACGAGTAACTGGATCAAGAAGTGCGGGTCTTATTGATCCCGTTACCAATTGCGACGCAGTGCTTTTAAATCTGAAAAGGCATTTTAATAAACACAAGAATAAAAAGTAACACAAAACGTTGCCAATTTCAGCAGTTGTTGTAGAATTTTCATTTTGTTACTGCGTGATTATTATCCTCTCTGAAATAAGGAGAAGGGCTGTGTAGTTGAGCCAGCAGTGAGACGAATCGAATTTACCACTGATTTTATTATAATAATAAAATTATAAGATGGTTTTATTATAATAATAAAATTACAGGATACCAGAAAGTAGAGGTTTTTTTTTTTTTAAGTAAGTGTGCCAAACAACATACCGTTCACCGGATGGTAAGTGATAGTAATGATTCAGACATCTTCGTCTATACTGTATTAAGAATTCAAATACAGATTCGTCTTTTCGTCCATAAGGGTTGTGATTCGTTACAAGTAAAAGTTGGTATCCGGTTCTCGCCACTGTCACTCTCCATACGAAACACAGCAGTATTACCGTAATCGTTACAGTCTATTAAAGTCCACTGCTGAACATAGGCCTCCCCCATAGATTGGCTCATAGGGAGAATATTTGCCACAGTTGCCACGCTTGGCAAGCGGGTAGACAACTGCAGTTTATTTTTTTATTTAATGTCGTTATTTGAAAGACCCTGCTGCCCATCTCTTGATTCGTTTCGATCTGTCGGCACTTACGACACCCACGGGATTATATGAAGTAGTGGATATTCTTCGAGATTGCCGTTACACGGCACACACTACACTACTACTATCTTTAAACTGTGGTATTATGGTGCTATTACGCACGTGTGTGGTTTTCTCCAGTCAAAACATCCCATTCGTAATGCAGCCATAATACATTACAGTGCTTCGTTTTCTGGTGGGTACCACCAGCTGCAGTTTCACGACAGGAATAAATATGGAGCTTTAGATCCAAATCAAAGCGAAACAAACCGAAACTTAATAAAGCTGTCGAACTTTCTGGTATATGTATGGAACAGCTGCGAACTCTCACACAAAACGCTGGCCGCACCCCGGGGTGAACACCTTGCCCGGCGGGGGACCCCTCCTCGACCAAACAGCAGTGCATATTTTTAAATTATAGAATAGGGGTGACAAACGAGCACACAGTCTACCTGATGGTAAGTGGATGCTGCGACCCATAGACATCTACATTTATCCTCGATTAAGAATCAAAATGAAGATGTGGTATCACTCGAGAACTAAGATGGAATGCCTCGTTTCCTGTAAAAAGGGTCTCCGATTCTCTACACTCACCATACGAAACTCAGCAGCCATAAGCTGTTATTTTACGCTGGTATTCTGTGAGAACGTGGTTCTACCTCGGTGGAGCCGACTCATTCGTGCTACAACCATATTTATAGCTACAGAGTGGCTCCACTACGACAAAAAAATATATTTTATTGTTATGACCTGATTGAGCAGGTTGGTATGGAGAGCTAGAAGGTATTATGGGCATTATGGGCAGTGAAATTCACCTTAGTTCTCGGAGGTGATAATGTACTTGCGTTTTTGTTGGAATTTGATCAAAGCCAGTGTTACTATCCCACCAGATTGTAAGTGGTGATTCGGCCGCAGATTGTAAAGCGCACTAAGTTAGCTTAACAAAAGCCTTAAAGACACCCACATTGTAATCGGATGGAAAGATAGATGCTGGCAACTTATTCCACTCCTTTGCTGTACGTATGACGAACGATAATGTAAACCGTTTGATTCGAATGCGAGGTAAATAGTTGCAATCGTCGAATGTCTACAATGGCGCGCGTTCACTTATCAGGTAGACTGGTAGCTTTTTAGTCAATTCGTTGTTTTAAGAAAATTAATAAATAATTCTTATAATTTCCGACTGTTAGTCTTATTACCGTTTCGTTATTTAAGAATACTAGGTCATTATTACATAACAATACCAGATCGCTTGTATAACTAAATCTTGTGTATAATGCTCTGTTAACGTACTACGGTTCACTACTCTAATTAAATGGCACATTCGAAGCCTAACGAATGTTTTGCTTCGCAGTTCGTACCCTTAACGGCTTATTTCTGGTTTTTCGTTATTGAATTTTAAATAAATGTTTTTTTTTAATATTTAAATAAAATACTGTTGCTTGTGTACTTATCAACATGATATTTGTTTTTCAGGAATAAGAATCATCACAAATTTTCTTTAATCTAACCAAACTTGAGAATATTCTGATTTAGCCGTTTGTATTTAACTAAATATTATGTGGCGACTAAATTCAATTAAAGTATCAGCTTTAAAATCCCGCTTAGATTTTTACGTAATTAAAAGTATTTCGGGGGCTAAGCGCTCGCCTTAAATTTCACAGAACGCGAGCAACCCCGTTTCGATCCTCACCCCACCAATAAAATTGTAAATTGCAATTTTAAGTGATGATTTACTACGTGCACGGCGGTAAAGAAAAACATCTCGAGGAAACATTTAGAACCCTTTAAAAGACACGTGAAGTCTCCCAAATTCCAAATGCCCCCATGCTCAAATTGGGGCAACGCGGCGGACGTTTCCTTGCCCTAAGCCCTCTGGAAATGAGAGGACGGCTGTGCACAGCAGTAGAACGTAGAATAGGCTGTAATTTTACTCTTTACTTTACTATAATATTCCTTCTTCAACAATCATTCATGTTGGGAAGCATATCCTTGTACCCAATTAAACTAGAATCAGCGGCTATAATAAAATCAATAATATTTTTTGTGATTGTGCAGCATCAAAATATTTAGGTATAAACAAGAAAAAGAGGATATGTGAAAGTAATTTCACAATTCCGCAACTATTGGTTTCAGCTGGAATGTAAACACGGGAACAATGGTAGCCCGAGCTACGGGATCTATGACACGGAGACTATGTCTCGTGGTGGCGGCACAATAGAATCCTTCTTCCAATTTCGTGCCATTGTTGTCGTAAGAGGCGACTATAAGAAATACTTCGACGGTTTAACCATCTCTTTTACGCCAGACGTAATTTCCTGACCGGCGACGAGCAGCAGCGTTCAAAGTTGCGACGGCGGGTACTGCGATCAACAATCCATCTGCTAAACGTGACGATAAAGGCAAATCATCCAACGGGAGAAGCCTTTGTCCTGCAGAGTAGTTTTACGGACTGAATTTTTTTAACTGGCCGTACGGCTCTGGGTTCTAGCCCTCCTGAGCCTTTTACGGACTGATCATGAAGAAGTACAGACTAGTGATATCTCCTTGCAAGCTATTTAACGTGATTGTCATTTACGTTATCAAAAAGGGAGAAAACCATTTCAGAAAAATATTTTTTTTAATATAGAAATAGAGTGACAAACAAGCACACAGTCCACCTGATGGTAAGTGGTTACTGTGACCCATATACATCTACATCTATTCTCGTTTGCGAATCAAAATGCAGATGCGTTGTCAGCCTTGAGGATTGAGGACTAAGATGGAATGCCTCGTTTCCAGTAAAAATGGGTCTCCGGTTCTCTACACTCACCATACGAAACACAGCCGCGTTATGCTGCTATTTTACGCTGATATTCTGTGCGTGGTCCTTCCCCGGTCGAGCCGACCGATTCGTGCCACAACTATACTACTAATATAACTGCAGCATGGCTCTACCATGTAAAGGGGCGTAAAAAAAGGGGCATGTCCTTAATAAATAGGAATGCAGCTATTTCCATACTACAAGTCCCCCTTTTCTATACCACACGCAAAGGCCACGACTTATAGGCTCACACCAAATCTAGTTATAATTAAAATACAATTTGTAAATAAATCGCACCATTTATTAGCATCTTGATTCAGGTTAATTCGTTTAGAAGCCTTATTTTAAATAAGACAAGGTTGTTGATTTTTAATTAGAATTAAGACATAGTGGGTAAATTAAAAGTATATGTAAAGTTATATTTTAGTTTATAATTTATAATACTAGCATTATAATTCAATTTCGTGGTATCAATTAATCTAACTTTTTAGTCACTGTGATAGAAAATATCTATGGAAATGTATTTAAGTTAACTTAACTTAAATACATTTCCATAGATAACTTAACTAACAAAACAAAACACAAATCAAAAAACAACAGACCAAAATTCACCCATTTTTATTGCAGCCACCTAAGTTCATACGCCTCCCACATACATTGCCTCATAGTTGCCACGATTGCCAGGCGGGTTGCCAACGGCAGCTTTTTTACTTTCTAGTGTTATTAGGAAAACGCCGCTGCCCATCTCCTGGTTTGATTACCTCTGTCGCCTTTTACGGCACCGGCGGGACACCATAGGGAAGTAGGGATTGGAATATACTTACACCGCCACACGGGTTAGATTTAGGTTTAGAACAGATACACCAAGAATAATATGCTGTACATGTTTGTGTAAAATTGAAGATCGTGGATTCAGTAATGTTTTCACTCATATAAATCTAGGGAAAAAGCAAACTATAAGAATTTCTTCCCTTAGAAAGCTTTGCTCCTTTGCCATATTTAGCGATATGTAAACTGAAATATTGAAAGGCATCGCCTACACAAAATAGTGCTTACATCTGTCTCGACTTTCGCAATACAAGTCAAGGGTATACTAAGACAGTTGATAATTCATCAAATGATAATAATCAAATGAGATAATCTCATTGTTTTCTCAAGGATTTCTTAATTTTCAGTATTGTAAAATTACATTTACATTTAAAAAAAAAAAAAAAAAACAAAACTTAAATAATAATTACCGTTATCTAATAAAAGTGTAAATCTTTCGCGAGTTTTAATTTGTGTTTTCTATTCGCTAAAAATACCACATCATTTTCAGCCTTCTTTTGAAAGAAGGAAAGATTTTTAACAGTGGTAGAGCCACGCGGCAGCTTTTTCTGTCGTACGGATGGGCCGGCTCGAACCGGGGTGGTACCACAACCTCACAGAATACCAGCGTGAAGTAGAGGTTTACCTCTGCGCTTCGCTTGGTGAGTGCAGGTGGCCGGAGGCCCTTTTTACTGGAAATGAGGCATTCCATCTTAGTCCTCACGGGTGACAACGCATCTGCATTTTCATTCGCATACGATGATAGATGTAGATGTCTAAGGGCCGCAACAACCACTTACCATCAGGTGGACTGTGTGCTCGTTTGTCACCCTTATCCTATAAAAAAAGAAAAAAAAGATACAAAACGAGCATACAGTACACATGATGCTTAGTGAATGACGTGACCGATAGGCAGCTACTTCATCCTCGACTAAGAATCAAAATGTAGATGATTGGTCACCCCCTGACAACTTAAGATGGAAACCTCATCACCAGTAAAAAGGGTATCTAGTTTTCGACACTCACCGTACGAGTCCCAGCAGTGTAATGCTGCTATTTAACGCTGGTATTATGTGCAAGTGTTTCGTATATATTGCCTCATAGAGGGGTTCAGCAGGCGAGTTGCGAGTTTTTTGAGGCTTTTAGAACTTATAAGGAAGATGCTGCTGGCCATCTTCTGTTTCATTTTCCTCTAACAGCTCCTACGACACACCCTACATCACCCTACGTTACAGAAGAAAATCCTGGAGTGCGTAAAGTTTTCTTTAAAAAACGTCATACAAATAAATAAATAGTCATATGGCGGCAAGCTGCGTCTATTAGCGGTCTTTCAAGCTGATGAGACCGGAAGTCATTACGTCCTATTCCCAGAGCATTTTACACCGTAAATCACTGTCAGTCAGCTGAAACTGAATTCTAGGCTTACACAACAAACATTAAATAAAAGAAAAAATATGCGCCGATTTTGCAATACTACGATGCTACTAACAAGTACCTCATCTATACAAATAAATAAAATTGAAGTGTCTGTTTGTAATCTCAAAATTTAGCAAATAAATAAAATTGAAGTGTCTGTTTGTAATCTCAAAATTACATCCTTTTACTAAATGCATATGAAAGTATATATGGTACTAATAACAAAAATTACAATTTTTAAAGTTTTTGTCTGTCTGTCTGTCTGTCTGTCTGTCCATCTGTTTGTTCGGGCTAATCTCCGAAACAGCTGGACCGATTTTGACGGGATTTTCGCTGGCAGATAGCTGATGTCACAAGGAGTAGCATAGGCTACTTTTATTTTAAAAAAAGAATTAGGGTTCCGCGCAAAAAAATGAAAACCCTAAATAACACGCGGGCGAAGTCGCGGGGAACAGCTAGTATAATAATATAAGTGAACTAAGGGCCAACACATACAGTTTGTTATTGTAGCGTGTAGTGGCGGTGTAAGAATAACCACTACCTCCCATAGGTGTCGTAAGAAGCGACACAGGAAGGCAAACCAGGAGATGGGCGCAAACGCCTTCCTTATATCAACTAAAAATATAAAAAAAACTGTGTTTGACATACCGACTTCCAAGCGTGGTGTCTATGTTAAATACCCACTAAGCGGCAATCGATGGGGGAGGCTTAACTTCAGGAGTATATTTAACAAATATTTTTATACTTAGTATATGCTCGTAACTTCTAGGTTCATAAAGAAATAGAGCTTTATTTTTGAACCAAAACAATTACAAATACTATGCCGTATATTCCAGGAGTTTAATTCAAAAATGTACGCTATACGTTCACTATTTAGGTTATAAATTGCTTAATAAAATTCGATCCCTTCGCCCTCATGCATATGTGGTAAGTTCTTTAACCTTTGTGTGCGTCACTTGAGATACTAAAATGAATAAAAAGTTAAAAAGTGATCATGTAACCATATTTTACAACAACGAACATCTACATCTGGTATATATAAAAATGCGTAATACTTATGCAGTTCAACCAAAAAATAGTCTACATTATAGCCATCTAGGCTATTTAATCAGTTTCTTTTTATTTTTTTCGATCGTGTTTTATAGACGTCCATTAAGTCGAAAGCGCCAGGGTAACCCGCGAAATTCAAATTTTCTTACGTTTTTTGCAACTTTCTGTTAAACATACAACCTGACACTAACCTACAGTGTCAGGTTGTATGTTGAACAAAATATAATTCGCGACCGTAACGAGTATGTATTTACAGAATTATAATCATCAACACAACCCTCTAAGTTCGTATAATCCCATTGTATAGCTATTTCCAGAAAAACTCATCCAAAGGGATTATACGAGGGTGGATTGAAAAGTACTCGGCCTAACACAGATCCATTCAATTCTAAAAATCAAATCTGTAATGTCTGCTATCTTCTCTAACCACTGTAGTGTAACACAGGCTCGGCACGCACTTTAACTAAACAACACGTCTACTCTCGCCCGAGGCTCTCGTGTAACTGACGCGGTGCGCTCGAGACAGTGACTTATATATAAATGTATGTTTGTGTATTTGTGCATGGTAAATTATTAGTAAATAAAACAAATAACAATATTTACTGTATACTACATATAAGCATACACTACATCTCTTTCTTATCAAGATTTTTTTCTTTTTTTTCATTATAACTCATAACAATCACAAAGCAGCTTGTATTGTCTGTATTAATTATTTTCCACTGCTTTTACGTAAACCTTATCTCCCTGTATTATATCTGAGCGAGTTGCTCTGCGTTTCCTATATACATACTCTTTTCCTTTTTCTTTTTTGTATTTTGTCTCTATCCCTGATATCTGAATCTAAATGATTGTCTGTAATTTATTTCACCTATTGATGGAATTTTATCCCTACTTTTTCGGTCAAAAAACAGTTCAGACGCTAACTTCCCGGTAACTGTAAGGAGGGGTGCTGTTATACATTAGAAGATACTCCCATAAACATTTCTTATAAATCCTTCCTCTCGATCTGGTTGATACGAAGACGTTTCGAAATATCTCTGTTTTGTCTTTCAACTTCGCCGATCATTTGAGGCCAATATAGTACAGTACTAAATAACTTAATGTTACATTCTTTGCAGAAGGATCGAAACTCTTCACTCACGAACTGCTTGCCATTGTCTGCGGTGATAGAAATAGGATAACCAAGTCTACTGAACATTTTTTTTACCATTTTAATAATCTGTAAGCTTGTGATGTTTTTGTAATTCTTTACTTTGTATCGACTATAGTAGTCGACCACTACTAACAGATACTCGTTACTTGGCAATGGTTCCATTAGATCCATTGTGACATCTATCCATGGAGCTGCAGGCAACTCTCGTCTCTTCATTGGTGCAGTTGGGTTTGGCAAACCCACTAACGTACAACATTTACAAGCCTTTACTAATTGTTCTACGTCTTTATCGATACGGGGCCACCATACCTTTGATCTCCAGCGTCCCTTCATCGCTACGATACCTGGATGACCCTCGTATGCAGCATCTAATACACTCTTGCAGAGTTGCTGTGGTATTACAATTTTATTTCTACGAAGTAGAATGCTATCATGGAAACACAACTCGTTTTCAAAAAATTTGTAACTCTTAATCGAATCGTCCCAGTCGTTCTGATAGACACCTTTTTTCACTTTGTAAATCTCTTGTTCTTTTTCTGAATATGCTACAATGGAACTCATTGGTATAGCAACTGGTCTAGAATTTTCCACTATTTGGTACACATGCTGGTCTTTTCCTTTTGGTGGGTTATCACGATAGTTACATAATCGTGACAAAGGATCAGCTATATTTGTTTTTCCTGGCTTGTATATAACCTTGAATGAATAAGACTGTAGCCTCAGTATCCATCGTTCAATCCTCGCACATGGTTTTGACTTAGACCCGAACAATATCTCTAGCGGCTTGTAGTCAGTGACTAAATCAAAAGGCTTTCCAAATAAACATATTAAAATGTTCGACCCCCCAAACTAATGCTAGTGCCTTTTTTTCCGTTTGGCTATACCTGCGCTCGCAGTCTGTCAAAGCTCGATTACCATAGGCAATAATTCTAGGGCCATTTGTATCATTTTGTACAAGGACAGCACCAAGTCCGACAGGGCTAGCATCTGCTATCACCTGTCTTGCATCTCTGACGTCATAATACCCTAAAATCTGTATTTCCGTGAGCATCCGTTTGAGTTTTTGGAATGCTTTATCTTGTTCTCCAGACCATTGTTTTTCCAAGCTCTCCCTTTTGCTCATCTTCTGTCTTAACAGGTGCTTCAGAAGTTCTGTCATGGCGGCCAAGTTAGGTATCCATTTGTTTATGTAGTTTAAGAGTCCTAAAAAACTTTGGAGTTCTTCTATGGTCTTTGGGACCTTAAATTACATAATGCTCTCAACGTACTTGTTGAAGGGTTTACTCCTTCATGTGTAAGCCTGTGTCCCAGAAAATTTACATCCTGCGTTTTATATATGCATTTATTGCTATTCAGCACGGCGTTGTTTTTACTAAGTACCTGTAGAACTTTCTTTAGTCATGCGTCATGTTCTTCTTCACTGTTCCCGAATACCAGGATATCATCAATAAAATTGACGACCCCTTCACAGTTTATCAGCATCCTTTCAATGATCTTCTCAAAAATCTCGGAAGCGCAGGTAATTCCAAGCATTATTCTTTTATATCTATATACTCTTTTGGAGGTTATAAAAGTCGTTATGTGTCTGGATTCAGAGTGAATTTCCACTTGATGGAAGGCATTTTTTTATGTCTTAATTTGTTAAAATATTTAGCTTTCTTCATTTTAGGCAAAAATGGTCCATAGTAGGCAGGGGGTGGTTTTCTTGCAATATAACGGCGTTCGTATATCTCATATCTACGCACAAACGTAATTCACCATTTTCTTTCATGATTGGAACATTGGTGAAACCCATTTAGACGGGCCTTGCACTTCTTCAATTATATCACTGTTTAGTGATTTCTTAATTTTGATTGCAACCTTCTCTTTAAAGGGGATCGGCTTGCTTTTACTCTCCACTTGATTTATCCCGATACCAAGTTTTAAGACACCCAGTCGGACTGCTGTTTTCTTACCAAACAGGTTTCTAGTACCCCCCGAAATCACGTAAATGGTTGTATGTTCCTTTCGTCCATCGACTTGGAGTATAGTTTCAAATGAACCCTCTATTGCCAAAGGAGAGTTACTACCATATGCTAATTGTCTGGTCTTTACATTTGATTAAAAGCATATACTTTTTTGCTTTTTAACTCTTCCCACGTTTTGTAAGATATAAGGTTCTTGCGCAATTTCAAATTACACTTTTCCACAATTTGATCTATGAAATGATCATCTTGCCTTTCGATACACTTTTCGGCTTGTTGACGCAATCTTATCAAAAACTTCTCAAATGTCTCTCCTTTTTTCTGTTTTAGCAATCGAAAAACATGCCGCTCATAAACTTTGCTCCGTTTAGGTTGAAAATACTCGTAGAGTTTTTTTTTTTGCTACTTAAAATACATCAACGGTTTCTTTTATCCCAGAGCCACCAAAATGCAATAGCGTAGCTCGTTTCTCGAGTGCTGATATAACTTCAGCTACGTCCAGATAGATTAGTAGAGACCTTTTCCATTTTCCACACCTTATAGCCATAGATGTGCTATCACATTAAAGCTGATAACGGTATCATTATTATTATTATTTTAGGGGTAAACTGAAACAGTTTCTTATATTTTTTTTCCAATTTAATGCTGGTATTTTAATACCCAAAGTCCAATTTAATGGTAGTAACTTAGTACCCAAAGTCCAATTTAATAGTAGTAACTTAGTACACAAAGTCCAATTTAATGGTAGTAACTTAGAACCCAAAGTCCAATTTAATGGTGGTACCTACCTTAGTACCCAAGTTCCAATTGAATGGTGGTACCTACCTTAGTACCCAAGCTCCAATTTAATGGTGGTACCTACCTTAGTACCCAAGTTCCAATTTAATGGTGGTATCTTAGTACCCAACTCAATTTAATGATGGTATCTTAGTACCCAACTCAATTTAATGATGGTATCTTAGTACCCAACTCAATTTAATGATGGTATCTTAGTACCCAACTCAATTTAATGATGGTATCTTAGTACCCAACTCAATTTAATGATGGTATCTTAGTACCCAACTCAATTTAATGATTGGTATCTTGGTACCCAAACTCAGTTTCATGATAATAATATGTTCCATAACACTCGCCCTTCTCTTTCGGTTTATTTGTTATACCGACTACTTCCATCGCTGTGCCATTTAGGCTTTGGGTAAATTCAATACCTATATTGCGCATTTACCATTATTGATAACTTAGACAGCAATACCCTGAGAAACGCCGTAATATAAGAGATCAAATATTGTTGTACAAATTGCTTCATAATATCATCGGCTCTCCCCTACTTTTAGGCAAGGTGAATCTTGCGTGTCACAGGTTAGGTGCACGAAATAAACCACTTTTTGCATTACCTAAAGTTAAAACAAAAAAATGCCTCAAATAATTTTGTATCTCGTACATGCAAAAAGTTTAACTTAAAATATTGTAATTATTACATATTTTTCACCTTGAATATGATAGTTGCAAAGAAAATATTGTAAAACTTAATATATAATTGGTAGTATCACTTTGAGTTGTATATATAATGTTACTTTTAACTACTTACTACTTAATGTTTTAATTTATGAATACCATTTAGCTTGTTTTATTCTTTTATATTTTTAATTTTATACAACATAATATTGTGGTTTGCTTTTATTATGTATTAGATATCTGTGGAAACTTCATTGGTTTTTTGGATTACTTTTATATGTTTTATTATGTAATTTATTATTGCACTGTATGTTTCCCTTAAAAAGCAAATAAATAAATAAACAGTATTACTAGTTACCTACTTTGCAATGTACAGAAGTCGTGAAGTGTCCACGATTTTTTGTAAGACTTATATATGCCATGAAAGCAGTAAAATAGTATTTTCATTAAAGGCGATAAATATCACACCTACATGTTAAATGCCACTAAAATTTAGCTAACGACATTGTATTTCGGTTCGAATCGAGAGGAGTTTTTAGTAACATCTACTATTTTTCCATCAAAAATCTTTTTATATAAAAGTTGTGCTAATAGACATATGTTAAAATAAATCATTATTTTATCATTGCTACATAAAGAAAATAAATTTTAGCACACCATAAGCGTGGTCAAATGCGAACATATATTTTATATAAATTATTATAAATGATCAGAACAGGGTTAAAAACAATAAATCATAATTCATAATCCACAGTTTTTTTTCCGCGGGTACTCTAGGAATTAATTTACAATTGCAATGCTAATAGTTGCACATTGCTAACCTATTTTTGATTATATCTTTATACTAAATAGGTACTTATCTTTTTCCTCGTCGCCATTTGTAATGTCTGCTATCTTCTCTAACCACTGTAGTGTAACACAGGCTCGGCACGCACTTTAACTAAACAACACGTCTACTCTCGCCCGAGGCTCTCGTGTAACTGACGCGGTGCGCTCGAGACAGTGACTTATATATAAATGTATGTTTGTGTATTTGTGCATGGTAAATTATTAGTAAATAAAACAAATAACAATATTTACTGTATACTACATATAAGCATACACTACAAAATCTACCCACATTATTTAGTTCAGTTCAGACTAGTTCATTGTGTGAAGTTCGAAACGTGTGCGATAATTAGTTGTGATTTTATAAATTTATTAACAAAGTAATCGGACATAATTTCCGCGAATGGAGCAAATCGAGTAGCGTGCCGTCATTAAGTACCTCCATAAGAAGGGGCTATCATCAAAAGCCATCCATGATGACATGGTCAGTATATTAGGCGATTGTGCTCTGTCATATTCATCCGTCAAAAAATGGATAGCAGAATTTAAGCGTGGTAGAGAGAGTGTGAAAGATGAACCCCGCTCTGGAAGGCCTTCGACGTCAACTGACGAAAATATTAAAAAAGTACTTGATTTAATAATGGGAGACCGCAGATTTAAAATTAGAGAGATAGCCGAGATTATAGGCATCTCTTATGAACGAACTCAAAACATCATTGTCAACGAGTTGGGTTTCCACAAGGTGTCTGCGAGGTGGGTTCCGCGACTGCTTTCAGTTGAACAAAAAAGGACGCGATTGACTATTTCACGCGACTGTTTGGAGTTATTTGAAGCCGATGCAGATGATTTTTTGAATCGTTTTGTTACTATGGACGAAACATGGGTTCATTACTGTACACCGGAAACAAAACAACAATCAAAACAGTGGAGAAGACCTGGTTCACCACCCCCTAAAAAAGCTAAGTCGATTTTGTCGGCAAATAAGGTGATGGCTTCAGTATTCTGGGACTCGAAAGGTGTGATTATGATTGATTATCTTGAAAGGGGTCAGAATATAAACTCTGATTACTACTGCACCTTACTACGTCGTTTACGAGAGGAAATAAAAGAAAAACGTCGAGGAATGCTCAGAAGAAAAGTCCTGTTTCATCAAGATAACGCCCGTGTTCACACGTCAGTACAGTCAATGGCTGAAATTCACAACTGTGGCTTTGAACTGTTACCGCATCCGCCGTATTCACCTGATCTGGCACCATCAGACTTCTTTCTGTTCCCTAACCTAAAAAAGCACTTGGGAGGTCAAAGATTTTCGACAAACGACGAGGTCAAAGCAGCTGTAGACGCATATTTTGACTCTAAGGAAGAATCATTTTTTTTCAACGGTCTAAATGCTTGGAAGGGTAGGTGGCAAAAGTGTATTGAACTTGATGGTGATTATGTAGAAAAATAAAAATATAACTGATTTAGTATTTGTTTATTTTCTTGGTTAGGCCGAGTACTTTTCAATCCACCCTCGTATGAACTTTGAGGGTTGTATTGGTGATTTTAATGATAATAATTCTATAAACACATACTCGTTACGGTCGCGAATCATATTTTGTTAAACATACAACCTGAACCTGACCTGCAAATTCCAAAAAACGTAAGAAAATTTGAATTTCGCGGGCCACCCTGGAGCTTTCACCTTAATAAAGCGAAACGTAAAGAAAAGCGCGCTGCCACAGTTTATTTAATTTTCTACCGACTTCAAAAAGGATGAGGTACTCAATTCGACTGTATGTTCTTTTTTTATGTATGTTCCTTCATAATTTTTTGCTGAGTGAACCGATTCGGGTTATTATTTTTTTTATTTGAAAGCTGGTGCTTCTCATGTGGTCCCATATTTTGTCCCATATATTTGATCAAGGTCTGACCAATAGCTTTTGAGTTATGCTTAATAATTTATATTGAAGTCAGTTGTACAAAATTTTTAATTTTTAATTATTTGTAGAGTAAGAGAATTCACCATATCATCTCATGGATGTAGTATTGGGGAGATTTTATATATGTGGGGGCACGGCAGTGCCCCCGCCAAGTTGAGCAAAAAAGCGGCACGGCCGTACCATCCTTTTCTCGAAGCAATCCAGAGCCCCTGTAACTTCGTTGTGGATAAAACCAGAAGCCTGAATTCAGTAACCGTTCAGTAACCAAGCCTACATTGTATAACACAGTATAGTTCAAATTTCATTCAATTTGAACCAGTAGTTTAAGAATTATAACTAGTCAAAGGTTCTTAATTAGCTTTAAAACATAAAAGATTTTTAATATTGATATGGTCACTATAAGATGTTTTTAGGTTAGCTAACTACGTAATAACTTGAGACAGAAGGACCTAAGGGTCCTTCCCTTAAGCAGGGATGGAATAAATTAACCGACTTGGTATTATACAAGGATCTTAGAACTATTTACGGTAAAAGAACTGAGTTGCGAGATTTGTTTTTTTTTTACAAGTTATGTTTTCGATGGCATCAATTTTACATGAACAAACATGCAGAACAAGAAAATTATTTTAGGCCATCCAAACACTCGTTCCATGCGGGTTTATACCCGCAGACTGGCGGCCCTGTAACGATGGAGCCAAGCATTTAGCCCTAGCTTGAATGTTATCCTTACTACAATATGTCAATAAATTTAATAAATTGTTGCATCGCCGGCGTTAGGAATCTTAATTATTCTTAAATTTTACTTTTGGAGAAAATTCAGTTAGCATACGTTATGTAAAGTTATGGAGGATTATTAATGATTTTAGCATGCTTTTTTTAAGGAGGGTTAAAAACGAGCACACAGTCCATCTGATGGTAAGTGGTTGCTGTGGCCCATAGACATCTACATCTATCCTCGTTTGCGAATCAAATTGCAGATGCGTTGTCACCCGTGAGGACTAAGACGGAATGCCTCTTTTCCAGTAAAAAGGGTATCCGGTTCTCTACACTCACCATACGAAACACAGCAGTGTTAAGCTGCTATTTTACGCTAGTATTCTGTGACAACACTACTACTACAACTATACTACTGATATAGCTGCAGCGTGGCTGTACCACGTACAAAAATGATTATTTTTAGATTTTTATGATAATTTTGTTTTTGATGTTATTGCATCAAAAAAATTATAACAAAAATATAAACATTAAAACGCGCTGAGCACTTAAATATTAGGCAATCGAATCGTGAATCCCTAAATAAATAAGCGTTTACTTTCAAGCACCCCTTGTGTTACAAAGAACGTATAGATGGTGCCAGCTGTCGATATTAAATCGTGAAATTTGCCTTATAATTACATTAAACGCTCTCAATAATTATCGAAGTTTAAGAGAGAGGGAGATGGAGAGAAAGCTCGTGGTCTCAAATTATCGAAGGCCAAGGTAAGAGGTGACTTTAGAGTATAGATAAGCATAGCTTGCTTATGCATGCTCTAAGGATGCGACAGAGGGAAATAAAACAGGAAATAAGGAACAGCATCTTCCTGATAATTCAAAACAATACAAAAGTATGGTCAACGTGGCAACTATGGCATATATACTTTGAGGCAATTTATGGTGGGCCCGTGTTCAACGGTGGACTTTTGAAAGGCTGCAACGATTGAAGAAGCGAATGAATGATGATTTACGAATAATTATGATAATCAACTATCTTTCGGAAGTGAGGAAAAGTAAACGTTTCATAAATGTTACCATTGTAACAGGCCACTTAAAACCACAATGATGATTTTTGAATAGCCGGAAACTATAACAGGTGTAGGAGATACCACGAATTTACGTTCAAATACAAAAGTTTATTCTGGCTAGAACCCACACACAGTAATTTCCTAAATAAATAGATACACAGAAGTGAAACACACACACACACTTACACATATACTTACCGTTGCACCTGAGCCGTGGGGCTTGGCGCTCGTTGTAAATTTCATAGTACGCGAGCAATTCGAGTTCGATACCAGGCGCAACCAATGAAATTGTTCATTGCAATTTTAAGTGCTGATTTACCACGTGCAAATAAAAAAAAATATTTCGAAGATATGTGAAGTCCGCCAACACTCATTGGAGCAGCGCGGCGAACACTTCCTTGCCCTAAAACCCTCTCAGAAGTGAGAGGAGGCCTGTGCCCAACAGTGGGATGTATATACGCTGTAACTTTAATTTACTTTTACCGCTGTACCGTAATTTTACTAAGAAAACCCAACGACGTAATTAATTATTTTTTTTATGTTTACGCGATCACTACATGTTTAAATAAAAGAAGTTTTTAGGAATTGTATCGCGTATATTAATTAGTTTAATTGACGTATTTCAAATACGCTATAAATCCGTAAAAACTTGTTTCATTTAAAAAAACGTAAATATACAAACTATAATAGTAACAAGGTACGTCTGAGGTGAGAGACATCTGAAGATATAATAATTTTTCGTTTTGCAATACTGAAATTTTTCATTAGTGTAACAGCTTCGTCATTCATCACTGCGAAAGTGATTATCTTACTCACTCTTCCTCGCTGATTTTTTTTTATAGGAGAGGGGGCAAACAAGCATACGGCTCACCTGATGGTAAGTTATTACCGACGCCCATGAACAATTACAACACCAGGGGAATTGCAGATGCGTTGCCGGCCTTTTAAAAAAGAGTAGGCTCTTTTGTCGAATGTCCCTAAGTCGTATCGGTCCGGAAAAATCTCTGGTGGTAATCGATTCCACAAGGAAGTTGTGCGAGGGAGAAAACTTCTTCTGAATCACACAGTGGTGGACCGCCAATCATCCAGATGATATGGATGGTATCGCGAGTTTTGTCATGATGTGCGATGGTGAAATTGAGCGGCTGGAATTAGTTCGAACAATTCTTCAGAGCACGCCCCATGGTAAATCCGATAAAATTCGCAAAGAGATGCAACATCCCTTCGTAGTACCAGTGAGTCAAGCCGATCGGAAAGAGTTCAGTCGCCGACGATTCAAACAGCTCTGCGCTGGATGCGATGAAATGGAAGGAGCTGGCGCTGGGGAGCCCCAGCCCAGAGATGGGAACAGTATTCCCATATGCGGTCAAACCTGCGCCTTGTAAAGTTGCAGGCAGTGTGCCGGCATGAAATACTGTCCCGCTCTGCTGAGCACGCCAAGCTTTTTAGAGTACAATTTGGCTTTCTCTTCCAAGTGACCACAAAACTGCACGTCACTCGGTATGAGGATTCCGATACTGGCTGAGGCAACAAGGGGAGTGCCTTGATCTGAGGAGATATGACGAAGGGGTTCCTTTTAGCGCAAACTTGTGTCTTCTGGGGATTGAACTAGACTAGATTTAGTTGCCCCCAGTCAATACATTAGACAGAGAGTTGAGTAAATAACTCTACATTTAGCACTTGGAATAATTAGAGCCAGGGATTAAAAAGGTTCCAAAAATACCTTTAACAATAACAAGTAGACTTTAAAAAATTGCAGAATGAATTCTGGAATTTTATAAAAAACAATGTCATGATTGTAGTAAATAAAAATATATATAATATAAAAATAAAATTTAACTACAAACCTATGATGGAAAATTACTCAAATAAATAATCATACTGGGTTTCTTGACTGGTTGTTGGTATTTTCCCAACCAGTGGTATATTTAAAAAAAATTGGCTTTCAATAAGGATTATGTGATCATCCATGTTGAATAAAAATTGTTCTGTTCTATTCCATCAGTTGTTGGTTCTTTGAATTATATGGCCCGCCCATTGCTACTTCACTTTTCTTTTTTTTACTAATTATAAACCACAATCCCACATGGTGGTAAGTGATGATGCAGCCTTAGATGGTAAATGGCACTGTCATAGCATAATAAAAGCCGATTCACTCTTGCCTTGAAGACGCCCAGATTGTATTCGGACGGAAAGACAGACGCCGGCAAATTATTCCACTCCTTTGCTGTATGCATTACAAAAGATGAAGCATACCGTTTACTGATAGTAGAGAGTAAGAGCCACTCTGCAGTATATTATGGTTATTGCATGAATGGGTTGGCTCAACTGGAGAAGGACCACAATCTCACAGAATACTAACATAAAATAGCAGCATAATGCTGCTGTGTTTTGTATGGTCAGTATAGAGAACCAGGGATCCTTTTTACTGGAAACAAGGCATTCCATCTTAGTACTCAGGGATGACAACGCAACTGCATTTGATTGTTAATTGGGGATAAATGTAGATATATAATTATAATATATAATTTGTTACGTGGTATATAGCCATGCTGCAGATATATTACTGGTACAGTTGTAGCATGAATGGGTTGGCTCGACCGGGGAAAGACCACGCTCTAACAGAATACCAGCGTAAAATAGCAGCATAATGCTGCTGTGTTTCGTATAGTGAGTGTAGAGAACCGCTGACCCTTTTTTACTGGAAACGAGGCATTCCATCTTAGTCCTCACAGGTGACAACGCATCTGCATTTTGATTCGTAATCGAGGATAGATGTAGATGTCTATGGGCCACAGCAACCACTTACCATCAGGTGGAATGTGTGCTCGTTTGTCACATTAATACTATAAAAAAAAGATATCGATAGACCACAGCAAAACATGAAAACCCATAAACCACTATGGCATGTTCTACAGATGAAAAACATCCTAGGTTTTACTATAGGAAATCATTACAGAAAATTTGCCGGACTTGGCAAGGGGGTTAGTAATGGTGGTGATTATTTTTAATTACCTGATTAAATATCAGTAATACCTATTCAAAAATTAAACTTTTATAAAGATTTTTTTGAGTAGTCTAGAGAATATAACAAGTTAAAAGTAACAATTAGAATGTTATCTAAATAGTTGCATTAAAATTTTCAATTCCTAGGGATGGAAATTTTTCCTCAATTGATATCAACCAACCCTGAAATATAACTTATTTAATAAGTTCAACTATTTTGGAGAAACGAAATTATACATTAAAAAAAAACTGAAAAGCAGTTAATAAGAATAAAATGACAAGGTTTCAGAGCCTTAATTATCTTTATAATTTCAAATGATATGTAATCACAAATTACAAGCTTTATTATGTCTACAACTACATATTTGCATTTCCAATATTGCCATGCTAACAAGCATATTTGTCATCACTTTCATGAACACACAGATTGGTGATTTCACAGAAGATACACTTCACAATTTCTTTGACATTTTAAGATAGAATCTCAGAAATGAGAGCAGGCTTATGCTCAGGAGTGGGACGAATATATGCTGTAACTTTTAAGATGGATTTATCATCTCTAATCAGTTATAAACCTCGCACATCGATCAGCAATATACACCATCATGTAAGATTTGAACAATAAGTTAAATTTATACCTTATATCTCTATTTTTACTTTTTGTTTCTTGTTATATCAAACATATTAATGTAAATAAACAAGCTCTTCTGAATAAAAAGTAACTTATCATATATGATAAGAATTTAAAAACAAATACATTTTATATTACCATACTGTTTTAAAAAATAATTTATCAAACTAGTACACATTGACAAAAGGTTTTTGTTTTAGAAAAGGTAGTCTGTATCACAAAAACGCTTCCGCTCTCTTCATTGCTCCGCTTGCTGTTAGTTACGAAAAAACATTATTTCACGCCGTTAAGAAAATTTTGTGGTAAACACGTATGCATAATAACTAATTATTTATGGCTTATACTTTAAATTAAAGTATTTATTTAATACATACCTAAAATTGGATAACAGAACGCGATACACCCAAAATAAATGGCAAGTGCCGCGGGATACTTCCTGAGTGTACAGACCATTGTCATGGCGGAAAAAGCTGCTTTTTACACACAGTACACTCACTGCCGTAGCAACAAATGCATCACATAATTATTACACCATCTTTTGTTCACTTATGCAGCGATATCACTGATTATTTCTATAATTATCACACAAAAAAAATTACTAGGCGGCTGACACCAGAAGCCGAACAAACAATCCCACTTCCCGATGTATTACTTTTCTCTATGAATCCCACTTTGTAGTGTTAACAGCTTCAAGTTCAAGAACTACAAAATATATACCAAATCACAAACTATCTAGTAGATTCTACCGAATTTATTTAGATTCCACCAAATGCAATTCTTTTCACAGATTATCAAAGATTTTTCTACCACTGCATATTGTCTGTAGTATACTTACCTCTTTGTTATAATATACAACCTTATTCATAATTGCTATAAACGAAGATATCTGTCATCCTAAAAATATTATTACTTGTCAATGAATTTTGTCTTTATAATGTATGTAATCTTTTATGTTGAATAAAACCAAATATCCATTGGTTTTGACTTTCTTTATCAATTTATTCAACATAAATTGTTTTAAAATGTCGATAAACGATGCAAGCTGTTCTTCTTCGGAAATAAACACGATGTCGCGATTTCTTCGACCAGACCGGTTTGATGTCGAACCTGAAACACCGGCAGCAGACCTAAAATGGAGCCACTGGCGGTATACATTTTCAAATTTTTTATGCCACGAACAATCAAATCAGATTTCAGATTCAACTAAGTTAAAATTGCTCATCAACCATTTGTCGCCGACAGTCTATTCACTAATACGTGACTGTTCTTCTTATGTGACTGCCATTCAATTGCTTGATAGCATTTATATAAAGGCTAAAAATGAAATACATGCACGATATACTCTAGCAACCAGAAAACAAAAGCCCGAGGAGTCTATTACTGAATATATTCGAGCTCTCAGGCAATTAGCATACGACTGTAATTTCAAAAACGTAACGGCGGAGCAAAATAAGAATGACTATATTCGTGATGCCTTCATATCGGGTATCACAAGTCAAAAGATACGACAAAGGCTTTTAGAAAACATAACTTTGACATTGGAGGAAGCCCAAAATCAAGCTACATCTTTAGAAACTGCTGAGAAAAATTCTTTAACTTATACAAACTGCAATAATCATCAAATGCAATTACATGCTGTAACTGATACTTACAATGAAAAACCAGAAAGTAGCACGCAGAATTACAGCATAGCCATTGCAGCAAGTCAACGTAAGCGATGTTTTTTTTGTGGTAATAAAAGTCTACATCAACGCATAAAATGCCCTGCTTTTAACGCAATATGTCAATTATGTTTAAAGAAAGGGCACTTCGCTACTGTTTGCAAAAGTGGTAGACCAACTGTAAATGCCGTAGACAGTGAAGTTGCGGATGATATTAAAACCAAATATATATCTGCTGCATCTCCATCTAGCTTAAGCAAAGCGACAGTGCCTATTATGATTAATGAATTCCACGCTGAAGCTCTGATTGACACAGGAAGTTCTGTCAGTTTTATAAATAAGACATTAGCCCAAAATATGAACTTAAAGATGAGACCTCATAAGCAGGCTATATCTTTGGCTTCCCTTAGTCATATTTCTTTTGTAGAAGGCATTACATATGCAACGATAAATTTAGACAAGCATACATATTCAAATCAACCTTTACTGATTGTCAATAACCTATGTGCAGATGTTATCCTAGGACATGATTTATTGAAAAGCCACAAGACATTAGAATTCAACTTTGGGGGTTCAAGGGATTCCTTAAAAATATGTGTTATGGAAGCGTCAGTACCTCCAGTATCGTTGTTTACGAACCTTTCTCCAAACATAAAGCCAATTGCAATAAAGTCAAGGCGTTATACAAAAATTGATGAAGAATTTATTAGAGGAGAAGTTTCTAAATTGTTGAAGGATGGAGTGATTGAACCAAGTAACTCTCCTTGGCGAGCGCAAGTACTAGTAACAGGAGGCACTACACATCGAAAGCGTCTTGTCATTGATTATTCCTTAACAATTAATAGATTCACTGAACTCGATGCGTATCCACTACCTAACATTGAATCTATGGTTTCCAACGTTGCAAAATACAACTATTTCAGCCAAATTGATTTAAAAAGCGCTTATCACCAAGTGCCGATTTTAGAGACTGAACGAAAATATACAGCATTTGAAGCATGTGGGGCCCTATATCAATTTACTCGTATACCATTTGGAGTCACTAACGGCGTGGCTGCGTTTCAGAGAACGCTACAGTTCATAATTGAGGCTGAAAATCTTAGAGGCACCTTCTGTTATTTAGATGACGTGACTGTATGTGGCAAAAATAGAGACGAACACGATAAAAACTTGCAGCAATTTATGAATGCTGTGAAGAAATACAAACTTACGTTAAATGAGAAGAAATGCACTTTTGGATCAAAAAGTATAAGTCTATTAGGATATTACATTGAGAACAACGTTATCAAGCCAGACAAAGAACGATTAAAACCACTATTGGATCTCCCTACTCCAACAGATGCAGCCTCATTAAGACGTACTTTGGGTATGTTAGCTCACTATTCGAAGTGGATTTACAACTTTTCATACCTTATTAAGCCTTTGATTGATAACACACGATTCCCACTTAGTCAAGAAGCCATAAAATGTTTTAATATTTTAAAATTGGAAATAGCCAAAGCGTCCCTGACAGCTATTGACAATGATGAAACTTTTACAGTAGAAACCGATGCATCCGAGCACTCAATAGCTGCTACCCTTTCTCAAAATGGTCGCCCTGTAGCTTTCCTTTCAAGAACTTTGTCCAACACTGAACGCGGCCATTCATCTATAGAAAAAGAAGCAAGCGCAATTGTGGAAGCACTTCGTAAATGGCGCCACTATCTTATTGGAAGAAATTTTATTTTGATAACCGATCAGCAGTCTGTTGCTTTTATGTTCAATCAAAAACATTCAAGCAAAATAAAAAATGAAAAAATTGAACGGTGGCGCTTAGAACTGTCTTGCTATAAATACGACATAATTTATCGTCCAGGTCGACAAAATACTGTAGCTGATGCATTATCAAGAGTATGCGCTCTCATTAATCCGAATAAGCTGTATGAACTACATGACCAGCTGTGTCATCCCGGTGTTACCAGAATGGTACACTGGATAAGATCAAAGAATCTTCCATATTCTGTTGAAGAAATAAGATTAATGACAGCATCTTGTAAAGTATGTGCTGAGATAAAACCACGGTTCTGTCAATCAAAAGGCCAGTTGATAAAAGCTATTGCTCCATTCGAGAGAATAAATATCGATTTTAAAGGCCCACTCCCATCGAATACTCAAAACCGATACCTACTGACAATTATAGACGAGTACTCGAGGTTTCCGTTTGCGTATCCCTGCAGTGATTTATCGGCGGCTACAGTGATACGATGTTTGAAAGATCTTTTTCACACTTTCGGATTTCCATTATACGTACATTCCGATCGAGGTACGACTTTTTTATCAGAAGAGCTCAAAAATTTTCTAACGCCACTTGGAATAGCTACAAGTAGAACCACACCTTACAATCCTCAAGGAAATGGCCAAGTTGAACGACTAAATGGCACATTATGGAGAGCAATACAACTCAGTCTTCGTTCAAAGAATATGGACATTTCAAACTGGGAAAGCGTATTATCCAATGCGTTACACTCACTTCGGTCGCTTTTATGTACGACTACAAACGTCACTCCCCATGAAAGAATGTTCAATCATCCACGTCGTTCGCCTAATGGAAAATCTTTACCTACGTGGCTTATAAACTCTGGACCTGTACTCATAAAGAAAAATATAAGAACATCCAAATATGATCCACTTGTTGAAGAAGCAGAAGTTCTTCACGCAAATCCAACTTACTCGCATGTTCGTCTCTCTGATGGCCGAGAATGCACTGTATCCAATAGACAATTGGCGCCCCTTCCTATGATTCGGATTAGTGAAGAGGAAAATGAAAATGGCCAAGATAATGGAAATAATATTCGCCCTGATATGAATACAAACAATGAGCCAGTAGAACCTGTACAATCTAAACAAACCGAAAATGTTCAAAATAACAGTACAGAGCACGATACAGAAAATAGCGGACTGCGCCGTTCCACTCGTGACAGACGGCCTCCCTCATATCTGCGCGATTATGTTGGAACTTCAAGGGCGGGTGATTGTAGTATACTTACCTCTTTGTTATAATATACAACCTTATTCATAATTGCTATAAACGAAGATATCTGTCATCCTAAAAATATTATTACTTGTCAATGAATTTTGTCTTTATAATGTATGTAATCTTTTATGTTGAATAAAACCAAATATCCATTGGTTTTGACTTTCTTTATCATTGTCTATTGCTTAGACTTAGAAATAATATACGCCAGTATATTCTAAGTCTATGGTCTATTGTAAGATTTAAAAAAAGAATCTTCGCCTTCACCGACAGTGGATTGCTCCTGTGTTATCGTTTATTTAATGGTTCAAAATGGATTTTGATATATAAAAGTGATGATTCTGTACACATGCTGTATTAAATTTAATAAATCTAATACAGCATTTTATGTATTAATTTTAACTGAATGTTCCTAACACATAATCCCATAAAGACATAGCTAGTGATTTTGTGTAAACAAAGCACAGGCCTGAGTCTGCACATAGAGCGCCTTATTAATAAGTAAGCCTACTCCATGTTGTTTTACATACGTCGTGCATGACTTTGGCGGGACGTACAGCAAGATAGATAATGAATAAGGTGCTTAAACTTAGGAAAGTAAGTTAGTTTAGGATACGCCAGTATATATTTTTTTATCTATGAGCCTGTGCATGCCTGTAGAGAGTAATAGGGTTCTATGGTCACTTGTTAATATTATTTGATCGCACTGCACTTAAACTGCACTCATAATCTGTAGTCTTAGCACGTAGTGATTCACTTGTTTCGTTTAGGTTCTAGTAGATACTAATGTTGGTTTAAGCACCGAAGAATCGTTACCTCTAATATAAATCTTATCACAAGAGGTGATAACGATATGGTTATTGATATTTGGTAGTACTGATTAAATTAGTCTGTACTCTGTAGTCGTAACTGTAGTTAACTTGGAAATTGTTAAAATGAGATGAGTAGCAAATAGCTAACAGTAGGCTAGAAAGGTGGAAGGTAAGGTAACCCTGTCAAAATTTGATATAAAATACAGTTTTTAGAGTTACACTTGAAAAACGAAAATAATTGACTTGATAGGGGTTAAAGGAGGGCGATGAGGGAACGAGTGTCACCTTTCACTAATTTCTCCCGATTCTAGAGATAAGATACTACGAACTGTTTTATAATTATTCTTCTGGCTGCCACGTCACAGCTACGCTCACTCAACCCATGCGTTGTAGTCAATTATAACCTGTTCAAATCTGTACATTACAACGAAGCGACACTGTAAGCGCGTTACTAGAACTCACGTACACCAGTAGTTTTGTTGAATAATTTTAGAATATGGCGTAAATTAGTGACTGTATTGAGCGCAATATAACGCAGTATAAATTGTAATGATTTGTTAATAAAATTCTCTTTCAACGCTGGACGACGTCTTCGTTTCTACCGTCGAGACTCCTGGGAAGACCTCCCTCTCACTGCGGACAGGACACTTTTAGCCATCAGAACCTCTGATCAGTCTTGTGAACCTGCTTGACTGGTAGTGAGAGAACTTAGGTCCCATGGTGCAGATATTCTGCACTTATTTTGTTTATGTATGTATTTTTATATGTTGCTGCTAGGGTATTAGGGACTGCTAGGTATAGGGAACTTAGTTAGGGCCTCTAGGGTCTAATACTCCTACCATATTCATGTTCAGCCAGATAGTTCAGCTATGGAAGGGAAACTAGGTTAATATTTAAACAAACAACTACTTGACTGTACATTTTGGTCCTTCGACTCAGGTTCTTTTCATCTCGCTTGTCGTTGCATCTAAAATTAACAGTTGCAACAGGTGGACTGTACTAGACTGATAGATCAGTACTAAATAGTGCCTACAACGGGTTCTTGGACTGAATCAATCACGTGTCTCAGATTGATTTAAAAGTCAATTTTATAACGTCAATTTATCGATTTTTCGATTAGTCAATCTCAGATCAACACGCAGCTTAAATTAAAAAAATATTTTTTTTTTGTAAAAACTACCTATTTTGCGTAAAAATTCGCAAAAACATGTATCAGAGTATTGTCATACATCAATTTTAACTAAAATACCAACGAAATCACAGCAAAGGATTTTTATAACCGCAATAACTAAATTGACTTGGCCATCGCATGAAAACGCAATGTATCTCTCAGTAATACATATTATATTAAATTAGATTGTTTAGTGCGATTGCCAAGTCAATCTATTTACTTATAACATAAAAGATTTTTTTTTTAAATTTGAATCTTCTATGTCTGCTAGAAGTGCCTTAGAGATTTGATGATCGTTCAGTCAGTGAGTGATAAAATTAAGAAATTTTGACTAGTTATAATTCTTAAACTACTGGTTCAAATTGAATGAATTTTGAAATATACTATGTATATACAATGCCTACTTGGTTACTGAAAATTCAGGCTTCTAATTTTATCCACAACGAAGTTATAGGGTTTCGAAAATGACCTGAACTGCTTCGAGAAAAGGATGGTACGGCCGTGCCGCTTTTTTGCTCGACTTAGCGGGGGCACTGCCGTGCCCCCAGAAAAGTGGTAATTTTATACTCTTTGGTATAGAAGTTCATGCAAAGGAGAACCCAGAGAATGAAAATGAAAATTCACGTTTTAATTTTAACAAATGCTATTTATTTATTAATCCATCCACGTTGCGTAAAAAGTTTGTAGATAAATTGGTTAATGGCAACATTTATTGTTTATTGACAAGACGAGTGACAGTCGGCGGGGTCTAGTTCGATGGCAGCTTGATTGAGACAATTTAGAGGAAATAAATGACTCGATAGTAAGATTATATCCGCCTAACGCGTTTATGACTTGAAAATGTGGTTTATAAACAGTGTTTAAGATATTTTGATGCTTGTAAAAAGTGTAACACGTAGTTTAAAATGTATTTTCAATACACTATAGGAGCCATTTTTACTGTAATAATTTTGTGCGTTCATTGTGATAATGTTGCTAATTACAACGAAAGTATGAAGATTTACGGTAAGTGGAGCTTTAATTCTAACATCAGTTCCTTAAATTATGAATGAATTCTTTAGAAACGTGTAACGCCTATTGCGATTTTCATCTGTCAATCATGATCATCCATGCTATTACACGATTATAGTACCTTTTGAATTGCCCATTTCAAAGAAACAAAAGTAAATAAGTTTTGATTTATTCTGCAGTATAATCTACAAAGGAATAATTGTTCCATAACTGAATAAACTATTTTATATACAGTTGCTCTCAGACATACATTGTTAATTTAGCTGTTTTATCTCTATTATAATGGGGTAGCTTATTATACCATTCAATATGTTTCTATAAAAAAATATCCATTTATTTAAATATCCATTCACAAAACAACTAAGCCAATAAAATTTGTATTTTGTGTTAAATGTATCACATTTTCAGTTTTACTTATTGTTATTAAAAAATATTGAAATAACCTTTAATTAACACCTTTACGTATGGAAAACATTTAGGTACCTAATGTATAATAGTGGCAACTCTATACTGGCTAGTGTATTGTTGGGCAGGTCCCCGCTACATGGGCATGATGATGAAGGGAGTCTACATTCAATAATGGACATATGGGCTGTAATGAAAAAAATAAAATAATAAATGATGAATAGACATGAATAATTAGTAATAAATGTATTATATGGAAGTATGTTTCTTTAGAAACTCATATCTGCATTATTTAACATTGCTGACACACTTAAGGTCAAAATTTGTATAACACAGTAGACTCAACTCAAATTTTCACATTGTGTAGCTTAAGTTTAAAACCTGAGATGGTCTCTGGTCTGAAATGAAACCAGCCTTAAACATGCTTCTGTACTTGCTCAAATTGGTTACAAGAGGGCTAGCACTTTTCGCATCTACAAAACAAAAGACATAAGAAAACAGACTACTTAAGGGTCAATTTTTCAATCCTCACATAAAACGTCTAATAACTAAGTAACAAATAAAATTATTTGGCACTTACTGTTACAATATTATTAACTAGCTTTTGCCCGCTACTTCGTCTGCAGAGATATTATTCTTTAAACCATAGGTGATCCATCAATAATCGCACTTTGATAGTAAATTCCATTACCCTCATTAGGGATGATTTCCATGATCAAAGCTATCCTATTTCCTTCCCCAGGGCTTAAACTATCTTGATTTCATTTAAATCAGTTCAGAGGTTTAAGTGTGAAGAGCTCACGTGGTGATGATCTATGTTTTCCCCCACCTCACCTGCAGTACGTCCAATTGCCCTGCACAGACCGAACCACACAATTTTATCATTACATATTTTCATTACTTTTAAAATATTAGACCAAATTACGTAGTTTAAATGACAAATTTATCTACTTTGAACATCAAAAGCAATTAAAGTATTTATTTTGATAATATCCATTTGTTACTGCAAAATGTGCATTGGAAATAAAGTATCAAATTTTATTGTATTTATAGTTTACTATTTTGGTAATAATGGCTTACACATAAAATATAGATATATACTGTCACAAACTTTTTTGTAGAACTATTTAGGAGAAACAATTCCGCCACACATTATATTTGAGTAACTCTTACAGTTCTTGCACCACTAACTAAAATAGCTCGTAGATGACAGATTTTTTTCAGATTTACTTAATACCTATTGTTATATTTTGAACAATTTACACAATATCTTTTTTTATTATAACCTATGTTATTCTGATGTATGAGCTACATTATTGTAAAGTTTCGCTAAAATACATTCAGTAGTTTTTGCATGAAAGAGTAAGAAACATCCATACATCCTCATAAACTTTCACATTTCTAATATTAGTAGGATATTGCTTGTCTATTTTGCAATTGTGATTTATCTCAAATAGTTATCAGTAGCAATCCACCCCGGCTTCGCACGGGTGATTTCTGTATGTCGACAACAGTGCCAACTACCGGGTCCAACTGTGAATCTAAATTATTCACGACTCAAATTAATCACACACAAAATTTCATCAAAATTGGTCCAGCCATTTAGGGGGAGTTCCGTCACAGACAGAAGAATTATATATATAATTATACATATAAACATTCCTCTTGAAATATTCTGTCTATTAATGAAAACCACATCAAAAACCTTTGCATAATTTGAAAGATCTAAGTGTATGGAAGGCGGAAAGCTACTATGTAGAGAGCAATGTTAGCTTTTGGGAGGTGAAACAAAAATATTACAAAAACAAACAGAGCAAGACAAACTATTTCCATAACAAAGTGGAGAAAAAGTAACTGTCAAATGATATTTTAAGTTTGAGGCTGTTTCACTAGTAATAACTTTTTGAATATTGTGTTTTGAACTTGTGTTATTTTGATTGTAATTAATTAAATAACTGTGAATAAATCATAGATGTTTGTGAGTTTGGTCGAAAGATATAAACAAGTTTTAGAAAATAAAAAAAAAATTGATTTATGCCCAAATACTCAAATGCTACTCAATTTTAAGTTGCCCTTAAGTCTCATGCGGTCTCTATCACTTTAAGTTAAAGTGACTGTGACACCATGAGACTTAACAACATCTGAATAGCATTTGAGTATTTGGCCATTAGTGACAAACAAAGATAAGGAATCTGCATAGAAAAGCAGAATTCTCTAATACATGTGGAGTTACAACAAATATCCATTAATTGAAGAATTTAAAGTTTAAATGAAAGAGAATGAATAAAGTACAAAATAAATCTTCTCTGCTAAAACCTAGCTCAGATATGTAGATTCTGCTAGTTTTCACTGCAGCAACAACTTCCTGATACAGTTCTATGTTATTTGCACTACCCTTGTCCTAGGTAATGTCTATAAAGTAAGATCACAGGCACAGAATAAACGTACAGAAGTTGCACTCTTTTGATGTTGACTCCTTGCCGACATTTTAATAGCCTAGATAGTTATTATTAATCAGATAAATCACACACGCAAGCTAAATAAAACTTTATCGCTGTGTGCGAGTGTCTGTATTATTATTGCATCTTTTCTCCTTAATACGTCACAACGGACTTTCCGTGGTTGCTAAGGGCTGTTAATAAAGAGTAAAAAAATACATTGGTGAAATGGCAAGTTACTTAGATAAAGTACATATGCTGACTATAATTGACCATATTATCTACTATGTGAGTTCTGTGATGCCCAACGCATGCAACTTGCAAGGCCATTCGTCGGGAATCGCGATGCTTGGTTCGTATAGTTAGATAGCGTAAACAACAAATAAACCTGAAGAATTGTATATTCCTAACAGAAATATGATCGTAATCTACTTTGTTGAAAATCTTGTAAACAGTTTTAATTTCAGTATTTTGTGCTATTATAACTTAAAATATTTTAATTACAAAGACGAGTATAGGTATGTAAGTAGGTACTAGGGTAGTGAAGTAAATTTCAATTAAGTTATGTAATAAAGTACTTAGGTATACGTATTACTTCTGTAGTTAAATTATAACTTAATTATTTTTTCGCTATAAGTAACCTATCTAACAAAAAAAATGAAATAAATATACCTTTCATTATCCTTTGGTAACTGAAAATATGATATATCTGAATCCTTTTAATTGCTCATTAAGCATCCATCCCCGCAACAATTATAGTAAGAACGACGTTTTGCCATTATAATTTATCAAAAAGATAGGTAATATACATAATATATATTATTCTTAAATTACATTAAAACTCTTTCAACTATTTTACCTACAATTAAATATACTAAACACTAAACAAAAACTATTTCGATGAGTATTTCAACAAGTATTTAGAAAAAATTATTTACGTAAACAGCGTTAAAAAACTAACATTCAATCGCATGAGCGCGCTAGCCCCGACTGCGATCTACCCCTTGTGCAGCTTGCGATTGTAGGCAATTATTTCATGCAGGTAGCAAGAGTGACAGAGGCCTGTCAGAGGTTGGTGCTTGTGAAATTGTGTTTTAAAAGAAGTTTCAATATTTGACTATTGTTTACTCTGTAGTTAGACTGACCAGGGGCAAAGCTCCTAATATAAAAGGAGCTCCTATTTTGGTAGGGTTGACACAGGAGGGTAATATTAAAACAACAAAATGTTTATCAGCTTTTTATTATGTAACTATGATAAAATATTTTATTTTCATATTTTTTTAGTTGGATGGTAAATTTTAAATGTAGTATAAACTTTTTTTCTTAAATAATCTAATAGAAAGCATTTACATGGCATATACAAGCCTGCACATGTTTTAGTATAATAACTATCAATATTAACAATGATTATTACAAAATCAAAATATTTGTGAAATTTTTGCTCAAGAAATTCAACAAATGCAATAAATATATTGACATATATGTATGAGATATCTATCTACCACATTAAAAATAATAAATAATAGTCGAGTACTAATTACCCTTATTAGTTATGGGATAAAAAATTTATATATTTTTATTAAACTTAATTTTTTCAATGATATAATTTACTAACTTTGTTATAACAGTATAAAATTAAATCTAACTAAAAGATTACACACAATATAAAAAAAAAAAACTATAATAAAGAAGAACTAAAACTAAAAATTGAAATTGTCATACAGTCCTCCCCATGGTATCGTGCCAAGAACGCTGACTATGTTTCCTCGCTGAATGCAATTTTATTTTTACAGGTTTTGTTTGTTTTACAGGTTACATACAATTATTATATAATAAGTTATTAATGCAATATGAATATATGAAATATGAAACAAGTCAAATTTAGCTATGTAATTAATAATGATTTAAACTTTATTATCTATCCCATTGTCTGCTTATTATGAATATTGCTACATAACTGTCAGGCAAATTGATATAACTTTACCTAACCACGTTAATCACTTAAGACAATAAGTTAATAATGTACTAAATCTGAAATTAACAAGTGTAAAAATGTGAAAGAAGAGAAAACCACTTTGCAGTATCAAATTTTATTAGGGTGACAAACTACACTCACCATACTAAACACAGCAGTGTTAAGCTGCTATTTTATGCTGTTATTCTGTGAGAGCGTGGTCCTTCCCCAATCAAGCCTACACATTCTAACACATACAAAACTAGCAGCAATGGGGTATTCCTTCCTTTGTGTTAGAAAGAATGATACTCTGACACCTACTTACTCTGCGGCTTACACAATTATTAACAGCAATATAAAAACACAATACATGACAAATATAGCGTAGCTTAATAGCAATGTGACATTATGATAATTAATTCTGGTCACAATCACATACTGTATTGAACAAAAGTTTTGAGTTCCCCCTTCAATTCCTTTGTCTCTTATATTTTTACCCACTATCTCTAACAATTGCTAAAATATAATCATAAATCAATTATTTGCCTGAAATATGGTTGGTACACAAGATGTTAAATTAAGTTATAGCACAGGACATATTTTTACCCTCATTACGGGCATGCAAAATTATAGTAAATTTACAACAGTTATTTGAATAAAATTACAATTATTAAAACTATTTGAAGTAAAATTATTATAAAAATAATATATATATATATATATATATATATATTTATATTTATTCTTATTTAAGTTACAAGCATAGCTTTGTTTTCATTAAAAACTTCAAACTATTTTTGAAACATAAATGTTGTCTAAGAAATTAGGCTTTGTTCAATTTAAATATAAAAACAGTGACCTGTAACACTTAAGACGAGTAGACACAACATGTCAAGGGGGAAGGTCATATCCATTAACCTCAGACCAGCATGAGTGAAAAAATATATCTACAAATAATAGCTATATCCTGCTTAAGATATGCAATGCTAAAAATATTTCTCTTTGGTTAAATATAAGTATAGTATAAATATATATATAGGTATAATTCTTATTTATATTACATAATATAAAAGTATTTAAACTATTTGTCTTCATAGAAAGATGTTGGATAACTAATTCTTTATGTAGGTAATTTCCAAAAAAACTCAAAAATATGTACATTATATTTTATACAGTTTTTGATATTTAATTATCAACGTGCTATGTAGTGACAGTGTCAGAATATCCACTACCTCAAATCATCCTGTGGGTGTCGCAAGAGGCGACAGCGGGAAACAAATCAGGAGACGGATGGCAGTGTCTTCCCAATAATGACTGAATATAAATAAACTGGGGTTGCCAACCCGCTTGCCAAGCATGGCAACTATGGCAAATATCCCTATGAGGCAATCTATGGGAGAGGCCTATGTTCAGCAGTGGACTTTAATAGGCTGTAATGATAAATACTATATATAGTATTTATCATTACAGCCTAATATAATATATAATATTTAAATAAAATATTGCTCTACGGCTGTTATAGTGTTTACTATGATCAAAATTGAGCTAACCATCATGTTTGCATTGGATTGTACTTTAATATAAGCATTCCTTTCAAAACTGGATGCTATCAGGTGCATTTTTGAAAAGGCCAATGTCCCCCATACTTCCTATTACAAGTACATTTATTGTAATAAATATATTGTTAATAAAATAGCCCCATCTGGGAGGGGGGGGTGGGGGGTGGCAAGTGCCACAGTTCGTTACACTTGGTTTGACAACTGCTGTTTATTAGGCTATTGTATTGGGTATAGCCTCTGCACTGCTAATCCATGTTCAGGCAGTCTACAGGCTAATGAAAAAGCAGGATCATCACTGTAGGAGTGTAGGATATATTTGTCTTTATCTTGTATCATGAACACTTTTTTATACTTATTATAACCCAGTGCTGGTCTACAATTTTATCTGGTGGCAATTAGTGATCGAGAACTAGATGATAATTCGTACTGTCTTAGGGTACCAAAAGCATATTCACTGTAGCCTTCAAGACGCCCAGATTGTAATCAGACGGAAAGACAGATTCCTGCAGATTATTCCACCCCCTTGCTGTATTGGTTCTTTGTGTTATATTTTTGGCCGACCCATTGTCACTTCAGCTTACTGCTATGTTTCACTAAATCTGTTACTCTGCTTCTACTGTTTTGACATCCTTATTACTAAGTCTATCACGCAGAGAAACCCCGCTCATGCTTTGTTTTATTTTATTGCACTGGCTTCTGAACTAAGTCTTCCTTCGTGTTATAGCATTGTAAATGCTTCTTGTATGAGTAAATATCGTGTGTGATTTCGGAATATCTGATTAATGGCAATGAATCATTTCATCCAAATTCTTAGGGTAGTGACATATCATTATCTTTGCTCTTCTTTATAATATTAGATTGACAAACAAGCTAATAAAAATGTACAATAGTGGCTACTGTAGCCCACAGACACCAGCACACAAGCAAACAACTGCATATCCACTGTGTGACAATGCTCTGTCATCTCTGAGGACTAAGAAGAAATATCCAGTAAGTTATTTTTCAAAGAGTAGCCAAATTTTAAACTTAATTTCAAATATATAAATAATGGTATACCGTTAATGAAATTTTTGAAAATACGAGCAAATAAGGCATCTACTTTTATTTGAAACTAGCTGTTCCCCGTGACTTAGCCCGCGTGGAGTTATTTGACAAATATTTACATTAATATTTATACGATACTAAAGTCATTCAATTGTTTTGCCTTCCCGGAACCCCTCCACTAACACTTAAACTTTATAGTATGGTATTAAAGTTCAAATTGACTTTTAAGTATTATTTCAAATCTTTTGTATGGGAATATAGAAAAGTGTTGTTCTTAGACTTTTTCAGGCAATTATTTAAATTTTTCTCCGTAAGAACCATCTTCGTACTTCAAGGAATATTATAAAAAAAGAATTAGCGGAATCGGTTCAGCTGCTCTCGAGATTTGCGCTTAGCAACACATTCAGCGATTCATTTTTATATTATAGATTATCTACATTTCACATTATTATACACTTCGCCTACCGGTACGAGGCTGCCACTCGAGAACCTTTCTTCCCCATCGGTTGTCGGTTCTTCGAGCTATATGGCCGGCTCATTGCCACTTCAGCTTACTAATCCGTTAGGCCATGTCGGTTACTCTGGTTCTACTGCCAATCCTCATTTCTAAGTTTATCACGCAGAAAAACTCCGAGTGTAGCCCTCTCCATAGCTCGCTGAGCGACCTTGAGCGTCCTCATACGGCCAGCAGTATTTTAACTCACGGTGGTTAATTTACTAGGTGGTGTGACACATTTTCTGCCTAGGAGCCTGAGTAGGTACAATCCTCTTAACAATTTCTACCACAAAAACGCAGTACTTGCACTGCAGTTTTCCGATCTAAAGGGTATAGAGGACCAGTATCATTCATAATTCATAATTCATTTATTGCATGTCACAAAGTATAAAGTTGTTACAATATACAATTTACAGAGCATGTGACAACCCTGTACGGGCGTAGCATATTACAGGCTGCGCTGCTCCATATCCTAGATTTTACAACGCATCTGTAGCATGTCTTTTTAGGATTCCGTACCCAAAGGTTATCCAACTGGACCCTTTTACTAAGCCTCCGCTGTCCGTCCGTCCGTCCGTCCATCCGTCCATCCGTCTGTCTGTCTGTCTGTCAGCGGGCTTTATCTCATGTTTCGTTATAGGTAGACAGTTGAAATGTTCATAGAATATGTATTTTTGTTGTCACTTTAACAACAAATTATAAAAATTTCATTAAAAGCAAAAGGGGTCCCCTACCAGAAACGTGTATTACGATGGTACGGAACCCTTCATGCGCGAGTCCGATTCGCACTTCGCAGGTTATTTCTTCCTTTGTAACTTTGGGTGGTTTAAAAATTTCTAAATCATTTTAACTGGCCAAGTACGCACCCGATCGAAATAGGTTAATGGAGAATGTCACTTATCGTTCATGAGGATGCGGGTTCGTATTGCTATCCGCCAATAATAGTTTGCAAATTGTACATTTAAGCAACATGGAATCTAATGGAAACGATCAAAAATAGATTTTTTTAAATACTAGCTTTTCCCGCGTGGAGGTCGGAAAAGTCATCATTTTGAAAAATCAAAGCCAATGTGCTAGTCAAGTATTTTGCTCACTACGAGTAGAAGGCCTTAATATAAATCACAATTGGTACTGTTCAAGATCTAAGACAGCGTAAAGTAATACCTTTATTTAAATCTGGTAGTACATTGGACCCCGCTAATTTTAGACCTATTTCTGTACCACCAACTCTCAGTAAAATTTTTGAAAAAATAATTTTGGATCAATTGTTAATTTTTTTTTAATACAAATAAATTACCTCATAAAAACCATTGGTTTTACAAGGGGTCGCTCGACGTCTAACGCTGGTGTTGAGCCCATGAAATATATTTTTAATGCCTGGGAGAATTCACAAGATGCCTTAGGTATTTTCTGTGATCTTTCCAAGGCTTTCGATTGTGTTCATCATGAGACATTAATCAGGAAACTACAACAATACGGTGTAAAAAATTTGGCGCTTAGACTTATTATTATTAAAATTATTAAAGGTTCCTCCGGATCGGTAGTATCAATGGGCGTTCCTCAGGGCTCGATTCTTGGCTCATTCCTGTTTTTAATCTATATTAATGACTTACCATACCTTGTAGGGGACAATCACGATATAGTATTATTTGCTGATGATACCTCTTTAATTTTCAAACTCAAACGGCAGTCAATTAATTATGACGATGTAAATAATGCTCTATCGAAATTAGTACATTGGTTTAACGCCAACAATTTGCTCTTAAACGGCAATAAGACAAAGTGTATTAAATTTACAATAACTAATGTAAAACATTCGAATACCAATGTGCTGTTAAATGGGGAGGAGTTGAGTCTTGTGGATACCACTGTTTTTTCTCGATATTACTATTGACGCGAAACTTCAATGGGGCCCCCATATATCTAAATTAGCAAGCAGACTTAGTTCTGCAGCATATGCTGTAAAAAAGATTAGAAGTCTCACAGATGTTGAGACAGCTAGATTAGTGTATTTTAGTTACTTTCATAGCGTAATGTCTTATGGAATTTTGCTATGGGGTAATGCGACTGATATTGAAGATATATTTATTTTGCAAAAGAGAGTCGTTCGGGCGATTTATAACCTAAATTGTAAAGAGTCCCTCAGACAAAAATTTAAAGAAATAAACATATTAAATTTGGCATCATATATTTATGAAAATGTAATGTATGTACATAAAAACATAAATAGCTTTAATAACAATAAGGATGTGCACACTTTAAACACTAAGAACAAACATAAGCTTGTAATGCCATTTACTAGACTCCACAGGATCATTAATTCATTTATGGGGCAAAAATTTGCCAGAAAATTCCAGAACAAATTCAATGTTTGTCAATAAACAAGTTTAAAAGTTTTATTAAAGAAAAACTGTATAAAAAGGGTTATTATAATATCAAAGAATACATGAATGAAAATAACCCCTTGGGAATAAGGCGATGACCATGCTGGTTCTATGAAAAATCATTTAAAAATTGTATAAACGAAATTATTGTTAAGTGAAATATGTTTGAAAAAAAATAAAAGTCCCGCTGGGTTTCTTGCTGGTTTTCCGAACCAGTGGTAATAAAAATGACGTTCAATAAGTATTATGTTATAATCAATATTAATAAAAAATATTCTATTCTATTCTAGTGTTTAGTTACAGAATAACATTCCAAATCTATCCCACAGACAGTGAAAATTTCCTGAATTGGATAGTCACTCTCTGGCCCATAAAAAATCATGTCGACCAGTTTACCTGTTGCTGCTTAAAAGAAGGACAAACCAACAAACTTTTTTCTTTATTTTTATTTATTTAAACTTATGCACAAAAGTAAAATCGTACATATGTACGTTTTTGTACGTGGTAGAGCCACGCTGCAACTATATTATGGTTGTAGCAGGAATGGGTCGTCTCGACCGAGGTAGGACCACGCTCTCAGAGAATACCAGCGTGAAATAACAGCTTTATGCTGCTGTTTCGTCTGGCGAGTGTAGAGAACCGGATACCCCTTTTTACTGGAAACGAAGCAGTCCTCAGAGATGATAAAGCATCTGCAATTTGATTCTTAATTGAGAATAAATGTAGATGTCTATGGGCCACAACATTCACTTAACATCAGGTGGACCGTGTGCTCATTTGTCACTCATATTCTATAAAAAAGAACCACTTTCACATTTATAATATAGCACGGAACATGTAGTTGGAGGCTTTACAAAATTTCAAAAGAGAAACTTCGCAACAAGTACGTTGGCTTTTATCTTAATAAGGACAATTTACCAAAATCGTCTCCCGTGGCAGGCGGATCAACGAACTGTTAATACAGTTTAAAAAAATGTTGTTGATCAACCCGCTGTGAGAACTTGTTTAAAAAAAATATTCTAGCGTAAACAAAATTATTACACGTTTACAAACTCGTTGAACGGCAAACCGTTATCGAGATCACACGTCGAATTTTTAAAAATAGTACGTAATAACATCCATTCATAAACTACTACTGTAGGTATGTCACCGTAAAAAACGTGTTTTATTAACCATTCATATGATTATGTAATGTTTCATTAAGCGAAACGAGTTGCTTTGTGTATAATTATTAATGTATGTTTTAGTCAGTGAATGTGGATTATTTTTACAATGGGGGAAACAACACAGATTTTTTTATATTTTTCTATTGCAGCAGTATGTCAGTATAAAATATCGTATTTTACATTAAACGTGGATGCGGTCCATCATTTTTATAACATCATGTTCACAAAACATTTACATTTTCAATATAAAAAAAATTTAATAAAAAATATTCTGATTAAAACGAAAGAATCAATATTATATATTTAATATGCAAAAAATGATTTAAAATAATATTGACTTTGCAATTGGAATTAATGAAATGAATTTTATATTTTTTTTATTGCCATGTGAATTTCATCCATATTAGCAATTTTCAGCAAAAGTAACAGATTATTTAAAAAAAAATAATTACGCATTATGCACCTATGCAGGTTTTCTCTGAAATGAAAAACTCATGGCTCTTAAAAATGAAAGTCAGTACAATAGGCGTCTTATCGCTAAAGACTTATCTTCCAGACAACCTTTGGTTGGGTAGGACTGTAAAACAACTGAAATACACAAATACAAGTAGGTCGGCTGGCTATGCATTTGGAAGATTAAAACTACAATATATTGTGTTAGTTATTATAGCGGGCTTTCGTAATACATTTCTTACCCCTCCGAGAAGAGCGTTAGTGGCGAGCCTCGTCGTTGGATTCTCTCCCCGAGATTCTTCACATGACTAGCTGTGAAGGGACAGTAGCGAAATGTTTCAGGATTCGGTCAAGGTCTTATATAAACCCGCCATTTGACTACTGATCCACTCCTAACACAATTTTTTTGTTAATTTTATTACGAGTGATAGTAATGTTAAGAATCCCCATATACTCATTAAGAGCTATTAGCAGTTTTAAATATATTTATCATTTTACCTCAGGCAACATATTATTTTATTTATATTATCAGCAGCATCGAGCTCGAAGGACCATAAAGATGTACGTTACACCTAAGATGCTGCTGCTCATAATATAAATAAAATATGCTGCTTGAGGTAAAATGATAAATATATTTAATAATTAAAAATGTTGTACAACCGAATCTAATATAAATTATTAAGAACAGCTCAAAAACTATTGGTCAGAACTTGATCAAATTTATATGGGACCACATGAGAAGCACCAGCTTTCAAATAAAAACAGAATCATCAAAATCGGTTCACTCAGTAAAAAGTTATGAGGTAACACACATAAAAATAGCATACTGTCGAATAGAGTACCGTCTCCTTTTTGAAGTCGGTAGAAAACTGCTAATAACTGATAATTAGTACACGAACGCTCTGTGTGGCGATGCTATGTGGACTGATTCGATGAACAATAAAAATAAGTAAACGAGGCGATAATGCTGATCGGGCGATATGTGCGCTTGCACAGTACACTAGGATTCCGTTTAACTTCACTTCTTGTTCAGCCACAAATTCCACTGCTGCAGATGGACGTCGCGTCGTTAAGAGGATTCACCTAAATCGCTACAATTGACTTGCGGATGGTCGATTTCAGTACCATACCCTTCGTGGATTATTTTTAACTTCACGTCGTCATTATCAACCTGTAAAAATCCACTGTTGCACATTGGGCTGTCCCGTTATTGGGAGAATTCCCCTTAATCGCCTCACTTGATTGGCGATCTCTGTATCAGATGTATTTCATCTTTGACGATGCTTCCTGTCGCCGGTCTGACTTTTTTATAGATTAAGGGTGACAAACGAGCACACAGTCCACCTGATGTTAAGTGGTTGCTGTGGCCCATAGACATCTACATCTATCTTCGTTTGCGAATTAAAATGCAGACGCGTTGTCAGCCGTGAGGACTAAGAGAGAATTCCTCTTATCCAGTAAAAAGGGTCTCCGGTTCTCTACACTCACCATACGAAACTTACGCTGGTATTTTGTGAGAGCGTGGTCCTTCCCCGGTCGAGCCGACCCATTTATGTCTTGCTTAAGTAAATAATATTGTTATACTGTCATTTATCGAAAACCATTATCTCCTAGTGGATTTACTGTTTGTTAAAACTACAACTAACAAAAAAATAACTAATAGAATCAGGCGTTACTTTGCGGAAATCCATTATATAAAAGCTTTTAGGAAAATTTACTTCGCAAATATCCGCGTTATAAAATAAAATGATGTGTCTTACCTAGTATGAAGAGCACCTCCCGCCCTCCCTGAATTGCGTGCACGTGGTGACGGGGATAGTGCACGCAATTCAGGGAGGGCGGGAGGTGCTCTTCATACTAGGTAAGACACATAATTTTATTTTATAACGCGGATATTTGCGAAGTAAATTTTCCTAAAAGTTTTTATAAAAAAATAACTGTTAATACCTTATTTATCATCGCATCAATATATTATGCGAAATTATAGTATGCAAACTATGGATTTAAAACACTGCGGATCACTTCATTGCTTGTTTTTACATAAATTTGTCTAGCCTGTCTTATTATTTCTTTTTAGAAGCTGGGATTCCTTAAAATTTCAGCTTTTAAGCGTTCCTTAAAATATTATTCTAAAAAAGGGTTTAGTGTGTAATATATTCCCGTTAAATATTATTCTAAGTGTTTAGCGTGTAACACATTTACATAAAGTAGAGAAATGTCAGCGTTTTGTAATTAAGTAGTAGAAAGATAATCGTCACACTGTGGAACTGCATCCGTACGAAGCCGAAGCACATTACTTACTATAAAAAATATCATATGAATGACATAATCAAAAGAACCACAAGATAATTAAATTTTGAAAATGTACAAACATTTCTAATAATATATCAAGCTGAGCATTGACTTCTTATATTGATTTAATTTATAAACACAATGATTGAAACATAAACAGGTTGATAACTCGAATGTACACAAACAAAGTTGCATGATATTACTAGTTAATCGATAAATTCCGCACAGTTCCGTCGTTTGAGTCACGAGACTTGATAGCATCCTGTCTTTAATTACGTTCATATAATATATTAATATAAATTGTGCGATTACTAAAAGGAAGCTTGCGTATTTCTCGTCGGTCATATTATATTTTGTTGTGACGACCAGTTAGGTCAGGGTACTTCCTTGCTTCGGGGATGATCCGTCGCCTGTGTCATATAAGACCTACAGATGACGTCTGCAGTGCTCCAACGCCACTCTGCTCAAAATAAAGACAGGATACCTCCATCTTTTTTAGAGAGCAAAGAAGCGCGGCATGGGCATAGTATTCGTTCCCAAAGCATTAACACAATGCGAAGAGATAAATCGGTGTTCAGCGTCCATGGCGAAATTTAACCACAAATTAAACCTTTGAAATTTTCTCCTCTATAAACGGAGCTCAGTTTTTTTTATAACAATGGAATCCCTTAGTGAGCTCTTTAACTGGTTTTATGTACTGATATTAAAAAGATTTGTCTGTAATCAGTCCAATACGTATTTTCCGCAAGTTTTCGCCACATTCGTAACGTAAGCAGATTGTGTTTTTATACGTGGTAGAACCACGCTGCAGCTATATTATGGTTGTAACACGAATGGGTCGGCTCGACCGGGGAAGGATCACGCTCTTACAGAATACCAGCGTAAAATAGAAGCTTAATGCTGCTGTGTTTCGTATGGTGAGTGTAGAGAACCGGAGATCCTTTTTACTGGACACGAGGCATTCCGTCTTAGTCCTCACTGGTGAAAACGCATCTGCATTTTGATTCTTAATCGAGGATAGATGTAGATGTCTATGAGCCGCAGCAACCACTTACCATCAGGTGGACTGTGTGCTCGTTTGTCACCCGTATCCTATAAAAAAAAGCAGATGAAGACAGCTTGGTGCTTCACACTCTACTGCTTATAATAATTTTTTTTTATTATATTATCCCTACAATTGTTATTTTTTTTAATTCCATACTGTCTATCGAAAGTCCAATGTAGAACGTATAGACCTTCCCATTGATCACCTCATAGGCCCATGTTAACTCTAGTAGCTACGCTCGGCATGCGGGTTAGTAATCTCTGATTTTGTTATTTTGAATTTGTCAGGAGTTGTTTTTAAGTTGTCAGGAAGATGCTGCTGTCCATCTCCTGTTTAATTTTGCCTCCGTTTCTTTTTACAACAGCTATAGGATGGTATGGGCTAGTGGATTCTCACCTCACGGCAAATTAATCCTAATAAGTACTAAAATTTCAAGTAAGTTTGTATAAATTATTAATTTACATAAGTGTTAAACTATTTATTTGTGTTGATTGTATAATATTAGAGAGCTTGTTAAGGGAAACTTTGTTGTGAAATTCAACATTGGAACCACCGGATTTCTGTTGTTTAGTTGAGGAATTGTTAACTGAAGGAAGGGGCCAATTAGCGTAGTATCATTTTGATTAGGAATATTATGATGATTTAGAGGACAAAACTGTCATTAGGTAGTTATATTATTTAGGTTTTTAGAAATTTAGGTTGACCAGTAAGCCTTTATCGTTAATGTAGTGTTCAACCGACTTCAAAAAGGAGTAGGTTATCAATTCGACTGTATTTTTTTGATGTGTGTTACCTCAGAACTTTTTCTAGGGGAACCGATTTTGATTTGTGCTTTGCGTCACCCTAGATTTTCTGCGATGTGGGTGCTGTTAGCAAATTGGCTTTTACAGCTTCATTGGACTCACGGCACTCATGATCATAGAGGACTTAACATACAAATATCATAGCTTTAACAATGGCTACCTTCAACATAAAATAATTAATTTTTGGTGGAATCTTTTTTTTTTATAAAAAACATTTTAATAGGTAATAGCCTCTAAATTTTCGATGGTTGGATATAAATCGGAATTTGCTATAATCGCGGTCTCTTTAGTTTTATTCCCGCTCATGTTTAAGAGAGAATTTCGTCATATCAGTAAAATAAAGAAAGAAGAAACAATCTTCTTTGTTCCTACTACTTGGCACAAAGCTATCATTTTTTATCCATTTATTAATTAAAACAAAATTATTTTCCAGTTCCGTCCGCACCGCAAAATCTAACAGCAAACAGTGTGACAAGCGAAGTTATCCACCTCTCGTGGACCCCGCCAACCACTTTCACCCTTCACGTGCGCTCCACAACAAACCCTGGCCTTGACAATGACGACACAACCAAAATTGAACCAGATCTCACCGTCATCGAGAAGACGAAACAAGATACCCAATCCGACGAACCGCTTGATGACGTAATTGAACCTCACGCCTCTTTAACCCATGCTCCCATAAGTCCAGAAAAACTTGACGATTCACCCTACAATTGGTACAAGAATGACAAACAGAAATATAATGACGGGTACTCCAATTCCGATATTTTGTTTGACAAAGCGTACAGAAGCAAAAGAGAGAGACGCTCTCATAGACACAGAAAAAGAAGACAGGATAGCAATTCAACGGACTCGAACATATTACATCTGGAGAAAGTTCTTGAAGACACGCATCAAGCTTTCGAGGTTCCAAAAGAGGTGGTGAAGAAAGCCTCATCGAATATTCTGCATAAGGATTTTACGCAAATCGCTTACGTTCTGTACTATGAGGAAGGGGTCCCAAAATACAATGCTGCGTCAGTAATTGGCGTTCAGACATCTTCCGATGTAAAGAGAAACAACGTGTTTCCCAGTGACTTGGGCATGGAGAGCTATTCCAAAGCAACGAGAAACTTAACGTTGCTTAACAATTCGGGAGTGCTTACTAAAGCCGTCGGTTTCAGGCTAAAGGATTTGAGTAAGTTTTGTTATTATTTTAAGTTTAAGCCGACTTCAAAAAAAGGTGGTTAATTCCACTGTATGATTTTTTATATGTATGTTACGCCGTCGTCAATTGTGAACAGATTTTGATGGTCCCATTTTTTAATAAAATATGATATACTGCAGGGATAAACCCATATAATTGGTAGAAAAAACTAATAAAGTAAGGTGGCAAGGTAAGGTGGCAAAATAGGGGATGAAGTTTTTAATGGAACTATTTAGCCGACATTGAGATTGTGATACTACTAATGCCGGGATTCTATATTAAAAACGCTTCGTTTTATTTTACGAGACGTTTTGCAGTAAATGAAGTGCACAAAAAGTGAAAACCTCTTTTTTTTTTTACAAAAAGCAAGTTCAACTTTTTATAAACTTAAAAGATTTTTCATACCTAAGTCATCCCAATTTGCTGAATGTATAGTCGTCGATGGAGATTGTTACGGAGATCTAAACGTTTCTTAAATATAGAAATCCAGCATAAGACCACCCAAAATCATCATCATCATCGTTACAACCCTTAACAAGTTCACTGCTGAACATAGACCTCTCCCAAGGTCATGCCACAAAGCACGGTCCTGAGCCACATGCATCCATCGATATACCACCTAAAATCGTAAAAAAAAATAAAAAAAGAAGGAAAATGACTATAAGCAACTACAGTTTCAAATTCTGAAATCGGGGCTTCAATTCTTCTGTGTAATAGTATAGTGTAAAATGTTCTTACTGCCTGCCTCATTACTCTAGTGGTCGTAAATGCGATTGCCGATCATGAGGTTTTATACCTAGTAGAGCCATGCTGCAGCTATATTAGTAGTATAGTTGTAGCACGAACGGGTCGGCTCGACCGGGGAAGGACCACACTCTCACAGAATACCAGCGTAAAATAGCAGTTTAACACTGCTGTGCTTCGTATGGTGAGTGTAGAGAACCGGAGACCCTTTTTACTGGAAAAGAGGCATTCCAACTTAGTCCTCACGGGTGACAACGCATCTGCTACGCTACGCTCTTGCACTATAATCCTGTCCTGTGCAGAAATTCGGTCTGGAGGACATTATTATTATTTTCTAACACCGCCACTACACGCAACTACCAAACCTTAGTACTTCTCGGTGTTACTCACTGCTTGCAGTATTATCCTTAACCGACACGTACGACACCAGAGATAATGTCTGGCATTGCGGCCGTCTTTACTTCTTAGCCATTATATCGTGACCTTGAAATCTAGCGATGTTCAGATATTTTTTCATTATCCGTGGGCCAGTCTATTTAATGAACTTCACACTTGAGATGTGAAAATTAATTAGCGGTCGGCTAAGTGCCAATTAATTTCAACGTAACTCCTGGTTGTGTTAATCAACTATAAACTTCCTAGGGAGCATTAGGAATAATTTTAAAACATTCTTATAAGAGATATATTCGTCTACGTAAATGATACACTAATTCTATTTTGATATGTTTCAGAACCGTTCACACCTTACAAGATCTGGGTCCGTGCATTTTATAAATTCTTCTCGCTAAGTGGTGTCAGTTCTTCTGACTTGTTAGATCGTCTAGGCCCAAAGTCAGAACCGCTCTATGTATTGACTGATGTAAGGCCACCGTCTGCACCCATAATACTAAACTTCACCTGTGATCAACCTAATGGTAAGTCCTCGTAGTTTTCTGCAATTCAGACTGACTAGTAAAATAAGAATAGATTTTAATGTTTAAAAATAACCAAAAACTAAAATATTTGTTTTTATTTCTAAACTTTCAATTATTTATCATTCACATGTGGATAGTCCACTAAAAGTGATGTGTCTATATGATAGATTTCTCAGCATGAAAGGAGCCCAACCATTCAGTAACCCATAAAACTTTATCATTTTAATTTTTTTACTGCTTTGCGGCACCTACCTCAAATTTTCACCACTCCATGGGTCGATTAGTAGATAATACTTAAAGTCATTAAGTCCGTTCCTTTTATGTTATTTTGTAACAAAGAATGCAATATTAATTAAATAATTAAGAAAAATCTTTAAGTAAGGTACATTTTTTGTTCTAAAATTACGCAAATTCAATTCATTTCTTCAGGATTACTTTACATACAATGGCGTCAACCCCTGGAGTACAACAACTCGTTGGACCAGTATGTGGTGACACTTAGGAAAATACCAGAACAACAGCCGCGTACAAGACTGACAATGCCTACCAACAAGACCGACATAGATACCGCTATTAGTGTGGTAAGCTGTCATATATTTCTTTATGTATTCCGTTAAAATTTATAATATATTTATCGATATTAATGGTAATAAAACTTTTTATTTGTCTCACATAGTTAAAAAATGCACAAAATAAGATCATTACAAACTTAGCGTAAAATATACTTAAGTATAACAAAAAATAATGTGACAAATTGGCCTGTGACTCAGATGTATGGTGATTTGAGGTCACCGCTGGTATTCTGTCACAGCCGACTTTTAAATCTGTACATACCAAGGACAGTATTTTAACTTAATTTCGGCATTGACGTACAACAACACTAATCATTATATATATTATATGTGCTATGTAAATTTTGGTAAATTTATGTATATAAAACCTATTACCTGCCTCCAACTTTTGTGGTTCAAATATAATAGGCATTGTATTTTTTTCTTATTCAACATTTTAGAGGCGGAGTATTCAAAATAGCCTTTTGTTTTAACATGTTTGTAAGTTGGAAATATAATATATGTAGTATAATAATTTCGACCTACGTCTCAAACAAACATTTTAAAGATAATTGCTCATGTAAATAATGAGGTGATTGCGAATTATTTAATAAGTGTACAAAACAAGCATATTCTAGATATCTGGTGTAATAAATAATAATAGAAGTATCTATTTCTAATTTGAATATGGTTAAAAGAAAGGTTTTGTGTATTTAGCAAGCTACAATTACCGAAAATATTTTTCTTATTCCTTCGATTAATAATTGTTCCTACGATTTCGCTTTTATTTTAATTTTATAATTCTTCCTCACAGACGGTGGAACTTTGGAACGTTACGCGTTATGAGGTCAAGATCTATGCCGTCACTCTGTCAGTAGCAAATCCCAACACGCTTATAAACGGATCGGAATCCCCTCCTGAGGTAAAATATTATTTTACTGTTTATGTTTTTGTTATATTTTTTAGAAACAAGGAATTCACATTGAAATATACATATAAAATATGTAATATTACGTTTATAATATTGTTAATAATAGTATTTTTAGAATACAAAACCTGCTCTTTTTTGACAATCTTTAGCTTAGTAATTTTGAAGTGATATTTTAAGCTTGACTGTGTAATGCCAGTGTATGAATATCCACCTACCCTATATCCTCCCCGAGGGTGTTGTAAGAGACGAACTATGAGATGGGCAGCCGTTTTATTTCTATAGCTGTTATCAGGAAGATAACAGCTATAGAAATAAAAAAATGCGGTTGACAACCCGCCTGGCAAGCGTGGCAGCTATGGCAGGTGTCGCAATCTATGTGGAAGCCATTGTACAGTCGTGGACTTTGATAGGTTGTAATGATCATGGTTGTGATTTTAAGCTATCTGTCAGATGGGCGAGTATTTTCTTAACTATTGAAAGTTCGCGAGGAAGGGTGGTGAATTCGCCGTCATCACATGACGCATCTCCATTATTAAAGTCTATTCCAATGCAATATTATATGAATGTTTTATTTTATAGTAGAGGGGGCAAACGTGCATGCGGCTCACCTGATGGTAAGTGACTACCGCCGCCCATGAACAATCGCAACACCAGGGTAATTGCAGATGCGTGCCGGCCTTTTAGAAAGGTGTAAGCTCTTTTCTTGAAGGTCCCTAAGTCGTATCTGTCCGGAAAAATCGCCGGTAGTAAACAATTCCACAGAGAAGTTGTACGAGGAAGAAAAAGGTGAGGATGGTATCGTGAATTTTGACAATATGTGCGTTCGTGAAATTTGGTGGCTGGAATTAATCCGAACAATTCCTCAAAGCATTCCCCGTGGTAAATTCGATAGAAAATGCAAAGGGATGCAACATCCCTACGCAGTGTCAGTGTATCGAGCCGATCAGAAAGAACTCGGTCGTTGACGATTTGAACCGCTCTGCGCTGGATGCGGTCAAGTGGAAAGAGCTGGCACTAGGGTGCCCCGACCCAGAGATGAGAAAAGTATTTCATGTGAGGCCGAATTTGCGCTTTGTAAAGTGCAAGCGATGTGCCGGCACGAAATACTGTCTCGCTCTGCTGAGCACGTCAAGCTTTTTAGAGCTCAATTTGGCCTTCCCTTCCAAATGACCACGAAACTGCACACCATTCTATATGTCGACGCCGGGGTTTCCGATGCTAGCTGAGGTAGCAAGGTGCCTTGAAACTAAGGAGATACGACAAATGGGTTCTTTTTAGCGGTAAACGCGCAAACTTATGTCTTCTGGGGATTGAACTAGACTAGATTTAGTCGCCCACAATCCGAGACTTTCCAGCAAAGACTCGACTTCAGACACCAGTCACCAGACCAGGTGGTGCCAGTAGCAGAGGACGATACGCAGACGCAGAGACGATATATTTTTTTTTTTTATAAAATTTATAATTTTAATATATTTTGTTGGGTATAAATATTTTGTTGGGGTGACAAAAAAAATTAAAATAGCTTTTTTTATAATTTTACATTAATAAATGAGTAAGTGATCCGTAATTTACGATTATAAGAAAAAAATACCTTTGGGATAACAGCGTAATTTTTTTAGTTCGAATAAGAAAAAAGTTTGCTACCTCGATGTTGGATTAAGATAATTAAAGTTTATCTTAATCCAACATCGAGGTAGCAAACTTTTTTTCTTTAAAATTTTTAAAACGTTTAAAATTTTTAATAAGTTCAATCATTAAAATCTTACATGATCTGAGTTCAAACCGGTGTAAGCCAGGTTGGTTTCTATCTTTAAATTGATGTAATATTTTAGTACGAAAGGATTACATTTACACATTAACGGCTATAGCTGAGTAAGTAATATCATTAAGTACATGGTATGCTACTGTTTTAGAATCCTCATGATGTAGGAAAACTTTTTAAACGGTTGGCCACACAGATCCCATACGTTTTTTTTCACCACAGGTGCTCAAACTTAGGAGTTAAATAAAGTAAAAAATTAAAACATGTTTAGTGCCGTCTTGTAAAATACTACCCATAGTAGTTGAAAACTTTTAAGGGTAACACATTAAAAGAAAAAGATTTGATCTAGGCATTAAACTGCGGACTTTATGTCCACAAATGTGAGCAGAAGTACGAATTTTCGGAATTTTATAAAACATGGCGTAGAACGCGAGCCGCTTGGGATAGAATTTTTTATAGGGAGCCGAGGCCACCTCCTGGTCGCCCGAACACGTACGTACTAGATTATCCACCATTACTGGGACAACCTGTATAAAGATGCATCGTAACAAACATCTACTCCTCATTAGCCAGTATAGTCTACTCTTGGACATGGGTATATCCCATAGTAGATAAATTTTGTCATAATCGCCATGCCTGGCATATTGAAGTAATACGTACTAGAACAGCTTTTTCAAGCAAAAAATTTGCGCTACTCATGTCTTCGCGCATGCGCAGGGGAGAGTAATGTGGCGCATGCGCGGTGGGTTTTTATCATAGATTATATACGTGGGTAGAATGATCAGTATGTTATAATAGATTGTATTGTTATTTATGGAAATTATATCGAGTACAATTTTTAAAATTTGTCATTTAATTTGCATATAATATGTGCTAATTTAATATAATATTACATCAAAATCATTTTAATTATATTTTTTATTTTATATTTATTAATATCACAATTACATTTTAATTATATTTTTATTTTAATATTTTAAAAGATAACATTGTAAAATATAACAACATACTAAATATATGTTTAACAAAGTTTATTAATATAACATTTAATTTACAAATATATTTATTTAGATTAGAATAAGAGTCGTTCATAAATGCTGGGCACGTGAGAGTCAAAAAATGGACGAATTTATTCCACTTTGCCATGTTTTCATGGCTAGGACGCGGAAACCTAAAAATAAGACTACTAGAGAACTACTGCCGACAAACTGTAACGCAGTTTGTCAGATGAAAATGTTAAAAACTTGTATTGTATAATTGAAAGAAAATAAATAAAAATAAAAGAATAATCAACAAATTTAAACATCAGAAATTTAGCCTAATTATAAATACTTCTACTTGTTTCAATAGAAAATTTTGTATTTAAGCGTCATAATATTAATCGTCCTAAACTTAACCACAGAAAAGCGCATCTGAACAAATTTTATTCCATAATCTATATTACTTGACACGAGATGGCGTTAATTTGTTAATTGATTATTAATCTATAATACTTTTTTTATTAATTAAGTGTCTTATTCTCGGACAATAAAGTTATTCCTTGGGATTTGCTAACAATTCTTGAACTATTTGTGCAACATCTAAAACACAATATAGCATATTTTATCAAGAGTTTTTTTTTTATATAAGCTAGTGACTGAGTAAAGACATCGCCGCAATTGAATTGAACAGCGTAACTAAATGCAGTGTCGCCTCTAGTACGTAGTACATAACAGCTCAATGGCCTGGCAGGCGGTTTTACGATCGCAGCACCATGCGTCTCGCGCCTATTACGCTACTGCCCGACGCTGATATGTAGATTTTACGTCTGGCATTAACGATGTGGTTACACCGCTATTTATCGGAGAAATTGAGGTCTTCCCGGCATTTGTACGTGGTAGAACCATGCTACAAGTATTTTCTGGTTGTGATAAGAATGGGTGGGGCCGACCGGGGAAAGAACACGCTCCAACACAATATGCTTGTTCGTCACCCATATTCTACACAAAAAAGTAAAATAAAAGATAAGCCTAAGTCGCCGCTGACGACACTTACGGGACGAGGTGAGGTGACGGTAGTCAAGGGCGGATGCCGAGAGAGCTATGCCTCCCCCCCCCCTCCCCCGAATTGTGGTGTGCGTTTGGCCTTAAACCTGGTAGTATAGTTCGTATGATATGAGACTATGTGCTGAGCTCGCATTATCTTGCTGACCGATGAACGAGACAAGAACAGTTGTATTACGCACCTTGGGCTATTATAGCCAACACATACTTACAGAGTACATTTTTAAAAGTTGTTATGTTTTATAATTATCTGAAAGTATCTCGGGTTGTTTATTGCCTCCAACTTTAAATTGTTCTAAAACCGTGACAAATCCCGATAACCTAACCCAAAAATTGAAATCCTGTATCCGTCCTTGAAGCCACCATATGTCATGGATGAGACTAAAATACTTAATATTTTCATGGCAGGAAATTTCAAGTGAGTCGTGCATCGCGCACTCGGCAGCAATGTCGCCGAGTGAAGGCTCTCTGAGTGCCCGCAACGTCGGCACCGCCGCTCTACTGGCCGTCTCGTTGCTGGTTATCCTGGCTGCCATCGGGGCTGCCGTTCTCTACTGGAGGTAAGGGAGCCATATAATTTTTGCCTTGGAATTAAATTGATGGATCCATAGGGAAATAGCTGCGTGTGTAGCTGCGGTATTTCGAAATGTGTATTTACATTTTGAATCTCACATAAAATAACTATATACTAACTCCTTCATAATACAAGAGAAAATCCTAGGCAGACAAGCGAAACTCCTGCATACATAGTGACATGAAAAGACTCCACATACTTTCACCCCACATTGGAGCAGCGGAAAATCAAATATGTATTTACTTTCGACAGAAAAAAAATAACTGGTTAAACGTCTTTTGACAACTATGGGCGTATGTTTCTCTGCCTTATAAACGTGATATTTTAAAATGTTATAATATTTGTTGTTTTATGTGTAGATGCAGATCACGTTTGAGTAAATGCATCAGTGCGGCTTACAACTATCTCGAGGAAGGTGG